>CM070875.1:85734127-87219127 GCA_036365515.1 Torymus aiolomorphi
AACATCTAATGTTACTACCATGCAGATCTTCCAGGAGTACTGGTTGACCTGCTGTGCCTTTTCTGCTGCGTTGACTACCATTTTAACCGTGTCTATTATCGAGCGCCCTGATCTAAAGCCGAACTGCCTATCAGAGAAGCCTCCGGCGCACACTGGGGCCGAAAGGTTCAAAACCAGCTAGAGGTCATAATTCTCAACCGAATTTGAAAATTTAAAAACAGGAACTTTTGTGACAAAACACCAAAGACCGCTACGAAGCCTAATTTTGATAATATGAACCTATAAACCTAATTTATAACCTATAACCCCAAAATTTACACTTGTGATTCCCAAAAATGCTATAAAACTTCAATTTATAAGTCCTTGACACATGCTCTCTTAACCTTGATTCATAAAATTGGTCTACAGATTAAGTCTTGGGCCATTCTGTCAGAAATAGTGTATATTTTTAGGATATTCATTGTATGTGGTTTAAAAACATTTTTCTCTTTTTTATAGCTGATTTTGGCCTCAGAAGCCACTAGGTGTAAGACCCTCTTAAGACTTATGAGGTTAGGGCTTATAGGTTTAGAGTTTATGAGTGCATGGCTTACTGGATCAAAGGTAAAGAGTTCACGAGTAAAGGGCTTACAAATTAAAGGTTTATCGTATTTTTGGGATTTGCAGGTCAAAAATTGAATTGATTGGTTGATGTGATAGGATTATATGACTCCTTAGATTTATAGGTTAATTTTTTGGAAAATCAGGCTTTGTAGGGCTCTTCGATATTTGATAACGAATGTTCCTAAGCAAAAATTTTGAGATTCCGTTGAGAATTGGGACCTCTAGGTGGTTTTGAACCAAAAAATCCGTATGGCCCCAGTGTGCGGCGGCCTGAACCGCGGCCTAGTAGTAGTTGCAGGCAAGCCCCCGCTGCGACCTTCAATGCTTCTGCCGGGATGCCATCCGGCCCGGGAGCTCTTCTGTTCTTGAGTGAACCTACGGCGTGCTTTAACTCCTTCTCTGAGATTAAGGGGATCTCATCTATCTCTGATAGCACATCTGGTCCTCTAGGTCCATGGTCGGAAAGAGCTCGTTTACGATCCTGCCCATTGTCCATGCGTATTGTGTTATATTAGGTGTTGGGGGATTCAGTCGCCGCATTGCTATTTGGTACCCTTTTCCACAGACATCTGCATCAATATCCTCGATCAACAGTCTAAACTTTACCTCCTTACTCTTGTTTATCGCTTACTGTTGTGCTTCCTTCGCAACTTGGTACTCTGCGCATCTAAGGGTAACTTCCACCCCGCGCTTCCTAGCTCTAGTTGCTTTCCTGCGGCACTGAGTGGATGTTCAGTAACAGACATAGAAGCAGAGATATAGAGACACAGAAACACAAAGAAGCAGAGATACAGATACATAGAGATAGAGAGATAGATAGACAGAAACACAGAGACACAGAGAGACAGACACATCAACTCAGAGAGACAGAGACACAGAGACAAGAAGACACAGAGACACAGGGCACATATTTACCAAGACACAGAGAGACATAATGACAGAGACACAGAGACACACAAAGAGACACACAGAGACAGAGACACAGAAACACAGCTACTCAGAGACACAGAGACACAGAAAGGCAGAGACACATAGAGACATAATGACATAGAAAGAGAGAAAGACAAACAGAGCGTTAGGAACAGCAAGAGACAGAGACGCAGAGACACAGAGCTACAGAGACTCAGCAACACAGAGACACATAGAGACAGAGACACAGAGATAGCGACACAGAGAGACAGAGGCAAAGAGAGACAGAGACACAGAGAGATAGAGACACAGAGAGAAAGAGACACAGAGGCAGAGAGACACAAACACAGAGGCTAAGGCAAAGAGACACAGAGCTACAGAGATACAGAGATATAGAGGCAGAGATGCAGAAACACAGAGACACAGAGATACAGAGAAAAAGAGACACAGATACAAAAAGACACAGTGACAGAGACATAGGCACACAGAGCCACAGAGACAGAGATAGAGACACAGAGGCACATACGCAGAACAACAGAGACAAAAAGGCACCGAAGGTTGGAAATACAGAGACACAGAGATACCCGGACATTGAGAAACAGAGACACACAGAGAGAGAGAGAGAGAGAGAGAGAGAGAGAGAGAGAGAGAGAGAGAGAGAGAGAGAGAGAGAGAGAGAGAGAGAGAGAGAGAGAGAGAGAGAGAGAGAGAGAGAGAGAGAGTTACAGAGACACAAGGGCAGAGACATGGAGATACAGAGATACAGAAGCAAACACAATGAGGCAGAGACATAGAGACCGAGATACAGCATAACAGAAACAGAGACACAGCGACACAGAAACAGAGACACATAGACAGAGAGGCAGAGACACAGAGACACAGAGATAGAGAGATACAGAAAAACAGAGACAGAGACAGGGAGACACAGAGACACATGTCTTAGATTCGCAATTTCATCCATCCACCAATATGCAGCCTGTCTCTTTCCTGTCGTATTTTTTAGCGGCATCGATGCTTCGCATGCCCGGTATATAACGCGCATCCCCTCATACGAAATCTCTTCCGCTGTCCCGGGGTTTCGCCCTAATATTTTCATTTCATCGTACCCACTACAGATCATCAGGCTGAATACGTCCGTGTTTAGCTTAGCGGGATTGAACTTGAATTTTTTGATACAGGCTGTCAGTGTCAGGGTTTCGATTGCTGTTGTATAGAGCAAGAGATATACTGGTGGTTACTTGCGGTAAAGCCCTCCAGTCTTTTACTCTACAAGCTAGTCCCTCCAATGCCAGTGTGACATTGATTATCATCTGCCTATACCGTGGCCTCCTAAAGGTCGTCGTTGTGCCTCTATTAAGTACAGTAAGCCCAGTTCTGGCTGCCATCTGTACTACAGCCTTACCTCTCATGTCAGTCTCTTCGCATCATTCAGCGGCTTTCACGTTTAGGTCTTCTCCCATGACGACGTGCCCCGAGCATTCCCGAATGTCGTCCTCGAGCGCGCATACTTTCGCCCTAAACACGTCGCGGTTTTCGCTTGTGGTTAAGTAGCAGCTAAAGTATGTTACAACCCTGCTTTTAATCCAGGCGTACCCTACTCCTCATCCTTTTTTCTCAACCGGCACGTTCCAAGGTTTGCGATCCAGATGGCAGCCGTCCCCGTATCGTCCGAGATCCACGAAAGTCCTTTCGCGTCCACGTACTGTTCGCTTAAGAGCAGTAAGTCCACGCCCCGCTCAGCTTGTGTTTGCCAGAGGAGATCGTTCGCTAATTTGCTCCTGTGCATGTTATCCTGCATTATTCTAATTTCTCCTGCCATTTTGAAGCTGCAGTTTTCTCTTTTCTAGGACTAGTTTTAACGCCCGACACTTTGCTGTCCCTAGGATGTACTTTCGCTCAGCAACATTTACTGTCATTTCAGTACATAATGCGTAGTGCGGTTCGTTGTCACAATTCTCCGCGAGATGCCCCGTTCGCCCGCACTTGTAGCACATCTTCGATCTATCCATTTCCTTGCAGTCCCTTGCATAGTGTCCATAACCCAGTCACCTGAAGCATCTGACTAACGGAATCCTATGCCGTACCCTACAGATTACCCAACCTACCTTAAGTTTGCCAGCTTTAAGTAGCTTTAGCGCTTCCGTTTCCTACACCGTAGCTATCGCCAAGCGTTGGCACCTCTTAATTGCGTGTGTTAGGCGAATCACGAGCTCGCCTCCTATACCTGCCTGAGCTATCACCTATCGCACTTCGTCCTCCGTTGTGCATGCGTCCATATCGCTGATCTCTAGGGTTGTTTTGGGGGTACTGTCACGGACATCGGTTGCGTCAAATCCTACAGCTCGTCTAACTTCGTCGCTGAATTGGGTCTTATTTTGCATGGACTGCAGCTCTAGTAGTACCTGCCCTCCTAGGGTACACCTAATCGTTTTGAACGAGGTCTGGGTTGTGGACGGGTCCACGGCATCTTTAATCCTCTGTAGCACATCCGGGTAAGTTTTACCTTCTGCTGGTTTGACCAGCACCGCTTCGGCCCGCGGACGGCGGAGTTTGTTTCTACTGCCTTCTCCATAATTTGTGCTTTTGACACCGGGGCTGGGGATTTTTGCCCTTTGTTTCTTTTCTTCTTTTCCTTCCTTAATGGTACGACCTGCCAAGTGTTTCACTCTGGGAAGCAAAAGAGTGGAGTCCCAGAGGGGGTCCTCTTCTCTATCCTGCCTTGTAACTTCTTTGCGTTTTTTCCCGGCTGGAGCCATCTGACTTTCAGGGCTGAAGACATCTGCAGCCCTGCGCTTGATGTTTTGCCTATCCTTCAGACGTCGGTTGTACATTGGTGTGACCCGCCGTAACTCTACAAGAGATTATCCATCGTGATTAAGCATCCAGACGATAGAGAATTCCCGCGGCTACGACGGATGGCCCAGCGCTCCCGCGATAGAGCGGACGCGATGGCCCACTCGGAGGAGTACCGGGTAGCGCGCAGAGAACTGGGGCGCGCTATCAATGACAGTAAAAAGGAAAATCGTATAAATGATGCAAATGGCAGCGATGAATAATTATAATTTCCCGAGTTGAAGCGAATGGTTCTACTGTCCAACAAGATATTGCAATAATAGAACAAAATTATCACTTCCAACGTTTCGGGTGATTTATTGTCACCCCTCCTCAAGGTTCTAAAAAATACAAGTTACATATAATTAAAAAACTATAATACAATGTTCAACAATTTTCTGCTGAAATCTTACCAATAAAACTTAAGCTTATACTGATATAAGTGGACGCAAGAAGCTGCCACTAGTCAATAAGACTATTGTACACAATTTTACATATTTATAGCGGCAGGCGAGAATGTGTGAGTGATGTAGATAGAGAGCACGCAGAGTGGGGAAACTCTTTATGAAGAAACTATTATTGAAAACTGTAATTTATCATACTAATAATTTTCTTATTTCAGAGCATAAAAATTTATTATTATTAATGAATGCTTTGTAATCAGATTTTAAATTGTATGTGTCAAATTGTCTATTAAGGCTATTATATATGTTGCGAATGTATATGCAACATCTCGGATAATAACCGTTTTTTTTTATTTTGTTCTTGATCTAATATTTTAATATTATTAAAATCAATTTGATGGTTGGTTTGTAAAATATGTTCATAAATCGCTGATTTGTCTCTTTTCAATCTACAATCACTCTCATGTTCTTTACATTGTTTTAATAACATACGCGAAGTTTGACCTACATAAGACGCGTCACATTGCTTACAATTTATCTTGTACACAACATTAGTTTTTTCGTTATAATTACATTTATCTTTTCCCAGACTGATAAGATGACTAAATTTGTTAGAAATCGAGTTAATTAACACTAAATTATTTTTATTACAAATGTTTTTTAACAAAGGATTGATATATTTAACAAAAGGAAAAACTATAATGCTATTAAGATTTATATTTTTTTTGGAATTATTCTTGCTATTATTATTCATAATCTGTATTAATCGTTTTTCAATATGTTTATTTATAAATTCCAAAGCATAATTGTTTTCTAACAAAATGTCATTAATCAGACTAAGATTTTTGTCATGGAAACAAACATCCGCAAGATTTATACATTTGTCGACCAAAGAACAAATTAAACCCACTTTGTTACTAGTAGGATGGTGGGAATTAAAGTTTAAAACTCTACCAGAAAAAGATGGTTTTCTATACCAATCAGTTAAAATCTTCTGGTACACAAACAATAATATCATCTACGTAACGATAGTAGAAAGGTACCGGAAAACAAATCTTTGATAACGCATAATTTTCTAGATCTTCCATGACAATGTCCGCCAAAATGGGACTAGACGGATTTCCCATAGCCGAACCAAAAATCTGTTTATAATACACATTGTTAAACAAAAAATAATTATTATGTAAAATGTATTGAATAACTTTAATGAATTCACTACAATTAAAATTGCAAAATTTATATGTTGATTCCAACGTTTTTCAATAGAATTATAAATAAGATAATCTGGAACATTCGTAAATAAATTCACAACATCAAGACTAATGATTGCATATCCTGGAGGAATGAAAATGTTACAAATTTTCTTTCTAAAATCAAGGCTATTATTTACATGAGAAGCTTGTCTTTTTAGATTGTTATACAAGAACTTGGCGACAAATTTAGAAATAGAATACGTTGGAGTACTGATAGCTGAAATTATACGTCTAACAGGGAAATTATCTTTATGTATTTTTATAAGCCCATAACCTCTAGCTAATATGGATTTATTTGATGTAAGTTGTAACTTAATATCATTATCAGAAAAATTATTAACATTAAGCTCTTTTATAAGCAAATCCATACTCTTCTCTAAAGAGGGAAGATGATTCGTTTTAACAACGCTGTAATACTTCGAATCAGAAAACAAATTACACATTTTATCTAAGTATTTCTGTTTTTCGATAACAACAGCAATATATCCTACAAGTCGTGTTGAAAACCCAACGACAACACTAATCGTATAAATGATGCAAAATCACCCGAAACGTTGGAATTGATAATTTTGTTTTATTTTCCACTACCTTGTTGGGCAGTAGAACCATTCGCTTCCACTCGGGAAACTATAATTATTTATCGCTGCCATTTGCATCATTTATACGATTAGTGTTGTCGTTGGGTTTTCAGCACGACTTGTAGGATACATTGCTTCCTACATTCAACAGTGTCGTCCACTTGCAACCACTGTTATTAATATTTTGGATTGTTCTACTGGAATCTACAGGTAGCTGCTGGACTAATATTTAAAGTTTACGTGTTTTTCGCCAGGAAACGCTACATCAATGGACCAACTACGCAAGTTTTTACTTAATTTAAGGCTTTCAATAGTTTTCGTAATTATGGATAGGATAGAAACTGTTTTAACAAAAAGAATAGATTTTAAACTTAGTTATGTTTTTTTTTGATTTTTAAAAAATTTAGTTTTCATATTAAAAATTATAGTTTTCATATTATAAATTATATGAGTACAAAAAAGCTTGTTGTCATTGTAAATTTTTAATCAATTGTAGATTTTACGATATTGTGCCTTCTCATATACAAAATAGTGTAAAAAATTTATTTCATTTGTCGATGCATTCTGACAAGGAACTACGTAATTTGAAAAAAATGGTCAAACAAACTGAAAAAAGAATTTTAAATATGGAAATCTCAGATATTAATGTTCATAAGATATTTCTTTTAAACAAAATTAAAAGTCAAAAGAGCTTATTAAGTTACATGACTAATACTAACTTAACGGATTGTTTTATACATTTTTACAATACTAAATTATCGTTTATATTAAAAAAATTGGAAAGAAAACTTGATAATAAAATTGAGATGCTTTACGCAAAAGAATATAAAGTCAAAATGGTTCAAAACGCATGCATTTCTAATAATACTAGTAATACACAGGACATTGTACTAAACCAAAACAATAACCTGGTCAATGATCCCCCGATCGTCGTGCCGAAGTACAAGTGGTTAGTGAACCTTTCGAGAGTTTATTTACCCCAGTTTGTTATTGACACGTTACAGCTTGGGGAAAAATTTAATTTTGCTTATAATCTCAATAAAAAAAATACTTTGGCGATTATAAAAAATTTAGTATATTTCTTAAATGAAAAAAAAAATATCACAATAAAAAATTCAATTTGACTTATTTTGATAAAAAGCTTAGAATAGATTTGATGAAAACTAAAGAGTTTTTAAAACATAATACTGATCTTTGAGTTACGAGGGCCGATAAGGGGAACGCTACTGTTGTTATCGAAAAACAGAAATACTTAGATAAAATGTGTAATTTGTTTTCTGACTCGAAGTATTACAGCGTTGTTAAAAAGAATCCTCTTCTCTCTTTAGAGAAGAGTACGGATTTGCTTATAAAAGAGCTTAATGCTAATAATTTTTCTGATAATGATGTTAAGTTACAACTTACATCAAATAAATCCATATTAGCTAGAGGTTATGGGCTTATAAAAATACATGAAGATAATTTCCCTGTTAGACCTATAATTTCAGCTATCAGTACTCCAACGTATTCTATTTCTAAATTTGTCACCAAGTTCTTGTATAACAATCTAAAAAGACCAGCTTCCCGTGTAAATAATAGCCTTGATTTTAGAAAGAAAATTTGGAATATTTTAATTACTACAGGATATGCAATCATTAGTCTTGATGTTGTGAATTTATTTACGAATGTTCCAGATTATCTTATTTATAATTCTATTGAAAAACGTTGGAATCAACATATAAATTTTGCAATTTTAATTGTAGTGAATTCATTAAAGTTATTCAATACATTTTACATAATAATTATTTTTTGTTTAACAATGTGTATTATAAACAGATTTTTGGTTCGGCTATGGGAAATCCGTCTAGTCCCATTTTGGCGGACATTGTCATGGAAGATCTAGAAAATTATGCGTTATCAAAGATTTGTTTTCCGGTACCTTTCTACTATCGTTACGTAGATGATATTATTGTTTGTGTACCAGAAGATTTTAACTGATTGGTATAGAAAACCAACTTTTTCTGGTAGAGTTTTAAACTTTAATTCCCACCATCCTACTAGTAACAAAGTGGGTTTAAAAAAAAACGGTTATTATCCGAGATGTTGCATATACATTCGCAACATATATAATAGCCTTAATAGACAATTTGACACATACAATTTAAAATCTGATTACAAAGCATTCATTAATAATAATAAGTTTTTATGCTCTTAAATAAGAAAATTATTAGTATGATAAATTACAGTTTTCAATAATAGTTTCTTCATAAAGAGTTTCCCCACTCTGCGTGCTCTCTATCTACATCACTCACACATTCTCGCCTGCCGCTATAAATATGTAAAATTGTGTACAATAGTCTTATTGACTAGTGGCAGCTTCTTGCGTCCACTTATATTAGTATAAGCTTAAGTTTTATTGGTAAGATTTCAGTAGAAAATTGTTGAACATTGTATTATAATTTTTTAAGCATATGTAACTTGTGTTTTTTAGAACCTTGAGAAGGGGTGACAATAAATCACTCGAAACGTTGGAATTGATAGTTTTGTTTTATTATTCCATTGCCTTGTTGGGCAGTAGAACCATTCGCTTCCACTCGGGAAAGTAAAAAGGAAAGATGGACCAAACTGATTAACGAGGTGGACTCAGTCCCTTGGGGAGCGGGGTACAAGATCGTCACCCGCAACCTGGGAGGGAACAGCCCGCCGCACAGTGGTCCCAAATCCACCTTTACTGATATTTTGCCCGCTTCAAGCGAATTTTTCACGGATCAAAGTGATTCAAGCGGGATATTAAAGCTTTTATAATTTAGAATTAGAAGCCACTATACACAAGGGTGGCAACCAGCCCTATTTATTATTAAACAACCCCTAAACTCATACAGAAATTTTTACATTTTAGAAAGTAAATATTTTTACATTTTACAAAGTATCTCCTGTAACCGAAAACATTAATTATGAATATACATATATATTATATACATATATTATATATATATGTGTGTGTGTGTGTGTGTGTGTGTATGTGTGAATATATAATTCAGTTATATAGCCCACTATCCATATATCCTATATGTTATTTGTTGTCAGTGTTTAATTTATAATATATGTTATATTTATAACACACATTCACACATACACACACACACGCATATATATATATATATATATATATATATATATATATATATATATATATTTCGTACCTATGGCACTTTGAGGATTATTCTCAATGTGCCATGGGTACGAAATGGTACTTTTGAGGATTTATATTAGTACCTTCTACCCAGAGAGGGGATTATTTCTTTAGTCAAGTGCGCAAGACTCTGGCGAAAGAAACTCTAGATCCTCAAAGTTACGGGTATGAATAATATATATATATATATTCATAATTAATGTTTTCGGTTACAGGAGATACTTTATAAAATGTAAAAATTTCTATATAAGTTTAGGGTTGTTTAATAATAAATAAGGGTGGTTACCACCCTTGTGTGTAGTGGCTTTTAATTCTATATTATAAAAGCTTTAATATCCCGCTTGAATCACTTTGATCAGTGAAAAATTCGCTTGAAGCGGGCAAAATACCAGTAAAAGTGGATTTGGGACCACTGTGCACCGGTGGTTAGGGACAAAGAAATGATGGACAGAATCGTTGACGCACTCTTCTCAACATGCTCAGAACAAGTGTGCTGAGGCGACGAAACTGGCGACGACGAGGTGCTGGAGTTCACCCGGGGTGAACTCAGCTTGGCTGTTGCGCAGCTCGCGGCGGAGAACTCATCAGGTCCGGACGGCATCATAGCGGAAATCCTCGGTATAGTTGCAAAACGACGCCCGGGAATACTTCTGAACCTGTATAATACATGCTTGGTGAAGGGCGTGTTCAACAAAGATTGGAAGACGGCACGGCTCCTACTGAAAAAGTGCAGCTGATTATCAGCTGATTTTCACATGAAAATTTATCGTTTAAAATTTATTGATTATTAATTATTGGTATTTATTATTATAAAGTACTATCATGATTTATTTACTTGAATCTACGATTAATTATTGTGTTCGAAAAAATGTCGAAAAATGTAGATGCTGACAAAGAGGTTTTGAATTTTTTGTTACAATTTAGGAATGTAACATTATTAACAATAATTAGTAATAATAATTATTAATAATAAATGAAAATATCAACATGATTTTCAGGTGCATATCAGCTGAGAATCATCTGAGAATCGGGTAACTATAAGGTGACTGTCAGGTGATTATCATCTAATTATCAGCTGATTTTGACCTGAAAATCCTGTTGATATTTTCATTTATTATTAATTATTCTTACTATTTATTATCGTTAATTTTAATTTTACATTCATAAATTATGACAAATAATTCAAAACTTCTTTCCCACAGTGTACATTATTTTACATACATTAGTTAATCGTATAGATTCAAGTAAATGGACGATAATAATAATTTATAATAATAAATAATAATAATTAATAATAAATAAATTTTAAACGACAAATTTTCATGTGAAAATCAGCTGATAATCAGGTGCCGTTTTAGAACGATTATCAGCTGATAATCAGCTGCACTTTTTCAGTAGGGCTGATCCTCATTGATAAAGGAAAGGGTGGAGATTCGGACTCTTCATCATCCTACAGATCGCTGAGGTTGCTAAATACACTTGGCAAACTCTTCGAAATGCTCCTGAGACCGCGAATCCAACAGGCGGTTAGGGACGCTGGCAGCATGAACGACAGACAGTTCGCTTTCAGACAAGGACGGTCGACGATAGGAGCGATCCAAAAAGTGGTCGACTCCTTCGACAGAGCACAGTCTAGGCCCCACAAGGACAGGCCAGTAGTGCTCATGGAAACACTGGACGAACGAAACGCCTTCAACTCTGTGAGGTGGGCGGACATCGTGCGGGCATTCTCCGATGCTTTCCCGCTGCCACCGTACCTTCTCCGAATACTGAAGGACTACCTACGAGATCGTCACATTACGTACGGGATGCAGACTGGGATCAAGAAAAGAAAAATGGCGGCTGCTGTGGTGCAGGGCTCGATCCTTGACCCCGATATTTGGAACGTAGGTTGCGATGAGGTGTTAGACCTTCCGATGACGCCGGGGGTCTATCTGGTCGGCTACGCGGACGATCTGGACATTGTCATCACGACCAAGGATACACGACTGGCTCAGATGAGGCTGACCCAAGCCACGAGACGAGTGGACGGATGGATGCAATGTCGCGGACTACAACTGGCCATGCAAAATACGAAGTTATTATACTTGACGAGAAAACGGATAGACCCGACGATACCCATGTCGGTGGGCACGTACGTTGTGTATCCCGAGCAGTCCGCCAAGTATCTGGGGGTGACCTTGGATACGAGGATGATCTTCTGGCCGCACATACGTGGCGTCGCTGAGGGAGCGGCGTTAAAGACCGCCGCTTTCGCTCGCCTCATAGCGAATACGAAGGAACCGAGGCCGAGCTTACGACGACTGCTTATGACGGTGACCCACTCGATGCTCTTTTATGGAGCGGAGATATGGGCGGACGCGACGCGAATAGAGAAGTACCGCAAAAAGATGGCGGCGGTACAAAGACGAGGGGCGCTGCGTATCGCGTGTGCGTACCACACCGTCTCGGAGGCGATAGCCAGGGTTGTCCCAGTAGACCTTCTCGCTCTCGAGCGGAAGAGGATCTAGGTACTGCGAAGAAAGGGGAAGTGATGGGGCCTCCACAGACGCATGGACGGAGACGCTAACATCCAGACAAACTCGATGGACGGACAGCGACAAAGCCAAGTAGACGAGACGCCTCATAAGGGACATGCGACTCTGGTATAAGAGAGGAGCTGGGAAGTAAACTATTACCTGTCCCAGTTCCTTTCTGGACACCGATACTTCCGCCAGTATTTGCACCTGATGGGGGAAGGTAACGACCCCGTTCTGCAGGTACTGCGGACATAATAGAGATGATGCGGAGCACATATTTTTCGTGTGACCCCGCTGTATAGTCGCAAGACACAGACTACAGACGAAGACTAGTGACATCGCACCGGATAACGTCGTGACACTGATGCTATCAAGCAAACGAAGCTGGGACGACATAGCACGCTACGTGACTCACGTACTTCAAAAATGATACACAAGACGAAGAATAGACACAACAGAAACGATATACAAGATTGCTCCAGGGTATAGACACCCCGACCGGCCCGACGTAACATTTCCGTATAACAGTTCCGAGCCGGATTTCGGTGGACGCTGCGGGAATGGTTTTGGGTGTTTAGGGGGTAGAAATCTCCCACACCACAGCCCGACGCTCCGTGATGGCCTTAGCGGGCCCCCCTCCCTGCTGAAAGCAAGAACGGGGGCCCCGAAAGATTCACCTAGTACCTCGGAAAAAAAAAATAATAATAATAATAATAATAATCGAAAAAAAAGGAATCTATCAACGAAATAGGCTTCGTGATACTGTTTTTACCACACATCAATTTTTTAGCAAAGGTCACTATTAATTAGCCAATATAAAGTTCTCAGAGTCGCAAAAACATCTTACAATACACGAAAATCAAAGTAAATAAAAGGATTCAACTTGTGCTGAAGATCAATAAACTTAAAAGGTCTAATGCAAAATCATAAGCATTCGAAAATGACAAAAAAACACAAAAATTGCTAATTTCCGTAATTTTTTAATTTTTCTGATTTTTTCGTAATTTTTGCCATAATAGAATGCTTATAACTTTACACAGTAGCTTCCGATTTTATGAATAATTGACTCAAATTAAATGTCTTTTTCCTTCTTTGATTTTTATGTATTGTAAAAATGTTTTTACACCTTTGGGAGCCGTAAATTAAATATTATATATAGACACAAAAAATAATATCTTCTTCTTCTTTTTGTTAGTTGGGCTCCGAGGTGGTGGCGCTTTTTCCAAACATAAAATATGTGTAATACGTATATCTTTTTATGCAAAAACAAATATTCTATACTCATGGTTTCATTTATTTTCATTCGATATCCAAATACACACATAATATACGATAGTATACGTTTTAAAATAGGAAAGGATTAGAGTAACCTTAAAAAATATTAATATTAAACTTAATAAATGAAAAATTGGAACATTTTTGGGACCACTTCTAGTAAATTTTTCACATTGATTCTAGCAAAGAAAAAAGTTAAAGAAGTATCTTCTAGATTGATAAGACTACTTTTCTAGATAGCGTCAAATCGAAAATGGGTTAACAAAATCAAAATCGCTACCAATTCATTGGCACGTAGCTTTCTCCAAATTAATTTATCGTTCCTATATGAATAGTATATAGTTCAAATATAAAATATGTTTATTCATTTTACATGTTTTTTTAATCATTTGAAAATTCATTAATATTGAAAATTCAAAGCGATTAAGTCAATTTTACTCCCTTAATCGTACAACATGGAAAACTCATTTTTCTCAATGTTTAAATTTTACAGAAAAACTAGTCGATAAAATCAATTTAAATGTTTAAAGATTGTAGCTATTCATATTTTGTGTTATTATGATTTTTTGAAAAAAATTGACCGTTTCGTTTGGGAGTTATAAGTTTGAAAAAAACTCGTTTTTGTTAATAAAAAAAGAACCGTAATAGCTAATGTATTTTTTTTGGACAATATAGGTACTTATATGCTCCTTAAAATACTTTTTATCCGATTTCAATATCTCAATCCTATCATTAAACTAGGGGGGTTGTGCCCCCCTGCGTGTCTCGCTGCGCTCGACACGCCAACCCCCCCACCCCCTCCCTATGTAAAAGCTTCCTTTTGACATAATCGGCACGACCACTATGCTCAGGAGAACCTTATAATTTTATTATTGCATAAATTTTAATACTTTAGTTTCATCGTTGTTATCATTAAAATACAAATAAATACATCTGCAGTAAAATTTAAATGAAAATTATGCATTTACTTTTACACATTTATTTGTTCTTTTTTGTAGAAGGTTTGCGTTTTAATTCTACACATATAGAGATATGTAGATAACTTTTTAAATAGTCTATGATGCACATGGAAATGCTAGTCGCGGGAATAATAGAACCCTCGACAAGTGGCTGGTCAAGTCCAGTGGTAATGGTACGCAAGTCAAACGGGAAGTTCCGTTTCTGCGTGGACTTCAGAAAAGTGAACGCAGCGTCAAGGCCAGACGCGTACCCGTTACCATACATGGAAAGCATCTTGCGCAAACTGCAGAAAGCGCGATACATCTCCACGTTGAATTTAAGCAGTGCGTACCACCAGATACCACTTAGTCTGGAGTCCAAAGAGACTACGGCCTTCACCGTGCCAGGCAAAGGGCTTTTCCAATTTACGAGAATGCCCTACGGTCTTTCGTATGCCGGAACGTCCTTCCAGAGGCTGATTGACAAAGTCATCGGCCTCGAACTCGAACCTTTTGCTTACTCGTATCTCGACGATATAATAATAGTCACAGAGACATTCGAGGAGCATAAAGAGGTTCTAAAAAGAGTTCTGGACAGGATACAGGATGCGGGCCTCACAATAAATCGCGAGAAGAGCGTCTTCTGTCGCGATGTGGTCCAATATCTCGGGATCATAGTAAATAGAGATGGTTTTAAGCCAGACCCCGAGAAAATAAAGCCCATTATAGAGTATCCGGTACCGAAAAACCTCCGTCAGCTGAGACGCTTCTTAGGAATGGCGTCGTGGTATAGATTTTATCGAACTTCGCCACAATTGCTGAACCACTGACCGAATTAACGAAAAAGGATCGGAAATATGAGTGTTCAACGGTACAAGCAGAGGCCTTTCAAAAGCTAAAAGCGCTAGTAGCTTCTGCACCGATTCTACACAGACCGGTATCTAACGCGCAGTTCTTGGTGTAAACTGACGCGAGCGATACAGGTCTGGGAGCGGTGCTATACCAAATAATTGACGGCGATGAAAGAGTCCTAGAGTTCGCAAGTCGAACTCTGAGCGCAGCCGAGAGGAATTATAGCATGACGGAACGAGAATGTCTAGCAATTCTCTGGGCAATTAAAACGTTCCGTCCGTATATAGAGGCCTACGACTTCAAGGTTATTACGGACCATAGCAGCTTGAAGTGGCTCCGTGATCTCCAAAATCCGACCGGCAGGTTAGCTAGGTGGGCTTTGGAGCTGCAGAACCACAGTTTCACGGTCAAACATCGGAAGGGCTCGTTGAACAATGTCCCAGATGCCCTTTCACGGATGGTCGAGGAAGAAGAGCTCGAGCGCGATACAAACGACCACTGGTACCTCAAGGTCGTGAAAGAGGTTCAACAGCAGCCGCGAGACTTCCCAACGTTCAAGCTGGCGGGGGGGAGACTGTACAAGTACAACCCTAATGAAGTCATAGACGAATCTCTCGGCGACGACGATGCATGGAAGTTAGCAGTCCCTCACGAAAAGCGACGCGAAGTACTGAGAGAATGCCATGACTTTCCAACTTCTGGGTACTTGGGCCGCGAGAAAACTCTAGAGAGAGTAAGGCGGAAGTATTATTGGCCACACATGTCTCGAGATGTGGCCAGATACGTGAACCAGTGCCAAATTTGCCAGCAGTGCAAAGTCGAACAGCGCACTCCAGCAGGATTTATGGGACGTCGTATAACACAGCATCCATGGCAAATCGTGGCCAGCGAAATTATGGGACCCCTCCCTAAAACCAAGCAAGGCCACGAATACATTCTCATCTTCCAGGACCTGTTCATACGCTGGATCGAAGTAATTCCGATAAAAAGGGCAGATGGCAAATCGGTGATAAAAGGGCTCAACGAACGAGTATGTCTGCGGTTCGGAGTCCCCGAGGTGTTTCTCTCCGATAATGGGACTGAATTTAAGAATGCACCCTTAGAGGCATTCATAAAGGAGAGAAACGTGCATCACACGCTTACACCACCAGATTACCCTCAAGCCAATCCCGTCGAGCGTGTGAACCGAACGGTGAAGACCATGATCATGTCTTACGCTGAGGAGAATCACCGATCCTGGGATGAGCATCTGAACGAGCTAGCGTTCACGTATAATACGGCAGAACGCAGCTCTACCAAGATAAGTCCTGCCATGCTCATTTACGGCCGACAGCCTGACCCACCGAAGACACTAAGGCGGGAGGAAGACAGGTTAGCCGAAGAGCAAGGGCAGCAAGAGGCGATAAATAATTGGGTGGCGCGCATGGACAAGCTCCGCGAATTACAAGTTCGGGCGGCGGCTGACGCGCAAGCGGAGCAGGCGAGACAAGCCAAATATTATGACGCTCATCGTCGACCTCCAGAATTCTGTCTAGGCGATCGTGTATGGAGAGAGAATAAGGTACTATCCTCAGCAGCTGAGGGGATTTCTGCCAAATTAGCCCCGAAGTACGCGGGGCCCTACACGATTGTGAATATTCTAGGCGAAAACATCTATGAGATCCAAGGTGAGGATGGTCGAACGATCAGTCCCGTCCATGCGCAGCAACTCAAGCGATACGTCTCCGCAGAAGAGCCCAAGAACTACTTGGACAAAAGCAGTCAAGAAGTAGCCCAGTCGCTACCACCGAGGGACTCTTCAGCCGAACGTAACGTGCCAGCGGGCAACAGAGTTAGCCAGGGGAATGTACAGCCTCGGGCGATGGCTAAGAGGCGTGGTCCACCTCGTAAGACCGCGCTGTTAGTTAGACCATGAAAGCGTGCAAGCGACGGCCGACCTACGCGTGCGGTCGGTCCAACAGAGTCCAAGCGAAGCCCAGGGAGGCCAAAGGGCTCGAAGAAGAAGCTTGCACCTGCCGATATCGGGCCAATTAGCCCCCGTCGAACCCGAGCGTCCGAAAAGCGCTAACTGTGTCGTCCAGAAATTGTGCCGTCCGTACTAACCCCTGTTCGTCCTTGTTTTCCGATCCTCAGTCTCACAAATCTCCGAGGTCAATTTACCTGTTGCAGAATATGCAGGGCCTGACTCCAGAAATAGCAGAGACGGCGAAGAAGGTTATTGCTGGATTAATCCAGTGCAATCCTGACCCCGCCGTCATTCACTTCCTGGAGCAGGTAGTGGAGGGCATAGACGCGGTGACACAGGCACCACCGACAGTGGAAGAGCCCTCTACACTTGTCATAGAGGAGTTAGAGGCGCCGGAACCAAGAAGGGGACCTTCGGGACCAACCGACGCAGGCGTTGGCCCGTCCCCGCTCCGGTGACATCCTCCGAAGGAGCAGCGGAAGAAGAGCGGGGCTGGGCCAGAAGAAGCACCAGTCGATCCGATTGGTGCCGACCGAGTTCCCGAAGAGGAGGCCATCATTGTGCTCCGGAAGTTGACGCCGGCGCGGTTCGGGCCGCACAAGGAAAAGAAGGAGATGCTCCGACCCAGGCCCCAAAAGGAGCACCGACCGATGGAGTCGGTGCGGCCTGGGTCCCGGTGGAGCAGGCTCTAGAGGAGGCGCGGTGCCTCAGCAAGTCCTCGCGCACTGCGGAGGACGCTGCCCTGGCCGCACTGGAGGATTTTCTCCAGTACCACGGTGAGGCCGGCGAGCGGCAAGCCGGCAAATGGGTCGGAATGGCCCAAGGCCGGCGAGAAGAGCTCGCGGCCGCCGCAGAGGCCAGGGCCGCCAGGCTACGCCGCGCCGCCTTGCAGAAGGAGGAGGAGGCTCGTCTGGCACGTGCGCAGGAGCGCATGGAAGAGGCCAGGCGAACCAGGGAAAAGGCGGAGGAGATAGCGCGTCGGGCCAAAGAGGAGGCCCAGCGTCGTCTCCTACGAGAAAAGGAGCGCCTCCAAAGGGCGCTCGAAGAGGAGCAGGCGGCCCGGGAGGCGATAAATGCACAGGCGCTTCCCCGGTGCTTCATGTGTGGCGAGCTTGGGGTAAAGAAGTCGAAGCACTGCCCCAACTAAGCTCGCCACAAGGGGCGCCGGACTTACTCCCGGGCCAGCTGAAGAGGGCTAAGCCCCGAAGGGTTTCTTTTTTTTGTTTTTTTTTTAATAAAAATTAAAAAGAAAAGATAATGAGTGACTCCGATTCTTATACTTCCCTTGTCCCAAATTCCTTCCCGAAAGGCTTCACCGAATTAACCTTATTTTCAGGTACGACGACGGCCATGGATGGCAGAGCTGCTCGCGGTCCCCTAAGCAGCGTCTGGCGGGGGGCTGTAACGCGGGCGCGAGTTAGGTAATTCGAGATTCGAATTACCCGCGCCGAGCAGGCATGCTCACCGGGGGCGCGAGCGCGCGAGGATCCTGACCGGATTAGAGAGGTCTCGCGACGCGTAATATGCCTGTCGCGTACCCGCGAAGCTGCTACGGCTTTATAGGAGTCACGGCAGCCATCTTCGTGTCTGCCATCGTGCCGAGAACTTCTCTCCAGTGTGTCTCTCAAAATTTACCTCGTCCGCGCCGTCCTAGCTTTTTATAGTTATCGCGAGTGTAGTGGAGGCGCCGAGTAGAGTGTGTACGTGCGAAAGAGAGACAGAGAGAGAGAGCGATCCCGAGCCGCGTGAGCCGCACGAGACTGCGAGCGACGAGCCGGCAGCCAGCTCGCCTGCCGACCCAATAAAGCGAGCAAGAGAGAGAGAGAGAAAGAGAGCGCAACTGCTGTGCGAGCGACAGGGAGCGAGAGAGAGTCGAGTGCACCGGCTGCTCCTTCCTAACGTAAGTTTTCTACTCTCCTCTCGCGGGTTTATTGTAAAGGCTCGCATGGAAATCGCCCCGTGCAAGCTTTCTGTGCCGTGTACGTGCGGGTGTGTGTCCGCCCGCCGTACATTAACACCGCGCGCGAAATTAGCAGCTTCGCCGCGCGCCGTATAGTTCGCGCGTTTGAATATTAACGGTCGCGCACAAACTAACTCATAATTGTTCTAAGCAGCACGTGCGTTGTGCTTGTAGAGATTAGTGATTTTAAGTATACTGTGATATCTAGTTACTCGTCGCGTTGTTCATTACAACATGTCCTTCTCCCGGATACCGCCGCCTCTGCGGGAAAACGACTCCGCCTGTCGTTTTCATATCTGAGCATAGCGGCCGCGCGCTTTACTCTTCGAGCGCGCGCTTTTCACTCAGCGATCCAATTAGTTGGAAAGCGAAGTTGGTGTGCGATCTTCGCGTTCTTTTCGGGATTCCAGGAGCAGATCCGCGGGCAAGTCATTTTAGTCTGACACCCGCGGCACCGTGTTCTAGGGCATCGCTGGCCTGTGGCTTGTTCGGATTTTCCCCTACTAGCCATCCCGTTACACTACAATGCCTTAAATTTAGTATACGATTCGATTTATCGAAATAAAGTTTCAGTTTTCAATTAAGTCAAAAATACTTTGACACAGAAATTTATACTGTATAAGAAATAGTCATTCGTCCCACCACGGTGCAACTGTCATATTGTTTAGTCTCTCTCTCTCTCTCTCTCTCTCTCTCTCTCTCTCTCTCTCTCTCTCTCTCTCTCTCTCTCTCTCTCTCTCTCTCTCTCTCTCTCTCTCTCTCTCTCTCTCTCTCTCTCTCTCTCTCTCTCTCTCTCTTTCTCTCTCCCTGCCAGTAAGTCTTGAACTGCTTTGCTTCTTCTGCTCCTACATTTTCGGCTTTACCTAACCGCTACTTCACTCTGCGGAGTCGATTTTTTCCAAGAAAAGGGGTCCCAGACGGCTCTCAAGCTCCCAGCCCAAAAACTGGAGGCACAGCGCTCCAGTTTTATGAGCCGGGGACCTTTTCCCTCGATCAAGTGACGCCCTAACCTCAAACTGCCAGGGCAATCACTTGGAGCACCAAGCATCGTACGTATCACCATTACCTACCATAGCACCGCCAGCTTCACTTCACCTTACTGCAATAGCTGCACCGATTCATTGCTGCACCAGAAACACCTGTACCAGCTCATGTACTTCGCTCGACTGCCACCTCAGCGCACCCGCCGCCTCTGCTAGCTGTCTACCCGTATCTTTGACGCCGGGCCATCAACGCCGAGACCCGGTCTGCTGCGTCGCAGACGACAGTTCACCAGCTACTTTTTACCATCCGAGCCTTTTTTGCGTGAGTCAGCGTTTTTGTCTCCAGTTGCCCGCGCGCACTTGTGCCTCGGCCTCTTACCCGCGATTTACCCTGCCGGCTACTGACTACTTATCAGCGGCACGAGATTAGCTACCGTCCGACCCGGCAAGGACTCTTGCATGGTGAGCATTGCCTCCCTAACACCTAAGTAAGAGCGCAGCTGTTCCGTCTTCAACGCATCCGCCGCAGGCGTGCACACTATGGGATCGCTCTATGAGGCTGTGCCCGAGCTGCAACAAACGCATCTTGCGAAGCAAACGCGGCCTTGCTACGTGTGTTGTCTGTGGGCGTTACTTCCACGCAACGTGCCTGCCTTAGACCACCCGGCGCAGTATTATGCTGTGTGCTCGGTCATTCGCTCGTTGTCCCGGCCTGGTGAATCATCGCGCTCGGCCATGCCTGCCGTGAATAGATTCGCTGTGAAGAGGCGCGCCTCGACTCCTTCTGCGTCCATCGCGCAGGTACCAAAGGCGGGCTGCCACAGCCCGGCTGCTACCGTCTTATCGTCCCCGCCGGAACCAATGGATGATAACCTTTATATGGACCAGGGTAATGAAGCCGCCGCCCAGGTTGGCGAGATTGACAGTGACGGGAAAGGGAGACCTGCGCTAAATGACGCCCCGCTATACATACGTTACTTTTATGAACTGCTCAGTAAATCTCACAAGGCACATGCTGCAGCCCTGGCCGAGAACACACGAGTGGTAGCCAAAAACACGCGTGTGCTGAGCAGCCTTGCCTCCCGGGTTGATGCTGTTGAGCAAAGCCAGCAGGCGTTAAGCGCACGGTACGACACGACAGTGAACACGTCCTCTGCCTAGCGCTCGGTGTTTTTTTTTCCACTTATTATCCTGTATTTCACTCCTCGGAGTGCATCTTTTTTAGGAAAATAGCCCCACTTGGCTCTCAAGCTCTTCGCCTAAGATTGCATGCTTGATGATGCATATCTATGAGCCTGGGACTATTTTCCTGGACCAAGTGACGACCTAACCTCACTCCGTCACCGCACTTGGGCTGAGCACTGGCCACTGCAACCACCTCCTGCAGTCCTGCATCACCGATAACAGCCTGGTTGCATCTCCTCTCACCACCATTGCACCACTGCTTTGCTGCACCGCCTCACCTACGAGTTGCATTGCTTGCACTGTATCAGCTGCTATCCACTCCATCAACTGCTCTGTTGCTTCGGCTAGCTGCCCATCCAGTGCCAGCTGAGAGAAGAGAAGGACGTAAAGGACCAGCTGTGCGCCGTCGTCTGCTGCATCGCCCCTGTGTCAGATGTTTTACTAAGAGGTCTTTTGCATGAATCAGCATATTCTTTTCGCTTCTGCCGCGCGCAGATTATTTCGCGCAGCTCGAGCGCTACGACGATCGCATCGCTACGACTCGCTATAGCGCCCCTGCACTCAGCCTATTGTCTGCGATCTACCTTACCATGTGTACTTATGTTCTATTACCATCGGGCACGGCGGTAATTTTAAACTTTTAAACTTGTAATCTATACTCGTAAGTTAATCTTTAATCTCTCTTAAGTCAATGCGTATAATACTACTTACTTGATTAGTAATAAATATCAGACAGTTAGTATTTCTCACACTATTTAAAAGTTATTTAAGTTACTTATTTCATATTCTCACCTTATCAAGGTATTTAGTTATAAGTAGTATTTAAAAGACATTTAAAAGCATTTCTAACTCTATCGGGTTACTTTTAGGTGTATTGACTCGTGAAACTTGTATTATTGTATTATTATCTAATCTCCAGTCCTTAGCACCTCTTTTTCACCTCATTGTCACCGCTTTTTCATCTCATTTTCACCTCATTTTCATTCATTTTATTTTCGAGTAGTATTTATCTACAAGATGGACAAGTCATGTGGTAGCTGCAACAAAAGCATTAAAACAAAATTTATCACATGTGAGCATTGCGTAAAAAATTATCATCCCTCCTGCACTACACTTAAAGCAGTTCGTAATCACCATAACAAAGTCATCAATGCTTGTCGCAGCTGTATATCTATGGCAAATGCTAATAGTCAGAAGAGGGATTCCATCAGCGAAGCTAATAGTCAGAAGAGAGATTCTATCAGCGAGAATGATTCTAATGAGAATCATACTGTCAATCCTTCTACAGAATCTCTCTCAGTCTCTTGCACAAATGTTCCGAGTTCACCCAGTGACCCGCTACACCAGATACTTGAAAAATTGACTAAATTAGAGTCCCTCGACAAGCGTCTTACTGAGATGCAAGCTTCATTTGACACGCGTCTTACTGATTTGCAATCTTCGTTTGTCACGCGGTTCACTGAAGTGAAAACCACTTTAAATACACGGCTTGATGAAGTCTCTACCCGCATGACTAACCTGGAAGAAAGGCAATCATCTCTAGATGACCTGCCACTTCATTCAGCTCGTCTTTCAGCTGCTGAAGAGGCCATCACGCAAGTACAGGCTGAACAAGCCAACCTCCGTCGTCAGCATGATAAAATCTGTACAGCCAACTCTGTCGCTGCTCTTGATGTCTCTGCTGTCAGGCGTATTGAAAAACTTGAGCGTGACCTCCAGAATCTCAATGCTGCTCAACGAAGCCTCTCCAACGAGCTAGTGATCACCGGGCTCTCGATCACGGATACTACCTCCCCGAAAGGTGCTGTGTACGCTGCTTTAAAGCTCCTTGATGGTGGTCTCCTTGAGCGTGACATCCTAAATGTACGGAAGGTGCATCTGAAACCGCCCTCGGAGCCGTCGACAGATACCCCTTCAGATACCCATGCTGAAGAATCGCAGAATAAAAATGCTGAAGAAGAATTATTGAAGGCAGCACTCCAATTTTCACCTCAACCTATCAGAATTAATGCCAAGCCTAGGATTGCACCACTCATTGTTTCCCTATCATCGCATGCGCTGGCTATGTCACTCATTAATGCTAAAATTAAAATGGGGAAAATGCACACATCCCAACTTTGTGCTGAGTTGCTAAAACAGGCAAACACCTCACTCCCACTGCCTTCCTCTCTAATCAATATTAATGAGTGGCTCCCACCAGATGTGCACCACCTTCGCATATCTGCCCGCATCGAAGCTAAGAAGAAAGACTTCGTAACCTTCGTAAGCCATGGAAAAATTTACATTAAAAAGAAGAAAGAAGACCGCGCGACGCTCATCTCTTCTGCTCAGGAACTCAAGTCTTTTTTAGAATAGGCTCATCACACCCTCATCGCTCTCCTAATGAAATTCATTTTAATACCCTCATGTCTACCTCAATCACACACATCTCATATCTCAAAGTCTCAGAGCAATGGCCTAAGAATCTGCTACTTCAACGCAAACTTTCTCAAGAACCGCATGGAAATGCTCAAATTTTTTCTCTCAACGCATCCCGTCTTTCATATTATAGCGGTCACAGAGACCAAACTTGACCCTAATCTAGATGCTAGTTCGATAGTGCATCTTGACAACAATGTTCTCTTACGTCGTAACCGTAACAAGAATGGTGGTGGGGTAGCTTTATTCATTCATAACACTATCTCTGCCACTATTCTCTGCTCATCTGATAGCATCTGGACTGGGAAGCCCGGCAAACCAGAGTATCTGCTCTGTGAAGCAAATATTGTAGGGCAGCCTCCATATTTTGTTGCGGTAGTGTACCGTCCACCGCACGCCCCTTTTATTCAAGGAACTGACATTATTGATAAAATCACCACGCTAATGCACGACTATAGCACTAAAATAATTGTGGGTGATTTCAATGCAGATCAGCTCTGCTCATCTGCTGATGCAAATTTCGTACGCTGCTTTATCGAGGACAATGGGCTGCAGAGCATTCCTTATGGCGCTACATATCATAGGGACACTTCTGATACCTGGCTTGATCTCTGCCTTGTGGATAAACAGGATAATGTTGTCAATTTCTGGAAAACTGATTCACCTTTTGCCGATGGTCACGACTTACTCACTGCAACCTTAGGTCTGTACACGCCCAAGACTACTCAACCCTCATTTACCTATGGTAACTACAAGGCAATATGTGCAACTACCTTCACAGAATATCTCAAAGGGTTGGATTGGTCTGTGGCACAGTCGGCCTCGCTCGAAGATTGTGTCGCTGTTCTTCAAACACACGTCTGCAGTGCAATAGAGAAACTCGCCCCTCTAAAAACCATCTCTCCAGCAAAAAATCGCCATCTCTGGTTCAACATAGACCATCGCACGCTTATTCAAGAGCGCGATCGTCTTTACAGACGTTTCCGCAGAACAAGGCTAGCGGAAGACCTTCTCGCGTATAGACAGGCACGTGATCTTGCTCATCGAGAAATTGAGGAAGCGAGACAAAATTATCATTAACCCGACTTTCCCTGCTAACAGACCCTAAAGATATTTGGCGCGTGCTTGAAAATCTAGGTATCTCTTCGAAAAAGAAGTCGCCTGCTCTACCATTCTCAATCGATCAACTCAATGCTCATTTCAGGAGTGTCTCATACGATCAAGACACTCCACCAGTTGCAGACTTCTTGAATTCTCTGGACTCCTCTAACCACTCTGAGCAATTCACATTTGATGATGTTCAGATTTCTGATGTCTTGGCCGCAGTGAATCAATTCAACACACAGGCCAGAGGTCCATATGGCATCCCCCAACATGTGATACGACTTGCACTCCCTTTCTTAGCTCCATTTATTTGCAGTATCTTCAACCAATCTCTGCGAGAAGCACATTTTCCTTCTTTCTGGAAGAAGTCTATCGTTATTGCTTTGAATAAAGTAAGCTCTTCTTTATGGTTGAATGACTTCCGTCCGATATCACTTCTATGCTTCCTGTCTAAAGCCCTCGAATGGCTGGTACAGCAACAAATCTCAGCTTATCTAGAGTCTAGGCTTTTCCTTGATCCTCTACAGACAGGCTTTCGCACTGGACATAGTACTCAGACATGCCTACACTGAGAAGAAGAAAGCGCCACTACTGTCATTACCCTATGATAGTAGCGACATCTCATGGTGGACTGTATAGTAAACTGGAAAAGAGTAGAGGGGGCGCACTAATTGGTAACCATTGATGCGCTCGAAAAAGGTATGGTAGCTGCACCTTTTTAAGCGGACTGGCTATACTTTTTCAGGCCAGCTGATCAGAGCGTATAGGTACAAACAAAATAGTATATACAGGTAAATAATGTATTACTTTTTGCTTTTCTTATTATATATACTTAACAGTGTCGAACAATATTTTATCCATGACTTATGATTTTGAAATTAGAGTGGTATGGATAATTATTATTTCATAATAAAAGAGTTAAAAAGACTTTGAATGAAAAACTTTATTAAAATATAATGTATATTGTGACGTGGTAAGTCGTCACTATTTTCTTTTTCTCTCTCTCGAGCTGCATGGCCGGGGCACTGTTGTTCTAAGCTCCCTTATTTATTTTTCGGGATGTTTCTTTCTGTTTCGGTGCTTGATCCCGGTGGGTATCGAGTGGAGGAGAGTGAAGCCGAGAAGGATTAGGAGAGGCAAGATCCCTGTGCTCCCCCCCCCCGCCCAGGTATGTAAGTAGATCAAGTGGAGTGGTAGTCGCGCGGGGCGCGTTCGAATTTCGCGCGCCTCCGTGCGCCGCGGAGCTGGAGAGCGCGGTGGCAGCACCTCGCGGGCGAGGATGTGCGGCCGTGCGCTGCTACAGCGGGGAGGCGCTCCGCTGACGGGCACGGCAGAGAGAAGCGAGAGAGGAGCCACGTGCGGAGCAGTAGTAGAGCCGATCTACTGATGCAACCCGTGGGACGCCGGCGCATGTGCGGGGGCATCGAGAAGGCGCGCGCGGGAGAGATCGGCAGTACCAAGAGAGCGGTGACCACGAGCGCGTGTAAGGAAGAAGTTCGGCGGTGTTATCGAGTGCAGAGTTCGAGAGAGTGAGCGTGGGGGACGGCGACGACGAACAGCGGGATCGAGGGAGAGAGAGAGAGAGAGAGAAGAGATTTGGTACGAGAGGACGAGGGAGCCGCGGCGACTGGAGGGAGAGTGCATTGTAGCAGCGCGAGATTGAGCAGCCGGGCAATCGGCGGTCCAGCCCCACCAGCAGGTCAAGGCTTCGCTGCGACGGAAGGTACGTGGGCAGCGGGCCCGAGAGCGGATAGTGGAGCGTGGCGAGAGTGGAGAGAGAGAGAGAGATTCGCGAGCGCAGCGATTCTCGGAATCGCGCCGCGGAGGAGTGTTCGGTCGGTGGAGAGCGGGAGTACGTGGAGAGAGAGATTCGCGTGCGCGGCGATCCTTGGAGTCGTGCCGCGGGGAGGATTTCGTCCGTGTAGAGTGAGAGTGAGTGAGAGAGTGATTCGCGCGTGTGGCGATTCTCGGAATCGCGTTGCGGGGAGCCTTTGGTACGGGGAGAGATAGAGCAGTGGAGAGTGAGAGAGAGAGAGATCCGTGGGGGCAGCGATTCTCGGAATCGCGCCGCTTGAAGGATTTTGTTGTGGAGAGCAGAGTGAGTGAGAGAGATTCGCGTGCGCAGCGATTCTCGGAATCGCGCCGCGGGGGATTTTCTCCGTGTAGAGCGGGAGTTTGCGAGTGTGAGAGAGAAAAAGGGACTCGCGTGCGCGGTGCTCCTCGGAATCGCGCTGCGGCGGCTTTTGGGTTGCCTGCGAGTTTACTCTCGGGGTGTCGGCGGGGCTCGCGGGAGTGAGAGGAGTGAGTGTGAGCGTGTAGGCGTGAATGGATTTAGATACTTGTAATAGGGATTTCTTTTGGTGATTTGAATAAATTGAGAGTTTATCTGGCGTTAGTGGTTTGATTATTTATTTGACGAAATTACCCTTCCCAACCTTTTTCAGCTTCGTAGCCTGCCCAGATACGACGTCACAGCGGAATCTCCTTTTGGACGGTAAGTGAGGCGGAAGCGAGAGAGAGAGAGAGAAAAGGAGGAAATATATAACTATATTTATTTGCGAGTGTTCGGGCTCGGCGTTCTATCGCCTAATTACACCATCGCAAATTGGCATCCCTTGTGGGGAGATCTGCTGTGACAAAGGTTGGGAAGTGTGTGTAGTGTAGAGAAAGAGAGTGAGAGCTAGTGTGAGTGTTGTAGCAGGGTCGTGGCGAGTTAGCGTTAATTGCGGCGTAGCGATAGTAAAGGCGTGCAAATAATAAATATACGCATTGAATATTTTAATTATTTGTTCCCTCTTATATTATATATAATTCTTGATTTTGAATATTTATTGTGGAGAGTTGGTGGCGTCACTGCTAGTCGCACAGGCGGAGGCCGTGCGTTCGAAAATAATTGGTGGAGTAAGAGAGGGAGTGTAGACGGGGTAGAGTGAGAGGAAGTGTTGAAAGGTGTACACTGTCGGGTGGCTGGATTCGCATTGACGAGTCGCCGCCGCGGCGTCAGTTTCCCTAGCCATGGGCGAGCACGCCGCGAGGATGAGGGAGCTGGCGCAATCTCGTGCGGCCAGGCGCTTGACCAGAACTGTCGCCCAGTTGCAGCCGGCAGAATTGATCGCGGAACTCGAGGAACGGAGGGCGAATAGCCGCGGTAACGTGGCGAGTTTGCGAGATCGCTTATTGCGTGCGATCTTGCGCGAGGAAGTGCCGGGGGTGGAGGTTCCCTGGTATACCTGCGACGAGGCAGAGTCGGAAGCCATCGAGGAAATCATAGGGGTAGATGTGGAGAGAGGCGAGGAGGAAGGTGAGCCAATCCAACGGCGGAAGACTTCGAAGAAGAAAGGTGCGGCACGATCTCGGGGAAAATCGAGTAGTGAAGGCTCGCCGCAGGCGAGCGACGAGGATGTGGAGAGAGGAAGAGAGCAGCGGGTGGAGGTAATGGTGCACCAGCAGGAGGGACTCACGCCAGTGACGGTGACAGTCAGTAGCTCACTGAGCGCCACTAAGAGTAACATGGGTCCGGCCCTGCGGACGACAGGGGCGCAACCCGCCGTGACGACGTCGGTCTCAGTTCTGATTGCGCCCAGAGTGACAGCCACGTTCGATAGTAGCAGATTCGTACCTCCCATGGCGTCAACGTGGGAATACTATTCGGCTCGGTTATATCGGGGGTTACTGTCTGCTGATCCGTTGCCACCTACAGTCCCGCAGGCTCAGACACCGTTTAGAGCCCCGCCAGCTCTCGTTCCAAGGGAGACTCCAGCGAGGAAGTGGTACACTCCCGGCCAGAATTGGGACGAGGTACAACGGAAGTATGACGTGGAGACGAGCAGTGGAGAGGAGAGTGACGTGGAGCCCGAGATACGTGGAGACTTGAAGAGGGAGAAGGATCAAGACCTTCGTTCATTACCCTCGGAGAGAGGAGGCAGCGGCACGACGTACCGGCCGGTGAAGAATCTTCAGCCGACCAATACTTCGGACCACCAGGAGATCAAACCCCTACTGAGGAGGAAAACATCAGGGCGTCATCGTCGAAGACCCATCGATCCTCCCCTCATGCATCGAGTGAGCGATGAGGGAGAAATGGAAAATCGTCAGGAAGACCTATTCAAGAGGGCTGATGTACTCGATAAGGAAGGACGAGAACAGAAGCGGCCCGGAAGATTCGCGGGGGAAAGGAAGTCGGCGGTGCGCAGTATCACGATCTCGAGCAGTAGTGAGAGTGGAGAGGACGTGGAGAGGAGCAGTCCAGCCCGCCGCAGACTTCGAGACCTCAGCGAGACGGAGGAGGATGGTGAAGTGGAGCCGAGAAGACGGTGGAGAGCGACACCTGCGGCGGAACTGAAGGCCCGAGCCGTGAAGCTACTGAAGAGCTGGGGCCTTAAATTCAGTGGAGACGAGAAGGAGGACCCCGAGGAGTTTTTAGAGCAGTTAGAGGACTGCCGCGAGGGGGCAGGGATACGTGACCGAGAGCTGCTCGGTGCCCTGCCCTGTATATTAACTAAGAGAGCGGGCCGATGGTTTAGAACTATCAGGCTGGATACGCCTTCTTGGTCCGGATTTCGGAAGTCCTTCAGGCGACAGTTCGTCACCGAATACGACCGTGAAGATCTGTTGGATGATTTGAGACGTAGAACGCAGGCTAGGGGCGAGAAGATTGCCACGTACCTCTCCAATTTCAACTACATCGTCTCTCGGTTCAAACGACCACCGTCAGAGAGACAGCTGGTGGAAACCGTCTATCGGAATATCCTTCCGGAGTACAGGAAGGCTATGTCTGATAAAATAGTGGAGACGATGGGGGATTTGGAGAGATACGGACGTCGTTGGGAGAGGCAAAAGGAGTTGGATAGCCGCTATCTTCCGCCGCCCTCTGCTGATAAGATGAGAGTGCCGGGAGCGGCGTTTTCGGGCGTTTCGGGGCGCCAAAAGGGAGTAGCATCCGTAGAGAAGGGAGAAGTAAAGGGTGTTTCTCCAAAGCCTGCGAGGACTGGGGAGAAGGCTGAAAGCCGGAAGACAAGTAAAACGGCCCGACCTCCGGGCGGAAGGAAAGGTGACGGAGACTTGAAGTCGGGGACTGAGTCACCGAACACGCCAGAGACACAGACCACGGGGAAAGAGGAGGCCAAGACCTACGCAGCTGTGGTGCAAGGCGGACCTGGAGTCCAAGGGGGCCCTGGAAACCCCAGACCTCCGTATGGAACCGGCCGAGGTTATGGAAACGAACCGTGGAGAGGGGCTCCGACGGCAAGTCCGGGCCCCGGAGAGTGGCGAGCGGGTCCTCCCCGAGGCGGGTATGGGCGTACCCCAGGCCCGGGCCAAGCCCCGTTTACCAGAGGAGAGGAGAGGCTCTTTATGGGGGTTTGCAATCTCTGTCAAGCGGTGGGCCACAAGGCCTCCGTTTGCCCCGAGGTGGTTTGTTATTGGTGCAAGCAAAAGGGGCATACGGTGCGGAGTTGTACTACTTCTACTCAACCCGCCCAGTCCCCACGCGAGAGTTGCCAAGTCTGTGACACACCGAACGTCACTTTCAAAACCTGTCCCAAATGCGCACCTTTACGAGCAACTTTGGGAAACGGGCAAGCTGGGGGGCGGGCATCGTAAATGTGCTGGCTCCCCAGCGATCCTCCGTGGAGTCAGAGAAGACTCGTGGGAATAGGGGAAGGGTGGAAGAAAAGGGTGAAGAGAAAGAAGTGGAGAGAGATTTACGCGCGGGGATAAGAGGTGAAGTGAGAATAGTGAAGCAGGAGAGTGGAGAGAAGAGATTGGCGAGAAGCAAAGGGAGGTCGTAACAACGGAGCCCCCAGAAAGGAATGAGATGAGTGAAGAGGAGAAGGAAGGCACACTCAAGAGACGTTAGCCGGAGGTGGTAGAGTGTTTAGGAGGTCCGGGAAGTGAGGAATCCAGTGACGACGAGTGGCTCGAAGAGATCATGCTGGAGTTGGAGACTGCGGAAGTAGAGGGGAGGAAATCGCCCGAGAACGTGTTGCCCTTAAGGGAGGACAAAGAGATAGATGTGGAGATAAGTAGAGAGAAAGAAGTGAAGGAAAAGAGCGAAGAGGGGCAAAAGGGTAGTGGAGAGCAGGAGTTTGAAGAAGATTCCGAAGCAGTCGCAGGATTGTGCAGAGAGAACCGTCACTTTGTCATGGTGAAGCTTGGTGGACACTCCTACAAAGCTTTATTCGACCCGGGGGCAATGCTATCACTAGTGGGCCCCGGCGTAGCCGAACGATTCGAGGATCGGTTACAGGAGAGCACTACGGCGGTGCGGAATGTCACTGGCGGAATCACCAAGGTTATGGGTGTGTTGAACGTGATGCTTGAGATCGATCATCACACAGCGTCTTTACCAATGAAGGCCCTGCACAACCTGGATCAGGAGATTATTCTCGGAATGGATTTCTGCGAGCTGTTTAACGTAGATGCGCAGCTCGGACGTGGGATGTGGAGAGTGAGAAAAGGGCGTTGGAGACCTTTCGCCAAGACGGGCGAGGAGAAAAACGCCGTTATTCACGGAGAGTGTGCGGGGATCTCAGAGCTAGAGAAGGAGGAACGCGAGAAGGTGGAGAGGTTGGTGGATCGCTTGTTGATCTACCCTGAAGGAGGTAAGAAAAAGGGAGTGACGACGTTGACTGAGCATGCGATAGATGTGCAAGGGACAAAACCCTTTAAACATCATCCCCGCCGGACGTCGCCTAAAATGCAAGAAGTGGTGATAGAGGAAGTGGAGCGTATGTTCAATGAAGGGATCATCGAGCGGTCAGCTAGCGATTACAGTAGCGCGCCAGTGATGATCAAGAAATCTGATGGGACGTACAGATTTTGTGTGGACTACCGAGATCTGAATAAAGTTACGCGGCGAGACGCTTACCCTATCCCCAATATGGATACGATTCTAGATAAGTTGAGACGAGCGAAGTATCTGACGAAGATTGACCTCAAGCACGCGTACCATCGGATCCCTCTGGAGAAAGCGAGTCGTAAGTACACCGCCTTCTCAGTGCCGGGGTCGGGTCTGTGGCAATTCACCCGGATGCCCTTCGGACTGATGAACGCGCCTAGCACGTTTCAGCGGTTGATCGATTCGCTGTTCGGTCCCGAGATGCAACCGAATGTGTTCGGCTACCTCGACGACATAATTATCGCCACGGAATCGTTCGAGGATCATCTTAACTGGATTGAGGTGGTGTTGAAGGAGTTGGTGGGGGCGGGTTTAGAGGTCAATCGAGAGAAATGCGAATTCTGCTGTTCACAAGTCACCTACTTGGGATTCCTGTTGGACCGCGAGGGTTTGCGACCGGATCCCGAGAAGGTAGCGCCGGTGGCAAATTACCCTGCCCCAAAGAACGTAAGGCAACTGCGCCGCTTCTTAGGGATGTTGGGGTGGTACTCGCGATTTGTAAAGGACGAATCGGGGCTGAAGATTCCGCTGGTAAAACTGCTGAGAAAAGGGAGAGGGAGCGTGGAGAGAGGAGAACAAGAGCCGGGGCGGACGTTCGGGAAAGGGCCGGACGCTTGACGCCATCTGTGGAGAGAGGAGAGAGAGGGGATAGATCCCTGGACCCACCGAAGCAACGCCGTGGAGTCGAGATGAAAGAAGTTAGAGGGGGGACCGTCGTTCCCCGGTGAGTATCTTTATTCCGTCGGAATGTTTCATGCCCAGGTGACCGGCTGGAGAGAGAGAAAAAGAGAGAAGGCGGAAACTAGTATGAGCGGAAAACTCGGGGTGTGTTTCGTCCTAGGAGGGGGGAGTTTGTGACGTGGTAAGTCGTCACCATTTTCTTTTTCTCTCTCTCGAGCTGCGTGGCCGGGGCACTGTTATCCTAAGCTCCCTTATTTATTTTTCGGGATATTTCTTTTTGTTTCGGTGCTTGATCCCGGTGGGTATCGAGTGGAGGAGAGTGAAGCCGAGAAGGATTAGAAGAGGCAAGATCCCTGTGCCCCCCCCCCCCCCAGGTATATAAGTAGATCAAGTGGAGTGGTAGTCGCGCGGGGCGCGTTCGAATTTCGCGCGCCTCCGTGCGCCGCGGAGCTGGAGAGTGCGGTGGCAGCACCTCGCGGGCGAGGATGTGCGGCCGTGCGCTGTTACAGCGGGGAGGCGCTCCGCTGACGGGCACGGCAGAGAGAAGCGAGAGAGGAGCCACGTGCGGAGCAGTAGTAGAGCCGATCTACTGATGCAACCCGTGGGACGCCAGCGCATGTGCGGGGGCATCGAGAAGGCGCGCGCGGGAGAGATCGGCAGTACCAAGAGAGCGGTGACCACGAGCGCGTGTAAGGAAGAAGTTCGGCGGTGTTATCGAGTGCAGAGTTCGAGAGAGTGAGCATGGGGGACGGCGACGACGAACAGCGGGATCGAGGGAGAGAGAGAGAGAGAGAAGAGATTTGGTACGAGAGGACGAGGGAGCCGCGGCGACTGGAGGGAGAGAGTGCATTGTAGCAGCGCGAGATTGAGCAGCCGGGCAATCGGCGGTCCAGCCCCACCAGCAGGTCAAGGCTTCGCTGCGACGGAAGGTACGTGGGCAGCGGGCCCGAGAGCGGATAGTGGAGCGTGGCGAGAGTGGAGAGAGAGAGAGAGATTCGCGAGCGCAGCGATTCTCGCAATCGCGCCGCGGAGGAGTGTTCGGTCGGTGGAGAGCGGGAGTACGTGGAGAGAGAGATTCGCGTGCGCGGCGATTCTTGGAGTCGTGCCGCGGGGAGGATTTCGTCCGTGTAGAGTGAGAGTGAGTGAGAGAGTGATTCGCGCGTGTGGCGATTCTCGGAATCGCGTTGCGGGGAGCCTTTGGTACGGGGAGAGATAGAGCAGTGGAGAGTGAGAGAGAGAGATCCGTGGGGGCAGCGATTCTCGGAATCGCGCCGCTTGAAGGATTTTGTTGTGGAGAGCAGAGTGAGTGAGAGAGATTCGCGTGCGCAGCGATTCTCGGAATCGCGCCGCGGGGGATTTTCTCCGTGTAGAGCGGGAGTTTGCGAGTGTGAGAGAGAAAGAGGGACTCGCGTGCGCGGTGCTCCTCGGAATCGCGCTGCGGCGGCTTTTGGGTTGCCTGCGAGTTTACTCTCGGGGTGTCGGCGGGGCTCGCGGGAGTGAGAGGAGTGAGTGTGAGCGTGTAGGCGTGAATGGATTTAGATACTTGTAATAGGGATTTCTTTTGGTGATTTGAATAAATTGAGAGTTTATCTGGCGTTAGTGGTTTGATTATTTATTTGACGAAATTACCCTTCCCAACCTTTTTCAGCTTCGTAGCCTGCCCAGATACGACGTCACAGCGAATCTCCTTTTGGACGGTAAGTGAGGCGGAAGCGAGAGAGAGAGAGAAAAGGAGGAAATATATAACTATATTTATTTGCGAGTGTTCGGGCTCGGCGTTCTATCGCCTAATTACACCATCGCAATATGTAGTATATATACTACAATTATGGAAGTTACAATTATTACATAATATATTTCGGAATTATAAAATACAAGTCTTCTTTGTTACACTTTATTGCGATTATTGGAGGCATAATAGAGATATCTGAAATACAAATACTGTGATCCAGTTTACATGCTTTTTGAGCAACATATGCGTGTAAATGGGTATTGAAATAGATTTCTTGAAATCCTTCAACGCAAAGAATCATTTTTTCTATTAATTTTCTTTTATTTGATAAGCCTTCCGGTTCACTAATTTGAACAATTTTTTCTATTTTAATTATTTTGCCAAATTGAGAGTCACTATCTTGATTACTTAATACTATAAAACTACCGATTTTAAATTCTATTCCATTTATTTTTACTTTAGAGTAAATGTTATCAAGTTTTTTTTCAGGAGATAAAATGAGATTATGTTGATCGTGCTCAAAACTATCAATTATTTGGCAAAATTGTAAAACTTGTTTGATTGCAATGGTTTTTAAAAGATTAGTATGAGAATTTGTTGCTTGAGCATTTGCTTTAACGTCTCTATGCCGAGATTCGTAACGCATTGTCCAGAGATGCACGACTGCTCCAAAATAATACAATATCAAAGGGTAATGAATTAAAAAATGAAATTTAGGCTTTAAAGTTTTATAAAATTTTAAGTAAGTTTCATTTAGATTTTTGACTAACGCTGCTAAGGATGTTATATGTGCCATTACAATTCGAAGAGACATTAAAATATCGCTAATTCTACGCAATATAAGAAAAATTTCCCAATGTTCATCATATTGTGGAATCATATCTCCAATCATTAAACTTAAGTATTTTATCAGGCAAAACATTTCTGAAGCAGAATATTTTAAATTCAATTTTTGCTTTTCTTGATTTAAATGTATCTTTGGTGGTTTATTTGATTCGCTTGAACAATAATGAAAATTGCAAATTATTAAATTAAGCTTATCTAAAGTAAAATATTTTTTTATATAAATAAATTCATATAAAACCACGTACAACATATTTGCATACACCTTCTAGGAAGTCATGCATCATATCGAAACTTTTGTTTACACTAATGTGGAAATTTGGTACTTCATTAAAAATACAGTTTTCGTTTAAGCCCGTAGTTTTTACATCATTACGCATTAAATCTATTTCATAATTATATTTGTTCCGCAACAAATTTTTATCTTCCACGCACATCTTACTGCACTCTTCAGCAGAGACTTTGCAAATTCTGCAGTAAAAACGCGCTTTGAATGATTTTGAAAATCCACATATTGAATTCATACTTAGATTATCACCTAATATTTGTAACAGTTGAAATTTAACACGTATGGATTCTCCATTATATACTATAGATATCCCTTCCTCGTAAAGGTATTTTAATTCCTTAACTAATTCTTTAAATAAAGAATTATTGTTAGTCATTTTAAAATGTTCAGAATGAATAATAGTCGAAAAGATAATGCTATTAAGATGTGCAGAGATATTTGAAGGAAGTGTCGCAATCGATACACATACAACTCCAAACTTATTAACTCCAGCATGAGCACCAAGAGCATTGCCAACTTCTATTTCATCATAATAAATATATAATGGAAGTATGTACTGATCTTTTATTTCTTTTGAAAAATTTACGGTCCAAAATTTAGCTTGTGTAATATTTGATACGATATTTGAATTAACTACTAACATGCTCATGTGCTTTATAATATTTCTGAACATTGAAGGTATTTCCAAAAAATACTTTAGCGTATGTGTTAAAGGTACGCGGACTCCGTGAATTCTTTTTTTTTCGAAAACTCTACCTTCATCTTTCAATACCTCTACAAAAAGCTGATCTATTTCAAATTCAATTGACATTATAAAACCTTTATCTTTGAAAAAACTAAATCTGTCCGATTCAGATATAACATTTTCGAACACTCGGCCATGTTGTTTAAAACAAGTTTTAATTTTAGTAGTAATTTCAATTTGATCTTGTGTAGTTGACAAAATACTCAATATCTCTTTTTCTAATGATTTTAAAAACACATTTCGAATAAAGTCATTCATAAATTTAACTACTTTATCAACAACACTTCGTGGAAAGCATGGCTCCGCATACAGAAGAAGAATGAATGATACTATATGACGATTCAAATTATGCCAATCCATACTGATTCAATCGTATTATCAAAATATTTTAAATAAAAATTTAAGGTTTAAAAAATTCTTAACTATTAATAAAAAAATAACATTAAAATAAGACTTCATAAGAAGATAATAAAACAATTATTTTGAAAGCTATACATTATGAACTTTTGTTAACTTTGTCTAATTTATCTATTTTTTCTTTAAGAGTATCTACACATTTTCTTGAATTTAAAATAAGCGCTGCGGAAATACCGATGTTAATATTGTAAATATATAATTGCATAAAGGCCCAAACATTTTTCAATTGCTTTGCCCACGTGTGCAACACAACACAAGCCCGGAAACAATTATCTACAGCTTCTAGTGGATTTTCATACTCGTAATGGTCATTATTTACAATCACATATGCTTTTTTTACTTTCTTGAGCTCTCCACAAAATATTATAAAAGGATGGACATCATATTCGAGTTGAATAAGTGCGTTAGTCAAAGTTTCTTTTTTTTCAGCTAATTGTGATTCATTCTAAAAAATAAAAATTTGATATTACATATGTCAGGTCAATTGAAAAATAAATAACAATTAAAAGAGATATGTTTTAGAATAAACAAAATACTTAATTTGAATTAGCATTGATTAAATAGAAAATATGATTTAAAAAAAATGTAACATACTTCATAAGTTTTAATGAAAAAACTAAATGTTCATAGTAACACAATTTATTTATTGTAAGCTTCTATTAAATATAATTGTCAATTCATACCTCTATAAAATCGATGAAATGGCATGCAATTTTTTGTTTTGTGAGTGAAATTGACCCTGACCGAAAAGTTTTTACCGTTGTTGCTTTAGTTAGAAAGTATGGGAGGTAAAACAATGCTTTGATTGTAACTGAAAATATAGCATAACGTGAAAAGCATTATTCAGTATAATATAACAAATAAATGAATTTAATGTTACCTTCTTCAAAGTTAAACTTTTTCTCAAAACGGAAGTCCTTTATATCAGGTGATACTGATGCATCCCCTATCTCGCAAATTCTTTGTGCAAGTTTTGGCCACCTTTCATGAAAATTTACGTTGAAGTTAATGTAAGCGTTTTCCGTAATTTTCTCTTCCTCGTACAAGTCCTTAATAATTCGTGCGCAATCGCTTATTAGCTATTAAAAAAGTTTAATATTTCAATTCGATTTTTAAATTAATATTAATTGAATAATTTATCACTTACCAAAGATAATCCCATAGGATTTTTTAGACAAACAAACATCCTTAGATATGTTGCAAAATAAACCTTGATCGTTTTGCCGGTTGTCTTAATTAGCATTTGAAATCTATCTTTAAAAGTATTATCCCACGTTTGGGAAATAGTGGACACAGTGTACTGAGATCTATTATTTTTCTCAGTCAAACAAGATAGATCCGAAGAGGTTGACACTTGAGCAACTAAAAAAAGAATGAAGATTATTGACTTACATGTACTTTTTAGATTATAGTTTTATTATTTATGGAGCAATATACATACCTTCGTTGTTATTACTTGTGTTTAGTAATGTTGCTTGAAGCACTCCTGAATCTATAAGTTCACTCCGATATACCTTATAATAATTATATAAGGAGCCTGTACAAGCAACGGATTCTCCACGTACATTGGTGCAACGTGGTGAATACCAGCGATTCACTTTTATTGTTGGAAAACACTCTGCTAATTGCTGTCTCAATTCAAAAATCTTTCAGCGTTTATCCTATAAGAATAAATACATTATATTATTACAACCATTTACATAAACATAAAGCTCAATGCAAATAGAAGTGTTACACATTACAAAAACATATAGCTTAAAGTGTTAGTCCATACTAATTTAATTAGTAGAAGAAACTTAATTATTCACTAAAAGGATTGTACATACTATTTGTTACATACTGTTAAACCTACTATACATATTAAAATAATATACTAAAACTGTATGTTGCTTGTATATGTATTATAACCAAATAGAAAGCTTAGAAAGTGTGTATATATAATAATTCAAATCAAAACTACTATTAAGCAAGTCAAGCAAACGGCTGTAAATATTATTATGTACACAAGCAATAACAACATTCATGATGAGTTAGTCACAACTAATTTACCTACTGATTGTATATAACCTTTTAAATAGTCTGCGAAGAACACAAGTATTGATATTGAAATTAATCATCGTAACAAATATTTATTGATTATGAAAGTTTGTTCATTTGATATGTGATACGTTTTAAATTACATATCTTACTTGTATTTAATTGGATTTTCTGCTATAATCTTCTTAATAATAAATTATTTCAATCTTCTTTCAAGCAAAATTTTTCTTTTTTTATATTTTCCCATAATGATTCTACCGTCAACATCATCATTTAGCATGCTATATAAAGGATTTGTTTTATATTCATAAGTATCTGAAAATCATCGTAGTACTTCAATATATTTCAAAAACTTTAATCCATTATTTAACATTTTACTAAAATGATTTAAAATATCAGGCAAACAATTATGCTTTGAATATTCCACATCCATAGACGGTTCTGTTACAGAATCATCTTCAAATATGATGTCAATGTTATTACTATCTGCATGCATACCAGAGGTATTACAATCTTGGGTTTGAATTACATTTTGGGATATATTTTGAGAGTCATGAATTTTATTTGCTAAAGTTAATAATCGATCTCTCTCAAATTTATAATTTTTATAAAATTCAGCAAATAAATTTAAATCTTTATCAAAAATATTAAGCAAAGTTCTTGGATCAATAGAATAAAATTGAAAATCTTTATTTACCACCTCTGAAATCAGTATGAAAAATTATTGCAGGTGAAATTGACTTTGTTTTAATCATGCAATAATACGTTCAAATATTGTAATGCATAAATAAAAACAATTTATGTTAACATCGTTAATATAATGCTGCATGCATTATACGAGCGATCTTCATGATTTGTATATGAATCATATGTATTTGAGGTTATGTCGGTCTGCAAAATCAATTTAGCAAAGACTTACCTCTAAAAGAATTCCGAATGTTATCTTCAATATTGTATTTATTAAAAAAACTCCTCCATTATCAAGGATGCACTAATCAATCATCAATAATCAATTATCAATCACTAATCAATAATCAAGGATCATAAACTGCACTAATCAAATAATGCTCTTATTTGCTATATTAAAAGTGCAGGAATGCCGGGTCGTACACACGTGCCTCAACAAGGGAACGACCGTTAGACCATTACGCGGTATAAACACACGCCTTTGCGAGGGCGCTGCTTCCACGCTTTAAGGCGCGCTGGCCACACGAAAAGGCGCAGCTACTACACCTTTTCTGAGCTAGCTAGCGTGACAACGTTCTGCGTTCTAGCTACACTCAGGGTGTAGTAGCTATACTTTTTGCTTCTCAGTGTACTTAAACTGACTGATGATATCAGGCTGGGAATTGACAAACAACTTGTCACTTTCCTTCTGCTATTTGATTTTAGCAAGGCCTTTGATTCAGTCTGTCATGTTAGGCTTCTGAAGAAACTACTTGATTACGGGTTCTCCAACGTGGTCATCCGATGGATTGCATCATACTTGACTGATCGTGAGCAGGCGGTCATTGAATAATGGAAATTGTTCTACTTATTTGAAACTTAATACTGGCGTCCCGCAGGGCTCTGTGCTGGGACCCCTGCTCTTTGCATTATACGTCAATGACATATCTCTCTGCCTCGATCTCAATGTTTCCCACCTTATGTATGCGGATGATCTACAAATTTATATACATTGTCCTTTAGGAAAGCTTGATTCCATCTCTAATAAGATGAGCGCCAACGCAGATCGTATCATGAGCTGGGCTACGCAAAATTACCTCAAGCTAAATGTGGATAAAACAAACGCCATAGTTATAGGTACTCCCTATTATATAAATAGATTGCCCTCAGTAGCCAGAAGCTATGTTGATATCGGTGGCGACAGGGTGGTTTATGAATCTTCGCTGCGAATCCTGGGAGTGGTTCTAGACTCGAAGCTCTCCTGGAAAGAACACATCTCTCATATGAGTCGGCGTATACATTCCCTCATGTATCGTCTATACTATTTTAGAAAAAGCACCAATCTGAGACTGCGTAAACATTTAATTCAAATGCTCCTTCTTCCCATAATAGACTACTGTTGTCTTGTTTACTGTGATCTATCATCGGAACTCGATGATAGACTGTAAAAACTAGTCAACTGTGGTATTCGTTATATTTTTGGTGTTAGAAGGTGCGATCACATTAGCCCTTACAGGCGTGAATTGAGCTGGCTAACCACAGCTGCACGAAGAAAATACTTTGCAGAAAATCTACTACGTCGAGTATTTAACACTGCGATACCATCGTACTTATTTATTAGCCTTTTTCAATTTTCGTGTTGCTACTCGCCCTATTGACATGGCACCCCTAGACCCCTGAAAAAATCATTCCATGTTAGCTCTGCCTACCTGTGGAACTCACTACCATCTCATCTACGTAAAATCACATATATACCACTTTTTAAAACACATCTTCATCGTCATCTCTTTCTATCCGATTGATCATTTAAACCTGCGATAATCTTAACCTAGCTTCAAACCATATTTGTTAACCTACGATAATATTAAAATAAATGCAAATTATAGTGTGTAACCTGCGATAATGTTAATTTAATTTCAAATTCATCTAGTCCACGTATACTCACTATGTTTCTTCTAGTCCACTCAAGGCGCGCATTATATTATATTATAATTACTTTATTATTCTGTTATCATGTAAATTCGTTAATTATAACTAACAAATTTCTGTAAATTAAATCTAAATATTTGTAGATTTTGTACAACATAGTGTACAGCAATAAAAACCATTTAATCCCTGTGTCTCTGTCTCCGTGTCTCTGTCTCCGTGTCTCTGTCTCCGTGTCTCTGTCTCCGTGTCTCTGTCTCCGTGTCTCTGTCTCCGTGTCTCTGTCTCCGTATCTCCGTCTTCGTGTCTCCGTCTCCGTGTCTCTGTCTCTGTGTCTCTGTCTCTGTGTCTCTGTCTCTGTGTCTCTGTCTCTGTGTCTCTGTCTCTGTGTCCCTGTCTCTGTGACTCTGTCTCTGTGTCTCTGTCTCTGTGTCTCTGTCTCTGTGTCTCGGTCTCGTTTGGGCGCCGATATACGACCTTGTTCGGCTCAGCCGACGCTGTATCGGTCTTTTTATCTTTTATTCATTCTGAGTCTAGATATTTCAATGTATTAATTACGTTAAAATTTTAGATTCGGTCAGTAGTTTCTACGTCAATAAAGTTTTTATAGTTTTCTTTAATTTTTTTTTCAATTCATTTTTATTATTTACTTAAAATATGCGTATAAAATGAAATGTATGCCGGAAAATATAGGTTTTTAATTTTTTAGATTAAGATTATTGGAGATTGCTAGAATATTGTAAAAAAATGTTTTATTAAGGAGCGCGGGAGCGCTCCAAAGGCAAGTATCTGTCCAATGTAGAAGAAGCCTGAGGGGCGACCGCGCTACTATATACTTTGAAATGGGTGTGCGAGAATTTCACTTATTTTTTACGACTTTGCATTATGTTTTATCTTATATTTAAATATATCAATGGATAGCTTTTTGATATACTACGTGTATAAAAAATTTCAACTCAAAATATTGTGTCTTTTTTGTGTATATCGAGTTTATAATTTCCGATGGCTGTTTTCGGATCAGAAATTTTTCTTCTTCTTTTTTCTCGTCGATCAGCTGTTTTGTTCTGACCGCTGCTCTGTTATGATTGGTCAACAAGCTCCTATGAGTTCATCATATATTATATATAAAGCAATGTATACTCGAAGAGAGAGAGAGCGAAAGAGAGAAAGAGAAAAAAAGAGAAAGGAAGAGAAAGTATATATAATAATAACAACATATATATAGCAACAACAAAACTGTGATTACAAAATAGCCTCAAAATATCGTATGTCGTATATGGTATTTTTTTACGTAATTAGGTATCAATAAAAGAGATATGAATTTCAATCAGCTGATGACATGAGCATACTTTTATACATACGAGGGTCATTTGATAAGTACCTAGCCTACAAATGAAAACACCAAAATTTTACAAAAAATAAAATTTATTTTTCAATGTAGTCTCCTTTTAGTTGAATACACTTGGTCCAGCGGTGTTCCAATTTTTTTAACCCCGTGGAAAAAAATGTTTTCTCTTGGTTTGCAAAATAGGCCTCCGTGGCGGCGATTATTTCGTTATTGGAGTGGAATCTCTTCCCGGCGAGCGAATTTTTTAGGTTCGGAAACAAAAAAAAGTCGCACGGAGCCAAATCTGGAGAATACGGTGGATGGGGCAGCAGTTCGTAGCGTAATTCGACCAATTTAGCCGTGGCGAGTGCAGAAGTGTGAGCCGGTGCATTATCGTGGTGGAAAAGCACTTTCTTTTTAGACAAATGGGGCCGTTTTTCTTCTAACACGGCGTCAAATCGGCTCAATAGTTCGGCGTAGTACTGTCCTGTGACCGTTTTGCCCTTCTCCAGATAGTCAATAAAAATCACACCTTGAGAATCCCAGAAAACAGTGGCCATCACCTTTCCGGCCGACGGGACCGTCCTCGCCTTCTTCGGAGCAGGTTCACCGGGTAAGGTCCACTGTTTTGACTGCTCCTTGGTCTCTGGAGTGTAGTAGTGAATCCATGTTTCGTCGACGGTCACGTAACGACGCAAAAACTCTTTTGGATTGCGATTAAACAGCTCCAAACACTGCTCTGAACTGGTCACACGGATGCGCTTGTTGTCTGCAGTCAGCAAACGCGGCACCCACCTTGCTGACAGCTTCCTCATGCCTAAAATCTCATGTAGGATATGCCACACGCGTTCTTCTGAGATGCCTACTATCGCAGCTATCTCGTGCACCTTTAATCGGCGGTCTGACAAAACGATATCGTGTATTTTTGTCACGTTCTCCTCCGTAGTGGCTGTTTTCGGAGCACCTGGGCCTGGATCATCAAAAACCGACGTACGACCACGTTGAAACTCGCGTTCTTTAATTTCACTGCGCGATTTCACTTCCAAAAACAAGAATCGAATCACCGACCGATATTGATCTTTCTCCATTTTTTCAAAAATCAACGGACACATTTGCTTTCACACGCTCTCAAAAATAAACTACAACTCCGATCCGGCTGAAATTTCGTCTGTAACCGTTTACAGGAAGATACTGCACTGTAGTGTATTTCTGGTGCGATAGTGGCACCATCTGGTGGTGAGGCTAGGTACTTGTCAAATGACCATCGTAGATAAGTATTTTATATATATATATATACCGGGTGTCCCATTTTAAAACCACCAGGCAAATATCTCGAAAACTAAGGGAGATGGAAAAAAACTTTTAATACTAAAGTTGTAGGGTTCAGAGGGGCCCAACTGATCGTGACCTTGGTTATGACCTTGAGGTCAATGATCAAGGTCATTTGAAGGTCAAATCGATTTTTTCAAATGGGAACCCCTATTTTTGACCTCGTAAATGGAAAGAGCGGAAAATTTTACTATTTTTACTATTATCAATATTTACCAGGGTTAACCACTTATATCAAATAATAACAAAAGTTAATAAGTGTTGACCACCCGTATCCAATAGTGACCGGTAGTATTCAGCATTGATCGGTAATAGTCAATAATTATTACTGTTTACATCAAATTGTTTTCAAATTGAGCACACTTGTATTGGCACAGAAAATTAAAGTTTTTCGTTTTAAAATATTGTATAGTATAATAACATATTATTTCTTTTGTGGTGTGTTTTGATAAATAATTGCATTTACAACTAAAAAAGAATGCCTGACTATTCTGCTAATGAAATAGTTGACATTCTTCTTATTTTAGGAGAATGTCGACGAAACTATCGAGAGGCAAGCAGATTGTATCGTGCTCGGTTCCCTCAATGACAACATCCTGATCATACGGTAATAAGTGACATTGAACTGCGCGGTCGACAAGGAAACTTCGTTCGAAGAAGGAGGACACTGAATGAACACGATTATGAAAATAATCCTCGCTTTCTTGCTGTTCTAGCCATGGTACATTTAAATGTTCATGTCAGTTTACGCGAAATCGAGTTAACAATGGGTATTCCAAGATCTACGGCCAGTAGATATTTACGATATGCGTGTTACCATCCTTACCACATTACTCTAAATCAAGCTTTAACTGTGGAAGATTATCGACGGAGAATAACATTTTGCTAATGGGCAACACAACAAATTACTGATGATGAAAATTTCTTTAACAATGTTCTTTTTAGCGACGAGGCTACATTTCAGAGTACTGGTATGTTGAATCGCCATAATTGCCACTACTGGTCTCCTGTTAATCCTCATTGGATGTGAGAAGTTGATCATCAGCATCACTGGAATGTAACGGTATGGTGTGGTATTATTAACGGATGTCTGATTGGACCTTATTTTTTTGAAGGTCACGTAACTCAACATACTTATTTACAGTTGCTGAGAGACGAGCTGCCACTCTTTCTAGAAAACGTTGATCTCCATACAAGGGCCAGAATGTGGCTACAACAAGATGGTGCTCCTCCACATTATGCCAGAATTGTCAGAGATTTTCTTAATGAAAGGTTTAACGGTCGATGGATTGGTAGAGGAGATCCGGTAGCATTGCCACCAAGATCTCCAGATCTGACATCTCCAGATTTTTATTTATGGGGCTTCCTAAAAAATACAGTCTACCGCAACAGGCCAACTACAAGAGATGACATGATTCAAAGGATTACACAAATCTGCTTAAGTATTCCACGTCAAGTATTATTAAATAGTGTTAGAAACTTTAAAAGGAGAATAGAATGTTGTCAACAAGTAAATGGTGCAACTTTTGAGCATCTTTTTCAGTAAATGGTGACCGAAACACTTGGATCCTATGACTAAATACACATGAACGTGGAATTTTCCAATGAATTTTTAGCTGGCCTGATCATCCCCGGCCTTGCCTTAACTGGCCGGGTCATCTCCGACCTTGCCTTAACTGACCGGGTTATCTTCGACCTTGCCTTAACTGGCCGGGTCATCTCCGACCTTGCCTTAACTGGCCGGGGAATCTCCGACCTTGCCTTAGGTGACCGGGTCATCTCCGACTTTGCTCTTAACTGCACGGAAACTGACCATAACTTTGACCATGACCTTGACCCAAGGTCATATCAGAATTTTTCGGTTTTTCTATTTACGAGGTCAAAAGTGAGGGTTGCCGTTAAATAAAATTGATTTAACCTTCAAACGACATCATCCTTGACCTCAAGTTCATGGTCAAGGTCACGATCAGTTGGGCCCCTCCAAATACTACAACTTCTGTATTTAACACTCGTATGCGTAATTATGGGAATGTTTGGATGCGTTGATTGATTTTGATTTTAAACATGATCATGACCGTGACCATGGCCTTGACTCAAGGACATATCTAAACGTAAAATTTTCCGCTCTTTCCATTTACGAGGTCAAAAGTGGGGGTTCCCATTTGAAAAAATCGATTTGACCTTCAAATGACCTTGATCATTCACCTCAAGGTCATAACCAAGGTTACGATCAGTTGGGCCCCTCTGAACCCTACAACTTTTGTATTAAAAGTTTTTTTCCTTCTCCCTTAGTTTTCGAGATATTTGCCTGGTGGTTTTAAAATGGGACACCCGGTATATATATATATATATATATATATATATATATATATATATATTGTAACGGCCTGCGGGTGTACGTGCGCGCGTGTGCGTGTATCGGTGTGCGCGGACGAGACATGAGGCGAGTCTCAGCACACCGCGTCGGCACGCACTAATGCACGAAATGAAAACACCTCTCAACCTTGCGCGAAGGACAAAGCCGAGAGATGCTTGCGCGTGCCGACGAAGCAGCAGGTAGGCAGTATCGTTTCGGCCAGTGCCGCGAGCAATAGCCTGCTCTGAGAGGGAGAGAGAGAGAGAGAGAGAGATTAGATTAGATTAGATTAGATGTCTTTATTTGGCCTCTGGGTATAACCCAATCAGGCACTAAAATTATACAAAGATTTACAATAATAAACTATATACAAAATAAAATAATACAAAGTACTACAACGCAATAATAATACAAAGCATACAAATACGATACAAAGCATTACAACTGTATGTTGGCGCAGAGTAATAGAAACAGTAGAAACGCAGTTGACAATCATCTAAACGTATCGCAAAACGCATCGCAGAACGGGGCCGCATTCCTGTACGCCACGCAATAAATATTTACAACAGAAACTCGCAACAACAACAAATTTGCAATTAACAGTACACAGTTACACAGTTAATCGGACGGTCTGTAGATTTTGTAATATCTTCTGTTTCCACTCTAGTCCGCCAGTCACTCCAATCTCTCTCAAGGAGAAAGGTGTAGAGTGAGGATTTAAAGTGGCCAAGGCGTGAGGGATTAAAGGAAACTGAAGGAAGGGAATTTATGAGTTTGGAGGCTGTAAAAACAAATGTGCAATTCCTGGCTTCAGTACGAGGAGGAGGGTAGTAGAGAGACGGAGTGGGACGACGGCTAGAGCTTGTGATATTGATATCGGTGTTAATTAAAGAGAACCTCGGTATAAGATAGGAGGACGATCTGTGCGAGATGACACTGAACGCGAGTGTGGCCGTGAAATAGTCACGGCGACTGGACGGTGACAGCCAACCAAGTTCGAGTCGGTACGGTGTTACGTGAGCACGGCGCGGGATGTTACCGTAAATAAAGCGTATGCACGCGTGAAGCGCACGTAACAGCTTCAACTCGCGCTCCTTATCGAGATCGTGGTATACCACACAAGCATAATCGAAGTGCGGAAGCACCAGACTCTCGACTAAGTTTTTGCGTACACTGCGCGTTAGAGCTTGCTTGAAAAACTTCAGGGTGTATAAAGAGCCATATATCTTCCGCACACACTGATTCACATGAGGGGCCCAGTTGAGAGACGGGGTAATGTTGACACCTAGGCTCTTCACTTCTACTTCGTATGGAAGTTCACGACCGTTAACGGAAACTTTCGGGATGCTGTTGAGGTCAAGACGAGACATATAAATTTGACTACCGAGAATCATCACCTTCGTTTTCTCCACGTTGAGCTCGAGACCGTTGGCAGTAGCCCAGTTGGCGACGGCGATTGCATCACGGGTCAGCGCAGCTATACCCTCGTTGATGTCCGTAGGAAAAAACGAGTGGTATATCTGCGTATCGTCGGCGAAAATCATGTGTCGCGAGTTCGCCAGACATAACGGCAGATCATTAATAAAAATAGAGAACAGGAGCGGACCTAGCACGCTTCCCTGGGGCACTCCAGTTGTAATGCGGGTCCAAGCTGAGATGTTTCCAGCGTCATCTCGAACTGCTTGGTAGCGTTCCGAAAGGTATGAGAAAAACCAATTGATGACATCAACAGAGCAGCCCAGGCGGCGAAGCTTGCGCAGTAGCAAATCGTGTGGCACAGTATCGAAAGCTTTGGAGAAATCGAACAGAATAAGTGCCGTAATCTTCCGCTGTTCGATGGCTATGCACACGTCTTCGGTGACGCCAAGGAGGGCAGTTTGGGTGCTATGCCCTTTACGGAATCCTGCTTGCCTTGCGTTAAGCAAATGATTCTGTTCGAGAAAATCAGAGAGCTGTTTGTGAACTAGCCTCTCGAGTACCTTCGACATTTCGCAAAGGTGAGCAATTGGCCGTGTGTCTGAGGGTGAATTCATCGTTCTCTTTTTCGCGAGTGGAAGAAGAAGGGAATTCTTCCACATCGCAGGAAAAGAGCCGTGGCAAAGGGAATTGTTGAAGATAACCTCAAGAGGCTTCAACAGTGCTGGCAAAAGAAGCTTCAGCATGGATGACGATATATCGTCAGTGCCTGTGGATGCAGACGAAGAACTATTAATAATCGCTGCAATTTCTTGAGATGTTACTCTGCTGAAATGCATGACGTTGGCGGTTTGAGGTAGTTCACTTACAGCACTTCTCAGATCCTCAGGTGACAGAGGACGTGCGTGCGCACCCGAGACAACAGTCGCGTAGTGTCGGGCAAGTTCATCTATAGTGAAGCATGTGAAAGGCGAGGGGAGCCCTTTGCCGACTACCCCGAACTTGCGCAGCTCTTTCCACTTCGCCCGAGCATCAGGGGCAGCAGCCAGCTTCGATGAGAGGTGTCTGTTTTTGGCAGTGTCAAGTAGATTCGAGACTTCACTACGCAGCCGCTTATAGTGCGTGAAATCCTCGGCCGTACCCGAGGCTGAAGCGCGTTTAAACGCGTGGTCACGCTGCTTCATGAGTAGGCGTGTTTCTTGTGTGACCCACGGTTTACGGCGCGAAGAGATCACGATTTCGCGCTTTGGCGCGAGGACGTCAAAAGCACCAACAATCGCTGTGGAAACCGCATTAGCCATTGAATTCGCCGATAGAGTGTCGCATTCTGCATTTGAATCTGATGAACGTGAATAATTTTCCGAGGCACCGAGCTGAGGTTGGGCTCGCAAAGACGCACTAAAAAATGGATCGAGTTTTTGAACGAATGTACCGCATAAAAGCTCGCGGTCAATACTGGAAAGCTTACGTGTGATAATTTTTTTATTAATGTGCGGTTGTTTATAAAAACGCAACTTAATCTCTATTAAATCATGGCCATTGATAAATGGAGCATCTGACTTCTTATAAGACAATAAATCTGCTGCCTCGCGAATGATGAAAAGGTCAAGCCATGTATGAGAAATGTTATTATGGGTGATCCGATGGTGGGTTGGCTGTGAAGGTACGAGGTAGAGAAGATTGTGATCGATGGATAAATTTAGCGAGTCAGAGGCTCCAAATTTCTTGGCTATGTTGACATTAAAGTCGCCCGTTATAATGACATTAGCGTAGGAAGGGAGGAGGGGAGCTACGCATTCAAAAAATTCATGAGTATACGCCGCATGAGGACGCCGATAGACAACAGAAAATAGCACTCTGTTCGAGCCTGAAGCTAACTCAAGAATAAGATATTCAGGCGTGTTATCATAAACCGGATCCGAATGCGCTAGAACATTCACTGAGATATAATTACGGACGTATATACCTACGCCACCTCCTCCGCAACCTATCCTGTCTAATCGATAAAAATTAAACTCATCTAGAGCTACAACAGCGTCTGACTCGACTGGTGTGAGAAACGTCTCGGTCACAGCTACAACGTCATAGAAATTGTCCGCAACATGAGCTTCGAGTAAGTGAAAATGCGGTTTAAGACGATCCATATTTGCATGCATGACCGAGAGGCTTTAGCCAGGGAGAGTGCGCACAGCCCGGTCAGCACTCCTTCAGCTAGGCGGTGAAGCCCGCGGCACGAGTTTGGCAAGCTCAGCCTCATTGTTGATAATAACAGGAGCGCTGCTGCGCGACGCGCGCATAGCGATCTGCATCCCCTGCACATAGGGTCTCAAGTAATTCAACTTTTTGGCGGCATCGCAGCATTTTCTCCAGAGGATAAAGAATTGTTTGGGCCATAGCGGTCTCAAAAATACATGCAATCTCGCCTGAGAACCAAAGAGCGTTTGCGAGTTAAAAGCGCTAAGTTTATGGCTATGCTCGGTAATAGTATCGCGAGCAGATTCAGAAACGAGCCTGCAAACGAAACTACGTGTGATTATGTTGACTGGATCGTGGACTGTGTCGCCCAGCACAGACTCAGAGCCTAGCTGCGGGTCTAAAGCAGGAGGCGCAGACGCAGCGGCGGGTGACCAGGGTCGAGTATCAAGGAGATGCTGGTGGAGATGCGGCAGCTTAATGGCCTCCAAGATTCTTTCCATAACGTCGCGGTCGGCAAGAACAACATCTGACGGGATACCAGTAACGATAAGCTCGCAGTTATCGATAGTTCGGTGTTGACTAGGAAGAGCGGTAGGAAGAGCACTGAGGGCCGATTTAAGCCCAGCTAATTCAGTATCATGCTCATTTAGCTGTTTTTGTTGGTCGCCGAGTGCTGTTTCAACCACTTTAAGACGATTCGAAAGACCTTTGATTTCCTCACTTAGCTTGATTTTATCGTTCCGATACTCATCAATATAATTTACGAACCACGCCGGAGCACCTTTGTATTTGTCGTCATCCACCTCCATCGTGTTAGTTGGCGCCGGCTGCATCATGTGTATAGTGCGTGTGGATAAGGGGCTCGGCTCACATGCGTGATAGCAGCAGAAATCGTCGTCAGCTATACTGACAGCAACACGAGAATTAAAGACCGCTACTGCTGAGACAACAGCTGTGCGAGCGTCGGTGGGATCGACAGGCAATTGTTGACAACTACTCTCCTCGATACACGGGACCTTTCTCCACTGCGCACTGAAAGGTGAAGGCGGGGACGCCGAGCGTTTGCGCGAGCTACGAGAGGTGGGGGGCGTAAACAAAAGTCCGCGAGAACCGTTACATTGATTATTCACCGCGCTAGTCGGTACGTTGGGGCAATTACTAGATTGCGTGTGAGGAAGAAAATGACGACAAATGTCAATTGCGCAGCAACAAACCGTCACGCTGTTGACTACCCAGCTGGGATCGCAGCACTTTAAATGATACCGTTTATTACAGGCCCGGCAGTGCACAGTTTTGAGTTTCTTTACGGCAGGATTTTTAGACACCAATGATTTTTTACAGATAATACAGGACTTACGCACACGACTTACATACGCCTTACGCATAACATACAGACTTAAAACTTAAGAACTTAAAACTAGAGACGCTATGGTTATCGAATGACATTGAATAGACGATACTTAAATACTGGTAGTACAGCAAGAGGTGACGACAGTGACGCTGGAATACCGGTCACCGAAGGAACCCACTGGTAGCCGATGATGTTAGCAAAATTGACGTGGAACGCCTAACCTCCAAGGAAGACAGCAACGGATAATCACTGATAGCTTCACAAATAGATTCTTCACGCCCAAGATTTTTTACTTAACTTGAAGCCAGCACTGGAAGGAGAGAGAGAGAGAGAGAGAGAGAGAGAGAGAGAGAGAGAGAGAGAGAGAGAGAGAGAGAGAGAGAGAGAGAGAGAGAGAGAGAGAGAGAGAAGTGCGAGATAGTGCACGCGAGTGCAGGGAAGTGCAGTTGAGAGAGTGAGTGCGAGCGAGAGAGCGGCGCAGCAGCGTAGCCGAGAAGCAGAGGGAAAGAGAGAGACGCTATCATCAGCTACCGCGGCCGAGTGAGAGAGAGAGAGAGAGAGACGCCGGCCGATCCTCTGGGACAGCCGGACTGCCCGCGTAGGAGCGAGAGAGAGCTACGACGCGCCGAGCGTCCCGCACCGCTCGGCTTGACTCCCTGCATCAGCCGGGACTTCGCGAGGTAAGCCCTGGCCCGGCGCTAGCGCGCTCTTCCCGCGGACGACGGGCGTCCGGAGAGCGACCCCCCCCCCCCCCCCGCGCGAGCGAGCGAGGCTCACCGACGCGCGCGTGTATGTCGATCGCGCGCGGCGATCGACCGACGTCGGTGCGAGCCGCTTAACCGGGTACGTGTGCGCGACCGCGCGCACACGTACATAGCGTGCGCGGGCGCACCACCCGTATCGGCGCGTATAAAGGATACGCGCCGCGTGTATAAAACTTATTAAGCCCGCGGGGCAATAAAGTTACAGTCTTCTTTTAGCTTCGAGTCTGCCTATTATTTGGCGCGCATTCCCTTTCCTTTTCCACGTCGGTGGCGCGGCGGTATAGAATACCACCGGCCTCCGCGGGCGCGAGTGCGCAATACTCGCGCGTATCTGAGCAGCCGAGGAAGCACGCACGAGAGAGACAGCACGACAGCGAAGTCGTGCGTTGTAACTCCGGTAGGTACGGCTGCCGACGAAGGCAGCCGACGGCGAGCGACGGCGCGCCGGCGAGAGCGAGGAGATTTCGCCGAGGGTTGGCATGAGCCAGTGCTCGCGCCTGTCAACTGCTGCGCCGTTCATCGGCAATTCCGCGTCGGGGATTTGCGGCACTGAGAGGAAAACCTACCCCGTTACAACTAGCGCCCTTAACGTGTGGATACGCGGATACCTGCCACCGACGAGCGTGCGGGAAATTAGATTGGGAGAAAGACTTTTTTCTGGTTTTTTTTTTCTCGAAAAATCGGGATTAGAAGTTAAAATTAGGAATTTGACTGAATCAAATCAGGTTTTTTTTCTACGGATTGTAGAATCGGGTGGTGCGGATAACCGTGACGCGCCGCGTACGAAAATTTTGCGAGCGCGCGATAAACCACGAGTGTAAGAGTGTGTGTGCGCGAGAGATAAACATCGCCTTCTTAGGCGAAAGACCAGCATATACAAGCTGAATATAGTAAACATTGACGAGGCGACGAGAGTTTAACTTTTAATTGCCCTTTCTTTTGTCGCGTTAGTTAATAAAATAACTAGCGAATTAAAAAAAAAAAAAAATTTAATTAAATATTAATTAGATAGTCGAGATAGAAAATTATTTTTTTTGCGCTTCAGCGGTTTTTCGTTTTTTTTCTCTATTAATTCCTTTTCGGCGGTTTTTGCCGAAGAGAATAAAGGCGACAGAAGGAAGCGGTTCATCGTCTCTCAGCGGTCGTAGAGAGATTGTGAGCCACAACTGAGAGTCGAACCGGAATAAACACACACACGCACTTGATCGGAGTATACCTGATAGGAGAAATATTACGTTGTATATTTTTGTTGTTGTTGTGTTTTTGGTGCGCCCATTCAATACGCGAACGTACTCGTTTAGCCGCGCACAGGTATACTCCGGGAGAGGTTTATTGGTAAACAAACGCAACGATGGGAGAGTCTGCAGCCAAAGCCATCGATAATTGGTGCAGATGCCTCACCGAGGACGAGATACTGCGCTACACGCAAACACTCGGACTGAAGAGAAGCGGCGGAACGTTCCTGAAGCTAGAGCGCATCAGTAAGTGGCTGGCAGGCGACTACGATCCAGAGGATTTTGAAGGCGTAGCCGCCGCTGACGAGCATTCCGCGTGGGTGGAACGCGCAAATGCTTGCCGCACGTTCTTGGATCGAACGTCCGGTTCGGAACACGACATATCGTGGGCAAACTCCACGTCGGACGAACCGCACCCGCTTGAGATTTTGAAAACGGACGGGCTAGTCCAGAAAAATCTCGAGCGCAGTCGCGAATGGGCATCAAACGCAACCACAGTTGACAGCGAAGAGGAAACGACGGGCCAGGGTGACATCACCAACAATGAGGCTGAGGAGAGCGAACGAGGCACGACTATGAAACGACCGGCAATGTTCGAAATGTCAATGGCGGACGGCACGACACTGCAAGTGCCAACCGATTGGACCGTATACATGGCCGCGGTTGACAAGAAAATTCGGCAAATCGAGGAGTCGACGCGGATCCTAGCCGCCAACTCAACTCAGCATCCAAACGCCAACAGCACTCGCCGGGAGAGCGCCGAAGCAATGCGGCGAGTGACGTTCACGAACGTCACGCCTTCCCGCCGGCATGAAGAGAATCTACGAGAAGAGACTCAGTTGAGAGGCCTGTCCTCTCGGCTAGACATCGGCGAACGGGGACTGCCGACCCCGATACAGTAGCCGATACAGCAGCCCAGTTCGAGGCCTCGACAGCCTCCGGCGGATGAGAGGCCGCCGCCACCTATTACCCCGCTGTCGCGCCGTACCAGGTTCGGTGGCGCGTGGGGGGGGGGGGGTGGATCACAGAGCCAGCCAGTTGAATCGACTGACTCTGAGATAAGGCGGGAACCAAGAGGAAGGTCGATGCCAGGATCGTTCGAAGAATCGAACCACACGACAGGCGGCGGACTCCGAGATGTCGGCCAAGTAGTGCGCCGATGGGGATTCAAGTTCGCCGGCGATCCTGGCGAAAGCATCGACACCTTCCTCGAGCTAGTCGAGGAAACTTGGGAACTCGCCAAGCTTACGGAAGGGGAAATACTGAGTGCCCTTCCGGAGCTATTCGTCGGCGTAGCCGGTACCTGGGTGCGATCCAACAGGATGAGCTGGATCACCTGGCAGTAATTCTGTCGCGAGATACGGCGATAGTGCGGCATGACAGACCGGGTACAGCAACGGCTGAGGCACGAGGTCGCTTTGAGAACGCAAGGACCGGAAGAGTCCGTGCGTGATTATGTTACGTGCCTCGAAGCAATGATGCGGAAGATGGAGCCACTGCCGACGCTCGATTTCAAGCTGGGGACGCTACACCGGAACATGAAGCCGCGACTGCAGCAACTCATTCGACGAAGCGACTTCGAAGACATTGAGACATTGCTGGATTTAGCAATGGAGGTGGAGCTTGCAGTGGACGCGGAACAGTCCTTCAAGCCTCTGCCGCCACCGGAGTTGTGCGTGAACGCGCAGTGGGCGTACAACCCCCGCAAACCGGCTCCGCCTAAGGTGAAGGCCGCGGCGGTAGAGACAAAGCTGCCGCCGACTCCACCGCCACCGACAACGCCGACGATAGACGAAACGATAGAGCAGTTCGCGAAGGTGATCCTGGAGGGGATGCAACGCATCCAACAGAAGCAACCGCCCCCTCCTCCACCTGCACCCCCTTCGACGCGGAACCGGAGCGGAGAGAAAGGGGCACGGAGAAAGAAGAGTAGCTTCAAACGCCCCAGCAGGAAGACGGGTAGAAGGAGCGAGAAATCAAACTCCAGCAGCGATTCAAGCGAAGAAGACCGAGCCAAGAGGTCGCCAAGGAGGACAGGTGAACCGACCGCACCGGCACCGGGAGCATCCAGCTGCTATGGATGCGGCGCTCCCGGAGTAATTCGCCGAAATTGCCCGAAGTACGCGGGAAACGTACCGCAGGCGAAGTAAGCGGGGTTTCCGCTTAGTCTGCTGAAGTCCCCGCACTAAATCCAGATGCCGCAGCCGACCATATAACGGCTGAGCCAGCAGTCGAGCACGAGCAGGAATCGCGGTGGTGGCTACAGGTGGCGATCGGAAATTACAGGCTCCGCGCCCTCTACGATACGGGAGCTTCACGCACCGCAATGGGGGCGGTAGGACTACAGCTCGCCTCCACGTTAGGGCGACCATTAATGCCGAGCTACGGTCGCCGGGCGGAAGTCGTCGGAGAACAGACGGCGACGACCGCCGGTTACGTCGAGCTGCCGTTCGAGGTAGCTGGCGTAAAGCAAGACATTCGGTTAGCGGTGCTGCCGGATGACAAAGTGGATTGTTACTTAGGCGCAAACTTTGTCAGAGCCTTCCGTACGACCCACGACCCCATCAACAACCAGTTGATCGTGAGCGCGGCGGATAAGCGCGTAGACTTGGAAGTCGCGGGGGTCTCATCCGTCGAGGCGCTAGAGGTATCTTTGAGATGTGAATTTATCGCCCTCCATATTATTCATGTTTGAAAGATACTTATGGATCAGGATGGGGCTTTTTTAATACAAAAAAAGAGACTTGATCTTTTTTTCTATAAATGCTTCAAAGCGACGTTTCGTCGGCTTGGTCTGCCGACCTCTTCAGGCTAGATGTTTATTAAATAAAAATACAGAATTACAAATCACGTATAACATTCGGTAAAAAAACCAATGATATATAAAAAAAGGAAACGAACCCTATTTACCTTAAACGTTGGCACAAGTCAACGAGTCAAAATTTATAACGATGTACAGTCATATTAACACTTACGGCTAGTGGCAAAGAACATTAACGTACATATCAATTTATACACAACGCTATCAAAATAGACGAAAGTATTGAAGTAGTCAATCATAACAAAAACAATCATGACGTTAGCAGTTAAAATTTCGAAAGTAAAGGAAAATAAATGCGGTTAAGTGTATAAATATCCTCTTTCTTGTTTATACTGTGTTTGTTACATTTTATGTGTATCATTTCCGATAAGAGTCTTTTTTTATAATTCCGCTCAATGTCTATAATTTTTGTGTCATCCCAATTAAATTCATGATTCAAACTATTTTTGTGGGTGTGTACTACGGACTCGATGTTTTTGTTTTTCTTATGTTCATTGATTCTTGTTTTTAAAGAACGTTTGGTTTCACCAATGTACGTAGCTGGGCAATTTTTACAAGTAAATTTGTACACCACACCTGTTTGATTCCATTTGTCAGACTTATCTTTCCCCAATTTAATCACGGAGTTCATACTTTTATTCACTGTGGGAATCGTGGTAATATTGTATTGCTTAAAAATTGAAGAAATTCTTTCGTAATTGTTAGTGAACGGTAATTGAATCTTAGGCATTTTTTGGAACATTGATTTTTTATGTGTGTTTTTGTTGATGAATTTTGATTTATATTTTAGATACTGTAGACGTGTTTTAATATTTTTATCAATGAAAGTAGAAGGATACTCATTAAGAATTAACATATTTTTAATTTTTTTCAAATTCTCGAAATGAAATCGCTTGTCTGAAAGTACAATCGCTCTGTCAGTTAAGTTATAGATGATATTTCTTTTTTGCTGGATTGGATGTTTTGAAAGAAAATTAATTACTCTACTTGAAGAAGTTGGCTTTTGATACCAATTTGTTGATACCAATATGGCTGTTGATACCAATATGTGACAGTATCGATAAACGCGTGCGTTCTATCATGAACAAATGTTTAATTCCCATAGATGAAATAAAAAAGTGTATCCGTTTCTTATATGACAACACTTACTTCTCTTTCAATAACAAGGTTTACAAACAAATATACGGTACACCGATGGGTTCCCCAATCTCTCCACTCTTTGCTGATATTGTTATGGATGATTTGGAAAAAAAGGGTTTACAAACCTTGAAGAATAAATATAATTGTGTACCACTTTTTTATTATAGATATGTTGATGACACTATTATGTGCATAAAAAGAGAACACATTGATCTGGTAGTTTCCATTTTTAATTCATACCACAAAAGTTTACAATTCACATATGAAATAGAAAATAATAATAGTATTAGCTTTTTAGATATGACATTAATTAAAGAAAACAATAGAATTAGTACAAATTGGTATCAAAAGCCAACTTCTTCAAGTAGAGTAATTAATTTTCTTTCAAAACATCCAATCCAGCAAAAAAGAAATATCATCTATAACTTAACTGACAGAGCGATTGTACTTTCAGACAAGCGATTTCATTTCGAGAATTTGAAAAAAATTAAAAATATGTTAATTCTTAATGAGTATCCTTCTACTTTCATTGATAAAAATATTAAAACACGTCTACAGTATCTAAAATATAAATCAAAATTCATCATCAAAAAACACACATAAAAAACCAATGTTCCAAAAAATGCCTAAGATTCAATTACCGTTCACTAACAATTACGAAAGAATTTCTTCAATTTTTAAGCAATACAATATTACCACGATTCCCACAGTGAATAAAAGTATGAACTCCGTGATTAAATTGGGGAAAGATAAGTCTGACAAATGGGATCAAACAGGTGTGGTGTACAAATTTACTTGTAAAAATTGCCCAGCTACGTACATTGGTGAAACCAAACGTTCTTTAAAAACAAGAATCAATGAACATAAGAAAAACAAAAACATCGAGTCCGTAGTACACACCCACAAAAATAGTTTGAATCATGAATTTAATTGGGACGACACAAAAATTATAGACATTGAGCGGAATTATAAAAAAAGACTCTTATCGGAAATGATACACATAAAATGTAACAAACACAGTATAAACAAGAAAGAGTATATTTATACACTTAACCGCATTTATTTTCCTTTACTTTCGAAATTTTAACTGCTAACGTCATGATTGTTTTTGTTATGATTGACTACTTCAATACTTTCGTCTATTTTGATAGTGTTGTGTATAAATTGATATGTACGTTAATGTTCTTTGCCACTAGCCGTAAGTGTTAATATGACTGTACATCGTTATAAATTTTGACTCGTTGACTTGTGCCAACGTTTAAGGTAAATAGGGTTCGTTTCCTTTTTTTATATATCATTGGTTTTTTTACCGAATGTTATACGTGATTTGTAATTCTGTATTTTTATTTAATAAACATCTAGCCTGAAGAGGTCGGCAGACCAAGCCGACGAAACGTCGCTTTGAAGCATTTATAGAAAAAAAGATCAAGTCTCTTTTTTTGTATTAAAAAAGCCCCATCCTGATCCATAAGTATCTTTCAAACACGCTAGAGGTATCATCGATCGGCCTCGAAGACGTCTCGGATGGACAGCGCTAGGAGATGGCAGAGCTGGTAGGCCGAATTCTCGGCGGAAAGGACCAAGCTCTCGGCTGCACTACGTGGGCGAGCCACCACATTGAAGTGGGAAGCGCAGGCCCCGTGAAGCAGCGTTACTACCCGGTATCCAAGAAGCTCGAAGAGGATATGCACCGTCAAGTGATCGAGATGCTCGAATCCGGGGTAATCGAGCCCTCTACAAGCGCGTGGTCGGGCCCCGTCGTCATGATACGGAAAAGCAACGACAAGTGCCGTTTCTCTATCGATTTCCGTAAATTGAACGCGGTTTCGAAGGCAGACGCGTATCCGCTGCCGTACATGGACGCGATATTGCGCAAGCTGAAGAGCGCGAAGTACATCTCGATACTTGACCTAAGCTTGGCGTACCACCAGATTCCGCTGACGCCGGAATCGAAGGAGCTGACGGCATTCACAGTGCCCGGATTGGGCCTGTATCAGTTCACGAGAATGCCGTACGGCCTATCTCAGGCCGGAGCGACGATTCAACGCCTTGTGGACAGAATCATCGGCACCGAGCTTGAGCCGTACGCCTTCTCGTATCTCGATGATATCATCATCGCGACAGAGACGTATGAGGAGCAACTGAAATGGCTCGAGCACGTGCTAAAGCGCGTCAAAGAGGCCGGGTTGACGATCAACCGCGAGAAAAGTGTGTTTGGCAAGACTGAAGTGAAATACCTCGGTGTGCTCGTCAACCGGGACGGATTCTGGCCGGATCCTGATAAGATCGAGCCGATGATAATCTTTCCGGTACCAAAGAACTTGAAGCAACTGCGCCGCTTCATGGGAATGGCATCTTGGTACCGAAAGTTCTTGAAAGACTTTGCCACGATAGCCGAAACGCTCACAGCGCTAACGAAGAAGGATCGACGATATGAATGGGGCGACGCACAGCAAGAGGCTTTCGAAAAGATCAAAGCCTTGGTGTCCTCGGCTCCTGTCCTCGCCAGACCCTCATTCGATGTCCAGTTTGTCGTGCAGACGGACGCGAGCGACACTGGCGCCGACGCGGTGCTGTTGCAAGTAATCGAGGGACAGGAACAAGTCCTCGAATTCGCCAGCCGAACACTTTCGCCAGCGGAGCGCAATTACAGGGTCACGGAGCGCGGATGCCTAGCGGTGATCTGGGCGATTAAGAAGTTCCGCCCGTACATCGAAGGATATCACTTCTTGGTGGTAACAGACCATAGCAGCTTGCGATGGCTGCACAGCCTGCACAGCCCCACAGGAAGACTGACGAGATGGGCTCTCGAGCTGCAGGGACACTCCTTCGATGTGGAACATCGAAAGGGTGCGCTGAACCACGTGCCCGACGCGCTTTCGCGCATGTACCAGGAAGAAGACGACCTCGAGGTGTACGCGAGCACGTGGTCCGACGGTACCAAAGATGAGTGGTACCGAACCTGGCTGGACGAAGTGACACGTGACCCCTCAATCCATCCCAGGTGGAAATTGGTAGGGGGTCGATTATTCTACTTTCTCACAGATGAGATAGTAGAGGCGGTGGTCGCCGACGACGAGGCATGGAAACTCGTCGTGCCTCAGGAGCATCGGCGCGAATTGCTCCGCGAATCACACGATGATCCGACCGCCGGGCACCAAGGTCGAGAGAAGACGTACGAGCGCGCGGCCAGGTTACATTACTGGCCGAAAATGTACCACGCAGTGAGGAAGTACGTGAAACATTGCCAAGTGTGTCAGCAGACAAAGGCGGAGCAAAGACCGCCAGCGGGTCTGATGGGACAGCGAGTTATCGACGGGCCGTGGCAAGTAGTTGCGGGAGATATAACCGGCCCGTTCGTAAGAAGTAAACTCGGGTATGAGTATATCTTGGTGTTCCAAGACCTCTTCACTCGCTGGATAGAGTGCGTGCCCATACGCAAAGCGAATGCGAAGACCATCTTGAAAGAGTTCAAGGAGATAGTGATTCTTCGATTCGGCACTCCGGAGGTATTCTTGTCCGATAACGGCACAGAATTCAAGAATAAAGTCGTGGACGAATACCTCGCCGACGTCGGCGTCCATCACTCGACGACCCCGCCGTATCACCCTCAGGCAACCCCCGTGGAGAGGGTAAATCGGACGCTAAAGACCCGCTTAGGCGCGTTCGTCGAGGAATCTCACGCCGAGTGGGATCAGAAACTGCCGGAGCTGATGTTCTCGTTGAACAACTCCGTGCACGCTTCGACCGGCGTGAGCCCCGCCGCCCTCAATTACGGCAGACAGCCGCTTCCCCCGGCGACAGCTCGCCGCGAGCAGGAGCGCGAGGCCCTTGAGCAACGAGAACGCGAGGCTGTGGATAAGTGGGCGGAGCGCCTGCAAGATATGGATAGCCTGCGAAAGAGGGCTGCCGCACAAATTGCCGACGAGCACCGGCGACAAGCGGCGTACTACAACGCGCGTCAGAGACAAGTATCCTACGGGGTAGGAGACCTCGTCTTGAAAAGGAACAGAGTCCTTTCCTCGGCAGCGCAAAGGATATCGGCGAAGTTAGCGCCGAAGTACGCCGGCCCACTGAAGGTGACCGAGATAACAGGCTCCAATACGGTAAGAGTAAGAGACGAGAAGGAAGCGAGCGAGGAGATCCTGCATGTTTCTCACCTCAAGCCTTACGACGAAGAAAGCAGCGACGAAACGGGCGAAGAAGTCGACGACGTCGAGGATCCGCAACCGCCGAGGGAAGACGTAAGCGTCCCGGTGAGGAGCGACCCACCGGAGGCCGGCGGAGCGCCGCTGAGCGATGCGCGTCCCGTCGAAAAACGCCCTCGGGGACGTCCGCGTAAAACGGTTCGCGTCGTGGTTCGCGCGGTTCCCGGTGCGACGGCGAAAGGGAACCCCGGGACGGGAAAACCCCGGGGCCGACCGAAAGGTTCCGTGAAGCGACAGGAACCGAGGTCGCACCTAGATGCCTCGCCGCGGTTAACTCGTGCGCAGCGGCGTGCGAGAGTGTTAGGCAAGAGCAAGAGTTCGGAAGTTGTTAGCGACTCCGACTAATACACCTTTTCGCTCGGGCTCTTTTTGTTACAGATGGCTGAGAAATCACCGGTGCCGAGCACCGAGGGCAGTACCCTCGACACTCAGGCGATGGTGCGCGGGGTTCTGCGCGCCATCGAGCAGCTCGGGCGAGCTGAATTCGCTCGCCCGTCTTCGGAGGTGCTGGAGGTGCTGCCAGAGGCGGCCGGAGCCCTAGCGCTCCCTCCTCCGCCCACCGCATCCCCACCGGCGCCGTTCCTGCGCCAACCGAGGGAGGCCCTCGCCCTCACAGCGGGAGAGGACGCCACCACCACGGAGGACGTCCAGACAGGCCCGGCGGCCCCGATCGCCGAGGGACGGTGACCAGCGGTCCCCGGGGCTACGGGGCTCCGCCATCGCCGATGCTGGCCCGCTGGGGGTCGTTGGAGCGCCTCCTGGAGAGGGCGCGCACCTCCAGTCACCAGGCCTGGGCGGCGGAAGGCGAGGCGATCCAGGCCTGGGATCGATTCCTCGCCGAGACACCGTACGGCCGTGAACTCGCCGGGCCCTGGGCGGCCCGCATTGAGGGCCTGAGAGAGGAGCGGGACCTCCTTTCCACGGCCCGGAAGGAGCGCCGTGAGGCCGAAGAGGCGGCGGCCCGTGCCCACGAGGAGATCCGGGCCGCCGAGCGAGACGCCTTGCTCGCGAGAAGCGGGGAGAAGCGGCCGAGGAGAGGCGGAGAGAGGCCGTTCGTCGGGCCGGAGAAGCGACAATCGCGATGGTGCCGGCCACGGCGCTACGGCAGGTCGCGCCTCGCATCGCGAACAACTGCGAGGCGATACCGCACCAGCGGCGGGAGGATCCCGTCGCCACTGCTACTACTGCGGACGACCGGGCGTGTAAACGGACTCGAAGTGCCCGAACGCCGTCCGCCATGACAAGACACGGCCGTGGTTCCACAACCGGGAGTAGCCACAGCCAAATTCCCCGCCAACCCGGGTGTAAGCCCCCTCTTCGGGGAACAATAAAAAAAGGGGGTTAGCCCCGCATTATTTTGTTAAGCGAATGGTTTTTTTTCTCTTGCGCAATACCCCCTCCCCCCCCCTCTTTCAGGAGAACCCGCGCTGCCGTTAAAAATGTCGAACGTGAGGTAGCCGAGCAGACTCTCCGAAGAATAGTCCGCGTTTGGACGCGGGGTGTAACGGCCTGCGCGTGTACGTGTACGCGTGTGCATGTGTCGGTGTGCGCGAACGACACATGAGGCGAGTCTCGGCACACCGCGTCGGCACGCACTAATGCCCGAAATGAAAACACCTTTCAACCTAGCGCGAAGGACAAAGCCGGGGGATGCTTGCGCGTGCCGACGAAGCAGCAGGTAGGCAGTATCATTTCGGCCAGTGCTGCGAGCAATAGCCTGCTCTGAGAGAGAGAGAGAGAGAGAGAGAAGTACGAGATAGTGCACGCGAGTGCAGGGAAGGACAGTTGAGAGAGTGAGCGCGAGCGAGAGAGCGGCGTAGCAGCATAGCCGAGAAGCAGAGGGAAAGAGAGAGACGCTATCAGCAGCTACCACGGCCGAGTGAGAGGGAGAGAGAGAGACGCCGGCCGATCCTCTGCGACAGCCGGACTGCTCGCGTAGGAGCAAGAGAGAGAGAGCTACGACGCGCGGAGCGTCCCGCACCGCTCGGCTTGACTCCCTGCATCAGCCGGGACTTCGCGAGGTAAGCCCTGGCCAGGCGCTAGCGCGCTCTTCCCGCGGACGACGGGCGTCCGGAGAGCGACCCCTCCCCCCCGCGCGAGCGAGCGAGGCTCACCGACGCGCGCGTGTGTGTCGATCGCGCGCGGCGATCGACCGACGTCGGTGCGAGCCGCTCATCCGGGTACGTGTGTGCGATCGCGCGCACATGTACAAAGCGTGCGCGGGCGCACAACCCGTATCGGCGCGTATAAAGGATACGCGCCGCGTGTATAAAACTTATTAAGCCCGCGGGGCAATAATGTTACAGTCTTTTTTTAGCTTCGAGTCTGCCTATTATTTGGCGCGCATTCCCTTTCCTTTTCTACGTCGGTGGCGCGGCGGTATAGAATACCACCGGCCTCCGCGGGCGCGAGTACGCAATACTGGCGTGTATCTGAGCAGCCGAGGAAGCACGCACGAGAGAGACAGCGCGACAGCGAAGTCGCGCGCTGTAACGCCGATAGGTACGGCTGCCGACGGAGGCAGCCGACGGCGAGCGACGGCGGGCCGGCGAGAGCGAGGAGATTTCGCCGAGGGTTGGCACAAGCCAGTGCTCGCGCCTGTCAACTGCTGCGCCGTTCATCGGCAATTCCGCGTCGGGGATTTGCGGCACTGAGGGGAAAACCTACCCCTTAATATATATTTATATATATATATATATCATATGTAAAAAATAAATATAACTTAACAAAAAATAAAGAATAGATACTTTGTGAAAATTTTTTCATTTTCAGGTTATAGAATTTTCTCGTAGACTTTGAGGTCTGGAACAGATTCTTATCGAAGGAGCAGCACCAGTAGTAATGCCAGTAACTTATCATAACATCAGTGGGGATAGTGTACTTGACAATGTTGCTACTGCCCGAACATACAACTCTGACAACCAAACTCAGCTTTTGATAGAAGCCAGTGCTATGATGTCAGAATCTAGATATGGGCTACCGATAGTAGACAGTGCTACTGCATTATAGAGGACAGATTTTGCTGGAAGAAGAGAATTGGCAGTTCGCCAAATGCATTTAGCCAGAATTCTTCTATTATTGCTTAGATTAGCTGATGAATTTGGCAGCGCAGTAGTTATCACTAATCAAGCAGTAGCTCAAGTGGATGGTCTACCTAGTATGTTTGAAGGTGATCAAAAGAAACCTATTAGCGGCAATATTATTTTACTCATACAAGTACATACAACTAGACTTTATTTACGTAAAGGAGGAGGTGAAACAAGGATAAGCAGAATTTACGATTCATGCTTACCTGAAAGTGAAGCTACATTTGCGATAAATGCTGATGGAATGGGTGATGTTATAGAATAGTATTATATAGTATTATAAGTATTGTAACGGGATGGCTAGTGGAGGAAAATCCCAACAAGCCACAGGCCAGCGATGCCCTAAAACACGGTGCCGCGGGTGTCAGACTAAAATGACTTGCCCGGGGATCTGCTCCTGGAATCCCGAAAACAACGCGAAGATCGCACACGAACTTCGCTTTCCAACTAATTGGATCGCTGAGTGAAAAGCGCACGCTCGAAGAGTAAAGCGCGCGGCCGCTATGCTCAGATATGAAAACGACCGGCGGAGTCGTTTTCCCGCGGAGGCGGCGGTATCCGGAAGAAGGACAGGTTGTAATGAACAACGCGACGAGTAACTAGATATCACAGTATATTAAAATCAATAACACTTACATGCACAACGCACGTGCTCATTAAAACAAACTGTTAGTTCACGCGCGACAGTTAATATCCAAACGCGCGAACAGTACGGCACGCGGCGAAGCTGCTATTCTCGATTACGGCGGGCTGACACACACCCGCACGTATACGGCACAGAAAGCTTGCACGGGGCGATTTCCGTGTGAGCCTTTACAATAAACCCGCGAGAGGAGAGTAGAAAACTTACGTTAAGAAGGAGCAGCCGGTGCACTCGGCTCTCTCTCGCTCTCTGTCGCTCGCACAGCAGTTGCGCTCTCTTTCTCTCTCTCTCTCTGGCTCGCTGTATTGGGTCGGCACGCGGGCTGGCTGCCGGCTCCTCGCTCGCAGTCTCGTGCGGCTCACGCGGCTCGGGATAGCTCTCTCTTTGTCTCTCTTTTACACGTACACACTATATCGGCGCCTCCACTACTCTCGCGGTAATCCTAAAACACGATAGGACGGCGCGGACGAGGTAACTTACAAGAGGCACGGAGGAGATGCTTTCGGCGCGAAGGCAGACACGAAGATGGCTGCCGTGACTCGCATAAAGCCGTAGCAGCTTCGCGGGTACGCGACGGGCATATTACGCGTCGCGAGACCGTTCTAATCCGGTCAGGATGCTCGCGCCCCCAGTGAGCATGCCTGCTCGGCGCAGGTAATTCGAATCTCGAATTACCTAACTCGCGCACGCGTTACAGTATTATTAATTTTTTGAATTACATTTATTATTTCAGACTCAGGGTTTACTCCGTTTTTTACTTAAAATGCAAATGCAGCTTGAAGAAGATATTAACATAAAAACAAACACACTAATATATTCTACTTATTTTTAGGTTGTGAATGTGGTTTTTCTGAAACATTTTTATTTTTGTAGCACTTGGAAACACAAGTTTATATATTACCTACAAGATTTGTGTATATCAACAACAAAAATAATCAGATAAGTATTAAATGACTAAATGTCTATTTTTAAAATATAAAATATCAGTTAGAGATGAACATTGAAACTTTGTGTTGATTTCTTATATTTTTTTCAGATTGTATAAGGAATATGATCCAAATTTGTACGTGATTGCACAAAAAGAAGAAATCATTCTAGTTCAGTTGAAGTTATATTCAAAAATTAAATTTTTTTTATCTAGAATGAGGATTCCACGCAAAAACTAGCAGGACAGAAGTTTTTAAACAATAAAAAGGCCACAGTAAACTTTTTTCTACACAAGATTAAAATAATAATTTCAAGAAGTTATATCCATAAATAAATGTCAAGAAAGTATTTGTTCTCTCAGTAATTCTTAGTTCATAAACTGTTTCAAAAGATTATATAAAATAAAAATAGAAATACAGAAAAATGCCAGAACGACGTGTTATTGTGAATATTTGAACGAATAAAAGTGCTCAAAATAATTTAATTTATGATTAGCTCACGGTAAGAGATGCTAAAATGTTTCAGAGTCCACAGTAAACTTTTTTCTACACAAGATTTAAAAAGCAATTTAAAGAAGTTATATACACAAATAAATGTCAAGAAAGTTTTTGTTCGTCAAGAAAGTTTTAACAAAAGTAAAAACTTATATGCAAGAATAAGTATGGTTACTATTCCATATAGTTTTATACATAACAAACATTATTTGATAAACTCTCCCACCCTCTCTTTCTTCCTCCTCTCTCTCTCTCTCCCACTGTACCAAAAACTTTAATGAGAGCTTAAATATTTTTTTAAAACAATCAACACATTCTTTAAAAAACTAATTTTTTAAATATATTCTAACAACACAATTTGTCTATAGTCCTTTTATTTATTTTAATCTCATTTATTCAATAAGCACTCTCTGCAAATGGTAATAATTTTTTTCACGACTGTACAAATAATTGTTAATAAAACTTTCTACGAAAGTATAAAATAAGACAAGTATAGAAGTTTTTTCTGCATAGTCAATTTAAAAGAAGGCAAATAAATACTAGTAAAAAAGTGTTTTACTTCTTTGAGTCAATGTATGCATGACCAACAAATTATATGTAGGTACATTCAAATTGTTCACTGCAAATCAAACAAACGAAAGTTGTGAAATCGATTATCGATAGTCAAGTAATGCAAACCATTCTCCGAAAAATTGTATCACTATCTTCTCAGAAATGTATTCAAATTTCTTCATTCTTCTATACAAATTAAACACAAGAAAGTACTGAAATCAATTAATTGTAGTCAAGTACCGGGAATAAGAACGTTTCGTACCTCGCGTGTAAAATTACATTTTACGCCCACGCTGTAACTTCAAAATTATTCAGCCACTGGCATAAAGTACTACATAACGCCCAAGAGGCCCAATAACTCACACACTCCTACAAAACTTTATAGTACCTACGTACTTTACGCCCGTGTGGGAAAAATTATTTTAATTATATAACTATAATGCCTTCTTTTTGCTTCTAAAATTCATAAGAATTTTTTCAGGTATTTACGATAAGTCAAAGCCTATATAAAAAAAATTACGTAGATACCAACACATCACTATTTTTGATTATTCCTCCTCAATTTTGAACTTTCTATAATATTACGCATCTTGGAAGGACAAGAAAAGTCTAGAGCTGCTCTAGCAGGGGTGGTCCTCCGATCTCCCGTACGTACTTGGCGGGCCCGACGGTTTGCAGTTCAAGGTGTAAGGCATGGTCATTTTTATATAAATATTCATATGTTTAAAGGTCAGATAAAATGTATAAACGGATTGCTTCTATATATTAACTTCTAATCTATGGATCTATCACTTTGTTTTTAAATAGAAAGTACACACCCGCGTGAAAATATCATATGAGATCTCATATGAGATCCCATAATATATAAAATTGCATATGACATCACATATAATATCTCATACGAGATATGCGCTGTCTGAAATTCTTATATGAGATCTTATATGATATAAGCTTCTAAAACGGTTAGTAAAATGTAAAGAACTTTTGAGCAGGCTATAAATTTATATGAATTTGTTATTTTATTCTCGTTTAAAATAAAGGACGGACACAAGGAAAAATATGTTTGATAATGAAATATAAATCATGATTCTGCACGTGTACGGATATGTTGTACTTAACCGCATCAATTAAAAATTAGAGCCAATGTAATTATTTATCGTGGACTTATAGGTATAAATATTGTTAATGAATTTATGCAAAAATTTAGTATTCTATGTTTAAGTAGCCCACGTAACTGCAAACCGTCGGGCCTGCCAAGTATGTACGGGAGATCGGAGGACCGCCCCTGGGGCTTTATCGAGGTACGCGTTGACAGTCGCAGAACCATATAAGTAATTATTTCCCTTCGAATCATTCCGATTTTTTCGTGCTATAACGCACGGAGGCTTTAACGAGATAAACAATATTTGAAAAGACGATGAATAAAGTTGAAATTATTGGAAGGAAAATGGTTACTTCGGCGGTTTTGTGACCGTCATCCTTTACCTCAATAAAGCCCCTGCTAGAGCAGCTCTAGACTTCTCTTGTCCTTCCAAGATGCGTAATTATAGAAAGTTCAAAATTGAGGAGGAATAATCAAAAATAGTGATGTGTTGGTATCTACGTAATTTTTTTTATATAGGCTTTGACTTTTCGTAAATACCTGAAAAAATTCTTATGAATTTTAGAAGCAAAAAGAAGGCATTATAGTTATATAATTAAAATAATTTTTCCCACACGGGCGTAAAGTACGTAGGTACTATAAAGTTTTGTAGGAGTGTGTGAGTTATTGGGCCTCTTGGGCGTTATGTAGTACTTTATGCCAGCTGGCTGAATAATTTTGAAGTTACAGCGTGGGCGTAAAATGTAATTTTACACGCGAGGTACGAAACGTTCTTATTCACGGTACTTGACTACAATTAATTGATTTCAGTACTTTCTTGTGTTTAATTTGTATAGAAGAATGAAGAAATTTGAATACATTTCTGAGAAGATAGTGATACAATTTTTCGGAGAATGGTTTGCATTACTTGACTATCGATAATCGATTTCACAACTTTCGTTTGTTTGATTTGCAGTGAACAATTTGAATGTACCTACATATAATTTGTTGATCATGCATACATTGACTCAAAGAAGTAAAACACTTTTTTACTAGTATTTATTTGACTTCTTTGTAACGTTGCACCTTAATTTTCCCTGTGCCTACGCAACAACTTATTTCTTTGAGCCGAATCTGGAGGCTGACGCTCCAATCGTCGCCGAATCGGTGGGATGCCGACTCCTATATTGAGAGAGGAAAGTTATTTGGAGAAGGCACTCGTAAATAACACCAGCATATAAGAACACTTTTCATTTATTCATAATTTCTCACAATATTAACCGGACAATAATCACGTGATTCTAGATTACTTGCTTTAACCGTGCCGACGACAACGGAGATCCTACATGAACTCTAATGCACGCGCATCGGACGCGGCCTCACAACCGGGGTTTCCGGCCCCGCACTCTATACCCGAGAGCGATCGCCGTGCGCAACCGATTACCGGCGCTCAGCGGCGATACAAGCTCTCGCACTCACTATCACACGCGCGCTGACCAACACGAGGCCCGGAGTAACTGTACTCGCCTTTCTGGGAGAGCGTGATGCTCGATGGTGCTGGACTCGCCGCTGCCCCGGCGCCGCTCGTCCTGCCGTCAGCTACGGCTCGTCGCTGACGGAGAGGATGTGCTCTTCGCTGAGGGAGGAGACGGCCTCTGCGCTGCTGGAGCTGTTGGACGAGAAGGGATCAGCAGAGCTGGCAGGGCGACGTCAATCCTGTCTCGCTCTCTCTCTCTCTCTCTTACTCTCTCTCTTCTATCGAGCTGCGTGGCTTCTTATCCAACTCAATTGCGCGCGCGTTGGCTATTCAGCCGTGACTCTCGCCGGCCTACGCCGGCAGGCGCCGAGATTAGCCTCCCCGCGGCAATTAGACGCGCTCTCTCGCGCTCTCCAGCGTCGCTCCCCTCTCCGCTGGTACCTCTGCCTGCATGTGTGTCCATGTGTGTGCGTACTTCACACCTTGCGTCGTTGCCGAATCCTCGTAAACAAAGAAAAGCCCGTGCAAGTGTACATACAAATACTTCGTATGTACACGGACTTTGGCCAGCGCAGGCAACGAGGAATGCGAGGCGACGAGGGCATCGCTGTTAAGCGTGCTCCTCGTCACAGCCCCTCCCAAGCCGCGAATCTCTCCGAGATCAGCGGCTTCAGCACTCTCGTACCCACGAGTGGCCATCGCCTCGTGTACACGCTAAAATTTTTTTTTAATTGCCCAGCGCCCACCAACGAAGCTCTAAGGTGCTTCGCTCGTGCACGCGCGCCGCCCGGCTGTCAGTGAATACTTATTCCACATCATAAAATGTCATGAGTTGTCCTTTTTCAGAGATACCATTTCACATGCTTCTCTCACACTCTCTCGCCGTCTGACAGGCCAGAGAAAAGAGCCAGGAAGAAAATACGCGCAATTTTCCCCTTTCTTTTCTCTCCTATCATGGCTAGAGAGACTATCGTCATACATACAAACATAGACTACCCAACACCAACATACTCTCATTCACTCTCACCTTTTCAAGTCGCTATTTTACAAAAAAAAAACTTCATTCATTCACTTCGATTCTCTACCCTGACCGGCGTTCAGCTCACTCCTCAGCAGCTCACGGTCTGGCTCACTAATTCCAGATCTCTCGATCTATCTCTCTATGCTGAGCGCTCTACGCTTGACGCGGTGCGCCCAGCCTCATTACCGCCCACACTTCTCAACGCCTGGAGTCTAATTCTCTCCCCTGTTAGGTGAGCATGTGCAGGATGGGTAGCCTCTATGCTCGCGTCTAATCCCGTTGCCATCACTGCACCACGACTCACCGTTGGCGAAGGCGCGAATGTTTCGAAACCACTCACGCCTCCTGGTGCGGTCGCAGTCGCCGTATACCAACTGATCAGACCGCGGAGCGCCCACCCCCTCCTCTACTTTACACAACGTCCCTGTCCCACCTACCTACAGGCCATTCTCTGTGTGAAAGGTGCTCCCGCAGGAGTTGTGCAACCAACATCGCTCTACCATGGCGGCCGCAGCTCACTCTGGTGCGCAGCTGCTTCTGTACCTCTCTAATGCTCGTACCCCTTCGCACGTTAGCAAGCACCACATGTGTTTGCCCCCACCACTCTCTCTTTAAATTCGGCGCGACACTCTCTAAGTCATCGGCTGACGTCCCTCACTCCCGTCACTCGATGCTTTCTGACTCGCTGCGAATTTGCATCTCTCCGTAGTCGACGCTACGTTTCCTGGGTTCCCTACGACGGAAAGTTGCGACTGGTATTCGCGACTTCCCTCAACCATCCAGCCTTCGTCCGTATCTCGCGTTCTACCCGGAATTTCCCAAAAACAAAACCGCGCAGTTTTCTCATCGCGAACGGGGCAAGCAGAATAGTTGCAGCACGCGCGCCGCCAAAGCGCAACGGATGGCCCGGGGATATCGACATCACGCACACGATGACAGTCTTTACCAGCGGTGCTGTATGCCATCGGTGCGATTCATCCACCTCCCCGATGCCAAGCCATACAAAACGATGCGTCCGGCCCGTTCGCTGCAGCCTATCGCTCGTTTCGCCCCCAGAACTCGCGGGTTCCGGCTTCCGAATGTCACGCGACGGACTCGCTGACCTCCCTATTCGCTCTTCCATCGCGCCGTGCAAGGCGCGAGAAGATCGACTCTCTAACCCCAACGCTCACGCCGACGTCGATAAAACGATGAGTGTGGTAGTGCCTCAAAACCGGGGAGCGAACACTCACTCTGTTCGTGCCCGACGTTTTACACAAAAAAACCATCGCCTTTTAAATCCTGCGCCCTCGCGATTACCCGTATTTCTCTGTGGACCTAATGTGCCCCCGGGAGATACGGTATGTGCGGGCGGCAGTGCACTACTTGTGGGGCGGCCAAGGTCCATCCCTGTGTGTGACTGCTGCGGCACCTCGCTAGTTGGCGCATTCGCGGATACCAATGTATCTACCCGCACATCCCTCGCGGTATTTCCACCGCCACCTAAAACCACGCTTCCACTCTCCGCTAATTCCCTCCCGTTTCCACGGGTTCTGAGACTTGAGATTTGTCCGCCGGGCCCGCCGGCGCTCTCTCACCCGGCCCGGTCGGCACAACTCCTCACGAGAAGACTGCATCAGTAACCCGGCCGTGGTTACTGGCAATCCTTCTTTACTGAAATCATTCTCATCCACCGGTACGTCTAACCGCGGGTCCACCTTCATCACGTCAACCCTCAATCTCCGGTCGCGTAATTCCTCGCGTGTACCCTTGGTGCTGAGCCCGTCCTGGTCGAGCAATGCCATCAATAGACTCGGTGTTAATTTAATCACGATCTCCTCCAACGCGCGCACACCCGCAACCCGGCGAAGCAGACGCATTTTCCGTGCATGGACTGAAGCTGACATCGCGAAAGATTCTCCCCAACAACTAAATGCAAAATGAATGCTAGACTCCTAAAATAGAGCCAGGCTTTTATTTTACTTTACTCGGCCACCCGCTCTACACGCAGGTTGCCGCAGGGACTCTAACCAAAACCTAACGGGATATCAGGGCCCCCCCACACGAAATGACAGAACCTATGACCGAGGAGCGGTATCACCTCGCTCGGCCAATACTTTATATCGGCGTGCGTACGCAACGCACAGACAACCTCTCCACCGGCGCTTGCGCGCTGCCGCTCTCTAGACTCGCGCGTGCAATTGAATGCACGGCGCGAGTCACATAAATACTAGCTTTAGCTAGCACAACACAGTCAATGATATATTCACATAATTTATTACACAAATACTAGCTTTAGCTAGCACAACACAATCAATATTATAAACAAACACACTAGCTTTAGCTAGCACAGCACAAACACGATGTGTCAAATTTAAAATCTAATCATTCAATAACGCAAACTTCCAAACGCGTACAGTAATTGTCGAAATTTAAAAGAAAATTCACCTAGAAGTCAACTCTCCGTTCAGCAGCGCCACCGCTTACTAAACCGGACTAAAACTTCATTCGCGGGTGCACTGCACCCTGCATACGCAGTCGGCACGCTTACGGGCTGCCGCACTCTAGTGCGCACGCGTGCAATCAAACGCACAGCGCGGCCACGCAACTTGCTACCTCAACGCTAATTATTTCAGCTGCGTGCGAGTTATCAAAATCTTTAATTCGGAGCAACGAAAATACCAGGTAAACTAAAAAAAAACCAAGAATCTCAAATTCAATTCCCAAAACACAATCTACAACAAATAAAATTCGACGATACTAAAATTCGAACCATTCAATTCATTTAACATTCCAAACTCTTAATCACTTTCAAAAATAAAAAATTTTTCTAAATGAATACACTCATTCCCAAAAATTATTTGGGCTCCGAATTATTAGTTAAAATCTACTAACGTGATCACCGTATCACGCTTACTCTTACGCGCAATTTATACTCCGTTGAATCACACTCGAGGGAAAATTTTCTGTTCACGGCTGATTTCAAAATAAATCTGAATAATATTCCCCATGTTAAAATTTTACGTTGCCTAAAAGCTACAATTTCGCCCCGAAATTTTGCTCGTTAGACAACAACACGGCGATAATCCCCTCGAGTAAACTCACCGGCAGCCAAGTACGCGCGCACAACGAAAACAAAGCCACCGAACGTTCGCGTGACCTTCGCTCTATGCGAAGCAAAGTCTCGACTTTGCTCGCCTTTCTAAATCTTTTCCGCGTCCGAGAAATTTTCTAATTTCAACGCTCGCGAACGAAAATTTTGTCACCGCTGAATTTAAATTTGGACTCGTCCAAATTCAAAAATCGGCTATTTTCTAAGGCCGGGCTACTCCTGTAGCACCCTCCTCCAGATACTTATTATAAATGTTACCCCTCCCAGTTGGTGTCGTGTGTGATATGTGCAGTGTGCAGTGGTGTTTATCACACAAGAGTTTACAACCGGAAAAGTTCACAAAACTACTTGTCTGGTTTATACATAGCCTGTAATGAACACGAGCTAGGTTACATAACCTCAAATGAACCACATGTTGCAATGGTAATACTACAGAGGGAACTAGAAAAGTTGAGAATCCGAAATAATTTGATAAATGAGAAATGTGAGTTATTGAAGAAAAGCAATATATAGTTAAAACGGAAATTAACACAAGCTAAAGAAAAATTGAAACAAATAAAAGTCAGTTTCCCAGAAGAAAGGAATCGACTAAAACAAATAAGTACAGAAATGCTTATTAACAACAATCACATACTAAACAAAATATTAGACAAAGAAAACTATATTAAAAACAAATATCTTTTCAGAAGTGGTAGTAAAGGATAGACCTCTAGAAAAGAAAATACCAAAACTCATGGTAAAAAGAAGGAAGAATGATGATAAAGAAATAGTTGTACCAGACATAGAAACATATATAGCGCTCTATATAGATAAAAATTCAACTATACAAGCAAAATGTATAATAATCAAGAACAAAGACGAAGCCATAATAAGTTTTATAAATGAGGAGATCTTGACAGAAAATGAAGGTATACTAAAACAAAAATATACTGCATACTACAAAATCGAAAGAGAATCTATTAAAAATCACAAGGCTAAAATAACAGGCTTTGATAATTTGAAGACATGGAAATTAAAGAAATAGAAAAAGATATACATAATACAAGGAATTTTAAACACCTAAACAGCAAATGCAAAGTGATACGTATATTTGAAAATAATAAAACAAAAATGAACAATATATTAATTAAAACAACATCGAAAGTATACAATCAAATTGTGAATAATAAATTCAGAGTTCATATTGGTTATCAAAATTGCACAGCGTTCGATGACCTGAATCTAACATCGTGTTTTAACTGTGGAAGATTTCGTCATAGTAGTAAAAAGTGTAAGAATGCGAAAATCTGCCTAAATTGTGCTGGAAAACACAATATGATTAATTGTACTACCTCAGACGACCACAATTGCGTCAACTGACGGTAAATGACACTCAAAAATGTGAGGTTATGATACAGAAGACAAAGAAGTTAATTGCCGTAACTGATTATCCAGTAAGACCACACATTCCAAAATATGTAGGTAAAGTAAACTACAGATCACAACTACAAAACACCGATCTAGCGAACGGTAATATACCGACCGCAACTACACCATAAGACAAAACAGTACCATCCTCAGCCCTCTAATGGCTAACTTAACAGACTCAGAGAGTACCGAGTTCTGATCCCTGATTAAGTGCTAAGTAAAACTCAGAATTTCAAAATGGATCAAAACTTTTATTACCTAGAAGAATTACAGGAAGATATTATCCAGCATGAGAAGATTTTCAATGATCTCTTTACTCTCAATAAACACATAACATTAAATAAAGAGAATATTCTATACAGTAACATTAGAAGCTTAAATTTTAATTTTAAGGGGGTCAGACACCTTTGGAATTTTCTTCATAAAATGAACAGAAAAAATTTTTTTGTCTCATACCCTGTCGGAAAGTGTTGTCTTTCCACCCTGCTCTCACGGCCGAAAGTGCCACATTCCCTCACGCCTAGAAACTGCGACGCACATGCGCGTTTCTCTAATTTTCGGCCAGACTGGCGCCGCCTGCGTGTTGCAACCCTCGCTGCCGCTCGGGCCGCAAATCATCTGCAGGCGGCGCTAGTCGGCAGAAAATTAGAAACGTGCATAAGCCTCGCAGTTTTAAGAGTGAGGTTATGTGGCACTTAAGACCCTGAGATCAGGGTGAAAAGACAATAATATACTTTCCTCCAGGGAATACATGAGACAAAATAGTATACGCAACACGGGAGGGAAGTAGAACATCTCAACCCGCGTGTTTACCATTAAGTTAATATCACACGCGGGTTGGGATGTCTTACTTCCCTCCCTTGGTGCGTAATGTACTATTTTCATAATTAGAAATATGCAGAAGTAATATCCTAAAGATATATTCAATTTGTGATAAAATTAGATACAAAAAATAATTTTGATCGATTTTAACCAAATATACGGCCATTTCGAAATGTTTGCTCTGCCGTCGACTCCAGATTCAGGAACTGAATATATTTTAATGGGAGTGGTCCTAAAATTTTGGTATTTTATATGATTATTGATGGAAGTGTTGTATGTATCCAATTTATTTGATTAAATAATATTTTACGGTCAAAAATTGCTAAAAGATCTTCAATTTAAGTGAAATTCAGATTTTTTAGCAATTTTTGACCGTAAAAAATTATTCAATCAAGTAAAAATTGGATACATACAACTCTTCAGTCAATAGACATATAAAATACCAAAATTTTAGGACCTCTCCCATTAAAATATATGCAGTTCCTGATTCTGGAGTCCGCGGCAGAGCCTAAAATTTTACATTATGTAGAAAACAGCTTATTTATTAAATTAAATTAAATTAAAAATAAAATTACTAAAATACTTCTTTATTTCTTCTTCATTATTTCTTAACTCTATCTCTGCCCTGAAATACAAAAAAGTATTGTTTTTAGCTCAAAATATTTTACATTTAGAATAAATATTCTGGTACCTGGATATACGGTCCATCAGACTTGTAAGCTATAAGCACGCGTAACAGTCATATCCACATCAGTCAGTCAAGTTTGTTAAGTGGTTTAACATGTAGATCCTTTGGTGCCTTTAATCCGTATGTTTTTAATAATCATTATTATATATATATATATATATATATATTAGATTCTTATATACTGAGGTAAATAAAGAATGTGTTTCGAAATCCAAAATCCTTCATGCATGTTATGAAGCCAGTATCGCCATAGCCAAATGCTTAAAAAAATATTTATAGCAGCAACACTCCTATATTGATCTTCTTTTAATGTCTGATAGGGCGAACTTCTTTACTTGTCCTTCATTATTCTTTTTCACATATTATTACTTAATAGTAACATTATTACTTAATAAAGAGAATACGACTGATATATATTTATTGCAGTGCAAAACTGTTTTGACTTCAGAAAATAAAATGCCAATTATATCATAGTGAGATCCAGGCGATGGTTGATAATGGTAGCTTTCTGATTGAAGTGAAGATTCCATAATGTTTTTTTGCACAATAGCATATCTTTCGCTTCCTTTAAAAGTTGATTTAAATCTGTACTCTAAATGGTTTTTGTAACAGTCAGTATAGACTTAATTTTTCTTTAGTATCAATCCCTGCTATTTTAAGTATAAAGTGTCCAATAAAAGTTCAAGTACTAAAAAACTATTTCTAAACCTTTATTTTGACTGTCACTCGTATTAATCAAACACTTTTAAAAACTTATTTAAAATACGTTTACGTATTATATTACATAATACACTAAATTTTTACTCCCAAATCCGTTTGAAACAATGAAAATTAAGAACAAAACTTTGTATAAAAAAGGTGCTGATGCTGATATCACAGTGTTTATATGAAATGACAGCTGTGCATGGTTACATTGCTTGAGGACTTTTTCATAGGTTAAAATTAGCTCTACTACAATAAAGAAGTGAGCTGTGAGAGGCTATCAGTGATAAGTCAGGTTGTTATGGTGCCAACTTAGCTGCTATAAGTTTTAAATTCAAATTTTTATTTTTGTCAAAAATACCGTCCATAAATTATATTATTCATTTTTTATCTTTATATTAATGTTCAAAATATTATTTTTGGATTTTTTAAAGTAGATATAGATATAGTGTAGGAGCCAGGGGGGTTCCCGTAGCCTTTTCAAACGGCAAGCTGACACCAAGTGCTTTTTATGTATTTTTTCATGCTGAATCTGAATTTCTATGGTGGATTGTTGGAACAATCTGTTTCTATTTGTTATAAACAATTTATTGCAAAAATATTAAATTTTCGACTTTTTTATAATAAAAAAAATACTATCGCATTCTTCAGGTCATTTTTAACAAAAAAGTCTCTTATAAGTTTTGCGTAAAAGTGCATCCCAAAGCCGTAAACAATTCTCAAGGTTTGAAAAAACGCACTGATGTCGGGCGCCGTCGCCGCCAAATTGTACGCACGCGCTTATTTTCTTAAACTTTGAGAATTTTTTGCGGTTTTGAAATACACTTTCACGAAAAACTTGTAGGAGACTCTTTTGTTGAAAGTAACCTGAAGAATACGGTAGTATTTTTTTATTACAAAAAAGTCGAAAATTTAATATTTTTGCAATAAATTGTTTATAACAAATAAAGACGGATTTTTTCAACAATCCACCATCGAAATTCGGATTCAGCATGAAAAAATACATAAAAAGACACTTGGTGTCAGCTTGCCTTTTGAAAAGGCTACGGAAACCCCCCTGGCTCCTACACTAATATGTTTAGTGAGAATTATAAATATATTAAGAGCAGGGAAATGAAAAAAAAAAATTAGTAGAAATAATATAGGATTATATAAATACGTATACAACGGGAAAAATGTAATTTGAACAAAAAACAAATGAAAAGCTATATCAGTGTTTTGTGTATATTCTTAAAACAAAAATAGATAATGCTTTAAACATTGAAATAAAAATTGAAATTGGGACATATTCTACAAGTATTTTTTTGGTAAAATATGTAATAAAAAAAAAAATTGATTTTTCGTTATTTTAAAGGTATCCGACCCCCTTAATAAACTACAAGTATTTATTGAGAATTTGAAAATTAAACCATATATTGTGGTTTGTGCAGAAACTTGGAATTTGGAAAGTTACAATTATTTCTCTTTAATCGGATATAAAATGTATTATAATAATAGTAAATTAAATATATCAGATGGTGTAGTATTATACATCGATAACAATATAACTGAGATAACGAACGTTATCGAAATAGGTAAGCTAAAAATCCTAAATTCTTGTATAAAATTGAACAATAATGAAAATCTAGAAATAGCTGCATTATATAGATCTCAGCATGAGATACCGAAACCTGAATTTATCAAAAACATAAAAAAAAGAATACTTTAAGAACAAGAAAACTACCAATAGTCATTTAATTTTGGGTGATTTCAACATAGATGTGCTTCAACTGGATAACACTAGCCAAAAATACTTGAATAGCTTTCTGGAAGAAGGACATATTCCAGGCTTCCAAGGCATAACCAGGACACATCATAAGAATACGAATGGGCCTAATATTGTTAATATTTTCATAAAAACCAAAACATTAAATACCAAAACTTTTAAATTAACAAACCCAATAGCGGATCATTATCCGCTATTTGTATCAGTTAATAAGCTAACCAATAACAAAGCAGATGAATCTAAAACATCAATAAACTATAAAAAACTATTCAAAGCAGCAGAAAGGGAATACTGGAATATGACAGTGTCAGTGATCGATCCCAACAAAGCAATGAACATATTGATAAACAAGATAAAAAGCTGTATAATGTTATCAACTTTCTTTATTAATAATAAGAAAATACTGACTAAAATAACACCTAGAAGTAGATGGATTTCCAAAGCAATTATAATATCGTGTAATAAAAAAGAATTACTACATAAAATATGGAGCGCAGACCCAAATAACGATACAACAAAGGCTGAATACAATAATTATGTTAAGATATTAAATAAGGTTATTAATGAAGCCAAATTATTGTTTGACCGTGAACAAATTCAACGAAATAGCAGTAATCCAAGAAGTTTGTGGAAAGTAATAAATTCTAAATTGGGCAAAAATATAAACAAAAAATGACAGTATAAACCAAATATATGCCATAAATATGCAAAAAATTACTAATCCAACGGATATAGCAAATAGAATAGACAACTACTTCAATAATATTGGCAATGAACTAAGAGAAAAAATCCAACAACCCCCTAATACCGTCATTCGATATCCAAACATGAACACTAAAACTATCTTTTTAACGCCAACAAATTGTCATGAAATTGCTAATACCATTAATAATATGAAATTGAAAAACGGAGGAGTTGATAATATTAATATTAAAACTATCCTACACTATATTGTTCCACCCATGGTACATATAATTAACTTATGCATCAAAAATCGGTTTGGCCAGATGTGTTAAAAACAGCACAAATTAAACCAATATACAAAGCAAACAACAAAAACTTTGCATCGAATTATCGACCAATATCTTTGACATTGCAAAAATATTAGAAAAAATAATATTCAAGAGAATACTAATTAACGAATGCAAAATTGTATCAGATCGACAATATGATTTTGTTAAAAATAAAAGTACAAAGGATGCCTTTGGATCACCTAATGAACATAATATATAATAAACTAGACAATAGCTCTCTAATTGCAATTGCATTTCTAGATTTTGCAAAAGCTTTTTACACTGTCGATCATACTATATTACTAAACAAACTTTATTGTTATGGGGTAAGAGGTTATTTAAATAATAGAAAGCATAGAGTAAAAATAAATGATTACGTAATCACTTATATAGAACTACAACCACTGGAGTTCTACAGGGAACAATTTTGGGATCGTTGTTGTTTATTCTGTACGTAAACGATCTTTTATAAGATATGCCAGAAAACAGTATAATGTCATATGCTAATAACACTGCTGTTATATCAACTGATGAGAACTGGAGTGAAGTACCGCCAAGATTAAATAATTATCTAAATAAAATTTCTACATGGCTCGCACTAAATAAACTCTCACTGAACATAGACAAAACAGTCTACATGACCCACGGGAGTTACTATGACAGTATTTCTTATAGTCTAAGTATACAAATCAATGGAAAAACATTAAACAGAGTTGAAAATTGCAAATATCTAGGTATTATAATAGATCAACACATGAGATGAAATAAGCATGTTGAATATATAATAAATAAAACAATATATTTAACTTTCACAGTCCACAAAATAACAAAATTTATGACAATAGAAATATTACAAATGATATATTATGCTTTCTTCCATAGCGTTATTAGCTATGGGATTATAGCTTGGGGTGGTGCATTTGCAAATAACATTAATTTACTACAAACAGACTACTGAAAATAATAAACAAAAACAATTTTGTAACACATAAAAACCCTCTAAATCTTGGGCAGCTATTTGCATATGAAACCTTAATATATCATTACAATGCGCTCAAAATTAAATACCTAAATTCAACAAGAATAACAAGAAATAAGAGCATTCAATTACCCCTAAAACACAGAACAGTGAGTAATAAAAATAGATATCTTAAAGCGATCACGGTATTTAGTAGGTTACCAAATCAACTAAAAATTCGAAATATTACTTCTTTGAAGAAAAATAAGTTAAAAGAGTGGATTACCAAAAATATTTAGTGATAAGTGAATAATAAATTGATTACAAATTAAGGATACTTGTTTGTCACTAAAAAAAAAAAAATGTTAAGTTCAAATATATATTTCTTAAGGGAATCGATGAAATAATGAGTACACAAGATAATTTAATTCATTCTGTGCAACGTTTCGGTAATACAATTATTACCTTTATCAAGCACTGTAAATTTATTTAACTTATTATTTTACAATATGTCAAAGTAGTTCTCTATTTACAAAGATAGTCAGACGTTCTTACCATATTATTTGGTGTAGTCAAGGGTATAAAGTGTGGAATAATTATAAGCACAAGAATTGATCTATCAAAAACAACAAAAACATTTTTTGCACAAAAATTAAACTCAGCTAGTTAACAATTCAATATATTTTTTACTTCCAGTCCTTATTTTATTTTATTTTAAATTTTGTGGAAAATTTTAATAAAAATTTTAACATCACAATAATAAGTTAATACATAAACCAACACAATAATAAATTAACACAATAATAAATTAACACGTAAATTAAGCAAAAGAGTCAAAATTTTAAAAAGAGGAACCGAGATGTTGATACTTTAACGTGTCAAACGTAAGTGAAATAAAACAAAATTGAGATTTGAATTCGGCAGAACGACAACTGTCATGTGTACAAACGTCGAATTCAAATCTACATGATCATTTCGGGCCACTAGGCGCTATGGCGGCAAATTTGAATTGAATATATAAGGACTAGAGTTTACAATTTCTTATTTCTTTTTAATTTTTGTAACAACTGATTATAATGTGTACTTAAATTTTGAGTGTCTTCTTTAATGCTTATAGCATTATCTTGTAAACGTATGTGAATCATTTCTGAAATTAATCTTTTTCTCCAGTTACTTTCATTATCTAAAATTTGGACGTTGTCAAATTCAAATTCATGATTATTTATGGTCATATGTTCATTAATAACACATTGTTTGTCTACTTTTCTTGTATTGGCAATATGTTCATTAACTCTCACTTTCAGCATACGTTTACTTTCTCCTACGTATGTTCCGTTACAATCTTTACAGTTAATTTTGTACACTATATTCGGTTGCTCATTTTTTTCCGTGTTATCCTTTCCTTTAATGATAAATTGGTTTAAATTATTTTCTATTTTTGGTATTGTTCTTATACCTAGATTACTTAAACTGTGGGAAACCTTCTCAAAAAATCTTGGTATATATCGTAAACTGATGTAAGTTTTGTATCTATTATTATTATTGTTATTATTATTCTTGTTATTATTAGTATATTTTATTTTATTAATTCTTTTTTTAATATGAAATTCAATAAATTTGATTGGATATGAATTATTTAGTAAAAATTTTTTAATTAATTGTACATTTTTTTCCTGAAATCTTACATCGACAAGTAACAAGGCCCTGTCCGTTAAATTATATACCATTGCTCTTTTTTGACTTATTGGGTGATCGGACTGAAAATTTAAAAACTTTCCCGAAAAGGTTGGTTTGTGATACCAATTCGTAATAATACGTTCTTTTTCTCTAATTAGTTTAACTTCTAAAAAATTAATTTGTCCATTTTCTTCAACTTCATGTGTAAATTTCAATCTTTCATGATAAGAGTTGAACACATTAAGAGTATCCTTTATTTTATTTTTTGGTATGCACATAGTAATGTCATCTACATATCTGTAATAAAAAACCGGTTTAAATTTAAGCTTTTTTAAACACTCATCTTCCAAATCAACCATCATAATATCAGCAAATATAGGGCTGATGGGACTACCCATAGGGGAGCAAAATATTTGCTGATAGTACTGGCCATCATATTGAAAAAAAGTGTTTTTCATAAGAAAATCAGATACGTCTATAATTTCATTAAGTGGTATATCATATTTTTTCTTAATGTGTCCATATCTCCTATCTATGCTACTTTTTACTAATTCCATTGGGACATTAGTGATAAGTGAAGTGACATCTAGTGATATTAGTACATGATTATTTGGAATTACAATGTCTTGAATCTTTTTAATTAAATCATGGCTATTTTTTACATATGAATTCGGTTTTGGAATGCTATCGCGAATAATGTTATCTAGTGTTTTTGCTAAATTATACGTTGGACTATTTATACATGACACTATTGGTCTCAGTGGAGTATTGTTTTTATGTATTTTCGGTAAACCATATATTTTCAGTAATACTGTATCTGTTTGTGTAAGTTGATTTTTATGATATTGTTTTTTTAAATATTTATTATTGTTCCAATGTGTCATGATATTCTTAACTTCTTTTTGTAATTTATTCAATGGGTTTTTCTTGAGAGTTCTGTACGTACTAACATTGGTCAATAATTCATTCATTTTTGTTTTATAAGTATGTCTTGCCAAAGCTACAGTTACATTACCTTTGTCTGACATTGTGAAAAAAATGTCATGATTTTTTAAGAAGGTTTTTGTTTTGTTCAATTTTTATACAAATATCCTGTCCTCAAGTTTTATGTGAGTCTTTTTATTCATGTGATTTTGCATGTTATTAATGATTTGACTTCGAATCATATTGTTAGTATCATTTGAAAAACTATTATTTTCAAGTAACTGTTCAACACTTTTTATTATACTTATGGCTGATTTTTCATTAATATCTTTACACTTGTTGTATTTTTGTCCAAGGGACATAACATCAATGATATCATTAGGTATGTTTATATTAGTCATATTGTGAAACCATTTATTATCGTTTGAACAGTTACTTGCGTTATTTTGTTTATTTTTGTTGTTGTTGTTAATTCTACTTACAATGTTATTGAATTTTTTTGTATGTATATCGTCCTGTTTTTTTCTCATTTATTCAATATATTCTTCATTTTTATTTAGAAATTCATTAACAATATCTATGGGTTTGATTTTAACTAATTTATCTTTCAAAGTTTGTTTCTTTTTTTCTAAATGGTAGATATGTATATTAACATCTTCTATTTCAATATTTAAGATTTTGCTTTTTGTTTTGTTTACTTCCGTATCGTATCTTGTGTTACCTGTTTGCTATAGAACGTTAGGTGTTTTAAATTTCGACTCACGTTATGTACGTGTGTAGGATGTATATCATGAGATCTACACGCGAGAAGAAACTTCAGTTGCGCTCAAGCACTGTAATTTATGATAAAGGTAATAATTGTATTACCGAAACGTTGTACAGAATGAATTAAATTATCTTGTGTACTCATTATTTCATCGATTCCCTTAAGAAATACAATGAACATGGGTGATAAAGTCAACCACAATAATTTGAGGTCTAGATGCAAAAATACCTCCACCACTATCTACGACAATATGTCATACTTCAAGAACATCGAAATAAGGTATGGAAAAAATAGCACGAGAATTATGAAAAGCTGGCTGAAGGTCAATCGCCAACTTATGAAAACACGATCGAAACTAAAGTTTCTTCTCGCCTGTAGAACTCATGATATACATCCTACACACGTACATAACGTGAGTCGAAATTTAAAACACCTAACTTTCTATAGCAAAACAGGCAACACAAGATACGATACGGAAGTAAACAAAACAAAAAGCAAAATCTTAAATATTGAAATAGAAGATGTTAATATACATATCTACCATTTAGAAAAAAAGAAACAAACTTTGAAAGATAAATTAGTTAAAATCATACCCATAGATATTGTTAATGAATTTCTAAATAAAAATGAAGAATGTATTGAATAAATGAGAAAAAAACCGGACGATATACATACAAAAAAATTCAATAACATTGTAAGAAGAATTAACAACAACAAACAAAATAAACAAAATAACGCAAGTAACTGTTCAAACGATAATAAATAGTTTCACAATATGACTAATATAAACATACCTAATGATATCATTGATGTTATGTCCCTTGGACAAAAATACAACAAGTGTACAGATATTAATGAAAAATCAGCCGTAAGTATAATAAAAAGTGTTGAACAGTTACTTGAAAATAATAGTTTTTCAAATGATACTAACAATATGATTCGAAGTCAAATCATTAATAACATGCAAAATCACATGAATAAAAAGACTCACATAAAACTTGAGGACAGGATATTTGCACAAAAATTGAACAAAGCAAAAACCTTCTTAAAAAATCATGACATTTTTTTCACAATGTCAGACAAAGGAAACGTAACTGTAGCTTTGGCAAGACATACTTATAAAACAAAAATGAATGAATTATTGACCAATGTTAGTACGTACAGAACTCTCAAGAAAAACCCATTGAATAAACTACAAAAAGAAGTTAAGAATATCATGACACATTGGAACAATAATAAATATTTAAAAAAACAATATCATAAAAATCAACTTACACAAACAGATACAGTATTACCGAAAATATATGGTTTACCGAAATAGTACATTTCGACACTGGTGCGAAAAGTCACATGAAGTAAATAATCAACTTCCGCACTCATTTCGAACGGTATTTTATACGCCGAAAAATCATACCAAAGTTGTGATTTTGAGGTTAGAGTGGTATAAATACATAAAAACAATACTCCACTGAGACCAATAGTGTCATGCATAAATAGTCCAACGTATAATTTAGCAAAAACACTAGATAACATTATTCGCGATAGCATTCCAAAACCGAATTCATATGTAAAAAATAGCCATGATTTAATTAAAAAGATTAAAGACATTGTAGTTCCAAATAATCACGTACTAATATCACTAGATGTCACTTCACTTATCACTAATATCCCAATGGAATTAGTAAAAAGTAGCATAGATAGGAGATATGGACACATTAAGAAAAAATATGATATACCACTTAATGAAATTATAGACGTATCTGATTTTCTTATGAAAAACACTTTTTTTCAATATGATGGCCAGTACTATCAGCCAATATTTGGCTCCCCTATGGGTAGTCCCATCAGCCCTATATTTGCTGATATTATGATGGTTGATTTGGAAGATGAGTGTTTAAAAAAGCTTAAATTTAAACCGGTTTTTTATTACAGATATGTAGATGACATTACTATGTGCATACCAAAAAATAAAATAAAGGATACTCTTGATGTGTTCAACTCTTATCATGAAAGATTGAAATTTACACATGAAGTTGAAGAAGGCCTTGTTACTTGTCGATGTAAGATTTCAGGAAAAAAATGTACAATTAATTAAAAAATTTTTACTAAATAATTCATATCCAATCAAATTTATTGAATTTCATATTAAAAAAAGAATTAATAAAATAAAATATACTAATAATAACAAGAATAATGATAACAATAATAATAACAGATACAATACATACATACATAAGAATGAATTACATTATCTTGTGTACTCATTATTTCATCGATTCCCTTAAGAAATACAATGAACATGGGTGATAAAGTCAACTACACCAAATATATATTTTTTGTTAAAAACGCATTGGTTGCACTATATTTGCATCTAGTTGACAATTTGAGATATATTAGAAAAACTGTTATATTAATATTTTATCTTTTGTCTTAGTTTCTAGCTTTTAAGTTCAATTTTTGTACATATCGACCGCCCAGCGAACAGGTAACTGCGCTTACCTCTGCGGAATTTTACTTCATCTAAATTTTGGTTCAAAATAAATAAATAAATAAATAAATAGAAGTGTGTAGGTTGATCTCAGTATGAATTGACGGGCAGTTTGTGTCGCGAGCTGGAGAAGAGTACTACAACTCGTGCCTACGGTACGTATAATGTATTTCTATCCATATTTGTTTATTACTTGTCAATGAAGAGGAGATTTTTGCAAAAGGGTACGAAAAATAGCTACTTCTTTCCTATTTTAATAAAATAATTTTCATTGTTATATTTAAATATTTTTCATGTTAGTTTAGAAAGGTATATTTTGAGGTAACTTTTTTAATGATATTTTGCAATCGTAGTACCAAAATTAATTATCAGAATGGTATACCTTATTGTTTGTACCTATTTTCGTAAGGAGATAAATTATTTTTATGCAATTTAAGAACTCAAAAACAAATTGTTATCGTATCCACGTGAACAATACATGATTCATACATGGAGATACTGTTGCTTTTTTTTGTTTTCTACATCCAAACTAATATCTGGTAACCATATGATAATCAAGTAAAAATCACGTACGAACCATGTGCGGACTTTTAATGTAGGATATTTAACTTACAAGGGGAGTTCATAACCTTTGGTAAGCGGATCTTAACAAGGCTTTGAGAAATGATTTTTCGTGCCTAAAAATAAAGGCCAGTACCAGTAATTACTTTTCATAGACCTTTTTTTCTCAAAATATCGGTTACGTTATCTTAAAAATGTGTTATTTCTTAAAAACTGATATCTCCTCTATTGACTAGCACTTGACAATTATTTATAATACGGAAACAAGCAAAGAAGATTATAAAAGTAGACAGCAAGAGCTAAAATTTCAGATCTGAAACGTTGAAAAAAATTGATTTTTTGAGGAAATTATAAGCAATTAAGGATAGCGTAAGAAAATGGTTTAAACTGTATCTTTATTTTAAGCGATATAATGGATCATATTTTATTTTTCTTACGCTATCTTTGATAGCCTATAATTCTCTGAAAAATTAATATTTTTTAACGAATCAGAGCTTAAATTTTAGTTGTTCCTGTCTACCTTTATGATCTTTTTTGCTTGTTTTCGTATCGTAGATACTTGCAATGTAACCGTGAATAGAAGAGACATCATTTTTTTGCCTAGCGTACCGAAAGTACCACTTTTTCTATAGGTGCCCGCTCGCGAAGGTTGTAGTTTCGGCCTCGCCAGGCAAAAATAGTATATTACGCAACTAGGGAGGTAAAGAGTTGGCCAGTCCTGAGCACGCATAAACTGTCACCCTCGCCTTGGTCTCGGCAAACATGTACTCTGGCGTGGCCCTCTTTATCCCCATGTTGCATATACTATTTTTCACCATACCCATGCCGATAATATAACATTAGCATTTCTGAGCCGGGAGCGAAGGTAGTACTTTCGACCAGGGCATGGTGAAAAATAGTATACGCAACACTGTAAAAAATAAAGAATGCCTTAGACCGCATGATTATCACCCTCGCCTTCGGCTCGGGTGACAATGTACATGCGGTTTTGGGCATTCTTTACTTTTACTCCCTCGGTGCGTAATATACTATTTCGAGAAAATAACGCATTTTTAATATAAGGTTACCTATATCTTTAATAAGAGGGACTATGAGAACTAATTACTAGCAATGGACTTCATTTTTAGACACGAGAAATCGTTTCTCAAAGCCTTGTTAAAATCCGCTTCCCAAAGGTTATGCACTCTCCTTATTAGTACTGTGTGACTATTACCACAAAAGATTAAATTAAGCATACACATTATATTATTTTCGAAAAATTTTCAATTGTTCCGTATGTAGTATTATTATTTAAAGTAAAAATATAATACCGTCAAATTATAATATTTTTTACACTGTCTATCAATATTTCTGTGTATCTGATAGCCTATAAATATAAATTATTTTTTATGCATTATTTTAATTCGTTAGTAACGTCTTTATAGCACAAATTTTTATTATATCTAAAGTAACAATTTGTTTTTTAATAGAAGGATAAGATTTTATCACCTGTGATAGCTATTTTGCAGGACCACTTGCTAGTACCCTCTAGGACCATCTGTTCGGCCTGCTCTAGGCTGTCAATGTGAGTGTCCGGGTCGACTGAAAACGTCGTTCTGAAAATACAATTACTGAGTCATATCCTATAGTTGTTTGCTTGTAAACGTCTCTTTATATAGAACTTTTTTGCTGGACCAAAATTTTGAGTTACAGCTCTGCTTGCTCTCCATTACACCCTGTTATAATTACGGTTTAGCTTATATTGATACTTATGGTATAAAGAATTACTAGAATGGTATATATAAAAACAATTATTTTTAAACCTATTATATACATGAGAAATTCTACACAAAATCTCAAACAAATGGGTACCAAAAATGAAGAAAACCCTTAGGAAGAAAATCTGCAGAACTTTTTGAAAACTATTATAAGGAAAATCCTGAAAAAGTACCCGTAAGAAATTTCTACGAAGTTTTTACCGTCAACGAAATTCTGCAGAGTTTTTTACAACAAGATATTTGGAAGTATGTACACTAGACCACTTCTTTCGGTGTTCTAGGTCACCTAAAACATGAAACGAAATCGTTAAAACGTCTCAAAGGACGACAAACTTTTTTGCCGAAAATAACTTTATTTTTAAAATGTCTTTTCTTCAGACATGAATCATTTTGAGCGTTGCACAAATATTAAAAAAAATATGAAGAAAATAACGCTAGTTAACGCAAGCTTTTACTAACTTCTTTCAAGGGGCAGGCCTTTGTTAAATGCTGAAAAATGAGATTTGCTTTAATGAACCCAGTATCTTCTTTATGTACACTTTAAAAAAAAATATTATCTGTCTAAGAAAAATATAAAAATCAACATTTCAAATCCCAAAAGACTCCTATGTCTTGATTTACAAGCTTGTAATAGCCAATTAACTTTTAACTCTATTTTATACATGGGAGCGTCCAGCAGAAACGGGCCACCGAGCGCGCGCGGTGCCTTTTTTCGCGTAAAAGGCGCTCTGTTTAACTCGTTCATAATCGTATGCTGCGTCTTTGAAAAAAAAAACCAAGGACCTACATCGATAGATTTTTTCCTGCTCTTTCCAATGGTGCCATTGTTTTTACTGCGAAACGCTTTCTTCCGGACGAAAACTCGAGTTGAATATTGAAAGCCATTTCTCTCAAAGTATATCATGTTTTTTTTCAAAATAAACTACACCATTGGAAAGTACAACTCTTAAGCTTCAAAACCCTATCTTGGAGAAGTTGGAGAAATAAAGGGTTTAAAAGTAACAACATGAAAAAGACAGCGCCGAGGGTCCGCGCGAGCCCCTCGCGCCCGTGCGTACGGCACGTTTAAGTGCACGCTCTATTCAATTCGCTAATAATCGTGTACCAAGTCATTTTGCTGTTGATGCTGAGTGGCATTTTCATGCAACAGCCCACGGAAAAAATGCATGTGATGGAATAGGTGCTTCCGTGAAAAGCAATGCCAGACGAGAAAGTTTACGGAAAGTATCCGACAATTATATATTGACGCCCCAAGATTTATACAAATGGGCAACTGAGTATTTCAAAAATATTGAGTGCTTTTTTTCATCAAAAGACGATTACTTAAAGGCTATAGAAAAGCTACAAAACAGGCTAGCCTCAGCTAAGATAATACCTGGAACTCAATTGTTTCATTGTATTAAATTATTAAATGATGCCAAAAAGTTAGAACTTAAAAGATTTTCAGCGTCAGAAGATTCTCAATTATATCCACCGATCAAAAAAGAAAAAGTACTTAAAACTCAAACAAAGAAAGAAGCGGATGTCGCAAAAAGGACAATTCTTATAAAATCAAAAAAAAGTAAAAAAATTAGAATTTAAAGGAAAAGATAATATTGTTATGCCAGATTAAACAATCTATAAGGTTATTTTAAATTTCTGTTTCACTGCTTTCAGTGCGTTCATGGATATTTTTATGTTTAATATATTATGTTTTTCAAATTTTGTTATATAAATGAACAAAGTTCATTGTAATATTATACTAACTGTTACAACTAGATTGTAAGTTACAAAACATTTTATATTTACAAAAAAGAAAGGGCGAAATAGCACATCGCGTGTATTAATCCGCCCTTGAGCATAGCGTAAAAAGTTCGGGCAGCCGCTGTCTTTTTGATCTTACTATTTTTGAACTTTTCATGTTTCAACTTAAAAATATAATATTTTATAGTTTAAGACTTGTACTTTTGAAGAATATAATTCATTTTGAAGAAAAGACTGATATTTTATTGAAAAAATAGAGTTTAAACATTCAAATGGAATTTTTAACTAGAAGGAAGCATTTTGAAATAAAAATAATAGCACCATTGAAAAGAGCAGGAAAAAATCTATCGATATATGTCCTTAGTTCTTTTTTCAGAGACTTGGTACACGATTATTAGCGAATTGAATAGAGCGTGCACTTAAACGTGTCGTACGCACGGACGCGAGGGGCTCGCGCGGACCCTCGGCGCTGTTTTTTTCATGTTGTTACTTTTAAACCCTTTATTTCTCCAACTTCTCCAAGATAGGGTTTTGAAGCTTTAGAGTTGTACTTTCCAATGGTTTTATTTTGAAAAAACATGATATACTTTGAGAAAAATGGCTTTCAATATTCAACTCGAGTTTTCGTCCAGAAGAACGCGTTTCGCAATAAAAACAATGGCGCAATTGGAAAGAGCAGAAAAAAATCTATCGATATAGGTCCTTGGTTTTTTTTTCAAAGGCGCAGTATACGATTATGAGCGAGTTAAACAGAGCGCCTTTTACGCGAAAAAGGCACCGCGCGCGCTCGGTAGCCCGTTTCTGCTGGACGCTCCCACATATAGGTCAGTTCTTACAGATTTTCTCTGTGAGAACCGGTTAACCAAATGAGCTGCAATTTCATGGAGTTCTTACTAACATATTTTTTCACAAACTGAGTGCGGCAAATGTCAGTGAAGGTAAATATTTATAATTATTTTACATCATTAATATTAAATTGAATCATAACACAAGCTCACAAAAAACGGGCCTGTTTCAAAGACTAGACCTATCTATTCTTATATATTTTGACGCGCTCAATCCGAATTCGAAGTTAGAATTGCTCCATCACTTCTGAGTTTTTTCAAATCACAAAAAACCGTCCTCAAATACGTAAAATACGGTAAATGTCGCTTTGGGAAGGATCTGATCTGCATTAGCTATGATTGGCAAAAGCGACATAAAATGACGGCAGGACCATATCTATATGTATTTTGATGCGCTGAACACGAATCTAATGAATATGATTCAAAATAGCCCTGAAATGCAGAAATTTCCTTTCCGGAGATAGATAGAACTTTAGCCATTTGATGTGCCGAGAGAGATGAGGCAAGTCCAAGAGTTGAACATCGTTGCGAGATAAGAAATTATGTTTCTTTTACTCCGTTTCCCTTTCGTAACGAACCCTCTTATCTTAAAGCGATCTTTGTAGCGGATTTCTTTTTCTTTTCTATTTTTTTGGTTCGTTTCTCCTTTTGAGCATGCAACAAAAATTGACATCATATTAAGCTCTGTTCTTGGCTTAAGTTTCCGATTTTCTTCGGGAAGTAGTCCAAATGAGGGTCTACGAAATGCAATTTAATGTTTATCAGGCAACCCAACTGTTCGGAAGTTTTTCAACAATTCCTCGACTAGATTCTGGTAATCCTCACTCTTTTGATTCTTCAATAAATTCTGAGCGATTTTCTTGCTACTTAGCCCTGCTGCACTTTCAGTATCATTTATTTTTGTGATAAATTTTTCGTCTACGTATAGGGTATGGATTTGAGGACCATCGGAAATACTTACTTTCAATTTGGCATCACTTTATAAATATTAGTTTTCAATTTACTAAAACTTTTCTTCTACATATCTAAAACTGTTGCCATCTTAATCCGAAGCGTTGACAAACTATTTCATGAGACCACACTTGATATGGAGAGCAGAATATTTGAAGGATCAACTAAAGGTTAGCGATGTTTTTCAACCCTGGGTGAATTCTCCCTGTGCAACCTTCTATTTATAGTGATTTTTTCTGTCTCTACTATGCCATAGACATAAGAAACAGGAATCTTTTATGAATCGTGATTGCTCTCCATGAATCAGGGTTAAATAGGTGCAAAAGCGTGTTGCCGTTGTGGAGAAGAACAGCCTATAGGTTCCATTCTGGAAAGGCAATAAATAGTATCCACTCTTCATCTTTATAAATATTAGTTTTCAGTTTATCCAGTACCTCTTTTACGTCTGAATAGTATGTCAAAGGAACTCCCTCATCTTTAGCATAGAATTTTCGAAATTACTTCTCTCTTGCGATAAACGAAAGCTTTGGTTCCCGGCAATCCAACTCCTGATTGAAAATTTCTGGCGCTTCATTTAAACTGCTCGTACATATCAATCATCTTCACTATCACTTTCACTTTCCTTTACGGTGCTATCATCAACTTGCATTTTCATTTTCGTGAGGGAGTTGTTAATATCCATAGATTCTTTGACTACAGTTGTAACTGCGTGACTTGTTGTCCGTCTCTCTTCCGAGGGAATATTGGCATACGATAACTTATATTTATTCGTTTCATTAAAGCCTAGTATGTTGGTCATACAGAAATAGGAAGCTTCTCGACATGACGGTTCAGACCATAATATCATAGACTTTGTAAATTTCAACTGCTTTGTTTTTCGACTTTTCTCCCTGCGTGATAAAATCGTTCTGCATTACCGTAAACTATATGAGGAACCCAGTTCATATCTTGGTTCGCAACCTCAAAACCAAAGCAATCTTGATAAACAGATTCTAACTGTTTAGATAAACAGATACGATTTATGCAAAGTTAAAATTCCCCACAAATATAGCAAAACTCACAAGTGCATCTATCACACTGATCAGTGGTATAGTGGTTCCTTTTATCATTATACTTTACTGCGGTAATAATTCTTTCCACACAATATTTGTTATTTCTTTTTTTATTTTTGGATTCATTTTTTGTATGTATATATATAAAGTTGTATAACGTTAGTTTCCAGGACCCCATGTTACTGTATACCTATACGTGGCTAAAGAAATAATGTCTCTTATGGGGGCCGATGTCCTCAAAACTGACGTTAAACATATGTAGATTCAGGGATTGTCCCCAAAACTAACAAATGTCCCCGAAACCAACGTTAAACATCTGGAATGTCCTGGAAACTAACATAGAATATATATATATATATATATATATATATATATATATATATATATATATATATATATATATATATATATATATACGGAACGTGACTTATGCAGACAATTTCTGAACTGGTGCGAGACTTATGCTGACTTTGCGGTACTTATGACGTCCGCATAATTTTTACGTGTTAATTTTACATAAGTATTAACACGCGATGTCAACATAAGTCCTGTTTCATATATATATATATATATATTGTAATGACTTTTATATATAAAATTATTGAATAAAGATTAATTTAATGACTGATAACTTTTGTTGACAGAATGAATCTATAATTATATTTTCTACGATAATTTTTGTTAATGTTTTTATAAACTTCATGGCAAACGTCATTTATAATCCATTTACCAGGAATCAAAAACAGATGAATTATACCTTCTCCAATATTTAGTAAAAATGCCGGAAAATCTTTATTTTGTGTACGAATATTTACTTTTAAATTACAAATATTAAATAATGGCTAAATGGATGAACTTTTGACAGTTTCTTCTATAATAGAATTTCTAAATCCAGTTTTCACTACTGGTAAAATATGTCGAAAATCTCCGCCTAAAACAATTAACTATCCTCCAAAAGGTTCATCCTTGCAAATGACATCTAACTGTTATCAATAATTTCTAACGCTTTTTTTGGAATCATTGAAGCTTCATCCCAAATTATAATGTTTGTTTCTCTCAATTTTTGTTATCAGAATCTAATTTTACAAATGCACTTTCAATATTACTTAAATCTAAAGGTAATCTAAATGTACGATGATTGGTCATACGCTTTGGTAATAAAATAGAAGCTATTCCTGTCCAACCCATAGATAAAAACTTTTTTTTTAATAAAATAAAATAATATGTCAAAGTTTTATATAAAAATATTTTACCTGATGTTTTACCAAGTTAATAAAAAACGGGAATTCGACCGTAGCGAGAAGTACCTTATTAGTTCAGCAATGCACTTTTATTCCTTCATTACTATTTATTAAAATGATCTAATTCCTTTTCTTATATCATTTATATTTTATTATATGTCCAAGATATATTAGGAATACGAGGGTCATTTGATAAGTACCTAGCCTACAAATGAAAACACCAAAATTTTACAAAAAATAAAATTTATTTTTCAATGTAGTCTCCTTTTAGTTGAATACACTTGGTCCAGCGGTGTTCCAATTTTTTTAACCCCGTTGAAAAAAATGTTTTCTCTTGGTTTGCAAAATAGGCCTCCGTGGCGGCGATTATTTCGTTATTGGAGTGGAATCTCTTCCCGGCGAGCGAATTTTTTAGGTTCGGAAACAAAAAAAGTCGCACGGAGCCAAATCTGGAGAATACGGTGGATGGGGCAGCAGTTCGTAGCGTAATTCGACCAATTTAGCCGTGGCGAGTGCAGAAGTGTGAGCCGGTGCATTATCGTGGTGGAAAAGCACTTTCTTTTTAGACAAATGGGGCCGTTTTTCTTCTAACACGACGTCAAATCGGCTCAATAGTTCGGCGTAGTACTGTCCTGTGACCGTTTTGCCCTTCTCCAGATAGTCAATAAAAATCACACCTTGAGAATCCCAGAAAACAGTGGCCATCACCTTTCCGGCCGACGGGACCATCTTCGCCTTCTTCGGAGCAGGTTCACCGGGTAAGGTCCACTGTTTTGACTGCTCCTTGGTCTCTGGAGTGTAGTAGTGAATCCATGTTTCGTCGACGGTCACGTAACGACGCAAAAACTCTTTTTGGATTGCGATTAAACAGCTCCAAACACTGCTCTGAACTGGTCACACGGATGCGCTTGTTGTCTGCAGTCAGCAAACGCGGCACCCACCTTGCTGACAGCTTCCTCATGCCTAAAATCTCATGTAGGATATGCCACACGCGTTCTTCTGAGATGCCTACTATCACAGCTATCTCGTGCACCTTTAATCGGCGGTCTGACAAAACGATATCGTGTATTTTTGTCACGTTCTCCTCCGTAGTGGCTGTTTTCGGAGCACCTGGGCGTGGATCATCAAAAACCAACGTACGACCACGTTGAAACTCGTTATACCAAAATTTAACGGTCGCCATCGAAGGAGAAGCATCCCCATACACTGCATCCAAGCGTTCTTTAATTTCACTGCGCGATTTCCCTTCCAAAAACAAGAATCGAATCACCGACCGATATTGTTCTTTCTCCATTTTTTCAAAAATCAACGGACACATTTGCTTTCACACGCTCTCAAAAATAAACTAAAACTCCGATCCGGCTGAAATTTCGTCTGTAACCGTTTACAGGAAGATACTGCACTGTAGTGTATTTCTGGTGCGATAGTGGCACCATCTGGCGGTGAGGCTAGGTACTTGTCAAATGACCCTCTTATATTATATGTCCGAGATACATTAGGGATATTCACAAGGGCCAGTTCGACTATAGTACAGTGATTCGAAAAATCCATATTGTTTGAGAGATCTGCTTTTTTTAAATTGTAATGTGTAATTTACGTTTCCTTTTTTAAAGTTTAAAGGTTTCTGAACATAAGCTTTGACCAGGAGGAACCACCTTTTTGCGTTTCCTTTCTTAAGGTACGAAATTTCTTGACTGTTAACATAAGCCTTGCCTTGGGGGATCCACCTTTTTAATCATAGTATACTATTTATATCCTTTTAAAGGTTTTCCAAAGTAATTGCTTCTAACCATACATTTATATCCTTCTATTTAAAATAGAACGTTATGCGGTCCAAAATATTACGTTTCCTTTGTTAAAGTTTGAAGATTCCTTGACTGTTAACCTTGCCCTGGAGGAACCATCTTTTTGAGTTCGACCGTATGTTTATCCTGTAGTTATAGAAATGATTGCGCGTGATTTTTCTATAGCCTCAATGTATTTAATAATCCTTTTGAAGTTCTATAACATACAATTTTTGTCCTTTTATAATGTCAATTTTTTGGAGTATATTCAAGTTTCTTATGTTAAATTTGGAAGGTTCTCCTAGAGAAAGCACCTTTTTGATCACGGTACCCTTTTTTAATTGTAACCCGTAATTTACGATTTCTTTGTTAAAATTAGGCGGTTCTTCGACTGTTGTTAAAAGCCTTGTTATGAAGGAATCACCTTTTTGATCACGATATCCTATTTATATTCTTCTAAAAGTTTTTCGAAAGGAATTGCTTCTGACTATATATTTAATCCTTCTGAAAGTTTTTTCAACGGAATTGTTTAAAAATTTTATGCCTGAGATATCCACATTGTATATTTGTAAGGTTCTTTGATTGTTAATAAGAGCTTTGCCTAAGAGGAATCACCTCTTTGACCATAGTACAATACTTTTGTATCGACAAATCCATATTGTTTTAAAGTTGGAAGGTTCTTTGACTATTAAGCCTTGCCCTAGAATAATCACCTTTTTGCTGTCAAAAGTTCGAAGGAAGCTTAGATTTTGCTTAAAATATTCCAGGGGCTTTCGAGGTCGCTGATCAGAATCTAAATAATAATCTAAATAATAATAATCTACTATTCAAATTAAAAATGGCGGACACAATATGGCCTTTAGAAGTTCGAGAAAAGCTTAGATTTTGTTGAAAATTGGTATACAGGGATTTTGGAGGTCGCAGATCAAGATTTTGCTATTGGACTTTCAAAATTCAAAATGACGGATCCAATATAGCGATTAGTAGTTTGAAAAAAGCTTAGGTTCTTCTCAAAATTGGAATACAGAAGTTTCGATATATTATATTATAGAAGTTCGAAAAAAGCTTAGATTTTGTTGAAAATTGGTATACACGGATTTTCGAGGTCCTTGATCAAGATTTTGCTATTGGACTTTCGAAATTCAAAATGGAGGATTCAATATGGCGGTTAATAGTTCGAAAAAAGCTTAGGTTTTTCTCAAATCTATATTGTTTTAAAGTTGGACGGTTCTTTGACTATTGACAGAAGTCTTGCCCTAGAGGAATCACCTTTTTGATCACGGTATCCTATTTATTCCAAAGTTTTTAGAAAGGGGTTGTAGGACTACTGGCGAAGGATACCACTTGAAATATCAATCCCACGCGCCTATTAAAAGTACCCCTAGGGTGGCATCGAAAACTATTTAAATAATGACATTATTTTGAGGGGAGGTGAGGGGAGGGGTGGTGAGGGGAGGTGTGGCTGAGGGGGGCGCTGAGAGTGGTTGAGGGGGCGCGAGGAGAGGGTGAGGGAGCGTGAGGGGGCGCGAGGGAGGGCTGGGTGGTAAGAATTTTGAAACAGCTATTATATATATATATATATATATAATGACGGAAAACTGTTCTCCGCCATTTTCATCTCTCCCCATATAATGATTGTACTAATAACTACTAACCCTTTAAGATGTTGCAGGTGCAGACAACGTTGAAGTACGCTGGGCCGAGAGAAAGACAGAGAGAGACAGGGGAAGAGAGAGCGAGCGAGGAACGCAAGCGGCCTGCTTTGACACGGGCAATTCACGTCTTGGATAGCGCCCGCACTCCTTGCTCTATTAGATAGTCTAGCGATTTGCGACCAGTATTATCGAAAAATCCGCGACGTGCGTACCTCTGTGAGAGTGCGAGTGTGCGTGATTGTGCGCACCCCGCCATGACTTCGTGGTCCTTCTCCAGGCGACCGAAAGCGAGAGCCGCATCAGGTGTTGGTGCGAGAGGACGGCCGGGGACAGCGAGTTCACGCAGCAACTGTAAGTGCCCACTCCACTTTTCTCTCTCTCTTTAACTCACGGCGACTCGGGCTTCTTTCGCGCACCCGTTGACCACGTATCGCATTGTTTCCCCCTTTTACCTGTCTGTTTAATAAATGCCATATGGTTTCGATCTAATTTACCGCGAGTGATTATCTGCGTACCCCATTCTCCCGTAATTAATGTCTCCATTCATATCTGCATGCAGCGCGCATTGCTCGAGTGAGCTAGTCGCGCCGTCGCATGCGCTATTTATAGCGGTTAATTGCCGAGCAGTCAGAAAATTAATTATTCGTTACAATATATATATATATATATATTATCGGGATTTTTATATCTGGAAAGAGCTACATACAGTTGTCCGTGTGCAAATAAAGATTTTATTTTAAATATTCCTGCGTTATCAAAACTTTGGCCTTAAGATTTATTAATAGCTACTGCAAACGCTAAAATAATAGGAAGTTGTTCCTGTATAAAATAAATGGTAATGATAATGATTCACAAAGTACTTATGCGATGTATAAATATTTTATTTCCTTTATTTTTTCCAGTAATAATTTCTTCTTCTATATTATAGTTATATAATTTTATTACTTTTAAACATTCTCCGTAGCATAATCTATCAACTATACTAAGATTACTGAAACAACTATATACGAATTAATCTGCGGAGGTAAGTACTCACATAAATTATTTAACATTGTCATGGCATGACTGTTTCCAGGTTAAAAAAAAAAAAATTCTTACCCTTTGTTTTCAATAGTTATCTGATTTTTAGTGTATAAGGATTTAACCGAATGCGAAAAGGCATTTATATTGTAACTACCCCCTACCCTCAATATATGCAATACTACACATTATACTGTACCATCGGTTCCACCCATTAAACAACCTTGAATAATTTCATAATAAGAAAAAACAGTAATCAACATTTGATATTAGATTCAAAATAATTTTCATATCTAATTTTCTAATGGAACGAATAATAATTCAAATTTACTTGAAAATATTTTTATAATGTAAAATTTAATTAATTATACTATCTGGATAACAAAATAGGATTTTTGCACTTATACACTTATACTATTATTTTAGAAATGGGTAACTTCATATCAACTGTTGAAGGCCACAATTTTAAAATTGCTCAAAATTTTTTTACTCATTCCAAATTAGTCCCAAAACATAACCATGAAGTTTTAGAGCAAAATATTCAATCGTTCAAAAGTTATAATTAATTGAAAAATTTGAAAATTTTGCATTTTTTCATAAATCTTCATTTTTCATGTTTTTTTAACCAAACAATTTAAAACTTTTCTACAGCACATTAAATGGGAAAAAGTTTATAAATTGTGAGTAGAATTACATAGAATTATTACAAATCGATTAAACAAATTTTTGTATTTGATAGTTGAATAGCAATCCTTCACTTTATGTGAAAGACGTACTCGACAAAACAAATTTCTTGGAGTAAAGCCCAAAAAGTATTTTTAATATATTACTTTTGAGAAAAATTTTTGTTTTTGAAGGTTGAAAGTCAGAGTAAAAAGCTATGGATTTTTCAAAAAGTGAAAAAAGTCAAAAAACACATTTTTTGGTCATTTTTTAGCACATCTTATAAGATGTATATAAAGAAGCTTTCAATAACTGAATTTAAAATATTCAATTATTAATAGCTTATTACTTATGTACATAATGCTTTCAAGCTTCTTACTTATAAGTTGTTTCAGCTATACAAATACCTTCAACATACAGTATAATCATTATAGGGATTTTATATTACAATAATTTATTTGATTGTTCAATCTGAAACCTGAAATATAATTTTGGCATAACTATGATAATATTACATTCAATATGATACAATGTCTTCAAAACTTATGCCTGTCAAATAATTTTTTTTATTTTGTTGATTGTAAGCACATGACTATTTATTTTAAACAATTTTTATCGCCTGAATTATTACATTTGAAACTTGATCTATAAAAAAAACATAATAACAAAGTACCATTATTTTATTATAACGAAATTAGAATTTTCTTTTATTATAGCTCGTCTTGAGGTTTTTTGGTTATATAAAATATTTATGAAAATAAACTAGATGATCAAATAAAACAGATATTTTAATAAGAAAAGCTCGCTCTTATTTACTACATATAATGATATTAACCATTAACCTTATATATTACTTTTATAAATTATAAATATTTTCCAGTAGTTAGATTTATACGGTAAATAATATGTAATATGTGTTAAAGGTATTTGTATAGCTGAAACAACTAATTATAAGTAAGACACTTCAAAACATTTTGTATAGCAATATATGTAATAGCCTATTAAAAATTAAATATGTTATATTCAGTACGTAAAAATTATTTAGAACAGAAATATGTAATTATATAATTAGCAAATAATATTGAATGAATGACCATGGGCGTACAAGTAGCATGAACAAAAGTATTTGACTTGCCTAATAGTTTTTAACATCGAACGTGATATATGCGAGCGTCCGCCAGAAACCAGCCAGCGGGCATGCGCGACGCATTTTTCGTGCAAAACACGCCCTGTTCAACCCGCTCGTAATCGTATTCTGATTCCCCAAAAAAACACGTAGCTTCCTCAAACTTAATTTATTGATCCCTTTAATTAATTTTTACTTCTAATATTTAAAATTTAATACTTTATCTTGTACGGTTAGACTAAGTAGGAGAAGGTCATGGGTCCAGATTCAGGTTAAACTGTGCGTTATATCTTTTTTCGTAATGGACCAATTTTTTTGGGCAACGAACTTGATCTGAAGATATATAAAAGCTACATCTGTGCCAAATTTCAGGACGATGGGGTCATTTTTGCTCTTTGGTATCGTGCAACAACGAAAACGCAAATTTTTTCTAAAATAATTTTTTTCTAAAAACCAAATGAAGATATTCTCCTGAAATTTTAACCAAATATAGTCTTCTATAAATTTAATAAATGGTTAAAATTTTAAGTCGATAAATCAATTATTTTTTGAGTAAACGCGATTCGAAAATTTTTTAAAAAAATTTTTAACCTCAAATATCTTTTTTCGTAATGGACCGATTTTTTGGGCAACGAACTCGATCTGGAGATATATAAAAGCTACATCTGTGCCAAATTTCAGGACGATTGGATAATTTTTGCTCTAGTTATCGTGCGACAACGAAAACGCAAATTTTTTCTAAAATAATTCTTTTCTAAAAAACAAATGAAGATCATCTCTTGAAATTTTAACCAAATACAGTCTTCTATAAGTTTAATAAGTGGTTAAAATTTTAAGTCGATAAATCAAGTAATCTCTGAGAAAATTTGAGTCACAAATTTTTTTAAAAATTTTTAACCTCAAATATCTTTTTTCGTAATGGAGCGATTTTTTTAGGCAACGAACTTGATCTGAAGATATATAAAAGCTACATCTGTGCCACATTTCAGGACGATTGGGTAATTTTTGCTCTTTGGTATCGTGCAACAACGAAAACGCAAATTTTTTCTAAAATAATTTTTTTCTAAAAAACAAATGAAGATATTCTATTGAAATTTTAACCAAATATAGTCTTCTATAAATTTAATAAGTGGTTAAAATTTTAAGTCGATAAATCAATTATTTTTTGAGTAAACGCGGTTCAAAAATTTTTTTAAAAAATTTTTAACCTCAAATATCTTTTTTCGTAATGGACCGATTTTTTTGGACAACGAACTCGATCTGAAGATATATAAAAGCTACATCAGTGCCAAATTTCAGGACGATTGGATGATTTTTGCTCTAGTTATCGTGCGACGACGAAAATGCAAATTTTTTCTAAAATAATTCTTTTCTAAACAACAAATGAAGATCATTCTTGAAATTTTAACCAAATACAGTCTTCTATAAGTTTAATAAGTGGTTAAAATTTTAAGTCGATAAATTAAGTAATCTCTGAGAAAATTTGAGTCAAAAATTTTTTAAAAAATTTTTAACCTCAAATATCTTTTTTCGTAATGGAGCGATTTTTTTGGGCAACGAACTTGATCTGAAGATATATAAAAGCTACATCTGTGCCACATTTCAGGACGATTGGGTAATTTTTGCTCTTTGGTATCGTGCAACAACGAAAACGCAAATTTTTTCTAAAATAATTCTTTTCTAAAAAACAAATGAAGATCATCTCTTGAAATTTTAACCAAATACAATCTTCTAAAAGTTTAATAAGTGGTTAAAATTTTAAGCCGATAAATCAAGTAATCTCTGAGAAAATTTGAGTCGAAAATTTTTTAAAAAATTTTTTTACCTCAAATATCTTTTTTCGTAATGGACCGATTGTTTGGGCAACGAACTCGTTATGAAGATATATAAAAGCTACATCTGTGACAAATTTCAGGACGATTGGATAATTTTTGCTCTACTTATCGTGCGACAACGAAAACGCAAATTTTTTCTAAAATAATTCTTTTCGAAAAAACAAATGAAGATCATCTCTTGAAATTTTAACCAAATATAGTCTTCTATAAGTTTAATAAGTGGTTAAAATTTTAAGTCGATAAATCAAGTAATCTCTGAGAAAATTTGAGTCAAAAATTTTTTAAAAAAATTTTTAACCTCAAATATCTTTTTTCGTAATCGAGCGATTTTTTTGGGCAACGAACTTGATCTGAAGATATATAAAAGCTACATCTGTGCCAAATTTCAGGACGATTGGCTAATTTTTGCTCTTTGGTATCGTGCAACAACGAAAACGCAAATTTTTTCTAAAATAATTTTTTTCTAAAAAACAAATGAAAATTCAAATTCGTTTTTTGGTTCTAAAACAAAAGAAAATCAATAAAAACTCGAATCCATCAGGGTACCTTTCTTTTCCCGCGAGACAAAGAGAATAAGCTTTACCCGACGAAAATCGGTCGATTCGTTTCGGAGATATGAAGAGTTCAAATACACACACACGCACACACACACACACACACACACACACACACACACACACACACACACACACACACACACACACACACACACACACACACACACACACACAGTTGAAGGCACTGCAAGAATGGGTCACGCGCATCAGGCGCACCAAGGCAGGAGAGTGGCTTTTGGAGCTAGACAAACCAAACATCGTGTCGCATGAACTGCAGACATTGGTCTCGTCTACCCTTGCAGGGTCAGCGATAGTACAAACGTTGTCCCATAAGGAGACAATCGAAATCAAAGATTTGGACGAGACAACAACAGCAGAAGAGGTAACACAGGCGATCACTTCAATTATCGGCCCCGAAATGATGACAGCTGGGGATGTTAGACTTCGGGCGTCTTACAGTGGCACTCAAGCAGCCAGCGTTATGCTACCTGTAGCAATGACAGAAAAGCTGCTGGAAACTAGAAAACTCAGAATAGGATGCGTCAATTGCCGGGTCCGGTTACGTGAAACGGTGACGCGTTGCTTCAAGTGCCATGAAATCGGACACCTGGCACGGAATCGTAAGAGTGTAATTGACCGGTCGTCCCTGTGCTTCAAGTGTAAAACCGAGGGTCACAAGGCAGTGAACTGCCCGACCAACAACGAGCAGGTAACGATGGAGGTCGTAACAACAAACAACGATGGCTACAGTGCTTCAAATCAACATGAACCACTGTGCAGTAGCCCATGACTTGCTGCCCCAATTGATCCGAGAGGAGAAGGCGGACATAGTAATAATCAGTGAGCAGTACAGTGACAAAAATGAACCAAACTGGGTAAGGGATCGTGCCAGTACGGCGGCCATCTGGGTATGCGGAGAACTCCACATATCCAAAAAAATGGACGTCCTTCAGCCCAAATTCACCTGGGTTGAAGTATCCGGTATAAGATTATACAGCTGCTACCTACCACCCAGCGACTCAATAGAAGAGTTCGAAAGATCCCTAGATGCTATCGTCACTAGCGTTAGAACCTCCACGCTGCCTGTCATAATCGGGGGGGGGGGGACTTTAACGCTTGGGCAATTGAGTGGGGAAGCAAGAAAACGAACAACCGCGGCCACGCACTGCTTGAGACCTTTGCGATACTAGAGCTAGAGATTGCTAACATAGGGACAAAGCCGACCTACACTAAAGGACGAAAGTCTTCCATAGTAGATCTGACCTTTGTCGACCCCAGATTAAGTCGGGAAGGCTCATACTGTCAAGTCAGTGATCGGTACACTGGCAGCGATCACCGAGCTCTCACATACCAGCTTCATCCGACAGGCACAACAGCGAATATGACCCGGATGCCGAAGAGAGAGAAATGGGCACCAGCTACTTTCGACAGGGAAGCTTTTCTCTGCTTTTTGGAAGGAGCATCTGTCGAAGGAACAGCTGAGGTTAGGGCTCAAAGCCTCTCGGAGACCATCACAGCGGCATGCGATGCCTCGATATCCACAAGGACGAACCACCGGGGACGCTTACCAGTCTACTGGTGGAACAAGGAGATTGCGGTAATACGTAAAGAGGCTTCGTGCTAGGAGGCTGCACCAAAGAGCAGTCCGTGGACCGATGTATGATCAATTAACAATTAGATATGAGCAAAAGAGGAAAGAGCTGAAAATTGCCATCAAGACAGCCAAAAGAAAGTGTTGGCAGGACTTCTGCGAGGAACTGGATAGTGACCCGTGGGGACGGCCGTACAAAACGGTCATAAATAAAATCAATCCCAGAGGCACCAATGCTCCCTCCTGTCCAACCTTTCTTGATAGAGTAGTCCAAAATTTATTCCCACAACACCAGGAACGGCAACATGGCACTGGTCTAACGGAAAGAATCGGTACAGCCGAGCCAACAGCAGTCACCGAATCAGAAGTGAAGATAGCAGCCAAAAAGATTGCCATAAGAAAGGCCCCAGGACTGGACGGCGTTCCTGGTCTAGCTATAAAGACTGCAGCTCTGGAAGTTCCTTGCATATTCAAGGACACTTTCAATGCATGCCTAAGTGAAGGAATATTCCCGACACAGTGGAAGATACAGAGGTTGGTAGTCCTTCCTAAGGGAAATAAACCTCCGGATGAACCATCTGCGTATCGACCACTCTGCATGTTGGATATAGTCGGAAAATTGTTTGAACGTATCATATCCGTCAGACTGGAGGCAGCTATACAAAAGATCGGCGGCTTGTCTGATAACCAATTCGGCTTTAGGAAGGGTCGATCAACGATCGATGCTATCGATAGGGTGGTGTCAGTAGCTGAGAACGCCGTTAGTGGTAGCCGGTCAACAAAACGCATGTGTGCTATAATTGGTTTCGATGTACGGAACGCGTTTAACACGGCCAGGTGGGATAAAATCATGCTCGCATTGGAAGACCTAAGCGTGCCACTGTACCTTCGAAGAGTAATCTCGAGTTACCTAACTGACCGCACGCTTCTCTATGATACCGACGACGGTATGCATTCTTATAAGATCACAGAAGGCTTACCACAGGGCTCTGTACTAGGATCCCCAATCTGGAACATCATGTACGACGGATTGCTTAGGCAACTGCTTCCACATGGGGTGTCAATAGTAGCTTACGCAGATGATATTGCTCTCATTATCGTTGGGAAAACCATCGAAGATGTGCAATACCTTGGAGATACGGCAATCGAGGTAGTAGGAGATTGGCTGAGCGACGATGGACTCAATCTTGCTGCTGAAAAGACCGAGGCAGTGCTCATTGCCAGAACAAAAAAGAGAGTCTACTCCACTTTCACGGTCAACGACGAGAAGATCAAGACAAGGGATACCATGAAGTACCTAGGAGTTATAATAGATGCGCGGATGTCGTTCAAAGACCACCTTAGGAACGCAGGATTAAAGGCATCAAAAGTGGCTCGAGCCCTCGCAGGTATCATACCAAACATAGGAGGGCCGTAGCAGCCACGACGGTTGCTTATTTCATCGGTGGTTTATTCCGTGATTCTATACGGAGCCCCCATCTGAGCTAATGCTATACGTAGTAACCCAAGCTATGGTGCAGCTTGCCGAAGGGCCTGCAGGGCAATCGCGCTGAGAGTGGCCTGCGTCTACCGTACCGTGTCAGACATCGCTCTCTCGGTAGTCACCGGACTGCCACCCTTGGACCTAATGGCATGTGAGAGAGCTGAGGTGTATCGTGAAGGAGTGATAAGAGAGGAGGGCGAACTTGATCAGGGACCACGTCAAAACCGATGGTCCAGGAAGACTGTGGAAGAGTGGCAGCGCCGATGGGATATAGCAGATAAAGGTCGGTGGACCCATCGTATTATTCCATGTGTCGTGGAGTGGACGGAGAGGAGACACGGACTCGTGACCTTTCATCTCACCCAGGTACTAACTGGGCATGGCTGCTTTCGCAACTACCTGAAGAGAATTGGAGTGTACGAAAGCGCAGAGTGCCCAACATGTCCTGAAAGTGATGAGGCCGTTGGACACGCTTTGTTCGTATGCCCCAGGTTTCGGAAAGAGAGAGAAAGGTTTCAGGCCTTATGGGAAGGCCCCCTCACTCCCGAGGGCATCGGGAGATGCTTACTCTCTTCACAGAGAGGATGGGATGCTGTGATTGGTCTCGTCACCGAGGTGGTGGACAGATTGAACTCCATAAGGCGAGAAGAAGAAAAAAGAGAAAACCGTCTCACAGAGGACCAGGCGGGGTAGAGGGCCATAGAGGCTGCGACTGCGCTCCGCGAAGTAATGCCTAACGGTGGTTTCCGCGGTGGAAATTACAGTCGGGGGGAGGCCCTGCTATAGAACAACAGCAGGGGGTTTTAGTAGGTATTGCCAGAAATGGTCGAGTTCTACATAACATCTCGTATGCGTAAATGCATTTTTCCTAACCTCCAAAAAAAAAAAAAAAAAAAAAAAAAAAAAAAAAAAAAAAAAAAAAAAACACACGAAAACAAAAATGATCAAAATCAACTAATATACACATATATCGCCTTAAAACATCTTTTTGAACATTTTTGTTTCGAAAATTTTGTGCACCGTTACAAAGCTTCCTCTATGAGGAAGCAAAAACAGAATACATATATCGATAGATTTTTTTCTGCTCGAAAATTCGAGTTGAATGTTCAGAGTCATTTTTCTCAAAGTATATCATGTTTTTTTTTCAAAATGCGTATCATCATTCGAAAGTACAAGTCTTCAGCTACCCCTAAATTTTCAAATTGGAGAAATGAAGAGCTCAAAAGTAATAAGATTAAAAAGACAGCGGCGAGCGGCCGCGTAAAGTCTGTTCTGCGCTTGGACGCGCCTCTGAATGCGTATATAATATCTATTATACTTTAATCGTTGCTCTTTCACGTGTTATCATTTCTGCCACTAGAGGGACTGAGACCACAGAGTCGTTCCCAATACTTAAAAAAGCTCCTTGGAAGGTATTTATCACCAACTGAAAATGATTTCTTTCTCAATATTTATTATTTTCATAATAAAAGAAACTTCAAAATATCAACGATTTTCAATCGCTGTTGTAACTGTTTTGATGAAGCAAAGCATTCACCTAAATTGAGGTTTGTTTCTGAAAAAGTGAAAGCCTGTTTTCCGAACTTACAAGATAAAGATAAAATATGTGATTATTGTCGATTAAAATTTGATGCGAAAATTGAGGATGAAAATGTAGTGTCAATGGGAGAATATAGAGAAACTATTTCTAATTTACAAAAACTGATTAACGATGAAAATTTGTCAAAAAATGAAAACATTTTGTTTTTAAAATTACTCCCAATAAAATGGAGTTCTCATAAAGTTGCTAATTTTTCTAATTCATCCCATTGGTTTGTAACAAAATGTAAGTTGTCAGATAGTCAATCCCTTTTAGTTGATATAAGTGGAAACCGAAAAATATCATGAGATGCTGTAAACCAAGTAAAACTTTTCTACGAAAATGACGATAATAGTAGAATCATGCCAGGTTATAAAGATAATAAGTGTATAAAAAATGATGATGGTACAAAGACTTATGTTCAGAAACGACTTATTTTGTTCAATCTTAGAGAGTTATATTTAAAGTATAAACAACAGTATCCCGAATCAAAAATAGGGTACACTAAATTTGCCGAATATCGCCCTGAATATTATGTTTTAGCTTAGGTGCTAGCGGTACGCATTCAGTGTGTGTGTCCGTTTATCATCAAAACGTCAAACTCCTCTTAGTTGGTTTAAGAAATTCAGGAGTTTCTTTTGATAAAATGGACACTTACAAAGATTGTATAGCTGAAATAGTTTGTAAAACACCAACAGCGAAATGTTTCTTAAATATGTGTCAAAATTGTCCTGGTACTGAACCTCGAAAAACGGAACTTGAACTATTTTTTGAGAGGTCTGGGGTTAATGAAATAAAATTTCAAATGTGGAAAACTACTGATAATTCAACATTGCAAACTGAAATTTTTTCTAGTTCTTTATTTACTGATATCTTTTTTCCTCTTTTATATAAACTCAAAACTCATTCTTTCATTTCCAAACAGCAGTCATCTTATTTTCATATCTTAAGATAATCCTTAAGCGAAGGAGAATTTTTTCATTGCACAAGATGCGGCACAATCATTCTACTATAATAATAATCGATGTCAAAGCATGGCGACTTTTTCAGACAATTTAATTCATGATACTGTGGCAGTTTAACTAATTCAAGAAATTATAATCGATTACCTTAAAAAATCTTTTGATCTATTTAAAAAAATCATTTACTTTACTGATGGAGCTTCACAATATTTTAAAAATAAAACACAATTTTCAGAATCTTCTTCATCATTATGAAGATTTTTCCGTTGAAGCTGAGTGGCACTTTCATGCGACTGCTCATAGAAAATTGCATACGATGGAATCGGTGTTTCTATAAAAAGTAATGCTAGGCGAGTAAGTTTGCGGAAAGTATCCGATAATTATACAGGGTGTCCCATTTATAATCACCAGGCAAATATGACGAAAACTAAGGGAGATGAAAAAAAATTTTGAATACAAAAGTTGTAGGGTTCAGAGGGGGCCAACTGATGATAACCTTGATCATAACCTTGAGGTTAAGGATTAAGATTATTTGAAGGTCAAATCGATTTTTTATATGGTGACCTCTACTTTTGACTTCGTAAATGGAAAGAGCGGAAAATTTTACGTTCAGATATGTCCTTAAGTCAGGGTCATTGTCAAGGTCATAGTCAAAACCCAAATCAATTAACGCATACAAACTTTTCGAAAATTACGCATACGAGAAAAAGTGTTAAATACAGAAGTTGTAGGGTTCGGAGGAGCAAACTGATGGTGACCTTGACCATGACCTTGAGATCAAGGATTATGTTATTTGAAGGTCGTTGATTTTTTTTAACGGGAACCCCCACTTTTGACCTTGTAAATGGAAAGAGCGGAAAATTTTACGTTCAGATATGTCCTTAAGTCAGGGTCATTGTCAAGGTCATAGTCAAAACCCAAATCAATTAACGCATACAAACTTTTCGAAAATTACGCATACGAGAAAAAGTGTTAAATACAGAAGTTGTAGGGTTCGGAGGGGCAAACTGATGGTGACCTTGACCATGACCTTGAGATCAAGGATTATGTTATTTGAAGGTCGTTGATTTTTTTTAACGGGAACCCCCACTTTTGACCTTGTAAATGGAAGAAGCGGAAAATTTTACATTCAGATATGACCACTGATCAAGGTCATGGTCAAAGTTATGGTTAGTTTCCGGCAAATTAATCCAAGATCAGGGATGACCTGACAGTCAAGGCAAGGACGGGGATGACCCAGCCGGTTAAGGCAAGGTCAGAGATGGAAAGAGCGGAAGATTTTACGTTCAGATATGAGCTTGGGTCCAGGTCATGATCAAAATCCAAATCAATCAACGTATCCAAACAAATCAATTAAAAGAAAGTAGCCATGTGCGGATTTCTCCAACATCACTGTGGGATAGAGAGGATGGTTATTTTCCCCGGTAATTATGACCCCAAAGTGAAATAGTAATGTGATTTCAAGGTCAAATATTATTTTTTCAAGAAAATTCATATTTTTAATCAAGAATATGGAGAGCAGGTAACAATTCTAACAGTCTCGAGTGTGATCGTCAATTACCACACATGACCAGCACCAACCTGGTGTAACCTTCAATAACCTCAATGACCTGTGCTAATAGTCAATGCCACTCAAATATTTAAAACATCATCTAAACTTAAATCTAAACACCATCAAAACTTTGACCATGACTATGACCAAAGGTCAGATCTGAATGTAAAATTATGCGCTTTTTCCATTTACGAGGTCAAACGTTTAAAAAAATCGATTCGACCTTCAAATGACATCATCCTTGACCTCAAGGTCATGGTCAAGGTCACCATCAGTTTGCCTCCCCGAACCATACAACTTCTGTATTTAACACTCTTTCTCGTATGCGTAATTTTCGAAATGTTTGTATGCGTTGATTGATTTGGATTTTGACCATGTCCTTGACAATAACCTTGACTCAAGGACAAAAATTTCCTCGTAAAAGTAAAATTTTTCGCTCTTTCCATGTACGAGGTCAAAAGTGGAGGTTCCCATATAAAAAAGTCGATTTGACCTTCAAATGACCTTGATCCTTTACATCAAGCTTATGATCATGGCTACCATAACTGGGCCCCCTCTGAACCCTACAACTTTTGTATTCAAAGTTTTTTTCCATCTCCCTTAGTTTTCGAGATATTTGCCTGGTCGTTTTAAAATGGGACACCCTGAACATTGAAGCCGCAAGATCTTTACCAATGAGCGACTAAATACTTCGAAAATATTTTGTGCTTTTTTTTGTCAAAAGATGAATATGTTAAGACTACAGATACATTAAGACAAAGGCTAGATTCAGCGAAAACAGTGGCTGGAACTCAATCGTTTCACTGTGTTAGATTATTAGCTGACACTAAAAAGTTCTCAATTATATCCACCAGTTAAAAAAACCGAACCCTCTAAAACTCAAATTAAGAAAAACATGAGTATCGTGAAAAGACCGAATAAAAATAATCGCAAATAAAAATATAAGTATTAAGAACTAAATAAAAAATTAATATATTTAAAATGTAATATATGATTCACTGATAAACATTGTGTAATGCTTTTAAGGACGTTCTCCGGGTCAAAACAGCAATTTTAGTTTTTATATTTTTATATAATGTTTTATTAATTTGATAATCCAAGAGTAAGTACATGTAACAAATATATACTTGAAAGAACATAAGACAATTTTTTTAGACAAATTCAGGCAATAGTCACTATGGTATTGTTACAATTAAAGACAAAAACTTTAATAAGTTCTTTAAATTTTTTTATTTTTTATCCGATCTTAACGAAATAAAGCTCATTTTGTTCGTTAAGAAATTTCAGGGCGAGTATCGATGGGAAAATTTATGATACGAGTTACAAGTACGGCGCAATATCAATTTGTTTAAGAAAGTTTTGATGAAAACTTGACTTGCTTTTCTTAAATAAATTGATATTGCGCCTTACTGATAATTCAGTTCATAAATTTTCCCATCGATACTCTCCCTGAAATTTCTTAACGAACAAAATAAGCTCTATTTTGTTAAGATCGGATAAAAAATAAAAAAATTTAAAGAACTTATTGAAGTTTTTGTCTTTAATTGTAACAATACCATAGTGACTATTGCCTGAATTTTTCTAAAAAAAATTGTCTTATGTACTTTCAAGTATATATTTATTACATGTACTTACTCTTGGATTACCAAATTAATAAAACATTATATAAAAATATAAAAACTAAAATTGCTGTTTCGACCCGGAGAACGTCCTTAAATAGGAAACAACGAAAATATGCACTACGTTTATAAAAGCACGCTCGGGCCCAGCCCAGAAAGCTCGCCCGGCCACTCACCGCTGTGTTTTAATCTTGTTACTGTTGAGCCCTTCATTTCTCCAATTTGAAAATTTAGGGTAGCTTAAGACTTGTACTTTCGAATGGTGATATGTATTTTGAAAAAAAAAAACATGATATACATTGAGAAAAATGACTCAGAACTTTCAACTCGAATTTTCGACCAGAAGAAAGAGTTTCGGAGGAAACATAATTGCACCATTGGAAAGAGCAGGAAAAAATCTATCGACATATGAGGCGTTCACGTCAACTGTCCCAGCGCGCGGCGCGCGAGCTTTAAATCCTGCTATTTCTAACTCATGTTTATGATACTAAAAAGTACCTAAAAAAATTGTTTGATAAGCGTTTTCTACGTATTTTTTCCTCAGCTTTCCAATGATGTAGGTAGTTTTTTCAAAAATTTCCATTTTCATCTTCAAAAACTCTTACGCATTCTATTTCTCGCACAAAAAATCTCGGGCACTCTTTGGAAAATATCCTTTCCTACGTAAAAAATGATCAGCTTTCGATCTAGAGGGTAAAAAAAATATTAGAAACACACTTTTGAGATATAACATGTTTTGTACTTTTTGAAGGTGAAAATGGAAAATTTCGGAAAAACTGTTTACGTCATTGGAAAGCTGAGGAAAAAATACGTCGAAAATGCTTATGAAACAATTTTTTTAAGTACAATTTAGGATCATAAACGTGAGTTAGAAATAGCACGATTTGGGGCTCGCGTGCCGCGCGCTGGGATAGTTGACGTGAAACGACTCATATGTCTTTTGTTTTTTTCTGAGAGACTCAGAATACGATTACGAGCGAGTTGAACAGAGCGTGATTTGCACAAAAAATTCCGACGGACGCTTGCATATGTCATAATATCAGTTTGATGCAATTTTATGCTTACAGGGATGGAGTTCTATCGCATAGTAGGTATTTTGTAAAAAGAAGCAACAGTCTCACCTATAAAATGTTTTGAAATGACATTAACTGTAATATGACTATATTCATATTATATGTACTGAAAATTGATCAAAAATGGGTTTTTTTACTTTTGTCACTTTTTAAAAAGTCCATAGCTTTTTTCTGTGACTTTCAACCATCAAAAGAAAAAGTTTTTATTACAGGTAATAGATTAAAATACTTTTTGGGTTTTTCTACAAAAAATTGGTTTTTTTGAGTACGCCATTCACATAAAGTGAAGGATAGTTATTCAACTATCAAAGGCAAACATTTGTTTAATCAACTTGTAAAAGTTCTATGTAATTCTACTCACAATTTATAAACTTTTTCCCATTTAACATGTTTTACAAAAAGTTTCAAATTTTTGAGTTAAAAAATCATGAAAAATGAAGATTTGTGAAAAAATTCGAAATTTTCAAATTTTCAAATTAATTCTAACGTTTGAACGATTAAATATTTTGCTCTAAAACTTCATGGCTGTGTTTTGGGGCTAATTTGGAACAAGTAAAAAAATTTTGAGCAATTTCAAAATTTTGGCCATCAACAGTTGACGTGAAGTTACTTATATATAATATCAAAATAGAGTTTTATACCACTCTAACCTCAAAATCACAACTTTGATATGATTTTTCGGCACTCGTGGTATAAAATACTGTTCGAAACTAGTGCGTAAGTCGATTATTTAGGTGGTGTGGCTTTTTCGCACTCGCTTCGCTCGTGCAGAAAGTCAAACCAGCTAAATAATCGACTTCCCCACCCGTGTCGAAATGTACTATTAATATCTTAAAATATAAACGGTATGCCATACGAATATTTGAAATAAATCTTTTTAACAATAAATGTTAGTTTTACAACATAATTTTGTTTTTGTATTTTTATAAACACTCTAAAATATCTTTGTTTCATGTCTTCGTTTAAATTAATTTTTTCTGTATTTTATACATCTTTATTTGTATACGATTGAACATATGCGCGAATTTATATTATCAGGATTTGTCAGCAAGAAGAAATAAATGGAAATTAAAAGTTTTTGTACAACCATTCCCAAAGGTAAGGTTGAAACAAGAATATGATGTAAGCGTGAAATGTATAATTGAGCACGTAACCAAGTGGTGCAGCAAATAGTACGAGAGCTTCTCGTATTATGGGCAAAAGAAAACGTATTAGAAATTGAGCAATGAGCAGAGCAAAGTATATGTAAATGTGTAATGTAGTGCAAAGTATGAGGTACTAATATGTAAAGCCGAGTGCAAGTCGCGTGCCTTTACTTATACACTCGGGATGATGTTTTTCATTGCGGGTATCGCGTTAGCGCTTGCCATCTAGCGGGCACTTACGGTACTACAATCCCGAACATACCGCCCGCCTTTGCCCATGCAAGGGATGAACAGAAACAATTAAGCAGACATTAAACAGATCTGAGAGCTAAGATTGAGCAGCTGCAATTGGAGACTTTGATGTGTTAAGTTTGGTAATAGGTCCGCTAATAATCCTTCCGAATATTGTGCGTTGTGCCATTGGAGTTCCGGAAAGTCCTTTGACCAGTCCGTCGAGCAAGATCTCTGGGAAGATATCAGCACCAAGTAAAATATCAATGTCAGCAGATGTTTCCCTGAAATCGTCCGCTAATTCTAATCCCTTCAAATGGGTCCAGGCATTCTTTAATTTATGACAGCTTTGCAAGTATTTAGTAATAAAGGGAAGTACTAATGCGTTTAACTGCAAATGTTTTAGTGTTGAAAGCGGGTGTAAGTTGTAAACTTGTGTAGCCCTTAGCTGGGATATGAAAATATTCTCCAGTACCACTTAACGGCACTGTCGTGGCAAAGTATGGCTGTTGAAGTTTCTTTAATAACACCTCGGATACAAAGGAACTTTGGGATCCTGTATCTATCATAGCTCGAGCAGTATGCATTCTACCATCAGCATCGCGGAGTTTCACCAACGCGATAGCCAGAAGAACGGGTTCTACACTGGAGCTTTGAACTACTAAACTTAGTTGCAGCTCTGCGTTGGCAGTAAAGGAAGAACCAGTGATTATGAATTGGTTCAATGGTAGACACATGAGCACTTGTATTTGTATCTTCGTGAAGAAGCTTATAGTGCTGGCTGTTGCACACGTTACATCTCTTTTCGGACCGACAGCTACTGACCGGGTGAAATCCTAAACAATTTGAGCATAGTTTCTTTTTGTTCATAAAATCTTTCCGCTCACTCACGGTTTTGTCTTTAAAGGTGTCTCAATGCATAATGAAATGTACGCTATCACAGAGGGCTAATTGATCTGTTTGCTGGAGTTTGAAATTTATTTAAGTTAGGCACGGAGGTGGTTTCTAAAAAATCAATACGTTCAGTAATGAACAGACTCAGCTGGGCAAAAGTGGGAGGATCGGCGCTCTTACTGACTTGCTTTTCCCACTCACATAAGGTTTTGAAATCAAGCTTATGAGCAATGATAGGCACGAGTAGATTATCCCATTGGTTGGTTGGCCTTTTGAGTTGCTCTAATGCAGAGATTGCGTTTGTAGTTGTGCTAAGAAGGGATTGTAATTGAGATGGTGACTCGGAGCATACGGCAGGCATGTCAAGTAACGTTTTAGTATAGATGGAATTAAGTCGACGTTTGTTCGTATAGTGGTCTTCCAGCTTTTTTCAGGCAATAGGGAAGTTGCAATATGCTCCTTGAGCATGCGTTTTCAATTGTTGTAATTTCTTTGAATTAGAATGTCGTTCATCTTGGATAATAGTAGCTTTGAAAAGATCTTTAAAATCTAGCCAGTCGGTGAATTTACCGGAAAATGTAGAAACTTGAATATTCGGTAATTTTCTTGTAGAGGCTGTTTGCTGCACAACAGGTACATTAGCTTGTTATGGGATTTTTTTGAGAAATTGGGCTATAAAGACAGCTGAGTTGATATGGCCGTCTTCTGTTAAACCATAGCAATCATTGACAAAATAATCACTCTAGCTCGTGCTTTGAAATTTCTGAGATAGGACAATAGTGTGATTTTCTTGGAATTCTTTCCAGTTTTTCTCTAATATCTATAGCTTAGCATCGAGAAGCTCACGAGTGATATTGTCCTTGACAATTTTCTTGATATTGTCATTTGAATTGCAGATTCGCTTGAATAATTCGTACTGACGCTCGATGGTCTGCGTAAGTGAAAGTGATGACATTTTTTAGCGAATATTGTAGGAGATCCTTGAGTGTTACGAGAATTTATGTGGTATTTCAGCCTGCCGTGTAGAGTGGAAAAGCCAACGAGATCAATCACATGATAGATTTCGTTAGAAGGTTGTAAATCTCCAACGAATTACTTGCCACAGGTTGTAAGTCTCTGGCAATTGAAGAGAACACTCAAAGAATCTCAGCTGGTTTTTCAATTATTTCTCTTGTTTAACAACCCTATCCGGCTCGAAGGACCAAAAATGTATACGATTGAACGTATACGCGAATTTATATTATCAGGGTTTGTCAGCGAGAAGAAATAAATGGAAATTAAAAGTTTTTGTATCAACCGTTCCCAAAGGTAAGGTTGATAGAATAATATGATGTAAGCGTGAAATGTATAATTGAGCACGTAACCAAGTGGTGCAGCAAATAATACGAGAGCTTCTCGTATTATGGGCAAAAGCAAATGTGTTAGCAATTGAGTAATGAAGAAAGCAAAGTATAAGTTAATGTGTAATGTAGTGCAAAGTAAGAGGTAATAATATGTAAGGCCGAGTGCAAGTCACGTGCCTTTACTTATACACTCGGGATGATGTTTTTCATTGCGGGTATCGCATTGGCGCTTGCCGTCTAGCGGACACTTGCGGTACTACAATCTCGAACATTATTGTACTCTTTTCGTTTCACAATATTTACATCTATTTTATTTAACTATAACTGAATAAAATAAATCAGATCTTATTATTTTGTCTTACCGTCAATAAAATAATTGTAAAATGATTTTAATAATTCAATATCAAAACATTCTTTTTCATGCTCACTCAATGTACCCAATATCGTACATCTGACAACTCTTATATCCCCCTACCACGCTGCGTAGCATATACAAGCACCAAAGATGCACTTTTTAAGGAAATCTTTTCATTTGCTTACCCTGCGACGAAATATTATTTTCCAATTTTAAAATTTGTAAGGTCTATATTTATTTATCCGTTTTATAATTTTAAATTTTAATAACACAAATTAGTTGCAATAATTTTTCTCTACATTTTCATATAAAATTAATTTCAAATTAATAAATTTAAAGCGTATTTGTTTATAGATAAATTTATTTATTTCATTAAATTTTCTTTGTAGGATATTAATAATGTCATTATTAAATAATCTTATATCTTTACAATTACAAATATGCATATGAGGCGTTTCATGTTAACTGCCCCAGCGCGGCGCGCGAGCGCCAAATCGTGCTGTTTCCAGCTCATGTTTAAGATATTGAAATGTACTTGAAAAAATTTTATGATAAGCATATCCAATGTATTTTTTCCTCAGCTTTCCAATGGTGTAGGCAGTTTTCCCAAAATTTTCCATTTTCACCTTCAAAAAGTACAAAACGTGTTATATTTCGAAAAAGATATTTCTAATATTCTTTTTTACCCTGTAGATCGAAAGCTGAGCATTTTTTACGTAGGAAAGGATATTTTCCAATGAGTGCCCAAGATGTTTTCTGCGAGATATAGAACGCGAAAGAGTAGACGCGCCGCCTTTCCTGCGCGCGGTACTACGCGGTACAGCGCGCGTACTGCGCCCGCCTCGTTGCCTATATAATAACCTTTTATAATCTTTAATTCTTTACCTATTATTCTGGATTCTTAATAATGCATGGAGTAACATTTTATTAATTATTTTATAAAATAATAAAATTTCAAAATTAACAGCAATATAGTAACTCTTGTACTAACGTTTCTTTTTCAGTGTAGATAATATTTTTTTGTTTGTTTTTACGTGTTATATCTCGAAAAATATATTTTTAATATTTTTTTACCCTTTAGATCGAAAGCTGTGTATTTTTTACGTAGGAAATGATATTTTCCAAAAAGTGTCCAAGATGTTTTCTGCTAGAAATAGAACGCGAAAGAGAGCACGGCGCTGAAAAGACGGTTCCTACGAGCGGTACCGCGCGGCACGGCATCATTAATTTTTCATTCGATAGGTGGCGTTCACACTTTTCAAACTGTATGTAAATTATCACGTCGAAAGTATATAAATACCATAACTTTTTATCTTTTTCCTCTTCGAATTTTTTCGAATTTCTTGTCAATAGCAGTTAAACAATTTGATTTCCTTGCGACTTTTGTGCATTTGATTATTAAATCATTGGTGACCCTTGATTTCAATATTTTTGCTTTCTCAAAGAGAAAGTTTTCCATTTTTGTTTATTATAGCAATTAAAATGGATTAATCTTGGAACTTGAAATGTATAAATCCTTTAAATAAAAATGATCACCCTGCATCTAAAAATTTGTCTGACTTTCCAACACTTTTCAGAAGTGAATATCCTGTCGACGCCCAATTTATAAACAGAAATCAAGTTTATCTCCATCTGATACTAAAAAAGCTAAAACAGTGTGTGATGATGAATATCACAAAGCTGGTATTGCAGTTCTCGAACAACTAAAGAAAAAAATTTCTGAGTCAACAAATAAGCAAAAGAGAATTCAGTTATTAACTCTCGCGCCGAAGTTTTGGTCTCGTAGGAACTTGATGCGAGAATTCGATTGCAGTGAACGGGAAGTTCGCGAAGCGAAAGATTTGGTAGCGAAGAGCGGAGTATTTTCAATACCTGCAAAGAAACGTGACAAACTACTTCCAGATGATACTGTAAATTCTGTAAAAAGTTTTTATGAGAGAGATGATATAAGCCGAATCATGCCAGCTTTAAAAGATTATGTATCTATTAAACAGAGCAATGGCGAAAGAAAACATGTTCAAAAAAGATTACTGCTTGGTAATTTAAATGAGTTGTATAATTTATATAAAAAAGGAAATGAATGCGTTAATATTGGTTTTACTAAATTTACAGAATTGAGGCCACCACATTGTGTTTTAGCTGGGAGTAGCGGTGCCAAAAAAGTGCAAGTGTGTGAGAGGTGTGAAAAGTACTAAAAGTTGTGAAAGAGTGAATCTAGTACAGAAAGACGAAACGAAGAAGAGAAAATAATAAACAAAAGAAGAGAAAATAATAAACAAAAGAAAAGAGAAGTTAAAAAGAAGAACAATTAAAGTCTAAAACACACACTCGATAAGAATAAACCACGAAGTTCAGAGATAGGATGAGCAGAATCTAGCATACCGAAAGGGATGTTGAGTAAACCACGAAACATATAGATATGATGAGTGGAGTCACTGACACCGAAAGAAACGCAACGCCGGAAACTCAGGAAGGGAACTTAAAGGTGCACTCATGAAACATAAATATAGAAAAGGGGGAGAAAAGGGAGAAAAGGGAGGAACAGGAACGGGAACAGGAAGACTGTACGGAGAGATTTTTTACATCAAAGTACATTACGAAAGAGGAAGAAGGAGAGATAAGAATAAGAAGAAGCAGAAAAGCGATACCATTAAATTTAGAAGAAAAAATGGAGGCAGCAGATGAAAATTACGGAACACCAAACGGAAACAACAAACTCAAAAGAAAATTATTATCACCGGACAAACTGAGGGAACTAAAAAGGAACCAACAAGAGACAATGAAAGAGCTAACAAAAGGAATATGAAACAAGGAAACCCACCATCGTAAGAAGTGGGAAGATAGTCAGAACACCGCCTGAATAAAAGAACACGCAAATAGAAGAGAAGAAGGAGGAAAAAATGGAGGAAGAAAAGAATAAGAAAAAAAGCCGAAGACCTGGCGTGGAGCTAGAATACCTCTTATTGGAAGGAAAAAAAATAAGCAAAAAAAAGAAGAAACGGGCATAAAAAGAGAAGAATGGGAAACCACAATGAAGCTAGTGACAATGATGGCGAAAGACCTCACAGCGATAAGAGCAACAAATGAGAAGATGGAGAAGGAACAAATAGAAATAAGGAAAGAATTGAAGGAAACAAGGGAGAAAATAGAACAAAAAAACGGAACGGAAGAGATAGAAAAAGGAACAGAGGAAATACGTAAAAAACTAGAACAGAGAAGAGAAAAACTGAAAAAAGAAATACTGACAAACACAGGAACGACGAATAAAGAATGGAAACTGGAGATAAACAAAGCAGTAGAAGAGAGACTAAATAAAGAAAAGAATGACCCAAAAGAACAAGGAGAATAAACTACAGATAGAATTAGAGGAATGGAAAAAGACTCAGGAAGAAAAATGGGAGAGAGAGGAAAGGAACAAAAGAAATACAATATAATAATTACAGGATTAAACCTTGAAAAGACAAACGTAAGAGGAGAGATAAAGAACTGGTTAGAGACAAGAATAAAAGAGAAAACGAAAATCAATAAAGCATGGATACCTACAGGAAAAGGCAAAATAGGAGTAGAATGCAAAGACAGAGAACAAAAAGAGGAAATAATGAGGATCAGAAAAGACATCAAAGGGACAGATATCTACATCGACAACGACAAAACGTGGAAAGAAAGAGATAATGAGACAAGAGTACGGACATGAGCAAAGAGGCAGACGACGGAAGGCTCAAAAATCACAACGGGTCAAACTTGACGAAAAAGAATGGATATTAGACGAAAAGACAGACAAAATGAGAATTTTTTAAGGAAAGAGAAGAAAACGAAGAAAGAAATAGAGACAAAGACAGGAAAAGAGACACGGTAAGAGCAACAATCTGGAATATAGCAGGAGAAAAACACACACCGGAAAAAAAATGGAAGGAGATGAAAAAATATGACATAATAGGACTGATGGAGACATGGATAGAGGAGAAGGATGAAGACTGGATACAAGAGAAATTAGAAGGATATACAGTCAAAAGCATAACGATAGTGAGGAAAACAGGAAAGGAAGAGCTAAAGGTGGATTAGCACTGGCAATAAGAAATGGAATACAAATAATAGAAAAAGGGGAAGATTCAGCAGGAGAAATGGAAGACAAATATTAACAGAGAAAATTAGAGTCGAAGAAAAAGAGATAATAATTGTAATAACATACATCAGAGAAAAAAGAGAAGAAAATTGGGAGAAAATAGAGAGAATGACAGAAGAAAACACAGGAAAAGCAATAATCATTGGATTGGACTTCAACGCAACGACTGCAAAAGTAGGTGGATGAACCACAGGAGATAATTCAGGGAGAAGAAGTAAAGACAGAAAAATAAACAAAGAAGAAGAGGAGCTAATAAAGAAGATACGAGACATTGGAATGCTCTGTAACGGGCGCATGAATAAAGGGATAATAGTAGCGCATGAATAAAGGGATAATAGTAGCGCATACAGCGTCGCGAGATTTGAATCTCGCGCGCTTGCACGTATCGCGACTGATAGCGCACCGCGTGGCTCTCTCGCGAGTCAAGGGGAGAAGAAGAAGAAGAAGCCGCTGCGCCGCAGGAGAAGCGATGCCGCAGCCATCTTCGTCCTGACGCTCAACAGGTGAGCACGTGTGCTCCCCATGCTCCGCCAGCGCCACGCATAAAAAGTGCCCCGTGCCCTCCGCATCTCTGATCGTGCCACCCGAGGGACAAAGACGCACCGTCGGTTGCAGCCCAGCATCCGGCCAAGCCGCAAGAAGAGAGAAAGGAGAGAGAGAGAGAGAGAGAGAGAGAGAGAGAGAGAGAGAGAGAGAGAGAGAGAGAGAGAGACTCCGCCAGCGCAGGACGAGACACCGCGAGGCCCGGCACCTCATAGCGGAAAAGAGAGAGAGACGGAGAGAAGAGCACACGCATCGGCTGGTCAGCTAAAAGTAAGTTGCGCTTTCCTCTTGTACATGCCGCATAGGTTTTGCGTGCGAGCGGCCCCGCGAGTGAATTGTGTCCTGCGACTATCCGACGCCGCTTGCATAGAGGCAAGCGGCCTCGTGTGCGCGCGTGCGGCCATTTCGTGGCATCTTGCGACGCGGTTATGCCGGCTGTGCGATCAGCAGGCTCCGCGTAAAGTCTCGGCCTGTGCGCGTAGTAAATTTGTAGAAGTTTGTTCGGGCTTCGCGCCCCTTAGCGCGATATACTTCGGTTTAATAAACCTTTTCTTTTATCTAACTTCTTGTAGTAACGAGTTCATTATTTTTACGAGTCACCGTTCCCTTTCTCCCTGAATACCGCCCTCCACCTTTTTAGCAGCTGCAGGAGCACAATCAATGGGGAAGTTGTAAGTTTAAGTCGCTCAGGTTACCCTGAGCGGCGTTGTACGGGAACACCGGCGAAGGTAGGTAAGGCTAGTTCATAACCAGTCACCGGTGATTCGTGCACCGAAGTTGGCAGCAGCGGCAGAGCGTAGCGCCGACTCTAGTAGAAAGCGGCCTAAGCTTTCTACAATAGAAGCCGGGCGCACATGTTCGGAACCTCGGCCGACGCGCTCTTGCAGGCCTACGGGTCCCCCTATAACGGCGAGCTGCTGCGGGCGTAGTAGACGCCCGCATAGTAACTTCGCGCACCCCAGAGAGGGGTTCATACCCTCTTTTAAATTAACCCCGTTACAGCACATAATAAACGGAGAAACAGAAAAGGACAGTGAAGGAGAATGGAGATATATATATATATATATATATATATATATATATATATATATATATATATATATATATATATATATAGGAGGAGGAGGGAAATCAGTAATTGATTACATTATTACAAACGAAGAAGGAAGAGAACTAATAGAAGATATGGAAATAGGAAATAAGATCGAGTCGGATCACCAACCAATACAGTTATATATGAAAATATGGAGGGACAAAATGAGACAGAAAAAGGATGGATAACACAATGGAGAGAGAAATTGGAAAATATGTAGAAAAAGGATGGATAACACAATGGAAAGAGGAATTGGAAAATATGTAGAAAAACTGAAAAAGGAGAAAAAGGAAAAACATGGAAAGAACTGAAAACAAAAATACAGAACAGCTTAATAAAGATAGATAGTAAAACAAGAGGAAGAGTTAAAACAGAAATGGTGGAACAAGAAGTGCCACGACAAGAAAATAGAGCTGAAAGAAGCACTTAAAGAGTGTAAGAAAGGTGAAAAGAGTATAAAGAATATAGGAAAAACAGAAAAGAATACAGAGAATGGATAGCGAAACGGAAAAGAGATTGGAACGAAAAAATCATAGAAGAGATAGAAAAGGACAGAACTGAAAGGAATTTCTGGAAAATAGTAAATGAAAATAGAAACGAAAAGAAGAGCATAAGTAAAAAAATTAAAGAAGAGGATTGGATAAGACACTTTAAAGAGTAATTTAGAGGAGTGGAAAGAGATGAAGCAGAGAGTGAGACAATTGAGAAAAAAGAGTGGATAGACAATGAAATAAGCTACGAAGAAATACAAGAGGCGATAGAGAACATGAAAGAAAAGTAAGCAACAAGAAAGAACACCAAAAGGAGCATGGATACACGGAGAAGAACACTTAATAAATGAGCTAAAAGACATACTAAACGAGGTATGGAAAAAGGAAAGATACCAGAAGAATGGAAAGAGGGGATGGTGAAACCAATTTTCAAGAAAGGAAACATACATGATGTGAATAACTACAGGGGACTAACGGTGATGGATACTGGATATAAGCTATACACGGAAATTCTCAGAAAACGGTTAGAAACCCTCCTAGAAGAAGAGAGAATGTTAGATGATACACAGCTTGGATTTAGGAAAGGAAGACGAACGATAGACGCAATATTCGTGTTATAGAGAACAACCGACAATGAATTAAAGAGAGAGAGAGAGGGAAAGTTTGGACCTTTATGGTAGATCTTAAAGGTGCTTTCGACAGAGTAAAAAGAGAAGCAATTTGAAAAGAAATGGAAAAAATGGAAGTAAAGGAAAATCTAAGAACAGGGATCATAGAACTGTACCAGAGGACAACATGCGAAGTGGTAATAGAAGAAAAAGCTATAGAAAAGTTCGAAATGAGAGATGGGGTAAGACAAAGATGCCCATTAAGCCCATCCCTATTCAATATAAGCATGACAGAGCTGGACACGAAAATGAGAAAAGTGCAGGAAGGAGGAATAGTTATAGGAAGAAAAGAGATATACAGCATAGGATACGCAGATGATGTCATAATGTTAGCAAACAATGAAAACGGAATGAAAGAAATGCTAAAAAGATTCATAGAGAGAAGAGGACTAGAACTGAACACGGAAAAATCATGCATGATGGAATTCACTACAGAAAGAAAGGAAATGAAAGGACATAGAGTTCAAATGCAATGGAAAAGAAATTAAAACAGTGAGAGAAGCAAGATATCTTGGATATATACTGAAAAGTAACAATGGGGACACCAAACATATCGAGTACCTTTCAGGGAAAGCAAATGCGATGCTGGAAAAAGTATGGAGCCTGGGAGAAAAGAAGTTTAGAGAAGATTGGAGAAAAAGAATAAAACTGTTCGCCGCACTAATAAAAAGTGTCATAAGCTCTGGAGCGGAACTGTGGGGCTGGAAAGAGTGGAAAGAATTGGAAAAGATTCAGGATAAATATATCAAATGGACATTAAAACTATATAAGACAACCCAAAGACACATGCTACACGAGGAAACAAGAAGATGGAAAATGGCGATTCAAACAGGAAAAAGAGCCATAAAATTTGAACAAAAAATGATAGAATGCAAACCAGATACAATAAGATGAGAATGTATGAAAAGTATGATGAAAACTGGAACACAAACGGAAACAGAAACCAAAAGAAGGATCTTTTATAAAGACTGGGCACTATCGGAAATAAACAAAAGACTAGAACTCGGAGAAACAATCTGGACAGAATTAAACGAAAGGGGATATAAAAAATAACAAACGTTAATAAAGCCTATTATTATTGGTTGTATCTTGGAGCTAATTTGGAACAAATAAAAAAATTTTGAGCAATTTTAAAATTTTGGCCTTCAACAGTGGACGTGAAGTTACGTATATATAATTTCAAAATAGAATTTTAATATCTTAAAATATAAATAATACGAATATTTGAAATAGATCTTTTTAACAATAAATGTTAGGTATACAATATAATTTTCTCATTATATTTTATAAATACTCTAAAATATTTTTGTTTCAAGTCTTCGTTTAAATTAATTTTTTCTTTAATTTATACATCTATATTGTTTAAACTCTTTTCGTTTCACAATAGTTTCATCTATTAAATTATAATATTATTAAACTATAACTAAATAAAATAAATCAGATCTTATTATTTTGTCTTACCGTCAATAAAATAATTGTAAACTGATTTTAAAAATTCAATATTAAAACATTCTTTTTCATGCTCACTCAATGTACCCCATATCGTACATCTGACAACTCTTATCTCCCCCTAGGACGCTGCGTAGCAGGCTTTTAGTGCAATTTCGAAAGATCTGGTACATATTCTATTGTTACTACTCCAAAATCATATGATATGGCGCCTAGAGACTCGGTTTCTTATTTTACAGATCAAAAACTTTCAAAATTTGTTTGAACTTTTTTTTTCATCAGGAATTGGCTTCAAGCAAGATTTTTGAAATTTTTTTTCCCAAACGGAGTCACTGTGGATCGCCTCCGCACCACTGGGTCCAGCTTTCTCAGACCACTCAACTGGTCTAACATTGCAGTATAGGACTATTCTAAAAATATCTAAGCCACCGCAGCACGCATCATCTACTATACGACGACGTACCCGAACCGCAACTTCTGATACGACACCGCAGTTTTCGAAGGTGGAGCTTTCTTAATAAAACCAGCCGCTCTTTAAAAAGTGAGTCCCCAGTTCCTTCAATCTTTTGGTTTTAACCTTACCCTGCCCTACCTCCCTCCTCCCATAGGTATACTTGGTCAAAGGACACAGGACCTACAGACTTTTGCATATATTACCTAATCCTTTACCTTTTCCTTACACCTTATCTATGCGTCCCTCTCCCACTAGTATATTTGGTCCAAGGACAAAGGACCTATAGACCTTATACTCTCCTCCCCTATATGTATTTAGTCAAAGAACACAGGACACATTACAGACTTTTACATATCCTACCTAATCTTAACCTAACCCTTTCCTTATAACTACGCCCTACCTGTTCCTCTTCCCTCCCATTGATGTTTTCTCCCAAAGGACTCTCCTCCCCTATACGTATTTAGTCAAAGGACACAGGATATATTACAGACTTTTACATATCTTACCTAATATTAACCTAACTCTTTCCTTATAACTACGCCCTACCTGTTCCTCTTCCCTTCCATTGATGTTTTCGGCCAAAGGACTCTCCTCCCCTATACGTATTTAGTTAATGTACACAGGATCTATTAGAGACTTTTACATTTCTTACCTAATCTTAACCTAACCCTTTCCTTATAACTACGCCCTACTTATTCCTTTTCCCTCCCATTAATGTTTTCGGTCAAAGGATACAGGACCAACAGTCCTTATGATCAAAGGAAAAGTCCTCAGAATTATTTATACTCGCCTGTTTCCCCGTGTATTTAGTCAAAGGACACCCCTTCTGTATAACTTAGCCTAACTCGGTAACGAGAATTAATTATTGAAATTTCTTTTTTTAATAATACATGTACCAAAGCCTCTAAATATTATGCGCAACTGCCTATGAGATTATTAAAAATTATTCAAGTTTCATTCAAGTTTTATTTCAAGTTTCATTAATAATACATGCAACAAAGCCTCTGAATATTACTCGCAACTGCCTCTGAGCTTAGTTAATTCCTCTTATCTTTTATTCAACTTAAAATCTAATTTCCGTTCAAACATTATTTTCAATGCTCACTCAATTGTAAGACTAATATGTGCACCAGAGCCTTTTAACAAACACGCGCAACTATCTCTGAAACTGATTAGGACTCATTTAGATTTTATCTATTCGGGGATTAATTAAAAATTAAGCTTCATTCCTGGTAGAAGACGCGAGTCTTGATAAAAAGGGAGTAAGGTAATATAAGTTACAACGGCTCATATTACTACATAATGCCATGTGAAGTTCTGTGGACGTCACAATATTTCTATTGGATAATTGAAATGAATATTTTCATCTGTATCATGTACATCTTTGTATGTTACATGATCTGTACTATAATATGTTACTGCTTCACTAATAATTAAATCTAATATTTTATTATTTAGTATATTAACTTCAATGTTGCGCGAACTCAAAATTAAATTTTGTGAAAAATGATAATGACTATTAATGTTTTTATAAACTCTGTGACAAACGTCATTTGTAATCCATTTACTGGGAATTATGAACGGATCAATTATACCTTCTCCGATATATAATAAAAATGATACAAAATCATTATTCTGGGTACGCAAATTTACTTTTAAATTAGAAATTTAAAAAATGGTCAAAGGTATGAAATTTTCATAGTTTTTTCTACGGTAGAATTTTTACCTAGAGCAATCAATTTTCGTCCAAAATGTTAGCATCTTTGTAACTGATATCTGTTAGAGTTTTATCAACAATTTCTTAAGACTTTTTAGGAGTTATTGACGCTTCATCCTAAATTATAATATTTGCTCCTCTTAATACTTTTTTTTATCAAAATCTAATTTTAGAAATTCACGTTCAATATTACTTAAATCTAAAGGTAATCCAAATGTCCGATGACTAGTCATACCCTTCGGTAATAAAATTGAGGCTATTCCGGTCCAAGCCATACACAAAAATTTTCTTTTGAAAGAAATAAAATAATATATTAATGTTTTATACAGATATGTTTTACTGGATCCACTTGGGTCATCTATAAAGTGAATTTTATCTTCTCTGATAATTATTTCGTTAAAAATAAATGTTGGATCGCTATTTAATTTAATACAGATACTCTCAAATTTTTGTTTACAATAATTTATAAGTGTAAAATCGTATTCATTTATTTTTTGTATATTATTTTCGTTTGGTTCATGTAATCCAAAATTTTTATACAATATATCTTCAGTAATTAAAATGTCATTAATATGTGCAAGTGCTTTATCTTCTTTATTTTCAATAAAGTCTTCTGTAAAAAAGTTGTTATATTTTTCGCAAATGATATTACCTTCAATATTTTCACACAAAAGAAAACTTTCGTAACTTTCGTAAAAATTTTCGTAATTGCACAGGAAGCATTATTTGACAAGTTCCGTCAAATATATTAAAAAGTTATGTTTCATCTTCTATTAAACCCATGACAATAGCTGTTTCTCTGTATGTATTATACGTCTTTTTTTTCATAAGTAGGTAGATCTTCAAATGATGTTGCACCTTTTACTCTATTGAGAATTAATTTTAAAAAAAATCGTTCGCTATCTTTTGGTGATACTACATTTAACCGTCTGATTGCTTTATATTATCTTATTTGCTTTCGTTTTATCCAACGTTTATTTTTAAATATATAATAAAGTGGTATATTAACATTTAATTTTTTAGCAAAACCATCTCTTTTGTTTAAATCAAACCATGCAATTAAAGTAGTCTTCCAATTATCTAATGCATTTTCGATATTATTTTCATCAAAAATTAGTATTTGTTGATATTCTGTATGTACAGCTAATCTTGTTACTGTATGACTTCTACCACAAATGAAAATTCTTGTACTATCCATGCTACGCTGCTTCTGTTAGAGTTAAATATCTACCACCTATATATTGATTGATTTCGTCATAAACTTCATCATTTTCTTCTTTTTCTTCTTCTTTTTCTTCATTTTTTTTTCATTTTTTTGATTTTTCAAAAACCTTTATCTCCACCTTAGTGAATATAATAAAAAAAACCGCTGCCAATTTATTGGCACATAGCTTCCTCAAACTAATTTATCAATTCCATTTTTTTATACTTAACTTTAAAAAAAAACATGTTACATATGTAAATTTAATGATGTAATATTTTATTTCGTATTTTTACAAAATTGTATTTACTAATTTTTGCCTACATTACTTGATTTTTTGCACAGTCTTTGTGTAGACATTTTGCCGACCATTTTTTGGACCATTTTATATTTTGGCCATTAGAGAGCAGCACTGACTAGTACTAACCATATTTATTCATTGTTTTACCCACCTCTAGCCCCCTAACCCCCCCAACCTTTAGTGTATAGTAAAGAAAAGATCAGTTGAAATACCGGCTTTTCGTTTATTGTCTTTTGAAGCATTTTTAGACATGAAATTAAAGTAAAAATTCATGTTAACAGTATAAGTTGGTGTCCAGAAAAAGCACGGCAAAATAAGAGGCAAGCTAATTTGTCTGTGATTCATGAGAAGGCAGAAAGAAAAGTGGAAGACTCCAACTTGATAAATCAAGAACAGGCACATACCTGTTGATAATAATATAGCAGAATTATTTCTAGTGAATTCAGCAGTGTGACTAAAATATTTATGTAGCATTCAGTATAGTGAGAACTTACTGCAGTTATTTCTGAATCAATGCGATTCTCCTCCAAATTTTTTTAAAGTGTAGGGCTTGTGGTTGGGTAGCTGAAGAGAATCATTCAAGTCCTTGTGCAAAATCCAAGCATCGCTCTCCTTATTTAATAAACCAAAGAATGCTAGACAGCATAAGTTCTATTGATTTAAGTTTGGGTGCCTTAGAGAGAGTTTGAGTAAAATGAACATGCAGTATTTGTATAAGTCTGCATTTAAATTCCAGTTGAAAGCACTGCATAAAAAAGCCATGCCCTCAAGGATAATATACTCCAGAGTGCTTGTCAAGATGTTCATGAAGTACACGCTGCTATGTCAAGTAACAATCTATTTGAAATAGCAGTGTCTTACGGTGGTACATGGTAAAGAAGAAGTTATCGCTCGCTGTACCGTATTGGAATTGCTGTAGACTTTATCACGGGCCTTGTGGATTTTGAAGTTCTTTCCAAGTTTTTTGTCCTACTCTATTGCTGCTGCTGTATTACAATCAGCATCCGACAAGTACATTGGCAGGCATACTATAATTTTTTACTCAAGTGTGAGATTTATTTCTCAGGATGAAATACGCATTGACAGTTGGTGAAATTTATCCAAGCACTTACAGATTTACTGAAATGTGCGATACTATGTAAGGAAGCTGAGATAGTAAGAAGTAGCAACATTTTAAAGAATAGAAGTACGCCAGCAATGCAAGTATGAGCTCCATTACAAAGAAAATAAAGATTTATCTTATAAAGTAGCTTTTTTTAAAATCTGATAGTAAACATAACCAAGCTGATCATTTTAGTGGTATATCTCGTTTTTAAATTACATTAAACTTTAAATGCATTTTTCTTACAAGGAAACGAATCGAGGTGTCCGCCACTGATTTTCCTGAATTTTTTATATGTTGTGGAGGACTGAAAAGTAAGAGACACGTATTTTTTTTATCGGCCGAATCCGATATTAAAAGGGTGAAAACCGTTCTTAAAGTTTACTCCCGAAAACGGTTTTTTCTTAATATCTTTAGTTCTAATTAATGTTTTGAAATGAAACAAATTGCAAAATTCTTCTCTTTGAATGACGAAACTAGCAAGTATAGTTTGGTCCCCGGGGTGGCAACCCTTACTTTTTATTTCAGAAAAACTTTATTTTTTAAACTATTTTTGTATATAATATTTGCAATAAAATTAATTGATTATTATAAAAATCATTTTTGGGCTTAAAATAAAAAATTATAGTTGAGGTACTTCAGGGTTTTTGCAAATACAACCGTTATCGGGGGTAAACAACCCCTTAGGCGCAAAACACTTTCGAACCGTTAAAATAAATATTTTATATTATGTAAGGCATAATTTATTTTTAAATGAATATCAAAGCGTATTCCCAGTTTTATGTGTTGTATAATAGTTGATCGATCTGACGGAGGCGATGAAAAGGAAATCAAAAACACAAAATTTCCTTGTTACTTGAAGCAACGTTTCGTTGGCTTGGTCTGCCAACCTCTTCAGGCTAAATTTATTAAAAAACAAGATTACAAAATTGTCATAACCTCCGTCAGAACGATCAACTATTATACAACACATAATTTATTTTTATTTCGGCTAATTTTTAAAATAGGTTTTTTCTAGATATCCCAAGTTCAGATTAAAATTTAAAATGAAACAAAATGGAAAATATTTCTCTTTGAAATGCCAAATAGCTACCCTTATATTTTATTTCGGAAAACCTTTATTTTTTAAAATTATTTTTGTATATAATATTTGCAATAAAATTAAATAATTATTGTTAAAATTAAAATTCACAGTTGACTTGTTTCAGGATGTTCTAATAACGGCATTATCGGGGTTTAGCAGCCCCTTGGGAGCGAAATACTTACAATTAGTACCATTGAAATAAATATTTTGAGGTGTATGATGTGTATATTCAGAATAAATAATCATGAATATTTTATTCTTTTCAGATTGATTTGTTTATAGGCTCAATTTTCTATTTAAAGAATAAAAATCACTGACAATGAGTTTGACAATTTCGTTATTTTAACATTTTAAATATAACAGCATAAGATAAATAGATGAATAAATAATTACATGACTATTTCTTTTTTTTTTTAGTGTAAAATTCCTTTTCACGAAATTCAGAAGTCGATAGAATTTATCTTCGACAACACATTTTTCAGTTTTGACAATATAATATATAAACAAATATTTGGTACACCGATGGGCTCACCTATTTTCCCATTGTTTGCTGATATCGTTATGGAAGACTTGGAAAACGACTGTTTGATGGAATTAAAAAATATACACAATTGCACGCCTCTTTTCTACTATAGATACGTGGACGATACGATACTGTGCATACAAAAAGATAAAATAGATTTGGTTCTCCAAGTTTTTAATAATTACAACGAACACCTAAAATTCACCCACGAAATAGAAACAAACAATGCTATAAATTTTCTTGATATCTCAATTATAAAACATAACAATAAGATTATTACAAACTGGTATCAAAAACCTATGGCATCAGAAAGATTATTGAATTACAAATCAAACCACACTTTACAACAAAAACGAAATATCATCTCAAATTTAGTAGATAGAGCAGTCATGTTATCGGATAATTGTTTTCATCGTGAGAATCTGGAAAAAGTCAAACGACTTTTAGTAATAAATGACTATCGGAAAAACTTCATAAACACATGCATCAATAATAGATTACGGAAAATAAAATTTTCAGCAAAGGCAATAAACACTAACAATTCAAATACACACAAAACCATTATTTCAATACCATACGAAAAGAGTTTCTATACTAAATATAAATGTATTTTGTCAAAACATAACATCGGTACTGAACCACTTATTAACAGAAAGCTTGGCAATATTATTAAACTAGGAAAAGATAAATTAGAAAAAATGGACAATAGTGAAGTAGTCTACAAAATTAATTGTACGTCCTGTCCAGCTACCTACATAGGCGAAACAAAAAGAGCATTAAAAACTAGGATAAAAGAACTAGGATAAAAGAATGATAAAAACAATAAGTCAATGGTAGCAATACACGCAAAAAACACGTCACACACAATAGACTGGAATAACATTAAAATTTTAGATAAGGAAAGTAATTACAATAAACGGATAATTTCCGAAATGCTAGACATTAATACATATAACAATACGATCAATAAAATAGAAGATACACAAAATTTGAATTCCGTATATAAAGGCCTCTTACGAAACCTGCGTGTAAATGTAAACAAAACTGCTCCCGTATAAATGTACAGCGTATGCGTTCACGTGCGATAATCTGTTGACAAAGTTGGTCGAAGCTATGTTTGCTCCATCAGCTGATGTAAAAAACTTTGGTAATTATTTTCTGTTGTATTCTCTGTATAAGTCATTATATTTTTTGAACTGTTTTTTAACGTTGTGTTGTTTGTTATCTATGTTTTCTTAATAAAGCCTGAAGAGGCCAGAAAATCGTCTGGCAAAACGTCGCAAAAGAAAAAATGGACTGAAATTCATTTTCACCTTGGACATTGGCCCTTAAAGGATCCATTATTCCTACCTATATTTAATCAATTACATGACTATATTTTCATTTTTACTGCATAAATATTTGTATGCAGGAAAGCTTTTAAAAGCTGAGTCAAAATTAAAATTATTTTTATGGTATATTTTAGTCCTTTTAAAAATCACTGCTTGGTAATTATGGTTTACTTATAATTTTAGAATATTTATGTTTGCGTATTTAGGCATGTCATATTATATTTCATTTGTGCATCTTCATAAATACTTATTATTAAGTAAATATTTTCCTCATTTCTATTTATATATATGAATAAGCGATTATTTGTAAGCCGATCTTGTAATCATGGATAAAAATAGCGAATTTCACGGAGAAAAATATCCGTGCAAAGATAACGCGAGTGAGCCTGGAGTCTACGACTGCCTAAAAACAGATCAGTTAGTCAGTATATTTTTGTCAATTCTGGTGCGAGGTACACGTTACCAAGAGCCCACCATTTTGTTTTTTTCCTACAATACAATTTATTATTTTATAAAAATTAAATAATAGAAAAAATGAAGGTGAATCCTATCAACGTTATAAATTTATTATTGGCAGCATTCTCAGGGTTTCAGATACCAGAAAGTCCTGTTAATAAGGTTGAAATGGATCTAGCTGAAAAATTCGAAAACATTGGAAGAAATGGAAGAAGAGACATTAGATTTTCAAGAGCAATTTAAAAATTATGAAATACAAGCAATTAAAGATGATACAGTTTTCAAAGAAGAAAACGATTATGATATTTGTTCATACGATGATGAAGAGTTGAGCTTCGATTACAAAAAAAAGCAGTCGAATATTGGAGATCAACTAAAAATAAGAAAAATCGTAGTATAAAAAGTGCTAAACATCAATTTAAGTTAGTTAATTTAGTATGACAACTACGCCGATGGGCAAGCCAAATCAACAAAGGTGTAACTTACAAAGAAAAATTATATCAGATTTCTGAATTTGTTTTAAGAAAGTCTCAAAGAATCTATCGAAGCTGGTCATATGACTCACGATATTGATATACATAGGTGGGCTTTAGAAACTAAAAAAAGTTTGAAATTTAATGATGTTAGATTCTAAGCATCAGATTTCTGGCTGCGAAAATTTAAGAAAGCTCACAGAATTGTTAGTAGGAAACTATAAATCAAGAAGCTAGTAAATTTTCAGCAGACATCAAAACACTGATTTCAGAATTTGGAATTGAAAATACCTACAACGCTGATCAAAATGGATTTCAATTAGAATTACATTCTGGACGTACATTAGCAGAAGAAGGAACAAAGACTGTCGAATGTGTTGTGCAATCTGTTTCATCGATAACACATAGTTACACAATATTACCTACAATTAATGCTGCTGGAAAATTACTCTCTCCATTATTTATAGTCTTAAAAGAGACTAAAGATGAATTCGGACCAATAATACAATAAAATTTATTTCAGCCAGATAACGTATATTTGATGGCTTCTAAATCTGGCAAAATGACATCAGGTGAGTGAAATTAAAGTGTACTTGTATTCGTAAACTTGTAGCTTATATCTATTTTAAAGATTTTACTTGTAAACTATTAATTTCAGTAGACTCATATTAAAAAAGATTTACAATTATTAGTAAATTATTTTTAAAATAAGGTATTTTAACGTAAACTCCGAAAGTTGTAAATTCCTAATGGTACACCTGGAAAAATACAACTGCTGGATGTGTTTGGTTGTCGTATATGGAAACATTTTGTAAGATACTCTTCCGATAGTGTAATTTTCTTGGATAAAGATATAAGTTTGCACGTACGAAATAATGTAATTAAATTACAATCTCTGGTGCACAATCAATTATCTTCTCCTCGATACGTAAATCTGGTTAAATACTCTTGGTATAAAAGCGGTTATATCGATAATAAACGGACGATGTGTCCGGCAAGTATCTTCTGTCTTTAAAAGAAAATTTCCCAAAATTTTAAAAATTACATTAACAGTTTAAGAAGATGTTTAATTAAAATTCATATTTGCAGATGTAGATAGTAATAGGTAGATTGACTTGTGTAAGAAAAACTTACATGAATTTATGATGTATAACAGCTCATGGTTAAACTATTTTACAGGGTGGTGACTTCTATGATCTATACTTCGAAAATGTTTACGCAAAATTTTTTAACTTTTTGTGTTTCAATTACTGTTGTTATGTTAGTATTTTTGTAATATTTTTTGTTAGACGTAATTATTTTTTATACGAATTTTTATAGTAAATATATATTAAACAAATTTTATTTTAAAAATTCTCTTTATTATAATAATTGACTTGCCTGCACTTAATTGATTCCACCAGTTTCATGAGTTTATTTTTAGTAGTACTTACGATTCTTTGTTATAAAAATAATTCCATATTTCTATGTTACAAAAATGTACTTGTCTATATAAAATAATAATTGATTCTACTTCTTTCATGTGTTTGTTTGAAACTATGATATTCTTTTGGGGGAGAGAGGGGGAGAAAGAGAGAGATGGAGAAAAAGAGGGAGAGAAAGAGAGAGGAGGAGAGAGAGGGAGGGAGAGAGATAGGGAGAGAGAGAGAGGGAGAGAGAGATTACAAATACACTTATACTCGACAAAGTTTTACTTTTTTTAAAAGTGTTATTTTAGGGAGATTCCACAAGTTTCTAAGAGCTTCAATAATAATTACAAAGTTTTATAACGGTAAAGGATGACGATACCATATTTCATAGATTTAATTTTCGTGTGGGTGCATGATGATAATTGCATCGTGTGAGGCTGCTGTATTTGTAAAAAAAATAGAATAACACTTTCATTGTATCAAGAAATCCCTTTTGCTATATATAATAATAGTATATATACTCTTCTTTTTATAGACAAATTAATTTATTGTATAGAACCGGTAAGAAAAAAATTGTCAGAAGAAAATAATTTTTATGATTATTAGAATTCCTTTACATAGAGTATAAGTTTTGTATTCATATTTTTATATATTACAGAAACACCTTATACTTGCCTTATATTATACTTTCGTAGAAAGTTTTGTTATAAAAATAAACATTGCTATCTTCATAATTGTAAGTAAAATAAAATAATTTGAAATTTTTTCCATATCCGTTGTAATGATTACTTTTTAATAAATGACTTATAGAAATAATTCATTCCAGTACAACTTTTCGAATCTATGATTAAAATGAAGAACTATAAAGAACTATATGATTAAAATAAAGGACTATTTGTTTCCATTTTTAAATAGTGTATTATTATATATTTACCTCAATCAGTAATACAAGCAAGTAGAGGTATTCCTTTTACTGTTATACTTATTAACAGTTTGGATTTTACATCCCTCACCCAATTAGTTATATACCAAAAGCCATATATTAAAAATACCTTACGGATACATTATATGGTTTTAAGAATTAACATTTATAGCTGTTATATTAACACACTGAAAAAAATTTGGCGCGCCACCTACTCTTCAGGTGTACGTGCAGCGCCAATTTTAGGGATTAGTGGCTATACTTTCCATCGGAGTAACTGCTACTCCTAAAAGAGTAGCTGGTACTCTTGTAAGAGTAGGAGCTACTCTTATTCGGTATAGCCACGGTGCGAGCCTGTCGGCGCGCCACCAAATCTCGCAGACAGCGTGTGGAAAGTATAACAGTTGCGCGTATTCGGCGCGCACACTACACTGAATAGCGGTACTGCTGCTACCCCGTTTGAAGGTTAGGAGGCGCACCGAATTTTTTTCAGTGCAGTTTTGGATTTTACATCAGATATGTCGTTAGAATTAATTGCAAGTAATTTGTCACATTTGACATTATCTCTCATAATGTAAGCTAAGTGAGAGGCTCCAAAACCTATTTCATTGATCGTAAAGGATTTTCAATGTTTTATGTTTGCAATATGACCAGTCGGGTGACAAGGATTTTCTTGAGACAAAGTTTATATTCTTTGTATAAATAAATTACAGTTATGATTTGAAAAGTTAGAAAATATAAAAATTTATTGTGAAATGGCATTGTGAAATAACTTGCTTTTTAAAATAATTAAAATTAGAAAATTTTTATGTTTGATACTTTTCAAATCATAACTATAAACCATTTATACAAAGAATATAAACGTTGTTTCAAGAAAAGCCTTCACCCGACTGCTCATGTTGCAAACATAAAACATTGAAAATCCTTTACGATGAATGAAATAGGTTTTGGAGCTTCTCACTTAGCCTACATTATGAGAGATAATGTCTCTGTGACAAATTACTTGAAAATTATACTTATTTAAACTCTTATATTGTAGTAGCCGTATAGTTGGAATAGATTCAATTTCTAAAATCTGATCTGACAGTACTTAAAAAAATAAAAACAGAACTACATCTTGATCTCTGCTTTCTACTGTCAATGTATATATTTTTATACATATATATTAGGGGTTGGGCATCAATATAGTAGATAACTGTATGTATATGTATGTAACTCTCCAAGTCCTCTGAGTCTTCACTCACGTCTCTCCGCATGTCATCATCTAGTTCGAGCACAGTAGCGCCGCGCTCTGTACGCAGTTAATACTAAAATTATAACTATAACAGAGATATTTCTGATACGATTTGACATTAGCTGGAGCCACAAAAATTTTCCCTCAGGCTGCAAAAAATTGTCACTAGAGACTGAAGGAAAAAATTATTTTCATTTCCCGGGGACGAAAACTTTATAGCTTAACAGCTTCAATACGAAAGCATCTTTCATCATCAAACTTTACAGGTAGAATGAAAATAAAAAATGCTTTCTAATAAAGTACCTCATGCGCGGTATCTACGTATATAAATGATGAGCGAAATATTATGAAAAAAAAGTGAGGTTAGAGACCCAACCCAAAGAATAAAGGGCGCGGCAGCGCCCTTTAATATGTATTATACATCTCAAAATATTTATTTCAATGGTACTAATTGTAAGTATTCCGCGCCCAAGGGGCTGCTAACTCCCGATAATGCTGTTATTAGAAAAATCCTGAAACAAGTCAACTTTGATATTTAATTTTAACCCATTAACGCCTAAACGGACGATTTTTTATGCTTTTTTCAACCACGATTTTAAATGTGAATCCGATTGTAAAAAAAATTGAGACAAGTCATGTTGGATGTAAAATTTTCTGAACTTTCGACTGGTGCTGTCAGGAGTTTGAAAAAAATTCATATTAACAAAGTTGTATTTGTTCATTTAACAAAAAACACGAAATTTCGAATGACAAGAATTGTTCATTTCATATTTTTACACCGAAACCGTTGTTGGATTTTTATAATTTGTGAGTTTTTTGCGTCCATGGAAGCTAACCTTCAAAATCCATGTATAGATTTTTTCAAATTCAAGATGGCAGCATTCAATATGGCGACTTAAAGCCGAAAATTTTTTGCTTATTTCGATATATTTCTTATTTTTTTATTTAAAAAAATTTTTGATGATGAATATTTATCAAACTGCGTATACAGGGGTTTTTTTGGTCGCTGGTTACGAATCTGTTATAAGTTTTCACAAATTCAAGATGGCGGATCCAATATGGCGGCCAAAAATTTCGAAAATTGTTCAATTTCTATGAAAGTCAGTAAACAGGGGTTTGTTGAATCGCTGATTACGAATCCATTATCTGTTTTTACAAATTCAACATAGCGGACCGAATATGCCGTTCGAAATTTTCGAAATTAGTTCAATATTGATGAAATCTGGTAGATAAGAATTTCTGGGTAGCTTATTACTGAATGTACTATTGTACACTGTATCATATTGAATGTACTATTGCACAGAATATACAATTTTTGTCAAAACATATTTATAGGAAGAAGTATGAGCCTACATGTGTACTTATCCTAAACAATTTTTCTTGTGCAAGTTATATAGGTTACATGTAAATTTTCATCTTTTACATTATATTTATTTCTGATTCAAAAATTGTTTTATCCATATGCAAATTATAACAGTTACTTCCTAAAATAAAATACAACAGTTCATTCGTTTGGTTACAATTTTGTTTGTAAAAAACTTTTTACACAAAACATTTATGTAAGTAGTACATAAAAGTTTTTCCCATCAAAAAGAAATGTCTCGTCGTTCAAAGCGTCAAAAACGAGTTCACAATCATGATATTGAGATTGAAGAGTGCGAAAGCGGGGGTTATAATGCAATTTATATCCCTGATATAGATGATTCCGGAGATTCTGATTCTGGATCCCATTCTGAAGCTGACACGGAGTCAGATATTGAATCTGATTCTCTTCATTCACATGACATTGATAATACACTTACAGTCTCATATCATCAAATATTAGACAATTATACAAAAAATCAAGCAAAATTAGAACCAGATCATAAATACGTGGGTTAGATGGGGAACTGAAGTACAACCTTGTCCACTGGCTTGGAAATTAGATTTTGCTTTCGAATGATGTAAAAAAAGCAATACGCAACTATCCTTACGTTCAATTATTTGAGTTATTTTTTTCCAAAGAGATAAAAAGCTACATCATTGAAAGCATGAGTATGAACGGGTATCCACTTTCCGAAAATAATGTTGATGTTTTTATAGGAATAATAATACTGTCAACTTTCAACAAAAGAAAATCACAAAATGGGTCGGGATAAATTTGAAAACATAAAATAAAAAATAAAGCTAAATAAACCTGAAGATAAAAATAATAATGACAAAGCATGGAGAATTCGAAAAGTACTTGAAATGTTGAGGAAAAATTTGAAACAATTTGATTTTTTTTCCACAGCACTATCAATTGACGAAATGATGGTCAAATTTCATGGAAGAACAGATTTATTGCAATTCATGCCGAATAAACCTGAACGTTGGGGGTGTAAAATGTGGGGCATTGCTAGTCCTGAAGGATATTTGTTCGACTGCGATATTTACTGTGGAAAAGACTCAAATATCTATTCTGTTGATAAAGAAGCTGTACTTACTAAGTGTGCTTTAGGAAGCCGCGTGGTAATGTTCTTGATCCAACAGTTACTGACATCGGTTGTACGTAGAAACTTAGAACCTTATCATTTGTATTTTGATAACTATTTTTGTAAACTTGATTTATTGATTCACTTGAAGAGACTTGGCTTGAAAGCAACAGGTACGGTAAGAGTCAATAGAGTAAATGTAACAAATGGGATAGATAAAAAGAGTAAGAAAGGAACTTATGTTGTGAAACATGAAAAAAGTAGTGGTGTAAATTTTATTACGGTTATGGATTCAAAACCCGTATCCATGCTATCAACAGCCGCAGGAGTTACTCCTTTGTATGAAATACAACGATTTTCTTTTGAAGAAATGAAAAAAATAAATTTACTTTTTCCTCATGCATTCAAATTATATAATCTGTTTATGGGTGGAATTGATTTACATGATTTACATTGCAGCAATTTGATGCCTTTTATAAGAGCTAAAAGATGGACCTGGCCAATGTTTTTGAGATTTATTCAATCATCGATGACTAACGGAGTTGTTCTTCGAAATTTAGTACATGAAGAAAAAATAGGCACGAAAGAATTTGCTGTTGCACTTGCAAAACACTACCTAGCAAAAGCAAAAGTAAGTAAATTACACAAAAGTGTTACTGTAAGCCAAAAGAGAAACTGTGAAATTTTTTAAAAATGTGCAACAAGAACTCAAAAAATGTGCAAAACTTGTAGTGTTCACTCGTGCGCTTCATGCTTCTCTGTATTACATCATTAGTCAAAATTCGTAAGTATACCGAAAAAATTAAAAAATAAAACAGAAAAAAATTTTAAAAAACAACAAAAAAACAAAAAAAAATAACAAAAAAAAGGCTCACTAAATTACGTTAACCTCCACGCGGTGTGAGCTGGACAACGTGATTTCATGGCTAAGAAACGTATAATCAGCGACTTAAAAACTTTAAATTTACTTAATTTAAAAAATTATCACGTAAATTTTTTATTTTAGCAGCCTTATTGGATGCGCGATATTAAATTTGTAAAAACAGATAATGGATTCGTAATCAGCGACCTAAAAAAACCCCAGTAAACCGAATTTCATAGTAATTGAACAATTTTTGAAATTTTTGACCGCCATATTGGATCCGCCATCTTGAATTTGTGCAAACTAATAACAGATTCGCAACCAGCGACCAAAAAAACCCCTGTATACACAATTTGGTAAACATTCATCATCAAACATTTTTTTAAATAAAAAATAAGAAAAATATCGAGATAAGCCAAAAATTTTCTGCTTTAAGCCGCCATATTGGATGCTGCCATCTAGAATTTGAAAAAATCTATACATGGATTTTGAAGGTTAGCTTCCATGGATGCAAAAAATTCACAAATTATAAAAATCCAACGACGATTTCTGTGTAAAAATATGAAATGAAAAATTGTTGTCATTCGAAATTTCGTGTTTTTTGTTAAATAAACAAATACCATGTAACGGGACGACTTCTGGGATAAAATCCCAATAAGCCACAGGCCAGCGATGCCCTAGAACACGGTGCCGCAGGTGTCAGACTAAAATGACTTGCCCGGGGATCTGCTCCTGGAATCCCGAAAACAACGCGAAGATCGCACACGAACTTCGCTTTCCAACTAATTGGATCGCTGAGTGAAAAGCGCGCGTTCGAAGAGTAAAGCGCGCGGCCGCTATGCTCAGATATGAAAACGACCGGCGGAGTCGTTTTCCCGCGGAGGCGGCGGTATCCGGGAGAAGGACAGGTTGTAATGAACAACGCGACGAGTAACTAGATATCACAGTATATTAAAATCATTAATAACTACAAGCACCACGCACGTGCTAATTAGAACGAATGAGTTAGTTCGCGCGCGACCGTTAAGATTCAAACGCGCGAACGATACGGCGCGTGCCGAAGCTGCTATTCTCGCGCGCGGTGTTAAAGTACGGCAGGCTGACACACACCCGCACGTACACGGCACAGAAAGCTTGCACGGGGCGATTTCCGTGCGAGCCTTTACAATAAACCCGCGAGAGGAGAGTAGAAAACTTACGTTAGGAAGGAGCAGCCGGTGCACTCGACTCTCTCTCGCTCCTTGTCGCTCGCACAGCAGTTGCGCTCTCTTTCTCTCTCTCTCTTGCTCGCTGTATTGGGTCGGCAAGCGGGCTGGCTGCCGGCTCGTCGCTCGCAGTCTCGTGCGACTCACGCAGCTCGGGATCGCTCTCTCTCTCTCTCTCTGTCTCTCTTTCGCACGTACACACTCTACTCGCCTCCACTACACTCGCGATAACTATAAGAAGCTAGGACGGCGCGGATGAGGTAACTTTTTAGAGACGCACTGGAGAGAAGTTCTCGGCACGATGGCAGACACGAAGATGGCTGCCGTGACTCCTATAAAGCCGTAGCAACTTCGCAGGTACGCGACGGGCATATTACGCGTCGTGAGACCGTTCTAATCCGGTCAGGATGCTCACGCGCTCGCGCCCCCAGTGATCATGCCTGCTCGGCGCGGGTAATTCGAATCTCGAATTACCTAACTCGCGCACGCATTACAACCACTTTGTTAATGTGAATTTTTTTCAAAATTCTGACAGTACTAATCGAAAGTTCAGAAAATTTTACATCGAATACGACTTGTCTCAATTTTTTTTACAATCGGATTCACATTTAAAATCGCGGTTGAAAGAAGCATAAAAAAATCGTCCGTTTAGGCGTTAATGGGTTAGCAATTATTTAATTTTATTGCAAATATTATATACAGAAATAATTAAAAAAAAATAAAGTTTTTCCGAAAAAAATAGTTTTTCCAAAATAAAATATAAGGGTAGCTACCCCACGCGATCAAACAACCATTGCTAATTTGGCATTTCAAAGAAAAATATTTTCCATTTTGTTTCATTTTAAATTTTAATCTGAACTTGAGATATCTAGAAAAACCTATTTTAGGGGTGAGTTTTAGGGGGGCGTTTTACCCCTTTAATAATAGGAAATTGGGCCCATAAAAAAAAAATTAGCCCAAATAAAAAAAAAATTATGCATTACATAATATAAAATATTTATTTTAACGGTTCGAAAGTATTTTGCGCCTAAGAGGTTGTATTTGCAAAAACAATTTAATTTTTTATTTTAAGCCCAAAAATGATTTTTATAATAATTAATTAATTTTATTGCAACTATTATATACAAAAATAGTTTAAGAAATAAGGTTTTCCTGAAATAAAAAGTAAGGGTTGCCACCCCCGAGGACCAAACTATACTTGCTAGGTTCATCATTCAAAGAGAATAATTTTGCAATTTGCTTCATTTCAAAACATTAATTAGAACTAAAGATATTAAGAAAAAACCGTTTTCGGGGGTAAACTTTAAGGGCGGTTTTCACCCCTTTAATATCGGATTGGGCCGATAAAAAAAATGTTCCCAAAGTCTTAAATTTTTATGTATCCTCCTCAAAAATAGTTAGTGCATATTTTTGAATGCATTTCAAATAATTCTACCCAAGGCTTTTTTAATTTTATTTATATTGTTTTTTATAACTAAAAAATAAATTTAAAATTTAACAAATTTTTAGTGTTTATTTTAAAAAATCATTATCATAAGTCAAATGAAAAAAATATTCACTTTAACTCAAATACCTCTAGATAAATTTTGAGGATTTACTATAAAAATGATGTACGTTCAACCCCAAAAGGCTTTAACAAAAATTTTAACGGCTGGAACTTTTTAGTTTTATATATATTTAACACTCTTTTAAAAATAACCTAAATAATTTTTAATAAAAAGTCTTCAAAATTGGTGAAAATTTTTACTGTTATGTACTATACAACATTCTACATGAAAATATTAATTTAGGTACCAGGGAAAAAAAAAATTTTCTCAAGTGGTCTCTACTTTTAACGGTACCTCTAGGGTGGCGTGGAAAACTGTTAAATATATACTACATATTTATGTTCTTACACACTTTTCAAATACGGAGAACAATGGAAATAGCTTTGACATTTGGTTAACAATGGGGTTCAAATTCGTTCAACGGAGTTATTCGAGCTTTAAAATTTCCTTTAAATAGTAAAAATTTAAAGGTAAATTTTCATGTTTTCAGCTCTAAAGGGATTCGCACAATAATGATGATGTGAGATTGAATGATGTTAAATTTCGGTGAAAGATTCATGAGGGTGGCTGAGGGAGTTGATGGGGGTGGGCGAACGGGTGGGTGAGTTTTCTTCCAAAAAACGTATAAATAATCACATTTTTACGTTATTTTGAGTGGGGCTGAAGGGGCGACGGGAGGGGGAGGGCCGAGTCGTAAGCTTTTTGAAATAACTATATAATATAGGAAGAAATATATACCAGGGTGGTACCCCTGTTACGTCCGGTGACGTATCATTCAAAACAAAACTAGGAATTGCGTCAGTGATTTTCTCGAATGTAGAAACATTTTGTACACATGATACCGCGATGGAGCGGGTAATCGAAAAGTATACGTGCAGCAGTTTTTGTGAATTCAGGACTTCCAAATGCCGCAATCGAACTACTTATGGCTTGTGTTCATTTAACTTGTTTAAAAGATGATCTCGATTCATCGTCGTAATCATCTTTAACCCAAATTATTACGGTTATAAAAAAGCGACGAGTTAGTCACAGCGTGGAGAATAAATCCATTGCGAGCTCCGTCTGCCCCAGACGACATACGAGGGCAAAATCAATTATTAAATTTATAACTATAATTAGAAAGTATTCAACATCTCAACTGTAGGTAATAAAAACCACTTATAAATAAACACAAACACACACACACACACACACACACACACACACACACACACACATATATATATATATATATATATATATAATACATTTCTCGAAAGGGGTTTATAAAGCCCGTTTTTTTATATATAGGGGTTTATCGAGTCCGATTTTGATTATGCAGCCCGGGCTTCATAATATTTCTAAATATAGGGGTTTATGCGGCCCGACCTAGAGTCTATAACCTCAGGGTCCATTATTTCTTTAGTCACTTGCCATAGGGAACTCTGGGCTGTAGGTACTAATATACAGTCTTGGGCTACATAAACCCCGATAAGTATATATATATATATATTTATATCAAATGCATCTTTTGAGGATCTATGTCAGCACGGATTCGATACTTTGAGGATTTTTCGGACTTTTGAGGACATCCTCAAAATTCCTTCGGTATGAAACGGTACTTTTCAGGATTTATATTAATACCTTCAACGCAGAGAGGGAATTATTTCTTTAGTCAAGCATATACGAACTCTGGAGAAAAAAACTATAGATCCTCAAGTACCGGTTTCCGAAATATATATATATATATATATATATTTATGTTTTATGTTAGTTTCCAGGACATTCCAGATGTTTGACGTTGGTTTCGGGGACATTTGTTAGTTTTGGGGACAGTCTCTGAATCTACATATGTTTAACGTCAGTTTTGAGGACATTGGCTCCCATAAGAGACATTATTTCTTTAGTCACGTATAGGTATACAGTAACATGGGGTCCTGGGAACTAACGTTATACAAGTTTATATATATATATATATATATATATATATATATATATATATATATATATATATATATATATATATATATATATATATATATATATATATATATATATATACAGGGTTTCCATTTGCAAACGTACACGAGATTTTCTCCCAATCAAACCGATAAATTCTTTCAATATTTGTGACCCTAAGGGCTTTTGGACCCAAGGAATCGAATGGCGAGGTCAAATTACCGTAGGGTGCAAAACAAAATTAATAGAAAAATTATTATTTCGAAAAATATATCTGGCGCGGCTTTTATGTAAGTTTGATAAAGTTCATTTAATTTTGAGGCTATAGCACCTTTAGCTTTTTTCAATAGCATTTTATACAATAATACGTATTTAACGCAGTTTAAAAATTTGGATATTTCGTCGGGCTCGGACGGCAATTTGGTGTTCGAGACATGGCGGAAATCGCAAAACGGTAGACGTTCAAAATGAGACTCTAGCAATCATGCGACAACTTCATAATGCAATAGCCGCACACGACGAATTCGATTATACAATCTATTTTTAATTAATTAATGTAATATTATAGCATGAAATTATTGATCTTTTCATCGACAGCTATTTATATTTCAATACCAATAATGTCATGTATGACGCTATTTAATTGTAGGTTAGCTAACGGGAAATTTTTACAAATGACTGAAATTTTCGTAGGCGTCCAGAATTATCGTCACCGTAACTCTCGTCGAAATTGATTATTTTCTTAAAAAATGTGATTATTTACTCTTACTGCTCTAGACGCTCAAAATGCTCGATTTTTTATACGCGTTTTAGGAAGGAAACGGAACCCTTTTCAGCCAAGTAGTTAAATAATACATCGTTCTACAAAGTTAGAAAGGAAACTATTTCTAGTACGGGAATGGTGTTCAGCTGGAGGTGAAGTCGAGAGCACTGAAGACGTCCATGAGTGAAGCGAGTGCTAAAAATGCCACGATTTATTATTATAATGTTAAAATAATCTTATTGGGGTAATAATGAAAATCGAAGCTTCAGGTTAATTTTACAAAAAGCAAAGACAAATTAAATTATGCACACCCATCATCCTAGTATTTAATGTTAATTGAAGAAATTTTTGCCGACTAAGTATTTAATAAGAATTAAAATATTATACATATGAACGACAGAAGGTAAATTAGAAATGACAATGTAAAATAAGAAAGTGAATGAATTACTATTATTCTTACTTATTTTATCCACAAAATTTTCAATCAACAGTACTTGAACATAAAATAAACGTACGATATAGTTATATAAACGCTTGTTTGAAATATTTCCCAACGGTGAGGGGAAGTTATTGCTAAATAATTTTCCCAAACGTTTTTTTTTTTTTGATAAAAATAATTTCTAAAATTTTGTTTTGTTAATACATTTTTTTCTAAAAATAATGTATTACATTTTTACATTATAACTCAATGATTTTAAATAAACTATTACATCATTATTTTTAATGTAATCGCAGTACTTAGAGACGATATTTGCTATTCTTTCTTCAATTCTCTTTCTTTTAGGATCTTGTCCTTTTCTTATTCTTTGTCCCAACTGTTATTGCCAACGCATTATCTCTGAGTCGGCTTGTTCTTTTGTTATTTCTACGAGAAAAGCATAAAAACTTGGATAATCTTTTCCAATTACGACTTGCAACCGATTATGCCACCTTTTGGAAATATTGTTTGTGCAAGCGGTTCCCTGCAATGCGGAGTGATATTGGATTCATAAGGATGGGCTGAAACGAGGTTGAACTGCACGACGCTTTCCTCGAGCTCTTGGGCCTCGAACATACGTCTTCTCAAAGTATTCGTAAATTCCAATTAAATATTAACATTAAAAAAGTGTGTAATTACAATTTTGTTACATACTTTGGTGATATTTAAATTTAAAGTTTTCCGAAACTTATAGATCCGCTTTAAGTCTCGGTAAATGTTTCGCGCCAAGACCTGCTTAAAGTCTCTTTCGAAGTCTTACGTAAAGTCCCGGTAAATGTCTTACTAGAAGGCTCACTGACAGTATGGCCTTAATTACTCGTTAGAGAAGTCTTGAAAAATGTCTTGCTAAAAGTCTCGCTCAATGTCTGGACAGAAATCTTGTTTAAAGTTTGACCTAAATGTCTTTCTATAAGGCTCTCTGAATGTTTGGCCTAAATTAATATTTATCATTATTACAAAATCTCTTTATAGGCCAAAAGTCTCGCTCAAAGTCTTGCTTAAAATCTCGCTCAAAGTCTTGCTTAAAATCTCGCTCAAAGTCTCCTTCGCTGGAACTGTCGCTTGATGAATTGCTAAATGTCGCTCTCATAGTCTTGCATAAATATCTCCATAGAGGTCTTGCCAAATGTCTCCCTCAATGTCTCGCTCAGTTTCGCTTAACCTCTTCTGACCAACGTCCACATATGTGAGGTGACCAAAGCTTTTTTAATGGAACAATTGACGGTATTTTTTTCTTTAAATGAAGAATAACAAAAATAAATTGAATAAAAAAATTTTAAATTAATTTTTACATATTTTTTTGTTGAAACATTTACTTTTTTTCCAGCGGTTCATAGTGCCGGTCAGAAGAGGTTAAGGTGATGTGATACACATACTATTACTCAATTCTGGGTTCCCGTTTTTCTCCTTCAATTTTAAAATTTTTGAAAAAAATTGAATGAGAAAAACGGGAACCCAATTTTGAATAATAGCGTGGGTATCGCATCACCTTAAAGCCCCACAAAATGTCTTGCTTGCCAGCAATCTTGCTTAAAGTATGGACTCAATATCTGCAAGAAGGCTCACTAAATGTCTGGCCTTTCAGTATCTCCAGGAATCTTGTTTAATGTCTGAACTAAATTTCTTGCGTGAAGTCTGACTGACAGTCTGGCCCTAATTATTCGCTATAATTATACTAGATATCTTTCTTTAAAAATATCGCACAATGTTTCGATCACAGTTTAGCTTCAAGTCTCGTTCAAAGTGTTGCCTGAATATCTCGTTGAAAATCGCGTTTCTCTCTCTCTCGCTCTCTCTCTGTCACCCTCTCTCCCTTATTCTATCTAAAAGTTTTGTCAGGAGACTAAAAAGAGAATTTTAAAAATTTTTGTTGACCCCCAACCCCTCAACCCTTCTGAATTCTGAAGTACTACTAGGTCAATCTTCTGGAACGTTCCCGTCCTTGCTTTGAGAAGGAAGAAACCTCATTCAAAGTCTTTCTTAGAGTTCCGGCGAAGGACTCACTTAAAGTCTCGCTCAAAGTCACGGTCAAAGTCCCGCTACAAGTCTCGCTAAAAGTCTCGCTAAAAGTCTTCTTTAAAGTCTAGCTTAAAGTCTCGCTCACTCGAAGTGTCGCTGGAAATTTCGTTTAATGTCTTGCTGAAGATATTGCTACTGATCTCGTTTAAAGTATCGCTGCAAACAACGTTTATAGTCTCGCCTAAAGTCTCGTTCAACGACTTGTCAGCATATCAGAGAGAAAATTTCAGTCATTTGTAAACATTTCCCGTTAGCTAAACTACAATTAAATAGCGTTATACATGACATTATTGGTATTGAAATATAAATAGCTGTCGATGAAAACATCAATAATTTCATGCTATAATTTTACATTAATTAATTCAAAATAGATTGTATAATCAATAGATAAAATAATCAATTTCGACGAGAGTCACGGTGGCGATAATTCTGGACGCCTACTAAAATTTCAGTCATTTGTAAAAATTTCCCGTTAGCTGCTCTACAATTAAATAGCGTTATACATGAAATTATTGGTATTGAAATATAAATAGCTGTCGATGAAAACATCAATAATTTCATGCTATAATATTACATTAATTAATTAAAAATAGATTGTATAATCGAATTCTTCGTGTTCGGCTATTGCATTATGAAGTTGTCGCTTGATTGTTAGAGTCTCATTTTAAACGTCTACCGTTTTCCGAGTTCCGCCATGTCTCGAACACCAAATCGCCGTCCGAGCCCGAGGAAATATCCAAATTTTTAAACTGCGTTAAATACGTATTATTGTATAAAATGCTATTGACTAAAGGTGCTATAGCCTCAAAATTAAATGAACTTTATGAAACTTACATAAAAGCCGCGACAGATATATTTTTCGAAATAATAATTTTTCTCTTAATTTTGTTTTGCATCCTACGGTCATTCTGACCTCGCCATTCGATTCCTTGGATCCAAAAACCCTTAGGGTCATAAATATTGAAAGAATTTATTGGTTTGACTGGGAGAAAATAATTAAAAAATGTAGTAGATTTGACCATTCGTTGGTTGGAGTTATATATATAATAGAAATAATTCAAAAATGTAGTAGATTTGACCATTCGTTGGTTGGAGTTAAATATTTAAAGTAAATAATTGACTCGATCGATCACTTCGAACCATTATTTATTGATTTGAAAATTCAAATCCTACGTTTCGACAGTTTTTTGACTGTCTTCATCAGGGCTACATAGCTTCATCTATAAAAAAACTTACTCCTAAAAAACGTTCCAATAATCCTAAATTCATTACCTTACCGTACATTAAAAAATGGAAATACAATATCAGTCAAGCCCTTAAGGCGGTCTTAGACCTAAAAATTTTGAAAAAATCAACTTTTTTTTTTATTGAATTTTTTAATTATATATGTTATTCTGAACCTAACAAAACTAGTTTGGATCAAAAATTAAAATAATTAAAAATGATATGGTTAAAAGAGCTTTCTATCTTCAAAATGACAAAAAAATAGATTTTTTTTATTTTACCTTTTTTTATGCTTTTACGCTTCTGATAGGAAAACGTTTACTTAAATGTGTTTTAAAATATCAAAACACATCATTTAAGCCATGCTAGTATAAGGATAACAAACTAATTAAATTTACATACGGGATTTATTGTAAAAATAAAATAAACCATATTGTGGAATTCGAAATCCAGTGGAATCGTCTTGTGACAATTTTGCACTTCTGTTCTAGTAAAGTGACCATTCCGTTACCAAAATTCGACAGCAATTTACTATATATGAATACTCCCTTTTGTACCTATATATAACTTGTCTGCTTATACCAGTGTAAATATACAGTTGCACAGCTGACAGCTCATATAAGCAAAGATACATAACAATGTGATTTCAACAGTTTGTATTGCAGAGTTTTTGCTTTCTGATAGAGAAAGATTTTTTTCTTAGTGCTTGATTATTTGTATTCACAAGTGAATTTAGGATCAAAAATTTAATGTATTGTGTATGTGAAGATATATGTCTGAAAAGTGTAAGTGTCATTATAATACAACCATGCAGTGACAGTTTTGGAAACAGTTTAAATTTGGAAAGTAGTTTCAGTTCAAGATGAGAATGCTGTATGAAATTTAACACTGAAAAACATGTGCATTGGCAAGATTGAATTAAGTATTTTAAAGAAGAGACAGTACAAATTTTTATCGCATAAAAATAAATACATCTTTTTTCTAAGAGAGATGAAAGTGACATATTAAGTCTAACTCACTATAGAATATATAATTCAATTCAGAAGATTTGTGAATTGCAATAAGTGTCAAGATGTATCTATACACATAAAAGTGACAAGCCTGCTCACATGAATACAGGCTTAAATTCAAGATATTTTTAATATTTAATATGTGTAATCAAGTGATCATTGAAAAAAATAGGCTTATCAGCTTTTATGTACTTACGTACTTTTGTCTGTGACAGTGATGGCTTCTTAAGTTTCGATTGGGATGGTTGGGATTTCATATTTCATAAGACCTGGCGCATATTCTATATTTATCTTAGTATTATAAATCATAATCTAACTCAGTACAATGTGTTAAAAAGTGATTCAACAGTACATGAATCAAATGTACAAAAGAAGGACAGATTGAGCAGCAACTTTTAATGTCACGAATGCTGCTAGCTTAGCAATAACTTTTAATGAAACGGATGCATGAAAGGTGCCAGAGCTTCTGTTTTAACCATTTTACATGGGAGAACAGACAACAGATATACAGGAAAGTGAGTTTCAAGAAGGAAAAGAATGGAGATCAAATGGCTGATTATTTTTGGAGTTTTATAGTATTTTTCTTTGCAGGCTTATTTCTCAAAATGTTATTTTTTAAAGTTTGTTGTAACTTTTCTCTGAGACCGGTCGATAAATTTTCATGAGACAAAGTGCAAATTGTTCTTAATTTATGTAGTTATGGGCGTAGGAGTTGCAATTTTAAGGTTTCCATGTATAAGTATTTTTTTCATGGCAAAAACCCTAAAAATTCAAAAAAATGCAAAAAATTATTGCTAAAAAATCAGTTTTTGCCATGAAAAAAATACTTATACATAAAAACCTTAAAATTGCAACTTTTACACCCATAACTACATAAATTAGGAACAATTTGCACTTTATCGCATGAAAATCTATTATGCGGTCTCAGAGAAAAGTTACGACAAACTTTTTTTCTTGAAAATCCTATAACTGAGGATAACATGAGTTTAAGGACCTTTATCTTGGCTCATTTTATTTAAAATAAGTTATATTTACAATATATTTTGATTATTTTATTATAATAATAATTTTTATAATTTTTTTAGGTAATTTTAGCCAGAAAGGCCTATAGGTGTAAGACCGCCTTAAAAAGAGAAAAAGTCAAAAACCAATGCTTATTAATAGCAATATCAATAAATTCACTAGCTTCATAAAACTAGGCAAGAATAAATTGTGCAAAAAAAACACTCCAAATATAGTTTACAAAATTAATTGCAAAGATTGCAAGGCCTCTTACGTGGGCACTTCGAAAAGAAAATTTAAAAAAAGATTATATGAAAACGACTACGGTATCAGAAAGATACTCGATCATTCGGCCTTATCAGAGCACACCGCCTCCACCGATCATAAATTTGACTTTGAAAATGCAAAGATTTTGGACGTGGAAAATAATAGGTCTAAGCGCCTTTTTTCTGAGATGTTACATATACATTAACAACCAAATGGTCTTAATAAAATGAGGATACGCGTTTTTTAAAAGTTATACACAAGGATTCCGTGAAGCTTATTAATGCTCACTTTAACAAACAAATAACCCACGTCGTAGTAAAAATTGTTAATCATTTGCGAGCCCGGTCGGTCGCTTGGGTAGCAGGCGATCAGGTAGCGCAAGGAAGTATCCCGACTTCCGCTCCCCCCGTTCCTCTCCTCTCCTCTCCGAGTATAGGATCGAAGCATGGAATTAGTTGAGCGCGCGAATTTTGTACTCACACATCGACTCACACATCGACACACACTTTCACACTTGCCAATCTAACGTTGGTGTCTCCTTTTCGTCGGCCTTTCTGTTTGCTCCCGAGCGATCCCCTCGATCGCGCCTCTTTTTGAAATTTGTGAACTTATACACAAGCCTTTAACAATCCTTTACATTACCCCTCCCTTTATTCAAATTTTCAGTTCAATTCCTCCCAAACAGTATATAAAGCGCAATTTTAGCTCTCGCTTAGTCACGATGTCCCCAATGCCGAGAGTAATTGTGAGAATTGCGTTTTACACTATTTTTCACATTTTTATTTGCTTTACTCTATAAAGTTTTTAATTTCCATATGTTTTTAGTCACCTATTTGACATTGTCAATAAGATGTACAGCCATGATTGCTCTGTATTGACGAAGTAACGCCTAAGCTACTATGTAAATTTCTTAATTTTTTGAGGGTCTGTTTATCAATTTTGCACCGACTTAAATTCTAATTTATTTTTCTTGTTATGTATAAAACTTTTTTGTTATTTCTATGTAGCCCTGATGAAGACAGTTAAAAAAACTGTCGAAACGTCGGATTTGAATTTTCAAATCAATAAAAAATGGTTCGAAGTAATCGATCGAGTCAATTATTTACTTTAAATAATAGAAATAAATTTAAAGAGTATAAAAATATCTATATTTCCCCCAAAAAAAATGTTACTATATCTATTATAGTTCGTTTATCATTAAGAAAAATCTATTTTTTTTTTCTAAAAAAGCTTATAATTCCCAAATTAAAGGACCAACTGCTCTGAAAAAAATCATGTTAATGTTCTTCGCATAAAATGCGCTCTCTTCAACTCGCTCATAATCATACGCTGAGTCTCCCGAAAATAAAAAAAGACATATATCGATAGATTTTTTCCTTCTCTTTCCAATAATGCTATTGTTTTTTCTCCGAAAAGCTTTCCTTTGGTCGGAAATTCAAGATGAAAGTTCAGAGCCATTTTTCTCAATGTATGCCATTTTTCTTTTCAATATAAATTATACCATTCGAAAGTACAAGTCTTAAGCTACCCAACACTTTAGTTTCAAGTTGGAGAAATGAAGGCTCCATAAGTAATAAAATTGGAAAGACAGCGGTGCGCGGGCAGGCCCGCTCTCTGCTCTGCGCTGAAACGCGCTATAAGTGTTGTATTGCACTTTTCGCTGTTTTATACTTAAAATATATGACATAATTAGTTTTCTAAACGTTAATTTTGAAAAAAGTCCATATATTTATGAATATATTACAAATCAAACATATTTATGAACACATTCTAAATCGTATTGTAACGGGATGGCTAATGGGGGAAAATCCCAAAAAGCCACAGGCCAGCGATGCCCTAGAACACGTTGTCGCGGGTGTCAGACTAAAATGACTTGCCCGGGGATCTGCTCCAGGAATCCCGAAAACAACGCGAAGATCGCTCGCGAACTTCGCTTTCCAACTAATTGGATCGCTGAGTGAAAAGCGCGCGCTCGAAGAGTAAAGCGCGCGGCCGCTACGCTCAGATATGAAAACAACCGGCGGAGTCGTTTTCCCGCGGAGGCGGCGGTATCCGGGAGAAGGACAGGTTGTAATGAACAACGCGACGAGTAACTAGATATCACAGTACATTACAATCACTAATAAGTACTAGCACAATGCACGTGCTGATTAAAACAGTGAGTTAGTTCGCGCACGACAGTTAAGATTCAAACGCGCGAACGATACGGCGAGCGGCGAAGCTGCTACTCTCGCGCGCGGTATTAAAGTACGGCGGGCTGACACACACCCGCACGTACACGGCACAGAAAGTTTGCACGGGGCGATTTCCGTGCAAACCTTTACATTTAACGCGAGAGATGACAGTATAATACTTTAAGAAGGAGCAACCGGTGCACTCGGCTCTCTCTCGCTCTCTCTCGCTCGCGCAGTCGTTGCGCTCTATGACTCTCTCTCTCTCTCTCTCTCTCTCTCTCTCTCTCTCTCTCTCTCTCTCTCTCTCTCTCTCTCTCTCTCTCTACTCGCTGAAACGGATCGGCAGGCCGGCGGGCTGGCTGCTGGCTCCTCGCTCGCTATCTCTCGTGCTGCTCGTGGCACACGCGGCGCGGTCTCTCTCTCTCTCTCTCTCTCTCTCTCTCTCTCTCTCTCTCTCTCTCTCTCTCTCTCTCTCTCTCTCTCTCTCTCTCTCTCTCTCTCTCTCTCTCTCTCTCTCTCTCTCTCTCTCTCTCTCTCTCTCTCTCTCTCTCTCTCTCTCTCTCGCTGAAACGGATCGGCAGGCCGGCGGGCTGGCTGCTGGCTCCTCGCTCGCTATCTCTCGTGCTGCTCGTGGCACACGCGGCGCGGTCTCTCTCTCTCTCTCTCTCTCTCTCTCTCTCTCTCTCTCTCTCTCTCTCTCTCCCTTACTCGCACGCTAGTCTGCGCCTCCACTTCACTCGCGGTAAAGCTATATACAACAAACTATACGGCGCGAACGTAAAAGACTTTTGAGATATACGGAAGAGATGTTCACGGCGCGATGGCAGACACGAAGATGGCTGCCGTGACTCGCATAAAGCCGTAGCAGCTTCGCGGGTACACGACGGGCATATTACGCATCGCGAGACCGTTTTAATCCGGTCGGGATGCTCGCGCACTCGCGCCCCCAATGAGCATGCCTGCTCGGCGCGGCTAATTTGAATCATGAATCACCTAACTCGCGCACGCGTTACAGTATTAATATTTTGTTTATTTCTTAATGCTTTTACTTTTATCTAAATTTATTTGGATAGGTCTTTTCTCGATACTTGTCTTTTTTATCATCTTTATATTATTTTACCTTTTTGCATGATTTTTTCCTTTTCTCCTGATGCTGAAAATCATTTTAACTCGAGTCTTTTAGTGTCTGATAGCAACTTAACGCAATGTAATGCCAGAGTTCCAGGCACTATTTTTGCCGATTCCAATATTTGTTTTAATTTTAGTTTAATTTCTAAAGATTTGTTTTTTGATGAAAAAAAGGAAACAATGTTTTAAAAATATTTAGTTGCTCACTCGTAAAGATGAACCGTCAATATGTAATTATCGGATACAGAGGGAGGTAGTTTATAAGAATAGTAAAATGTTAAATGGGTATTTTTTCTGAAAAGTAAAAAAACAAATTGAATATCTTATGATAGGAGTGTGTTTAAAAATGTATAATATATAAAAGTTCGAAAAAATTTCGCAAGAAGGCCATAATATTGTCAGGAAATTATTTTTATGTGATATGTGATATCAACTTTTAGAATGCCATTTCTACCACAATTTAATTGTAGAAAATGCAGTGATTTATAGAAAAGCTCCAAAGTCGACAAATGAGCTACAAATTGGATAGGAATTCATGTTTTAGATTTTTCGGAATTTTATTTTTCTAGTTGAAAGTATCTTTACAATTTTATGCAATCTGTTGTCAATTTTTATAGACGAAAATTTTTCTGATACTTTTTTTCGAAAGTAAATCCTTGTGTGTTCTGAATAGCTCCTTTTCAGAATTTACAGTATCGGATTCGGAAAATATTTTAAACGATAGTACATATCCTGAGAAAATACCTAACATTTTACCATTTCGATAAAATATCTCTCCCCATCGCATAGTTTTTGCAAACTTTCTCGCCTAGCATTGAAAAAAAAACAAGTATCGAGAAAAGACCTATCCAAACAAATTCAGATAAAAATAAAAAAATTAAGAAATAAACAAAAAATTAACAAGATTTAGAATATGAATATATGAACTTTTATAGAAAATAATGTTTAGAAAATTGATTATGTCATATATTTTAAGTATAAAACAACGAAAAGTGAAATGCAACAGTAACAGCGTGTTTCAGTGCAGAGTGGAGAGCGGGCCCGGCCGTGCGCCGCACAGTGGCCAATCTGAGCCCAAAAGTGATCAAAATTAATGTTTTAAGAGAATTTTTGAGATAGGGATTTTTTCTTTGCGGGGTTCGATAGGTGCAGTAATTACCTATGATTATCTGTTTCCGTTTAAACGATATACCTAAGTCCTTCTTTTTACAGGCTTGAGATCACTATGCGGCAATTTCATCTCAAATATCCTTTATTGTGTTAAAAAATGATGTCCCTTCTATTGACTGTCACATTGCAAGTATTTAAGATACGACAAAGAGGTAAAAAATTATAAAAGTTGACAGTAAAAGCTAAAATTTAAGCTCTCATTTGTTTAAAAAAAATTGATTTTGCAGGAAATTGTAAGCAATCAAACATAGCGTAAGAAACCCATTAAAATTAATTTTAGACACGTTTAAGCTGTGCATTTATTTTGCATTAATACCTTTATAATAAATATTATACATATAAGTATGTATTTATGTATAATTTAATATAATATATGATATAAAATAATAAATAATATATATCTTTTTCTGAAAATATAGCTTATTTGCTAAAAAAAGTGTATTTATTATTTGTTCTGTAAAATGCATAGTTTAGGAGGAAAATGAGGTAAAAAATTTACAAAAACTACAAAAATTCATAAGAACTGCTATTTTGATAATTTTCAGCTCTGAAACTTTATGTTGAAAACCGTAAAAAATTTGGAAGGGTTAAAAATATTCAGTAAAACATGAAAAAAATTTTGAGCAAAAAAAATTTTTTATCTTAAATTTATTAGAGAATAACTCGTATATATATATATACACACACAGACACACACACACACACACACAGGTGGGCACGCGCGGGCACATATACGCACGCACACATGCTCACACACATATACATATTCAATACATATATATATTCAAGGGCAAGGAGTTAAAAATTTTTCGTCATTTCAAGCGATTGAATGGATTGTATTTTTAATTATTTTCTTACGCTATCTTCGATTGCTTACAATTTCCTGAAAAATCAATTTTTTTTAACAAATAAGAGCTTAAGTTTTAGCTTTCACTGTCAACTTTTATAATTTTTTTACTTCTCTGTCGTATCTTAAATACTTGCAATGTGACAGTCAATAGAAGGGACATCATTTTTTAACACAATAAAGGATATTTGAGATGAAATTGCCGCATAGCGATCTCCTTTAAAAAAAAGGACTTCGGTATATCGTTTAAACGGAAACGGATAATCATAGGTAATTACTGCACCTATCGAACCCCGCAAAGAAAAAATCCCTATCTCAAAAATTCTCTTAAAACATTCATTTTGATCACTTTTGGGCTCAGATTGGCCACTGTGCGCCGCTGTCTTTTCAATTTTATTACTTATGAAGCCTTAATTTCTCCAACTTGAAACTATAGGGTTTTGTAGCTTAAGAGTTGTACTTTCGAATGGTAAAATTTATATTGAAAATAATAATGACATACATAGAGAAAAATGGCTCTGATGTTTCAACTTAAATTTCCGACCAGAAAAAATGATTTAAAAAAAAAACAATAGCACCATTGGAAAGAGGAGGAAAAGATCTATCAATATATGTCTTCTGTTTTCTTTGTTTTTTGTTTTTTTTTTTTCAAGAGATTCAGCGTGTGGTTAGTTGAAAAGAGCGCATTTTACGGAAAAAGGCGCCACGCACTTCCGCCGGCCGGTTTCTGGTAGACGCTTCCATAAATAGCTACAACCTGTAAAAATTTGAATCCATTCTGTAGACTAATTTTTGAGAATAAAATTGAAAAATGAAAAAAATACATTGTGTATGAAACGCGATTTCGGGAGTAAAATTGACTTGATTGTTCCGAAATTTCTTGTAGAGGTAGATCTTAGATAACACTCGGCTGAGTTATTTGGGCTAAATGATTGGTCAATAAATTTCAGAAAAATTTCGAGATTAAAATTTTTTTAACCTTTCGTCAAATTGTAATTTCTCGAGAACGGCGCGATGAAACAGCTCCAAATTTATAGACGATTTTGTGTGTGATATAGATAATATGTGATATATGAAATTTATATTTGATATATAAAATGTTCGTATTTTACAAAGTCATTTTCTTTGTCGCATGATAACTAGAGAAAAAAATTGGTTTAATCGTGTTCAAATTTTGTGGAGATGTAGAGTTTATATGTTTATCATATAAGTCCTTAAGGCGGTCTTACATCTAAACATTATTAAAAAATCAAATTTTTTTATTGCATTTTTCAATTGTATATATGTTATTCTGAACCTACAAAAACTAATTTGGATCAAACATTAAAAAAATTTAAGATGATATGGCTGAAAGAGCTTACTATCGCTACAATGACGAAAAAATATATTTTCTTTTTTGTGTTTCCTCCTTTATGCTTTTACGCTTATGCTAGGCAAAAATTTACTTAAATCTGTTTTAAAATATCAAAAACACATTATTTAAACCAATATGGTATATAGTGCTTGTTGGAATGTAGGTTCAGGTTGAGGCGAAGAAATAATTAGTCACACACTTGATGATAATTCGTAATTTATTAAAGGATTGCTCTTTCTCTCTCTCGCTCGCACACACACACACGTCCTATTCGGTCCGGCGCTCTGGGAGAAGTGGCGCTCGCGAAGGCAGCCGCACGCAGGGTGAAGTGAGGGTGCTTCCTCTACTCACGCATACATAGATACTCGCACACACACACGCGGGAAGCGCGCATACTTTCAACACTCCCTCCCGCGCTTTACGCGTTCGCTTACAAACAATCTTATCTATATATATAAACAATCTAAAGTACAAAAATAAATATTTGATTTTCTATCTTGTGGGATCTAAGAAGATTCATGGTTTAGTGCCTGAAACATAGAATTAGTTTAATCAGATTTACATGTAGATCAAACGATAAAGGTTAATACATCCGCAATCTGTCGCTTTGAGGCTAACCAATTTACTTTCACTAACTTTCGCTCTACACATTCTCGTACATAGTGCTCTTTAATATCAGTCATATGTCTGAGCTTACTACCACCGTTCGTTTTAGCACTCGCTTCTGCCGCTTTATTATCGCACCATAATACGACGGGAGTAAAATCCCAATCTAGAGCCCTTTTAAGACAATTATGAATTGACATCATTTCCTGACAACAATCGCTCATTGCTACGTATTCTGCCTGACAAGGTAGATAGAGCAACGTAATTTTGCTTCTTCGTTCGCCAAGTAATCGTGTCATTAAACAATTTTATTATGTAGCAGCTTGTAGTCTTGGCTCCTTTACAGTCACCAAAACTTGCGTCAGAATATCCTTGCATGTCATTACCATCTCCATAGTAATTAATGCTATGAGTCTTTGTATCCTTCAAATATCGAAGCATTCGAACAATCATCTTCCAATCTTCCTCCTTAGGGTCAATTTGATGTCTGCTTAGAACGTTCACTCCATACGCTATACCGGGTCTGCTGGCGTTCGCTAAGTACAACAAAGATCCTACGATCTCTCTGTACAATCTGTTATTTTGATTCTCTGCTCTCGCAAAGATACTGTTTTCGTTCTCTATCTTACGTCCTATTCTTTCTTTATTGGATACTTGATTCGTTACCATGGGGGTTCTCTGAGGGTGACTGTTTTCGTAACCAAATCGTTTCAGTATTCTGTCAATGTATTTTTGTTGACTCAGTTTCAGTACTTTCGCTTTCTTGTTTCGTTCGATCTCCAATGCAAGGTAATATTTCGGTTCTCCAATATCACTCATCTCAAATTCTCGGTTCAACTTTCGCTTGACTTCTTGGATTTTCTCAAAATCATTACCAGTGATTAAGATGTCATCAATATACAAAATCAGTATTAAAACTTTATTGTTTTCATTCCAACTGGATAAGCAGGGCTCATCAGGATCGGGTGTCAAACCCATTTTTGCAGCCTTTTCCTTAAATTTTTCATTCCAGCATTTCGGACTCACTTTCAGACCATACAATGCTTTTTCTAAATTACAAACCTTTCGCTTCCTTACTTCATTCGAGCATTCTATTCCTTCCGGAATTTCCATGTAAACTTCACTCTGAAGTTGTCCGTTCAAAAAGGCTGTTTTGACATCCATTTGACAAATATGAAAATCACATTTGTTTGCTATAGCTCGTATAGTTCGGATAAGTGGTAGTCGAGACACTGGCGCATATGTCTCTTGAAGCTCATGCTCATTGCAATCCTTAAAACCTCTTATTATAAGTCTAGCCTTGTATCGTACGCTGTTATCTGGTTCTATCTTACGCTTTAGCACCCATCTCGAATCGATTATGTTGGGTTTTCTGTTCTCACTGTTTATCGAGGATCTGTCAACGAGCTTCCAGACTTGATTTTTGTTTAATGATTCTAATTCATTCTCTATAGCTTCCGTCCATTTTAGTCTGTCTGAGCCATTTACAGCCTCTTTATATGTAACAGGTTCACCATTTATATTTTCCAACAAGGCATGTGTATCATTGTCTACAATTTTTATATCATCGTTCGCTTTGTTCTTTCGTGGCCTTCCTCTACTTCGTTTCACATCTGTTTTGGTTTCTACATCTTCCGCTTCCTTTTCAAATTCAGTAAACTAGGTGTCTGTGTCTATTTCAGTTTCAACCTTTTCCCAGTGTTCAAGATCCTTAACTTTGTATTTATCAACAAATACTAATTTCTCATTACATCTAACATCCCTGCTTTCGTACAATTTGCCTTCATCTTGACTAAACAGGACGTAACCAGTCGTTTTATAACCAACTATGGATCTGAATTTTGGTCCACTCTTTCGCTGTATTTTCATGTACGCCAAACATCCGAAGCGTTTTATTTGCATTAAGTCAGTCCTATAGTCAGGTTTGAACACTTGAATAGGAATTTGCATATCTACAGATGCACGTGGAGTTCTGTTATAAGCGTAAACGGCTGCTTCTAGAGCTAAATCCCACATGTTTTCGGGTAGTCCAGAGTCATTTATCAACGTTCGCACTTTCTTTTGTATCGTTTGATTAAATCTTTCGCTACTTTATTATGCTGAGGTGTATTAGGACAGGCACGTTGTAATTCCGTACCCAGCTTACTCAAAACTTTCAATAATTTTCCGCCAGTGATTTCTGTCCCTTGATCGGATCTTAAATAGCACACTTTCGCATCTTTCCCTAAATAATTTCGACCGCTCTTGACAAAGGAGTCGAAACAGAACGCAGTTTCGTCTTTTGTATTCATATGGTATGCCATGGCAAGGCGAGAATAGTCGTCTACAAACACCGAAATGTACTTGTATTTCTCTGGATAAGTGACTGGACTTATCATCCTCACTGTGTGCGAATGCACAATTTGCAAGGGCTCTGTCGCTCTAAGTCGAGTTCGTTTAAGACACAATCGATTTATCTTCAAGATCATACATATTTCACAATCAAGAATTCCGTCATCAAAAACCGTTTGATTTAATCTTTAATATGCGGATACTTTCGCTGCATTGCCTTCAAATAGTTTAATGACGCATGTCTCATTCTTGCGTGCCACAGCATAACTTTATTATAGGTAGAAAGTTCGTTCTGAGTTTCTGTGCATGTGTCATAATTTTTCTTTTCGCTCACTTATTTCACTTTCGCTAATATTTAACTTTCGGTTTAACACAGTATTTTTTAAATCAGCATTTTCGACGCTTTTGTTATTCTACCCTCAACATAACTTTCACTTTGATCATTTCTTTCGTTCTCTTTCACAGTTTCAGTATTTATTTGATTTTTCATACGCCTAGTAGTTACGTACGCTACAATTTTATCATTTAATTGATCTCTTTCGCTACCTTTGTGATTAATTTCAAATTTTATTAGCCAGTATGGCCCTTTTTTTTTGATTGATCAATTTGTCTATCTCGAAATAACCCTGAAAATGACCTTCTCCCTCCGATCTTAAATTGGCATACTCATTTTTGTTTGCGCATTTAATTTCTTTCGCTTGTTTATTAAAAGTTTTAAATATGAGCCTCGAATTCGTTAAATGTTCAGTAGCACCTGTGTCTGCTAAAAGTTCGGCCAGTGAAACATTCTCATTTTTCTTTCTTTCTAGATTCGTGACCTTGAGAGCACTATTCTTCTCTATTTCTAACTTTCTCTTTATACCTTTACGCTCTGTCATTGAGTACTCACGATTTTCTTTGTTATTGTAATTTAGTCTATATCTCTTAGCGCTATTATCGTATTTCCTTTCATTCTTTCGTTTAGTGCCTCTACTTTCGCTTCTATTTCTGTTAGAGTTATGAAAAACTCTACTTTCGTACCTTTGATGCGAGTTCTTCCGACCTTCCCACGCAAGTCTTTTAGGACATTGAGCGGCGATGTGGTTGGTGAGTTGCTTGCACTCAAAGCAGACTCCCAATCATGTGCCGACATGTGGGCAGCTCCTTCCCAAGTGCCCAAAGTCGTCGTAGTTGTAACACTTGATCGGTGTGGTGTCCACCTCAAGGATTGTCGCAATCGCTGCAGCTTGTCTTTTCGCCTGGTCTTTCGCTTGAGTTCTTACGCTTTCAATCTGTAATACAAGCATCTTTGTTTGATCAAAACTGAGGGGTTTATCAGCTGTACTTCTCATCATGAAGTCAACACTTTGAATTTTGTTGTTTGATCCAACTACTGCGTTATAAAATACAACACGAATTTCTTCGGCAGACAAAGTTTGAATTCACAAAAGATTATTGTAATTGCGAACAACTTCTTCAAATTTATCAATAAATTCGTTTGCTTTTCCTTTCTCTGGCTTATAATGCATATTATATAACTGCCTCCTTAGTGTATAAGAAGTTGTATTGACTTTACTCATTTTAATTTCTTTATTTCAATTTAACAAAACTGGATCTTTAATATCCATTACTTTCGCATGATATTCATTGTGAATGTGGTTTATCAGAATGTCTCGTACCTTAAATTTGTGTTTTTCTTTCGCTGATTCACTCAAATTATCATTCGCTTTGACAGTCTGATCGATTACATACAAAATATCATTCGCTATTAATTCTGACGTCAAGAAGCCAATAAATATTCAAACTTTGTCTGTTTAGTTAATTTATAATCTCATTTAAAAACAGATCCTTTTTCCGATAGTCCGAACTTTAATGTTTCTGTTAATTCTCTCGATACAACAATAAAACTTCCGTTATTTGAATCGTTCGCTTTATTTATCCTTCGCAATTCGTCTTTAACTATCTGAATCACTTCCGTTTTATTGATATTATGAGAAGACATTTGTGTGGAACTTAAACACGCTTGTTTATTGAATGATTGTTCTTCATTATCATCAGAGATATTATTTTCTACCTGTTCGCTCAATTCGATCTACATCGTGTTTAGTTCCCTATCCATGTACTCAAATACTTGGTTGATATTTTCCTCAACCTTGTCAGCCAGCTTCTTTTGATTTAACTCCATTCGCTTCATCCGCTTATCCATTTCTGACAACTGACGTTGGATTTCTATCAAAATAGAGTCAAAGAATTTAGGTACAATTATATTTACATATCTGTTTATGAAAACTTTGTTCGTAGAGGTTATTGTTTGTATATTTTAATTTTTTTTTGTTTACCTGCCAATGTTGTGATTATTTTCTCATTTTGACCTTCACTTACCGAAATGTTGTCCGCCGCTAGTTTTACAATGTCTTTCGATGTTTTTACTTTCTCTGCTGCCGCTGCTTTCGCTATTCCGTCTGCCAGTCTTTGAGAACAATGAGCAGCAATGTGCTCCGTGAGTTGCTTGGACACAAAGCATTCTCGGAGTTCCTTACTGGCGTGTGAACTGCCAAGTTCATTATTCTCTTTCGTATTTTCTTCATTACGCTTTTTCTCCTTTTCCTCTTCATGCTCTTTCTCTTTTACTTCATCAATCTGTTTCTCTTTTTCTCCGTCACGCTCTTTCGCTTTTCCTTCATCACGCTCTTTCTCTTTTTCTTCGCCACGCTCTTTCACTATTTCTTCATCACGCTCCGTTGCTTTGACTTCATCACGCTCCTTCGCTTTATGTTTGGCACGTTCTAACTCGCTATCATTACAATAGGAGTTAGATTATAATTGTTATTCAATTTTGCTGCACACAAGCCATATTGAATATAGGAATTAATTGTACCGAGTTTGTATGTTACTCCTGTTTCTGCTATAAAGATTATGTTCTTTTCGGTTACTTCCACCCACATTCGCTCGTCCGCGTGTTTTATTGGAAATTCATGAATGACCCCTTGAGTCTTCAGAAAAAGCAGTAAGGCAGTGTCATCTATTGTGGAATAGATCAAATTATTTTAGTAATATATCGATATATTTTTCATTATTATTATCGGTAAATTGTTCATGAACACTTTATTGTGTGCGTGTTTAGTTTTAATTTATTTATTTAGACTGCGCAGTCAGTTTTCGGTTTGAGGTTTTCAATGCATGCATGTTTATATATATGTATATATATATATATATATTCCGTACGATATGTATATTAATTCCGTTCGCGCCGTTCGCTATCTTCCTTTTCTTTCGCATAAGGCACGCTTCCACATTTCTATGCTTGCATTGTCTGCAGCTTCCGCGACGCACGGCGTCTCGCGTAAGCCCGCATCAGCGCAAGGCATACATGTATACAAATGTGCGCGCGCGCGATGTCTTTCGCGTCATCGGCTGATAATACTCGCGCGCGCGCCTACCGTTTCGGCTCACCGCCGCCTTACGCTTGTGAGCGCCTACCGCTGTGGTTCGGGGCCACTATACACTCGCGCGCGCTTGCCGCTGTGGCTGACGGACACTTTATAACGCTTGTGCGCGCTTGCCGCTTTGGCTCGCGGCCCCTTTTACGCTTGCGCACGCCTGTCGTTTCGTCTCTCGCTCCCTCCGATGTTCGCGCGGGAAGCCGGCGCGCTGCCATGTTGATCAGGCACAGCCGCGCATGCTCCCTCCGATCGCGATCGTGCCTGTATTTACGTGCCGGCGAGAACTCATCGCAAAGCACGTGCCGATTCCGAGAAACGCGTCCGCCTCCCGTCACCGGTATAAACAACCGAAAACTCTTGTTCGAACACGCTCGGCCGACACAAACAATATACCGTGATTTGAGATTCCACGAACTTAGGCAGTTTAGTTATTTCAATTTTAGCTTCCGAATTAATCTTACTCTATATACTTTGCTTTTCGATTTTATGTTTTTATGTATAACTTCCGAATCACTCTTACTCTATATTCTTACACTTTTATCTATGACTTTCGACCTTCGCTCACTTTTAACTTTCGTATCGCTTTTATGTATATATATTTCAAAAACTTCTAGCAAAACAAAATTCCCGACTCGTACAGGTTGTAATAAAGACTTAACGTTCACTTTCTCTTGCATACAACATTTTTCATTCAATTTCCGATACACTTCGCGTGTACTTTCACTACGTTCGATATGAATCTGATTCCCTAAAATCTCGACAGAATTCTTCTCCCGAACGCGGCTCTCCACGCACGGTGCGGCAGCAGTCATTGTTTTTGTCACTCGCGGACAAGGACCTTTCTTCAAGACTCAGTTATTATCACTCTCATACCTTCTGATTTTGTCGCCTCCTGGGCCTCTCGGCTTGGCGCAGCTGAGCGCTCTGGGTTCATAACCTGTTGGAATGTAGGTTGAGGTTGAGGCGAAGAAATAACTAGTCACACTCTTGATGATATCTCGTAATTTATTAAGGAGTGCTCTTTCTCTCTCTCGCTCGCCGCACACACACGTCCTATTCGATTCGGCGCTCTGGGAGAAGTGGCGCTCGCGGAGACAGCCGCATGCAGGGTGAAGTGAGAGCGCTCCCTCTACACACGCATACATAGATACTCGCACACACACGCGGGAAGCACGCATACTTTCAACAGTGCTAATATAGTATAAGGATAACAAAATAATTAAATTTACATACGGAATTTATTATAAAAATAAACCATATTGTGGAATTCGAAATCCAGTGAAATCATCTTGTGACAATTTTGCACTTCTATTCTAGTAAAGTGATCATTCCGTAACCAAAATTCGACAGCAATTTACTATATGAATACTCTCTTTTGTACGAATATGGGAGCCTCCGCCAGAAACCAGCCAGCGGGTGCGCGCGACACATTTTTCGTGCAAAATACGCTCTGTTCAACACGCTCGGAATCGTATTCTGAGTCTCTCAGAAAAAAACAAAACACATATATCGATAGATTTTTTGCTGCTTTTTCCAAGGTGCTCCTGTTTTTACTCCGAAACTCTTTCTTCCGGTCGAAAATTCAAGCTGAATGTTCAGAGCCATTTTTCTGAAAGTATATCATGTTTTTCTTTTTCAAAATGCATATCACCATTCGAAAGTACAAGTCTTAAGCTACAAAACCTAAATTTCCAAATTGGAGAAATGAAGGGCTCAAAAGTAACAAGATTAAAAAGACAGCGGCGAGTAGCCGCGCGAGCTCTTCGCGCTGCACTCGGACGCGCCGCACGCTCTAGCTTGGTATAATGAGCTCGTAATCGTATTTTGAGTCTCTCAGAAAAAAACAAGAGACATATATCAATAGATTTTTCCTGCTCTTTCCAATGGTGCTATTCTTTTTACTCCCAAATACTTTCTTCTGGTAGGAAATTCGAGTGTAAAGTTCAGAACCATTTTTCTTAAAGTATAACATGTTGTTCTTCAAAATGCACAGCACCATTTCGAAAGTACAAGTTATAAGTTGCAAAACCCTAAATTTTCAAGTCGGAGAGACGTAGAGCTCAAAAGTAATAAGATTAAAAAGATAGCGGTGAGCGGCCGCGTAAAGTCTGTTCTGCGTTTGGACAAATATCAATGATTTTCAATCGCTGTTGTAACCCTTTTGATGGAGCAAAGCATTCACCTAAGCTGAGGTTTGTTTCTGAAAAAATGAAAGCTCATTTTCCGAACTTACAAGATAAAGATACAATATGTGATTCTTGTCGATTAAAATTTGATGCGAAAATTGAGGAAGAAAATATAGTTAGTGTCAATGGAAGAATCTAGAGAAATTATTTCTAATTATTACTTTTAAGCTGTACGTTTCTCCAACTCGGGGTTCCAAATTCAGAGTTTTGTAGTTTATAACTTGTACTTTCGAAAGGTGCTATGCATTTTGAGGAACAACATGTTATACTTAAAAAAAATGGTTCTGAACATTTCACTCGAATTGCCGACCACAAGAAAGTGCTTGAAAGTAAAAAGAATAGCACCATTGGAAAGAGCAGGAAAAAGGCTATTGATATACAGGGCGTGTCATTTTAATTGACGCACCCGAAATTTTCAAAAACGGCGTCTCCTAGAAAACAATGATTCAAACAAAAGTTGTAGGGTACGGAGGGGGCCAACTGATAATGACCTTCACTTTGACCTTGAGGTCGAGGATCAAAGTCATTTGAAGGTCAAATCGATTGTTTGCATAGGAACCCCCACTTTTGACCCCGGAAATGGAAAGAGCCGCAAATTTTACGTTCAAAGATGACCTTGACATTAACTTCAAACTTAAAGGTCAACATAATGTAAAGAAGGAAATCATTCAACGCATTCAAATATTTGGAGAACTACACAGACTACACAAGAAAATGTTTTGTACAAAATCTGAGTGTAGGGGGGGGGGGGGGGCAACTGACCATGATATTGATCTTAAGGTCAATATTAAGATGTGGCCTTGACGTAGACGTCAAGATCCAGGATAAAGATCGAAGAGATCCAAGAAGGACAAAGACCTATTCCAGCTTTACCAGACACAACGACGTAGACGTTATAGGAAAGTATTTCGTTGGAGTACTCAATTTTTCTAAGCCCCCTTGCCTTTCACGTTCCGGGGTGCTTTCTGTTGTCGTGAATCCCCTAGCTTCTCACGTTTTGGGGTACTTTCTGTTGTCGTGAGTCCCCTCGCCTCTCACGTTCCGGGGTACTTTCTGTTGTCGTGAGTCCCCTCGCCTCTCACGTTCCGGGGTGCTTTCTGTTGTCGTGAGTCCCCTCGCCTCTCACGTTCCGGGGTGCTTTCTGTTGTCGTGAGGCCCCTCGCGTCTCACGTTCAGGGGTGCTTTCTGTTGACGTGAGTCCCCTCGCCTCTCACGTTCCGGGGTGCTTTCTGTTTTCGTGAGTCCCCTCGCCTCTCACGTTCCAGAGTAATTTACTTTTTCAATATCAATCAATGTCAACCTCGTAATAGTTGTTCAAAGTTAGCACCATTGGCTTCGAGACATAAGTTGATTCTAATTTGAAAATGATCAACAGTCTTCAGCTGTACATTTCTTGGAATTGCCTCATGGAGAACGTCTCATCTAGAAAAATAAAAGTGCTCGATCGTTACTGTACGACCATCCGTCGACGAGAAATAGCCAATTTTGGAGAGCGTCTTTTTCTCGAAAAATCGATATATCTCGAAAAATAATGAATATTTTTAAATTTTTCAAAAACGTGCCTTTTTGTCTTGCCATGAGCTATACTTACAGTAAATATAAAGTGTCCAGGCATAAAATTGACCGAGTACTAGAGAACCCGATTTTTAGAGGTTTTTTCGATACATCTCCAAAAGTAACAAAAATCGATACATGTATTTTCATGAATCGATAGATCTTTTTACTACCTACAACTTCCTCATTTAACTTTTTTTGATCCGAGTTATAGTTTTTCTTTTATTGGCGAAAAACCGTTTTTTCCAACTTTACGAATTTTTTTGACCAAGTTCGCCACTTCGGCTGCAGTTGTATGAAACAGAAAAGTTATTCAGAATTTAATTTCCTATAAAGCCATATTTTTTTTTTTTTATCCGGAATAACTTGTTGTTTTGAGTACGAAAAGATGGCTGCCGATCACCGTACACGCGGTGATTCTAGAGCCGGCTTTACAGCGCACACTCTTGGCGACGTCTTGGAGTCGGTAAATACGCACACTCCAAGGCGTTTTCAGAAATGGGGAGAATAGCAATTGAGTGTGCTATTTCCCCTAAGAACCTTAGTGATAGGCTTCCTAGCGCGCGACAGCGAAACAAACGAGAGAGAGACAGCAACGTACGCGCGAAGTCGGCATGTGAGCACATGCGACTGTTACGGCACTTACTACCACGAACACTTTGATGCGTACCTGTAAGAAAGTTGCTATCCCTACGTCACTCGAGAGTAGACGTAGAGGATAGAGTAGATTTTCTTCGCTGTGGCCATGGCGACGACTCCCACGATCCGGCTCGAAGGACCAAAAGTTTTGTATGTTTAAGGATGGATCGTGGAATACTGGTTCAAATAAGAACGACGTTTCGTGTGGAGATATGAATGGTTTATTGAGTGCCCGTTGAGCAGTCTTCCGCTGCTGTCTCTCTTGGCCGTCGCGCTTGTACTACTGAGCCGGCCGGCGCTGCGAAGTGCCGTCGGCGTCTTGATCGATGGAGGGGCGGGTGGTAAGGGAGACACGTGGGGAGCGCTGAGCGGTGTGGCTCTCGCGCGCGTGTGTAATGTAGCCGGAGTAGGGGAACGCTCTCGGCTGTGTGTTCTTACACTGAGTCCGCAACACCTTTGCTCCCTCACACTCTGCGTTGTAACAGTCGATAACTTAAGAGTTTTTATTATTTTTCCTGCTATTCACAATTTTTCATGAAATTCAAGGTACCACTATTTTTTTGTTAATAAAATTACTTAATGTTTGCAATTAGTATAATTTTATTAGGGGATCTATGTGACGTGTAGAAAAATTGCATTAAAAATATAAATATAAAAAAGAAAATAAATGTCAATAGACACAAGTGCGCGAGTTGGTAAATACGCAAACGTAAACAACAACACTCGTAACGAGGCGCCCATTCATGATTAAGCTACTACGCTTCTGACGTGAGAAGAATAACAGCCGATTCTTCGAGATTCTTCGAGAAGCTTCGAGAACCTTCCATGGGCTTCTATATACTTTATAAGTACAACCAGTACAGAAAACTTATTTATAAGACGGTCATCAGCTGTTCCTTAGCTTATAACAGCATTTCATTCTAGTTTAAATGCACTGATGACCGTTCTCTTAAATCATTTGTAAATATTAATCATTTCTTTATTTCATACCTGTAAAGAGAGACCTAGGTGGGGAGAATAAAGCCGGATCCTTCTAGAAGGTTCTAGAATGATCCCGACTGACTATATATTCCGCTACCCAAGTAGTAGCGATTCATTCTAATCCCAACCTCAGAGCAGTTCACAGCTCCACGGCTCGGTCTCTCTCCATACACCAATATAAATGGAGTCTTTCAATAAAGAGAGCCTTGATCTCTGTTCAATTTTAGACTATACCTTATAATTTAGTAACCAATAACATCACTACCTATTCTCAATGCATGCCGTCGTTGAAAACATATTAAATTAAATACTTAAAAGTCAATTTCAGTTTGTTTTTATTTGATAAAATACTCCTGAATAGTAAAATCACTAACTATGAATATCGGAACAAGTCCGAAATCTTACAAGCTATTGTAGTTCTTTCGTTTTTAACAAAAACGTTGTTTTTTAAAAGCTTATAACTCTCAAAATCTGAAAAACTTTAAAATAATCTTGATAATGCAGAACATAAATCTATGATCTGTAAACATTTGAATCCATTCTATCAACTAGTTTTTGAGTAAAAAATTGAAAACAGAAAAAATGAATTTTGTATGTCGTATGATATCTTGAGTAAAATGGGCTTAATCGCTTTAAAATTTCATGTGGGAGGAGATTTTAGATATTTTTTAGCTGAGTTCTTTGGGCAAAAAGATTGGTCCATAAATTTAAGAGATATTTGACGTTAAAAATTGGTTAACCTTTTGTTCAAATCGAAATTTCTTGGAAACGGCTCGATGTATCAGCTCCAAATTTATAGACAATTTTGCATGTGATACAGATAACATATGCGTAAATTTTTATCAAGATCGTACGATTACTTTCTGAGATATTTAATATTTAAAATTTTCATATTTCATAAACTCATTTTATTTGTCGCATGATAACTAGAGACAAAAAAATTGGTTTCATGGTGTTGAAATTTTGTGGAGATGTTGAGTTTATATGTTTATCGTATAAGTCTTTGAGTAAAAAAATTGTCTCATGATTTTTAGAGATATTTAAAATTAAAATTTTTTTATGTATTTTGTATATCGACTTTACACTTTTTGAAAAACTATTTTTCATTTCTTAAAGGCATTAAAATTAGTATATTGTTTTTATTAACAATGCATTCAAAGCAGCATGAAATTACCAAAATTAAAAAAAAACAATTGACGATAGCTATATTTGTTTATTAGTTATTCATAAAAAAATAATTTTTCATTTAGAGGTTATATCTTCGAAATGGTAAAAGCTATCGAAATAAAATTTTTTGTCTCATACCCTGTCGGAAAGTGTTGTCTTCCCACCCTGCTCTCACGGCCGAAAGTGTCACATTCCCTCACGCCTAGAAACTGCGACGCGCATGCGCGTTTCTCTAATTTTCGGCCCGGCTGGCGCCGCCTGCGTGTTGCAGCCCTCGCTGCCGCTCGGGCCGCAAATCACCTGCAGGCGGCGCTAGTCGGCAGAAAATTAGAAACATGCATAAGCCTCGCAGTTTTAGGAGTGAGGTTATGTGGAACTTAAGACCCTGAGATCAGGGTGAAAAGGCAATAATACACTTTCCTCCAGGGAATACATGAGACAAAATAGTATACGCAACACGGGAGGGAAGTAGAACCTCTGAACCCGCGTGTTTACCGCCCTCGCCTTCGGCTCGGGCGTTAATATCACACGCAGGTTGGGATGTCTTACTTCCTTCCCTTGGTGCGTAATATACTATTTTGTTAATGTCTTATATATAAATCTATCATTTGTTAAGATTTCAAGTAGTTATGACAAATATTTTTAAAGAAAAAGATTATTTATTCGCCGCGAAAAAGAGGTTTCCTTCCTCTAAGCGATAGGAAGAGAACTTAGTCTTCCGTTACGAGGAATCGATATACCCGATCTCCCATCCACTTTTCATGCAAAAAAGGTCCTATTCCGGCACTTATTAAAAAAGTACCATGTGGAACAAGGGAGTAATTGACTTTTTCAATCAACTTTCCTCCGTAGTTGCACAATGTTCTATTTCTGTCAATGTTTCCATGGATTTCTGAACCATCTGAAATATTAAAGAAATTAAAATTATAAAACAAATTATTTATAAAAAAAAAACCGTACATGTACGTTATATTATATCTCACCTCTCTTATCAAAATTATATATGTATCACAATGTCGATGTCATTGCTTGCTCGTACCTGTTTCAAGAAAACCATTTTAACTTCGATTTTAATATTTATTCTGTCATAAATTTAGAAATAGAGTATCTACTAAAAGACTTTTTATACTTATTCTACTAAATTCTACATATTTTTAATGAATAAATACATTTTTATTATTACATCTCTTTGCTAAATCATGGTTGCATTGGTGTTGATTGTTAATCTGACTTATCCTAAAGCTGTTGCAGACTATCTATGACAAAACATGCGGCATTCTTCATTTTCTCCCGTGCAGAGCATATTTTTTTTTGCCTGGCGAGGCAGAAAATACAACAATCGCGATACCACCAGCGATACAACCGGCGCCGGAAGCAAAAGTGATACTTTTGGCCCGCTTAGGCAAACAATTTATTAAAATTCTAGCAAGAATTCTCTAATTGAGGGGTTGGAAAGAGAAATGGCGCATAAGCTTTCTCCGTCGCGTAAGTAAAGATATGAAAAAGATGCATAATAAAGATCTCTATATTAATCAATCATAGCATTTAGGATTCCAGAAATTACAAAAATCAGCATGGTTGACCAAAACTTACGTGGACAAAAAAGTTTACGCGCCCTTTCTCTTTCCATCCCCTCAATTAAGCTGACTATTTTTTCATCTATTTCTTTGCATTTATTATTATACTTTCTCAGAACATTTGTATTGATAATTTGTAGCAAAGAGACGCTAGAGTAGCTAACCAGTTTTATTTCGTTGCATATGGCAACTAAAATAGATAATTTTTTTTTTAAGTTATAGCAAAAGTGATCTCTAAAAAAACTGACAATTTTTATATCTTTTGTTTACGTTGATTACTATTATAATTTAAATGTCATATTATTGTTTTCTCTAATTCTTATTCTTCTTCCTCTCCTTCAAATTATAGCCTCTTGACTACTAAATGGCTACACAACATGAACAATGTGAATATGCAACAAACAATTCAATATTGCGTAAACAAAAATATGCGTAAGCAAAGAAGTAGATAAGTTAAGAGAGTTCTGGTTCAGTGAGCCAGAACTGTCTTAGCATTTTCGAGTCGAGCGTAGAATTCTACGTACCCCGTTAACCCATAGTGAGCCAGAACTCTCTTAGCATTTTCGAGTAGAATTCTACGAGCCCCGTTAACCCATAGTGAGCCAGAACTCTCTTAGCATTTTCAATGTTGCGAGCCCTATCAGTCCCTATCAGACCCTACTGCGTCAGAACCCTCACAACATTTTGAGCGCATATTTAATGACCGCGCAATTCGAATAAGCGCGGGCGTCAGCGCGCAGCCGGTAAGAGCGCGCACTGAATGCCCGCGCGCAATCATTTTGAAATGCGCGAGTGCCAGCGCGCAGCCGATAAGAGCGCGCACTGAATGCCCGCGTGCAATGAATGAGCGCCCGTAGCCAGACCTACATACATGTGCGCAGTGACGTAGCGCTGGAAGATCATGGCCGCTCGCTGTGCATACCGGCATATGACGGCTGCTCCGCACGTGCGTATGTTTACATGCACGATGGATGAGTGAGCGCAACCAATTAGAGACCGCTAACGCGTCGGCCCTTATTTATAGCGAGGGCGCGCGAGCATGGAAATTTCGAGGTGTTTTCAGTGAAATCCCACGGCAGTAGCGAACCGTCTCGAATGGTGTTGTTATTGCTATACAACCGAACATTCGAGTCGAGCGCTAATCCATCGTGGGATTCCGCGAACTGCGTCCCGAACGTTCGGCACTCGCGCACACTCGTTATAAATAAGGGCTCGGCGCATTAACAGGATTCATTAGTCTGTCTCTCCCTCTCGCACGCGCGCATACACACACATACACGATGGACGCAGCCTCTAATTCAATTCCCCTGGAGGACCTCATCAACGGAGATTTCGATGAGGATATCCTCCAGGAGATTGTAAAACTCGCAGAGGAGAGCGAGACCACGCAGCAGCTGCACCCACCACCGCAGCAGCAGGAGCCGCCGCAGCAGCAACAGCAAGAGGAGGATGTCCCGCTCGAGCTCCTGGAGGAGCTGCCACGCAGCGCTGGCGAGGCTGACATGTACAAATCGTCTCGTCAGCTCCTCCAGCAGCTTCGAGTGCTGCTCGGGGAGGAGAAAATGTCCTCGCAAAATGTCCGAGACTTTCTCGAGGCATTTTGCGAGGAGCTGCCACAGTCACCCGAGCAGCCCTCATCCTCCTCGCAGCAGCAGCATCAGCGCTCGACACCGCTGCTCTCGACACCACCGCCGTCGCCGCCGCCATCCTGCCAGCTGCCGCTGCCGCCACAATCGGCCTCCTCGCAGCCGCCGCTTCCGTCCTCCTCGCAGCCACCGCAGCCATCCACCGCCTCGACACCGCGCGGGCCTTCTCGCCTTCACCGCAGTAGCCGCAGCCGTCCGTGAGCCTTCTCGCCATCCACCTCCTCCTCAAGGCAGCAACAGCCGCCACATTTGGACGAGGTGGAGTTCTTGTGGTTGCCATTATCTGAGCTGGCTACTGTTGAGGTAAGTCTGTGTGTTTGTAGCTGTTTATATACATGCGGTGCATGTACAAGTGCGGGTATGTGTACGAGTGCGGGTGCGCAGTGTAGTAGTATGCGCGTGTACGTGTAAAGTGTAAGCGCATGCGGGTGTGTATATTATAATATGCGATGCAGTGTGCGGGCGTGAGTGCAGGTGCTTGTCTAAAGTGAGTGTATGTATTGTAATGTGCAGTGGAGTGTACGTATGCAGACGTATATGTATTGTAATGTGCGGAGGAGTGTACGTGTGCAGACGTGTATGTATTGTAATGTGCGGTGGAGTGTACGCGAGCGGGTGTAAAAGTACGCGGTGGAGTGTACGTGTGCGGGCATATATGTCTATAATGCACGTTGCAGTATGCGGGTGCACAGTGTAGTATGCGTGTGTACGTGTAAAGTGTAAGCGCGTGCGGGTGTGTATATTATAATCAGCGATGCAGTGTGCGGGTATGTATACGAGCGCGAGTGTACAAGTGCGCGGTGCAGTGTGCGGGTATGTGTACGAGCGTGTATGTATTGTAATGTGCGGTGAAGTGTATGTGTGCGGACGTATATGTCTATAATGCATGTGGTAGTATGCGGGCGTGAGTGCAGCTGCTTGTGTAAAGTGAGTGTATGTATTGTAATGTGCAGTGGAGTGTACGTGTGCAGACGTGTATGTATTGTAATGTGCGGTGGAGTGTACGCGTGCGGGTGTAAAAGTGTGCGGTGGAGTGTACGTGTTCGGGCGTATATGTCTATAATGCACGTTGCAGTATGCGGGTGCGCAGTGTAGTATGCGCGTGTACGTGTAAAGTGCAAGCGCGTGCGGGTGTGTATATTACGCGATATATAATACGCGATGCAGTCTGCGGGTATGTATACGAGCGCGAGTGTAAAAGTGCGCGATGCAGTGTACGTGTGCGGTGTAAAAGTGCGCGGTGAAGTGTACGTATGCGGGCGTATATATATTGTAATGCACAATGCAGTGTATGAATGATTATGTATGTAAATGATTGATTAAGTGTATATACGTCTGTATAAATGATTGATTATATGTTATCATATATGAGTGTCTATGAGAAAGATTTGATGTATGCATGTTGACAAAAGTGCTGATAAGTATACCGGGTGTCCCATTTTAAAACCACCAGGCAAATATCTCGAAAACTAAGGGAGATGGAAAAAAACTTTTAATACAAAAGTAGTAGGGTTCATAGGGGCCCAACTGATCGTGACCTTGGTTATGACCTTGAGGTCAATGATCAAGGTCATTTGAAGGTCAAATCGATTTTTTCAAATGGGAACCCCCACTTTTGACCTCGTAAATGGAAAGAGCGGAAAATTTTACGTTCAGATATGTCCTTGAGTCAAGGTCATGGTCATGGTCATGGTCATGTTTAAAATCAAAATCAATCAACGCATCAAAACATTCCCATAATTACGCATACGAGTGTTAAATACAGAAGTTGTAGGATTTGGAGCGGCCCAACTGATCGTGACCTTGGTTCTGACCTTGAGGTCAATGATCAAGGTCATTTGAAGGTCAAATCGATTTTTTCAAATGGGAACCCCTATTTTTGACCTCGTAAATGGAAAGAGCGGAAAATTTTACTATCTTTACTATTATCAATATTTACCGGGGTTAACCACTTATATCAAATAATAACAAAAGTTAATAAGTGTTAACCACCTGTATCCAATAGTGACCGGTAGTATTCAGCATTGATCGGTAATAGTCAATAATTATTACTGTTTACATCAAATTGTTTTCAAATTGAGCACACTTATATTGGCACAGAAAATTAAACTTTTTCGTTTTAAAATATTGTATAGTATAATAACATATTATTTCTTTTGTGGTGTGTTTTGATAAATAATTGCATTTACAACTAAAAAAGAATGCCTGACTATTCTGCTAATGAAATAGTTGACATTCTTCTTATTTTAGGAGAATGTCGACGAAACTATCGAGAGGCAAGCAGACTGTATCGTGCTCGGTTCCCTCAACGACAACATCCTGATCATACTGTAATACGTGACATTGAACTGCGCGGTCGACAAGGAAACTTCGTTCGAAGAAGGAGGACACTGAATGAACACGATTATAAAAATAATCCTCGCTTTCTTGCTGTTCTAGCCATGGTACATTTAAATGTTCATGTCAGTTTACGCGAAATCGAGTTAACAATGGGTATTCCAAGATCTACGGCCAGTAGATATTTACGATATGCGCGTTACCATCCTTACCACATTACTCTAAATCAAGCTTTAACTGTGGAAGATTATCGACGGAGAATAACATTTTGCCAATGGGCAACACAACAAATTACTGATGATGAAAATTTCTTTAACAATGTTCTTTTTAGCGACGAGGCTACATTTCAGAGTACTGGTATGTTGAATCGCCATAATTGCCACTACTGGTCTCCTGTTAATCCTCATTGGATGCGAGAAGTTGATCATCAGCATCGCTGGAATGTAACGGTATGGTGTGGTATTATTAACGGATGTCTGATTGGACCTTATTTTTTGAAGGTCACGTAACTCAACATACTTATTTACAGTTGCTGAGAGACGAGCTGCCACTCTTTCTAGAAAACATTGATCTCCATACAAGGGCCAGAATGTGGCTACAACAAGATGGTGCTCCTCCACATTATGCCAGAATTGTCAGAGATTTTCTTAATGAAATGTTTAACGGTCGATGGATTGGTAGAGGAGGTCCCGTAGCATGGCCACCAAGATCTCCAGATCTGACATCTCCAGATTTTTATTTATGGGGCTTCCTAAAAAATACAGTCTACCGCAACAGGCCAACTACAAGAGATGACATGATTCAAAGGATTACACAAATCTGCTTAAGTATTCCACGTCAAGTATTATTAAATACTGTTAGAAACTTTAAAAGGAGAATAGAATGTTGTCAACAAGTAAATGGTGCAACTTTTGAGCATCTTCTTCAGTAAATGGTGACCGAAACACTTGGATCCTATGACTAAATACACATGAACGTGGAATTTTCCAATGAATTTTTAGCTGGCCTGATCATCCCCGACCTTGTCTTAACTGGCCGGGTCATCTCCGACCTTGCCTTAACTGACCGGGTCATCTCCGACCTTGCCTTAACTGGCCGGGTCATCTCCGACCTTGCCTTAACTGGCCGGGTCATCTCCGACCTTGCCTTAACTGGCCGGGTCATCTCCGACCTTGCCTTCACTGGCCGGGTAATCTCCGACCTTGCCTTAGGTGACCGGGTCATCTCCGACTTTGCTCTTAACTGCACGGAAACTGACCATAACTTTGACCATGACCTTGACCCAAGGTCATATCAGAATTTTTCGGTTTTTCTATTTACGAGGTCAAAAGTGAGGGTTGCCATTAAACAAAATTGATTTAACCTTCAAACGACATCATCCTTGACCTCAAGTTCATGGTCAAGGTCACGATCAGTTGGGCTCCTCCGAACACTAAAACTTCTGTATTTAACACTCGTATGCGTAATTATGGGAATGTTTGGATGCGTTGATTGATTTTGATTTTAAACATGACCATAACCATGACCATGGCCTTGACTCAAGGACATATCTAAACGTAAAATTTTCCGCTCTTTCCATTTACGAGGTCAAAAGTGGGGGTTCCCATTTGAAAAAATCGATTTGACCTTCAAATGACCTTGATCATTGACCTCAAGGTCATAACCAAGGTTACGATCAGTTGGGCCCCACTGAACCCTACAACTTTTGTATTTAACAATTTGTCTCGTATACCTAATTATGGGAATGTTTTGATGCGTTTATTGATTTTGATTTTAAACATGACCATGACCATGACCATTACCTTGACTCAAGGACATATCTGAACGTAAAATTTTCCGCTCTTTCCATTTGCGAGGTCAAAAGTGGGGGTTCCCATTTGAAAAAATCGATTTGACCTTCAAATGAACTTGATCATTGACCTCAAGGTCATAACCAAGGTCACGATTAGTTGGGCCCATCTGAACCCTACAACTTTTGTATTAAAAGTTTTTTTCCATCTCCCTTAGTTTTCGAGATATTTGCCTGGTGGTTTTAAAATGGGACACCCGGTATATTAAATTAATAATTTTTTCTTTTCTCTAGGAAAATTTTAATAATGACGATGAAGGTGATGATTCGCTGGCATCATTGATGTCATTGCAGGGACAGCACGCCTCACCACGTCCATTAGCAACGCAATGGACGTGGTGGATTTGATGCAGCCACCGAGGTTAGTAATTAGGAGACGGCAGATTATGGAGAGGTGAGATTTTTTTTTTTTGTTCTAATTTATTATAATTTATTTATTCTAATTGGATTCTATTATGATTTTCAGAAATGCGCAGCAGAGGAGGAGCTACCCCAAGTATTGGAGCTTCAGATAAAATTATTATTATTATTTTTTTAAATTATGAGTTTTGTAATTTACAAATTATTTATTTGAAAAAAGTCATGTTTTTTCTTATTTTAACTTTAAGATGAATGATTGAAGTGTGTATGTGAAAGTATATGTAAATGAGAGTGTATATAAATGATTGAATGTATATATATATATATATATATATATATATATATATATATATATATATATATATATATATATATATATATAAATGAGAGTATGTGAGTGTATGATTGAATGTAAATGATTGAATGTATATATAAATGAGAGTATGTGAGTGTGTGATTGAAGTGGGTATATGTAAATGAGAGTATATGTGTGATTGAAGTGTGTGTATATGTCAATGGGAGTATATGTATACGTAAATGAGAGTGTGTTAATGATTATGTATGTAAATGATTGAATGTACATATAAATGAGAGTATGCGAGTGTGTGATTGAAGTGTGTATGCGAATGAGAGTGTGTGAATGATTATGTATGCAAAATGAGTGTGTGTAAATGATTGAATGTAAATGAGCGTGTGTGATTGAAGTTTCTATGCGAATGAGTGTGTGAATGATTATGAATGCAAATGTGAATGTGTGTAAATGAGAGTGTGTGAATGAATATGTATATAAATGAGAGTAAATGAATGACTGAATATGTATGTAAATGAGAGTGAATGAATGAATGAATATGTATGTAAATGAATGATTAGGAAATTATACGAATGGAAGAGAAAATGGTGAGAGCCCCAACCTACGCTCCCTACCTATGAGGAACAACCGAACATTTTTCTTCTCCATAAACTTTCTCTGTCTTTCTTATTTTTTTATGAAAATATTTATGAATAAATTATATAAACATAGAATTTACTAAAATATTTTATTGAAAAAAAATACATCATTATAGCTTAAACTTAGCGAATATTATCATTGCTAGATAATCTAGTACAGTAAGTAGTAAGAAGCCCCATATGGAGAGACAGCCCCTCCCCCCTCCCCCCTACCGCCGGTGTAGTCTCTCCATATGGGGATAGCGTAAGTTGGGGTCCGTATAGCGCACCCCCCACCACACGTCTATGATGAGGGGGCCCGTCGATATTGATTTACCCGCTTTCCCTCATGCTCCGAGTAAGACAGGTGCGGGTCATTTTCGTTTCTTATCGCCACTTGCCTATGGATTTTTATGGGGGAGAGAGGAGTGTGGATGGGATGGTGTTTATAGGATGTTTTGAATAGAAAATATAATATTTGCATATTACAATTTATTTAGCAAAACAGAATATTTATACATAGTAAATAAATTATTATAAACTGATGTAAGTATGAACTAGAAATTCTTGTATCCATGGCGTTCTGGTGCAGAGTGTGTATTCGTGGAGTATTTTTCTTTTATTTCTTTCCAGTGTTGAGCAACGGATTTTTTTTCCTCCTTGATGAGAGGTGTACGATCTGAGTTTTTGCTGTAGTTCTTCTCCATCGTGAATGATGTGAACGACTGATGAGCTGAGTAGGGTTGCAATGATATTTATCGTAATCATTTGCCTGCCTTTTGAAAGAGAGAGACAGGTCGAGAGAGAACGAGAGAGAGAGAGCGAGAGAGAGAGAGAACGAGAGAGAGAGCGAGAGAGAGAGCGGTCGAGAGAGAACGAGAGAGAGAGCGAGAGAGCGGTCGAGAGAGCGGGAGAGAGAGAGAGAGAGAGAGACAGAGAGAGAGAGAGAGAGAGAGAGAGAGAGAGAGAGAGAGAGAGAGAGAGAGAGAGAGAGAGAGAGAGAGAGAGAGAGAGAGAGAGAGAGAGAGAGAGAGAGAGAGAGAGAAGTCAAAAGGGCTGGAGAGAGAGAGACTGGTCGAGAGAGCTAGAGAGAGAGAAGGAGATAGAGCGGCAAAGATAAGAAAATAGTGTGTATACCTTACAGAAGAGGAGTTTGGATGGGTGTGATGTTTATAGGGTGTCTTGAAAAAATTGTTTTTAAATATCGAGTGTAGTGTATGCGAAAAATTTATGCAATATTCATTTAGACAATAAATAATCGCGTATGTCTTTAGCAACCATAGGCAGATCGAAAGCGTGAATTTCGGCAAGAACAATATTTAAATCTTCACTTTTATACTTATCGTTGTCGTCGTCGACCATGTTTTCAGAAATGAACGTTTCTATGTCGAGTTTGTGACTGGTGTAGTATTGTTTGAACGCTTTAAAGTCTTTGAGAATGATCTGTATGTTGTCTGCGGTTTCTTCTTAGAGTTTATTTTTCAGGTATGCGAGTATGTAGTCAAGGGTGCGATTGACTTTACCAACTCGTTGCTTGAGCATGGCTAAGGGAAGGTTGATTAAATTACCCTGTTTTCGAAGACCTTCGAAAGTTGTTTCTTGCATCACGATGCCTGGTGGGTTATTGAAATATTTTCTCTTCTTCTTGCACGATGGCTCTTCGTCTACGTCTTGTGTTGAATGTGGCCGCTCATCGATTGTGATGGATTTGTTACCGTATGTCGATGTAAAGTTTAAATCGTGGTTGTCCAAAAAAATTTTAGATGGTCTTCCGAAGTCTTCATAAAACGTGTAAGCGCCACCAAAATAAGCTGTGATTGCATCGAATCGGTCTTGCAAATCATTCCAGCTATTTTCGTTGAGCGTGACATTTTTGTAAGAGGGTCCAGATGTAATAAACTTGATAACTGACCGATAGTATCCGTGACTGTCTTCTAGTCCTACGCAGACTCTTTTTTTGTTGGATTTGTTGAGAGCGTACGTAGTGGCTAGCAGAACATTGGGCACTTCTGCGAGAGTTCCGGGCTTTCCGTGGCAGTTTTCCATTTTTCAACACTGATTTTAATCGCGTACAATTCTTTCGCCAACTATTCAGGAGCAGGAGCTGCCTGCGACTGGCAAGCGTTGAGTGCTTGACTGTTCTTTTGGTCAATCCCCACCATCGCTTTTTTGAGGATAATGGGGGAGGGGAGAGGAAAAAACCGTTATTTTAGATTAGAGAAACGTATCAAGACTCGGTGGAAAAAGTCGATGGAAAAGGAAAAGGACAGAGCTAGAAAAAAAAAGCCGAAACTCTTTTGACGGTTAAATATTGATTTTTATTAGACACACCTTAATCTAGGAGTACATGATTGATTACATATGCCAGAACCACGAGAACGTTCGTTTGAAAAAGCGAATGCTTTTTTACATTTTTTATACTTATTTCTATTAAATATTTTTTTATAATAATTAATAACTAATGCATCGTTCTTTATTGTGTCATGCGTAAAGAGTTGACAAAAGGTATCGAGGCCACCACCCCTACACATGTGATACAAAAACATGATAGTATATTGGCCGCAGCACATTGAATCGGTACTTTGAAGCGTCTTGACGTTCCAACGGAAATTTTTGCAGTTTCTTCTGAGTCGTTGGAGATGATGTCTTGAAACAGGTGGGAAGCCATAACTGTCAAAGTACGTTCCAAATCGATTTTTGTCTATGTAAATGGCTACCCAGTGTGAACCTGGTCTCGTGTGATCATCCGTATTGCATACAATGGCAGTTGGAGTCGCCATCACGTTTGGAATCCTATCAGCCGCGTACACTCCGATTGTTTTCGCTTCCAGACCCTTCATTGCTCTCGCTATCTGATTCGTGTTCATGTTCTTCGCGTACTTCCTCGGTTGTTTCGTATTCTGTCCCACTTGCGCCGTCGACTTCGTCCCTGCCTCCGATTCCTCCGAATCTGATGCGGCTTCTTCTACCCCAGATGAGATTTTCTACTGCGTCAAAAAACAGGTCGCTGCTTCTTTCCGGTAATTTTGTACGCTTCTCTTCGGGTAGTAGTGAGTAAAGCCACCTTCTGAGTACATGTGCGCGTTGGAGAGCGCAGTATGACTTTTTATACGGATTATCCATACAGCCGTGAGCGATACATACTTGTTCACTTTGGAATTTTCTCTGCATATCTGTGAAACCTTCGCTGGTGTAGTCTTCGATGTCAACTATACTGCGTGTCATCATGGATTGAACGAATCGACTTGTATCGCTGCCTCTTACATCGATTTTAGCAGCGTTTCTGGCAATGTTGTAAAAATGGTGCTGTAGTTTGCGTAAGCCGATATCACCCTCGAACCAGTGTATTCCAAGTATTTTCGATGAAAGATAATCGTTGGTCGTTCTAGCCTCCTTAGGCAGCTCATCGTATGTATGAGGTGGACTTATTATCCAATGTCCCGAGATGTCCCCTTGCAAAGAGACAACGGCAACCTCCTTGGGTAAAAAATTATTATCCTTGTCTCTCAATCCCTGAATTTCTATTACGTAATCCATGATGGGAAATGTCGATGTGTTCGTCACGAAGCAAAAAGCCGACTGGACTGCTGGCGATGGGATTCATCGGCTTATATTCGCTTCTCCCCCCGCTACTGAGCACTTCCCCCTCTTATGCGTTAAAGTCTGTGATGATTTGACGGTTGGAATCTACTTCCAGTATGTTGTCGAATTCAGCGTAAATAATGCAGTTGACCGTTTCGGTTATTGCCTCCTCGAAACGAACTTCTATTCGTAGAGACCCCGAGCGCACGAGGTTCCAGTGAGAGGAAAAATGTGCGGATAAGTCAGGTGTTAGATCGAATGCAAACAGGCAATAGCCTGACGGGTAAGAAACGCGACTAACGTCGATCCCCTCATTGAGATAGTGAATGCCGGTGCCGCTGAAGAGAGTGTGGAAAGAATCAATGTACAATTTATTATCACCTGTGAAGCGTGGTTGAAGGGGCTTGCTCGGGATTTGTACACCGTCAACGTAGAGTGATAAGAAATTTACGTTAAAGTGTTGAAAATTAAACGGGTTCAGTTGGCGATTGCCGTTAAATGCTTTGTTTTTCACAAAACCCACGATGATTCTTTTCGGTAATTGTCCTAGAATAACGTTATCGAGCGTTTCTCCCATGACACCACTGTGCATAGTGAAAGCCTTTACTTCAACCCTGGTAATGGGATATTTTGCCGTGCTCTTAGCTAGAGCATTGGCATGAGCGAGCAATACACCTGGACTAATTTTAGCTCGGCGTACGATAAGCGTTGCTTCCTTTATGTTGACGGAAAATTTTCCATTTTCCGATGAATCCATGAGACAGAAGGCGTCCTTACTACGCACTAGTCTCACTCTCATTTCTACGCCGTTGAGGAGAAATTTGGGCTGATTGAACACGTCACAGTGCAAATGCCCAATTAGATCGACGGATTTACCTCCAAGCGTAAAGTATTGACGGTTAAGGAGCCCGATGTTAGCCGTGTGTGAGCCGCGTGCAACGGTCGAGTTCGCCTCGATGTTACCTGCTGAATCAGCGTACCACAAAGCAGCCGTTAAATGAGACTGCAAAGCGGGTGGGGCGTAGTTCAGTAAAGTTTCTATGTATGCTCTATATGGGTAAGCGTTGTTTGGCGGTGAAACCAATTTTTGATTGAAAAATATATCCACTTGATCAAACAATGAGTGAATAAAATTATTGACAGGTCCAACTTTTACATTTTCTTGCTCCGTGTCAGCCGGTAAAATCTGCACAGTGACGTGTAGCATGGTGTGCGCAAGATCAATATAGTGTTCGGTAGAACTGGGCAGCAGAAATTCGAGCGGTGAATCGCTGTCATTGCTGAGCGATGACACGGGTTTGTAGTGGAGAAAAGCACTGTTTTCTATAGATGTCTGAGTGAGAGGGAGGCTAAAGAGGTCTAGCTCACTCTTCATTCCTTTTCCACTGCACGTGTGTAAGTATGCCATATTTACGCAGGCCCAAAAATATCTGCGGCACTTCTAACAGTTTTCTTGTTCTTTCTCCTTTTGGCCTTAGTCTTCTTACCAGTTTTGGCTTTTCTTAATCGCTTGACTCTTTTCCTTCGCGATGCGTTGCGTGCTCTACACGACTGTTCGTCGGCTGTCGCTTCCGTCTAACTGTCGTTGATTTATATCCGTGCCCTTTCATCATTTCCGAGACCTTCTTTTCGGCTTTCCTTTTTAAATTTTTTCCAGATTCTCGAAGACAAGTGTTGACCGAATCTTTGAAACTCACACCGTCATTGGCTATGTTATCGAGTACGTTTAGACCTGCATGAACGGCTTCTTTACCCACAGCTTTAGCACCACTACTCAGATATGGGACAATTTTTCGAAATATCGCACCGAAACTTCCAATTCCAGACCCACGCTGATAGGTTGAACCAGCGTAAACGTTTTTCACGCCGATACCACCGCCGGTTTGTTGATTGTAGTACGTGATATAATGACTCATTTTTTGCGAGAGGGTAATTTTACCGATTACGCTTAAAATGAAGCGTCACGGTCAACGTTCCATACTCGAATGGTATGCGTCGACCGTGTTGGTCTCTTATATCGATGACAATGTTGTGAAAAGTATGTTGTAAGAGCGAAATGTAATGTATAGGCGCAAGATGCCTTACGAGGTTGCTGCCAAATTTATATCTTGAATTCTCCAAGGAAACTATGCGAAGCAGTGTTGTCTGAGTATCGCCGACCGTATAAGGCTCGCAAATGTCTGTGTAGACGTACAGTTGATCGGGGATAGCACGCGCCAGACATACAGGTCTGGTACCCACGTTTCTATCTTTCCCTGTTTTGGAGGTAATAAATTTGCCCGTCTGTCTGTGAATAGTATCCTTAAAACCAAAGATACGACGTATTTTTTCGTTAAACGTTGTGTAATGTGGTTCTGCGCAATCACAGGTTCGTCTCAAATCGTAGTAGCCTTTCTGAAAATCCGTTGGGATGAGTTGTTGATGATCGCGTACAATGTGTACTCTATTGATTTCTTCCGCGAGTTGAGCAGCAGTATCGTACACCCCGTACGGAAAATTACAAATTACGTTATTTTCCAAAGGTTTCAGTTTAGCCGAGCCTAGTTTAAATGTGTAAAAAGATTCGGATTTTTGAATATGCATGATTGTGCAGGGTACGTGAATTTCTGCTAGTCCAACTTGCCAGTCTCCTGTTAATCTGATTTCACGGGTCAGATGCGTTGTAAAACAGGTGGTAGTATTTTCCGGAAAATACTTCATACTACTGTTGCTGGGTAATACTAGATAAAATTCGTCACTGTTGTTCATCTTGCTAAACGGACTTGAGATCTGTAGCTTTGACCCAAGAGTTGAACTTTTCTGGATATCCTACCCACTTTACCAGCAGCTGCTTCTTTTTCCCCTGTCCTTTGAATTGAATGATGCGCTCGATTTTAAATTTTTCACGCCGGTCGAGCACGTGAGTACCGTCTTCCCGAGGGTTTTTTAGTAGATGGTTATTTGCCACCAGTCGACAACTCTAACGAAAAAGGTATTGTATTTGAATACGAGGGTTGCTACGTGCACGGAAGTCCAAAATGTTTCGTACAAAATCGTGATAATCGTCTAGTGTTTGGTAATACTTTCGATGAGGCATACGAAAAGACACTCGTCAAGTTACACAAAATTTGAGTATTCGGCTACGACGTTATGTGTATTTGGGAATGCGAGTTTGACAATATTAAACGCGACAATCCTGAAATTGCGGAATACGTGAAAAATCATCCGATAATGAGTCGTATAACGCTGAATCTGCGCGATGCTTTTTTTGGGGGACGTACCGAGAACATAATACCATTTTACAAGGTAAAAGATGATGAAAAGATAAAATATACAGATATTTGCGCTCTCTCTATCCGTACGTGTGTAAGCGAGGCAAATTCCCTGTCGGTCATCCGTGTGTATATGTTGGGGATGAGTGTAAGGAGCTTACGGGCGGTGATGATAACAATCTGAGTCTCGTGGAGGGATTGGTTAAGTGTAAAGTCTTACCTCCACGCAACTTACATCTACCACTACTTCCTATGAAAATGCATGGTCGTCTTTTGTTTGCCCTCTGCCGATCCTGCTGCGAAGAAGCGCGTGAAAACGACTGTAATCACGAGGAAATTGCCGATCGCGAATTTACAGGTACTTGGGTCGCGGACGAACTGCGGAAAGCTATTGATCTCGGCTATCGTGTGACGAGTATCTACATTATTTGGCAATACGAGGTAACGAGATTCGACGGTGAGAGTGGGGGTCTCTTTGCCGAGTACGTAGATACATTTTTGAAAATTAAACAAGAGGCGAGCGGTTGGCCGGAATGGTGCACGAATGAAGAGTCAAAAAGACGTTATTTAGACGAGTACAAGCAAAACGAGGGGATCGCATTGGAAAGAGAAAAAGTCGTTAAAAACAGTGGGTTACGAGCTGTCGCCAAACTCTGTTTAAATTCATTCTGGAGTAAATTCGGTCAACGGTCAAACGTGAAACAAACAGAGATTGTAAAAACCCGTGAGATGTTATTGAGTCTTCTAACGTGTCCGGATAAAGAAGTGTTGAGCATTTTACCTGTGAATGATGAAAACCTATTTGTCAACTGGCAATTTCGTGAGGAAGCCGTGGCTCCAGCCCCGCACACAAATGTTGTCATAGCTGCCTATACAACGGCTCAAGCGCGATTAGAACTATACAGTCACTTGGAGAAGCTAGGCACACGTCTGTTGTACTGCGATACAGACTCGTGTATTTTCGTAAAAGATGAAAACAAACCCGAGGAATACGAGCCACCGTTGGGTAATTTATTAGGTGAGATGACGGACGAACTCGAGTGTTACGGAGAGGGTACTTATATCGACACAATGGTCTCCGCGGCGCCAAAATTTTATGCTTATCGCGCGATCACACCCTCGGGTACAACTGTAGAATGTTATAAAGTTAAGGGAATAAGTTTAAATTTCAAAAATTCTTTAAAAATAAATTTTGACTCTATAAATGCCCTGGTCGTGGACAATTTTGACAACAAATAACAAGAACCTGGCGATAAAAACATGATCAAAATTAATTTTAAGTCTATCAAACGCACTTGTACACACGAGATTGTAACGCATGACGAAGTCAAAACATGTGCCACGGTTTTGAAAAAAAGGCGCTATATATCTGCCAGTCAGTCCTTACCGTTTGGTTACAAATGTAATTGATTTTAAAATTTCATTGAAAATAAAAAAATCTACAAAAATTAAAAAAAAAAAACACTAGACTTATTTTCTCACCACCACCACTACCCTCCAGTTTTAAGTGTCTTAAAGAAATAGATTCTCAACAAAAGCAAATATCACTGAGCACAACTTTGTAACATTATACACTTTTATTTATCGTACCATTATTATATAATACACAACTATTTATAAAAAAAAGTTATTTGCCACTAAATTCGACACTCGAACCACCTTTGTAAATCATAAATAGTTCATACTTATTCGCGGCGTCCTGAAGGCTGGTGAAGAAATTTTCATCTTGAACAAGTGCTTCCGAAACTCTTTTTGCCATGAACACGTCAAATTCACTCTCTAATTCAGCCACAACTTTTACTCCGAATTTGGTATTCACAGCCTTCAAGCTTGTTACCGTATAAAGATGTCCCTCGGTGAGATCGACCAACCTTTTCGTTGGGAGAAATCCTTCATGGGCGATCGCGTTTAACTTTGAAAGATCCATCTGTAACAAAATATTTGCTGATTAATATTAAATTAAGAAAAAAGAATAAAGAATGAAATACCTTTTTTCAATAATAAGATGCTTACCTTAGAATTCTTAAAATCTATTTTCTCGATTCGTTGATAGAGTGAGGATTGCGAGGTTTTTTTTCGAACCTTTGGCGAGGATCTGCCGGAATTAGACTGTCGGATGCTAGAAGTGAGACGTTGGAAGCGGGACGTGGGAAGCGGGACGTTGGAAGCGGGACTTTGGAAGTATGATGCTGAAAGTCTGCTGTTGACTGTAGAAGTGATAAGTTTGGACTAACGCAGCGATCAGGCTTATCCACGGGAGTCTAGCTTAATACTGAGTGATTAGTGCGCCGCCACCGCTACCGCATGATGGGTGCGCGCGCATCGGATCACGCCGCCGCCGCCAGCGCAAATCACGTCTAGAAGGTGGTGGGGTGGTCGACTTCTGAATTAGTAACGGTCATGGACACGACGTGGAAACATCCTTTCACCTGCATTTGCGCAGGCCCTACGATGGCCGGAAAGTCGGTTTTTGTCAAGAGGTTTCTGACACACCTGCCCAAAATGTGTAACGTACGTTTTGATCGAATTCTCTTTTACTACGGAGAGTGGCAAGAAACATATCGGACTGACTACAGGCCAGGAGAAGGACAGAGAATCGAGTTTCGAGAAGGTGTGCCACAGCCCAACGACTATTCTCACGACAGCGATAAGACAAAATTGATCGTTCTTGACGACTTAATGCGCGAGTCTTGCACCAGTGTTGTACTAGACCTCTTCACGAAAGGTTGTCATCACAAGAATATAAGTGTAATTTTTATAACGCAAAACATTTTTCACAAAGGTCAGAATCAGCGCGACTTGTCACTCAACTCCAATTACATTGTACTTTTCAAAAATCCGCGAGATCGTGCTCAAATTCAGTATCTGGCGCGGCAAGTTTACCACGAAGACCCAAAATTTTTGCAAGAGGCTTACACCGATGCGTGTACACAGCCGTACAGTTACTTGTTCCTAGATATGAAACAGGATACTCTGGATGAATATCGGTTTCGTACCAACATCTTTCCTGACTACGCGACACAGTACGCGTACGTCCCTAAATATTCGTCAAAGTAAAAATTAATAAAAGTGAGTATGGAAGTGTGCAGCAGTCATTTTCATCGTAGCGATGGCCGGGATAACATCGTCACCAGGTAAAAAGTTCTCAAAGAAACGAGTGGCTCTCTTGAACGCTCTCTGTCATGCTGACAGTCGGCAACGTAGAGCGCTGCTCCGTACCGCCGATAAAGATTTGGTCAAGTGTATCTGCGAGTGCGCGTTGAACGTACTACAAGGTGTTGTAAAGCTGAAAAATACGGAAAAGAGACGTCTAAAGAAACATAGAAGTGTCCTGCGTAAGTTGACAGGCGAGACTGGCAATATCGGCTGGAGAAGCAAGAAACGCACAATACTTCAAAACGGTGGTTCGTTTTTACCTATTCTTCTGGGGCCTCTGATAAGTACGCTATTTTCAAAGATTTTAGGTAACTAGACGATGGATCGGGCACGTAAAATGATCCTCGTTCCAGCCAATCCATCGCCTAACGAGTCGACCTCATCCAATGTTACCAAATCGCCTGTTAAAGACAGTGCTGACAACACAGTGCAAACTTCGGGTGATCATTTATCGCGTTTGGACTCGGATATGTTTGAGATTTTAAACTCGAAAAATTTTTCGGACGAGCGTGAAAAGTGTAAAAATTACTTGCAAGTGCTCAGACGTTACTTATTCTTCAAAGAGAACGAACGTTTAGACGACAAAGACAGTGTGCACGAAATTGACGAAATCCAAGCCACGTTAACACCACCGACAGAGGAGAATATTCTGGAGAGTATTCCTAAAATTTACTCCAAAAGGGCTCGTATGCTATTGAGACACTGGCGCACATTTGACTCCGAGCGCTTAAAGTGGAATAGCGCAGGAAACGTCATCATTGATGGAAAACTTGTCCCTCAGTCAAATATCGCAGAATTGTTGAATCACGTTGTAAAGAAGAAGAAGAAAAAACGAGACGAAGAGGAGGAGGAGGAGGAACCAACAGGCAGATTTCAATTCGCCAAATTCATCGGTAGTGCCGACACACCGAATAATCTTGTCGGTAATGCAGATATATTAAAAATTGCCAACAGATTGACAGCTCCTTCGAAGACAGCGAAACGCCGAATACAAGCACCAATAGTCTCCTCGCCAGCATTGACCAGACACGCAGTAAGAAAAAAGTGGTTAAAACTAGCAATCTGATGTCTTATGAAAATCAATATTACGAGCCTTCGCACGAGGCTGGTTACGCAGGTGCACACAATCTCATACGTGTCAATACGCAAGGTAAATCCATCTCGAAGAAAGAGAAGGAGCGTATACACGAATGGCTGAGTAATCAAGATGCCTACACACTTCATAGGCCAATATGCAGAAAATTTCCAAGATTACGATACAACGTTACAAACATTGACGACGTTTGGGAAGCTGATTTGTGTCAACTGTCATCACTCAAAAATGAAAATGACGGTTATATCTATCTATTGGTCGTTGTAGATGTACTCAGTAAGTTTTGTTGGGTGGAACCGTTACGCGACAAGTCGGCGCAGACCGTCGCAACGGCTTTTGAAAAAATTTTTAAACGGTCCAACGGTCGCCTTCCTGTTTATTTACAAAGTGATAAAGGTAAGGAATTTGTAGGGTCAGCTGTACAAAATGTTTTGAAAAACCGTCGCATACGCTTTCGAGTAGCAAGAAATCCCGACATCAAAGCAGCTGTCGTCGAGCGGTTAAATCGTACGATCAAAGAACGTCTTTGGAGATATTTCACACATAGAAACACACACAGATACATCGACGTAATACAGAAAATTGTCAGTGCTTACAACAACACTGTACACTCGACCATAGGCATGAAACCATCGCACGTAGACTTGTACAATGCGGCACAAGCCCGAACCAATCTACGAAGACCGCGCACCAAACAAAGACCAGTGAAATACCCTAAATACAAGGTCGGTGATTACGTTCGAATCAGTCGCTCAAAGGGAACCTTCGAGAAAGGATTCGAAAAAAATTACTCCGAAGAGATATTCAAAGTTTGTCGTGTCTCACAGAGACAGCACATTTATCTGTACGAGATACAGGATCTGAACGGCGAGAATATCGACGGTTTCTTCTACACCGAAGAATTGACTCGTGTAGGCTCTAGTCGATTAACAGCTGAACAAGAATTTAAAATCGAGCGTATCATTCAATCCAAAGGACAGGGGAAAAAGAAGCAGCTGCTGGTAAAGTGGGTAGGATATCCAGAAAAGTTCAACTCTTGGATAAAAGCTACAGATCTCAAGTCCGTTTAGCAAGATGAACAACAGTGACGTATTTTATCTAGTATTACCCAGCAACAGTAGTATGACGTATTTTCCGGAAAATACTACCACCTGTTTTACAACGCATCTGGCCCGTGAAATCAGATTAACAGGAGACTGGCAAGTTGGACTAGCAGAAATTCACGTACCCTGCACAATCATGCATATTCAAAAATCCGAATCTTTTTACACATTTAAACTAGGCTCGGCTAAACTGAAACCTTTGGAAAATAACGTAATTTGTAATTTTCCGTACGGGGTGTACGATACTGCTGCTCAACTCGCCGAAGAAATCAATAGAGTACACATTGTACGCGATCATCAACAACTCATCCCAACGGATTTTCAGAAAGGCTACTACGATTTGAGACGAACCTGTGATTGCGCAGAACCACATTACACAACGTTTAACGAAAAAATACGTCGTATCTTTGGTTTTAAGGATACTATTCACAGACAGACGGGCACATTTATTACCTCCAAAACAGGGAAAGATAGAAACGTGGGTACCAGACCTGTATGTCTGGCGCGTGCTATCCCCGATCAACTGTACGTCTACACAGACATTTGCGAGCCTTATACGGTCGGCGATACTCAGACAACACTGCTTCGCATAGTTTCCTTGGAGAATTCAAGATATAAATTTGGCAGCAACCTCGTAAGGCATTTTGCGCCTATACATTACATTTCGCTCTTACAACATACTTTTCACAACATTGTCATCGATATAAGAGACCAACACGGTCGGCGCTTACCATACGAGTATGGAACGTTGACCGTGACGCTTCATTTTAAGCGTAATCGGTAAAATTACCCTCTCGCAAAAAATGAGTCATTATATCACGTACTACAATCAACAAACCGGCGGTGGTATCGGCGTGAAAAACGTTTACGCTGGTTCAACCTATCAGCGTGGGTCTGGAATTGGAAGTTTCATCGGTGCGATACTTCGAAAAATTGTCCCATATCTGAGTAGTGGTGCTGAAGCTATGGGTAAAGAAGCCGTTCGTGCAGGTCTAAACGTACTCGATGACATAGCCAATGATGGTGTGAGTTTCAAAGATTCGGTCAACACTCGTCTTCGAGAATCTGGAAAAAATTTAAAAAGGAAAGCCGAAAAGAAGGTCTCGGAAATGATGAAAGGGCACGGATATAAATCAACGACAGTTAGACGGAAGCGGCAGTCGACGAACAGTCGTGTGAGAGCACGCAACGCATCGCGAAGGAAAAGAGTCAAGCGATTAAGAAAAGCCAAAACTGGTAAGAAGACTAAGGCCAAAAGGAGAAAGAACAAGAAAACCGTTAGAAGTGCCGCAGATATTTTTGGGCCTGCGTAAATATGGCATACTTACACGCGTGCAGTGGAGAAGGAATGAAGAGTGAGCTAGACCTCTTTAGCCTCCCTCTCACTCAGACATCTATAGAAAACAGTGCTTTTCTCCACTACAAACCCGTGTCATCGCTCAGCAATGACAGCGATTCACCGCTCGATTTTCTGCTGTCCAGTTCTACCGAACACTATATTGATCTTGCGCACACCATGCTACACGTCACCGTGCAGATTTTACCGGCTGATACGGAGCAAGAAAATGTAAAAGTTGGACCTGTCAATAATTTTATTCACTCATTGTTTGATCAAGTGGATATATTTTTCAATCAAAAATTGGTTTCACCGCCAAACAACGCTTACCCATATAGAGCATACATAGAAACTTTACTGAACTACGCCCCACCCGCTTTGCAGTCTCATTTAACGGCTGCTTTGTGGTACGCTGATTCAGCAGGTAACATCGAGGCGAACTCGACCGTTGCACGCGGCTCACACACGGCTAACATCGGGCTCCTTAACCGTCAATACTTTACGCTTGGAGGTAAATCCGTCGATCTAATTGGGCATTTGCACTGTGACGTGTTCAATCAGCCCAAATTTCTCCTCAACGGCGTAGAAATGAGAGTGAGACTAGTGCGTAGTAAGGACGCCTTCTGTCTCATGGATTCATCGGAAAATGGAAAATTTTCCGTCAACATAAAGGAAGCAACGCTTATCGTACGTCGAACTAAAATTAGTCCAGGTGTATTGCTCGCTCATGCCAATGCTCTAGCTAAGAGCACGGCAAAATATCCCATTACCAGGGTTGAAGAAAAGGCTTTCACTATGCACAGTGGTGTCATGGGAGAAACGCTCGATAACGTTATTCTAGGACAATTACCGAAAAGAATCATCGTGGGTTTTGTGAAAAACAAAGCATTTAACGGCAATCGCCAACTGAACCCGTTTAATTTTCAACACTTTAACGTAAATTTCTTATCACTCTACGTTGACGGTGTACAAATCCCGAGCAAGCCCCTTCAACCACGCTTCACAGGTGATAATAAATTGTACATTGATTCTTTCCACACTCTCTTCAGCGGCACCGGCATTCACTATCTCAATGAGGGGATCGACGTTAGTCGCGTTTCTTACCCGTCAGGCTATTGCCTGTTTGCATTCGATCTAACACCTGACTTATCCGCACATTTTTCCTCTCACTGGAACCTCGTGCGCTCGGGGTCTCTACGAATAGAAGTTCGTTTCGAGGAGGCAATAACCGAAACGGTCAACTGCATAATTTACGCTGAATTCGACAGCATACTGGAAGTAGATTCCAACCATCAAATCATCACAGACTTTAACGCATAAGAGGGGGAAGTGCTCAGTAGCGGGGGGAGAAGCGAATATAAGCCGATGAATCCCATCGCCAGCAGTCCAGTCGGCTTTTTGCTTCGTGACGAACACATCGACATTTCCCATCATGGATTACATAATAGAAATTCAGGGATTGAGAGACAAGGATAATAATTTTTTACCCAAGGAGGTTGCCGTTGTCTCTTTGCAAGGGGGCATCTCGGGACATTGAATAATAAGTCCACCTCATACATACGATGAGCTGCCTAAGGAGGCTAGAACGACCAACGATTATCTTTCATCGAAAATACTTGGAATACACTGGTTCGAGGGTGATATCGGCTTACGCAAACTACAGCACCATTTTTACAACATTGCCAGAAACGCTGCTAAAATCTATGTAAGAGGCAGAGGATACAAGTCGATTCGTTCAATCCATGATGACACGCAGTATAGTTGACATCGAAGACTACACCAGCGAAGGTTTCACAGATATGCAGAGAAAATTCCAAAGTGAACAAGTATGTATCGCTCACGGCTGTATGGATAATCCGTATAAAAAGTCAAACTGCGCTCTCCAACGCGCACATGTACTCAGAAGGTGGCTTTACTCACTACTACCCGAAGAGAAGCGTACAAAATTACCGGAAAGAAGCAGCGACCTGTTTTTTGACGCAGTAGAAAATCTCATCTGGGGTAGAAGAGGCCGCATCAGATTCGGAGGAATCGGAGGCAGGGACGAAGTCGACGGCGCAAGTGGGACAGAATACGAAACAATCGAGGAAGTACGCGAAGAACATGAACAAGAATCAGATAGCGAGAGCAATGAAGGGTCTGAAAGCGAAAACGATCGGAGTGTACGCGGCTGATAGGATTCCAAACGTGATGGCGACTCGAACTGCCATTGTATGCAATACGGATGATCACACGAGACCAGGTTCACACTGGGTAGCCATTTACATAGACAAAAATCGATTTGGAACGTACTTTGACAGTTATGGCTTCCCACCTGTTTCAAGACACCATCTCCAACGACTCAGAAGAAACTGCAAAAATTTCCGTTGGAACGTCAAGACGCTTCAAAGTACCGATTCAATGTGCTGCGGCCAATATACTATCATGTTTTTGTATCACATGTGTCGGGGTGGTGGCCTCGATACCTTTTGTCGACTCTTTACGCATGACACAATAAAAAACGATGCATTAGTTATTAATTATTATAAAAAAATATTCAATAGAAATAAGTATAAAAAATGTAAAAAAGCATTCGCTTTTTCAAACGAACGTTCTCGTGGTTCTGGCATATGTAATCAATCATGTACTCCTAGATTAAGGTGTGTCTAATAAAAATCAATATTTAACCGTCAAAAGAGTTTCGGCTTTTTTTTTCTAGCTCTGTCCTTTTCCTTTTCCATCGACTTTTTCCACCGAGTCTTGATACGTTTCTCTAATCTAAAATAACGGTTTTTTCCTCTCCCCTCCCCCATTATCCTCAAAAAAGCGATGGTGGGGATTGACCAAAAGAACAGTCAAGCACTCAACGCTTGCCAGTCGCAGGCAGCTCCTGCTCCTGAATAGTTGGCGAAAGAATTGTACGCGATTAAAATCAGTGTTGAAAAATGGAAAACTGCCACGGAAAGCCCGGAACTCTCGCAGAAGTGCCCAATATTCTGCTAGCCACTACGTACGCTCTCAACAAATCCAACACAAAAAGAGTCTGCGTAGGACTAGAACACAGTCACGGATACTATCGGTCAGTTATCAAGTTTATTATATCTGGACCCTCTTACAAAAATGTCACGCTCAACGAAAATAGCTGGAATGATTTGCAAGACCGATTCGATGCAATCACAGCTTATTTTGGTGACGCTTACACGTTTTATGAAGACTTCGGAAGACCATCTAAAATTTTTTTGGACAACCACGATTTAAACTTTACATCGACATACGGTAACAAATCCATCACAATCGATGAGCGGCCACATTCAACACAAGACGTAGACGAAGAGCCATCGTGCAAGAAGAAGAGAAAATATTTCAATAACCCACCAGGCATCGTGATGCAAGAAACAACTTTCGAAGGTCTTCGAAAACAGGGTAATTTAATCAACCTTCGCTTAGCCATGCTCAAGCAACGAGTTGGTAAAGTCAATCGCACCCTTGACTACATACTCGCATACCTGAAAAATAAACTCCAAGAAGAAACCGCAGACAACATACAGATCATTCTCAGAGACTTTAAAGCGTTCAAACAATACTACACCAGTCACAAACTCGACATAGAAACGTTCATTTCTGAAAACATGGTCGAGGACGACAACGATAAGTATAAAAGTGAAGATTTAAATATTGTTCTTGCCGAAATTCACGCTTTCGATCTGCCTATGGTTGCTAAAGACATACGCGATTATTTATTGTCTAAATGAATATTGCATAAATTTTTCGCATACACTACACTCGATATTTAAAAACAATTTTTTCAAGACACGCTATAAACATCACACCCATCCAAACTCCTCTTCTGTAAGGTATACACACTATTTTCTTATCTTTGCCGCTCTCTATCTCCTTCTCTCTCTCTAGCTCTCTCGACCAGTCTCTCTCTCTCCAGCCCTTTTGACCTCTCTCTCTCTCTCTCTCTCTCTCTCTCTCTCTCTCTCTCTCTCTCTCTCTCTCTCTCTCTCTCTCTCTCTCTCTTTCAAAAGGCAGGCAAATGATTACGATAAATATCATTGCAACCCTACTCAGCTCATCAGTCGTTCACATCATTCACGATGGAGAAGAACTACAGCAAAAACTCAGATCGTACACCTCTCATCAAGGAGGAAAAAAAATCCGTCGCTCAACACTGGAAAGAAATAAAAGAAAAATACTCCACGAATACACACTCTGCACCAGAATGCCATGGATACAAAAATTTCTAGTTCATACTCACATCAGTTTATAATAATTTATTTACTATGTATAAATATTCTGTTTTGCTAAATAAATTGTAATATGCAAATATTATATTTTCTATTCAAAACATCCTATAAACACCATCCCATCCACACTCCTCTCTCCCCCATAAAAATCCATAGGCAAGTGGCGATAAGAAACGAAAATGACCCGCACCTGTCTTACTCGGAACATGAGGGAAAGCGGGTAAATCAATATCGACGGGCCCCCTCATCATAGACGTGTGGTGGGGGGTGCGCTATACGGACCCCAACTTACGCTATCCCCATATGGAGAGACTACACCGGTGGAAGGGGGGAGGGGAGAGGGGATGTCTCTCCATATGGGGCTTCTTACTACTATAGTATAACATTTCAAACATTAATTTATGATTCCGGCATTGCGAAGTTCGCTGAGAATAAAATGGAGTTCATCATAGTTAGCTATTATTCCTATGTTTTGTTTAGCAATGAGTACTCGTAAGCGATCAACTAATTTGTTAGGATCATCCAAGACGTCCAGTTCGTATGCAGTTGTATCATTTGCAACTTCTTCTTCTTCTTCTTCTTCTTCTTCTTCATCACTTGTCCAATGTCTCCTTTTACTTTCACGTTGATATCTCCGATTAGTAGAGTTATAATTCTTTTTATTACGAATTCTTCTAGATGAATATTCATTGGTTGAGATATTAGATTCATATTCACTAGAATGATTAGGTTCGTAATACTTATCGGGCTCATTAGATGTTTGAGGAAGTGCTTCTTTAGGGGAGTGAATATTGGTTCAAATATCTTTTTTGCTGCCACTTCATTAGTTTCCTCAACCCTTTGTTTCTTTCTTGCATTTTCAACTTCGTTAACATTATCTTCCTCTTCTCGAGATAATGATGAGTGACCTTTTACGAACGACTTTTCGAACATCGGAGCAATAAAATTATAAAATTTCTTACTCTTTAGTTTTCGAATCAACACATTCACGCAATAGTGCTTTTTGTGAGCGCTCGAAACTTCAAGAATCATACGATAATTATCCAAATCATCGGAATTGATAAGACTTTCATTCGGAAGTTTTTTGAATAGTAATTGCAGTAATCCTACAGACAAACGACAGATCCACTCCTTTACCTGGACAAAGTCACCTTCAAACTTTATTGGAGAATTTCCGATCATAAGTAAATTTCCACGTTTGTAAACGCCATAAATATTATCGAGACATCTCCTAGAATTTCCGTTCAATTTTGTTACATATTTTTTGACAATTTTTCTAATTTTAGGATTATTGGAGCTACTAATATTGTTACGGCTATATCTCATATTAGATGGTTCGATTTCAGAAATTTCCATATCATTAGCTGTATCAAAAAATTCAGCACTTTTTGTCAACCCTAATAAAGACTGTGATTTTTGCACTATGGAATCCTGAAAATTTCTAATAACATCCTGTGCGTATGACATGTTTATGCTTCAATAGTTACGCATCGACTGAATAAATATACAACCAACATCCTTTTTATACTTTTATGCTATAGAGTAACACATGTATATCAAAGAGTAGCACCTTTTATGTCATAGAGTAAGACATTTTTGAACTTTTATATCAAAGAGTAACACCTTTTGTCATAGAGTAGCACCTTTTTGAACTTTTATATCAAAGAGTAGCACCTTTTTGAACTTTTATATCAAAGAGTAACACCTTTTATGTCATAGAGTAACACCTTTTTGAACTTTTATATCAAAGAGTAACACCTTTTATATCCAAGAGTAACACCTTTTATGTTGTAGAGTAGCACCTTTTTGAACTTTTATATCAAAGAGCACCTTTTTGAACTTTTATATAAAAAAGTAACACCTTTTATGTCATAGAGTAACACCTTTTTGAACTTTTATATCAAAGAGTAACACCTTTTGTCATAGAGTAGCACCCTTTTGAAATTTTATATCAAAGAGTAACACCTTTTATGTCATAGAGTAGCACCTTTTTGAACTTTTATATCAAAGAGTAACACCTTTTGTCATAGAGTAGCACCCTTTTGAAATTTTATATCAAAGAGTAACACCTTTTATGTCATAGAGTAGCACCTTTTTGAACTTTTATATCAAAGAGTAACACCTTTTATATCATAGAATAACACCTTTTTGAACTTTTATATCAAAGAGTAGCACCTTTTTGAACTTTTACATCAAAGAGTAACACCTTTTATGTCATAGAGTAACACCTTTTTGAACTTTTATATCAAAGAGTAACACCTTTTATATCCAAGAGTAACACCTTTTATGTTGTAGAGTAGCACCTTTTTGAACTTTTATATCAAAGAGCACCTTTTTGAACTTTTATATCAAAGAGCACCTTTTTGAACTTTTATATAAAAAAGTAACACCTTTTATGTCATAGAGTAACACCTTTTTGAACTTTTATATCAAATAGTAACACCTTTTTGAACTTTTGTATTAAAGAGTAGCAACTTTTTGAACTTTTATATCAAAGAGTAAAACCTTTTTGGGAAAAATAAATAAAGGAAGTTTATAGAGGGGTAGCTGCTAATGGTTGTACCTCACAGACGAAAGCTATAGTTGGGGTTCTCAACACTTTCAAAATAAATTTTTAAAATTTTCACAGGGTTCATTTATTAATCCAGTTGTTGTGGGAACTATCAAATCCCAGCCATTTAACGTAAACTTTATTACCGCGTTTTTTCACAATTTTTTCCACTAGGTACACATCGGGATACTTAACCATTTGTAGTTCCTCTTCGTAGAAACCTCCACTTATAGGCTGTTCACGATAATCTTTCAAATAATAAGTAACAGGGTTTGTAGAAGCTACTTTTATTATGCTAAATATCTCAGTTGACCAATTTGGAGTATATCCTTCTTCAAAAACTTGTTTGATTTTGCTCACACATACTTTGTCACCGATTTGCAATTTAGACTTCTTTTTACGCGTTTCACTTGCAAATTTCTCTCTTACACTATTTTCACAGCTCTTTGTCGCATCTTCGGGCTTCATTTCAGTTGTTCTATGTTTTTTCTTATTGTAAGCTGTCACTAAATCGGGCAAGATATCCAACCACTTGTAGTTTCCACGTAGACTAAATTTCTTCCACATCTCATTTTTCAACGTTCTATTGAAGCGTTCGCATATCGAAGCTATGAGATTGCTGTACGTGGAGTAGAGATTTATCTTATACTTTGTCATGAGTGTTTGAAAATTCTTGTTGTAGAATTCTTTTCCTTTGTCAGTATGGAGATTCTTCGGTACTCGACCACTTTCGCGCAACACAGACTTCATAGCTGCTGTTACACCTTCACCTGTTTTCTTTTTCACAGGAATTGCCCATGCGTATTTGGAAAATATGTCGATGACTGTCAGCATGTACCTGTAACCTTTATTTTCTCGCGCATATGATTGCATTTCAACGAGATTAGTTTGCCACGTCTCATCCCCACTACGAATATCATATTTTCGACGTAGATAGTTGCGTCGGGCGGGCTTGTGCAACTCATCCACTACTACTTTCATTTATTGCTCCATAACTTGAATGTCGTTTCATTTACTGCTCCACGGCTCGTATATGGCCTCTTTTATAGCTCGAACGTCTGCAAAAGGTTCTTGCAGCTTCTTATCGATATCGTCTTTGCAATTGTCACCGATTAAGCTATCGAGATCAGTACGTAAACGGGCAGTCACTTCGTGTACACTGCGTAATTCCATTTGTAAAGTGTACAAATTGACTGCATCATTCAATTGCTTAGGCAAAGCCACGTTGCATAGTCGTTTATTATCAGCGTCATATTGACCATCGGCGGTGAGTTTGTAACCTACACTAGGTGGGCCACGACTTCCGCCTCCTCCAGAGCATTGCTCCAGTTTACGTCCGAACACATCGATACTCATTGTGATACTGAGCAGAGAGAGACAGATCGTCTAATATATATACCCTCCCTCACGCAGCTCCTCAATTATCGAGTGAATCTCGTTTACATGGCTGGGATTTCCAGCAGATTATTCAGCTATAAGTAATCTCAAACGTTCCACCAGCTCGTTGGGGGCATCCCAATACACAGAATCCACAGTCGTATTCATTCATACCAACTTGTATTGCGGTACTACACCAGCATCTTGTTTTGAATATTCAAACATGGGAGCAATGATGTATTTGAATTTGTTGCTGTTGTGAGGACGAATTTTTTCATTGCTGTCATAGCTTTTCTTATGCGCGAACGACGCTTCAAGTATTTTTCGATAATTCTCCATATCATTATTGGTGATTTGACTTTCGGTGGGCTGCTTTGTTTCGTAAAGATGTATAAGTTAATAAAAAAATAAAAATAAAGAGAAAGTTTATGGAGGCGAAAAATTTGATGGTTGTTCCTCACAGGTAGGGAGCGTGAATTGGTGCTCCCACCACTTTCTCTTTATTTAATTATTATTAAGAAATTACATATCTTGTTTATTAATCCAACTGTTGTGAGAGCTATCAAAACCGAGGCACTTTACGAAAACTTGATTAGCTCGATTCTTAATAACTTGTTCCACAAGATATATGTTCGGATATTTTACTTTTAAAAGTTCTTATTCATAAAAACCACCGGAAACGGATTGATCTTGATAATCTTTCAAACGGTAAGTAATAGGATTTGTTTTCGATATTTTATATACGAGGGTCATCTGATAAGTACCTAGCCTACAAATGAAAACACCAAAATTTTACAAAAAATAAAATTTATTTTTCAATGTAGTCTCCTTTTAGTTGAATACACTTGGCCCAGCGGTGTTCCAATTTTTTTAACCCCGTTGAAAAAAATGTTTTCTCTTGGTTTGCAAAATAGGCCTCCGTGGCGGCGATTATTTCGTTATTGGAGTGGAATCTCTTCCCGGCGAGCGAATTTTTTAGGTTCGGAAACAAAAAAAAGTCGCACCGAGCCAAATCTGGAGAATACGGTGGATGGGGCAGCAGTTCGTAGCGTAATTCGACCAATTTAGCCGTGGCGAGTGCAGAAGTGTGAGCCGGTGCATTATCGTGGTGGAAAAGCACTTTCTTTTTAGACAAATGGGGCCGTTTTTCTTCTAACACGGCGTCAAATCGGCTCAATAGTTCGGCGTAGTACTGTCCTGTGACCGTTTTGCCCTTCTCCAGATAGTCAATAAAAATCACACCTTGAGAATCCCAGAAAACAGTGGCCATCACCTTTCCGGCCGACGGGACCGTCTTCGCCTTCTTCGGAGCAGGTTCACCGGGTACGGTCCACTGTTTTGACTGCTCCTTAGTCTCTGGAGTGTAGTAGTGAATCCATGTTTCGTCGACGGTCACGTAACGACGCAAAAACTCTTTTGGATTGCGATTAAACAGCTCCAAACACTGCTCTGAACTGGTCACACGGATGCGCTTGTTGTCTGCAGTCAGCAAACGCTCACCCACCTTGCTGACAGCTTCCTCATGCCTAAAATCTCATGTAGGATATGCCACACGCGTTCTTCTGAGATGCCTACTATCGCAGCTATCTCGTGCACCTTTAATCGGCGGTCTGACAAAACGATATCGTGTATTTTTGTCACGTTCTCCTCCGTAGTGGCTGTTTTCGGAGCACCTGGGCGTGGATCATCAAAAACCGACGTACGACCACGTTGAAACTCGTTATATCAAAATTTAACGGTCGCCATCGAAGGAGAAGCATCCCCATACACTGCATCCAAGCGTTCTTTAATTTCACTGCGCGATTTCCCTTCCAAAAACAAGAATCGAATCATCGACCGATATTGTTCTTTCTCCATTTTTTCAAAAATCAACGTACACATTTGCTTTCACACGCTCTCAAAAATAAACTACAACTCCGATCTGGCTGAAATTTCGTCTGTAACCGTTTACAGGAAGATACTGCACTGTAGTGTATTTCTGGTGCGATAGTGGCACCATCTGGCGGTGAGGCTAGGTACTTGTCAAATGACCCTCGTATTGTAAATATCTCAGTTGACCAATTAAATGTGTATCCTTTCTTGAATACTTGCTTTACTTTGCTTCCTCGTACTCTCTCATTAACTTTGAACTTTGGATTCTTTACAGCTTTAGACTGGTTTGAATATCGAGTTAGAACCTGCGCTTTGTTCACTGTCGTAACATCTTTCGGCTTCATACATATAGTTCTATGCCTTGTGCTATTGTAGGTAGAAATCAAATCAGATAAAATATCAAGCCATTTAAAATTTCCACGCAAACTAAATTGTATCCACATCTTATTTTTCAATGTTCTATTCAATCATTCGCAGATAGATGCCTTGAGATTGCTGTATGTTGAGTAAAGATTAATCTTATATTGCTCCATCAGCTTTTTAAAGTTTGAATTGTAAAATTCCTTGCCTTGATTTGTCTGTAGAGTCTTCGGTACTCATCCTTGAACAAGCTCATTCTTCATAGCTGTTGTAACATCTATTCCTGATTTACTTTTAACGGGTACAGCCCACCCATACTTTGAAAATACATCAATGATGGTGAGCAAATACCTATAACCTTTGTTCTCTCGAGCATAAGGTTGCATTTCAACCAAATCAGCTTGCCAAGTTTCATCCAGGCCTCTTACATCAAACTTTCGACGTTGGTAATTTCTTCGAGCAGGTTTATGCAACTCTTCTACTACTACTTTCTTACGATGATCCATGCTGCGACGTCGACTCTATCGTATCCAGCGTATTACTTTTATGTGACAACTGAAGTGCCATCACTTTTATACTCTCCATTTCCCTCTCAAAATTAGCAATTTTTATATTTATTTCATCTCGATAAGCTTCCACTATTTCATATAAATTATTGAAATCATTTCTCAATCCGTTTATAACATTTACAGCTTTCGTAACTTCTCCATCCACTATACGCTGTAATGATTGCACATTAACTGCATCGTGTAGATTATTGGATGCTCCTACATTGCATAATCTCTTCTTTTCAAGATCGAACTGTCCATCGGATGTGATTTTATATCCCACTCCTGGAGGACCTCTAATACCATCTCTTTCCTTTAGATTTCGTCCGAACACGTTGACACTCATCTTGATACTGGAAAGAGAGAGAAGATTCATCTAATATATATACCCTCGCTCCCGCATTAACGTGGCTGGGATTGCCAGCTGATTGTTCAGCTATGAGTATCTCAAACGTTCCACCAGCTCGTTGGGATCGTCCCAATATACATAATCCATACTCGTACTGATTCTTGCCAACTTATATCGTGGTAATACACCAGCACCTTGTTTCGGGAGCAATGATGTATTTGAATTTGTTGCTGTTGTGGAAACGAATTTTTTCATTACTGTCATAGCGTCTCTTGTGTGCTGATGATGCTTCAAGTATTTTCCGGTAATTGTCCATATTACTATTAGTGATCTGGCTTTCACTGGGCTGCTTCATAGTGAGTAATTCGAGTAATCCATGAGTATTCGCGTACTTCATCCCATTTACCTCGATATCGCTACCCTCCAAGTCTATAGGGGAATTACCAATCATGAATCGCCCATTCTCTTTGCGTACCCCATAAATTTTGTCTACGTTTTGATCTTGACTGAGCATTTGCAGATATTCATTATTGCTTTCATGATAACCATCATTGCTCGTAGCTGATTCAAAAGACGTGTCGACTACTTGCAATGTATCATCCTGCTCTTGCATATCATCATCATGCTCTTCATCGCGTTTGATAGATTTAATATACTTTTGATCTTTCTCTTCATCGCGTTTGATAGATTTATTATACTTTTCATCATGTTTAACAGCTCTACTCAATGCTTCTTTGGATTTTTTGACTACGAGCTTCTTAAGCGGCTCAACGATTGGTTTGAAAGTATCTTCCATTATTTTCTCAAAAGTATCTTTTCCATACTTCAACAAATTATATTTACGTTTAACTACATTGCGAGCTTTTACAAGCTCATAAAGTATATCCTCTTTGCGAGTGAATTCTGCTATGTTGACTCTTCAATGTTCAGTTGTAGACTGTGAAAGAAAGACTAAATGTCTCCCATATTTATAGCAAAACAGTCAAAGCTCTTACGATATCTTCCTCCATTGATTGAACTATCCTTGTCCATCATTAGAAATCCATATTTCTCATCTCTCCAGCATTTGACATACAAATCTTTAAACTGTGTATAAGTCATGTCAGAATTAACATGATCTTCATACAAGTGTTATAAATTTACGCCATCTTGTCTAGACATTACCAAAAGATTTACATTATCCCTGACGAGATGCTTTGGAATGTGAGTATATGACTGACAAAGATAAAAACAGTCTACATTTTTGTGTCTACCCATACAGAAAAATGCTTTGACATGGTTCTGTTTTTCACAATCTATGTCGTCGAATATAATGATAGAGTTCAGAAGAGCATTTTCTGGAGCTATAACTTCATCGTGTTCGCTGTAGGGGAAACACTGCACACCCTCTAATGGTTCTATAAGTTTCTGAAGAAACTTATATTTTGGTTGATTCAAAGAATTTGAATATGTATAAACATTCTCAAATCTAACACCATTGGGATGTGTAATGAGTGCAAGCAAACTATTAGTTTTTCCACAATTTAACGGTCCACAAAATACAGCTCTAATGATGCTAGGAAGTAAGTCTCCATGCCGGTTTGTCTTTTTTTCTTGCTCCACGATACTATCGAAATTAAATACCGGGAGCTGTACAGACTGTTCCTTGAAATTTATGTGTACAGTACAAGGTATCGATCGCAACTGATCGTTCGGCTATAAATAGAGCGCTTTTATACTCGCGGGTTCAGTCTTCATCGAACCTTCGTGGTGGGATGATCGTATACAGACGACGACGTCAAGGTCGCGGTTTGATTAACAAACTACTTAATGATCTGCCAGTGGAACTTCATTTACCGGGATATCAGTACTGTGGACCAGGTACTAAGTTAGCAAAATGTTTAGCTCGAGGTGATAAAGGTATCAATCTACTTGATAAAGCTTGTCAAGAGCACGACATAACTTATTCTCAGAACAAAGAAAACATTGAGACTAGAAACAACGCCGATAGAATTTTAGTAGATAAGGCGTGGCAAAGAGTTAAGGCTAAAGATTCAAGTATTGGTGAGAAAGTAGCTGCTTACGCAATTACAAATATTATGAAAGCCAAATCAAAACTCGGAATGGGCGTGGAGAGAAAGCAGCCAACGATGCTGAACAAGATAATAAAAGCTGCTTCAAAATCAATGGTTAAAAGTAACTCTGCTTGTAAGGTGATTCTCTCTGCTTTGAAAGGTGCTCGTTCTGCTGTCAAAAAAGCAGGTGGAAAACGTAAAATTATTATTCCACGGGTTTTACCGGTACCCTCAAAAGTAGGTGGTTTCCTACCGTTTCTCGTACCAATATTTGTTGGCCTAAGTGCTGTTTGCTGCTGGCATAGCAAAAACGGTTAATGATGCGAGTACAGCTAAAAAGCAATTAGAAGAGAATCAGAGGCATAACATGAAAATGGAAGAAATAGCATTGGGAAAAGGCCTCTTTCTGAAACCGTATGAAACAGGTGCAGGTCTTCGTATAGGCGCTAATAAAAAAAAATTCAGGTTTAAGAAAGAAAAAAGAACCTCGAACTGAGATTACCACAGAGGGCTCTCACAGATCTCGATCTAATTAAGTATGCTAAAATTCTAAAAATCCCATATTTTCGCGGAGTCTTTATGCGAAATGCCTTACCTGTAAGCGGACCTCATAATCGGGAATCAGCCATTGTAAATTTAGATGATAAAGATGGACCTGGAACGCATTGGTTAGCATATCGCAAACGTGGTGAGAATGTACTTTACTTTGATAGTTTTGGAGATCTTCAACCACATATTGATTTAATGCTGTATCTGCGTGTGAATGAGGTTAAATATAATCACGAGAGATATCAAGATTACAATACATTCAACTGTGGTCACCTCTGCCTCAAGTTCAGTCGGACAAACAAGATAGGTCGGACTATATAAAGGTGAGTGCAATGATAGTTTAATCATTCTACATTGAATAGTCATGGAGAATTCATTGACGTTAAGTCTCTCCATTAATTCATCAGTTCTCGAGGTACAGTATTTTCCACCTATTGAACTTTCACCAAACAAGTTGAACTTTTAACCTTCAATTCTATACCAAATATTGATACAGGCAATAACAAGTTTTACGTGGGTAAAGAAGAATTTTTTTATCAACTGGTAGTTACGAGATAGAGGATATAGCAAATTTTCTCCGTGAAACTTTAGCACCCAAAGGCATTTCATTCAGTCTGAAGCTAAACAACAATACACTTCGCAGTATCATTAGGTGTAGCCAAACTATTGATTTTCGTCCTCAAGATTCTATTGGTCAACTATTTGGCTTCACCAAACGTGTTCTAGAAGCTAGTTTCATACATAATTCAGATTTACCTGTAACTATCCTCAAGATCAACGCGTTGCCAGTCGAGTGTAATATTACTTCAGGCGCATATATAAACGGCTCTAAGGTTCATACGATACACGAGTTCTTTCCAGCAGTACCAGCAGGATACAAGATCATTGAAGTACCCTCGCAGGTTATCTACCTTCCAGTTAAAGTTAAAAGCATAGATCACTTACAAATACGTATAATCGATCAAGACGGACGTTTAGTTAATTTTCGAGGAGAAGTAATCACAATCAGACTTCACATCAAACAAGTGTGATGGGGATCGTTTACAACAGGAAGGTTGGTAAGGGCTATATAAAGAAGTCAACATGTCGACAGACCATCAGTCGTCCGCGAGCAAGCAGAGCGCTAACGCGACAAAACATTCAGTTCCTGAGAAGTCTCGGTCTAAGAATCGTCGCTGGTGGAAAATAACTTTTTTTTCTGTTGCCTACAAAAAGATCGAAGAAATTCTAAACATTCAGTCACCTGTAACATTTGATGAGTCAGTGACTCACTACGAACTTCATGTATTAGCCCTACACCATGACATCGTTTGGAAACAGCGATGAAATTCGTATCGCCATGCAACATCAGAATTTACATCTTCTACCATCACAAAGTTCAATACATGTATGTGGTAAACTAGTTAAACCGGATGGTTCAGCACTCCAACGTTCTATGTTTGTCAACAACGCCATCTGTCATATGTTTGAAGAAATCAGATATGAGATAAATGCCATTGAAATTGATAAATGTAAAAATGTAGGGTTAACTACTCTCATGAAAGGTTGGGTTTCTCTCAATCCTAGTCAAAAATTAGTCATCGAGAAGGCTGGGTGGCTCGATGTAGAAGAAACGCAAGAACTTACCAACGATGATGGCTACTTCGACCTGCCCATACATCTCTGCTTGATTCTTGGATTTGCCGAAGATTATAGAAAAATTTTAGTAAATGCTAAACACGAACTCGTACTCACTAGATCGAGAAATGATATCAATGCCATCATACAGACGGCAGGACCAGACAATACTTATGAAGAACTTAAAATTGAGCTGACGAAGATAGAGTGGTTGATGCCATACATATTTCTCTCTGATAAGCGAAAGATTCCTCTATTCAATTACATTGAGAAAAACAGACCTGTGGTTATGAACTACCGCAGTTGGAAATTCTACGAATATCCCCTCCTTCCATCTTCTCCGAAACACGTTTGGACTGTTAAAACATCCAATCAGTTGGAAAAACCACGCTTCATTATTCTTGCTTTGCAAACGAATAGAAAATCTTGGAGGCAGGTAAACGCGAGACAGTTCAATCATTGCCACGTAAGTAATGTTAAACTCTTTTTAAATTCGCAATGTTACCCGTATGGAAATTTAAATTTAGATATAGATCTTAACCAGTACGCTGTACTGTATGATATGTATGCAAATTTTCAGAGTACTTATTACGAAAAAAATCCTGAACCTCTTTTGAATAATGTAGATTTTATAAAATACTTACCTTTGATAGTGATCGATTGTTGCAAATAAAACGAATCTTTAAAAAACGCTCCCGTGGACATGCGTTTAGAATTTGAATCGAGAAATAATTTTCCAGCTTTAAACAGCCGCGTATTGTCTCATTATGCACGACCGTATCGTTCAGTATAGTCCCGTCAGCGGTGACGTGAAGAAGCTTGTGTAAAATGAAATACATCGTGGATATGCAGGGCTTCAAACAGCCTGGTAATGATTTCGTTTTGAAAGAACTGGCAATAGTTCCGTTGGATGATGACGACCAACTTCTAGTCTTTTTATTCAGGGAACCTTTTCCTTGGACACGACTCATCGATAAGTACAAGGGAGAAAATACTTGGCTGAAGAAGTTCTATCACGGTATTTCTTGGAAGTCAGGTAACCGTCCCTACACCGACATCGGAAGTGTTCTTCGAGAATGTCTGCATGATGCTACTCAGGTACTCGTTATGGGCTCCATCAAGAAAAAATGGCTCGAACGTTTCAAATTCAACGTTAATGATGTAACAGAGATGGGTTTTCCATCACTGGATAAGATCAAGCTTGTAACAGTTTGTCCGAACCACGAGGGCGCTTACAAAATCAGCTGTGCACTTCACAACGTTAAACTTCTGAAAAAATTCTACGAAACGTGCGCGGAAGAGACGTCTATGGATTGGGAGTAAATGCTTCATTCGTGTTTCTGACATGATACGAGATGGGTCAAAGCTCAAGTTCAATCCCTTATACTTCTCTTCTTGATTCTAAACAGGAGAAAAAAGAGGAATCGAAATGGAAAGAATATTCTCAAAAATATTCCACGAATACTAATTCTCTACCCGAACGCGATAAGTATAAAAGATTAAAGTAGACATTTTGTCTACTAAGCTAACTCATCGAGCTATACCGGGCTCGCTATGTAACGCACTGGGCTCGAAAAATGTTAGGGGGATTCCCGAAAACGTGTGAGGTTTCTATCGTAGTAGGGTTAACGGGGCTCGTAGAATTCTCAGCGTAACATTCGAAAATGCTATGAGAGTTCTGGCTCACTATGGGTTAACAGGGCTCGTAGAATTCTACGCTCGACTCGAAAATGCTAAGAGAGTTCTGGCTCACTGTGGGTTAATAGGGCTCGTAGAATTCTACGCTCAACTCGAAAATGCTAACAGAGTTCTGGCTCACTGAGCTAGAAATCTCTTAGCTTACCTACTCAAAAATATACATAATTGAACAACCGGGTGCTGTAACACGTTACGTACGGATTTTACAGAATCGTAACTTGAACATTTTTTTTCAACGGGATCTTCAAACTGCTGCCATTTTACGAGTGTTTTTAAGCTCTTGAATAAACTATACGTGGTTACATTCACAAGAAGAGTGATCCCATAACCCAATGCATAACCTTTAGAAACCGGATCTTAACAAGACTTAAAAAAATAATTTTTCGTGATTAAAAATGGAGCCCTGTATCAGTAATTATTCTCAAGATATAGGTTACCTTATCTTAAAAATGCGATATTTTCTTAAAAAATTATGTCTCTTCTATTGACTATCACTTGACAAGTATTTATGATACGAAACAAGTAAAAAAGCTTATAAAAGTAGACAACAAGAGCTAAATTATAAGCTGTGATTCGTTGAAAAATATTGATATTTCATGAAATTATAAGCAATCAAAGATAGCGTAAGAATGGTTAAAAAAACGATCCATTAAATCGCTTAAAATTAAGACAAATTTTAAATGATTTTCTTATGCTATCTTTGATTGTTTATCATTTCCTGAAAAATCAATATTTTTTAATGAATCAGTGATTAAATCTTAGCATTTGCAGTTTATGCTTATAATATTTTTTCTCGATTCTGTATCATAAATACTTGCAATGTAACAGTCAATAGAAGAGACATTATTTTTCAAGAAAAACACGCATTTTTAAGATGAGATAACCTATATCTTGAGAAAAATGGCCTTTGAGAACTAATACTACTAGTACTGGGCTTCATTTTTAGGCACGAAAAATCATTTCTCGAAGCTTTGTTAAGATCCGCTTCCCAAAGGTGAGGCACTCTCCTTATCACTTTAACGTTATTATTTACCCGCTACACGATATTGGCCTAAAAATAAAAAAAAATGCATAAGTTATGCAGTTTTCACTTAACAAATACACTTTTCTCAGAAAGCCTATTTTTTATGGGCAGTTTCTTGAAGGTATAAGGTGTAAATATCTACCTAATGCTATATCCGAAGTTCTGTGCAATTGCCTTTGGAGAGAGAAAAAAAATAGAATAAAGTATGACAAAATTTTTATGACTTTACGTGGTAGTCGGTGATATTCAATATACGAATTTGTATTTGTACAAATGTATTATATTATTATAACATTTACCAATAAATATTTGGTTTTTGCTATATATATGTATGATCAATTCTCTAAAACTTTTGACTTTTACAGTACTGTAACATATCTATGGTTCTCAGATATTTAGCTATCGAAGTCAAACAAATATTCATAAAATCCATTTCCAGTTAGATGTTCCACTACATAAAACTCACTTTAAAAAGGGATTTTTACCTCTTAGACGTCGTTAAAAAAAACCTCTTTGACAACTGCTATACCAATTTCTTTTAGGCTATCATCTCTTGTTAAGTTTTCGGAAAATTTGATCTGATACGCTGTGCCCACTATTAACAAAAATATGTAGAGCATTATCTCACCGACGCTGCATTTTAAAAAAAATTGAAATTTAATTTCGTTTGTCCATTATAAAAAAAAACCTTTTTTGTTTTAACAATTTTCGGGGGGTAAATTTTTCTTCTTGAAAATGGGAACAATATGTGACCTCCATCATAATTGTGCCACTTATAGCAATTGAATTGCGTGTGGTTTTCTAAAGAACGTAACATCGATGCGCCCGTCGTCTGAAAAATCATCATTTTTTCGTAGCACACATAAACACGGTAAGTAGGTCTAATCTGGGTATTGCTCTTTTTCCTACCTACATTTTCTTGAACTAATTCCCGGTATGTCTTTAGTTTGCAAGATCTTATTTTCTTCCTTGTTCAATTTCAGGGGGAGGTATCCATGTCAAAATTGGAAAATTTTCAAAACCTTCTAAGTTATATGCAATTATTTATAAAATTCGGTGTAAAATCTACAAACCGTTGCATATAACTTTGCAAGTTTTGAAAATTTTCCAATATTGATATCGATACCTCCTCCTGAAATTGAACAAGGAGCAAAATTGGTCCTTGCAAATTAGAATTGAATGAAAAACAAAAAAGATTATAAACACTTATTGAATTTTTTTAGTGGACAAAATCTACTTTTGCAACATTGAAAATTTTGTAACAAAAATTTTTTCCGTTATGTTAAGAACCCTTTTTCCTGTTATATCAGTTTTAACATTGGAATGTGTAAATGAATCTTTGTAAAAAATTTCATAGCTTTAGGTCTACTAGCCCGCATGAGTTACCGTAATTGATTCTTATCGGCTATTTTGAGCAGGGTTATTTAAAACAATTTTACTAATGTAATCATTTTATCGAGCTCCTTAAGAAACATTAAAATGTAAAACTTTACTACTATTTAATAATGTTACAACTAATATACAATAATAACCTCTCATAACGTTTTCACACTATGAAATTATTACTTACTCTTATATATTTGTGAAATCTACCGAGAAAAACTTTTTACAAAGTTTAAACTAAGGCAAGTATTAGTGTCTCTCCCTCTTTCTCTCTCTCTCTCTCTCTCTCTCTCACCCACTCATTCTCTTTGTCACTCTCTCTCACCCACTCCACCTCGCACTCTCTTACTCGCCCTCTCTCTCCCGTCTCTCTCAACATCTGTCAAAATCCGTACCAAGAACTTTAATGAGAGCTTAAATATTTTTTAAAACAATGAACATATTCTTTAAAAACTAATTTTTTAAGTATGGTCTAACAAAACCATTTGTCTAGTTCTATATTTCTTCTAATATCATCTATTCAATAAGCACTCTCTTCAAATGGTAATAATTTTTTTCATGACTATACAAATAGTATTGTTAATAAAACTTTCTACGAAAGTATAAAATAAGGCAAGCATTTATAAGTTTTTCTGTATAATCTATAAAAGAATAATATTTATAAATTTTTAAAAGAAAAAAATAAATACTAGGGATCTACAAATAGTATTGTAAATAAAACTTTCTACGAAAATATGAAATAAGGCAAGTATGTAAGTTTTTTCTGTATAATCTATATAAAATAATAACATTTATGATTTTTTAAAAGAAATCAAACAAATACTAGTGAAAAAGTCTTTTACTTCTTCGAGTCAATATATGTTTAACAAATTATATGTAAATATATTGACATTGTTCACTGCAAATCAAACAACCGAAAGTTGTGAAATCAATTATCGATAGTCAAGTAATGCAAACAACTCTCTGAGACAACTGTATGACTGTTCGCAGAAATGTATTCAAATTTGTTCATCCTTCTATACAAATTAAACACAAGAAAGCACTGAAATCAATTTATGATAGTCAAGTACTCATAAGTTAACTTGACTAACATAATAGAACTTTTCGTACCTCTGGTGTAAAATTACATTTTACGTCCACGTTGTAACTTCAAAATTATTCAGCCAGCTAGATTATACTTCTACAAAACTCTATAGTACATGCGCATTTTACGCACGTGCGGACGAAAATTATTTTAATTATATAACTATGTAATGCCTTTTTTTTATTTCTAGAATTAATAAGAAATTTTTTAGATATTTACGAAAAGTCAAAGCCTATATAAAAAAATTACATAGTTATCATCACATCCTACATAAAAAAATTCCATAGTTACCAAGACATCCCTATTTTTTATTATTCTTTCTCAATTTTGGACGTTCTATAATATTACGCATCTTGGGAGGACAAGAGAAGTCTAGAGGTGCTCTAGCAGGGGTGGTGCTCCAGTCTCCCATACATGCTTCACGAGCTCGACGGTTTGCAGTTTACCGGTGTGCTATTTACATGTAGAATATTACATTATTGCATAAATTCATGAACAATGTTTATACGTACGAGTCCATATGTTTATACCTAATTTGTAATTGATACCATTTAGGTACAATGTTCCTACATTTATATGTTCCTAAATTTATAGTTTACTCAAAAGATCTTTACATTTTAATAACCATTTTCTAAGCTACCTATTTTGCATCCTTTTAAACTTTCTACTTAAAAACAGTGTGATTGATTCACGGATCAGTATTTAATATGTCGAATTAATCCATTTATACATTTTACCCGATCTTTAAACATATGAATATTTATATGAATATGACCATGTTTACACCTCGAACTGAAAACCGTCGGGCCCGCCAAGTATGTATGGGAGGTCGGAGTACCACACCTGTTAGAGCACCTCTAGACTCCTGTTGTCCGCTCAAGATACGTAATATTATAGAAAGTTCAAAATTCAGAAAGAATAATAAAAAATAGAGATGTGTTGGTAATTATGAAATTTTTTTATATAGAATATGATGGTAACTATGTAATTTTTTTTTATATAGGCTTCGACTTTTCGTAAATACCTAAAAAATTTCTTATGAATTTTAGAAATAAAAAGACGATATGACATAGTTATATAATTAAAATAATTTTCGCCCACACGTGAGTAAAGTGCGTAGGTGCTATAGAGTTTTGTAGAAGCATAATCTGGCTGACTGAATAATTATGAAATTTCAACATAGACCTAAAATGTAATTTTATACCCGAGGTACGAAAAGTTCTATTACCTCAGTCAAGTTAACTTATGGGTACTTGACTACAATAAATTGATTTCAGTACTTTCTTGTGTTTAATTTGTATAGAAGGATGAATAAATTTGAATTCATTTCTGAGAACAGTCATACAGTTGTTTCAGAGAGTTATTGTGTTACTTGACTATCGATAATAATTGATTTCACAACTTTCGTTTCGTTGATTTGCAGTGAACAATGTCAATGTATTTACATATAATTTGTTGAGCACATATTGACTCCAAGAAGTAAAAGACTTTTTCACTAGTATTTGATTGATTTCTTTACAAAAATCATAAATATTATTATTTTATATAGATTGTACACAAAAAACTTATATACTTGCCTTATTTTATACTTTCGTAGAACTTTTTATTAAGAATACTATTTGTACATCACTTGTATTTTTTTGTTTTAAAATATCATAAATATTACTATTTTATAGATTATACAGAAAAAACACATAAATACTTGCCTTATTTTATAGTTTCGTAGAAAGTTTTATTAACAATACCATTTGTATAGTTATGAAAAAAATGATTACCATTTGAGGAGAGTGCTTATCAAATAGATGAGGTTAGAAGAAATGAAGGACTAGACAAATTCTGTTGTTAGACCATACTTAAGAAATTAGTTTTTAAAGAACATGTTCATTGTTTTAAACAAATATTTAAGCTCTCATTAAAGTTCTTGGTACAGATTTTAACAGATGTTGAGAGAGAGAGAGAGGGGCGAGACAGGGCGAGAGAGAGGGTGAGGGAGATAGAGAGAAAGAGAAGGAGAGGGTCAGAGAGAGAGATTAGATTAGATTATATAGTTTTATTATCTGTACATTATGTTGTACAAGTTAAATAAAGAGTAATATATATATATATATATATATATATATATATATATATATATATATATATATATATATATATATATATATATATATATATATATATATATATATATAAGTTTACAAGTTTTAAGTTTAACGCAAGCAAAAATACAGAGTACATGGAGCAAAAATTTTACAATATATAAATAAGTCTTACGCAAGGCAAAATATAGTTTTAAAGGAGCTAAGTATAAAGTTAAAGAAGCATAAACAGTGTGAGAGAAGCTAAATACAGTTAATTGCTCAGACAGAATATAATTGTATTATATGGATTCAAGGAGATGATGATGAAGTCGTGATTTGAAGTGAGGGATGGAGGTGATATCGCGAAGGTGAGATGGTAAGGAGTTCCACAGATACGCCGAGCTGATGTGAATTGACCTTTTCAGTGTCTCTGTTTGACAGCTTGAGATGTCTAAGGCTGCCGCATTACCCCTAACTGGACGAGTAGTGAAACGGAAGTTGAAAAATGCTAACAGATATGATGAAGTAGCAGTGTTGAATAGCCTGCGCAGTAGGTTTGCTGCAAAATATTTTCTACGTCCAGATGTGGTTAGCCAGCCCAGTTCGCGTCTGTAGGGTGTGATGTGCTCACTTCTTCGCACACCATAGATGTATCTAATACCAGTGTTGACAAGCTTTTGGAGTGCATCATCTAGATCTAATGTCAGGCCACAGTAAGCAAGACAACAGTAGTCTATGATTGGAAAGAGGAGCATTAATATTAAGTGCTTACGTAGCCTGAGATTTGTGCTTTTTCTAAAGAAATATAGCCTGTACATGAGGGAACGCACACGTCGGCTCGTCTGTGCGATATGGTCTTTCCAAGAGAGCTTGGAATCCAATATCTCTCCCAGGATCCGTAGCGACGATTCGAAGACGATACGGTCACCACCTATATCTAGGTAGTTTCTGGCCACTACCGATAGTCTGTTTATATAATATGGCGAGCCAATAACCATTGCTTTTGTTTTTCCAACGTTTAGTCTAAGGTGGTTTTGAGTGGCCCAGCACATGATTCGGATGGCGTTTGCACTCATTATAGCGGAAACGCGATTAAGCTCGCCTAGAGGGCAGCGAATATAAACTTGGATATCGTCCGCGTACATGAGATGAGAGACATCATGATCCAGGCACAGAGATATATCGTTGACATAGATTGAGAAAAGTAAGGGACCTAGCACAGAGCCCTACGGGACTCCTGTATTGAGTTTTAGGTAGGTGAAACAGTTTTCAATGCCATCAATAACCGCCTGCTCTCAACCTGTTAAGTAGGACGCTATCCAACGGATGGCAAGTCTGGAGAAACCGTAGTCAAGCAACTTTTTAAGGAGTCTTACATGACAGACTGAATTGAAAGCCTTACTAAAATCGAAAAGAAGTAGTAGAGTTACATGTTGTTTTTCGATTCCAAGTCTGATGTCATCAGTCAGCTTAAGCAGGCATGACTGTGTGCTATGTCCCGAGCGAAAGCCAGTCTGAAGCGGATCTAGGTATAATCGTGTTTCTAGGTAAGCAGATAATTGCCGTTGTACTAGCTATTCGAGGGCTTTAGACAAAAAGCATAAGAGTGATATAGGGCGAAAATCACTTAGGCACGAAGGAGAGCTTACCTTACTCAAAGCAATCACGATAGATTTCTTCCAATCACATGGGAAGAGTGCTTCTCGCAGAGATCGATTGAAAATCCTGCAGACGATAGGCGCTAAGAAAGGAAGAGCAAGTTTTATTACATGTTGTGGAATACTATCTGGCCCTCTGGTCTGGGTTTTAAAATGTGCTACTGCGGCTACAACATCAGAAACTTGAATCTCATCAAATGAAAATTGCTCATTATGAGTAGAGGTGGCCAAAGAGTCCAAGAAGTCTGCGACATGTGGAGTGTCTTGATCGAATGAGACACCCCTAAAATGAGCATTGAGCTCAGTGGTAGTGAAAGGCTGGGCGGACGACTTCTTTTTGGAGCTAGAGATGCCAAGATGTTCGAACTCACGCCATATATCCATGGGGTCTGTAAGCGAGGAGAGCCGAGCGTGATGGTAGTTTAGTCTCGCCTCTTCAATGGTACGATGAGCTACATCGCGTGCCTGTCTGTAAGCTAAGAGGTCCAGTAGTAGTCTAGTCCTACGAAAACGTTTGTAAAGGCGATCGCGCTCTTGAATCATAGAGTGATGTTCGGTGTTAAACCATGGATGGCGTTTTTTACCTGGTGAGATGGTTTTTATAGGAGCTAGACTCTCGATTGCCCCTTTGATGTGCGTTTGAAGGACAGAGACGTATGAATTTTTCCCATTTTTATTTTTGCGCTTAAGAGCGACTGAGCCAGAGCATGTGAGGACAGAGTAACAATGAGTGGTGTGACCCTCGATCCAGTATCACCACTGATTGATAGAGATGAAGTAGTTGGAGGTTCTTCAGGCAACGGTGTGATCTTAGATCCAGCATCACCACTGGTGGATTGAGATGGAGTGGTTGGAGGTTCTTCAGCATGAGTGGCGAATGAGGACTGCTTCAGCGGCTCCGAGGATGGTTTCAGGCGCATTTTCTGCACATGTAGTATATCACGGTCATGAAGTCCACCGTCAAAGATCTTCAGAGCAGCGTAAATAGCGCCTTTCAAGGATGTGGTATCGGGGATAGAGAGTCCAGTGATCACCAGCTCGCTGGATAGGCGTCGTTGCGTATTACTGAGCTGTTGAAGGCCATGCTCAAGTTTTTCCATTCGTCTGACTGCAGATTCATTAGGAGCAGTGGCAGTATTTGTTTTGCAGAGTTCATCGAACTGGCGACGGAGATTCTCTTGTTCAGTCTGTACTTTAGATATGGCTTCTTCAGCAGCAGAAAGACGAGTCGTGAGGTGAGGCAGATCATCTAGAAGTGATAGTCTTTCTTCCATGTTGAACATTCGTGTGGAAACTTCCTCAAGCCGAGTGTTCAGAGTAGTTTGCACTTCATCAAAACGCGCGTCAAGAGAGGAGCTTAAAGTGCTCAATCTTGTGTCAAGTGTGTCTAGTTTAGTTAGTTTATTGAGTATTTGCTGTAGAGGGTCATTTGGTGGTGGCGGCGGTTTCAAAGAAGAAGTTGAAAGAGATGCTGATGTTGAAATTGCAGCAGGACTATTATTAGCATTGCTTTTATCAAGGAATCACTCCTCCGATTGTTTGTATTTGCTGTAGCAACACAACTTCGACAGGCATTGATAACTTTGTTGCTGTTGTTACGGACTTGTTTAAGCACAGTACAGGATGGATGATAATGATTTTTATAATGATCACATGTGACATATTTAGTTTTAATTATTTTACTGCAACTATAACATGTGATATCCATCTTAGAAGTTATGTAGCTAGTGGAACACGAAAAAGCGTAAATGAGATGAAAATGAGGTGAAAAAGCGTAAATGAGATGAAGATGAAGAAAAGAACAGCTCTAGAATGTGTTAAAATGAGTTAAAAAGCCTTATTATCTATAATACTGAGAGTAAGTAGTGCACACGTTAACTAAGTCAGACAGGTCGGCAAAGTAGAGACCTTATACATCCTTTTACAAGTAGTATGAAGAGAAAACGGTCAGACATACAAAATTTCTATATGTATTGTTAACAACAGTGAGGCAGCATAAGGGGTGACGCTTAAACAATTAGTAGTAATGAAATTTAGTTGAAAATAATACTGCTGAATTAATAATAAAAATAATGAACTGAATTAATAATAATGAGCATAGAGCGATATAAATAGTTAAATAAATAATACTAGTAGCGTAAAGAATAGAACAATTCAACTTGAAGTGCTTGCATGCCACAAATTAAAAACGCAACAAAACAATCAGACTAGATATAAATCGAGGTTGACTAAGTAAAAATAAATAAATATAAATTCTGATAATAAATTAAATAGATGAGTAATACTGGTTGCAACTTAAACTACTTGTATGCCCAAAAATTAAAATTACAAACGCAAAGAGCAATCGAACTAGATAAAAATTGAGATTGACTTGATTAAATAGAATAATATTACAATATTGCGTAAAATGAGTAGTACAACAACAGTATAAATTACTGAATCCTTTAAGACATACTATTACTGAAAAACAATGACTCATTTACGTGTAATAAGACACGTCGGCTACCATAAATAAATGCGTGAACATACTCGCGTGCTGTGTACAAAGCGACTCTACTGCTGATGAGAAGGTTGGTTTCGGTGTGCGGCAGGCTGTTAAGTGACTGTAAAAGTGACGGTCAGCACTATGCTTAGCAGAAGCTGTTGATGATGTTAACCGTTGGAAAACCGAAGAATTCAAATAGCAGAAGTCTGTAAAAGGCCGGTATGAGGTGCACTGTAGTAGTTGCACGTGCACTGCAGTCACTGGTACCAAAAGAGTTGAAGGGAACAAGAGCAGTGCAGAGCAAGAATGTCGTGCAGACCATCCGATGGATGAAAAGGTGTTGGCGAGATATCACGTCTTCAATTTGAGGTTATGTCGGCGTCATCAACAGGAAACTTCCTCCAGGCTCATAGAAATGCATCGAAATCATGCAGACCTTAGGCACAAGCTTGAGAGCCACCGGAGCCAGTTTCCTAGAACGAAAAAACACTCCTCAGAGTGAAGTGTGCGTTAGAAATGGTGCAAGATAGCAGGAGCGATTAGAGTGACGACTGCCCGTACTTACCACCAGAAGAGAGAGAGAGAGAGAGAGACGCTAATACTTGCCTCAGTTTAAACTTTTGTAAAAAGTTTTTTTAGGTAGATTTCACAACTTTATAAGAGAAAATAATAATTTCATAGTGTGAAAACGTTATAAAAGGTTATTATAGTATATTATTTGTAACATTATTAAATAGTAGTATGTTATTAACAAAAGTTATAAATTTGTATGTTACTTAAGGAGCTCGATAAAGTGATTACAATAGTAACATTTTTTCAAATAACCCTTCTAAAAATAGTCGATAAGACTTAATTAAAATCGATTAAATTTTAATCGACTTTAATCAACTTTTATTCATTTTAATAAACTCAATCGATTCCCCATATTCGCTCGATTCAAGCTTAATCGGCCTGAATCGATTTGAATCTTAATAAAATTCAATACGTAATTTACGTATTGATTTCAATTGAGTTTAAAGTTATTTTAATTTACTTTCGACTAAATCATTGTTACTACGATAAATAAGTACTGATATTTAATCAACTTGAATCAACTTTAATACCAATGAAATTCAATAACTAATTTACGTATTAATATGAATCGAGTTTAACCTAATTTCTATTTATTATTTTTCTATAGAATGTTTTTTGATTGTTTAAAAAAAATATTTGGGCTCTTACCCAAGTTTTTCGTAGAATGCTGAAACATTTGATAGAGAGGGAGGGGACAATAGAGAATTGAATATTTTTTAAAAAAGATGAGACTTAAGGCGATGTGAAGTCCAAAATCAACCCAATTTCATTATTTAATAAATTAATATTCAAACGTTTATTTGGAAAAACAATTTTGTCAGGCGCTCTGTATATGTAAATACTATGATCAGAAATTTTTTTGAGTGATTTTATTAACATTTCCATCAGATATGCTTGTTTAGAAACTAGATCAAAATTATACAAACGCAGATTCTTACTTACCGGCATTGCGGTTTTTATTTAATGAAATAATTTCTAAGTATTTTTTTGAGAAAACAGATTGTCAGGGGCTTCGTATATGTAAATACTATACTATAAAATTTTTTTGAGTAATTCTATTAGTATTTGCATAAGATGTACACGTTCAAAAATGATGTTGGCATTTCAAATCACCTTAACATTAGTTTGGGTCTAATAGAAATAATTTAGTTTTCTCAACATGTAAGTTTTGCATAATGAACTTTTCATTTTTATAAATTAGAAAATTTACAAGGAATAAGAAAAAATCTATATAAGTTATATGATTTTCGTAGAATGTTACTTGTAGATTTCACAACTTTTTAAGAGACAAAGCGAAAAATTCCAAAGAAAATATATATGTGTAAAAATCTAGCATAACTTTATTGTACCAATTGACTAATTAAAAAAATTATTAATTCATTTAAGAGCTAGCTAATAAATACTAGTGCAAAGAAATATGCATCTATATACTAATATTGATAATCTGACGATAATATATGTTTCCAGTGCTGTAGAATAATCCCCTTGTATAAAGGGCAGCTAGCAACCTAAGTAGTATCAAATTGAAGCTTAATGATAATTTCAGAGCATTACATACGAAAAATGTAAAGAAATTTCAGTACCATAAATGCAAAACTCTGATTGGTATGGACTATAATAGTGAATCCACATTGCGTGCCGTATGCCATGTACCGTGTGATTTGTACCCGTTAGTAAATTTTGTAGACATCAAACAACATTTTCTCCTTGGCATGGCAGAAATCGCACGGCACGCTGTGCACGATACACAATGCGGATTCGCAAAGTATTTATAGTGGGCGCTCTACCGTTACTATCAAGGATACTCAAGAAGAGAAAATAGAATTTAGGGATATTTGTCTTTCCATAGACTTGCTCCTTTATTTTAAATAAGACTTTATTAATGGTTTTTCTTTATCTTAAATAAAAAAATTTAATATAAACAGATATTAAATTATATTTTTTTTCTTCCAGTATATTATTAATAATTTTATTAAATTTACTAACATTTGCATTTTAAATCACTTGATTGGTCCATGAGCAAATATGTACAACAGCTTAACAGACGTCGACTTAATTTCTTGAAGTAGACAAATACTAGACAAACCAAGGCTCAGACCTATGTTTAAAATAAATATCAAAGACTTGCAAGGGTACTAGATCTAGTCACACTACTGCATCACAATCCGCTAGAAAATTAAAATATTGTTTGCAGATTCAAAAACTAGCCATTACAGTAATTTATATTATGGCTTCATGTACTGTAATATTCACAGAACAGATGGTATCTCTGAAATATTTGGCGCCCCTAATTATGTTATACTCAACACTTGGTATTATTGAAGTTTTAACTAGAAACCAGTTGATAACCCAAACCACTTGATGAAACAATGAATAACCCATCTTCACCACACATATTGGAAAATGAAAAACAACCACTTTATGAACTAAGAATCACTGAGAATAAAAGCTTTCTTGGCAGTCTTGTATAGACATAATTTCTTAAAATTATTATCTGAATCTTGTGTAGAAAAATATTTACTGAGGACTCCTCTGAAACATTTTGACGTCTTCCACCACAAATGCTTTTTAAATCAAGGCTTAGACCAATATTTCAAATAAGTACCATAAATATAAAATATAAAGTATCACAAATTAAAATATTGGTTGCAGATTCAAAAACTATCTATAACCTACCAATTTATATTACGGCTTTATGTATTGTATTATTCACAGTCTGTGGTTGGCTCCTCTAAATAATTTGGTGCCCCTCAGCATGAGCCGATCATTAACTATTATACTATTCTCAACACTTGGATTTGTTGAAGTTTTCGCTTGAAACTGCTAAAATTAATAACCAATCATTACCACACGCACATACACACATCCATACGGAAATTTTCTAAAAATAGTGTATTTCGATTCCAAATGTGCTAAACAACATTCCTGTCACGTGATAATCCGTTAGGATCTCACGGGCAACTAGAAAAATTTTGAATGCCGACCTCAGATATATTTGTTTTCATTCCTGCTAGAAAGAAGAACTTGTACAAGGAAAGGATACTTGGTGTCCGCCTCCGACTTACATGAAACTTCATATATGAGTAGAGTGTCAAAAAATATTCGACACGTATTTTTTTATTTGCGGAAAAACATTTAAGGGGTGAAAACCGCCCTCAAAGTTCACTCCCAAAAACCGTTTTTTTTAATATCTCAAGATGGAATCGGAATTTTTTAATGAAGCCAACACCTATTTGTTTCGTATGAAAAGTCGAGTTTTTCGGCACAGTTTTAAAGCTGAGGGGTTGCATCCCCTATTTTTTATAAGGGTAAATATACTTTCCCTTGTATTTTTGATATAAAAATGTTTTAATGAGCTAAATTTGAAGGAAAATTGCCATGTTATAAAGAAAATTGAAAATTATAGTTGACCTGTTTCGAGATTTAAAAATAAAAACACGTTGACGGGGTGAATTACCCCTAATTTAATTAATTACCTTTTTGTTAGTGTCTGCCTTCGATTTTCATGAAACTTTGCAACTGGTTAGAGTATCGAAAAATATTTGACACGTATTTTTCTTATCTGTAGGGAAAGACATCTGGGGGTGTAAACCACCCTTAAAGTTCACCCCCAAAAACAGTTTTTTTAATATCTCGAGATGGAATAGGAATTTTTTAATGAAACCAACACCTATTTGTTTCTTATAAAAAGACGAGTATTTGGACACAGTTTTAATGATAAGGGGTTGCACCCCCTATTCTTATGGGGGTAAATATAATTTTTTTCTCACTGTTTTTGAAATAACAAAGTTTTGACGAGGCATATTTGGTAAAAAAATGCCATGTTGTAAAGAAAATTAGAAATTATAGTTGACCTGTTTCGAGGTTTAAAATAAAGAAAACGCATAGAAGGGGTGAGTTACCTCTGTTTAGTTACTTATCTTTTAGTGATTAAAAAAAATTAATCACAACATTTCTTTGGATTTTTAATTTTGTAATGCTTATTTTTCTCATATTTACATTTTAAATTTAAAAAAATAAAAAATATTTTAATTTTAGTGTGGGTGGCTACCCCTATCAACATTATTATTACTAGATTATGAGCGAAAACTTTTTTTCATTTTTATTAATTTGTACAATGTGATGATTTGTCAATGTAACATACATAAATATTACAGAAATTGGTGAATTTGCAAATTTTATTCAATATACGTTTGACAATAATGATAATCTGTGAAAAAAGGTTTAAAAAATAATAGCTTTTTACACCATGCACATCGTATGACTGCAATTCCTCCGCATATGTCGCAATTTGGTTCCTCTTGAGTATGGAAATAAAAATCTACTGGACTTTGATGTCTTGGAGTTCTTTTCGTTAGGTATCCACTTTTATACCAGGCATATTTAAAAACATTTTGAAATCTTGGTGAAGAAAATTGATTATTGTTTAGAGATTGTAATTTGATTATATTATTTCTCTCGTGTAATTTAGCATCATAATTCATAAGAAGTGTTATGACTGATAATTTTCTTATAAAGTTTTCCCATAATCGAAAACCATATACGTCAAGAGGCTGTATCTGACCAGTTGTGCCTTTTGGTATTGTTTTCAATATAAGATTTGACTGTTTTGGTAAAGCTTCTTTTACAGCGATTTCACATTGTCCACTCCATGAATCTAATCGCAGTATAGGTGAATTTACACTGTGAATCAAAAATACATTTTGAATCCAAATTTGAAATAGTTCCTTGGATAATTTACCGGACGCTGATGCATCTACGTATATATTTTCCGGTTTGAATAAAGTTTTCATTACTTTAGGTCCAAATTGCACATGAGCCTCTTTCAAAACAATAAATAACGGGGACATAAGCTGTCCCTCTGCTGATATTGTTGGTTGAATAGTGTAACTATGTGTTGTAGAAGATACCGACTGAACGATGTTTTCTACATTTTTAATCCCCTCATAACAAAGAGTGCGACCACTATGTATCTCTAAATTGAACACACTGATCAGAATTGTAAACGTTTTGAGTACCATGTACTTTCATGAGACTTTTGACATCGTTAACAAAATTTTCGATGTGTTGTTCTACTTCTATTGCCTTCTGTGTAGATGACATAGTAATAAATTTTGTTATTTTAAGTGAAACAATGTGATGTTTTTTTTTTTTAATATTTGTATCCATCTGTGTGAAGCTTTAAACCACGGAATATGTAGTTCTGCTTTCTTTACGAGAACCCATCTTTTTATATCAATATCATGCAGAGTCATTTTTGATTCTATCACTTCTTTAACTTTATGAAGTACATAAGTTGTTATTCCATATAGAATAGTTTTTCTGGTACCTCCTGCTTCAATTTGTGATTTCCACCGTCGCAATTGACGATCGGAAGTAAATTTTCTATACTTCGATTGTACACTTGTCAAGGGGTAATGGCTTTCTTTTTCCACTTTGCCAATACCGCACTGCCTGTTTCTTATATTCAAAGTCTACATCTTCTTCATTCGGTAAACAAGCAGGAACCACTGGATCGTCTTTATTAATTCATCCTCTTCTTCAATATCTTGTGGAAGTGAATCACTGTAGTCATCCTCAAAAAGTAAAGCATATTCTTCTTCTGTATGTAAATTGTAATTTGCACTCTCCTTTATTATATTTTCTATTACCTGATAAAAAGTTATCTCTTATTCGTTAGCTTGTGATTCTTCAATTTTAACATTGTTAGGATTAAAGATTATAGATAATAAAGATATTACAACCAGTGGATTAATAGCCATTTTTTAATTTTGTTTGAGGCAATGTCGTTCAAGCAACAGCCGTAGATTATTTATTCTATAATTATTATTTTACTTAATATAACTTTACTTTATTTTCATGAACGTCAATTGAACTTACTTTTATTTCAGATATTTCATAATTTTATCCCCTTCATTAAAATTGATAGCTATGTTATTTCACGTTTCATTCGTAATCTGATTGGTCGGAAGCGTTGCCATGCTGTAGCTATGTGCATGGCAACGTAATGTTGTTTGTTTATATTTTTCTTATAAGGTTATTTTCCCATTTTTGAATATTGAATTCAAAGCATAGTTCATCTCCGCGCGCGCAGCGCGCGTTTGATCTAGTCTTCTTTTGAAAATAAAGTTATGTTTCACTGAAATAAAAATATTATAATTACGACAATATTATGTGACACACACAAATAATTTAATTTATTTTATTTGTTTATTACATGGTAGAGAGAATCGTGCCAGTTTAATATAATAAATACATAAAATAATGAAATTGAATATATGTATTTACACTCAAGCGCGCGCACGCACTCACACGCTTACACACGCACGCTCATACGATTTCATTAATTTTATTTATTAATTGTATTAAATGGGCAAGATACTCATTACAATAAAGTTTTATTTAAAACAGTTATTGGGGGCATGTCGAATAACAATAAGAAACTTTACCGGCCACCACGTGTTTTAATTAAAAAATTAATTTGTAAACATTTATTTGATATAATCTCGACTTCAGGCCTTCGATTTGTACGGAGATAATTTTCAGAAATTTTGTGGATCATTTTTGTTATAGTATCTGTGAGATATTTGGGTTGAAAAATCTGACGACTTGTTTAGATAATTGTAATTATTTGACATACACTCAATAAAAGGCAAACAAAAAATTTATTAATATATCAGGATATGATATTTATGTATATAATAAATATTATAAATTCTATTAACTCTAGAAAAAGAATGAAAACAAGTCGATGTTTTTTTACAAATATTCTTCATATCATGTTTATATTAATAAATTGAACATTATTAGAATCATTATTTTATTTTACGTTTTTATAACAATCCTATTTACATTATATCCCTTCTTTTAATCAAACTTACTATTTGACTTTAGACATCATTTTAATATTTAAACTATTTTATTTTTTTCCAGAAAGTTCTTATTTGTTTAAATGTTTCGCCCATATGACTCGAAATAAAATAGCAATACTTACAAGCCCATTTTAATAATATATTTTCTGTATCCTCAATGCGTAATTAAATTTTTTTTTTTTAAGAGTATATAATAAAATCTATAATTATATCAATTTAAACAATTGTATAAACACCAACAATATGTAATCAGTTTAGTAACTAGCGTGTAGTCAATACAAAGAAACACTACAAACTGACCACAGTCGAATAAAAATATCTCTTGTTTACTCGAGAATTATCTCGTATTCAAAGTTTATTTTTAAATTACCAATATTTTTATAAATTTCCTCGCGAAAAAAATATTCGTAGAAGCGTGATGACATTGAAAATTGTAATGTAAATTTAATATAAATTTAATATAATTATAATTATATTGCATATTTCGGTAAGAATGAAACCTTCGTTGATAAAAAAAACTTAAATTTTTATGACATCAACAATACAAGTATCAATACTCGAAATGAAACATTATCCTAATATAATGTAAAAAAAGATAAATTTTTAATAGAACTTTACCCAGAAAAATTCTTTGTTTATAAATAATTTCATCATTAATTTCATAAATAAAAAAAAAAAATAGTCGATAAAAATTTTCTTGCAAATTTTCATTTAATGTATTAAATTTTAGTAGTCAATTTTAGTATTTCACGTAAAATATGATTTGAAATAAGCATCTTAAAATTGAAAATCAAAAAGAATGTTGTTGTGATCAATTTTTTTCAATCACTAAAAGATAAATAACTAAAGTAGGGGTAGCTCACCCCTTCTATGTGTTTTTTTTAAACCTCGAAACAGGTCAACTATAATTTTTAATTTTCTTTACAACATAGCATTTTTTAATCAAATATGGCTCGTCAAAACTTTGTTATTTTAAAAACAGGGTGAAAAAAATTATATTTACCCCGATAAAAATAGGGGTTGCACCCCCTTATCATTAAAACTGTGTCCGAATACTCGTCTTTTTGTAAGAAACAAAGAGATGTTGGTTTCATTAAAAAATTCGGATTCCATCTCGAGATATTAAAAAAAACTGTTTTTGGGGGTGAACTTTCAGGGTAGTTTTTACCCCCAGATGTCTTTCACCACAAATAAAAAAAAATACGTGTCATATTTTTCGATACTCTAACCAGTTGCAAAGTTTCATGAAAATCTGAGGCAGACACTAACAAAAAGGTGATTAATTAAATTAGGGGTAATTCACCCCGTCAACGTGTTTTTATTTTTAAATCTCGAAACAGGTCAACTATAATTTTCAATTTTCTTTATAGCATGGCAATTTTCAATCAAATTTAGCTCATTATAACATTTATATATAAAAAATACAAGGAAAAATATCATATTTACCCTTATGAAAAATAGGGGATGCAACCCCACAGCATTAAAACTGTGCCGAAAATCTCGATTTTTCATAAGAAATAAATAGGTGTTGGTTTCATTAAAAAATTTTAATTCCATCTTGAGATATAAAAAAAATAAAACGGTTTTTGGGGGTGAACTTTAAGGGCGGTTTTCACCCCATAGATATGTTTTTCCGGAGATAAAAAAGAGTAAGTACCGAATATTTTTTCACACTCTACTCATATGCGTAGTTTCATGAAAATCGGAGGCGGACACCAAGTATCCTTTCCTTGTTAGTTGCCTTTGTCCCCCACATCCTCCCATACGAATATGGCGGCGCTTCGATCTAGTTAAATTAAACGAATACTATATACGTTATAACAAGAAATGCTCCCAACTGAAAAGGATTATGACAAATAGTTATAGTAATGGGTTGGATGGTATAATGACAATCAATAATAATGGTATTACTCTAGGTGTAATTTAATGAAACACGAACGATTAATGAAGTCACGTTAGTTTTGTTTTATTAATTAAAAATATTCATTAATGAACATTTTATTATTGGACACTTAAGTAATTAATTCTCTGATTATTACATACAATACTCTGATTTCATAGTAGTGATATTCGCAAACTCACTAGAGTAGAGTAACAATTGATTTATTTTAATTATCTTATTTTAATTTATTTTCCTTATTTTATTATTGAAAATTGGTTGATAACCATTAGTAAATAAATAAATAATATAAATAAGTCCGATTAAGAATTCGCCCGATATGATATTTAGTAATTAATTCTAATAGTTATAGACAATCATACACACCATGTTCGTACACGACCGTACCTTTTATATATATATATATATATATATAGAGAGAGAGAGAGAGAGTTGTAAGGGTAAAAATGGGTATCTACCCACACCACCCCCTCCATTTCCCGCCACTTCCCCTCCACTTATACCGATGAATTCTTTGAAATTCTACTTTATTTTGAAGGGAACCTGACCCTCCACCCCCCTCCGCCTTCTCCACCCCTGCACACCCTTCCATACCCCCTTCATCGACCACTCCACCTACCCCTCCACCTCCCCCACTATCTACCGCTCCACACCTAATCCATCCCTCTTAGATATCTTGCTAAAAATTGTATATAGTGGGATTCCGAATTCGCTGATTAGAAATCTGAACTCAGGTTTTGAGTATTCAAAATTTTGTAAATACAAAATGGCAGCCAAAAATTGAAATATTACTGGGTTTGGCTTAAAATTGTATATAAGGAGTATCTGGATTCGCTGATTACGAATCTGAACTCATATTTTGCCAATTGAAAATGGCGGCCAAATATAGAAATATTACTGAATTTTGCAATTGTACATGGGAGATTTCTGGATTCGCATATTAGGATTGCTGGATTCGATAATTCGAATCTAAACTCAGATTTTAAAAATTCAAAATGGCGGGATGTATTTAAATAATACTGGATTTTGCTAAAATTTAAATACAGGGGGTTTCTGGATTCGCTGATTAGAAATCTGAACTCAGATTTTCAGAATTCAAAATGGTAGATCGAAGATGGGGGCAAAATATTGAAATATTATTGGATTTTGCTGAAAATGTATGTACGGGTTTCTGGATTGGATGATTGCGAATCTGAACTAAGATTTTGAAAATTCAAAATGGCAACAAAATATTGAAATAATATTGGATTTTGCTAAAAATAGTATCTCGGGGGTTTCTGAATTCGCTGATTACGAATCTGAACTCAGATTTTAAAAATTCAAAATGGCGGCAAAATATTTAAATAATACTTGAGTTTGTAATTGTATTCACAATTTTACTCCCCATTGTCAAATGTAAAAATTGTTGTTTTGGTCAATTCTGACCTTCACATTACTCGACGGATCGCTGTGCGATAACTTAGCCTGAAGAGGTCGACAAACCCGTCGACGAAACGTTGCAACTACTTAGCATCGTAGTCTATTTTCTTTCCTGCTCCCAACGGATCTGGTCAGAATTGACCAAAACAACAATTTTTACATTTTTTAAATAATACTGTATTTTGCTAAAAATTATATAGTTGGTTTCCGGATTCGTTAATTAGGAATCTGAACTCAGATTTTCAGAATTCAAAATGGCGGATCGAAGATGGAGGCCAATATTCAAAGATTGTTGGATTTTGCTGAAAATTGTATGTACGCGATTTGTGGATTGGATGATTACGAATCTGAACTCAGATTTTGAAAATTCAAAATGGCAGCAAAATATTTAAATAATACTGGATTTTGCTAAAAATTGTATATAGGGGGTTTCCGGATGCGCTGATTAGGAATCTGAACTGAAATTTTGAGAATTGAAAATAACGGATCGATGATGGCGGACAAATATTGAAATATTACTGGATTTTGGTGAAAATTGTACATATGGGATTTCTGGATTCGATTACGAATCTGAACTCAGATTTTAAAACTTCAAAATCGCAGCAAGATATATAAATAATATTATATTTTGCTAAAAATTGTGTATAGGGGGTTTCTAGATTAGATGATTACGAATCTGAACTCAGATTTAAAAATTCAAAATGGCGGCAAAATATTTAAATAATACTAGATTTTGCTAAAAATTGTATATAGGGGGCTTCTAGATTCGATGATTACGAATCTAAATTCAGATATTCAGAATTCAAAATGGCGGATCGAAGATGGAGGCCAAATATCAAACAGCAGGATTTTGCTGAAAATTGTATGTACGTGACTTCTGGATTGGATGATTACGAATCTGAACTCAGATTTTGAAAATTTAAAATGGCGGATCGAGGATATCAGCCACATATATTGAAATATTACTGGATTTTGCTGAAAATTGTATATACGGGATTTCTCGATTCGATTATTACGAACATGAACTCAGATTTTAAAAATTCGAAATGGCGACAATATTTAAATAATACTGGATTTTGCTGAAAATTATATATACGAGATTTTTTATTTCGCTGATGACGAATCTGAACATATATTTTGAAAATTCCATCTGCTGTACCCAAGATGGCTAACAAAAATTGAAATTTTACTCGATTTTCTTAAAAATTTTATGTAGTGGGTTTCCGGATTTGCTGATTAGAAATCTGAACTCAGATTTTGTAAATATAAAATGGAGCCCAAAAATTGAAATATTACTGGAATTTGCTGAAAAACTAGTTTATAATCAATAAATAACAAATAAAATCAGAGTTGACGTAATGAACTACATATATATTATGCATTATCTTGTTAAATATAAATATACTTACTATTTCGAAAATTAATAAATATTAAGAATAATTTTTTTAAGAAACATTAAAGATAATTTAAACAAATAATAAATGTTTCATGATATTATTTAATAGAAGATTATTCTTATTCATTATTATTAATATTTATCTCTAATAATGGGGGTTGATGAGCGGAGCAAGCAGCGGGCGAAACCCCGTAGAGTGTATATATATATATATATATATATATATATATATATATATATATATGCCCTTAAGGTTGTCGTTGAAATAATCGCTAGTCGATCTTTTGAACCTTAAATCCAAACAATATTGAGCGTTATAGGGTGACCTTTTCAAGCAAGCGTTTATACAGCACTATATAACAGTAGGCGTCCGGCGGAGAGTTCGCGTCTATACGTGTTCAACGGACTGACGAGAGACTGATACAACCAGCCGTACTGTGCTTCGACACCTTGGTATTCTTTCTTATGTGGGCTGGAGATTATCAGATAAGTATTTTTTCTTCTGTTATGTAGCACTTGTACATGTACTTATCTGATTCTGCTTACTTATACCTCTACGTATATGCACATATCCATCTGTATAAATGGGTATGTAGGGAGATTATGTATCTAGAAATATATTTTGTTGACAGAATAAGGTGCTTTGTGATGGTTTCCTTCTTTGCAGTATCTCAACACAGCAAACAGGCCTCTTCCTTCAGATTTGAATTTTAATGTTTTGCTCCAAGGATGACTACACTCCTGGATATAGATTCAAAGATGGTATGGTACGGATACGGAGGTGTATGTATACTTTAATCTAGCTTTATTGTCAACCAGAGAGATATCTATGTAAGTATCTATTATGTTCTTTTAACTAATTTGGTATGAGCATACATAGGTGTGTATTCGCGTACGTGATTCACTCTTAAATGTCTATTATGATATACCCTTTTTATCTCTAATCTATTACCATTTTCTTAGTTTATTTTATAAAGAAAGATAAGATATAATTTAGATAAACATATAATAGAAATATAGATATAAATTTAGTTATATAATCAGATGAAAGTTTGATATGAAGTTAGAAAATAATTGATCTTGAATTATCGCACCTGTATTGAAATACCTAATTTAAATAATCGAATAACATGTAACTTAATAGTAATTTAAATAATGTAAGTTAAATAACCAAACTTTAACTTTAATAGGACTAAAACAATGAATGTTAATTCTAGCAAAAACCTATAGATCAACCTCGGACCGTATCTACACACTAGAGTCGCACCAGAGAAATAGAGATGAATCCAAAATATGTTTAACCAAGAGATACTCCTTAATAATGTATGTATTAATAGACACTTTCTTTCTACTTAGCTTATAATTTTTTTTACCGGAAGACAATTTCTGATTCAATTATACTTTAAAATTTGAAATCGTAAAATCTATTAAACTTATTAATGGTTATCACTAATAATTAGCAATGAATATACTTTAATTTTTTATAGGGCAACAGCGAGTCTAAAGTCACTGTAAGGAAAGAGCATGCCATGTATATTGGCTAGTGTTTATAAGTGATCAAACTGAACTGATTCTGTGGATATATATTAATATTTAACCATAAATAATGCTCATCTATATTTATTATAAAACTATAATATTTATTACACAATTTTGTTTTCAAAAAATAAAATTCTAATAACTGCAGATAATAGCAAATAACTATAGATAAAAATTATATTTAGTTATTCACATATTTTATTTTTTACCTGGGTTTGAATTAATTAATTGTGTTATATTGATTAATTAATAGTCAGAATCTAATTATGTTACTGTACCTTTATAAAAGGAAAAAAATCGCCACGCATACGCATAAAATTCAGTAATCTGATTGTATCTTACGTTATGTGTGTGTGTGTGTGTGTGTATGTGTGTGTGTGTGTGTGTGTATGTGTGTGTGTGTGTGTGTGTGTGTGTGTGTGTGTGTGTGTGTGTGTGTGTGTGTGTGTGTGTGTCCTTGCTATCCTTGGCGTAGTTCGGAAGTAGTGTTTGGATTCGAATAGATTCTGGATCGTGCCCTTAGTTATATCCTAAGTCCAAAATAAGGTATAATATTGGTTAGATGCTGGTTCATAGACTTTCTGTATGTAAATTATTTGAATTTTAACTCCGACAGAAATTCGTTATCCTGCGATTAGGTATATGTTTATACTGATCACTCTCTAGAGGAGGAGTACTGTTTCCTTCGGATTTTGACTACGTACTGCTGATTGTACCTTATCAGCTATTCTGGGGTCTACCCACGGGATTTGAGAAAATATTCGAGTGTGGTTGAACGGCCCCGTCCGTCTAGAGTGTGTTGATTGAAAATGATTAACCACATGCACCTCAGATCGGATTTTTGGTGTTTCCGGAGTCTTCTCTCGGGAAGTGGCAGATGGTGTCATAGCATTTTCGAGAAGCCAGAGATCTTTGTGGTTTTCGGCTGTACTAGCGTGTGCGGATTCTTTAAAGGTAATTAAAGCAGTGTAAGTTGACAGCGTTTCTGAAGTTCTTTTGTACGGCCATTATAGGTCCTGCTTGGGTTAGATAGTCTAAAAGTCCACCTATGGTAAGTTCTTTATCAGACGTGACGATAACATCTCTTGACTTGGTTGAATCATGGGCTTAACTTATGGGAGCCATGTATAATGTCCTGAAATTACATACAATTTAGTTAGTTTCAGCCATTTGACGCGAAGAGCCGCGGGTTTCGGAGCGGAGGGTTTGCCGATCGATCTGGTCTAAAAAGTTGGTTCTTTCTACAGGGATATCTTGACTTTTAACTGTAGAAGTCTTTACTGTAACCGGTAGACTAGAAGCCCGGCGGCATTTAAACCGATAAAGTACAAAGATACTGATTGCAGTAATAGTTAAGATCTGAATAGAAATTCCCCCGTATAGCATGGTGTGAGTGAAATTGGTGTTCTTTCGTTGTTGACTTATTTCTTGCATACGATTGACTAAAGTTTTTAAGAGCATTTTGTTCCCTATCCAGGTCGGTATTTCCGTATCCTTTAGCGTGGTAAATTCAACCGGGGTGGTATTGTTTAATAACTCCGTGTAGAGGTCTGCAATATTCAGCCCCAGTTTAGGATCATAAATATATTGTTTCGGAGCTAACTTTATATCGTGGGCCATTAATATAGTAGATTTTGTCCGGCCGATGCATCGGTTGGCCAATCTCAGTATTTCCATTCCTTTCATGTTTGTAGTTTGTTAAACTTCATGAGGACAAGAAATACTTAGAGTCAAAAAGAGCTACGATCCGTCAGTTTCTAAATATCTCCAATGCGTGACATGCTCTGATCGTACTTCTACATTGCAGAGGTTGAGGACTGCTGCATTAGAATTCAGTAACATTTCGATTTTACATTTACGGGGTTCGCATATGACTGCCATCATTCCTTGTGCTGTATAAATGTGACAGTAATGCATGTTGATGCATTGCGAAAGGCGCACTTGATCCATCTCGAAATAGATCTGCTGATGCGATGTGAGTAAATGTAGGGGCGATATATGCTAATCCCATTGCCTGATTATGCAACGTTTGGGGCACGCCTATCGGGTGTAACTTGTGTTAATCATATATCATCCTTTCAGTGAGGGGAAGGTATAATCTCACAATAATTCTCCCTTCATGGTATGTGGCATCTAATTGGACGATTTTAGCGATTTCTTCAGCTCTGACATGATGCGCAGGTATAGGAAGATCTAGATCGTCTTCGAGTTCCTTGATGTCATTCGTGATTTGACCAAGAGTGTCCTTCCGTAGAAGCTTCGGATGAAGTCTGCGTGCGATCAACTCATTAAGAATATCTAAAAGCTCCTTGTGACAACGGATAAGGTGGTTTAGTTGTGCTTCAGTCTGCCTAGAAAAGCTATTATATTCCCATAAGAGATAATTTCGTTCAGTAACGTGAACCAAGGAGTTGACTTTATCTTGTATTAAATTCTTTCAACATTGTACTATGGGCCGCTGTGACATTATATAATTCCTCCAACCCTGCTGATAAAATGTGGGTTTTTTCATGAGATAATTTCACCAGCTTGGTTTGATCTTGAAATAACTCGTCTATATTTCTATTGATAAAATCAGCGTCATCGGTGGTAATCATCCCGAATAAGCTTTTGCTAAGGCTATCTATTATTCCTAAAGGAGTCATCCTTTTGGTTCTTATGCCAGCTGTGGGCGGGTCACCGTTAGCTTCTTTGACATTCATACTATTAGCAGCCAATTTCATTTCTTCGTGTATTCCTTCAGAAGTCCGTAGTGTGATTTCTATAAGGTCCCTGTTGAGGACCATACAGACAGAGGTTCTTATTAAATTGTAAACTGCAGTCGCCCCGTGCAAGCTTTCGGTTCTGTGTACGTGCGGGTGTGTGTCAGCCCGCCGTACTTACAAGTGCGCGCGTATTTCATAGCAGCTTCGCCACGCGCCGTAACGTTCCCGCGTTTAAACGATAACCATTGCGCGCGAACTAACTGAGTGTTTTAAGCAGCACGTACGTCGTGCTTGAACTATTAGTGCTTTGAATATACTGTGATATCTCATTACTCGTCGCGTTGTTCATTACAATCCGTCTTTCTCCCGGATACCGCCGCCTCCGTGGGAAACCGACTCCGCTGGTCGGTTTCATATCTGAGTCTAGCGGCCGCGCGCTTTACTCTTCGAGCGCGCGCATTTCACTTAGCGATCCAATAACTTGAAAAGCGAAGTTTGCGTGCGATCTTCGCGTTGTTTTCGGGATTTCAGGAGCAGATCGCCGGACAAGTCATTTTAGTCTGACACTCGCGGCACCGTTTTCTAGGGCATCGCTGGTCTGTGGCTCTTTGGGACTTTCTCCCATCAGCCATCCCATTACAATATATATATCTTCCTATATTATATAGTTGTAAGGGCAAAAATGGGTACCTACCCCCTCCACCCACCCTCCTCCGCCCCCTCCCCCACTCCCCTCCGCCCCTCCACACCCCCTCCACCTACCCCACTACAACTAATTACTTATAGATATCTTATAGAAAAATTAAGCTACATGAACAACATAAATATGTATTCTTTTGTTACATGTAAATATATTTCATAATTTTATTCGAACATATCTAACAAATTTAAAAAAAGAAAAGATTTTTTTTAAATAAAGAAAAACATCATAAATATTTCTAGATTTAAAAACCTAATTCAGTTTATATTTACCTAATTGTATTATCTTTTGTTATAATATTTTTTTTAACAATTCACGCTATGCATGGGGGTTGGCGAGCGGAGCGAGCAGGGGGCGAAGCCCCCCTAGTATATATATATGTGTGTGCGTGTGTGTCTGTGTGTGTGTGTGTGTGTGTGTGTGTGTGTGTGTGTGTGTGTGTGTGTGTGTGTGTGTGTGTGTGTGTGTGTGTGTGTGTGTGTGTGTGTGTATCCTTGCTATCTTTGGCGTAGTTCGGAAATAGTGTTTGGATTAGAATAGATTCTGGATCGTGCCCTTCATTATATCCAAAGTCCAAAATAAGGTATAATATTTGTTAGATGCTGGTTCATAGAAATATGTCAATTATTTGAATGCTAACTCCGACAGAAATTCGTTATCCTGCGATTAGGTACTGGTCACTCTCTAGAGGAAGAGTACTGTTTGCTTCGGATTTTCACTACATACTGCCGATTGTAACAACGTCGTGTTTCACCTTCGACTCCCGGGCGGTGTCCCCTCTCTCTCTTTCCCTGGTGATTTTTAAGCGACGCTCCCATTTTTCGCCCCTCACGCCACTGCACAAAGCGCAATTTCGACGCAGTTTCGTGCTACGTGACAGATTTTGCAGGTTGAATGAACTGGGGCACATTTCAGTATTACGATGTTGAAATGTGCTCTACATTTTAAAATTGAATTACAAATATACTTTATGAGTTTAATTCCGAATAAATTCATTTACAAAAATCTGTCCCGTAACAACTCCTAACACATTTTCTCCAAAACTTTTACTTTTACTATCACAAAGCTTCGTCTAGTATTTTATTAGTTAAATTTTAATTGAATATCACAATCGCATAATTATATTAAGTCAATTCATATAATATAGTCAAATATAAAATATTTGTTTGCAAAATTAAAATAATATATTTAATTGACTTTTTATTTATTTTTTATTATTAATCTGATTCAAATTATATATAACAATTTGTTCATTTACATCACAAAATATCTAGTTATAAATAATTTTATAATAAATCCTCTTTAAGAATTATTTGGTAATCTAAATTGGAAACTAATAATAATGGTCTGGATTTCTAAAAACCTTATTATTATTTATAGTTATATGAAAAAAAAGTTGTGGGGATATCTCATATTAAAGGGTACAAAATATTTAAGGGTATTTAAGGGTTAAAAATATGTAGCTAAATTATCTGTAAATAAATTTTGTAAACTATTTATATAAATCATTTACATAAATCATTTACGAAAATCACAAAAATGGTTTTTCGATTACATTGTATTTAATAAAATAGAGTACATTTACTATTATAATTACGTTACTTTTTATTTATATTTTTTATTTATAAATAGTAAAAAAATAAAGTTAATTTTAATCTAAATATTATAATAAATAGTAATAAATTTTAAAATAAATATTATTATTAAAAGAAAGTTTGAAATAAATATAAAGTAACATTATATAGTATCACAACGTTATAATAAACATTATTCTTTATTATTTATAAAAGTTCAAATTGATGTTATTTTTACTATTAATTATAAACAAAAATGTGAATAAGAAGTAATATAATTAAAAGGGTAAGTGCATTTTATATTATTAAATGTAATATAACCAAAAAACAAATTATATGGTTTACGTAAATGGTTTATATAAATGATTTAGATAAATAGTTTACGTTCATTATGTACGTAAAAATGTACGCAAATACGTTATCTAATAAGTCAAAATTTGTCAAGTCAATATCTATATAAATTATTTACACAAATTATTCATGTAAATAAATTACCTATATATTTTCAACAGGATCTACAAATATAAGTACTCAAACAGCTCCTTATACTTCAGAAAGAAATATCTATGTATTGCCGGATGCCGCGAGACCCACAAGGTTTTTTCTTCAATTTCTTGAAACAATTTGAACGTAGATTTTTTATGCACTCACTGACTTCAATAATTAATTCTACCAAATTATCGGAAATGATTTCACACGACGAAATATAGAATTTCAAAATATACTTTTTTTATATCATTTTTTCTGCTAAGTTGCGCTATTAGTTACGCAGAAAGTAGCATCACTTATTGCTCGATAAAATGACGCAGAAAGTAACGCAATAAGAAGCGCAAAAGGTAGCACAAAAAGTAGCACAAAAAGTAGCATCAAAAGTTGCGCGTTCATTTTCAGGAGGGCTTGCTCACAAATTTGAATTTTCTTAAACGGTATATGACCGAATCCATTTCAAATCAGGTGGACCACGTATGCCTATGTCACCGATCATTTTGGAATTAAAGTATTCATGTTCTTCTCCAAAAATTATTTGACCCGTATATTTTTATTTTTTTGTTGCATCAAAATTTCATGCGTTCAGCAATGGCAAAAAATTCCGAGAAAAACCTTACTTAGAAAAAAAATTTTTCAATGTAATTTCCAAACCGCTACTGCTTCACCAGTTTTTTAAGCTTTTTAGCGTGCAACACATAATTTCACTAAGGTTTGAGCCCTCTTTCATGTCCTTTATGTTATTTAAAAAAAAAAATAAAAAATGCACGAGTTATGTACTTTTTACTGAAAAATGCACTTTTTAGAAAAGTACATTTTTCTCAAAAACGCCATTTTTTTTAAAAGTAACATTTTGTATCAAATTTTTAGCCTCTGTCGAGGGATATTAATCACGTCACAACCGCCTTAAGCATATTTTGTATGGTATTTTCTTACGTATAAATTAGAATATAATTGGCATCAATCTGGAAAAATTCTGAGAAATTCTACTTACAATTTGGGAACTTTTTCCCATTTAATGTGCTATACAAAAAGTTTCAAGTTTTTGAGTTAAAAAATCATGAAAATTGAAGATTTATGAAAAAATTCAAAATTTTCAAAGTTTCAATTAATTCTAACTTTTGAACGATTGAATATTTTGCTCTAAAACTCTAGGGGTGTGTTTTGGGGCTAATTTGGAACTAGTAAAAAAATTTTTGAGCAATTTCAAAATTTTGACCTGTCACACTTGACATGAAGTTACCCATATATATATATAAATACATACATACATAAATAAACTTGTATAACGTTAGTTCCCAGGACCCCATGTTACTGTATACCTATACGTGACTAAAGAAATAATGTCTCTTATGGGGGCCGATGTCCTCAAAACTGACGTTAAACATATGTAGATTCAGGGACTGTCCCCAAAACTAACAAATGTCCCCGAAACCAACGTTAAACATCTGGAATGTCCTGGAAACTAACATAAAACATAAATATATATATACATATTGCGGAAACCGGTACTTTTGAGGATCTACAGTTTTTTTCTCCAGAGTTCGTATATGCTTGACTAAAGAAATAACTCGCTCTCTGCGTTGAAGGTATTAATATAAATCCTCAAAAGTACCGTTTCATACCGAAGGAATTTTGAGGATGTCCTCAAAAGTCCGAAAAATCCTCAAAGTATCGAATCCGTGCTGACATAGATCCTCAAAAGCTGCATTTGATGTATTTATATAAATACATACATCGGTACTATTGGGGTCCTAGAGTTTCTTACTCTGAGAGTTTACATTGGAATACCGGAACAAATACACTTGACTAAAGAAATAATGACCCTAAGGGTACCGTGATTCGCAGGGGGCCTGCGGCGCCCGCTTTTAGTACCGCAATTCCGGAACAAAAGCCCGGAAAAGAACCTAAGATGTATTGTAGACGAAGCCTGTAGATGGACCTCAAAAGTAGCGATAGATGCATCGTATTTTTGAAGCCGGTCCCCAAAAAGGACAAAAGTCCCCAAAAGTAACAATCTATGGTGTATATATACCCCAAAAGTACCAACACATATACCTATATATATATATATGTGTGTGTTTGTAAACTGGTACTTTTGAGGAGATGTGAACCTTTCGCTCAGAGTTCGGACAATGTGACTAAAGAAATAATGACCCTCAGGTTACCGACTCTGGAAAACGGGGATATAGATTTCTCCTCAAAAGTCGCCATTCTTGCGTTGAGAAATTTTAGGTGTCTCCTCAAAGTGCCGACATCTCTTCAAAAGTACCGATCTATACGTTGATATTTCTTCAAATATACCAATTCCCATAGTTATAATATATATATATATATATATATATATATATATATATATATATATATATATATATATATATATATATATATATATATATATATATATATATATATATATAGATAGATAGATAATTATACTAGATAATTATGTTAATTATCAATAATCATTTTGCAATAATAAGAAACTATTTTTAATGATGAATAAAGACCCTCCGCGCAGTTTAGGCGAAATCCGAAATTTGAATTGCGCGCCAAAACGACTCAAGTTCCACAGTCAAGTCGCGCGGGCTGCGAGTATATAAGCCGCCGCTGCGGGCCATCAGCGTATTCGGCCGGTTTAACGAGTTGAAGTGTCTCGGCCTCTCTGGTTTCGGCAACAGACATCGAGCTGTGCCTCCACCTCTATACCCTCTGCAACCTGCCTTCAGGAAGAACACCTCTCGGCTCCGAAGGAGCCGTCATCCTTTCCAGCAAGATCCGTCTTGAGAGAACTACTCGAGGCGAGCCAAGTCTCTCAGCCGGGAGCGGTTTCAAGGACCTACCGCTTCCTCGATCCAAAAGTGGACACGTCCATCCTCGCCTTCCAGATGGTAATTACTCGTAAGGCGAAGTGCGCCCCTCAAAGAAAGTCATTACTCATCTCGCCTACGAAGAGGAAGCTAACCGTCCCGAGACCACGGGGTAAGCCGAGGGTGCTGAGCATCGTTCCGATAATACCGGCGATGACCCTTCCTGGGAAGGCGCCAGCAACAACCGGACCGCCTTCGAGCGGAGCAATCGACCTTGCGGTCCACCGATAAGGGCGCCGTTTTTAGCCTCTGCATTTTTTTAGTGGATTGGTTCTTCACGGGACTAACCCCGAGAAACTCCCAAACAAAGTCTCCCTTACAACCAGGTGGTGCGGCCGTCACTAAGTTAGGCGGGCTTTCTCTCGTCCAGACTCAAACCAAATTCGACGTGGAGAGGTCCATGCGGTGTCCGTTCTCCACGCAACGTGGAAGCTACCTCGGTGGATAATGGTCTTAGCGACCGGCAACGGGGGACTTCGCCTCAGCAGGCATTTTTTGCTCCGCGTTCACAGCTGAGTACTCAGCACGCGCAAGCTTATTCAGCTCGCCCTTCTCACCGATCGGCGTAGAGTATTCGCTACTCCGCCGATCTACATGCTCTCGCTCACAGAGCCTACCTTTAACAAACCGGCATCCGCGTACTTGCCTTGCTCTCTAAGCAAGAAGTGGTGCAAGGTAACGCTCGCTCAGAGGTGCGTTCGACCTCTAACGAATTCTTCGCTTACCGGAGCTATCCCTCTTGCATCAAGTCGTTATTCTCGGAAGCCACAGATATATGACGTCACAGCATTTTTTTTTTGAGAGCTCCGAAAAATCTAAAAAAATTTAGGGAGAGTTGTGGGTCTAGGAAGATATTTAGGTGGTTAATAAACAATAAAAAATTTGTTACGCACGATGTCTCAGAGAACTGCCATATATATGGTGTAATGTAGTCATCACAGTGGTTGCAATAGTCTGCAAAGGGGCAACCCGATACAGATAAATCCTCCACCCCTTCCGTCGCGTCAATGCTTTCAATAGTAACGCTATAACAAAAGCAGCTACCAGAGGCTCTATCACGGGTTACACCCTCTGCGTGCGTGGCTCGGAGCCCAAAAAGGGAACCTCCGAGCTTCAAGAAGCGAGAAGGGATAACGAGTCAAGAATAGTGGTACCTGTCTCTGCTACAGCCACTCATCATAAATCAATACACACGCAGAGTGCCTCTAACACGCAGAACACTGCTCCTCGAACACGCACGACACTTACACAGCGGAGCCTTTGGACGACGAGCCACGAGCGCCGTCGGGCTGGTTCGCAGCACCGCAACCACGGCCCGCAGAAGGTACACCGGATAAAACCAGTCCGGCCACCATAGGATAGTGGTAGGTGCGCTTTTGGGCCGTCGATAATGTGGGGCCCGAATCCTGCATTAACCAGCAGGAAGGCTGCCCTGCATATCGGTGTATAATCCCGCTCCCGTATCAGAGCCGAATGGTTCCCGGGCGGGACGTTGCTGCGGGGTGTGGGGAGTTCCGACAAGACCACTGCCTACCGAGGTGGCGGATCTACCCGGGAGTACACCGGCGGATGTACCGGACCCTTAGCCGAATGTACTCTGACCCGCCCAGCACAATTTACACGAAGTTAGCTTTACAGGAGAAAGAAGAAAATAATAAAAATCATTAATGCAAACACAGATAAAGCAGTTAGAGCCCAAAGTACATCGGGTATCCGGCCCAACAACGAGTTCCCGATACAAGGGAACACTGAAGAAATTATGAGAAGAACATTCAGCAGATGGGGCTTTTACAGCGTCCTTAGTGACGCTAGCACCACCGGCAAATTAAGCGGCAGGCCTGGCTCACGCCTTACTGCCCCAGCTTGCCGAGAAGATTCATGCGGACGTTCAACAGGCAGTTCAAGATGCTGTCGGTCTAAACGATAGACAGTACGGTTTCAGACAAGGAAAGTCGACGATAGGAGCGATCCGAAGCGTGATCGACTCCTTTCACAGAGCGCAGACTAGACCCCACAACGACGGGCCCGTAGTACTCTTGGCAACACTGGACGTATGAAGCGTCGTCAACTCGATGAGGTGGGCGGAGATCGTGGAGGCATTCTTCGATGCGTGCCTGCTGCTCTTATACCTTCCCTTAGTTTTGTAGGACTACCTGCGGGACCGACACATTACGTACGTGACGCAGACTGGGCTCAAGAAAAGAAAAATGACGCCGGGGGTGGCGCAGGTGTCGATCCTTGGCCCCGATATTTGGAACGTGGGTTACGACGAGATGTTGGACCTTCCGATGCCGCCGGAGATCTATCTTGTCGGCTACGCAGACGATCTGGTCATGGTCATCATGATCAGGAACACGCAACTGACGCAGATGAGACTGAACCAGGCTATGACACGGGTGGACGGATGGATGTAAAGTCGGAGACTTCAGTTGGCGATGCAAATGGCGAAGTTACTCAACCTAACGAGGAAACGAATAGACACGACGACACCCATAACGGTGGGGACATCCGTTGCGTGTCCTGGGTAGTCCGCCAAGTATCTGGAGGTGACCTTGGATAAGAGTATGACCTTCTGGCCGGACATACATGACATCGCTGAGAGGGTGGCTTCAAAAATCGTTGCTCTCGTCCGCGTCATAACGAATACGAAGAGACCCAGGCCGAGCTTACGACGACTGCTTATGACAGTGACCCACTCGATGTTCCTATACAGGGCCGAGATATGGATGAACGCGACATGAATAGAGAAGCACCGCAAAAAGATCGTGACGATACAAAGACAAGGGGCGCTCAGTATTGCGTGCGCGTACCGTATCTTCTCCGAGGCCGCGGTACTGGCGATCGCCGTGGTTGTCCGAGTGGATCTCCTAGCTCTCGAGCGAAATAGGATCTACGAGTATACCGAAGAAAGGGGAAGAGCGGAGGCCTCCGCAGATGCACGGATGGAGACACTGACATCCTGGCAAACTCGATGGATGAACAGTGACAAACACAAGTGGACCGGACGCCTCATAACGGACGTACGACTCTGGCAGAAGAGAGGATCTGGGGAGGTGAACTTTCACCTGACCTAGATCCACTCCGGACACAGCTACTTTCGCCAGTATCTGCACCGGATGGGGAAGGTAACGACGCCATCCTGTAGGTACTGCGGACATGATAGAGACGACGCGGAGAACTCATTTTTCATGTCTCCCTACTGGGCAGTCACGAGACACGGACTAATGACAAAGACAGACGACATCATACTGGACAACGTCGTGATACTGATGCTATCAAGCAAACGAAACTGGGATGACATGGCACGCTTCATGACTCACGTACTACAAGGCAAAAAGACTGACAGTTTCCTTGAAAACCGACACAGAAGACGAAGAATAGACAGAGAAGATAAGATATACCAGATTGCCGTAAGGCATAGACATGCCAACCGGCCCCAAGTAATGTATATAACAGTTCCGGGCCAGATTTTGGTGAACGTCGTGGGAAATATTTTGGATGTTTAGGGGGTAGAAATTCCCCACTCCACGGAGCTTGACGCACCATGATGCTCTTAGTGGGCATCCCTCCTTGCTGAATGTAAGAACAGATGCTCCGGAAGATTCACCTAGTATTTCGGAAAAACAAAACAAAAAAATATAGCTATCACAAGTATAATCGCGAGATCCGCGCTACCGTCAGCAGTGCCAAACAGAAAATTGCAGATAAAAAGTACGAGGTCTTAATGAAAGAAATGTCGACACAGCTGAAGTTGAAGCCTTCGGAAGCGATGGAAAGATGCACGTTCATATGACCAAACAAGTTGCGCATGAATCAAGGCTAAAGAAGCTAACCCTTCACTGTAACTTCCCCGAATTAGGTAACGCAATCAGAGATAGTTAGTGTGCGGAGTCGGCGACAACGATACGAGGGTGAAGCTTTTCAAAGAAAAGGATCTGACTCTAAAGAAGGCGCTAGAATACTGCAAATTCAAACAATACTTTGGAGAAAAATGGCGTAAAAAATGAACTTTACGATATGCAAAGCGGGCTGCAGAGAGCAAGGCAATGGAGAGGTAGAGGCAAATCGTACAGGGAACGGTTCCATAGCAAATCACAGCAGACTCCGCGAGTCAGATACAGGGTCATCAAGCGAGGCATGTTATTATTGTAGAAAGGCGAACCACAAAAGTAGCGAGCTTTGCTATTGCCAGTATGTGTGTAATAAGTGCTCCAAAAAAGAACACTTAGCATACGGTATGTAAAGGCGATAGTGCTACCGCGTCGAAAACCGGTGAAATAAAGAAGTTAACCTCTCCGGGCGAGAGCTCTGATCAGTCGTTAGAACACAAGCAAGATCTTTTTTCGATTAGGGAATATTTTGTATGCAAACTTATATAATGATAGCGAAAATGTAAATATTTGTAAAATAAATGATAAAATGGAAAACGAGCCGTGCGCGGCGACTATCAATAATATTATGGAAGCTGAATCGGAAGCTGATTGTAATATTGAGTTATGACCGAATCCATCTCAAATCGAACAGCCAGAGTATGACTACCTCACCGATCATTTTGGAATCGAAGTATTACTGTTCTTCTCGAAAAACTATTCGACAAGTATTTTTTCATTTTTCAATTGCACTAAAATTACATCCGGTTGGCAATGTCAAACATTTTTTTACAAGATCCTAACTTTCAAATTTTATTTTTCAAGGTCATCTTTGAACAGCTGCCAATTTAAGAGTTCCTACGTTCTTGAGTAAACTATACGCGATCTTACTCAGATTCACGCCTTCTTGCATGTCCTGAGCAGTCCTGAGTTGAATGAGCTCATTTATGTTCGTGGGAGCATCCATCAGAAACCGGCCAGCGAAAGCGCGCTTAAAAAAGTCTTAAATTGGCAGCTTTTTGAAGGTGACCTTGAAAAATAAAAGGTAAGTTACATATATTAATAGTTTATATGATGTGTTCTAAGCAGTATGACTACTGTTAGTCAAAGAGATAGATACGCGTTTGACTTGCACCCCACCTCTGACGCTATCCATTGACTTTCACACCTTTTCTGACTAGTACATTGAAAAATTTTCCCTATGTAAAGCAAGGATTGATTAATATTTTTCTACTTTTACTATTAAGAGACTTGAAGAGGGGTATAATAAAATTTCCGAAACGTTGACTAAATACAACAATTTTTGTTCTTATTTACACCTATATTGACAGCTGGACCATTCATTTTCACCATTCAACATTTAAAGATTTATGCTGTCATACATCTCATCAATTCTCATAAATAATAAATGTTTAAAAAAATGCATTCTTACACCTTGTGAGTGGTGTTAACCATTTCTTACGCATATATGAAATCGAACGCGCCGTCGGAATTTTGCGCGCCTTGCATATTATATACTCGCTGTAACGTTAAACATTTTTTAAACATAAAAATTATATAAATAATCATTGTTATTGATGTAATTAGTATTAAAATTGTAACTGTCAAATGTGCAAAATTTTTTATATTATTTGTCATTATTATTTTTAATAATTATTCGACACTAAATTATATATGTTCAAACGTTAAAGTTCAGGTAGAACTTTGTCAGTTGAAATGGATTAAGATGACCGTTCATAAAACATTTCCCCCTCTCTCATGAAACCGTTGGGGTTTCAAATAGCAGCTGCCACAACTTTCTCTAAAACAGTGCCTCCTTTGTCTCTCCGATTGTATATCTTTCACATTTGTCCTCATGTTTGTAGGTTGAATAATAAACACACACACACACACACACACACACACACACACACACACACACACACACACACACACACACACACACACACACACACACACACACACACACACACGCACGCACGCACGCACGCACGCACGCACGCACACACAGGTTCCAGTGGCGTTTACGTCTCAGATGTTTACTCACTTTCTCAGTTCTCTGTTCGACGGTAACTTTGAATCATCTTCGAAGTTCTCTGCAGATATACGCAAAGCTAAAAAAAGTGTGCGTGTTTTGTAAAAGAAAAGCTTTAACGAAGACCGTTTGAAAAAATTTGTAGATATTTTACTAAGAAGAAAGGAGCATAATTTACAATTTGAAGATAATGTATTCATATATATATATATTGGTTTATGATCTATCAGTGTAATAACCGTTTAAAGTCATTACACGTAGACTTTGTTTTCGTAGGCTTTTAAATTTTAAATGCCCTAGGCCTTTCTGTATGGTACATACACTTACTGCTATTATTGTATGTATAATGTTTTGGCGAGGACAATGACCACACTTGGCCTCATCTTATCTGCCGGTATGTGTATAAGACGTTGTATGTATATGTTTTCCCGCTTTCTCTTTACGTCATAATTATCTTTCCTGTGTGCAAATTATTAAGATTTTTTCTTTCAGTGTGAGTCTGAAAGAAAAAAAAAAAGATTTATAGCAATGAACCTGCACCAGCTACTGATGCAAACATTGACTACGCTGAAGCTTCTACCGTTTCGAATGCCGCAGGAAATGATGATAACATTGAAGAGGAGGTACAAATTAAGAAAGATGTATGCATTTTTTGTAATATAGAGCGTAAGAAATTTAACGGTCACACACTATACCCTTATGAAAAAATTCTGCAGAACTCTCTGCAGAATTTCTGCAGGACTTTCTGCACAGTTTCTGCATAGCTTCTGCATAATTTCTGAAAAACTTCTGCAAATTATGTAGCAAATATGCAGAAAATATGCAGAAAGTCCTATAGAAATTCTGCATAAATTTCCTCATTTTCTGCAGGCCATTTCTGCAGCATGTGTGCAGAGCATTTCTATAGAAAATTTGTAAAAATTATGCAGGAAAATTTTCGATGAAATATATACATATTATGCAGAATTTCTGGGGTAACATTTCTGCAGAACTTATGCAGAAATTCTTCATAATTTATGCAGAAGCTCTCTCTCTCTCTCTCCACAGTTTCTGCAAAAGCTCTCTACAATTTCTGTAGAATTTTTCCACAATTTCTGCAGAATCCATACACTATTCCAGCAGAATCTTATGAATTTATGCAGAAACACCTTACAACTTCTTCAAAATCACTTTAACACGCAAAAATTCGTCTTATGGGATTCTTAATGTTTCATTACAAAGATTTTTGGCCATCGGCCGTCAAGGAGTGAACTTCTAAAAAAGCTCTCCATAGTTACTGCAGAAACTACATAAGTTTAGCGGGGACATTTTAGGGAGAATGTATAAGCGCTGCGCTATCCAGTCTATTGATTACTTGTAGACCGCAAAACTAATTGGTTCATATTTCATATTAGGCAGAGACGAGATCTACAAGTAATTAATACGACAGTGTATATCCCCTACGAAAAAAACCTGTAGGAATTACTATAGAGATTCTATAGGATTTCCTATAAGTTTTCATAGAACTCCTATAGGATTATTATAGGATTCCTATAGGAAAATCTATAGGAAACAATACTTCATTTTTTCCTGAAAAATCCTGCAGGTATTCCCATAAGATAATTTATAGAAAATCCTACAGGGATTTCAGAAATCGCATTACGACCTGCGGAAATTCCTATAGGAAAATCCATAGTAAATAGTGCCTGATTTTTATTACCAAAGGTAACAAAGGTCCAATAAATTAATCGAACCTCTAAATATTACCTGGAGAACAGAGAGAAGGAAGAAGAACATCGTAATTTTTGGTAACTTGCAACCTGAAAAACAAATAGACCGCATCAGATAATCAGCATAAAGGTACGGAACGCCGGCGTATTACCTGAGATGTACTCGATGGCTAATAATGCCACGTCGTATCACCAGAGACAGAATAGGAGAAGGCCACCGTCGGAGAGGATGACGATGCTCCTATGGTCGTTGGCGTATAAACGCCGATGCCCATGCGGTATTGACGCTCGTAGATCGCCCCTCTGCTTTTACACGCATAGAAAGAGGACCTGCGTTATTAAAATCAAATGAGCAGCTGTGCGCGTCCGAGTTCGTTTTTTCCGCATGCGCGCGTCGAACAGTGAAGAAGTTAGCAGCGTGAGCGGAGCAGATCTCGAGCGCGCACAGTTCGTATATCGGTATCTTTCGTACACGTTGGTAGGCATGCTACGACCATGCAGACAACAGGAATATGGGTGACAGGCTATGACTCTTGCTTGAATAAAAATGTTTTGTCATTATGCTGTAATGTGTTACGTACAAACATATTGCAGTAATAACAGTAAGTAAAACATAATAGCTATCCTTTTAACATTTTTTTTTTGACAGAAAATTGCTTTTGTATTTTAATTACTTTTACAATATCCCTCCGTATTGAGAAAAACGTTTTATTTTAGTAAAAGTGAGTTTAGCTTGAGATTTTAGTAAAAAAAAATTTAGCTTGAGACCAGCCCCGCGCTCCTAAGCAAGTCAAATTATCAGTTTTCGTCAATTTTTGACTAAAGAGAGCAAACGTATAAAAATGTAAATCAAATTGCTACTTGTCTATTTTGATTTGTTCTATTTTACTCCGCCATTTATTTTGTTTATTGCTTTATTATTTTTTGATGAAAAAAGAATAATATTAATAACAAATTTAGTAACGATTTAATTAATTAATTAACTAGGAGAGGGTCAGGGATCCGGATCAGGGATTCGGCGGGCTGAAACTTTGGGTTAGGTTTTTGGATATCGAAATTGAAGAAAGCTGCAATATGAGACCCTAACGCTAAAAAAACTAAAGATGTAGACATTTTTAACTTTATTTTGAAAAAAGTCTTGAAAAAAACCACTTTGTAAAACGGCAACTATTTAACTTTAGAAAGACTTAAATATTATTTCGAAACCAGAAAATAAAACTAGAGAAAACGAGCTTTCATTTACTTTTTCAAGAATTAAAAAATGTCGATTTCTTATAAAGTTACGAAAGTTTAAAATAAAGTATCGAAAATGCACTTTTATATTATAAAAGTTCACTGTTCCACTGCCTGCGTATTTTGGTGCACTTTCCATGCTCAAATTTAAACTATTATAACTTTGAAAGGAATCGACATTTTTTCTTCTTAAGAAAGCAAATGAAAGCTCATTTTCTCTACTTTTATTTTCTATTTTTGAAATGATATTCAAGACTTTCTAATGTTAAATAGTTGGTGTTTACAGAAGAGGTATTTATTTTTCAATACTTTTTCCAAAATAAAGCTAAAGATAGGTAAAAAACCTATCTCAAAGTTTCAGCCGAATCCGTGATCCGGATCCCTGACACTCTCCTAGTGAGCTACTTAATTAAATTGTGACTAAACTCAGTTGTTATAAATAAAGTTAGTTGTCGTAACATTATTTTTCTAAATAAATTCTTTCGATAAAACACATAACTGATGTAATAAATATATGTCAGCAAAAAAGAAGAAAAATTATTTTGCACTTTTACTTTCAGACATTGACATTTATTTAGCATAAGCATTAGTAAATGTTCAGTCAAAGTATAAAATTAATTTTTTTACTTTTCCTCAAGATCATATATCATTACATGATATTGTATCATTATAACTACTATTCCAAAAATCTAGACTTTGGCTACTGAAAGTAAAAAGAATAAATAAGATTATTAGACAAAGCCAAATGTTCAGTGAGCATGCCGCTATATGTATGAAAAAGAAAAAATTTGTGATTTGTTTCCAGTTGACCAATGACTGCTAAAGCTTTGATATTTGGCATTGTAGTATAAAATGACATGATTGCATAACAGCTACGAAAAAAAAATACAAAAATTTATTTCATATTTTTACTTTGGGACAGATTGTACATATAAATTTTAACATTTCAATATGCAAAGTCCAAAATAAATATTTCCAATTTTTGTTATGTAGATATTATACAATTATACCATTATATCACATGCTGTTTCAAATATTATAGCTATAGCGACCAATTATACGTTGCAAGAAAAAGGACAGAATAATTTTAAAAAACCACTTCAGTGTGCGTACCGCTGAATACATGAAAAAGAAAAAAATGTTTAATCGACTTCCACTTGAACTATGACTGCTAGGGCTTTGATATTTCGCATGGTAGTATAAAATGACATATGATTTCATAACAGCTATGCAAAAAAAATTAAAAAAGTTTATTTTATATTTTCACTTAGCCACTGATTGACCATGTTAAGTAAATTCCAACATTACAATATCCAAAGTCCGAAATAAATTTTTCCAATTTTTTTATATAGATATTATACGATTATATAATATGCTCTTCCACATATTAAATCTATAGCTACTATACGTTGCAAGGAAAAGGACAGAATAATTTTAAAATGCCACAACTTCAGTAAGCGTACCGCTGAATATATGAAAAAGAAAAAATGTTTAAACGGTTTCCACTTGAACTATAACTGCTAGAGCTTTGATATTTGGCATGGTAGTATAAATGACCGATTGTCTAATATCTGTCCAGAAAAATTAGACAAATTTATTTTACATATTTACTCTGACACACATGGATGAATTAAATATTGCATATAGTTTATGTGTTACAGCTATCAAAATCATCATACGATGGATTATTTCTTGGATTACCTTATTTTAACTTGAAGTTTAATCAATCTTTCTAAAATTCAACTTGATAACTTATTTTCATAAAATATCCCTTTACAACAATTTTTTTATTCCCATCTCAACAAATATGGCCACTTTTTTCCCTGAAAAGCGGGACAAACGTTAGATTTGTTTCCCTCTTTCAACAAATTTAACGTTTGCTGGAAATATGACGATATTTCTCGCAAAATAGGGAAATATGCCATATTTCCCGCAAAAAGAGGGAAATATGGCCATATTTCCCTCTTTGCCGGCCGCTGCCCATGTTTACAAACACTCCCCATATTTCCATCGGTCCCACTTTCCAAATAAAAAAGTGGCCACAGTTGAGATGGGAATAAAGTACTATATGTAACTCGGGAGAAAAGTTGATGATTCCCTCGGGTGATCACTGTTCTCGCTTCGCTTCGTCCGCTCGGGCAGTGAACCCACCCGCGGGAATCAAGAGCGATTTTTCTCCCTTGTTACATAATGTACTATAGTTAGATTATTAGTATACTGACATTCTTTTAGGATGATGTTTTATATTAAAATATCAAGTTTTATTTCTTTGACGGGAATAAGTTATTAAATGAAAATTTATCAAAATTTTTCAGTATAGGTAGTTTGCACAAGAAAAATTTTGAATGTATGTTAATTTCCATCAGTTCTTCGAAGAAGTCATCCCTCGGAAGGTGATTTTAACATTTGTAACACACGAGCTATAATACAAGAATTATGTAAATCTGTAAGATTTATAGATTCTGAAGGAATTTTATAACAACTTCACAAATCACTACTGGTGGTTCATATTAAGCAAGAAGAACTTCATATTTTCAATAAAACTGCCAAGACTATATACTGAGAAAAAATTGGAATTTGGTTTTTTAACAATAACTATTTCACTTACTATATGAGAGTATAATCTGGATATCTGAGAGTAAACTGCTTATCTCACAAAGGAGTCTAGAACTGCTGCAGCAGGTACAGGTGAAGGGCAACATAACCTCTAAATGTAGGCTGCATTCTCGTGCCCTAGGCTTGCGTCGTCCCGGTTGTCAACTGCTGGAGTTCCTACGGCGTCCTGAGGCTGTAGGCCAACGTCCTTTTTGAAATCTCTGCCGCAGTTTCACCATCTCTTAAGAGATCGTCATCGTCTTTTGTGACTCAATTTGTCAGTCTCATCCTCATCTAGTTGAGCCCTATATTGCCACAAAATAGTAGAATTAGATAATCTCAAATCGAAAAGGAAGTACTTAGAAGGCTACATTACCACACCAAGGAGTTTAGAAGTGCTGCAGCTAATAAAGGTAAGGGTGGACATAACCTCTACATGTAGGCATTCCCGTATTCGGGCGTCGACTCTGTCGTCAGCTGCTGGGCTCCCGTGATGTCTAGGTACTATAGGCCTACGTCCCTTTAGTCATCCCTGCTGCACCTTCAGAACCTCTCAAGAGATCGTCGTTGGCACCAGCAAGTTAAATAGCTATCATTAACAAGCGCGCACGTCGTCGTTCGGCATCGACGAGTGGCAAGTTTTTGTTAAAAAAGCAAATACCAATTTTTTCTCGGTATATAGTCTTGGTAGTTTTATTGAAAATATGAAATTCTTCTTGCTTAAGGGGAACCTCCAGTAGTGATTTGTGAAGTTGTTATAAAATTATTAGAACGAATTTTCAAAGATAAAACAGTTAACTCTAATAATAAAAAATTTAACACATCTTTATCTCGGTAACGTTTCGCTGGTTTCGTTTCCAGCCTCTTCAGATCTTTATTAAAAATAATAAAAAATGAAGTACATTAAAAATCGAAATTACAAATGGTTGCTAAACATTATTAATGAGCGCATACCATAATAACAAAATTAATTTTTGTGATATTTATCGTGATGGTTTATGTGTGAAATAAACAAGGCAGCGAATTCTGATAAAGTCACTTTAATGAAAGGTAGTGGAGAGATAAGTACTACAAGAATCGTATTAACAGCATGGCGCGCTTCGGAGCTTTAATACAACTTGCTTCTTTCCCTCTACTACTCTCACAGCTATAAGGTCGTGCAGAGAACATGTATCTCTGCTGCTCGCCACGGACCTACTAACTAAAAATCGTGGCGCGCGTCTTCTATCTCAGTTCGTCTACACTAGCACCACTTCGCACACAAAGGTGGCTATTTGAATAATTTCAAATCTAACGGTTAGGGAAAATAAGAGAGAGAATGAGAAACGACATTTATTTGGATAAAACTCCTCTTCATTGAGCATTCTCTGTTTCACTTTGCACTAAAGTTCTGTACGTTCCTTTTCTTAAATTCGTAATTTTCGTTACTAAAACCTCACATAAAAACTATTACATACTCGTCATAAGTCTCATTTTAAAAATACAATATGCATTAAGTACTAAGTGCCATGGCATCGCAGAGTCTTTGAAAACGATCTCTCGGCTTTGGCTTTGTGAGGATGACAGCTTTCTGCTTCTTGCTCGGTACATACATCACGTCAATAACATTTTCTTCATACTTCTCGCGAATGAAGTGATAGTGGATGTCGATGTGTTTTGTACGTTTATGGAACTCTGGGTTCCTCACTAGCCTTAAATCACTACTCATCGGACACCCAATGTCCTTCATGAGCCTAGAAAGCCATACAGCCTCTCGTGTAGCCATGCTTACCGCAACGTACTCCGCTTCGGTCGTGCTGAGTGCGACGGATTTTTGCCTCTGTGATGACCAAGATACGAGTCCAGACGCCAATTCAAAAAGAAAACCAGATGCGTGCCCACGTCTCCAGCAAAATCAGCATCGCAATAACCCGTCAAGCTAAACGTTTCTCCTTTACGATAATAAATTCCTAGATTATGCGTCCCTCTAAGATACTTAAGTATACGTTTGCACGCTTCCCAATGATTTCTGCCGAAGTTATTTACGTATCTACTGACTACATACCGCGAATGATATATCCGGTCACGTAACATTACAGAGAAACATCAGTGATCCTACGGGTTTTCGATACGGAATGCTTTCGCATTCATCGCTGACAATATTACCTCGCAAGTCCAACCCAGGCTCCGCAGGCGTGCAGACAGATTTTGCGTCTAGCATATCAAATCTTTCTAACACTTTAAGGGCGTAATCTGATTGATGAATAAGTATTGTTTTTTCTCGTCTGTTGCGCTCTATCTGCACTCCTACCAACGTGTTGGGCTCGTTTTCAACTATATCAAAACGCTTTCTTAATTCTAGAGTTACAATTTAATCGAGTCCATGGTCTCCGACATTATGAGTCCATCATCTACGAAGATCGCAATTATAACATTCGCATTATTTACCTTGTCGCAAAATATCGAGTTATCTGATTCGCACGACCAAAAACCAAATTTCGTTATAAAGTCATTGAAAGTCTTACTCCAGCACCGCGAAGCCTGTTTTAGGTCGTACTGAGCTTTGTTTTGCTTACATACCGGACTGACTACATTGCTCGCGGCAACTATGCCTTCCGGCAACGTTACATATATGTTCTCGCGTAAATGCTGTACAAAAACGCGGTTTTAACATCAAATTGTTTAGTTTCGAGGTCGTTTGACTCGGCCAATGCGATCAATACTCGGATGGAGTCATACCTGACTACAGGTGAGAAGGTCTCCTTGTAGTCAATACCGTACACTTGTTTGAATCCTCTCGCGAATAGTCTCACCTTATAGCGCTTTCCGTGTCCATCCTTGTTTATCTGCAGTTTGAAAATCCACTTGGTGTCGATGGACTCGCAGTCATTGGGTCTGGAGATGATTGTCCATCTGTTGTTCTGCTGATACGTGTCGAGCTCTTCCTTTATCGCTTTCTGCCAGTGTGTTGTACCCAGTCCCTCCATTGCCTTCTTATAGGACTGCGGCACTTGCCATTCTGCGATGCAGGCGTTATAACGCTTGGGGGGTTTTATTGAATTTCGATACCTCAGTCCTCTCCCTTCGCCAGCATCACTTTGATGAGGTGTCTCTTGTCGCGGCTCTGCCCTCTGATCGAGTACATCGACTGCACATGGGGCATGTGCGGCCTCATCATCTCCTTTTGGAGTGTCAACCTGCCTCGCAGGTGCATCGTCTGCTCGCTCATCGTCCCCCATCGGTATAGGCGGCAAGAATGCCGCTTGCTCGCTCTCCAAGTCGATCTAGTGGCTCTCCACCATAAAGGTGACGTCTCTGGACTGGATCACTTGCCTGTGATTGGATTAAATAAACAATAATTGTTAGAATAACCCTCATAGCCAACAAGAATGACTTTTGTGGCTTTCGCATCAAGTTTGCGTCTAAACAATTTCGGTACGTGTTAGTAATCTTCCGATCCGAATACTCGAATCTGTTGAAGAGAGCGTTTCTTACCGTACCAATGTTCATAAGGAGTCATATTACCACTTCTTGTGTTCGGTATCCTGTTCTGTAGATAGACAGTGCAGTTGACCGCCTCAGCCCAAATATAGTATGGGGGCCGCTTGGCCTGCAGCATCGTCCTGGCGCTCTACGATGGTGCGATTTTCCCTCTCTGCAGCACCATTTTGCTGGGGGGTGTATGGCGCTGTTGTCTCCAGTGCGATTCCATACCTTGAGAGATACTTCTTCATATTGTGATTGTAGAACTCCCTTCCGTTGTCCGTCCTCAGATATTTCATGGGTAGTCCGAACTCATTGCAAATGTCCCACTCAAATTCCTTCAAACTGTCGTACACGTCCGCCTTATTCTGGAGAAAGTACACGAATTTATACCCGGTGGCAGCATCCTTGAATAACAGATAATACTTGGCCTTTCTTAGCGATTCTGTCTGCATGGGTCCGCATAAGTCGCTATAGAAGAATTCATCTGGTTGTCTTGCCACCTTGTCTGATTCTTGATGGTAGAAGGGCAAACGATGAGATTTTCCGATTTGACAGGCCTCGCAGATGAAGTCGCTTCTGATGCTAACCATTATGCCTTTTGCCATATCCTTCTTGAGAAGTTTCTTTACTGTGTCTTTGCATGCATGTTCCAGCCTCTCGTGCCATCTCTTAAGATCTGCGGTCGCGACGTTTGCTTCTTGACTTACAGAGCGAGTAGTCATCAACATGCGGAACAGTTCATTTTTCTGCTTCAGCCCTCGAGCAACCATTGTCGGTTCATGGTAGATGCCAACTTCCTTTTCTTGAAAAATAGCACGCAGACTGCGAGACGTACAAACGCCGACCGAGAACAAGTTCTTCTTCAGTTTCGGTAAAAGCAGAACGTTCTCAATTCTTACATCTTCCCACTCGCCGTCGATTAGCTTCCTCACATGTGCTGTGCCGAAACCCACAACAGCACAGGATCCGTCGTCGCCTAGTTGGATCATTTCGTTGCTGCACGCCGTGAAGTCGATAAGCCAGTCGCGTCGGTAGGTTAGGTGGCGCGATGCGCCGCTGTCGCATAGCTACACGTCTGCCGTACTTGCCTGCATGATTTGCCGCTCACGCTCCGTGATGGCGCGCGCGTTGCCGTGCTCGGTTCCGTCGACTGCGGAAACGACAAAAGCCCCGGTGTTCGAGCGAAATGTCCGGGCTTCTTACAGCGGTAGCAAATCACATTATTCAGACTTCGCTTAAGGGGGCTAGACACCTTTTTTCTCTGAAATAAGAAGTCACATTTTAATACATAAATGTAAACTAATTATTTCATACTTTTTACATATAAAAGTGGGTATATTTACCTTACCTTAAAACTTTCTCCGATGGGCCTTTTATATGGTCCAGAACCATAGTCATCGATGAAACAAGTTTTTTCACTAACCGTAAGCTTTGAAATTTTCCTGTGGATGGATTGACCCCAGATTTGAACTAAATTACTCCTGAATAGTATAATTCTCATATGAGTGTAGGGATTTAGGATTAAATGTCGGAAAAAATTTTTACATCAGAAAAATTATGAAAAAATATAAAAAATTTAAAAAAATTAAAATTTCAGAGAAAAAAGGTGTCTAGCTCCCTTAACAGCTCCAGTGTCCTTCCCAAGGTTGTTGCCTGTGTTTGTTTTCTTCCTGCCCGAGATCGAAACAGCCAACGCGCTTGACTTCCCGTCGTGTTGCACGAATTGAAACTCTTGTTTGATTAGCGTCTCTTTCAAATTGACGAGCGTCTGTTTGGACGAGTCCATATTATCTCACGCCGTAACAAAACCGTCATATTTGGAGGATAAAGTTCCGATGATTTTTGTTATAACCGACAAATTCTCCACTTTTTCTCCAAAGTCCTATAACGTGCGCTTGAGGTTCATGACCTTTGCAATATGCTAAACTACAGATCCTCCTGTGACCATTTTATATTCATAAAATCTCTGTTGCGCTAGCATTTTGTTTAAGTTGCCCTTCTGCTCGTGCACTTGCAGCATCTGCTCCCACATCTTCTTTGCAGTCTCGCACTGCTTGAGCGGTTCGAATTCGTCTGGCACCATTGCACTCGCAATCAGACACATTGCTTTCGCGTTGTCTTTAACCCACGGGGATATTATAGCCGCGTCTGCCACTGTAGTCCCCGTCGCACAGTGGTTCCTGGAGGTAAAAACGTGGCATAAATTCGAGCTTCAACTGGAATTTCGCAAAAAAAATCTAAAAAAAATTTTAAATGATACTTCATGATATATACAATCAATATCCGGTGTACTTTTACGCGATCGACCTCCCTAAAATTTAGCATGAAGCTCGAAATCCATGCGAAATTGATAAAAGGGAATTTTTCCATTTTTTAAACGTTAAAAATAGATTTATTCTTACGAAAAAGTAATTTGAAAAAGATATAACTTATTATTATTATTGTTATTATTATTGTTATTATTGTTATTATTGTTATTATTGTTATTATTGTTATTATTGTTATTATTGTTATTATTATTATTATTATTAATATTATTATTATTATTTTATTATTTTTATTTTTATTATTGCCGAGCGAGAAACGGAACCTAAGAACCACACGTAACACGAGCAAGATAATTGCGATTGGTGTTGTACAAGTAATTCAAAGATTTTCAATAAATTTTAAAGCTGATTTTACATATTTTTCTAACGTATTGTACGCCTTTTTTACGTATTTTTTATTACACAAATAAGTGATTATGTGTCACACTTCAAAATCTGTCTCAATGCCATCTCTATCACTTGATTCTTGATCACTGGCCTCACTTTCATCGTCTTCCTCTATGTCGTCATCCTCTATTTTATTATTAATACTTTCATCCATTATCAGTGAGTTTTTCATTTCGTCAGTCAATGGAGGAGAATTTTTTTGGGGCACTTTTCGTGATAAGCTAATAAGAGGATCAGAACTCGTTAGTAAACGATTAAATACGTCAGTATTCGTCTTAATCCTTTAAAAAAAATTAAACTAATCAAAATCAATACATAATATACATGAACTTGTATAAGGTGAAAACATTTACATATAACAGATAACATAACACTTGTACATTAATTAATCAATTATCTATCTATTTTTTTGGAATGAAATTCTCTAAATTTTTTAATATTTTTATTATTGCTTTCCTGTGCCTCTTCGGACAGTATTCCAATTGACAATATTAGATTCTCCATTATTTTATATCCGTGCATCAGAATGACGTGCAATGACGGAGGCATGTGGTACCAACCGTATAAATCTCTATATCTCAGAGCGGTCTTTAAACAATATTTTCTAAATTCATCAGTATTAATTTAATAATAATAATAATAATAATAATAATAATTTTTTTTTTTTTTTTTTTTTTTTTTTTTTTTACGAGGGAAACAGTGAAATCTTTCATCAGTCCAGTGGAGCAAATGCTCCACCGGACCGCCTGGGCCGCATATCCATGCCAGCCCAGGAGACACCGCAAGAGGCTCCGCACTCCCACGGCGTGTGGGATTCCTACCCACTAAAAACACTAACCCTTTCTGCTCTGCACTACTGCGGAGACCCTCCCCCGACACCGTTTTACACATTACTTCAGGGGAGGGCTTGCTTCGCCTGAGCGGCACCTTCTCACTTCAGATCGGCGGTTGAGACCAGCAGGGGTCTTTTTTTCCCGTGAACAGCTACGGCGCCCTGCGGACGGCTGATCTGCTGTTCTCCTGTTCCCTTTTTTGGCGCAAGATCACCTACTTGAAAGGGGCACATGGTATTGATGTGCCTCTTCGTAAGTAGCACGACCTCCGTCTTCTTTGTGGCTAATTCAAGCCCGTGATCCTCCAGCCAGGAGAAAACGCGACGCATTACCCGGTTGAGTAGCAGCCTAGCGAGGTCAACGTCTCTGGCTACGATGACTACCGCTATGTCGTCAGCGTACCCAACCAGGAAGGTGCCCTCGGGCATTTCCATGCGCAGGATCCCGTCATAGAATACATTCCATATGTCGGGACCCAGCATGGAGCCCTGAGCTGCCCCAGATGTTATTTCCCTCTTTATTGGTCCATCCTCCGTGTCGTAAGTTATCGAGCGGTCCCTCAGATAATCCCCAAGAATGCGTAAAAGATACGCGGGGATACGAAAGTCCCGCTCGAAAGCTTCCAGCGCCTTGTCCCACCTAACTGAGTTAAACGCGTTTTTAACGTCTAAGGTGGCCACCAGACAAATAGGGCGAGAGTAATGGTTGCCCTGTTCCGTTGACCTGGTGGCATTTACCACCTCCTGGATTGCGTCTACGGTTGACTTATCTCGCCTGAAGCCATACTGCCGCGGAGCCAGATCTCCGAACGCACTTATGGCTGCCTGGAGGCGAGGTTTCAGCAGTTTCTCCAGGAGTTTTCCCGCCGTGTCTAGCATGCACAGCGGGCGGTAGGCCGACGGGCTGTCTGTTGGACCCTTGTCCTTGCTGATGAGGACAAGTCTCGCTGTCTTCCAGCGGGCAGGAAAAATGCCCGCCTTCAGGCAGGAGTTGTACATGTCCAGCAAGAGGCGCGGGTGACTGCCTCCGATGGCTTTCAGCAGCTCTGCTGGTAATCCATCCGGCCCCGGAGCTCTCTTATTACGCAAAGATTTTATTGCGATGGAGAGCTCCATGTTCGTAAACAGAGGAGTTTCGAACGGGCCGGATGTTGCTGGGCCATCCGGTCTCCTTGGGTGTTCGGGGAAAAGGGCACGTACGATGTTCGTGATCGTTAGCGCATCTTTCGGCGCTGACGAACCGAAGGTCGCCAGCGTGCGCATAACGATCTTGTACCCTAATCCCCACGGATCGTGATCCATCTCTTCCCCCAGCTCTTTCCAGCATCGCTGCCGGCTGGACTTGATGGCCTTCTTTAGGGATTTCTTGGCCGCCTTGTAGTCTGCGGCCAAGGGGGCTGCGTCGAGATCGCGTTTTTTGACCCTCTGCGTTCTGCGTCGCAACTGCAGGCACGTCTTACGAAGGTCCGCGATGTCGTTCGTCCACCAGTAAGCAGGTCGTCTTGACCCACGTGTTGATTTCCTGGGAACCGTCTCCGCGCAGGCCTTTTCGATGACCTTCATGGTGTAGTCGGTCACCATTTTCGCCTGCGCAGATAGCGGCAGCGATTCCGGGATCTCACGCAGTGTTCGCTGTCCGTGTTCTATCGCCGTGGCAAACCTCTCGTAGTTCATCTTGGCGATGTTCCACCTGGGGGGGCCGCACTTGTGCAGAAACGGAGCCGGTCTGCTATCACGCACACGGAACGTGATATACATGTGATCGCTTCCTGTATAGTCCTCGATCAGATGCCAGCTCTGGATTCGCCTGGCTAGGCGTTCGCTTGCCAGGGAGACGTCGATAATGGTCTCCCTGTAGCCCGGCCGTCTGAAGGTCGACGTGGTACCTTTTTTTAGTACCACGAGGTCTAGCCGACTGGCCATATCCATAACCAGCCGGCCCCTACGATCCGACCGAGCTTCCCCCCACTCCGAGGCTTTAGCATTGAAGTCCCCGGCGATAATCAGCTCACCCTGCATCTCCCGTGTTGCATCCTCCAGGCCCTCCAGCTTGGCCTGGAAGTCGCTGATGGTCTGGTTTGGAGTGAAGTATACGCTTATGTAGTGAGTTTCTGGTGCCTCACCCAAACAAAACCGCTGCCACCGCCATGACCCGCAATGTGGATATTCTGCGGGTCACGGTTCCAGATGGCTGCGGTGCCCAGGTCATCGGCAAACCATCCTGGACCATCTCTGTTTCGATACTGTTCGCTGATTAGTACAATATCAGCGTTTTTCTCGAAACAGATCTGTTCCAGGAGGTCGTGAGCTGCCCTGCTCCTGTGCATATTACTCTGCAGAACTACCGCCATTTTTTCTTGGCATTTGCAAGTGCCTCTCGGAAGGCCCCACAGGCTCCTGATCCCGCCGTATGGTTGCGGGAATCAGGTTTGTCCGCTTGTTCTGGACACAGAAAGCAACGTGGGGTGGCATTACATCCTGCGATCATGTGGCCTTCCGCCCCGCAGCGATAGCATCGCTTGCTGCGGTCGGGCCCTTTGCAGTCCGGGCAAAGATGGCCGAAGCCCAGACATTTATAGCAACGGGTAACCGTGGCTCTCCTGCGGATCCTGCAGTTGACCCAGCCTATCTTTATGCGGGCGGTGGCCATTAGCTTTTCTGCAGCCGGTGTGTCCACCGTCACTATGGCCATCCGTTGTGCCCTCGCATTTGGCCTAGTCAAGACAGACTGCAGGAACCCCTTGTAGTTCTCTTTTTAAGGCCTCCACTACTTCCTCACTGGACGTGCAACTGTCGTGGTCTCTGATCTCCAGGATGACTCTGGGGATCGGTTCCCTAACAACGGTGCAGTCGTTTCCAGTAGCTTCTCTGAGTGCTTCTGAGAAGGCAGTTCTTGTCACTGAATTGCCTTCTTTCAGCTCGAGGAGTACCTGACCTGCTCTTGTTTGCCGGATGGATCGGATCTCTACTCCACTCTCTTCCGGCTTGACAGCCTTACGTATGGTGGACAGAATGTCCGCATACGACTTTCCGCCTGCCGGTACCTTCTTTCCTTCTTCTTTGTCTTCTGCTTCCTCTGCTGTTGTTGCGGCTGCTGTTTCTGTTGCTGCTGCTGCTGTTGTTTCGGCTGCTTCCGCCCTTTTCTACTTTTTACAGCAACCCAATCTTCCTTAGGGATGTCCGCCTTTTTCTTCCTCACTTGCTTTTCCCCCGTATCCAGGCTAGGTGGGCTAGAGGCGCCTCGCTTCGTGCCGCCAAGTGGCTCGAGGCCAAGTGACCCTGTTGGTGTCCCCATACTTTCTACCAAGGACATCGTCCTTTGCCTCTTGGCTGGTGTGTAGGTGTGTAAGCCCTGGCTTGCTTAGCAGCACGTAGTTCCGTTTTCACGGCGCTTTCGAGCTGCTCCAGTTGGTCTACCATAACTGGCAACCCCTTTTTAATATCGTTTTTGATATTAGGCTGAGCTTTTAGCGCCTGCACCATAACCTTGAGGAGCGCTCGCATTTCTGCGAGCACCTTCTCCACCACAGTCTGGCATACACCTTCTTTCTCCTTATTTTGTTGGTTGTGTTGAGTGTTTGAATTCATCATGCATAGAATATGTTGTTTAAGACGGTTCGCCCACTATGGGAGCCACACCTCGGTGTGGCTACTATCCCCGCCTATAAGGAACCCTAGTTATGGATGCCGAAGCCGAGAGGCGGTTTGTCGGATGGTCACTCCTATCGGCACCTAGTGACTCTACAAAAAAGGTTACGGGATAGGCCCGCGCCATAATGAAACAAAGGTTTAACGTCACTCCTACCGAGTAGGCGATGTCGGGTCATCCTAACACCTGACCCAAACCTCGGGCTAGACGGTGTGCGATTTGCCCTATGCAACTTCGGGTATAAGGAAATACTGACCAGGTAATCCTTCAGACCTGCGCCCAACAATGATTGCTTCAACCCCACCATTGGCTCCAGTCAGTGAGCACTAGAGCGATCCTTCCACATTGAACATGCGTTTATCAATAATAATAATAATAAACGCAGAGGTTAGGTACTGACATCTCGTGCCACCCCGGTTAGGGAGTTTAGTACTCTCCCTTTGGCTAGTCTAGCGGGAATATCCACAATCCGTCGGCCGCAGCCCATTCGCACAATGCTCATTCATTCTGCCATTCTTACGATTTCTTTGTTCGCGACCGCTTATTCATTATATTCGCGGCTGACCAGACTATGCTGGCCGTTGCCCGATCCACAACCTGGGGACGCGCCCGGTAGCATAGAAAAATGCTCATCTATCGTTGGATAGAACTCGGAAATAATAATAATAATAATAATAATAATAATAATAATAATAATAATAATAATAATAAGTTATATCTTTTTCAAATTACTTTTTCGTAAGAATAAATCTATTTTTAACGTTTAAAAAATGGAAAAATTCCCTTTTATCAATTTCGCATGGATTTCGAGCTTTATGCTAAATTTTAGGGAGGTCGATCGCGTAAAAGTACACCGGATATTGATTGTATATATCATAAAGTATCATTTAAAATTTTTTTTAGATTTTTTTTGCGAAATTCCAGTTGAAGCTCGAATTTATGCCACTTTTTTACCTCCAGGAACCACTGTGCGTCGGTTTCTCCCGGGTTCCCAAGGTGATGTCCGTGCACCGTGAGAGCTGTCCTTACATGGAATTTCCATGTTGAAAAATCACTTCCGTTGAACTTTTGAATAAAACTTAGAGCGATGTCCGAGGCCATCTTCGAGTGGTTTTGCTTGCGAATTCTTCTTCGATTCGCCTTCGCGTCTCGTACGTGGAAAACTTATACACACTTGGTACACTTTAGTTTTTCTTGTTCGTACTATACTCGCGCGCTGCCTGGGCCCATAACCTTTTGTTATATTTATCGTGATAGTTTATGTGTGAAATAAACAAGGCAGCGAATTCTGATTAAGTTACTTTAATGAAAGGTAGTGGAGAGATAAGTACTACAAGAATCGTATTAACAGCACGGCTCGCTTCGGAGCTTTAATACAACTTGCTCCTTTCCCTCTGCTACTCTCACGGCTATAAGGTCGTGCGGAGAACATGTATCTCTGCTGCTCGTAACGGACCTACTAACCAAAAATCGTGGCGCGCGTCTCTATCTCAGTTCGTCTACACTAGCACCACTTCGCACACAAAGGTGGCTATTTGAATAATTACAAATCTAACGGTTAGGACAAATAAGAGAGAGAGAGAGAGAATGAGAAACGACATTTATTTGGATAAAATTAATAATTCTTGGTAGATCACATAGTAGTCATAGAATTATGAGAACACAATTTTCTCGTCAATGGTAATAATAAATTACAAATATAGACATAGTCATCAACAATGACAGGTCATACTATATCAAGAGTTAATAGTTAATAACTGAGGAGCGGGTAAACGAGAACACTGTAATTAACACGCCCATAGACGATGTAGACCATATTACTCCCACACAAAATTCAACGTCACATTTCAAAATTAACTTACTATGTACATAATGGATCAAACTTAATGAAATTAATTAATAACCGTTTTTGTAAATAAATTTATAAATTTGTAAATAAATAAGTTTTAGTAAATAAATTATGTATCAGTGAGAAATCTATGAATTCTTTGATATTGCTTGCTCAAAAATTGTGTATCTTCTTGTCTATTAATGGTATGACTATGTCTGTTAATGTAAATCATTTCTGAAAGTAATCTTTTATATTTGTTAATCTCCCTATCCACAATCTGTACATTTTCAAAATCAAAACTATGAGAAGGATTTTCTTTCAAATATTTTGGAATTGGTAACAATTTTTCTAAAGGTGTTTTTGGTGTTCATCAATTCTTCTCTTCAAGTTTCTTTTCGTTTGACCAATATAGGTAGCTGGACAACTACCACATTGGAATTTATAAACAATACTTGTTTCCATCTATTTTTACGGGTTGTTCTTCCCTAATTTGACAATATTATGAAGTTTATGACTCATTAGTGGTACACAACGAATATTAAACTTGCTAAATGCTGATTGACAAGCATAGAAAAATTGTTTATGAAACGGCAATGAAATTGTTAAACTTGGACTAGTAATATTATTTTTTCGTGGATTATGATTTTTATACTTGAGCTTACGAATACGTTCAGAAATACATGAATAAATAAAACTTTGTGGATAATCATTGTCCATCAAAATATTTTTTATAATTTCAAGATTAGCATTATGAAAAGCTCATGAGCCAGAAAAAAGGCTCTATCAATTAGATTATAAACAATATTACGTTTTAACTGTATAGTGTGGTTAGAGTTGTAATTTAAAACTCTGCCTGAACAAGTTGGTTTTTGGTACCAATTGGTTTTAATTTTATTATTATCAATTGACAACGATAAATCCAAAAAGGCAATATTATTATTCGTTTTTGTTTCATGCGTAAATTTTAAATGGTTATTGTAACTATTAAAAACCTCCAAGACAGTGTTCAGCTGTTCTTTTTAATACACAAAAAAAATAGTGTCATCTACATATCTATGATAAAAGAGTGGTGTGCAATTATGTTTTTCTGTAAGAATTTTAAGACATTCAGCCTCCAACTCTTCCATAACTATTTCTGCAAAAAGAGGTGAAATTGGGGAACCCATTGGTGTACCAAAAATTTGTTGGTAAATAACACCATCCAGTTAAAAAAAAGTATGTTTAGAAAGAAATTTAATTGTATCCACAATATCAGTAAAACATTATAAAATGATTATCCAGAAAGTTATATTTATTCATGTATTTCTGAACGTACTCGTAAGCTCAAGTGAAAAATCGTAATCAACGAAAAAATAATATTACTAGACCAAGTTTAACAATTTCATTACCGTTTCATAAACAATTTTTCTATGCTTGTCAATCAGTATTTCGCAAGTTTATATTCGTTGTGTACCATGAATGAGTCATAAACTTAATAATATTGTCAAGTTAGGTAGGGACAAATCGGAAAAATGGATGGAAACATGTATTGTTTATAAATTCCAATCTGGTAGTTGTCCAGCTACATATATTGGTCAAACGAAAAGAAACTTGAAAAAAAGAATTGATGAACACAAAAAGACACATTTAGAAAAATTGTTACCAATTCCAAAACATTTGAAAGAAAACCCTTCTCATAGTTTTGATTTTGAAAATGTACAGATTGTGGATAGGGAGATTAACGAATACAAAAGATTAATTTCAGAAATGATTTACATTAAGGGGGTCATAGACCTATAGACCATTGAGGCCAAAACCACCTGAAAAATAAAATAAAATATAATTAGTTACGAATACTAATAGTATATCATAAATGGGCAAAATTTCTGATAAAATGGCCCGAGATCTGTAGATCAATTTTATCAGAGATATTGCATTACCAAGATTTTTCCTTTGGCGTAGTTTTTAAAAACAAGTACTAGACAAATTTTCATGGAACAAGGCCTAGAATACTCTAAATTCATCCAGTTTTCTGCCCAAGAGTTGGAAATATCAAGTTTCTTGAAACAAATATTTTTTAATAGAAAAAACTACTTTTAATTCCTGAATTTTATGAATTTTCATGTTCTTTTGTGGATTTTAGCATTTCAAAAATAGTAGTTTCCAAAAAGGTTATATTTTCAACTCTTAGGTAGAAAACTGGATGGATTTAGAGTACTTTAGGCCTTGTCCCATGAAAATTTGTCGAGTACTTATTTTTAAAAGGTAGCCAATGTCTTGAAAACAATATTTTATAAAAAAACCCTGTTAAATAAAAATTCAATAAAATTTGAAAAATATTGAGCCATTTAGTTCCCAATTTTTTCTTCTTCCTGGAACATAAAAAATAAGTTTTTATAGTTAAATATAATGTAATTTTACAAAAAATATATTGCTTACCCGTTCTAAACACATATATAATAATCTGTAACAATTAATGAAACTCTTCAAAATACGGTAGTGGCAGAATTATCTTACTCACTGTTTATAAAATATCTTTTGAAACCCAGTTAAAGTAACATTTTATTTTTCTTTTTAAAAATAGAATATTAGCTGATTATCAGTAACTGAAATCAAGAAGAACAATAATTGTTAATTAAGTAAAAATTGACTCCAGAGTCTTAATTGATAATATTGCAATATAAATCATAAAAATATTTACCTTAGCTTCAGATCTGTTCCCCTATAAAAAATAATTAACAATACTGGCACTTTGGCATGCATTCTTTTAAACTTGATATCTAAGCAAAGCGAACTCTTGGGTTTCTTATCCAACCTTACTGTTAAATGACTTTCCGATACTTTGTACTCAAATATACTATTAAGTAAAATACTAAGATGAATGTAGAATATTCTATAACAAAAATGTTTCATATCGAAGAATCCAAAATCTCAATCAAAACTTATAATTGGTCAATATATTTATAAATCACCGGTATGGCCATTTTTTAAATCTATTACTTCACTATTATATTTGACGTATTATATTAAATCTGTAGGTATGTAGTGGATATTACAATAATGCATAACTTTTTGAGAAAATATAAACTTAATTTTATCATAGCGAGTGAGAAGTAATGATCTATTCTAAAACTTTTTGACAAAAGTGGATGTTTTTATTTTCTTTCGCTCACATTTATCTCTCTTTTTTTTAATTTAACTGAATCATGATATAAATATATTTCAATCTATTCATAGAGAGTGTTGACACTACGATGTCATTTTCAAGCTATTCTAAACTTTAACAAAACACTCACTATCCACTTGTATTAAACATTTCCACAAACTAATTATTAGATGTACTTTTAAATATAATATCGTAAATCTTTACTTTCTAATCAACTCAAGAGTCCAAAAAGTTCAAAATTAATTCAGAAATGTCGTATAAAGAAGTTTAAAATCACAGTGCGTATGTGATGTAAGCTGTGTTTCCATTGATGCTAGCAGTCTATGTTATTTGTAGGTATTATAGTTTATGGTTATGGCACAAAAATGACAGTACTGTCGAAAATTGACTGGTCAATTTCAAGTAAAGTGGTCAAAATTTACGTTCAAACACGATTCCATTGGGATTTAAATTAAAACGTAGGTTATTTTAATGTTAAATAGATAATAAAAGAAAATCAAGTTTTTCGTCATTTTGTAGGTGGCCATCTTCTTAAGCTATAACGAACATTTAAAATTTTTTTTATTTATGATTCACACTTTTTTTAGGTTCAAAATAACATATATAATTGAAAAATAAAATAAAAAAAAATTCATTTTTTGACATATTTTAGGTATATGACCCCCTTAACACACATAGTCATGCCATTAATAGACAAGAAGATACACAATTTTTGAGCAAGCAATATCAAAGAATTTATAGATTTCCCACTGATTCATAATATATTTAATAAAACTTATTTATTTACAAAATTATAAATTTATTTAATTAACGGTTATTAATTAATTTCATTAAGTTTGTTCCATTATGTTTTTTCACAGATATTAGGCAATCGTAGGTCATTTTATACTACCATGCCAAATATCAAAGCTCTAACATTCATAGTTCAAGTGGAAATCGATTAAACATTTTTTCTTTTTCATCGATTCAGCGGTACGCACACTGAAGTTGTGGCTTTTTAAAATTATTTTGTCCTTTTTCTTGCAACGTGTAAGTAGTCGCTATAGCTATAATATTTGAAACAGCATGTGATATAATGGTATAATTGTATAATATCTATATAACAAAAATTGGAAATATTTATTTTGGACTTTGGATATTGAAATGTTAAAATTTACATGGTCAATCTCTCCCAAAGTAAAAATATGAAATAAACTTTTCTATTTTTGTTTGCACATATATTATACAATCTTAGGTCATTTTATACTACCATGCCAAATATCAAAGCTCTAGCAGTGATAGATCAAGTGGAAATTAATTAAACATTTTATCTTTTTCATCTATTCAGTGATACACTGACTGAAGTTGTGACTTTTTAAAATTATTCTCTCCTTTTTCTTGCAACGTACAGAATTTATAGCTTTAATATTTGGAACAGCATGTCATATAATGGTATAATTGTATAATATCTATATAACAAAAAATTGGAAATATTTATTTTGCTCTTTGGATATTGAAATGTTGAAATTGACTTAACATGGTCAATCTGTCTCAAAGTGAAAATATAAAATAAAGTTTTCTAATTTTTTTTCGTAGCTATTATGCAAACATATGTCATTTTATACTGCCATGCCAAATATCAGAGCTCTAGCAGTCATTGTTCTACTGGATACAGAATACAATTTTTTTCTTTTTCTTACATATTGTGGTAACTCTAATACTCTTATTTTCTTTTTCATTTCAGTAGCCAAAGTCTAGATTTTTAGAATAGTAGTTATAATGATACAATATCATGTAATGATATATGATTGTGAGGAATACTAAAAAAAATTAATTTTATACTTTGACCGAACATGTGCTAATGCTTATGCTAAATAAATGTCAATGTCTGAGAGTAAAAGGGCAACATAATTTTTCTTCTTTTTACTGACATATATTTATTACATCAGTTCTGTGTTTTTTCGAAAGAATTTATTTAGAAAGATAATGTTGCGACAACTGACTTTATTTATAAGAACTGAATTTAGTAACAATTTAATTAAGTAACTCACTAGGAGAGTGTTAGGGATCCGGATCACGAATTCGGCTGCAACTTTGGGATAGGTTTTTTATATAGAAATATGAAGAAAGCTGCAATATTAGACCTTAACGCTCAAAAGAACTAAAGGTCTGGATATTTTTAGCTTTATTTTGAAAAACGTCTTGGAAAATAACTCTTCTTAACCCTTTCGTATCCTGTAGGACCCACTTTGTTCAACATACTGTAGAAGTCTGAAATTAAATAATTTTTTAATTTTACTTATTTAGTCGTGTTCTCTTATTCAAGGGGAAGCCCCTCTGGCCATTAAAATTAAATTTTTTTGTTTCTTCCGTTTCGATTAGTACATTAAAAAAGGGCTCGGCGATGAAAATTGAGATTTGACGAAAATTCGGATCTTGAATGGTTTATTTTAGAATAAAAAAATTATTCATAGTTATTTTTTTTTATTCTGAGTGGTGGATCTTGTTAATGAGGCAACGTAATAAGAATTTATCGCTATCCGAGTTCAATAAAATAATTCTATTGGCGGATATCGGTTGTATGTGTCCTCCAGGACTTACTTGGAAAATAGTACTTATCGACACTTTTGGAGAAAAAAAACTGTCGATTGATCTTAGTTAAAGCCTCCACAATTATAGTATAAAAAAAAGTCACTTTTTCCCCGGGAAAGGGGTCTCGGTACGAAAGGGTTAAAACAGTAACTAAGATTAGAAAGTCTTGAATATCATTTCAAAAATAGAAAATAAAAGTAGAGAAAATGAGCTTCCATTTGCTTTCTTAAGAAGTAAAAAAATGTCGATTCCCTCCAAAGTAATGAAAGTTTAAATTTGAGCATGGAAAGTGCACCAAAATACGCAGGCAGTGGAACAGTGAACTTTTATGATATAAAAGTGCATTTTCGATACTTTATTTTAAACTTTCGTAACTTTATAAGAAATTGACATTTTTTAATTCTTGAAAAAGTAAATGAAAGCTCGTTTTCTCTAGTTTTATTTTCTGGTTTCGAAATAATATTTAAGTCTTTCTAAAGTTAAATAGTTGCCGTTTTACAAAGTGGTTTTTTTCAAGACTTTTTTCAAAATAAAGTTAAAAATGTCTACAACTTTAGTTTTTTTTTTAGAGTTAGGGTCTCATATTGCAGTTTTCTTCAATTTCGATATCCAAAAACCTAACCCAAAGTTACAGCCGAATCCCTGATCCGGATCCCTGACCCTCTCCTAGTTAATTAATTAATTAAAGCGTTACTAAATGTGTTATTAATATTATTCTTTTTTCATCAAAAAATAATAAAGCCATAAACAAAATAGAACAAATTAAAATAGACAAGTAGCAATTTCATTTACATTTTTATACGTTTGCTCTCTTTAGTCAAAAATTGACGAAAACTGATAATTTGACTTGCTTAGGAGCGCGGGGCTAGTCTCAAGCTAAAATTTTTTTTTACTAAAATCTCAAGCTAAAATCACTTTTACTAAAATAATAGTCTATTACACAACAAGGGAGGAGAAAACTTGGACAGTCCACAGCCCGTATAAATTGTCACCCGAGCCTTCGGCTCGGGTTATACGAGCTGTGGGCTGGCCCATTTTACTCCCGTGGAGCGTGTACTATTTTTCGCTATACCCGGGCCGAAAACACCACATTCCCGTTTTTGAGCCGGGCGGGAATGTGGCACTTTCGGCCAGGGTATGGCGAAAAACGGTTTTCTCAATACGGAGGGATATTGTAAAATAATTAAAATACAAAAGCAATTTTCTGTCAAGAAAAAAATGTTAAAAGGATAGCTATTGTGTTTTACTTACTGATATTATTGCAATATATTTGTACGGAACATATTGCAGCATAATAACAAAACATTTTTATTCAAGTAAGAGTCATAGTATAGCCTGTCACCCGTATATCCTTTGTCTGTATGGTTGTAGCATGCCTACCAACGTATACGAAAGATACCGGTATAAGAACTGTGCGCGCTCGAGTTCTGCTCCGCTCGCACAGCTGACTCTCTTCACTGTTCGACGGGCGCATGCGGAACAGTAAATTTCGGACGCGCGCAGCTGTTCATTTGTCTTTAATAACGCAGGTCGTCTTTCTATACGTGTAAAGGCAGCGGGGCGATCTACGAGCGTCAATACCGCATGGGCACCGTCGTTATACGGCAACAACCATAGGAGCGTCGGCATACTCTCCGTCGGTGGCCTTCTTCTTTTCTGTCTCCGATGATACGATGTCACATTATTAGCCATCGAGTACATCTCAGGTAATACACCAGCGTTCCATACCTTTATGCTGTTTAGCTGATGCAGTCTATTTGTTTTTCAGGTTGCAAGTTATCAAAAATTACGATGTTCTTCTTCCTTCTCTCTGTTCTCCAGGTAAGATTTAGAGGTCCGATTAATTTATTAGACCTTTGTTACCTTTGGTAATAAAAATCAGGCATTTATTCCTATAGATTTTGCTATAGGAATTTCCGCAGATTGTAATGTGGTTTCTGAAATCCCTGTAGGATTTTCTATAAATTATCCTATAGGAATACCTACAGGATTTTGCATCAAAAAATGAAGCATTGCTTCCTATAGATTTTCCAATAGGAATTTCTGCATGTCGTTATAAGGTTTCTGTAATCCCTGTAGGATTTTCTATAACTTAACCTATATCAATTCCTACAGGATTTTACAGAAAAAATCATGCATTGTTTCCTATAGATTTTCCTATAGGATTCCTATAAAAATCCTATAGGAGTTCTATGAAAACTTATAGGAAACCCTATAGAATCTCTATAGGAATTCCTACAGGTTCTTTTTGTAAGGGATTTACGCTGTCGTATTAATTACTTGTAGATCTCGTCTCTTCCTAATATTGAATATGAAGCAATTAGCTGTGCGGCCTACAAGTAATCAATAGACTGGGTGGCGCAGCGCTTATACATTCTTCCTAAAATGTCCCGGCCAAACTTATGTAGTTTCTGCAGTAACTATGGAGAGCTTTTTTAGAAGTTAACTCCTTGGCGGCCGATGGTCAAAAATGTTTGTAGAAAAGAGAATATTGTTAAAAGAGCCGTATTTATTATAAGAGAAGAGATTGTAAATATCCCGCCAAACAAAATACCCGTTAACGTAACAGTTAAGGGAAGAAAGTACCGATTTTTGGCCAAAAAATCTATTTTTTTTTTATTGTTTTAAACTATTTTTGAGCCATTTTTCTACCTGAAACCTACTCCTAATGTCATAATTTTCATATAATTATTTAATTTGATTGATTTTAACGTTTATCGTTAAAAACGCAATTTATCGTTTTTTGCATTTTTTATAATACTTTTCTCTTTTTGACAAATCCAGTTCATGTACAATTATATCTCTCTACGTCGCTAGTTTTTCTGAGAATCTACACAATTACTATTCAAATTTGATATTTAAACTTAGTTTGCTCATATAATTTTGTAAATAAATCGTCCTGCTGTTATAATAAACTCCATTTGAATCGAGCCATCTATATCAATCGTCTTATCGACTACGGCCCGTTCGTTAAACGCAATAAGGAACAGGGACTACGTATAGTACATGGGTACAATATCTATATACATAAGATACAAGTTCTGTCCCTCATATACATATATAAATATAGTAACCTCTGTCATTTGCTGTATCTTTTCCGTTCCTTTTTGTAGATAGCGGGTCTAACTTCATGTTTATTGTTTTTTTCGAGTTGATAACCAAATCGCATATGAAGCGTTTCACGTCAACTGTCCCAGCGTCGCGCGCGAGCGCCAAATCGTGCTATTTCTAACTCATGTTTGTGATGCTAAAATATAACTAAAAAAATTGTTTTATAAGCGTTTTCGACGTACTTTTTTCTCAGCTTTCCAATGGTGTAGGCTGTTTTTCCGAAATTTTCTATTTTCAACTTCAAAAAGTACAAAACGTCTTATATCTCAAAAAGTGTATTTTTAATATTTCTTCTGACCATTTAGATCGAAACCTGGGCATTTTTTACATAGGAAATGATTTTTTTCATAATTTGCTCAGGACGTTTTCTTCGAGAAATAGAACGTGAAAGAGTAGCGCAACGACTCTCCTGCGCACGGGACGTCGCGCGGGACGTCGCGTAAACTAGGTCTGCCTCGGTACCTAATAACCTTTTATAATCTTTACCTGTTCTTTCGAATTCTTTGTAATGTAAGAATAATATTTTATTGGCTTTAAAAAAAAAAAAAAAGAGAGTTTCATAGCTAACAGCAATATCGTAACTATACTAACGCTTTTTTCTCAGTGCAGATAATTTTTCTTTGTTTTTTCTAACAATTTTTCTCGGGAAGATTTGATATTCAGAACTTAAAGAAGTTTTTTTGAGCTTCAATATACTTTCATCAATTGGAATAATAGCATGGTATTGTAATGTGCCTGGTATGAATTTAGCCTTATCCAGTCTTGGTTTTAGTTTCAAGACAGTATCTTCATATGATTATTTACTGCTATATAAAACTTTGGTTTCTTTGCAATAATCTTTAGCCCAGTTATAAAGCTTTTCAAGCGTTAAAATATAATTATTAGAAGAAACTTGTAGACTCGCTCGTTTTGCACCTCTTTTTAGATTTGCGCCTTACCATCGCATGCACCTTTGCCATGCGTCGTGGCATAAAAATGCCACTCAGCTGGAACACCAAAATCTTTCTCATGAAAAAGAAGATTTAGAAAATTAGATTTATTTTTCAAATGCTGACCTGCTCCATCAGTCAAATAATAGACGTTTTTACTATCAATTTAGTTTTGAGGTAAGATATTATAACTTTTTGATATTCATAAACGGCAACAGTATCATGGCTTTGATTGTCGGAAATCACAGCAATGCTTACATGTTTAAGCTCTCCATTTTCTTTATAATACACAACAACGGTAAAAACAGTTGCTTGGCTGTTGTTCCAGTGGAACGATTGTGTAGAATTTTGTATAACAAACCCATAATTTTCGGCAAAATCACAACCTACAAGAAATTCTCCTTGTTGAAGGTTGTTTTTTAAGTCACTTACAAAAATTGATTGATTCTTAGCAAAAAAATCGTGAGACTTTAATTTTATCAATTTTTCTCCTAGTATGTCCATAATTCATGAACATTTACAGTTTTAGAAGCTATTGTACACCGATCTGTTTAAAACCATGATTCATAGTCTATTTGAAAAATATCACTTTCATCAAAACATTCAAGCAAATGTTTACGTAATATGGACATATTGGGACAATCTAAACAGTCATCCAAATAGCATCTGTCGTGTGCATCATTACACACAATAGCTTGGATACAATCGTGGTAGTTTTTAAGAGGCAATCTAGTATCTTTTGTTAAATTTTCTAGATCCATAGCACTTAGCATGAGCTTTACGTTTTCGTGATGTACACACACGCATACACTATGCGTACCACTACTTCCAGCTAAAACACTATGTGGTGGCCTCAATTACGTAAATTTAGTAAAACCAATATTAATTTGTTCATTTTCTTTTTTTATATGAACAGTTCATTTAAATTACCAAGCAGTAATCTTTTTTGAACATGTTCTCTTTTACCATTGCTCTGCTTAACAGATATGTAATCTTTTAAACCTGACATAATTCGGCTTACATCATCTTTTTCATAAAATGTTTTCACTGAATTTACAGTTTCAGCTGAAAGTAGTTTGCCACTTTTATTAGCAGGTATTAAAAAATTCCACTTTTAGCTACTAAATTTTTTTTGCTTCGCGTGCTTCCCGTTCACTGCAAGCGAATTCTCGGATTAAGTCCCTACGAGATCAATACTCAGGCGCAAGAGTACCTGAATTCTTTCTTGCTTATTTGTTGATTCTGAAATTTTTTTTCTTTATTTGTTCAAGAACTGCAACACCATCTTTGTGATACTCATCGTTACATACTATTTTAGCTTTTTTAGCATCAGCTGGAGGTAAACTTAATTTATGTTTGTAAATTTGGCGTTGACAGAACAAATTTTTGCTTTTTCTGGTACTAAGGGATATTCGCTTCTTAAAAGTGTTGGAAAGTCGATCAAATCTTTTATTTTATATGAAGGGTGATCATTTTTATTTAAGGGATTTATGCATTTTAATTTCCAAGTTGAATCCATTTTAGTTGCTACAATAAACAAATGATATAACGAAACAAGGAGTTACCGTTGATTTAATCATCAAATACATGAGAAACTGTGAAATCCAAGTTTGATTGTATTGACAGAAGTTCAAAAAAATTTCGAAGAGGAATAAGATTAAAAGTCATTGCAATTATATACTTTCGACGTGACGATTCACATACGGATAGAAAATTCCGATATGAAAGCCACCTATCGAAAGAAAAATGAATCATGTGGTGCCGCGCGACGTCTCGCGCGCAGGAGAGTCTTTGCGCTACTCTTTCGTGTTCTATTTCTCGAAGAAATCATCCTGAGAAAATCATGAAAAAAATAATTTTCTATGTAAAAAATGCTCAGGTTTCGATCTAAATGGTCAGAAAAAATATTAAAAAATACACTTTTTGAGATATAAGACGTTTTGTACTTTTTGGAAGCAAAAATGGAAAATTTCGGAAAAACTGCCTACACCATTAGAAAGCTGAGGAAAAAATACGTCGGAAGCGTATTTAGTATCATAAACATGAGTTAGAAATACCACGATTTGACGCTGGCGCAGTTGACGTGAAATGCCTCATATATTATCCTGAACATTTTGTTTAATTTTGCTGCAGTGAAATTGTAATTAAACTCCATTGAAAAATTGTAATAGCACTTATGACACAATATTAATATTTAATTAATAATTAAATAATAATAAAAAATCATTATGAGAAAGTGTTTTCTTCTTGTAAATATTCAATTTTTTTTTGAAAATGCACATTTTATCCAGTAAGTGGCATGTGCCAAGAAGCAAATATGTTTCTAAAAAAAGAGACGACAAATGCAAATGATGGTGGATAAACGAAAAATTTGATAGCGGTAGAGGCCCTGAAAAGACAGCGGTGAAAACAAAACTAAGCAGCCCTGTTGATATAAGTGAAAGTGATAAATTCATTCTGGTTCACACAAGTTTCTTTTGTAATTTTTAAAATGAAACAATTTGTAGTGCTTGTTCTAGAAAATGTGATAGTGTTTCAATAACTGAGAGAAACGGATTGTGTGTAAAACTAGTGTTATAGTGTAAAAATTGTGAAACTGTTATCAGAAAAAATGTTACAAGTGCACGAATGGAATCTAGAAATAATAGGCACGTAGCATTTTTTGGTTTCATTTTCTAGAATATATTTACTGCAAAATTACATTGAGACTTTTAGGTTACACCTTAATTTTCAATTCCTGTTCAACCATAAAATCATTAAAAGTGCAAGTTTTTTAATATATAAATGTAACTTATGACTTATTAGCAATAGAAAAAAATAAAATTAGCTTTTGACTATAAATATTTGAATGTAAATTTCTTTATTGAGGTGACAAATATGTATCTTCAAACTGGCACACATTGATCGAAAGCCATTGCATAGAATGCTAACTGAATATATATACGTTTTCTCTATTCCTCGGGCGAAAGTACGCGTTATCGCCGTTTGTTTACACTAGAAGAAGGAGCACTTTTGCCCACTGCGTGCGTCACTTGTTTCACGCGCGACCGAAAGCTCTGTGAGCAATGTTTTGAATAGCCTAACCCCATATACGATACAGCGGATTGTGACTTTGCCGCGCGGAAGTCGCGAAAGTGTACGACTTCGGCGCGGAATTGTCTCGCATCGGGAGCGTAGTGCTGTCAAGAAAGATGGTCTACTATAAATTCATGTTTATTTATTTGGAAATATCCTCTCTCTCCTTATCTCTCTTTATATCTCTCTATTTTAGCCTATTGGCGGAACATTATGATATTCGTATAAGTATTTTTATAGGTATTTTATTTGCCACATATTCTCTTATTTATTATTTCAAAGATTATCTTTCTAGTTTTCTTTTGCATTGTTATGTTTTTGATAAATCTTTTATATCTCTTATATATTTTACGGCATGGTGTGGTTTGTGCACATAAGAATTATGCACATATTTATTGTGCACACTTTAGCATTGGAGTATACACATAGATATAGATATACACCAATGCTAAAGTGTGCACAATAAATTCGTGCATAATTCTTATGTGCACAAACCACACCATGCCTATTTTACGAGATAATGAACTAAATTGTTATTGTATTCTATTGTAATTGACTGAAATTTATAATTTTATACCTTTTAATGTATTTTCTAATTTTTGCCGAAAAGGGAGAATAAAGATTTATCTATTTATCTATCTATCTCTCTATCCCTCTTTCTCTTGACTCATATGAGTATGTTAACAATCTGCTTGTTCATGTATTTTCGATGCCCCGCCCAACATTTGCAGCACGAGCGTAGCGAGTTCCACCAGCTGCTGGTGGAACACACATATAAACGCGCGCATCGGGAAAAACCAATTGCAACATACTTAGGTAAAATAAAATTAAAAAATATAATCTGCAAACTACAAGAACGACATGAAGTCGCTAACGCTATCAAAGCATAGGGCGAAAGTAAAAACATGGCTGCGCAGAGTTGACGTCACCAGGAAAGACGATGATTTTCGATTTTTCTAGATTGATTAATTAACGTACTTTCGCCCGGGAATAGAGAAAAATACTATTTCTTACACGGGGGTTAAATGGAACTCCTGCATATCACGTGCCTGCGAAAGTTCCATTTTCTCCCTTTGTAAGAAAATCTACTATTTTTACAGGTGTTTTGTCCACTGCAGCTTATAAAATCTCTAAAATTGGACCAACAGAGGTGATTTTAGGTTACTTTTTGTAGATATATGTATGTATATATTTCAATAAAAAAAAATTTTCCTGAATAATAAAAAAACATGGCATTGGCTTCTCCTGTACCTTCTTCTCTTAAAGATTTAATTAAAGGGTTAATGCAACATACGAAGTATATCAACTTTATTTTATTCATTTTTATTGTGTGGCATGAGTAGCAGTTGGGCTTCTAGTAGTTATACTCAAAGATTAACAAAATCGTTTGTCCAAGATGCTATTGACGCAGTTTCTAGCGGTAGAATTAAAACTTCCAAACACATAAATTTCGCCCTGGTACTAAAAGCTTTAACTAATAGTCGAAAAGTTATGAATGTAATTAACAAATTTGGCCATTGATGTAGTTACAGATATTTGTCCGGAGGACATTGAGCGTTCACCGAATTTATATGCAGACTTCGCGTTCAATAATTTTGATAGATACGTCGATAATAAGTCGGGGAAAGATACATTACACGACACTGTAAGTATCATTTACCAAAACGTTAATATGTCGAAGTTGACTGTTGAACGCGGTCACTTAAATATAACTAGTACTAGCGATATTATAGAAAGTGGTACGAAGCGACGACGAAGAACGTTTGAAGCGGTTTCGCTAGATTAACCGCCGTATTTAGAAAAAACGAAAGTACAGGAGACGTTACTTCCTTTATCGTCTAAATTGCGCGTTATCAATCCTTGCAACTTAAAATGATTTCTTGATATTAAATTTTTGTATATAGGTAGGGTATAACAGTTTAACCCACGAAGACAATACTTGTCAACAAATTGTATTGTATTTGACAACAATTAATGCGTCTCCCACTAGTGTCGCTGTCGTTAAATATACGTTAGATCAGTGTTTGCAAGTAGTAGGTGAAATCGGTGATAAATATATACAAGTATCATACGACTTGCCAGTATTAAAAATAGCTATGCAAGTCCAAAGCACAGAAAGACCAACGTACGACTCTATTATCATTCACTTGGGGCAGTTCCATGGTTTAATGATGGTATATTTTGATGGTATCGGGAAATTTATTGAAAATTGTGGAATAACCAATATACTTGTAGATAGCGAATTAATAGCCCATAGATCTGTTGGCGGATTAATCTCTGAAAAAAGTTTTAACAGATGTAAATATTTATTCAAACTCTTATGCTTAGCAGTTGAAATATTAAGATTTGGAAGATTTTTATCTGATGAGAATATTGAAATTACAACGAGTGCATTAGATTATTGTACAAATTTTATGGAAGAGAGATCCGCTAATCCTTTAGTATCGAATCACAAAGTGAAAGAACTTTTTAAAAAGTATGAGCCATTTCAGATAAAAACACTGTCAGGCGATCTTGGTAAAACTGCACAATTTTATTCAATTGTTATTCAATTAGTCAATTCTTATTTAATACTCAACACAAGCGTGAGAACGGCTGGTTTTGCTTCACTTCTTTATGTTTTGCCGAAAATTTAAAGTATTTTTTTTGCTTCAAATCAACAAATTTATTATCGGTACTTGATTAAATATCACGATAACATGTTAAAGATCAACTCTACACACCCTAGGTTAAGTGAGAAGTTAAATCAAGATTATTTCGGTATCAAATCAACTAATAAAGTTTTTTCGCAACAACCAGTCGACCTGATTTTAGAGGAAACTATTAATCCTGATGCTGCTAACAAAATTGACCCCAATTATTCACTCTAGTAATTCCATTGCCGCACGTCAATGGTGGGCTCGAACTCATACAGATAAATTAACAGTTATAGCCCATGTATATAATGAATATAGTTTGAAAAAAATACAAGATGTTACCGAATATTTGAAAACTCATAATGTGAGTAGTAGCTATAAACATTTAGAATCACTAATAGGTTTAATTAAGCAAAATATAAATCCGTTTAACAACGATACAGACCGCAATCAATTATTTCACATTGCGACTGGCGCTGCCGCAAGTGATGACATTACTGACTTTTTATTAAATATCGAGTTTAAAGGGAAACAGCTAGAAAATAAATTTATTAATGGGTGTTCAATAAATCCTGGTAGTTTGCAAAAAAAAAAAAAAAAAGCAGTAGTGGTAAGGTCTTTGAATTAAAATTACAACGTGATTTATTCGGGCAATTGCTTAGCATTTCACTGAAAAATACGTTAGACACAGATAAAGTATTGAGTTACCCATTGACACTAGTCCCATTGGCCTTATACCACTTAGATGGCTTGATCTGCAAAACAGATAAATCAACTCTATTAAGACTACTAGAAAGAGGGATTAGTAGCAAACCTCCCCAAATACAGATGTAATTATATACGATGGGTTTTTTATGTTACACCAAATGAAAGAATTACCATTTACATTCGACAATATAAGTAAACAATTACTGCAAACTTTTATGGAACCACACGTAACTATAGTAATTATTGTATTCGAATTGTATTTTTTGCCCACTATAAAGGATGAACAGCAGATTCTAAGAGGAGTTGCCAAGCACTAACCGTACCATATTCGCGGAAAAGAAGAAACCCGAGAAACAGATTTCAATATTGATATAAAAAATGTTTGTTTTAAAGAGGAATTAGTGCGAGTTCTAATTGATGACTGGCAGTCGAGTGAATTAGTAACAAAACAGTTTTCGTTACCAACGAAAGCTGTTTTAAATTTGAAGTGATAAATGACAAAATTATTCGTAGTGAAGTACATGAATTGTCGTACCCTGAGCACCGGGAAGCCGATACTAAAATTATTTATTATATTTGTAAAATTCAAGATGCAGCGAACGTTACGATGCAATGTCCCGGCACGTGTTGATAATAATGCTGAACAATATAATGTTTGTGGAAACAACGGTTAAAATCAATAGCATAATAGGCTGTGATTTTAAACCCTGTTTTGTTAGAAAAGAAAAAGTATGATCATTTTCTACGTTACAACGCAGTAATAAATTTACTGAAGCATTTACGAACATTAATTTATTAATACGATTGAGGAGTACATGTGCCAAATGTATGGTTTCAAAAATCACCAATATTAACGAAGCAAGGTTGGCAACATTTTCAAAAATATACAATTTTAATGAAAATGAAAATTTTATGGACTTAAAAATTAAAAAATATGATGGGTCAATACTCCCACCTTGCAAGGAAGAATTAAATCAATACGTTAAAAGAGCTATCAGCGCAATTCGGAAAATTTGCCTCCAGAAGATTTTGGCTTGCAAATAATTGATGAAAAATGTACATTCAAATGGTTTGAGGGCGATCAACTGCCTGGAAATCTTTCAGATATAACTGAAGATGAAAAGGTTGAATAAAAAGGAATGAACCAGCTATCTATTAAACTATAAATTCCTTTTATTTAAATAATTATATTATTTCTTATTTTATTTAGATTTGGAAAGCCCAGAAACGTCGGATGATGATAATTCATCATTATTTTGAAAAAATCAAATGCCTCTCAAATATATGAATATATCTCAGATAATGATGATTATACAGGCCGACAAAAAATTTTACCAGAAACCGGACTATATGTTTCCGAAGGTTGTTGGCCCGCTTAATCCAAATCCGAGTTCAGAGTTGCTCTAGTGGCTCAGGTTCCCGAGATATTCTAACCTAAAAGTGCAAAAAATGTCGTTTTGGCCTACATTTAAAGTTATGTAACGACGCGAAATTTTTTTTCACAAAAAACTATAAACAGCATATTGAAGTGTAAGACTTCTTTCAAATGCCGTTGAGTTTGCTCGCATATCTTTTTTTTCGTCGAGATATTCAATTTTGAACATTTTAAATTGCATGAATTTTTCATAATGTAAAAACCTATACCTTTCGAGCCTATGAAACTTATATTGATAAACCGTACAAGTTTTAAGGCTACCAAAGCATCGATAAATCCAAATTTACAATTAGTTTATAAAAAAATTGTTTAAACAATTTAGAAGAGCTTCCAAACTCACAAACCCGAATATCACACACCCCTTATTCGTAAACCGTAAGCCCAAAAAAAATAAATCCACAAACTCTAAACCCACAAACCTCAAACCCACAAACTCCAATCCCAATCTCCCCTAACCCCAAATCCATATAATCTAAATTCACAAACCCTAAATCCAAAAATCTCAAACTTATAAGTCCCAAACCCCATACACCGAATCCGAAAATGCTAAAACGCGCATATGTTTTAATTTATGTATCAGGGCCTGACCCTGTCCACTAATTCTTGAAACGTGCCACGTCGCTCTACAAAGCGCTTAGCCACCATCGGCCCATCGTGAAGAATCTCACCGTTTTCATGCAACCGACGAGAAATGGGCAGCTTATCCCGATCTCTAGCGTCGCTGATATCGCAGCGCTACCAAAATCTTCGCTCTCCCGACCGGCTAGTCGTGCCTCCGGCGCTTCGAGATCCATAATCACACGTTTGCTCCTGAAGCCAGGGACTCACTAAGCTCTATCAACTTCATCGATTCCTTCCCTGCCAACTTCTTGGTATCCAAGTGCACGTTGCACGACGTCTCGTTCAGCCGTGATGCGATCTCCACTTGCGAGCTTTGTATCTGCTCCTATTCTATTCTTTTTTTTCACTGTTTATCTACCTTTATTATCTGCGCCTTACTCACTGTAACTTCTTTGTATATTTTTATTATCTGAGTTTATACTTTATTTATTTGTTGTTATTTTGATATCAATTCCATTATTTTCACTTGTGCTCATCCGTTAATATACTTTATTATTTTTTGTTACCATTTCACACTTTAATTTTGTATTAACTTTTGTATTTATTTTTTTCATTAAGCGCCAGATGGGTTTATACCCCAAGAAGTCTCTCTCTCTCTCTCTCTCTCCCTCTCGATAAGTGCGCGCACACTAGTCTCGTGCTCCGCTATTTTTTTTGTTTTACTTACCGAATTTCACTCCGAGGAGTGTTTCTTTTCAGGAAATTGGTCCCGTCGGCTCTTAAGCTCTCTGCGTAGGAAATGTACACACTAATTTGATGCAATCTCATGAGCCTGGGACTATTTTCCTGCAACACTACACCAACATAACCTCAAGCAGCAGCACTTAGGGCTGTAGAAGAGCATTTTGTCGGTCGCTTCGCATCCGCCTGCTACTCCATTGACGACTTCTTCAGTGTGACCTTGCAGTGCGGTAACCCCACTTCATCGGCAGTGCAACAACTTTTTTTACAAGTGCCGGCCAGCCGTCAATGTGAGTCAGCATTTTCATTTTTATTTCAACCATGTGGCACGAGCGACTTACCACCGTGGTGTATTACATTCTGACGACCGACTTTCCAATTTCTCCGTGAAATGGCAGCAGTCACGAAGATCTGAGGTCATACAGCCCGCGGAATTCAAATTACCGATGGTAACTTTCAGTGTTGCTTGAAACTATTTATATAGTTTTATTCATAGGTTAAGCGCACCTCTTTAATATAAAAAGTTATTATTAATTTTATTAGAGTTAATACTTCAAAATGAGTGACACTCAAGTATGTAGTGTATGTAATTTAACAACAAGAGCGCGCAAACAATTATTTCAATGCACGCGCTGTAAAAATCTATTTCACAAAAAATGTGCAGGCATTAAAAATCATTTAACTAGTCAACAATTTGTGTGTAATAAATGCACACGATTGATTCACAATAAACTTAACAAGTCTAAAGATTCTTCAAAGCCTCTTTCAACTCGGAAAGATAAGAGTAATTCTGCTAAGCTTAATTCTACTGGTCTCGATAGTTTTAATAAATCTCCAAATGTAGGTGCCAACACAGTCGCTACCCAGTTCTCTACTTTTAATAACACAGTCTCTCTTCTTTCATCTACCTTCACTGCGAGTATGAAGTCGCTTTCACGCAAACTTGACAAGCTCTCAGAATATGTAAAACCATTACCAGCTATACAAACCCAAATAAAAGAAGTTCATGATAGTTTTCGCGAACTCGATTCTCTGGCACGCACCGAAAACTCTCAGCTGGTAGAGTTGCAAGCCAAGCAATGTGATTTGATGAAGGAAAATAAAAAGCTTGAGTGAAAGATTAACTAATTTCGAAAATCATATTCCCGTGATAATCTCCGAAAGCATTACTAAATTAGAAGAGAAAATCATTAGCAAAATTAACTCATTTGAGAAAAATATGCAGCAAGAATTCAATACTATTGATAACAATTTCGGTAACCTTACAACTGGTGTAGCGTCTGTGATGGAAACAGTCTCTGAACTCCCTCTCGCAGATGAAGCTGCTACATCTATTGCATCTAACCAAAATGTACCGCCAGAAAATATTCCTGTTTCTAATGAATCCGCGAACCAAAATTGTAAAAAAGGTCTGCACTCTGAACCACATGGTGAGCTCGTAATTTCCTGTGCTGTTGATTATAAAGATATTGGATTACAGAAGACGGATTTTGCCCTCTCCGTGCTAAACAGAGTGCAGCCTTCTATAGATTGTTCGGATATTATCAATGTTCAGCAGCTGTTTAACAACAACGACAAGTCATAAGGCATTTCAGCCACTGAATTGAGAGACGGTCCAGGTGGTGCTTCTTCTCTGCTAGTCAAGCTGACGAGTCGTAACTGGCTAGTCAAATTATGAGAAAAAAGCATAATATTACGGGCTTCAATACTAGTCATATCGACACTAAGCATCTTGATAGGAACACCCCATTGCCTGTCGCCTCTATTTTTATTAATGAGTATTTGGATAGCCAAATTTATAAGGAATTTAAAAAATTGAAGTCCCTGGCCAAGAAGCTAGGGTTTAAATATGAATGGTATAGATAGGAGCGATTCCTTATCAAGATGCGAGATGGCAAACAAGCCTTCACGTTCAGCTCGCCTACCGACCTCCATGTAATTGCGGCGACTTATAAGATCGACGATGTTGAGACAGCAAAAGATCAGACAGTGTCAAGCGATGTCAATGTCTTAGTACTAGTAATTTGGCCACAACTGCAAAAAACAATAATAATGAGGATAAAACCACAAAAAAAGTAGCACGACCAAATCTAAAAAAGGTTAAAAAAAAAAAGAGGTTGACTAGACCAGGTTCCGACCGGAAGGTATGAAGGGAGAAAGGATGGACTGCAAGCGGGTTTCATCAATGTGAACTCTCTGTGGGCTTACATTGACCAAGTCCGTCAATCTTCTTGATAATCCTTCCTAGGACCTATTCAGCTTTGCTGAGACTCGGTTGAACTCAGCTATTTCTGATGACATCATTCAAATCCCCTGCTTTAAAGTAGTCGGGCAAGACCGTAACGCGAATGGCGGAGGCGTAGCTTTGTTTGTAAAAGAACACCTTCGCAGATTCTAGCGAGGTCCAATACGGAAGGAATCGGAAAACCGGGTATTCCGGAGTTCATTTTCTGTTCATTTTCAGTGACACCAAGAACCCGCCTGTACTTGTCGTGGTAGTATATCGACCACCTAAAATTGCCGTATTAAAAAATGCAGATCTAATTACCAATTTAAGAACCTTATCAGGCAATTACAGTCATAAAATTGTAATGGGCGATTTGAATGCCGATCTTCTCAGTGGCGGTCATGATGCCACGTTTGTTTGTAACCTTCAACGACCGAAACATCCCAGCTAACTTTCACAGCAGCCACAACATTATTGACGTTACCATCGGTTTCGACTCGGATATACCAAGAACACAAACTTTTCTGTACAGAGATTATAGAAATATCAATGCCGAAGATCTGGCAGCGCTATTAGTCTGCTGTGATTGGACACCATTCGATGCTCATGTCCTTGATACAGAGCAAGCTCTGGACTGCCTCTGCGCCAATCTATCGGCAGCCACAGAGTCCTTGGCGCCGCAAAAAACTTTTGTCCCGAAAAAGGGCAGGCTGTCGTGGATCTATGCCGAGCTAGCCCAGCTGCTCCGCAGAAGTGACACACTCTACAAACGCTATAAACGCACTGAACAGCAAGACCTTTACGTAGAATTTGTCACACTACGTAAACAAATCGATAAGAAGACCAGTGTCGGGCAAACGATTGTGCAAAAGTGTCACAAACTATAAAACGACGGAAGCGCGCCGTGGCAAACAGCGGTGAAGCCACGAAACTCGCTGCCACAGCAGCCGCCGCGGCGGACGCGGCGTCTGGCCGCTGGGGCAAGTTGAGTTGCAGGTTAAGTTCGATTACACCAATTTAAAGAAATTGCAGTGAACGAGTAAAGTGATGTTGATATTATGAACAATATGCAGAAACACGTCTTGAAACGATGGAGAAAATATCAGATAAATAACCTATGCTCTTATTTAAATTACTTTGGGTATTTGGATAATCATTCAAATAATCAAAATATTCTTCGATAAATCTGAATTATTTTTCGAATAGATAGTTTGTGCATTTTTTTTATTTCAGAGAAGACGGTACATACAGAATGCGAATATGCATTGACAAAAGACGAATAAATTGAAGATACTCATTCGGACAATCAAACATCAGACATGAAGGGGACAATAAGAATGTGCATTAAGTTTACAGTTCTCAACCTTCAGATTATTAAAAAATTATAAAATAGGCTTGCGGCTAGTGAAGAAGAAAATATTAGAAGCAAGAAGAACTAGACCTAGTAAAAAAAAAGCAATCACCAAGTGCAGTTACGATCTCAGCTGCATTTTTTATTTCAGGAGACGGTACATTCAGAATGCGCAATGGACAAAGAACTATAAACTGAAGATTATTCATGAAGACAACCCGACATAAAGAGGACAATACGGATGTGCATTAAGTTTTCAGTTCTCAACCATCAGATTATTAAATAATTATTGAATAGTTTTGTGGCTGGTGCAGATAAAAATATGAGAAACAAGAAGAACAACATGTAAAAAAGAACAGTTACGTAGTGCAGTTGCAATGACTACTGCATTATTTGTTTTAGAAGATGGTATATTAAGAATGCAAATTGACCAAAGAAGTATAAACCGAAGATTATTCATTCAGGCAATCAGACATGAAGAGGGCAATAAGGATGTGTATTGAGTTTATGGCTTTTCACCATCAGATTATTAAACAATTATAAAATAGTTTTATGGCTAGTGCAGAAGAAAATATTAGAAACAAAAAAAAACATCATGTAAAAAATACAATCCCCAGGTGCCATTGCAATGTCTACTAATTACAGTGAAAAGTAATTTCATACTCTGTGCTGTGTTACAGCAGACTCGTCTACAACTTCTGGCTGGGATCAAGCTTTAATATGTAAGAACTTTTCTCTTCAAATTTTCTTTAAAATAGGTGAACGTAAATCATATGTACAATATGTACTGTGTGAACTTCATATTATGGTTTGGTACAAATAGCAATATTGTTATATAGTGACTGATTAGAGTTTTATATTATGTTAATATTTGATGTATTATGATATAAAGTAACTTTTTAAGAAACTTAATTTTAAATTACAAAAACAGCATTGAAAATGTGATGGATTTCTCGCCAAGTATTTCTAAACTGAGTTCAAAAAATACATTGAATAAAATCTATCGATCATAATTATACAAACAATAAGAGATGAACTCAAAAACAAAATACGAAAAGGAGAAATCATTTAAATAAAAAAATATGCTTAATTGGTTACTTTTTATTTATTCAAGTCGCAACTGGCCACATAGTTGATTTAAACTTATAGCTGATAAAAGACATTCGTTTGCAACTACTGGATTGAGTTACAAGAGTATTCTACATTTTATCGAAGAAGTAGGACTATAAATCAAGTCAATTGAGATTGAAATTATAAATTTTATTATCACTAGCACTAATACTAATACCAAAGTGAGATCATCAATATATATATAGTTGTGGGTCTTGCATTGCAGTTTGGCATAAATACCATTATTGTTTTAGCGACTAAGTTATGGTGATTGATAAATTAAAAGTATTTGCAACAAAAAAATAAAATATCTCATTTATGTTGAATTACAAAACAAGCGTAAGAGTACATGTAGTAAAAATAATACCATAATTTCTAAGCCGATAATGACTTTCTTGCATAGTATTTCTGAAGTACGTTTAAAACATGGAATTTCATAAAATGTAATAAATGTTGTATGTCCTTTCATAAATGTTGTTCTAATTTTCTCTCACACCTTTTTCCAATTATATATTTACAAACGATGACAGACTCAAACCATAAAATACCAGAAAAAGTTAATTTAATTGTCATTAAAAATATTAGATCCGTGAAACTTGTTGAAGTGTATTTACTTTGAATGTTGCTCTTAAACTCTTTGAATTAAAAAATATACTTATATTCAATCAATTTTTATTTATTCGAGTCCAACTTGCTTAGTTAGTTGTTCAAACAATATTTCCATGAAATACTCTACAATTAATAGAAATTATCTCGATAATAATTTCTCAAATCATTATATTTATTTGTAATTAATTATGTGTAGAATTAGCAATAACAATTTTTTATTTTTATATCGTCCGAAATCATACATTATATAACATTTTTCAACAGTACATAATTCTTCCTACTTACATAGTGTTTAATCTTTTTAAAACAAAATCTTTCGGCTATGGGTCAAAGTTAACATCTTTTTACATCATTTTTTTACCAGCATAAAAACTGAAAAAAATTATTTATATGTAAGTTCTACGCAGGATAGTAAAGGGAGCAGGTGACAGGCTACACGTAAAGTTATCCATAAAATAATTTCTAAATCTAAGTAAGGTAAATGTACCACCTAGAAACACTTCGTCAAATGTAGACCCTCGGTAGGAACACTTATATTAATTCAATATAAAAAGAAATGCTTTACACTTTTAACAAAGAAGAAAACTGTTATTAGTTTTAATCGGTATTTATATATTCATAACTAAAATTGCAAACATTTCTTTTTAACATAACTAGAAGAACTAATTTATTTTATTGAGAGTGTTCATAGAAAATTAAAAATACGCTTCTACTTAGGCAGGAAAAGCAAGTTATACGCACAAGAGGGAAGGCGCCCAGGCAGGCTGGCAATAAATTTAATATTCCAAAAATTCCTAAACCTAAGTAGGCATGAGAGGCGAGTTTGCGCATAAAATGGAGGTGCACCCGCAGGCTGATACCAATTATTGAATAATATTAATACTGCAGCGAATAATTTTTAAACCACAATAGCTGGCGGGGAAGCAAATTCAACGCACGATAGTTATGGTGTGCAAACAGGCTACCTGTATGAAGTTAGTAATCGAATTATTTCTAAACCAAAATAGGAACTGAATAATTAATTTATTATTAATAAAATTATGAATTAAATAATTCTCAAACCAAAATAAGCGGGGGAAGGTAGTTCCGTGCTTAAAAGTGAAGCCACGCTGACAATTCGCTGCCTGTAAAATTAATAAGCAAGTAATTTTGAAACGTAAGTTGTAAATAGGGGAAGCGAGTCTGATGCAGAAATTGAAGCAGCCCAGACGGGCTAATAAAAAATTGATAATTAAATCATTACTAAATAAAAATAGGCTGGGTAAGAAATTTCTACTTTGTTGCAACCTCACGGTGCAACAAAGTACAACTGAGGACACAGATGGGCGTGATAGCGGGCTTAGGTAGACAGTGCTATAAAATTCTATACGATACTTGTGACCTAGGTACCACTCAGGCACGGCGTAATTAGGACCCTTGCTACGCTCGGGCCCTAACTCACGCAGTGTAACAAAGTGCTACCTAGGTTACATGTATAACAGATTTTACCTTAGACAGTAATAGTTTAATAACGCATGAAGATTGTATTATTGCAATGATTTTGTAATTTCAAATAGAACCCTTAACCCAGTGAACGTTAGCGAGCGGGGTAACGCTGCTAGTTAATAATTACTAAACCAAAATAGGCTGGGGACGGTATTTTCACATTGTAAACTGAAAACGTGTAGAAGGGCAACCTATGCAATCGAGGAGCAAGGTAGTTTTAAATCTAAATTGGCAGTGGCAGCCAATTCAACGCAATGAAGTGGAGCAGCGCAAATGAGCTATGAATAATAAAATTAATAATTTGAGAATTTGTAAACCAAACCAGGCGGGAGATGCGAGTTCCGTGCTTGAAAGTGTAGGCACGCAGACAGGCTGCCTATTAAATTAATACGCGAAATAGTTTTTAAATGTAGGTAAGTAGAGGAAACGAGTTTTACCCAGAAAGTGGAACAGCGTAGATGGGCTAATGAAAAATAGATAATTAAATCATTACTCAATCAAAATAGGCTGGGGAATGAATTTCTTCTTTGTGGCAACCTCACGATGCAACAAAGTATAACAGAGGACACAGATAGGCGTGATAGCGGGCTTAGGTTGACAGTGCTATAATATTCTATACGATACTTGTGACCTAAGAAGCACTCTGGCATAGCGTAATTCGGACCCTCACTACGCTCGGGCCCTAACTCACGCAGTGTAACATAGTGCTACCTAGGTCACATGTATTGTAATGTACTATTTTATTAGCCCATCTGCGCTGTTCACTTTCTGCGTAAAACTCATTTCCACCACCTACGTACATTTAAAAATTATTTCGCGCATTAATTAATATGCAACCTTTCTGCGTGCCTTCACTTGCAAGCGCGGAACTCGCATCCCCCGCCTGGTTTGCTTTAAAAATTCTCAAATTATTAATTTTATTATTCATAGCTCGTTTAAGACACAGCTCCACTTCAATGCGTTGAATTGGCTGCCGCTGCCTACTTAGATTTATAACGATCTTCCTCGTCAATTGCACAGGTTGCCCTTCTACGTGTTTTCAGTTTACAATGTGAAAATACCGTCCCCAGCCTATTTTGGTTTAGTAATTATTTAATTATTAACTAGCAGCATTCGCTCGGTCGCTAACGCTCACTCGGTTAAGGGTTCTATTTGAAATTACAAAGTAACTGCAATAATAGAATCTCCATGCGCTATTAAAGTATTACTGTCTAAGATAAAATCTGTTATAAAATGAAATACTTTGCTGAAGAGTTCAATAAAACAGATCTGGAACGAAACGCTATTATTAGTAGACATGCGCTTTTTGTGTACGCATGCAGTTTTCGTTTGTGTATCTTTAACCCTTTTTTAAGTCCTTTACAAACCCTTTTTGGACAGTTTTATAAACCCCTTTTTAACCATTTTTAACACTTTTTTCAACACCATTTTTAAACCTTTACTTAACCCTTCACTTAACCCTTTAATTAACCCTTTACTGAATGTCAACTTTACTCAACGTACATTATTGGGAGGGGATGGATGACCACAGACCACCGACCAAAGACTACAAACCACAGACCGTTATCTTTTGAATTTAATAGGAGATTTTTTTATTAGCCGGTTGGCGCTGCTCTACTTTCTGCGTCAAACACGTTGCCGTTGCCTACTTTGATTTAAAACTACTTGCGTCTCAATTGGATAGGTTACTCGGCTGCGTATTTTTAGTTTACAATGTGGAATTTCTATCCTACGCCTTTTTTTGTTCAGAAATTATTTAATTATTCATTTTAATATTAATAGTGAGTCGGCGTGGTTCCGCTTTACTGTTTTTAACTCACTTCTCCTGTCTTTTCTGATTTAAAAATCACTGGCTCCATAATTGGATAGGTTGCCCACCTGCGCGTTTGGATTTGAAAATGTATGGAAACTCCTTCTTTTACCTTTTCTGGGTTAGGAATTATTTAATTATTCATTCTTTTATTGGCCCGTCTGCGCTGCTCCACTTTCTGCGTTCAACTCGCTTCCTCTACCTACATTTAAAAATTATATCGCACATTAATTCAATAGACAGCCTCTCTGCGTGCCTTCACTTTCAAGCACGGAACTCGCATTCCTCGCCTGGTTTGGTTTAAGAATTCTCAAATTATTAATTTTATTATCCGTGGCTCGTCTACGCTGCTGCACTTCATTTCGTCGAATTTGCAGCCACACTACCTACTTAGATTTATAACTATCTTGCTCCTCAATTGCATAGGTTACCCGTCTGCGCGTTTGCATTTAAAAATGTATGGAATTTCCATCCTTCGCCTTTTATGGTTTAGGAATATTTAATTATAAATTTTTTTTATTAGTCCGTCTGCGCTGCTCCATTTCTTGCATCAAACTCGATCGCTCCCCAACCTACATACGTTTAGAAAATGCTTCCTGCATTCATTTTTAAATACCCTGTCTGCGTGCCTTCACTTACAAGATACGAAAACCGCACCCGCCTAGTTTGGTTTCAGAATTGTTTAATTCTGTGGCTTCCGGGAAAAACCACTTATCTCCACTTTTCATTATTTCGAGTAAATCGAGTTTTAGTTTCGCAGGTTTGGCATCGATGTTATAAATCAAGATAAATGAGATTAAATGCAACACTGCGTCTATGAATACTAATGTAAATAACATATTTTTTGCCATAGTAACCAGAGAAAATAGCGTTCTTATTTTAGAAATCGAATTTCACTTACGTGGTTATTCCGGGTATAACAAAAAATTTTAGTGGAGTTACGTGGAGTTTCCGGAAGTTATTCTAAAAAAAGTGGAATTACGTGGTTTTTCTGGAAGTTTTTCTAAAAAAAAAGTGGAGTTACGTAGGTTTTCCGGGAATTAGTCTCCAAAAAAAGTGGAGTTACGTGGTTTTTCCGGGAGTTATTCTAAAATAAAAGTGGAGTTACGTGGTTTTTCAGGGAATTATTCTTTAAAAAAATGGACATACGTGGTTATTCCGGGAAAATGTTGAAAAAAATGGAGATATGTGGTTTTTCCTTGTGCTGATTGAAGACAACGAGTGCAATTTCGTAATTTCTATCACGGCTAGATGATAGAGGACTGTTTAAAGATAAGAAAAAAAGGCATAAAACCGATTTTGAAAAACTCGTTCCTTACGTGGTTTTTCTGGGAAGCCACAGAATTATTAATTCTATTATTCATAACGTGTCTGCGCTGCTCCACTTGAATGCGTCGGAGTGGCTGCTACTGTAAACTTAGATTTTAAACTTTCTTGTTTCTCAATTCCACAGGTTGTTTATCTACGCGTTTTCGGTTTACAATGTAGAAATTCCTTCCCCAGTCTATTTTGATTTAATAATTATTTCATTATCAATTTTTTATTAGCTGCTTCACTTTCGGCGGCACACTCGGTTCCTCTACGTACATACGTTAAAAAATTTGTTCTTATTAATTTTTTAGGTTTAGCCTGTCTGCGTGCCTTTTTTCAAGCACGGAACTTGCATCTCCTGCCTAGTTTGGTTTGAGGATTCTTTAATTATTAATTTTATTATGCATAGCCCGTGTGCGTTGCTTCACTTACTGCGTCAAACTCGCTCCCCTACCAATATAAGTTTAGAAATGCCTTCCTGCATTAATTTTATACGTTGTTCATCTACGTGTTTTCAGTTTGCAATGTGAAAATTCCTTCCGCAGCCTATTTTGGTTTAGTAATTATACAGGGATGCTACTATCTTTTTTTTATTTAAGAGGAATAGAGGAAAATTATAATAAAAGAAGGGGAAGATTTTCATGAAAAAGGGGGAATTGAATTAGTCAATTAGACGTTTAATAGAAAATTGTAGGTGGGGGATGCGAGTTCCACGCATATACGGGAGCGCGTCAGTCGTGCATACAAGGCAAAATAATTATTTAAATAATTCCTAACCCCAAGTAGACGGCGGATGCGAGTTATACGCGTATACGGAGCGCGTTAGTCGTGTATAAATGGCAAAATAATTATTTAGATAATTCTTAACCCCGAGGAGGCGGGTGATGCGAGTTCCACGCGTATTCTGGAAGGCGTCAGTCGTGCATACAAGAAAAAATAATTATTTAAATAATTCCTAACGGCAAGTAGGCGGGGGGCGGTGGGGGGGGGGGTCCACGCGTATGCAGGAGCATGTCAGACGTGCATAAAGAAAAAATAATTATTCGCATAATTCTTTACCATATGTAGGCGGAAGGTGCGAATTCCACGCGAATACGGATGTATCCGCCGCCTAGTTAGGATTAAGAATTATTTAAATAATTATTTTGCCGTGTATACACGTCTGCCTTATTCCCGTATCCACGCGGAACACGCATCCCCCGCAAACTTGTTGTTAAGAATTATTTGAATAATTATTTTGCCATGTATACACGTCTGTCACGCTCCCGTATACAAGTGAAACTCGCATCCCCCGCGTACTTTGAGCTAAGAATTATTTGAATAATTATTATGCCATGTATACACGTCTGACGCGCTCCCGTATACGCGTGGAACTCGCATCCCCCGCCTACAATTTTCTATTAAACGCCTAATTGACTGATTCAATTTCCCCTTCTTCATGAAAATCTTCCATTTTTTGTTATAATTTTCCACTATTCCTCTTAAATAAAAAAAAGAAGAGAGTAGCATCCCTGAATAATTACTAAACCAAAATAGGCTGGTGAAGGAATTTTCACATTGTAAACTGAAAACGCGTAGATGAGCAACGTATAAAATTAATGCTGGAAGCCATTTCTTAACGTACATAAGTAGAGGAGCGAGTTCGACGCAGAAAGTGGAACAGCACACACGGGCTATGAATAATAAAATTAATAATTAAAAAATTGTTAAACCAAACTAGGCAGGAGTTGCAGGTTCCGTACTTGAAAAAAAAAGGCACGCGGATAGGCTAAACCTAAAAAATTAATAAGAACAAATTTTTTAACGTATGTACATAGCGGAAGCGAGTGTAACACAGAAAGTGGAGGAGCGCCGACGGTCTAATAAAAAATTGATAATGAAATAATTACTAAATCAAAATAGGCTGGGAAAGGAATTTCTACATTGTAAACGGAAAACGCGTAGATAAGCAACCTATGCAATTGAGAAACAAGAGAGTTTAAAATCTAAGTTTACAGTAGCAGCCACTCCGACGCATTGAAGTGGAGCAGCGCAGACGAGCTAGGAATAATAGAATTAAACAATTGTGAAATCAAACTAGGCGGGTGCAGGTTCAGTATCTTGTAAGTGAAGGCACGCGAACAGGCTACCTAAATATTAATACAGGAAGCAATTTCTAAACGTATGTAGGTTGGGGAGCGATCAGGTTTGATGCAAAAAATGGAGCAGCGCAGACGGACTAACAAAAAAAATTCATAATTAAATAATTCCTAAACCAAAAAAGGCAGAGGATGGAATTTCCATGCATTTTTTAATGCAAACGTGCGGACGGGTAACCTATGCAATTGAGGAGCAAGATAGTTTTAAGTCTAGGTAGGTAGTGTGGCAGCCAATTCGACGGAATGAAGTGGAGCAGCGTAGATGAGCCACGGATAATAAAATTAATAATTTGAGAATTCTTAAACCAAACCAGGCGGGGAATGCGAGTTCCATGCTTGAAAGTGGAGGCACGCAGACAGGCTGCCTATGAAATTAATGCACGGAATAATTTTCAAATGTACGTAGGTAGAGGGAACGAGTTTTACGCAGAAAGTGGAGCAGCATAGACGGGCTAATAAAGAATTGAAAATTAAAGAATTACTAAATCAAAATAGGCTGGAGAATGAATTTCTACATTGTAAACTGAAAACGTGTAGATGGGCAACCTATGCAATTGAGAGACAAGAGAGTTTAAAATCTAAGTTTACAGTAGCAGCCACTCCGACGCAGTGAAATGAAGGCACGCAGACAGGCTACCTATAAAATGAATGCAGGAAGCAATTTCTAAACGTATATGGAATCGGCAGTGATCGAGTTTGATGCGAAAAGTGAAGCAGCACAGACTGACTCATAAAAAATGAATAAATAAATAATTCCTAAACCAAAAAAGGCGAAGGATGGAAGTTCCATACATTTTTAAATGCAAATGCGCATGCAGGTAATCTATCCAATTGAGACGCAAGTAGTTTTAAATCAAAGTAGGCCGTGGCAGCCAATTTAAGGCAATGAAGTGGAACAGCGTAGACGAGCTTTGAATAATAAAATTAATAATTTGGGAATTCTTAAAACAAACCCGACGGAGGATACGAGTTCCGAGCTTGAAAGTGAAGGCACGTAGACAGGCTGCTTATTAAATTATTGCGCGAAATAATTTTTAAATCTAGGGAGGTAGAGGAAACGAGTTTTTCGCAGAAAGTGGAGCAGCGCAGATTGGCTAATAAAAAATTGGTAATTAAATAATTGCCAAAACAAAATAGGCTGGGGAAGGAATTTCTTCTTTGTTGCAATCTCACGGTGCAACAAAGGACAACTGAGAACACAGATAGGCGTGACAGCGGGCTTAGGTAGGCAGTGCTATAAAATTCTATACGATACTTGTGACCTAAGTATCACTCTGACACGGCGTAATTAGGACCCTCGCTACGCTCGGGCCCTAACTCACGCAGTGCAACAAAGTGTTACCTAGATCACACTTATCGTAATGTACTATTTCATTAGCCAGTCCGCGCTGCTCCACGTTCTGCGTAAAACTCATTTCCTCTACCTACGTACATTTAAAAATTATTTCGCGCATTAATTTAATAGGTAGTCTGTCTGCGTGCCTTCATTTTCAAGCACGGAACTCGCACCCCCGCCTGGTTTGGTTTAAAAATTCTCAAATTATTAATTTTATTATTCATAGCTCGTTTAAGACGCTGCTCCACTTCATTGCGTTGAATTGGCTGCCACTGCCTACTTAGATTTATAACTATCTTCCTTCTCAATTGCACAGGTTGTCCATCTACGCGTTTTCAGTTTACAATGTGAGATTTCCTTCTCCGGCCTATTTTGGTTTAGTAATTATTTAATTATTAATTTTTTTAATAGCCCGGTTGCGCTGCTGCACTTTCTGCGTCAAACTTGCTTCCTCTACCTACATATACGTTTAAAAATTATTTCGCGCATTAATGTTATAGGTAGACTGTTTGTGTGACTTCGCTTACAAGTGCGGAAACCACTTCCCCCTCCTATTTGAGTTTAGGAATTATTGAATTATATATTTTTTATTAGCCCGTCCGCGCTGATCCAATTTCTGCGTCAAACTCGATTCCTCTACGTACATATGTTTAATAATTATTTCCTTATTCATTTTATAGGTAGCCGATCTGCGTGCTTTTACGTTTAAGCACGTAACTGGTATCCCCGCCTACTTTGATTTAAAATTTATTTAATTATTAATTTCATTATTCATAGCTCATTTGCGCTGCTCCACTGTACTACGTCGAACTGGTTGCCACTACATACCTAGATTTAAAACTACTTGCCTCTCAATTACATGGGTTGTCCATCTACGTGTTTGCAGTTTACAATGTGGAAATTCCTTTCCCAGCCTATTTTGGTTTAGTAATTATATAATTATTAATTTTAGCATTAATATCCCGATGGGATGCTCCACTTTCTGCGTCAAACTCGTTATCCCTACCGATTTACGTTTAAATATTATTTACTCATGAAGTTTATAGGTAGTTCGTCATTGCGTCCTTACTTCTGTGTGTAAATCTTGGTGCCCCGCCCGTTTTGGCTAAGAACTAGTTATATTTGACTGATAATCTTATTATTCGCCCGACTGCGCGCCTCCAATTTTCTGCGCCAAACTGCGTGCCTCCACTTTCAGGTACGGAACTGGCATCCGCCGCCTGTTTTGCTTTAAGTATTATTAAATTATTAATATTATTAATTATAGCCCGTCTGCGCGGTTCCAGATTACGGCGTCGAACTCGGTTTTCCTGCCTACTTACGTTTAAAAATCACTACTTGCTTCTTAACTGGATAGGTTGCCCGTCTGCGCGTTTTCAGTTTAATATGTGAATATTCCACCCCCACCTTTTTCGGTATGGGAATTATCTAAGTATGTTTTTTTCTATTAGTAGCCCGTCTGCGCTGCTCCACTTTCTACATCAAACTAGCTTCCCCTATTTACAACTTACGTTCCAAAATTACTTGCTTATTAATTTTATAGGTAGCTAATTATCAACGTGGCTTCACTTTCAAGTACGAAACTACCTTCCCCCGCTTATTTTGGTTTGAGAATTATTTAATTCATAATTTAATTAATAATAAATTAATTATACAGTTCCTATTTTGGTTTAGAAATAATTCGATTACTAACTTCATACAGGTAGCCATTGCACACCATAACTATCGTGTGTTGAATTTGCTTCCCCACCAGCTATTGTGGTTTAAAAATTATTCGATGCAGTATTAAGATTATTCGATAATTGGTATCAGCCTGCGGATGCACCTTCATTTTATGCGCAAACTCACTTCTCATGCCTACTTAGGTTTAGGAATTTTTTGAATATTAAATTTATTGTCAGCCTGCCTGGGCGCCTTCCCTCTTGTACGTATAACTTGCTTTTCCTGCCTAAGTAGAAGCGTACTTTTAATTTTCTATGAACACTCTCAATAAAATAAATTATTTCTTCTAGTTATGTTAAAGAGAAATGTTTGCAATTTTAGTTATGAATATATAAATACCGATTAAAACTAATAACATTTTTCTTCTATGTTAAAAGTGTAAAGCATTTCTTTTTATATTGAAATAATATAAGTGTTCCTACCGAGGGTCTACATTTGACGAAGTGTTTGTAGGTGGTACATTTACCTTACTTAGATTTAGAAATTATTTTATGGATAACTTTACCTGTAGCTTGTCACCTGATCCCATTACTATCCTGCGTAGAACTTACATATAAATAATTTTTTTCAGTTTTTATGCTGATAAAAAATTATGTAAAAACATGCTAACTTTGACCCACAGCCGAAAGATTTTGTTTTAAAAAGATTAAACACTATGTAATTAGGAAGAATTATGAACTGTTGAAAAATGTTATAAAATGTATGATTTCGGACGATATAAAAATAAAAAATTTTTATTGCTAATTCTACACATAATTAATTACAAATAAATATAATGATTTGAGAAATTATTATCGAGATAATTTCTATTAATTGTAGAGTATTTCGTGGAAATATTGTGTGAACAACTAACTAAGCAAGTTAGACTCGAATAAATAAAAATTGATTGAATATAAGTATATTGTTTAATTCGAAGAGTTTAAGAACAACATTCAAAGTAAATACACTTCAACAAGTTTCACGGATCTAATATTTTTAATGACAATTAAATTAACTTTTTCTGGTATTTTATGGTTTTAGTCTGTTTCTAAATGTCATTGTTTGTAAATTTATGCTTGGAAAAAGGTGTGAGAGAGAATTAGAACAACATTTATGAAATGACATACAACATTTATTACATTTTATGAAATTCCATGTTTTAAACGTACTTCAGAAATACTATGCAAGAAAGTCATTATCGGCTTAGAAATTATAGTATTATATTTACTACATGTACTCTTACGCTTGTTTTGTAATTCAACATAAATGAGATATTTTATTTTGTTTGTTGCAAATACTTTTAATTTATCAATCACCATAACTTAGTCGCTAAAACAATAATGGTACTTATGCCAAACTGCAATGCGAGACTAACAACTATACATATATTGATGATCTCACTTTGGTATTAGTATTAGTGCTAGTGATAACAAAATTTATAATTTCAATCTCAATTAAACTGATTTATAATCCTACTTCTTCGACAAATTTTGTAGAATACTCTTGTAACTCAAGCCAGTAGTTGCAAACGAATGTCTTTTATCAGCAATAAGTTTAAATCAACTATGTGGCCAGTTGCGACTTGAATAAATAAAAAGTAACCAAATAAGCATATTTTTTTATTTAAATGATTTCTCCTTTTGATATTTTGTTTTTGAGTTCATCTCTTATTGTTTATATAATTATGATCGATAGATTTTATTCAATTTATTTTTTAAACTCACTTTAGAAATTGTTGACGAGAAATCCATCATCTATTTGCACAACATTGTATTATATTTGCTACACATTTTCAATGCTGTTTTTGTAATTTAAAATTGTTTCCTAAAAAGTTACTTTTTAACACACCCCATCATAAAGTTCGTACTTTATTCCCGCTGAAGTGGGAAAAAAGAGCTATGTTCATTCTTTACCCCCACTCTAGTCCCCAGCGCCACGCACAAACAGTGCGTTGCGCTGGAAACGAGAGTGAGGTTAGGGAATCAATATGCAGCATTTTTTCCCTTTTCAGCGGGAAACGAGTACGAACTTTATGATAGTTGTGTTAAAAAGTCGTATATTGCACTCGTGAATACAGTGGGTTGTGCGAAACTGCGCGTTTGTCGCCCTCGCTTCGCTCAGGCGACAACTCTCGCGCAGGGAGCACACAGCCCACTTTATTCCCTTGGTGCATAATATACTATTATATCATAATACATCAAATATTAACATATTATAAAACTCTAATCAGTCACTATATAACAATATTGGTAGTTGTACCAAACCATAATATGAAGTGCACACATATTGTACATGTGATTTACGTTCACATATTTTAAAGAAAATTTTAAGAGAAAAGTTCTTACATATTAAAGCTTGATGCTAGCCAGAAGTTGTAGACGAGTCTGCTGTAACACAGCACAGAGTATGAAATTACTTTTCACTGTAATTAGTAGACATTGCAATGGCTCTTGGGGATTGTTTTTTTTTACATAATGTTTTTCTTGTTTCTAATATTTTCTTCTGCACTAGCCATAAAACTATTTTATAATTATTTAATAATCTCATGGTGAAAAGCCGTAAACTTAATGCACATCCTTATTGTCCTCTTCGTGTCTGATTGTCTGAATGAATAATCTTCGGTTTATAGTTCTTTGTCCAATGTGCATTCTGAATGTACCGTCTCCTGAAATAAAAAATGCAGCTGAGATCGCTACTGCACTTGGTGATTGCGTTTTTTACTAGGTCTAGTTCTTCTTGCTTCTAATATTATCTTCTTCACTAGCCGCAAAACTATTTAATAATTATTTAATAATCTGAAGGTTGAGAACTGTAAACTTAATGCATATTCTTATTGTCCTCTTCATGTCTGATGTCTGATCGTCCGAATGAGTAATCTTCAATTTATACGTCTTTTGTCAATGCATATTCGCATTCTGAATGTACCGTCTTCTCTGAAATAAAAAACATACAGAAACTATCTATTCGAAAAATAATTCAGATTTATCGAAGAATATTTTGAGTATTTGAATGATTATACAAATACATAAAATAATTTAAATAATAGCATAGGTTACTTATCTGATATTTTCTCCATCGTTTCAAGACGTGTTTCTGCATATTGTTCATAATATTCACTTTACTCGTTCACTGCAATTTCTTTAAATTGGAGTAATCGAACTTAACCTGCAACTCAACTTGCCCCAGCGGCCAGATGCCGCGGCCGCCGCGGCGGCTGCTGTGGCAGCGAGTTTCGTGGCTTCGCCGCTGTTTGCTACGGCGCGTTTCCGTCGTTCGATAGCTTGTGGCACTTTTGCACAATCGTTTGCCCAACACTGGAGAAGACTGATCTAGCGAAGACGTCTTATCTACACGCCAGACTAACGGATGCTCTGACAGATGGCAGTGTCTGGAAAGAGTTACGTGACCTGGGACTCTTACCCAAACACACTGAGGACTTAAATGGGTTTACTCCAGATAAGCTTAACCGTCACTTTGTTGGAGTGTCCGTCTCTCCACGGTATGACAATGTGAAACGTTGCAGAATTATATTGGAGAGTAGTAAGAATTATATTGAGAGAGTAGTAGGAATTATATTGAAGGATTCTCCTTCAAATCCATAACTGTTAATGATGTTGTTATCACGATATCTCATTTTTCATCGCAGGCACGTGGAATGGACGGGATTCCTCAAAGCATTGCCTATCATCGGCAACCTACTGGTTAAACTCTTTAACTCCCCCCTGACGACTAACATTTTCCCATCCCTCTGGAAGAAAGCAAACATCATTACTCTAAAGAAAACAAAGGCACCTACCTCTCCCTCAGAATTTCGACCGATTGCCTTGCTTTGCTTTCTTTCGAAGGTGCTTGTGAAAATTGCACACGCATAGCTGATGGAGCATCTGGAGATCATGAAAATCCTCTACCCAAATCAGACATGTTTTCGACATTTTAATTCCACACAAACAGCACTTATTAGACTGACAGTTGATATCAGATCTGGCATGGACAAAAAACTCGTGACCATTCTTCTGCTATTTGATTTTAGTAAGGCATTCGACACTATCCTACCTTCTCGACTTCTCGAGAAGCTAGGATTGCTGGGGTTTTCTAGGGCTGCCCTCTCCTGGATCAACTCCTACTTCGATGGAAGGGTGCAAAAGGTATACTCTAACCTCTCTGGCGAGTCATCGTAGCTCGTACAAACTTAGGAGTCCCACAGGAGTCAGTTCTGGGACCTCTGTTGTTCTGCCTCTATATCAATGACCTGCGGAAGGTTCTGGACCCTTTGGGGGTCCAACATATATTATATGTAGAAGATCTGCAAGTTTATTATCAGGTATCGTGTGATAGGTTTGGTGAGGGGGTGGCATCGACTCAACAAGCTGCAAAAGCAGTCTCGGAATGGGCAACTGGCGCCGAGCTCAAATTCACTGCAGGTAAGACGAAAGCGATTGTTTTCGGTATCAATAGTTTTGCTAATAGTTTAAACGATGATTCCTCGCTTTGCATTGTTTTGGGTGATGGTGTAAGGGTGCCCTTTTCCGATTCTGTCGAGAGTCTCCGAGTGGTTCTTGATTCTAAAATGACTTGGATCACGCAGACATCCTAACTAAAAAATTCAATAGAACTTTGTACGATCTTAGATTCTTCAGGAATTACACATCTGAGTTTCTCCGAAAATGGCTTGCCGAGGCACTGCTTTTCCGTCATCTAGACTATTGTTCAGTTGTGATGTTGGACGCATCTCAGGAGTTGCGTAACCGCCTGCAGGTCCTCGGAAATCGATTCCCGTGCATTTCAGATTAAATTTGGTCGATTTTGGACCTCCCTTCCCATCTCCCTGCGCCACTTACCATCTTTAGCCGCATTCAAGAGGGCGGTGACAAACATTTACTCGACCTTGATTCCTAGCTCTCTTTTGTAGAGGTAATGAGTCGCCTGCATGTACTTAGATATAGTGAAACCTACCAAGCTAATTTCTGTAATAAGTTAAACAAATTCTGTGATAAAAAAAGTGACATTTGTACTAATTTTAAGCAACTTTATGAGATTTTCTTGAGGCTGTGATAATTATCACTTCTAGTTTAGTTTAATTTTACACCAACTTCATTGTACTTTTAATTTTTAATCTAAAGCTATTCTTTTTTTTATCTTATTTTATTGTTGCCATGCGATTATCCTTTCTTTTGGACTTTTAATATGTTTTATAATGATTTTTGATACGTTCTATTTGATAAGTTTTTATTCCGTTATTAATAGTATTATGACGATTCACACGATTTGTATACTGCACCGATAACTACTGTTGTATTCTTTTGTATTTTATTTTTGAAAATTGGTAAATAAACTAACCTCTCTCTCTTTCTTTGTCTCGCCCTTTTTCAATTTTAAAAATGTTTAGTTGCATGAATTTTTCATAACGTAAAAATCTATGCCTTTCAAGACTATCAAACTTATTTTGATAAACCGTACAAGTTTTAAGGCTGCCAAAGCATCGATAAATCCAAATTTGCAATTAGTTAATAAAAAAATTGTTTAAACAATTTAGAAGAGCTTCCAAACTCACAAATCTGAAACCCACAAATCCCTTACTCACAAATCGTACGCACATAAAACCTAATTCCACAAACCTCAAATCCACAAAGCCTAAATCTGAAAATTCCAAACCCACAAATGCTAATCCTGCATACTGCAAACCCAAGCCCACACACCCCACAAACTCCAAACCCCCAAACTCAAAACCCACAATCTCCAAACCCTTACCCCCAATCTCTGCAGACGCTAAACCAAATAAACGCTAAACTCACAACCTCGAGCCCATAAACTCCAAACCCACAACCTACAAACGACAACCCCAGTCTCACAAGCCCTAAACCCATAACTTCAAACCCACAAACTCCAAACACTTATCCCCAATCTCTGCAAACGCCAAACCAAACAAACGCCAAACCCACAACCTCGAGCCCATAAACTCCAAAGTCCAAGCCCACAACCTACAAACGACAACCCCAGTCTCACAAACCCTAAACTCATAACTCCAAGCCCACAACCTACAAACCACAACTCCAAACTCACAACACCAAGCCCACAAACTCCAAACCCACAACCTACAAATCACAACCCTTAACTCACAACTGCAAGCCCACAAACTCCAAACTCACAACCTACAAACCACAACCCACAGACAACAAACACTTAACTGGATACTTTCAATCTCCCAAATCCAAAATCTTCACACGCTTAAACCACAATCCCTGAATCCACATACCCCAAACTGACAAATCTATAAACAAAGAAATCCCTAACTCATAACTCGCTAAATAGCAGCCTCCTTACTGCAGACCTACGACACTTCAATTTATTATTTCCAAATCCCCAAGCCTCTATGAGACAAACACCACGACTACAAATTAAGTAAACTTTCTGTCATAAACCCTGTAGCTATAAACCAAAAAAACTGATAAAACCTTATCTTATATCTCTTCAACTCTGAACCGTGAAATATATAGTTCACGCCCATCACACTGTAACTCTGAAAACCCTATCTTGTAATTTTTAAACACAAAATCCACAAATTAAAAAAATCCCAATTCGGAATTGTTAAACTCAAAATTGTAACTGTTATCTACCTAAGCTAGGTAAATGAATGTGAAACATAGCCCTTATGTAGAAATTTTCTTACCTATATAATAACGAATTTAATATCTATGATCAAAATTTTTGAAAAACTTAAATTTGTTTACGAATCTTTAACATGTTAAATTGATTCTGGAGGTCTAAAAATTCTGTAATACTAAGATTTTTCTTGAAAACTTTATATTTAGACATGTATAGGGTTATTTATAATTGATGAGGTATCATTAGTTTTTTAAAGAAACATTTATAAAATAGAATAGCAGTATATTGCACTCACAATTTTTTCGAACATTTTTTTAAAAGTAAATGTTCTATAGACGTTTTGTATTTTCTGTACTTACGAACTGTGATCATCAATTCATTTTTGTTTGTACACTAGTAAATGTATGTGAATCGTCTTTACTAATATGATAAACCCAAATGTGATCGATATTATGTACTTATATTAATAATTTTCTGGATTTAGGGATTCACATATTCATATTTATTACAAATTTCGCTATTTATATTTATTTTTTTATATTTTAATTTTGTATTACTCTCTTTCTTATTTTCTTTTCTTTATTAACGATACTAAAGAGTATATGGGATATAAACTTTAAATTTCTAAAATCGTTTAACTTTGCACCACTAAAAATCATTATTATTTGATTTTATTTATTCTAAATAAAGTGTTTTTCTCTTATTGATTTTGAAATTAAACCTCTAGCGTTTAAAATTAATTGCTTATAAAATTTTTGGTTTACCTAATTATATACATACATAGAAATAATATTTTATTAACATTTTTATTATCATTTATTGAATAAAGATGTCTTCAAGAATCACTTGCATAGGTAGAAAAGATAAATTTTGTTATGTATGTGGAAATTTTGAGACGGAAGGAAATCGTAGAAGTATTAATGATACTATAAAAGAGAAATATTTAGATTTCTATAAAGTACCTATTAAAAATTGAGATAAATCATGGGTGTCAACATCCAGTTGTACTTCCTGTCGAAACACATTGACTAGATGAAGAGATATTAAAAATGATGTCATAATTCAACCAATCGTTTGGCGTGAGCCGTTGAATCACGATCAAGACTATTACTTTTCTGCATATGATATAACAGGTTTAAATAAATGAAAAGGAAAAAAAGTTGTTCATCCTATTGTAGAAAGTGTAACACCACCGAAGAAAGGAAAAATCGATAGATCTATGTGTCAATGACTATGAAGTTTCTTCTGATGATAAAGATCCTATACTTTATAATCAAAATGTCTTAGATGATCTTATTCGTGACCTAAGTCTTCCTAACGATTCAGCTGAGCTGCTGGCTTCAAGGTTAAAAGAGAGAAATTTTCTATTACCCGGTACAAAAATTACTGCTTATAGAAAAAGAGAGCAGGGGTTTGTACAGTATTTTACGAGTGAAAAGTCTATAGTATATTGTCATGATATTGAGGGACTTATAAATGTATATAAAAAAGATTCATACAATCCAGACTGGCGGCTCTTTATAGATTTTTCTAAAGAAAGTCTCAAAGCAGTGCTTCTACATAAGGGAAATAAATATGCGGCAATTCCTATTGCTCATTCTACTACACTAAAAGAATCATATGAAAATTTTAAATTTCTCCTGGAGAAAATAAAATACAATTTGCATAATTGGTTAATTTGTAGTGATTTTAAAATGATAAAATTACCACAATCTTGGCTTACAATCTGGGAATGTAAAATATCCTTGTTTTATTTATCTTTGGGATAGCCGTGATCGAGATCAACATTGGATAAAAAAAGTGGGAAGAAAGATTGGAATGGAAAATTGGCTCTGATAATATTCTATATGAAAGCCTTATTAACAGGAAGAAAATCTTATTACCGCCTCTTCATATCAAATTAGGACCAATGAAGCAATATGTACAAGCTTTAAATGCGATGGAGATTGCTTTAAATATCTCGAATCCAAATTTCCATATTTATCAAAAGCTAAAATTAAAGAAGATTTTTTGTTGGTCCTGATATTAGAAATCTAATGAAGGATGAAAATTTCTTTAAAACTATAACGTCTGTTGAAAAAAATGCTTGGTTTTAAGTTCTAAGGAAGTTGTGGAAAACTTTTTAGAAAACAATCGAGATCCGAAATACGAGACAATAGTATCAAAGGTGTTAGTGAATTTTAAAAAATTATACTGCTTGATGGGCATAAATTACATTTTTTATTTTCTCACTTAGATTACTTTCTAGAAAATGTAGATGCATTCAATGAAGAGATAGGTGAGCGCTTCCATCAAGACTAAAGATAAAGGAGCGTCATTATCAAGGTAAGTTAAGCGTTCGAATGATGACTGATTATATCTGATCTCTGCTTAGAAATAACAATTCACCTGACCATAGACGTAAGACTCCTCAACGTTCGTATGAATTGCAGAGAGAGCGTTTTTATAAGAAAAAGAGTAGATTTATTTGAATTACGTTTAAAAAATGATAAAAAATATTAAACACATCTAAAAAAATAACAAAATAAAAAAAAAAATCAAAAAATAAAAAAAAAAATGGAGTCAATACCGCCACGCCCTCGTTTCGTGACCCTAGGTTCGGCTGAGTGTGGTAATAAAAATTTACCAAAGTAATTTTTTTTTTTTTTTTTATTCCTTTATTTAAAGTCGCATCAACTTAATTGTTATTAGCGACTACTAAAACTATTTACATTATATACATTGTTTTTTTTTCCTTATATTAACATAGATTTATATGGGTAACTTCATGTCAAGTGTGGCAGATCAAAATTTTGAAATTGCTCAAAATTTTTTTACTAGTTCCAAATTAGCCCCAAAACACAACCCTAGAGTTTTAGAGCAAAATATTCAATCGTTCAAAAGTTAGAATTAATTGAAAATTTGAAAATTTTGAATTTTTTCATAAATCTTCAATTTTCATGATTTTGTAACTCAAAAACTTGAAACTTTTCGTATAGCATATTAAATGGGAAAAAGTTTCCAAATTGTAAGTAGAATTGCTCAGAATTTTTCCAGATTGATGCCAATTATATTCTAATTTATACGTAAGAAAATACCATACAAAATATGCTTAAGGCGGTTGTGACGTGATTAATATCCCTCGACAGAGGCTAAAAATTTGATACAAAATGTTACTTTTAAAACGAGACCTTGATGAAAGTGGAGTACAAACTCAGAAATAAGTAACAGACAATTGAGACTGTAGATATGTATATATAAGTATATATAGGGATATGTATATATATGTATATATATAGGGATATATATATATATATGTGTGTATATATATATATATATATATATATATATATATATATATATATATATATATATAAATATATGAAACGCTAGTTATGCAGACACTTTCCGAAATTTAAATAGACTTATGCAGACAGAGACCGACTTATGCAGACGTCAGCATAAGTAGAGAGATTATTTCTTTAGTCACGCTAGACTTGTGCAGACACTTGTATAAACGGTACTACACTTATGCAGACAGGTCACGTGGTCTTATACATTGGTGTCAGCATAAGTCCATGTTTATATGATTATATATATATATATATATATATATATATATATATATATATATATATATATATATATATATATATATATATATATATATATATATATATATATATATATATATATATATATATATATATATATATATATATATATAAATATATTTGTATGGAACGTGACTTATGCAGACAATTTCTGAACTGGTGCGAGACTTATGCTGACTTTGCGGTACTTATGCGGACGTCCGCATAATTTTTACGTGTTAATTTTACATAAGTATTAACACGCAATGTCAACATAAGTCCTGTTTCATATATATATATATATATATATATATATATATATATATATATATATATATATATATATATATATATATATATATATATATATATATATATATATAGTAACGGGATGGCTAGTGGGGGAAAATCCCAACAAGCCACAGGCCAGCGATGCCCTAGAACACGGTGCCGCGGGTGTCAGACTAAAATGACTTGCCCGGGGATCTGCTCCCAGAATCCCGAAAACAACGCGAAGATAGCACACGAACTTCGCTTTCCAACTAATTGGATCGCTGAGTGAAAAGCGCGCGTTCGAAGAGTAAAGCGCGCGGCCGCTATGCTCAGATATGAAAACGACCGGCGGAGTCGTTTTCCCGCGGAGGCGGCGGTATCCGGGAGAAGGACAGGTTGTAATGAACAACGCGACGAGTAACTAGATATCACAGTATATTAAAATCATTAATAACTACAAGCACAACGCACGTGCTGATTAGAACAAATGAGTTAGTTCGCGCGCGACCGTTAAGATTCAAACGCGCGAACGATACGGCGCGCGGCGAAGCTGCTATTCTCGCACGCGGTGTTAAAGTACGGCGGGCTGACACACACCCGCACGTACACGGCACAGAAAGCTTGCAAGGGGCGATTTCCGTGCGAGCCTTTACAATAAACCCGCGAGAGGAGAGTAGAAAACTTACGTTAGGAAGGAGCAGCCGGTGCACTCGACTCTCTCTCGCTCCCTGTCGCTCGCACAGCAGTTGCGCTCTCTTTCTCTCTCTCTCTCTTGCTCGCTGTATTGGGTCGGCAGGCGGGCTGGCTGCCGGCTCGTCGCTCGCAGTCTCGTGCGGCTTACGCGGCTCGGGATCGCTCTCTCTCTCTGTCTCTCTTTCGCTCGTACCCTATATGCGGCGCCTCCACTACACTCGCGGGGTCTCCCAAAGAACGATAGGACGGCGCGGACAAGTAAACTCAGGAGAGACACGGAGGAGATGTTTCACGCGCGATGGCAGACACGAAGATGGCTGCCGTGACTCCTATAAAGCCGTAGCAGCTTCGCGGGTACGCGACGGGCATCTTACGCGTCGCGAGACCGTTCTAATCCGGTCAGGATGCTCACGCGCTCGCGCCTCCGGTGGGCATGCCGGCTCGGCGCGAGTAATTCGAATCTCGAATTACCTAACTCGCGCACGCGTTACACCCCCCCGCCAGACGCTGCTTAGGGGACCGCGAGCAGCTCTGCCATCCATGGCCGTCGTCGTACCTGAAAATAAGGTTCATTCGGTGGAGCCTTTCGGGAAGGAATTTTGGACAAGGGAAGTATAAAAATCGGAGTCACCGATTATCTTTTTTTTTTTTAAATTTTTATTAAAAAAAAACAAAAAAAAACACGAAACCCTTCGGGGCTTATTCCTCTTCAGCTGGCCCGGGAGTAAGTCCGGCGCCCCTTGTGGCGAGCTTGGTTGGGGCAGTGCTTCAACTTCTTTACCCCAAGCTCGCCACACATGAAGCACCGGGGAAGCGCCTGTGCTTTTAATGCCTCTCGGGCCGCCTGCTCCTCTTCGAGCGCCCTTTGGAGGCGCTCCTCTTCTCGTAGGAGACGACGCTGGGCCTCCTCTTTGGCCCGACGCGCCGTCTCCTCCGCCTGTTCCCTGGCTCGCCTGGCCTCCTCCATGCGCTCCTGCGCACGTGCCAGACGAGCCTCCTCCTCCTTCTGTAAGGCAGCGCGGCGCAGCCTGGCGGCCCTGGCCTCTGCGACGGCCGCGAGCTCTTCTCGCCGGCCTTGGGCCATTCCGACCCATTTGCCGGCTTGCCGCTCGCAGGCCTCACCGTGGCACTGGAGAAAATCCTCCAGTGCGGCTAGGGCAGCGCCCTCCGTAGCGCGCGAGGACTTGCTGAGGCGCCGCGCCTCCTCTAGAGCCTGCTCCACCGGGACCCAGGCCGCAACGACTCCATCGGTCGGTGCTCCTTTTGGGGCCTGGGTCGGAGCATCTCCTTCTTTTCCTTGTGCGGCCCGAGCTGCGCCGGCGTCAACTTCCGGCGCACAATGATGGGCTCAAGCCGCCTCCTCTTCGAGAACTCGGCCGGAACCAATCGGCTCGACTGGTGCTTCTTCTGGCCGAGCCCCTCTCTTCTCCCGCTGCTCCTTCGGAGGATGAGGTCGCCGGAGCGGGGACGGGCCAACGCCTGCGTCGGTTGGTCCCGAAAGTCCCCTTCTTGGTTCCGGCGCCTCTAACTCCTCTATGACAAGTGTGGAGGGCTCTTCCACTGGCGGTGGTGCCTGTGTCACCGCGTCTATGCCCTCCACTACCTGCTCCAGGAAGTCAATGACGGCGGGGTCAGGGTTACACTGGATCAATCCAGCAATCACCTTCTTCGCCGTCTCTGCTATTTCTAGAGTCAGGCCCTGCATATCCTGCAACAGGTAAATTGACCCCGGAGATTGGTGAGACTGAGGATCGGAAAACAAGGACGAACACGGGTTAGTACAGACGGCACAATTTCTGGACGACACAGTTAGCGCTTTTCGGACGCTCGGGTTCGACGGGGGCTAATTGGCCCGACATCGGCAGATGCAGGCTTCTTCTTCGAGCCCTTTGGCCTCCCTGGGCCTCGCTTGGATTCTGTTGGATCGACCGCACGCGTAGGTCGGCCGTCGCTCGCACGCTTTCCTGTCTTAACTAACAGCGCGGTCTTACGAGGTGGACCGCGCCTCTTAGCCGTCGCCCGAGGCTGTACATTCCCCTGGCTAACTCTGTTACCCGCTGGCACGTTACGTTCGGCTGAAGAGTCCCTCGGTGGTAGCGACTGGGCTACTTCTTGACTACTTTTGTCCAAGTAGTTTTTGGGCTCTTCTGCGGAGACGTATCGCTTGAATTGCTGCGCATGGACGGGGCTGAACGTTCGACCATCCTCACCTTGGATCCCATAGGTGTTTTCGCCTAGAATATTCACAATTGTGTAGGGTCCCGCGTACTTCGGGGCTAATTTGGCAGAAATCCCCTCAGCTGCTGAGGATAGTACCTTATTCTCTCTCCATACACGATCGCCTAGACTGAATTCTGGAGGTCGACGATGAGTGTCATAATATTTGGCTTGTCTCGCCTGCTCCACTTGCGCGTCGGCCGCCGCCCAAACATGCAATTCGCGGAGCTTGTCCATGCGCGCCACCCAATTATTTATCGCCTCTTGCTGCCCTTCCTCTTCGGCTAACCTGTCTTCCTCCCGCCTTAGTGTCTACGGTGGGTCAGGCTGTCAGCCGTAAAGGAGCATGGCAGGACTTTTCTTGGTAGAGCTGTGTTCTGCCGTATTATACGCGAACGCCAGCTCGTTCAGATGCTCATCCCAGGGCCGGTGATTCTCCTCAGCGTAAGACATGATCATGGTCTTCACCGTTCGGTTCACACGCTTGACGGGATTGGCTTGAGGGTGATATTGTGGTGTAAACGTGCGATGCACGTTTCTCTCCTTTAAGAATGCCTCTAAGGGTGCATTCTTAAATTCAGTCCCATTATCGGAGAGAAACACCTCGGGGACTCCGAACCGCAGACATATTCGTTCGTTGAGCCCTTTTATCACCGATTTGCAATCTGCCCTTTTTATCGGAATTACTTCGATCCAGCGTGTGAACAGGTCCTGGAAGATGAGAATGTATTCGTGGCCGTGCTTGGTTTTAGGGAGGGGTCCCATAATGTTGCTGGCCACGATTTGCCATGGACGCTGTGTTATACGACGTCCCATGAATCCTGCTGGAGCGCGCTGTTCGACTTTGCACTGCTAGCAAATTTGGCACTGGTTCACGTATCTGGCCACATCTCGAGACATGTGTGGCCAATAATACTTCCGCCTTACCCTATTGAAAAATATCGCGCGATTATCGTGCGATAAATCGCGCGAATAATCGCGCGAATAATCGCGCGATGATCGTGCCAGTTTATCGACCATTTTCTGGCGCGATAATCGTGCGATAATCGCGCGAGTTAACCGAAATTCAACATTAAAAAATAAGTTTTATTTCCACAGCTGTGTACGTGCTTGCGTAATTGACAAACATTATGACTGTAAATGTATCAGTGCGTAACTGCAGTGTTAATGTACACCCGAGGGAAGTTAATTCTTTCCGAACGTGCCGGGTGAATTCAAAATCTTGGAATCCCATTGGACTATTCAAGTGTTATTAATCGCGCGATTAATCGGAAAATTTTTATAAAAACAATTACACCAAAAACATGTATAAAAATTACTTTTAATAAGAACGAATTACTTTCAAAAGTTATAGATTATACTGAAAAAATTTAGCTGATTTCAGCTGGACATCATGCCAAAACGTCACCTGATTATCAGGTGATTAGCACCTAAAAATCATGTTGATATTATCTCTTAAATAACATCGTTTTTACATTTTGCTATGAAAAATCGAGTTTTTCTCGCAGTCAAAGCAATTAATTAAATTTTTAAACTTTTATCTATGATTAACATATGTATTATAACCATGCCCACATAAAAATATTTCGTAAGTTCTTACGTGAGAACTTACGTAAGCTCTCATCACTCGGTGTGCGAATAAGTAAATTAAAAATTAAAAAATAAAGACATGTAACATACATGTATATTGGAATAATATTATCATAAATGATATTGTTCTTAATGTGGAGAAAGGATAAATGATGTTTAATGAGCCACGTGCTCGCGCTACTCGACACCGACCCGTGATATAGCAAATTTACACGAGGTCGGAGCCGAGCGCGCCCACGTGTACTTCGATATTAGCTGCTACCATGAACAGTTGCGACGACGTCGGCCACACTACGAGGAGCGAAATCTTGACGATGATATTGATATTAAAAGAACAGAGAAGATATTTTACATGGGGTCAGCAGATCAAATTTTTGAATCCTTTAGGCTTTGTGAGTTATAACTATAATAATTTTTATTCAACAAAAATGTTTCTGATTCTTTATTACAAACTATTTAAAATGTGTTCAGGAACAATATTGGTAAACCGTCTTGAAAAGAATTCTATATTTTTTAAATATCAATATAAACCAATAATTGGTATTTTTGTCAACCCGCTGGATTTCAGATCATAATATTATTCATATATCTCATGTTATGGATCTTGCCGCTAAAGTTGCTCAAAGCATGAAAAATCCATTAAACATCTATTTTCAACAATATTTTCAACAGACTTATAAGTAATAACACTTATATTTACTTTCCTAAATTTCCAATGGGAGCCATTTACACTGTTAATAAACTCTCTTTCTAATCTTCATATCTATTCCAAATTCAATTTCATAAGTAATCTATTATTATATGTGCAAAAGCCAAAAGTAAATTAATATGTAAAAAGTTGCAATCAAAGTAGTTGAAAAACGATTTAGCAATTGTATACTCGAATGCGCAGACAAATACTTCTTACTCATTAATTTTCAAATACAATATGGTGTTCTTAGTAAGTCTTCGCTTCATGTGAAATTTCATAAATTATGTAAATTACAATCTTATAAATCATTAAGATCCATAATCCAATTATTTAATTGTAATTTACACTGAATAGTTTATGAAATTTCATGATGCGAAGGTTTAATAAGAAAACCATATTTTACTTGAAAATTATTGAGTAAGAAGTTCTTGTCTGGGCATTGAAATATACAATTGCTAAATTATTTTTAAACTACGTTGTTTGCAACTTTTTTACATAGTAATTTACTTTTAGCTTTGGCACACATAATAATAGATTACTTATAAAATTCTGTTTCGAGTAGATATCAAGAATACATGTAGAGTTTATTAACAGTGTAAGCGGCTTCCATTGAAAATGTAGGAAAGTAAATATAAATTTTATTACTTACAAGCCTTTCAAAAATATTATTGAAAATAGATATTTAATGTATTTTTCATTTTATGACAATATTCAGCAACAAAATCCTCAAACTTTGCAAATGGATCATAAAATAAATATAAACATATTCTACAAATAAAAAGCAAATTTTTTCCCAATGCTACAAATTACAAGCCACATTTTTAGCCAAAGCTAAAAGTAAATTAGTATAAAAAAGTTGCAATCAAAGTAGTTGAAAAACAATTTAGCAATTGTATACTCCATTACGCAGACAAATATTTCTTACTCAATAATTTTCAAATAAAATATGGTGCTCTTATTAAGCATTCGCTTCATGTAAAATTTCATAAATTATGTAAATTACAATCTTATAAATCATTAAGATCCATAATCCAATTATTTAATTGTAATTTACACTGAATAGTTTATGAAATTTCATGATGCGAAGGTTTAATAAGAAAACCATATTTTATTTGAAAATTATTGAGTAAGAAGTTCTGGTCTGGGTATTGGAATATAAATGGCTAAATTATTTTTCAACTACTTTGATTGCAACTTTTTTACATAGTAATTTACTTTTAGCTTCGGCACACATAATAATAGATTATTTATAAAATTCTGTTTCGAGTAGATATCAAGAATACATGTAGAGTTTATTAACAGTGTAAGCGGCTTCCATTGAAAATGTAGGAAAGTAAATATAAATTTTATTACTTACAAGCCTTTCAAAAATATTGTTGAAAATAGATATTTAATGTATTTTTCATTTTATGACAATATTCAGCAACAAAATCCTCAAACTTTGCAAATGGATCATAAAATAAATATAAACATATTCTACAAATAAAAAGCAAATTTTTTCCTAATGCCACATTTTTTTGCCAAAGCTAAAAGTAAATTAGTGTAAAAAAGTTGGAATCAAAGTAGTTGAAAAACAATTTAGCAATTGTATACTCCATTACGCAGACAAATATTTCTTACTCAATAATTTTCAAATAAAATATGGTGCTCTTATTAAGCCTTCGCTTCATGTGAAAATTCATAAATTATGTAATTTACAATCTTACAAATCATTAAGATCCATAAGTCAATTATTTAATTGTAGTTTACACTGAAAAGTTTATCAAATTTCATGATGCAAAGGTTAAGTAAGAAAACCATATTTTATTTGAAAATTATTGAGAAAAAGTTCTTGTCTGGGTATTGGAATATACAATTGCTAAATTGTTTTTCAATTACTTTGATTGCAACTTTTTTACATAGTAATTTACTTTTAGCTTTCGCACACATAATAATAGATTACTTATAAGATTCAGGTTTGAGTAGATATCAAGAATACATATAGAGTTTATTAACAGTGTAAGCCGCTGAATAAGTTAAAATTCATGTATGTAAATTCTGATATTACTAGCTTACATGTTATACGTTCAAAATAAGCAATGAAGGGGCCAACCCGTTACCACACCACATCCATTGAAAGCCAAGGCCAGATCGAGGCACATATTGGTACTTAGTAGCACTACATACTGTTGAGAACATCCTCAGTCTGATGGTTGAGAATCATTTATCTTTTCTGCTGCCTCAGGTACCTCCAACAAGAGAAAAGTACAAACAGCCCACCCACCCATTAAAGAGGTTAGGAGTGAGAAAGAACTTACATAGTCTATGCTTTACCGCCGACTCCGCTGTCTTACTGTCTGAGAGGAGTCACCACCAAACGATGGACGTGAAGAAGGAACCAATTTACCCACCAGGACACCGTACTGCAGCAGCCGCTGTCATCGTTGCGAATGCCGAACAAGACACGTGCACGGCAGCGTCGGACAGCCTTTTTACGGACGAGACGATTATATCCCAAGCGGCCGGGAGCGCCGGAGTATACAATTGCTAAATCGTTTTTCAACTACTTTGATCGCAACTTTTTTACATATTACTTTACTTTTGGCTTTTGCACATATAATCATAGATTACTTATGAAATTGAATTTGGAATAGATATGAAGATTACAAAGAGAGTTTATTAACAGTGTAAACGGCTCCCATTGGAAATTTAGAAAAGTAAATATAAGTGCTATTACTTATAAGTCTGTTGAAAATATTGTTGGAAATAGATGTTTAATGGATTTTTCATGCTTTGAGAAACTTCAGCGGCAAGATCCATAACATGAGATATATGAATAATATTATGATCTGAAATCCAGCGGGTTGACAAAAATACCAATTATTGGTTTCTATTGATATTTAAAAAATATAGAATTCTTTTCAAGAGGGTTTACCAATATTGTTCCTGGGCACATTTTAAATAGTTTTTAATAAAGAATCAGAAACATTTTTGTTGAATAAAAATTATTATAGTTATAACTCACAAAGCCTTAACGATTCTAAAATTTGATCTGCTGACCCCACGTGAAGTATCTTCTCTGTTCTTTTAATAGCAATATCATCGCCAAGATATCGCCTCCTGGCACTGTGGCCGACGTCATCGCAACTGTTCATGGTAGCGGCTAATATCGAGTACATGTGGGCGCGCTCGGCTCCGGCCTCGTGTAAATTTGCTATATCACGGGTCGGTGTCGAGTAGCGCGAGCACGTTGCTCATTAAACATCATTTATCCTTTCTCCACATTAAGAACAATATCATTTATGATAATATTATTCCAATATACAGGTATGTTACATGTCTTTATTTTTTAATTTTTAATTTACTTATTCGCACACCGAGTGATGAGAGCTTACGTAAGTTCTTACGTAAGAACTTATGAAATATTTTTATGTGGTCATGGTTTTAATACATATGTTAATCATAGATAAAAGTTTAAAAATTTAATTAATTGCTTTGACTGCGAGAAAAACTCGATTTTTCATAGCAAAATGTAAAAACCATGTTATATAAGAGATAATATCAACATGATTTTTAGGTGCTAATCACTTGATAATCAGGTGACGTTTTGGCATGATGTCCAGCTACAATCAGCTAAATTTTTTTCAGTATAAACTATAACTTTTGAAGTAATTCGTTCTTATTAAAAGTAATTTTTATACATATTTTTGGTGTAATTGTTTTTATAAAAATTTTCCGATTAATCCCGCGATTAATAACACTTCAATAGTCCAATGGGATTGCAAGATTTTGAATTCACCCGGCACATTCGGAAAGAATTAACTTCCCTCGGGTGTACATTAACACTGCAGTTACGCACTGATACATTTACAGTCATAATGTTTGTCAATTACGCAAGCACGTACACAGTTGTGGAAATAAAACTTATTTTTTAATGTTGAATTTCGGTTAACTCGCGCGATTATCGCACGATTATCGCGCCAGAAAATGGTCGATAAACTGGCACGATCATCGCGCGATTAGTCGCGCGATTAATCGCGCGATTCATCGCACGATAATCGCGCGATATTTTTCAATAGGGTACTCTCTCTAGAGTTTTCTCACGGCCCAAGTGCCCAGCAGTTGGAAAGTCATGGCATTCTCCCAGTACTTCGCGTCGCTTTTCGTGAGGGACTGCTAACTTCCATGCATCGTCGTCACCGAGAGATTCGTCTATGACTTCATTAGGGTTGTACTTGTACAGTCTCCCCCCCGCCAGCTTGAACGTGGGGAAGTCTCGCGGCTGCTGTTGAACCTCTTTCACGATCTTGAGGTACCAGTGGTAGTTTGTATCGCGCTGGAGCTCTAACGCGGCGACCGCTGGCTCTTCTTCCTCGAACATCCGTGAAAGGGCATCTGGGACATTGTTCAACGAGCCCTTTCGATGTTCGACCGTGAAACTGTGGTTCTGCAGCTCCAAAGCCCACCTAGCTAACCTGCCGGTCGGGTTTTGGAGATCACGGAGCCACTTCAAGCTGCTATGGTCCGTGATAACCTTGAAGTCGTAGGCCTCTATATACGGACGGAACTTTTTAATTGCCCAGAGAATTACTAGACATTCTCGTTCCGTCACGCTATAATTCCTCTCGGCTGCGCTCAGAGTTCGACTCGTGAACTCTAGGACTCTTTCATCGCCGTCAATTATTTGGTATAGCACCGCTCCCAGACCTATATCGCTTGCGTCAGTTTGCACCACGAACTGCACGTTAGATACCGGTCTGTGTAGAATCGGTGCAGAAGCTACTAGCGCTTTTAGCTTTTGGAAGGCCTCTGCTTGTGCCGTTAGCCACTAATATTTCCGATCCTTTTTCGTTAATTCGGTTAGTGGTTGAGCAATTGTGGCGAAGTTCGATAAAAACTTTCTATACCACGAGGCCATTCCTAAGAAGCGTCTCAGCTGACGGAGGTTTTTCGGTACCGGATACTCCATAATGGGCTTTATTTTCTCGGGGTCTGGCTTAAAACCATCTCTATTTACTATGACCCCGAGATATTGGACCTCATCGCGACAGAAGACGCTCTTCTCGCGATTTATTGTGAGGCCCGCGTCCTGTATCCTGTCCAAAACTCTTTTTAGAACCTCTTTATGCTCCTCGAATGTTTCTGTGACTATTATTATATCGTCGAGATACGAGTAAGCAAAAGGTTCGAGTTCGGGGCCGATGACTTTGTCAATCAGCCTCTGGAAGGACGCTCTGGCATACGAAAGACCGTAGGGCATTCTCGTAAATTGGAAAAGCCCTTTGCCTGGCACGGTGAAGGCCGTAGTCTCTTTGGACTCCGGACTAAGTGGTATCTGGTGGTACGCACTGCTTAAATCCAACGTGGAGATGTATCGCGTTTTCTGCAGTTTGCGCAAGATGCTTTCCATGTATGGTAACGGGTACGCGTCTGGCCTTGAAGCTGCGTTCACTTTTCTGAAGTCCACGCAGAAACGGAACTTCCCGTTTGACTTGCGTACTATTACCACTGGGCTTGACCAGCCACTTGTCGAGGGTTCTATTACTCCCGCGACTAGCATTTCCTCCACCTGTTTGTGCATCTCTTCCTCGAGTTTCTGAGATACAGGGTAGTACTTCTGTTTAATGGGTCTTGTAGATCCGACGTCTATTGAATGCTCGATCCACGAAGTACACCCTAGTGGTGCCAGGCTGCTACCGATCAGCTGAGCTACTAAAGCTTCTACCTCTTTGCGCTGTTCTTCTGTTGGGCCCGCCAACCCTATAGCTGATACGGACATGGTGTTATTTGCGGTTATGGCTGCTACTTCTAACTTTACGCTTGCATCGTCATCCTTGAGATGCAGCGTGTTATCTGTGGGGTCTAAGACAGCGCTAAACTTCTTAATGAAGTTTACCCCCAAGTAGCACTCCGTATCTAGATCTGGCATTATTGCGACGCGCACTTCTTTGAACACGCCAGCCACGACCATGGGCAGATACACATAGCCAACCACTGCTATGCTTTGCCCGTTTGCCACTCGTGCCGTTAGGCCGCTAGCTGGGATTAACTCTTTTCCACAGGCCGTAGCGAGCTGTAGGCCTATAGAATTCATCGCAGTCCAGGAAGTTCCTGTATCGAAGACTGCTCGTAACCTGTAACCGGCTACACCCACTTGAAGCCACCATCGCGAGCAAGTTTCGTGGTTGACTTCATTCGGTTGAATCACGGGCACTTCTTCGCTCTCCACTGCAGACGATTGGACCGAGTTACCCTCGGTCTCTGGTGAGAGAGCTGGGGGCGGGTATGTGGTCGTGTTTACCTGCCCCCCTGGCCGTTTCCCTGTTGGTTTCCGGCAGCATTGGGCTTATTACCTCCCTTTTGCTCCTATCCGGGTTCCCTTCGGTACTCTTGCCTTTGTGGAGGTCCGCTGTTTCTTGGACTTTGCGGCCTAGCCTGGTGGGTCGAGCTACTACCCCCACTAGGCTGGTTTGTACTTTGCCCGCCCTCCTGCCGCCTATTTTCCCAGTTACCCTTCTTCTTAGGTTTTCTGGTTGACGGCGGGCTAGGCTTTTGCCCTTTGTTCTCGTCGGTGCCTTTCTTTGTCAAGGCCGATAAGCATTCGGTCATGACCCGACGGAACATAGCCTCGAGGCTCTCTCGCCACGCTTGGTCTCTGCTTTTTCCGCTGATCCGTTGACGGCTCAGTTGGCACATAGGCAAATTCTGGCATGTACGTGCGCTCGGGCGGTGGTGGCGAGTGATACACCTTATCTGCCGCGAGCGCCAATTCGGCTTCCCGGGCCAGGTCCAGGAGCCCTCGGTAATCCGTAATTTGATTTCGCATTACCATCTTTTGCAGTTCTGGCCGCATGTTCCGGTGCAACATGTCTAACTGTTGAGCGATGCTAGGCACCGGAATCAACTTTAGGATCATGGCTTGTAGATTTACCACGTAACAACGCGTAAGTTCGTTTCTGCCTTGAGTCCTCGCGTTTATTTCCGCCATGACGCGCTACTGATGTCCCCTGTCCCCGCCATACATGTGCGTTATGGCCTCCATGAAATCTGGCCACGATCACCATGTGTAGCGGTTACTCCTGTACCAGGTGGCTGCTACTCCAGTTAGGAGCTCTGACAACGACGAAAGTACCTCGTCGTATGTCAGATAAGCTAGAGTTCTGCATTCCTCTATTCTTGTTAGGAATAACTCGACGCTCTGCTCCTTTGAGAACCCTGAGAACCTGATTTGCCATTTTCGGACTATCTGGCCCACATCACGGTTCGTCTGCTGAGGCAAATACGTATGCCTCTCAAACGGGTCCTGGGTCGCACCATTCCTAGTCTGGTGCTGGGAAGAATTTCTGGTATTATTCCTCCCAGTCTCTGTTGGGGACTGGAGACTTGGGCTGCTGCTGTTAAATTCCGTATACGTGAACGTGTCTTGGAAGTTCACATGTGGTGATCCTCGTCTACGGCCCGTGCTTGGAGGTTGGACTCCCTGCAATTGCGTACTTGAGGTTGGATGTCGAGCTCCTTTAAGTATTCGTACATTCTCTTTAAGCTCTTCAACCTCTTCGACGATTGTTTTGATCACCGCCAGTAGCTGCTCCGATAATATATTGTCTCCGACTGCTATCTCGGCGGTTCGCGACTCACGTTGTCGCGGCCACTCTAGGTTTTGCGACTGCGGCGGGTTTCGCGATTGCTGCCAGAACCCGTGCTGACCATTTCGTGCCAACAACGACTCTTCTTCGTAGTTGCGCTGGCATTGTCGTTGCCTGCGCTGCTCCTCCAGGAGCACTTGCTGCCGCTGCTGTTGCTCCTGCTATTGCTGCTGTTGTTGCCGTCGCTGTTGCTCCAACTGCTGTTGCTGCATTTGCTGCTGCCGTATTTGCTGCTGCTGCATTTGCTACTGCTGCAGTTGTTGCTGTTGGAGCTGTCGCTGTTGAAGCCGTCCCTCAGCTTCGGCTGAAGATGTCCCGGTGGGTGCTGCAGAGCTCAACATCTCTGTCCCGGAACCCTCCTGGCCGTTTGCCTCTTCCGCTGGCTCCACCCCTGCATTATGTGCTGGTTGTAGAGCGTTCATCCTCCGAGACTCCGAGAGTTTCTGCATCACTATCGGATCATCAAGGAGCGTTATGAACGGGTGCGGAAGGTCTGGGTCAGTATTGGGATCCACAATAGTCGATCCAGACTTGTTCATCAACGTTAAGTCGATGAACGCTCTTCGGGACTGCTCGCGTTTAGCAAACGCTTGCTGCTCCGACAGCTCCGGCTCTGGCACGAAATCGGCGGCACTATAATCGCCCATAAGCCACTTGATCGCTGTCAGCATATTTACTGACTGCAGATCTGACTGCTGTAGACCAAGGGCTTGCATGGCCTCATTTATTTCCTCTTCGGGCTGTGTATAGGCCCAATCGAGTATCGCAGATTCCGCATATTACGATGATCGGGCCATGGTGTCAATTGGCTGTGCACTTCTCCACGAACTTATTTTACTAGCGCGAGTAGTCTCTGTATTGATGGCAGAGAGAGATTACCTATTCAACCCGTGAGCTAGCTTTTTCAACGCGAACCCGGGTTATTTTCTACGAGCTACGGCGGTTGCTCTTAACCTCGATAATGCACGAGGGTTTTCCGTACGCGGCTCTAAAAGAACCAAAGCTATTTTTGTAATTAATTACTATTTGTAATTAATTACGCTCAACTACTCGCACTTGTAATTTTAAAATAAATATATGTGAAAATATTTATATATATATATGTGTCAAAACGGACAATATCACCAAAAAACACAAAAAATAAATACAATTTTCACCTAAAAAAATAAAAAAACAATTTTAAAGTTCGAGGGGATTTTTGCGCTCGAGTTTTTACTCGGGCGCACAGTCAACTTTTTGTTCCGAGAGTGCCTGCCGACTTTCTCTCGTTTTTCTACTAACAGCACGAGCAAAGAAAAAAAAATTTTATTTTTCGTCCACTAAAGAATAATTCGTATCGAAAATACGAGAGGGGAAGAAAAAAAAATTTTCGAGACGAGAAAAAAAATTAATTAAAAAAATTAATTATCGCTTAAAAAAAAAATTTTTGTCGTTAAAAAAAAAATTAATTGTTATTAAAAAAAAATTTTAATTGTTAAAAGCAATTACCCACGTACCAAAAATTTTGCGATCAAGATCTCTCCTCGTCGGCACTCTGGATCGAGGGTTATTGGCTATCGCTTGCCGAACCTCTCGACCGCACTCTCGCAACCGCACGGCTGTGTCACGCACACGCACACATGCGCCTACGAGCTGCGGCACGAAGAGCCTTTCTTTGCATCTTATACTCAGCTACGCTGCTGAGCTTCTTCGCGCCAAGCTTCGCCGTGTATCACGTACGCGCCGCGGGTCCTTCTCCACTCCCAAAACGTTGTGGCGCCAGTTGTAACGGGATGGCTAGTGGGGGGAAAATCCCAACAAGCCACAGGCCAGCGATGCCCTAGAACACGGTGCCGCGGGTGTCAGACTAAAATGACTTGCCCGGGGATCTGCTTCCGGAATCCCGAAAACAACGCGAAGATCGCACACGAACTTCGCTTTCCAACTAATTGGATCGCTGAGTGAAAAGCGCGCGTTCGAAGAGTAAAGCGCGCGGCCGCTATGCTCAGATATGAAAACGACCGGCGGAGTCGTTTTCCCGCGGAGGCGGCGGTATCCGGGAGAAGGACAGATTGTAATGAACAACGCGACGAGTAACTAGATATCACAGTATATTAAAATCATTAAATACTACAAGCACAACGCACGTGCTGATTAGAACAAATGAGTTAGTTCGCGTGCGACCGTTAAGATTCAAACGCTCGAACGATACGGCGCGCGGCGAAGCTGCTATTCTCGCACGCGGTGTTAAAGTACGGCGGGCTGACACACACCTGCACGTACACGGCACAGAAAGCTTGCACGGGGCGATTTCCGTGCGAGCCTTTACAATAAACCCGCGAGAGGAGAGTAGAAAACTTACGTTAGGAAGGAGCAGCCGGTGCACTCGACTCTTTCTCGCTCCCTGTCGCTCGCGCAGCAGTTGCGCTCTCTTTCTCTCTCTCTCTTGCTCGCTGTATTGAGTCGGCAGGCGGGCTGGTCGCCGGCTCGTCGCTCGCAGTCTCGTGCGGCTCACGCGGCTCGGGATCGCTCTCTCTCTGTCTCTCTTTCGCTCGTACCCTATATGCGGCGCCTCCACTACACTCGCGGGGTCTCCCAAAGAACGATAGGACGGCGCGGACAAGTAAACTCAGCAGAGACACGGAGGAGATGTTTCACGCGCGATGGCAGACACGAAGATGGCTGCCGTGACTCCTATAAAGCCGTAGCAGCTTCGCGGGTACGCGACGGGCATCTTACGCGTCGCGAGACCGTTCTAATCCGGTCAGGATGCTCACGCGCTCGCGCCCCCGGTGGACATGCCGGCTCGGCGCGGGTAATTCGAATCTCGAATTACCTAACTCGCACACGCGTTACAATATATATATATATATATATATATATATATATATATATATATATATATATATATATATATATATATACACAGTTTCAATTGTCTGTTACTTATTTCTGAGTTTGCATTTCACTTTCATCAAGGTCTCATTTTAAAAGTAACATTTTGTTTCAAATTGGTAGCCTCTGTCGAGGGATATTAATCACGTCACAACCGCCTTAAGCATATTTTGTATGGTATTTTCTTACGTATAAATTAACAATATAATTGGCATCAATCTGAAAAAATTCTGAGCAATTCTACTTACAATTTGGAAACTTTTTCCCATTTAATGTGCTATAGAAAAAGTTTCAAATTTTTGAGTTAAAAAATCATGAAAATTGAAGATTTATGAAAAAATTCAAAATGTTCAAATTTTCAATTAATTCTAACTTTTGAACGATTGAATATTTTGCTCTAAAACTCTAGGGTTGTGGGGCTAATTTTGAACTAGTAAAAAAATGTTGAGCATTTCAAAATTTTGACCTGTCACACTTGACATGAAGTTACCCATATATATATATATATATATATATATATATATATATATATATATATATATATATATAGATATATATATATATATATATATATATATATATATATATATATATATATATATATATATATATTTCAATACATGCGTAAGTTATTTGAATAATATAATTTTTCGATTTTATAGTTGGTTCATGAGTTCTGTCTCTTGTAGATATGTTATGAGGTTTGAGACGTAATTTTTTTCTGTTAGACATGTTCTGCTGTTCGTTGGTATATTAAATTTTTGTCTTGCTTCCTCGTAGATTTTACATTCGTATAGTATGTGTTTGACGGATTTTATGGAGTTACATGTGGCGCAGGTTGCTGGTTCAGTTTTGTCTATGATGTGTGAATGTGTAAGCTTAGTGTGTCCTATTCTTAGTCTTGTAATCGCTATCTGCTCATTTCTTCTTAATTTCTTTGTTGGTGTTTTTTCGTATATAGAATCTTTTACTATTTTTATGGCTGAAATTGTTTTTTGATCCATTCTTAATTCCATGACTCGTTTATCTTTTTGAGTGCTATATTTTTAAAGTCTTCTGATTTGATTTCATCTCTATTTATGTCTAGCTTTTCGGTGAGTGTTCTTATTTGTACAGCGAGGGTTTCTAGTGTTTTGGGTAAGTTATTGATGTTTGATTGAGTTTTTTTTTGGGAGGATGGTATCTCGTAGCGGGTTTTCTAAGGTTTTTTGTATTTTGTGTGCGTAATTCAGAATTAGTTTTTGTCTTCTGTAGTTTAGAGGTATCATTTGGGTTTCAGCTAGAATGCTATTTGTTGGGCTGATTATATATGTTCCGGTTACTATTTTTAGGCTTCTGTTTTGTATTGCATCTAGTATATTTGTTGATGTTGAGGCGTTATATATGATTGATCCGTAGTCTAATTTGGGAAGAATGAAGGATTTGTATGCATTTAGTAGAATTTTCTCGTCGGCACCCCAGTTTTTTGCAGCTAATATCTTGAGTAATTTAATTTTTGTGTTGCATTTTGCTTTCAGTTCTTCAATATGGTTTTTCCACGTTAGTTTTTTGTCAAAATTGAGACCTAAGATTTTCACATTATTTGCTTGTTTTATTTTAGTATTGTTTAGGGTTAACGTGATGTTTTCCTTAGTTTTAGTTCGGGCGAATAATATAAATTGCGTTTTTTGAGGGGAGAGTTTGAATCCAGTGTGTTCTGTCCATGTTTGTAGTCTATCTATAATTTTGAATAATATAAATTGCGTTTTTTGAGGGGAGAGTTTGAATCCAGTGTGTTCTGTCCATGTTTGTAGTCTATCTATGGCATTTTGCAGTAGACATTGTGTGATCTGAAGTGTTTTTCCTGAACAGTATATGGTGTAGTCATCTGCGAATAGGCATCCTTTTACTGGAGTATTTAAGTTGGAAGTTATATCGTTTATTGCAATGAGGAAGAGTGTAACACTTAGTACGGATCCTTGTGGTACACCATTTTTTATTTCTAATTTTTCTGATAGGGTGTTGTTTGCTTTTACTCGTATGAATCTCTTTTTTAGGAAGTTTTTTACAAAGTTGATTAAATTTCCTTTAACTATTTTACTTTCAAGTATTTTTATGACTCTGTCTTTCCAGACCATGTCGTACGCTTTTTCTAGATCCATGTTGACAGCTATGAGGTGGTATTTTTTGGAAAAGGCGTCTAATATTGCTGTTTGGAATGTGACTAGATGGTCCTGTGTGGAGCGTCCTTTCCTGAATCCACTTTGTTCTGGTGTAAAAAATTTTATTTTTTCTAGAAAATTTTTGAGTCGGTTGTTTATGACTTTTTCGAAAATTTTGTACATATTGCACGTGAGAGATATAGGTCGATAATTTTCGGCTTTAGTTTTGTCTTTTCCAGTTTCTGAATTGGTATTACTGTGGCCTCTTTCCATAATTCGGGAAACACATTTTCTATCCATATCAAATTGTATATTTTTAACAAATATTTTATTCCCGCTTGTGGTAATTTTTTGAGGAGAATGTTTGGTATTTCGTCTGGTCCTGGGCTGGAGTTTTTACAATTTTTTAATACTTCGAATACTTCTGCAAATTGAATATTTGTGTTTAGTATTGAGCTTTCTTATGTTGGACTGTACTTACGCGAAATATTTTTGAGTTCGGTTTCTTTATTTTTTATAAATTTTTTGTTATAGTTCTCGTCACTTGAGTTTTGGGCGAATTTATGGACTAATTCGTTGGCTATTTCTGCTGGATTTGATAGAATTTCATTTTTATCATCTATTAGGGTTGTAATTTTCGTGCTTGATTGTTTACCTGCCATAGCTTGTATTTTTTTTGTTTATAACATCGAAGGGAGTATTTGCATTAAGCGTTGATGTCGTTTGTATCCAGTAATTTTGTTTCGCCTCTTTAAACGTTCTACAACATATTGCTCGGCATTTGTTGTGTTGGATCTTGTTCTCGAAGGTTTTCTGCTTTTTATATCTGTAGAATGCATGTTTAGCTTCTTTGAGAGCTGTTTCACAATCTTTTGTCCACCACGGTACTTGTTTTTTATATGTGCTTGGCTTTTTGAGGGGACATGCGAGTGACGCAGAATCTTTTATAATTTTTATGAATGTTGATAGTATTTCGTTTATTTTATCATAGTCGTTGTTACACACTTGTGCTTTTTGTGACTTGATTTTGTTTTCTATTTCTTGTTGGTAAATATTCCAGTCGGCTTTGTTGTAGTTGAATTGTGGTGTTCTCAGAGATGTACTTCTTTCTTCGCGTTCTATGGTAATTGTAATTGGATAGTGATCGCTATAATACAGGTCATCTGCAACTTGCCAACTAATTCTTTCCGCTATACATGCCGAGCTTATTGATAGATCAATTGCACTTTCAGTGCCGTTTAACGAGTTAAAGTGTGTACTTTCGCGAGCATTTGGAAGTGTTATGTCAGTGTTGTCAAGGAATTTTTCTGTTAATTTTCCCCTCGAATCCAGCTTTTTTGAGCCCCAAAGAGAATTGTGGCTGTTAAAATCGCCAATGATGATGAACGGTTTAGGAAGTTGTTTTGCTTCCTCATAGAGGAAGCTTTGTGATAGAAAAAAAAAAAGTTTATGAGATAATGTGTTAGATATGTTATTTAGCAAATTTGGAATCGAAATACACTATTTATAGAAAATGTCCGTATGGATGTGTGTGTGTGTGTGTGTGTGTGTGTGTGTGTGTGTGTGTGTGTGTGTGTGTGTGTGTGTGTGTGTGTGTGTGTGTGTGTGTGTATGTGTGTGTGTCCGTATACGCTGATATCTCATGATCTACTCGACCGATTTTAACGAGAGAGTGATCATTTTTTTAGATTTTGCTTCCACAATTGGGGTCAATATTCTATTTTTGTAAAATTTAATTTTTTTTTTATAGCCATTTTTTAATTATCAAAATTTTTTTTTTCGATTTTTTTTAATATTTAGAACAAATATTGTTTATATATCATGAATTCTCTGTATGTAGGATAAAATTATCTACAATTTAAAAAAAAAAAAAAGTCGGTAGCTATATTTCGTCATAAGTTATTGATGAAAACGTAATTTTTTGTAAATAGATTATATTTCGAAATTAAAAAACGATATTAACATGAATATTTTTTTGGTTATAAAGGATATTAAGTACTATAACTTACTAAATTTTTAGGTTTTATTATTCATTATTTTTTGACAAAAAAAAATAATTTATAAAAAAAAGTGATTTTTTTTGTCGTTCAATAACTATAGTAAAATTGGCTTAATCACTTTCAAATTCTTTGTAGGGGTAGATTGTTGGAAATTCTAGCATCTCGAATGTTCTCGCAAAGGTGAGGACAACGCGAGGGAGGGCAGAGGGGGGCGAGAATGCTCAAAAGTCGCGTGCGCCACGCTCAGACGATACGAAAACGACCAATCGGGTAGCGCGTTAATGAATGTATGTCTTTCTCGCTATAATGAATGTATATATTTCTCGGGCTCTTGGCTTCCGGCCGTCGACGGGTAAACAACGCAACACGAGCGGCAACCCGATGTAATCATAATTTCTTCTTCAAAAGCGACACTCGCAACGAAGATGACAATAAAGACAATTTCTTTCCAACTCCGTGAGTTTACGATCTTTTATTGATCCGGCACCCACATCCTCGAGATTAACTAATTTAATAAAAAATACAACATGGTCCTTCGAGCCGGATCACCGTGGGCTTGAAGAATTGGAAAAAGCAGGTACGTGCTCTTGGGCATTTTTGTGAATGCCGCGCGCATTAAGTGCAAGCGCCTGCGAGCACAATTTTGGTGCATTTTGAGGCGCGCTTGGAAGCGCGCGCGCCAAGCAGCCTGCGCCAAGCGTCGGTCGGAGCAGCCGCCATCTTGTTCTCGCCTCCGATGCTCCGCACGCAACAGGCACTAGACGCCCGGCGCACGGAGATCGCGTGGAAGCTCACAAGTACACGAGCATCACGACGCAGCATTCGGAAAGGGTGAACGCAGCGGACAACCGCTACAGCGTCGGCAAGTGATGAGTGGAAGGAAGCAAGCGAAGGGCGGCGCGAGCAGCGGTGCAGGCCAGACCGCGACCTAGCAGCGCGCACTGAGGCGACGCGTATGCGTCACGTACAACTTCCCACCGCACCGACCACTACGCTAAACTCATGCTCGAAACGCACATCGAGATAAGCTGCAGAAGGTGATAGAATAGCCAGGGAAAGACCACAAGGAGCAAATACCGCAGTAAAGCGAAGCAGTCAGCGGTTTAGAGGTTATGTTCAAGAGTAACCTCATAACAGCTAAGCAAACAGTATCGTTCCATTTTTTATTTATTTTTTGTGTTGCCCTTCATTGCGACTACTTCACATGCTACGTTTTGAAAATCAATTTGAATTCTCTTTTGCTTAGTCGCCTAGGCTAGTTTGGAGTAGTTACTCAGAATCTTTGTGAAGCATAGTACATGAAGTTAAAATTTAATTAAGAGCATTTGGATTGTTTAGCGTAAAAATCGCAGAAGCTATTCAAATCATTAGACTGCTATTAAATACTTGCTAATTAACCTTGCAAATTTTCAGCGCACACTGCTTATACACTGGCCAGCACACTACACGCCATGCAGATGGTCCACTCGACACCATTCAGCCTCGCTTTAGCAGGCGTAAAGTCTTACTGCAAGCATCTGCTTCACCCCACCTCACTGGCTATGCTGCTCGAGCCTGCTTGCTGACTCTGATAAGCTAAGCGTTCCAGCTCCAATCATCCAGTCAGCTGCTCAACAGTCTCGCTACAGCCTCCAGTGAGCCTCCAATGCCTCGCTTCAGAGATAAGTGCTTCAATCAACATTAAGAAGACTTTGCGAACCGTGAAAAGTGTGGCGAATTGCAGTCAGTAAGCTGAATGTATGTGTGCCGAGCACATTGAATGGTCTAGAATGTTAAGAGTGCTGTCGTCAATTGTAGTGTGTGATGGTAATGTTGCGCCAAATTGTAAATTGCATCGAATGCATAGTTAGATAGCGGTAGGAACTCGCGTGAGAGTTCAAAGGCTGTGTGTGATATTTGATTGGGTCAAGACTATGTACTGTATGCTGTATGACTGCGAACAGATCAAGGATTTGTCAGAGTGCCTTAGGTCGATGCGTGCATTGAGTGACTAACGCAAAGCATTTAGAGTAGATAGGCTAGGATTTGGAATGAGAAACTAGTTTCAAGAACTGTCAGACGCTAATTAATTTTTTTTTTTTTTTTTCTAATTTTTCACTATCGCTTAACCAATCAAGTTTGATTTTATTCAGTTGTTGGTTTTCTCGAAATCTGGCAATATTGTATTTTGCCATCGAACCTTTGATCGTTCTTCTGAGATCAGCACTAAGGTTGGGATCTCCTCTTCCTCGAACTACCAGAATGAGTCTTAGCTATTCGCTCTTGATAACTTGAATTCCTTTTCTTAATATTTTGAATATTAGGTAATACTTTTGCTTTACAAAAAGCACCCAATTGTTTTCTATTACCTTTGTGTGATTATCCCAGATAAAATCACAATAATGGATGCACTGTACGCAATACAACTAGATTTGCACAAACAAATAAGCAACTCCTATACAAATTTAAAAAAAAAGGGTGCTACAAAAATGTCGAGAATTACAGCTCAAGCCCGTTTAGCAGGTTTGGAAGACTGTTACTCTCAATTCAAACTAAACCACGTTCGTATTCTTAGTTTGAAAGATTCTCCATTAGATCATGAATATTTCGCATCCAACCTAAGTGAACAAATTCTTGACTCTTTCTTCGATAGGAAAGGTGAATACCTGCAGTTCATAGAGGATGTAACTCTAATGGAGAGAGAAAGAGAAAGTCCTAATCTCCTTCAATTCAAGCTAATCAAAGCATTTCTCAAACTTCAGCTTCGCTCGAAGCACATTCACTCCCAAAAATGAACTTGCCCAAATTTTCTGGTAAGTTCACCGAGTGGGAAAATTTTAGAGATCTGTTTAGATCTGTAGTTCATCGTTGAACAGACCTAGATGCATCAATCAAGTATTATCATCTTAGGCCCAATCTTTCAGGCGAAGCAATGGAACTGATCAAGGCAATACCTATAGCTGCTGATCAGTATGAAACTGCTTGGAGTACCTTAATAGCATACTAAGACAATAAACGTCGTACTGTAAACACACTAGTGTCCACTATTTTAGGCATTAAACCTATGAAACAGGAAAACGAAAGCGAGCTTAAGAGGGTTAGTCGAGATTTATTTGGTGCTGTTGCTAGTCTAAAAAAGTTAGGAAGAACGGATGATGAAATCGGAAATGATCTTCTCGTGCATCTCAGGGTTGAATTGTTTGACAGTAGTACCAAAAGAGAGTGGAAGAAATCAGTCGACAAGACGAATGATTCACCACCTACGGTCGCTCAGTTTAAGAGTTTCATCAGTGGTCAAATTGAGAACCTAGATGTAGGTAAAGAGATTCCGGAAGACAAAAACGTTAAAGGCAAAGCAAAAGGAGACAATGACTCCAACACTGTCCACTCTTTGCAAACTAACTCTAAGGATTCCCCTTCCAAATCGAAGTGCTTGCTCTGCAGCGCTGAACACAGTCTCGCTAAATGCGATAAGTTGCAAAGGAAGTCAGTAGTGGATCGTAGGGAGTTTGCGAAATCCAACCGCGTTTGTTTTAACTGTCTAGGGAGTGGACATTCGCAAAATCGCTGTAAGTCGAAACACAATTGCTTCACTTGCAAGAAGCGACATCATACGCTCCTACATTTGGATAGTGCTGACGCTGAATGTAGCTCTCCAAACTCATCTAGTCGAATAGAGTTTAACGCAACCTCGCAAAGTGCTAATTGCACAAGCTTAGCAAATCTTGAAATTTCGAATTCCTTGCACTCAGCACAAGCTCCAAAGAATACAGGAATTCTTCTCGCTAGAGCACTTATTTCTGTTTTAGGGCCAAATGACAAGCAGTTCACGGTCAGAGCGCTTGTCGACCCTTGCAGTCAAATTTCACTCATTGCGATGGAACTTTGCAAACGATTGTCGCTAGAGCAAGAAGATGCTCATACGCGATACAAGGAGTAGGCGAACAAGGCTATTTACTAGCCAATAAACTGGCACATTTGCACTTAAAGCCCTATTTCCAATCTTCATTTCCCTTGAAGCTTGAAGCTTTCGTGATTCAGAGGATATCCTCTTATAGACCTCCGCGACTTCGTTCCACAAGCTCACTAGATTATCTAAAAGGACTGCAATTGGCAGATCCAAATTATCTTGATGACAATCAGATTAACTGATTGTTAGGAGCAGATGTCTTCGCAAAAATAGTCGAGAATAAGTTAATCAAAGTTCCCTCTAATCAGCCCATCGCTACCAAATCTAAGTTTGGTTGGCTCCTTACAGGAAACATAACGGGTATTGGCAACTACTCAACTAATGTCAATGCGCTAAATCTGTCTGTACTGAATTGCACTAACATTGATGACTCCGACGCACGGCTGTCAAATTTGTTACAAGGATTTTGGCGGGCGGAGGAATTGTCGACAGCTAAAAATCCTCCCTCCAAAGAGGATGAAATTTGTGAGAGACTTTATACAAATACCACCCGTAGAGATCAGACAGGTCGTTACACAGTGAGGCTACCCTGGAATAATCTAGACTCACTGGCCGAGGTTAAGATAGGCAGTTCATACTCGCATGCCCTCAGTGCTCTGAAACGTCTGGAAGCCAATTTTCTGAAAGACGAGAGACGGAAGACTGAGTATACAAGATTCATAAAAGAATACATAGAATTAGGACACATGACGGAAGCAAATGAAATATCGTCAGCTCAATCAGAGTACTTCTTTCTTCCTCATCATGGTATGTGGAAAGAATCCAGCACCACAACTAAACTTAGAGTAGTTTTCAATGGATCGAGTAGAATTGACACAGGCGAATCTTTAAACGACCTGCTATACAGTGGACTCAATTTATATGTAAATCCCGTAGATCTCATTTGTACAGTAAGAAATTAGAATTGCATTGTCAGCTGATGTCGAAAAGATGTTTAGGATGATAGGAGTCGACCCGCGGGATAGGAAATTTCAAGTCATCCTATGGCGTCTTAACGCTTCCGAAAAAATTAGGACATGGATTCTAAATACTGTCACGTATGGTCTGACATGCTCTTCTTATTTAGCTATTCGAACTCTTCTGCAAATGGCTGATGATCATCAGGAGACACACCCAGTAGCAGCAAAAACAATTCAAGAAGAAATGTATTCGGACAACGTGCTAACGGGAGCGCATTCAGCACATGAAGCAGTCGCAAAAGTAGACGAGTTAGTTAGTCTCTTCGCTAAAGTGCAGATGAACTTGAGGAAATGGTCCACGAACCAACCAGAGGTACTCTCTAGTTTGCCAAAAAATATGTTGGAACAGGCTAAAGTCACCTTGTTTAGTACCGATAATTCCATTCCCATGCTGGGCATTGCATGGCACACCAAGGACCACTACTTTTGTTTTCATCTAGCAGACCTCAATGTAGCCAAACCAGTCACGAAGCGAAAGGTGCTTTCTCGAATAGCTCGTACCTTAGATCCACTAGGTTGAATTTCTCCTGTCATTGTGACAGCAAAAATCTTTATGCAACTGCTTTGGTTGCAAAAGGTAGGATGGGACGAACCATGATCTGAAGAGTTAGCTCAACAATGGTTCAGTTGGTTACAAGAACTACCTTCTATAAGGGAAATTAAAATTCCACGCTGGACGGGTTTTACACCACAAACTCTTACAGAGCTGCACGGTTTCACCGATGCCTCGAAAAAGGCATACGGTGCTGTCTTGTACCTTAGATTCATTAGAGATTCTCACATTACTGTCTCGTTACAGGTCGCAAAATCCAAAGTAGCACCTGTAAAAACCTTGAGCATTCCACGTCTGAAATTATGCGCTTCCTTGTTGCTTGTTCGCTTAGCCAAACAATTCCTTGATTCTTCGAAGCTGGAGATTGGCTCCGTGCATCTCTGGAGTGACTCAGCAGACGTCTTGTTCTGGCTGAGAGATCAACCATCACGCTGGACTACCTTTATAGCGAACAGGTGCTCAGAGATTCACACCTCTTTGCCAGATGCATACTGGCATCATGTGAAAACGAAGGAAAATCCAGCAGACATAGTTTCTCGAGGCATTGAGCCCTCCAAGCTGCAATGCAATCAGTTGTGGTGGAAAGGTCCTGCATTCTTAACTGAGAAGTTGGAACCCTGATCCAAGAAGCAAGACGAGCTGAATTTCGTAGTTACTGATCTAGTCACAGTCAATGCGTGCAATAGTAATGCGAAACTTTCAAGGAGAGAGCTAAAGGAAAAGGGTCGTAAAAGGAACGAGTCAGGGGAAAAAGAGGTTTGGTCGCTCATCAACAATTATTCCTCACTTAACAAATTGTTAAGAGTAACCGCGTATTATTTAAGGTTCTTATCCAAGATTAGTAGTAGTATTAAGTCTAGAAGCAATAGGAGAAATGGTGTTCTTCACACACCTTATTTAGAGATAAAACTAGATTGCGATTCCAATGAACTCAGCTCCTGCGAGATTGATAACGCAGAGCTATTCTGGTGCTATCTGGTGCAAAAGGCATTTTTCTCTGATGAATATTCTTTATTATCACGCCAAAAGGCCTTGAGTAGCATAAGTCCGTTGTCTACACTAAACCCTTGTATAGAAAACTGTCTGATCAGGGTGGGCGGTAGGCTGGCAAATGCGCTGAGTGATTATAACGCTAAACACCCTATCATACTACCTCACTCGTCCACACTCACTGATCTGTTCATTCAACGAGCATACTTGCTTGCGCTACACGGCGGAACCCAGCTAACCTTGGCTACCCTTCGGCAAAAAGTCTGGATAGTGCGAGGGCGTACTGAGGTCAGGAGAATCATCCAAAGCTGTTTCCGATGTGCACGTTATGCAGCGCGAATACCGTCGCAGCTGATGGGTGAGTTACCCGCTGCTCAAGTTCAACCCGCTAGTCCATTTCAAAAATCAGGCGTGGATTATGCAGGCCCAGTTAGCGTGAGATTGACGAAGACCCGAGGAAAGGGTACGCTCAAAGCGTACATTTGTATTTTTATTTGTATGGTGACCAAAGCGGTTCACCTCGAACTAGTTGAGGATTACTCTTCTGCTGCCTTCATAGCAGCCTTTCATCGTTTTACAGCCCGGCGTGGCCATTGTAAGGAGTTATTCTCCGACCAGGGTACAACCTTCATCGGAGCCGATTCCGAGCTCAGGGCGCTATTGCAAGGAAGTTCCGATTTCCAAAAGCAAGTCTCAACACAACTTGTCGGTCTAGGAACCAAGTGGAAATTTAATCCACCCAGCGCTCCACATTTCGGCGGACTCTGGGAGGCGGGAGTTAAATCCTTGAAATTCCATGTCAGAAGGGTCATAGGTGATCAAATCCTTACTTTTTCGGAGTTTTCAACACTATTATGCAGAGTAGAAGCGTGTCTGAACTCCAGGCCGTTGCTCAGGCTCTCAGATGACCCCTCTGACTTAGAATTTCTAACCCCAGCGCATTTCCTAATACAACGCGCATCATATCTGGTGCCAGAGCCCGATCTCACTTCTGAGAATATACCTTCAGGCAAGCGCTGGCAACTGTTGTCGCAGATGACGCAAAATTTGTGGAAACGCTGGCGAAATGAATATCTAACTGCTCTGCAAGCGCACAACAAATGGTTGCAACCTAAACCAGCACCTAAGCTGGATGATTTAGTTTTAATCAGAAGTGAAAACACTCCACCTGCGAAGTGGCCCATAGGTAGAATTGTAACGTTGCACCCTGGTGCTGACAACAACGTGCGTGTTGTTACGGTTAAAACCAGTAGCGGTTCATATCAGCGTCCTGTTGTAAAACTCGTCCTTCTCCCTAGCATACTTTGTAATTCTTTCTCGCAAACCTCTGTTTGACATTTCGTCGGCCCCACCGACGAAGGTGGGCGGGATGTTGGAAATTCTAGCATCTCGAATGTTCTCGCAAAGGTGAGGACAACGCGAGGGAGGGCAGAGGGGGGCGAAAATGCTCAAAAGTCACGTGCGCCACGCTCAAACGATACGAAAGCGACCAATCGGGTAGTGCGTTAATGAATGTATGTGTTTCTCGCTATAATGAATGTACATGTTTCTCGGGCTCTTGGCTTCCGGCCGTCGACGGGTAAACAACGCAACACGAGCGGCAGCCCGATGTAATCATAATTTCTTCTTCAAAAACGACACTCGCAACGAAGATGACAATAAAGACAATTTCTTTCCAACTCCGTGAGTTTACGGACTTTTATTGATCCGGCACCCACATCCTCGAGATTAACTAATTTAATAAAAAATACAACATAGATTTTGTATACCAATCGAGTGAGTTCTTTGGGCAAAAGGATTGATCCATAAAGAAGATATTTGAGGTTAAAATTTTTTTCAATTTTTTTTTAAATCGTAATTTCTCGAGAACGGCTCTATGTATCTAAATGGGGTGGGTGGTATTCGAAAGACAATTAAATTACCTATATTTTCTAAAAAAAATTAATTCTCTATCTATCACGGTTCTTTTGTTATTAACAAAAACGTAAAAATTGAAAAATGAAAAAAATGAGTTTTATATGTTCAACTATTACAAGAGTAAAATTGTCTTATTCGCTTCAAAATTCATTGTAGATGTATATTATTGGTAGTTCTCGGATGAGTTCTTTTGGCAAAGTGATTGATTCATAAATTTCAGAGATATTTGAAGTTAAAATTTTTCTAAACATTTTTAAAATCTATTTCTTGAGGATTTTTTTTTAATTTTTAAATTTTTACATTTCTGTTAATAACAAAAGAACCGTGATAGCTAGAAAATGAATTTTTTTTAGAAAATATAGGTAATTTAATTATGTTTCGAGTGCTATAAATTACATTCAAATACATAGAGCTCTAAATATCAGTTGCAAATTTATAGGCAATTGTGATATATATTTTATGTATGTGAAATTTTGTGGAAATGTATAATCTATAAAAATTTGAATAAATTATGTTGGAGTTTTGTTATTTCTGTCTTTCTGAAGTATTAAATTTTAAATATTGGAATTAAAAATTAATTAAAGGAATCAGTAAATTAAGTTTGAGGAAGCTACGTGCCAATGAATTGGCAGCGGTTTTTTAAATTATTTAAATCTTGTAATGTGAGTGTTTGGCTGTTTGGTAGGTAGATGTTACATATCCATATTTTTTTTGGTAAGAAGGCTATTATTGCAGTCGCTTCTAGTGAGGTGTTTAGAGGTGTTGTGAGTATTTGTTTGTTGGAGTTAGTACGTTTAAAAGTCAAGATTTACCGATGCTTTAATAAATAGCCTCTGAACTTGAACAGATATTCAAAATTGTTACTTTCAATTTTATGGTCATGGAAGGTAAAGTTTAAAATTTCAGAAATTCATGCAGTTTGAAGTTTGTGACGAAGAGCACGCTATGCAGCGGTGCCATCGTAGCGTCGCATTCCACGGTGCCCATGTCGGCCAAGCCCGCATATGTACGCAGCATTGCTGCTGCATACTTACACGGCTTGTTTTATTTTGAGAATTCGGCAACGCGGCAGCAAGGAGAGCGTGGTCCTCGAGGTGCGAACTACGCACACGCATGGACAGCGAGGTGTGGGTACACGCACGCAAGAAGACCGGCGGAGAGGGGAGCGAGGCCGAAAAGCACGAGAGCCCGTGGCTAATTACTGCAAGATGAGCAGTTGGCAATTTTTGATCCTATTCACTCACATGTAAATGACCTCACGTTCTTTGAGAGCGAATAAAACAACAAATCGCCACCTGGACACCCTAAATTACTGCCGCGAGACAATCAATCTCGTCACGACGCTCACCGGCGCTAGCCGGCAATCATCAGCCGTTCACAAGCATCCATCGAAAGAGCGAGAGAGGGAGAGAGAGAGCAATAGAGACATCGAGCTCCAGGAGCAACTCCGCTACCAAGCCAGCTCTGCTGGCCACTTGCCAATCGCCACCAGCTGGATTGTCTTCAACACATTCACCACCTTCGCCACCTTCGCCAGTCATGTCGCAGGTCACGACAACCCAATCGGTAAGGCCTTCGTCCATCTCCGGCCAGCGACAGCAGCAGCGGGGTCGGATTACCCAGCCAAGCAGAGGTACCGTCGACGGCAGCCCACCGGAGCCGCACTCCCCGAGATAAGCGAGTTTGCGTACCATCCATCCGCACAATGGCTCGCGCACGTGTATAGAGAGCGAGGATTGATTAGCCGGTGAGCGCGGAGAAATTCGTGTAGAGAGCGGAGTCTACGAACTCCGATAGTGAGGTCGCGCAGCATAAAGTTGCCGCTTCTCATTGTTGGGTTGAATTGTGTTAAAATATGGAATAAAAGAGTCATAGTTTATTTGTGAGTGATCATTTCTGTGCGCCTTTCCTAACCTTCCTCTCAGCACAGGAATTGGCTTCCTACCGATTCCGCTGCAGTTGGAGCGTCAGCCTCCAGATCCTGCTAAAAAAGTAAATTGTGGCAGTTGCACAGGGACGACGAAGTGCAACGTTACAAGTTATTTAAATTGAATAGCTCGATGAAAAAAAAGATAATCAGGTTAACTCAACGAAATCTATAAGAACAAAACTTATACTTTAAGATAGTATATATAGTTTTTAAAAAAAAAAGAACATTCGCAATGCTACAAAAATTAAAATATGTGCGCGTTTTGGCATTTTCGGATTTCGGATATGGGGTTTGGGACATATAAGTTTGAGATTTTTGGATTTAGGGTTTGTGAACTTAGATTATATGGGATTGGGGTTTCGAATTTTCAGATTTAGGTTTTGTGGGTTTGAGGTTTTGGATTTATTTTTCTGTGCTTACAGTTTACGAGTAAGGGGTTTATGGTTTTCGGGTTTGTGAATTTGGAACCTCTTCTAAATTGTTTAAACAATTTTTTTATAAACCAGTTGTAAATTTGGATTTATCGATGCTTTGGTAGCCTTAAAACTTATACGGTTTATTAAAATAAGCTTCATAGGCTCGAAAAGTATAGGTTTTTACGTTATGAAAAATTCATGCAATTTAAAATGTTCAAAATTGAATATCTCGACGAAAGAAAACCGCTGCCAATTCATTGGCACGTAGCTTCCTCAAACTAATTTATCAATTCCTTTTTTTATACTTTTATAAAATAATTTTTCTCAAAAACAAATGAAGAAAATGTATTGAAATTTTAACCAAATATAGTTTTTAATAAGTGTAATAAGTGGTTAAAATTTTGAGTCGATTTATGAAATATTCTCTGAAAAACAAGTATTCGAAAATATTTCAAAATAATTAGTTCTTTAAGAAATAACAAACATCTGTATTATTTTAATAAATTGTTTATTTTCATAATCTTATCTGCTTTCATAATGATTGAAAACTCGCTGTCGGGGTATATTTTTAATTTTATTTAAATAATACCGTCTTTAGTTATTCATAAAAAAATACATTTTTTTGAGTGATCGACAATTTCATTAGCCTACCTTCATTATACCTCGTTGCAATATTTTTAAATAATGAACCTAATAGCTTATTAAATTAGAAAAAGCAAGTAAACAACACGCGTGCGTATCGCGCGTCATTTCCACTTTCTAGTATCATATACATACAGCCGTTTTCGAAAAATTTCGATATAAAAAGATAGCTAAAACAGTTTTAGCCTAAAATATCTCTCAAATTCATAAACGAATTCTTTTATTACCATAAGAACTAATATAATAAATAATATACAAACTCAACATCTCTACAAAATTTCAAAGAAATTAAAACAGTTTTACTCTAGTTATTGTGCAACCGAGAAAGTCATTTTCAGAAATACCATAATGTAAAATATCAAATATTTTAAAAAGTAGCCATATAATCTTGATCAAATTTTACACAGATATTGCCTATCTGGCAAACAAAATAGCCTATAAATTATGAGCTTATACATGGAGTTGTCATTTAGAAATTACGATTATCAAAAAAACGTAAACAAGTTTTCACCTCTAAATATCTTTACAAATCATGAGACAATTCTTTTACCTAAAGGACTTATACAATAAAAATATAAACTCTACATTTTCCCAAAATTTCAACATGATTAAACCGATTTTTTTTCTCTAGTTATTAAGCGACAAAGAAAGAAACTTTTTAAAATACAAAAATTTTCAATATCAAATATTACGAAAAGTAATGGTACGATCTTCATGAAAATTCGCACACATATCATCTATATCACATACAAAATTGTCTATAAATTTGGAACGGATACATCAAACCGTCTTCGAGAAATTACGAATTGAAAAAAAAAACTTAACCATTTTTAACCTTAAATATCTCTGAAATTTCTGGACCAATCATTTTGCGCAAAGAACTCGACCGAGAGCTATTAGTCTAGGCGCCGACAATACATTTCGTGGCCAAATTTTGTCCCCACCTGAACCAAAGTTTTCTAGGCGTAATTTGGCCTGTTGAATCCGAATTTTGAGGGTTCCCGGCTGAAAAAGTGGGAGAAAAAAAGTTATAAACAATTTAATTGTTCGAAAGGCCATATCTCCGAAGTGAAATATTGCAGCGAGCTGAAACTTATTTCAAAACGTTTGTTTTTTTATTTAGAAACATTTTTGTTCTTATACTTTTTTAGCTATGTCTGATAGCTTTAAAGATATCAACAATAAACGCCTTTTGGTGTTCTATCTAAAAAAATCTAAACAATATACCTCTACAAGAAATTTTGAAGCGAATAAGTCAATTTTATTCCAGCAATCGTTGCACATACAAAACTCATTTTTTTTATTTTTTCATTTTTCAATTCTTACGTTTTTTTTTATAATAACAGAACACCCTATAAAAGAAAATTTTTTTTTAGGAAATATAGCTATTTTAATTCTATTTCGAATGCTACCCATTCCCTTCGAATACATAGAGCTATTCTCGAAAAATTACAATTTGAAAAAAGGTTAAAAATATTTTAACCTCAAATATCTCTTAAATCTATGGACCAATCATTTTGCTCAAATAACTCGACCGAAAACTATACAAAATCCACCTCTACGAGAAATTTTGAAGCGGTTAAGTCAATTTTTACTCCCGCAATGGTTAAACATACCAAACTCATTTTTTTTTCATTTTTCTATGTTTACGTTTTTATTAATAACAAAAGAACCGTGATAGCTAGAAAAATAATTATTTTTAGAAAATATAGGTATTTAAATTCGCTTTCGAATGTCACCCATCCGATTCCGATACATAGAGCCGTTTTCGATAAATTTCGATTTGAAAAAAAGTTTAAAAAAATTTTAACCTCAAATATCCAAAATCTACCTCTATAAGAAATTACATAGCGATTAATCCAGGTTTACTCCAGAAAACGTGCTAAACAGACAACACATTTTTTTCATTTTTTAATTTTTTTCTCAAAAACTAACCAACAGAATGGATTAAAATTTTCACAGATTATAGCAATTTATATTCTGCATTATCGTGATTTTTCTCAAAGAATTAACCGTTTAGTTTAGGAGTTATTAGCTTTTTAAAAAAAAAAAAAACACCTTTTTGTTAATAACAAGAGAACCATGATAGCTAGATAATCTTTTTTTCTTTTTAAATTACAGGTTTTTTTATACTCTTTCGAATGCGACCCATCCGATTCAAAAATTTAAATCCGATCATTAAAAAAAATCAAAAATAAATTTTTCGAAAATCAAAAATTTGAAATAAAACAAAAACGAATCAGTAAATCATCAAAAATTAATTTCGTCCCGAATTCGGAATAAAAAAACAAAAAAAATGAGAACCTGATGGTTAAAATCGACCGCGTAGATCCGGAGATAAAGCGGTATACATACATACACACACACACCCACACATCCATACAGACATTTTCTAAAATCATGTGAAACAAACTTCTAACACCTCTAATGATGTTTATAGAGAGTTTTAACGAAGTTGAAAATTTTACTATTACAAAGCTTCCTCTAGGAGAAAGCAAAAGATATGCGAGCAAACTCAACGGCATTTGAAATAGAAATCTTATACTTCAATATGCTATTTATAGTTTTTTGAGAAAAAAAAATTTCGCGACGCTACATAACCTCAAATGTAGGCCAATGCTACATTTTTTGCACTTTTAGTTTGGAATATCTCGGGAACCTAAGCCACTAAAGCAATTCTGAGCTCGTATTTGGATTGAGCGTGTCAAAACCCTTCGGAAACATGTAATCTAGTTTCTGGTAAAATTTTGTCGGCTTATTATGAAGATTATGTTATTTCGTGAATTCATTCAAAATATTTTTAAATAAATGCGTTGTTTATTAAAAACCATAATTTTGTTTTTATTTAATATTAAGTACGCTAAATGTGCAGGAAACCATGAGCGCACTCGCATAAGAAAAGGTTTGCAACCGTCCACCGAACATTTCACGATTACAATTTTAATAATAATTACATGATAATGATAATAATAAATAACAATAACTTAAATTATTTTTATGTTTCAAAAACATTTAGCGCCGCGGTGAATAAATGTGCGGGAAAGTCCGACGTCGCGTTCGATTTCATAGATTTGTAAGAAACGGTTAACACCACTTACAAGGTGTAAGAATGCATTTTTTTAAACATTTATTATTTATACTTTTTAAAACAATGTATTTCAAATGTAATTCTCTTAAACAAAGTCATTCTTAAATCTTACAACATTATGCAATGGTAAGAAATAATTTACACCTTTCACAGGGCGTAAGAAGTTTTTTTAATAATAATATTAATATAAAAACTTTATAATTAAACTGTTTTCAAACATAATATAGTTAGGCACAAGCAATATGCAAAATCACATGTTTACAATATTGTAATAACTTAATGATCCATCTCCGTATCTCAGAACTGCACAAAAGTTTCTTACTCGGACTATATATTCGACATAATAAATTTCAGCCACAATATTGTTAGATAGCAAAATATAAAAAAATTTTGACCAACTTAAAATTTTTAGCTGCTCACTTCACATCGTCGGGTGGGTGGAAGAGGCTATTATCTCGGGAAAGCGGTGAGAAGGCTATTATCTCGGCCGAGATTTGAAGAGTATATTATCTCGAAAAAAATTCTTGTTATTTGAAATAGTTTTTAGGTTGGTAACCACTGCACGATTTTCGAATAAAATTCAAATGTACTTGTTTTATACAAATGGTTATATACAAATAAATACATTAGATATGTTTGTATTTAATGTGCATTAACAGTCACTCAATTAAATTAAATTTAAATTAAAGCCTTCTCAGCGCTTTTCCGAGATAATAGCCTCTTCCACCCACCCGACGACTTGAAATATCCCATACATGTATTTAGTATTTCTTTAAATTTCACGGTTTTTCAAAATCTATTGCATATTATCTTATTAACATAACTACGATATTTAAATATTTTTCAAAGGATAGAATTTATTGTCCAAACCTTTTTGAAATACATAAAAAGTCCTGGATTTATGGGACCTGTCCTATAAAAATCTATCGAATACTTTTTACAAAAGGCTGTACCAAGGCAAAAATCTTGGTAATGCAATAGTTCTAGGTAAAATTGTTCTACAGAGTATATCTCGGACCATTTCATCAGAAATTGCCCCTACTTATAATATATTATTAGTTGTGACGAGGAACCGCAAACATGGCCAATACTAAGGCATAGGGTCTTCCTCCGCCAAGGCCATTGCTCTCGCACACTTACAATGTAGCCAAATGTACAAGGCACATATGTTTGTAAGGTGCAGCAATGGCAACAAGGTGGGACGCGAACCGCAAGTCATGATGCGCAAGCAACAAGGAGTAATGAGAAGGGCGAAGAGGGATTCCCGGGGCCGCGCAAAGCAGCGCGCGACGGAACCCCGGCAGTCTAGTCTCAGCGCGACGCTCGCCAGCATCGCACAGTGGGGCCGCGAGCAAAAAAAGATCTGAAATTCGCGCTTGCCTCAAAAAATGCATAAAAAAAGTTTGAGGCACGAAAGTATTTGTTGTAACCTATATTTTAATAAACCGTTTCCCCCGGTATCATCGTAATCGATATATATATATATATATATATATATATATATATATATATATATATATATATATATATATATATATATATATATATATATATATATATATATATATATATATATATATATATATATATATATATATATATATATATATATATATATATATATATATATATATATATATATATATATATATATATATATATATATATATATATGTGTGTGGGTGTGTGTATATCAGGCGTATATCGAGCATACATACAGTAACCGCATTAAAATGACATTTTCGTGCAAAGCTTTTCATTACTCGATGTATCTACCATAATAAAAATATATTTAACACACACATATACACATATGCACGATGATCCATTTTAATCGCCGCACCCGGATTTCTCGGAACCTAAGCCAGATAGAGAAAAATGGTTCAAACAAAAGTTATAGGGGACAAAGGGGGCTACATAATGGTGCTAACGTCTTTGATCTTAAACTTGACCTTTGAGGTTATTTCGAGGTCAAAGTGGTTTTTTCATATGGAAACACCTAGTTTTGACCCCGGATTCGGAAAGAGCGGGAAATTTTATGTTCAAAATCACATTGAGAAATTTTTTCCAAGGTCATTTCAAGGTCAAATCTAGGTCAAACTCAGAGAAGTCCGTTTAAAATCGTTTTTTTCCCTGAACCACAGGCTAAGCTGGTTCAAATTGATCGTAGGCTTAATAGAGGAACCCAAAACTTACACATCCTAGTAAACAAAACTCAAACTCGCACATCCTAACCCCATACACTTCATGCCCTCACATGCTGAACTGTTACACCCCGGTCCCACAACCATACCCCACACCCCCAGTCCCACACATCCCTACCCCACGCATGCTAATCCCATACACCCCACACACACACACACATCCTGAACCCTGAAAAATTTTTCTCAAGGGCAAAATGATTTTTTAACGGAAACTTTAAGATCGTTGAAGCTTCTGTTATAAATGTATTAACCTTACTTTTTGCGCTACCCAGAAACAACGACCTGGACGTAGTAAGGATTGTTTCCTTTCGGGTGCTTAATAAAAGTGAGTCCCCTTGCCTCTCACTGGTCGGGGTGCTTGATTATAGTGAGTCCCCTTGCCTCTCACTGTTCGGGGTGCTTGATTATAGTGAGTCCCCTCTTATTAGCGTCAAATTCGTCGAGCATGCGCTGCCATTCCGAGACAAACTTTGCAGAACACAGTTCGCCATTTGCAAAGGCGTTTGACTATGTGCCTTGAAGCAAATGGTCGTCATTTCGAACACTTGCTTCGAGGTTAAATAAAAATTTATTTACATTAGTGAGAGGCGAGGGGACTCACTATAATCAAGCACCCCGAACAGTGAGAGGCAAGGGGACTCACTATAATCAAGCACCCAGACCAGTGAGAGGCAAGGGGACTCACTTTAATTAAGCACCACAAAGGAAACAATCCTTACTACGTCCACGTCGTTGTTTCTGGGCAGCGCAAAAAGTAAGGTTAACACATTTATAACAGAAGCTTCAACGATCTTAAAGTTTCCGTTAAAAAATCATTTTGCCCTTGAGAAAAATTTTTCAGGGTTCAGGATGTGTGGGATTAGCATGCGTGGGGTAGGGATGTGTGGGACTGAGGGGTGTGGGGTATGGTTGTGGGTCCGGGGTGTAACAGTTCAGCATGTGAGGGCATGAAGTGTATGGGGTTAGGATGTGCGAGTTTGAGTTTTTTTTACTAGGATGTGTAAGTTTTGGGTTCCTCTATTGAGCCTACGATCAATTTCAACCAGCTTAGCCTGTGGTTCATGGAAAAAAACGATTTTAAACGGACTTTTCTGAGTTTGACCTAGATTTGACCTTGAAATGACTTTGGAAAAAATTTCTCAATATGATTTTGAACGTAAAATTTCCCGCTCTTTCTAAATCCGGGGTCAAGAGGGAGTTGTTTCTTTAGTCAAGCATATACGAACTCTGGAGAAAAAACTATAGATCCTCAAAAGTACCGGTTTCCGCAACGTATATATATATATATATATATATATATATATATATACATAATATAATAGGCGTTATTTCCGGGATTATACAGTGTTCTATAGTTTATTCTTTCAGAGTTGCTATATACAAGTGATTAAAGAAATAATGGACCCTGGGGTTATAGACTCTAGCACGGTCCCGGAAATAACGTAAATTTACCTTTTTTCTTTTCCGGGACGTCCCGGAAATAACAGTTATATATATTTTTGCGTCCCAGAAATAACGCTTTTATATATATATATATATATATATATATATATATATATATATATATATATATATATATATATATATATATATATATATATATATATATATATATATATATATATATATATATATATATATATATATATATATATATTATAAGATTATTATTAGACATACATTTGAGTTATATCGGTTCGTGTATGTGTGTATATATGCATATATATAAATATTATATCTTAAAAATGAACAAAATTTAAAAAATTGATTTTGTGGTATGCGACACATACACGACGTATACATACACACACGGACACGCGCGTACACACACACACACACACACACACACACACACACAAATAGATCTGTGGTGCTAAGGAAGAAGGGAACAAATTACTTGGAAAAGTTTTAGAGATATGGCGATTTAAATGATAAAGCTTAAATGCAACTGCTATATTTGTCCTTTTTCAATTACGTTGTAACTACAGAATAATGAATTTTTTACCAAATGAAAACTTCAAAAAATGGTGTATTAAACCTCAAAAAAGAGAAAAATGGCTTTAACTCGATTTTCATAAAGAGTGGATTAATTCCCATCTTCCTTGGCACCACAGATATATTACTTCTTATGAAATCCACTATTTATTAAATATTGAACATATAGCTGTAGTATAATACAAATAATGCATATTATATTATATCAATAATAAGTAATATATAGTTGTGTGTGTGTGTATGTGTGTGTATGTGTGTGTGTACGCGCGTGTTTGTCCGTGTGTGTATGAATACGTGCATGTGTCGCATACCACAAAATCCATTTTTTAAATTTTGTTCATTTTTAAGATATAAGATAATATTTATATATATATATATATATATATATATATATATATATATATATATATATATATATATACGCATATACACACATACACGAACCGATATAATTCACATGTATGTCTAATAATAATCTAATATATATATATATATATATATATATATATATATATATATATATATATATATGTGTGTGTGTGTGTGTGTGTGTGTGTGTGTGTGTGTGTGTGTGTGTGTGTGTGTGTGTGTGTGTGTGTGTGTGTGTGTTAAATATATTTTTATTATGGTAGATACATCGAGTAATGAAAAGCTTTGTACGAAAATGTCATTTTAATGCGGTTACTGTATGTATGCTCAATATACGCCTGATATACATATATATATATATATATATATATCGATTACGATCATACCGGGGGAAACGGTTTATTAAAATATATGTTACAACGAATACTTTCGTGCCTTAAACTTTTTTTTTTTATGCATTTTTCGAGGCAAGCGCGAATTTCGGCGTTTTTTTTGCTCGCAGCCCCACTGTGCATCGCCCTGCTGGCCGAGTAAGATAACTGCGTAACAGTGTCGACAGTGATAGATAGATAGATACTTTATTTGCCTTCTCGGAAAAAAATAATACAAAATAATACAAAATAATACAAAATGGTATATCAAATACAAAATGGAATATGAAATACAAAAAAAAAAATGGTATACAAATTTGAGTAAGTTCATATGAAAGTAAATTAAAAGACATCTAAAACAGAGAAATCAAACGCTAAATTTATATGTACAAAGATGCATCTATCACAAATGGCGTGTCTCACCTTAAAAATTTTACTTATTACAATAACAAAAATAATTCACCACGCAATTTTAAAAAGTAAAAAAAAGAGTAAGAGAAAGAGAAAGAAGGTTATCACAGTTGCGCTTTATAATAGTTACAGCGAGTAAATATCACGGTCGTCTTAATCACAATTTAGCTCATTTGGCCCGGTCGTCAACTAGAACTAAAATAATACTATGCTAGAATCATATACCGTCAGCCCCCTATAACCATGTAAGAGGGACTAGGAATCACGATCAAATAGATATTGTCGCACCGCTCTCCTAAACGCGTAAAGTGACGGTAGATTGCGTTGGGAAGAGGGAAGAGAGTTCCAGAAGCGACCAGTCTGTATTTGGAATGCTCGGTCACTCATTTATGGGTGACATTACGTTTGTCGATAAGTAGCCTCAACTCAAGTCCAAGCCAAGGAGCATACTTCTTGCCAGGATTAATTTTTTTTTTAAAGGAGTTAATTCATCTATAGCAAATTGCAAATTGTAACTTTAACAAATATTGTTAAAGTCCCTATACTCAAACGAATCGCTTTTGAATACTGGTAACAAAATATCGATGGTAACGTCAATGATGGGGTGTTTGCCAAAGCTGGATGGATGTTGATTGTTGTAGTCGAGAATCACGTTGTTTTTGTCGTTGAGATCATGGAATCTCCATGTGAAGCATTGTGCAAAATATAATCCACAATTTTTCACTAGTTAACGTTTGTGATCTCTAACATTGTAGGTTAGTCCAACTCCTATTTCGGCTATGCGCTGAATTAAGTTTTATTATCTTGAAGAAATTACTGCCTTAGACGTAATTTCTTTTTTTCAACACGTGCATGCGAAGGCCCTCTTCCTGCATACAAAAGTGAATTGAAAATCGAGCATTTCGAACGTCTAGTGGGGCCTCCCGCTACGGCGGGAGGAAAAGAACTGTCTCCCGTTATAACGATTCCATATACCCATACACTTTTCATGCAAAAAAAGGTACTATTACAGCACTTACTAAAAAAAGTACTATATATAACAAGAAAGTAATTGACTTTTTCAGACTCGCATGATGATTTTGAGCACTCGTGAGCCACTCGTGCTCAATCATCATTCTCGCTATAAAAAGTCAACTTTCCTCCCTAGTTGCACAATGTACTATTATTATAATTTAATTTGGCAACTCCACATAATTTTGAACAAATATTTCGTACTTCCGTTGATTATTTTCGTGATGTAATGTTATATGTTTTGTAGCTGAACACAATTGTAGTTATACAATTTAATTCTTATAACTAAAGGTAGTAGTCAATTTGGCTATTAATAATATATTTGTTTGTATAAAATAGTGTCTCCATAATTGTTTTTCAATAATTTGTAGAGCTGATGAGGGTGGCAAACTAGCCACCGAAACATCGTTATATTTTTAACAAGAATAAAGTGACTCGTAAACCAACCGTTATACACAGTTATTTTTGAAGATTACACGAGTGTTTAGATAATATTTAATTATTTGTATCAACTTTCAATCTCAATAATATCTATAAACTTTTTATTGTTCTCATTATACGAGACTGTAAGTATCATAGATGCTGTAATGTTTGATAAGATATTTACAAATATATATTTTACCAGTGCCTGAAATTCTGGACAAGTGAAAACAAAAGTCAAGAAAAGTCAAGTAAAACAGTGTGATAAAATCACATTACAGGAACGATATCGAAAAACATGCTGTAATTATGGCAAATTGAATGACTAACTCTCCACTAGTACTTTATTTATTCACATTCTGATGTAAGTGATACAATTAATATTAAATTATGAAGAATATAAGGATTTTTTGGATGATGCAAGGGTAAGAAGTTTATATATTTATCGAATCAAGGAGCGCAGGAGCGCTCCGAAGGCAAGTATAGAAGAAGCCTGAAGGAGCGACCCGTGCTACATATACATTGAAATGGGTGTGCGAGAAATTTAATGCGCCTATACACTTCTGCATTAGTTTAAACTATATAACATATTACTCTCAATCGAAAGCCATTTCATTGCTCCACTCAAATCAAAAGATTTTATTTAAAAAGATTATCTCGTTCAAAAGATATAGAGAGCTGAATTTTATGTGCTGTTTCCTTTCCGAACTTTTCTTCTTCTTATTCCGGCGTCCGGTTTGCAGCTCTTACGACACTGCCGGTTGTCGTCTATCTTACGCTTACATATCTATTTATATTTATACATATATAGTTATAGTATATCGTAGTAAATAAACTCGCTCGACTCGAAAAGAAAGAGAGAGGGAGTTATATAACAACAGAAAATTGTGACTCTATAATAACCTCAAAATATCGTTTTATCACTTATATACTCGACTCGAAAAGAAAGAGAGAGAGAGAGAGAGAGAGAGAGAGAGAGAGAGAGAGAGAGAGAGAAAAAGAGAGAGAGAGAGAGAGAGAGAGAGAGAAGATATAATAAAACGAACAACGACAAATGTAATTCTAAAATAATCTCAAAATATGGACTGGTTATATACTTTTATAATTCAAATCAGCTGATGACATGGCATCATAGACTTTTATATATAGATAAGAGTAGGTAAACTAGGACAGTTCTGCGATCCCCCCACCACTCGCCCACCAGCCGCTCTGTACAGCGTTCTGATAGTTGAGACGGGCAGATGAGGCTCCGCCCACTTTCGAGAAGCTTCTACCCTTACGTAATGACGTCATCGAATAAAAAAATTATCCGTATTTTATTGTAACGTTTTTCAAACCGCTCAAATTGTTATTTACTAGCGATCCCGGGCGTGCGGCGGCGGCGGCGCTTATAAGCTCATATATGAGCGGCCGAGAGTCTAGCCTCGGAGTACCTCCCGCTGAGCACACGTGTAAAATCTTAGCCGCGGGCGCGTGCCGCTGAAACCGAGCGTGACCCCTCTCATCACTTTTCAAGCTTTTCTGAGGGGTCGCTCAAGCGAGAAAGAGCTAAAAATAGCCGTTAAACAGCTTGTTTTCAGAGAGAGAGAGAGAGACAACGCGAAGGAGGAGGAGGCGGAGGAGGTGGAAGAGGTAGAGAGCATAGGTAGAGATGCGACAGGAAAGAGAAAGATAGCGAGTGAGAACGAGTGAGAGAGAGCGAGAGAGAACGAGTGAGAGAGCGCGAGAGGGAACGAGAGAGAGAGAGTTTTCGAGGTGGCTTGCATGTGTGATATGACTCTAACTCAGTAAGTATATTTCGGCTATAGCATGCTGAACTGTAAACCAGGCTGGCCCGACGCAACGGGATGTATAGTTTTTATCTCGTGTGATGCCGTGTACGTATCGGTCGCGCGAACAATCTTATACGCCGCATGCTATAAGCGAATACTTCGCGTTAGCAATTTTATTCGATGATTTCCAAAGATCTATGGGTAAAAAAAATTAAAACAGTAATATATGATATTCATGAAGTTTATTAAACATAATTTTTACAAGTGTTGTACAAGTTTTCATATTATATTAGCATTAAAGTGTAAATTGAATACAATTTCTTCTTAAAGGTGGCACCAAAATCTCTAGACTAATTTCTTAATATCCCCACTTATGGGGTTATATTCGATAATACGGTCGTGTAAAATCAAGCAGTAGGCTGATGTCTGTGCTGGATAATTTTCTTTAGCTTCGAATTCAAGACGAACATCAACTGGGGCCTGCTTCAGCGACTCGTTCTGTTTTGAGCAGTCGATGACAACTAAAGGAGCATTCTGTATATAGTCCCCTTTATTGAGCATTGGTTCAATTTCTTTTCCGTAATACGCATTTTGAAAGTTAGCATACATATCGTATAATAAAGCATATTGATTTTGATCAATATTTAGATTGAGATTTCCGTAAGGATAGTATTGAGAATTGAGAAATAGTTTCACATTAGTTATTTTGCAATGGTCAAAACGACTAGCGTTAGCGCCATTTTGGCCTTTACGATTGGTCTGAAAGCCTAAAATGACGAATCGTGGTTTTTCTAATTGATTCGATGTCTTAACTGTCCAAACATACTGCGAGGTGGTTGGGAGTAATGGATACTCGTACAGCTCCCAACTACGGAAACTCATAGCAATGGGAGTTTCTTTCTGTAGGTAATGAAGGAGTCGTATTTTATGCTTATCGGATAATAACACATATGGCATTAACCATTCAATTTTAATTAGATTAATTTTGAACTCTTCTGCTTGCATTTGCACAATAGCATTTACATCATTCTTCGATCTTGTGAGAACAAGCTCATGTTTGCAATTGACTATAATTTTAGGATAGTCTTCCGCAAAGCCGAGAATCATACTTAGTGGTATGGACAAATCAAAGTAGCCAGCATTATCGGTTATTTGCTGAGTTTCTGCAATATCAATCCAGCCGGCGTTTTCCAAGTTTTGCGTAGGATTGAACGATATCAAACCCTTCATTAGACTTGTCAAACCAACATTTTTACATTTATCAATCTCTACAGCATTAATTTCATATCGGATTTCTTCGAAAAGATGCCAGAGGGCGTTGTTTACAAGCTTTGTGATAACTGCTGCGGTGCCATCTGCTTTTAATAATCGGCCATGAATATGTAATGAACTGCGTGAAGGTAGAAGGTAGAGATCTTGATGCTGTATGGCGATACGAATTTCATCACTGTTATTGAAAGCTGACGAAGTGTAAGGCTGATGTGCATGCACTTCATAATGAGCGACAGATTCATCGAATTCCACAGATGACTGTAAGTTTAATATGTCGTCCATCTCTTTTGATTGTAAAAACCACAGGAAAACAGACAAATTATTTTTCTCCAGCGTTTCTTCTGACCTGCAGTCCTAGAATTGTTAGGAAGCGAATATTCTGAGTTATTAGCTCTTTCACTGTAAGTTGACGACTGATCTTCTGATGACATGATTTGCTTTTAATATAGCTTTTCCCAACTTTTCTGTTATATACGATTCCCATAATTGCGATGCTGCTTTGATGTGTAGTCTAATTGTTATAATTTCCCCACGAAAATTCACCAAGTTTCCGTCCTGATCGACGATGCGTAACTGTATATTATCGATAGTATTAACTGTAATTGGTAAATAAATAACTTGTGTTGGAATTTCAATGATCTTATAGCCCGGAGGAACAGCTGGGAAAAATTCATGTATCGTATGCACTTTCTGTCCGTTTATATAGGTTCCAGACGTAATGTTGCACTCAACTCGTACAGCGTTAATCTTAAGAATAGATACGGGTAAATCTAATTCGTGAGTAATATTTGCTGAAAGAGTACGTCGCGTAAAGCCTAACAATCTTCCAATAGAATCTTGCGGTTGGAAATTTATTGTATGACTGCACTTGATTATACTGCGAAGAGTATTATTATTTGGTTTGAGGCAGAGTACTATGCTTTTAGGTGCAAGTATTTCCTGTAGATGGCGTTCAATGTCTTCAATTTCCCAGCTACCTGTTGGTAATGTCACTATTTCTTCTCCCACGTAAAACTTGTTATTGTCAATATCGATATTGGGGATTGAATTAAAGGTTAAAAGTTCAATCAACCCTAGAACGTATCTTTTATTTGTCAAGAGTTCAATTGGTGGAAAATATTGAGCCTCTAGTACAGATAACGTTCCAGATAAACTTAGCATCAATGATTCGCTCATGACTGCTCAAGTAATACTGACTATGTATAACATATATATTGTTTTATATAGCCTTATACAAAAATTTTAAACAAAGATGCCCACAGTTATATGCGCTGTAATCTTGATATCTCTCGAGGTTATACTTTACAGTGTTAACTCCTAGGTAATTCATAAGTTCTAAAGGTGGCTGCAGATCTCCAAAACTATCAAAATACACAACACTTTTACCTCTTTTCCGATAGGCTACCCAATGTGTACCAGGTCCGCGTTTCTCATCGAGATTAACGATTGCTGACTCGTAGTGTCGTGGACCACTAGCTGGCAATGTATTTCGCATGAATACACCTCGAAAGTATGGAATTTGTAAAATACGAGCATACTTTAGCAAGTCAGCGTCAGTCAGTGCTCTGTGGGGCAATTTTACATCGAAGTTTTTTTTTGCCTTTTTTATTAAGTTCATGTCCACTATAGGATTTTAGATAGATGCCAAAGCCTGTTTTATGGGGTTTAAGGTAGAGACCTTTACCAAGTGCAACAGCTTCCATCGTTTTGTTATGTCTTCGACTTTCTTCAAGTTGACGTTTAGCATTTCTTGCATCATTTATTGCTTTAGCTATACCCGCAGCACCACCTGCTAGTGCACCTGTTGCACTTAGGCCTGAAAATAATGGAATCAGAAATGGTAGGAATCCTCCAATTTTCGATGGAACTGCTAGTACGCGAGGAATGTGTACTTTTGCTTTGCCGCCAGCCTTCTTCACAACATTTCGAGCACTTTTCAATGCAGCTTGAATAACTTTGCGCGAATTTTTACTAAAAATGCTCGGTTTCGAGGCTGCTTTAACTACTTTAGCTAGTGTGGTATTTGGCTTCTTTTTCAACCCCATTCCAAATTTTGATTTTAAATTCATAGTATTTGTTACAGTATAAGCTGCTGCTTTCTCACCAATACTAGCGTCTTTAGCAAAAACACATTTCCAGGCTTTATCTGCTAATACTCTATCAGCAGCGTTCCTAGCCTCAACGTTCTCTCGATTCCGAGAGTAGGTTATATCGTGTTCTTTACAAGCTTGGTCTAAAGGATTAATGCCAGGGTCACCTCGAGCAAAACGCTTTGTAAGTTTAGTTCCTGGTCCGCAGTATTGATAACCAGGCAGATGTAATTCAAATGGAAGCTTATTAATGATTGTATTTGCTAAGCCTCGACCTTTACGAGCATTGCGTTTACGTTGCTTATGCTCAATCATGATGTTAACGTCTCGGAGGATAAATACATACTAAGCTAAAATGTGTATAAGTAAGCTGTATATATGCACTCAAAGTCAGTTATATTTGAGACGTCAAAGATAAAGTATGGAGTTCGAGGAGCAAAACGTCAAGCTGCCAGTTATAAACTTTGACAGCTTAGTAGTGCAGCAAAAATAAAAAAAGCGTCATGGAGAATTACTTCCCAATAATATTAGAAGTATATTTTGTGGACCCTCAAACTGTGGCAAAACTAATGCACTACTCTCTCTTATTACTCATCCAAGCGGATTAAAATTTGAAAATGTATATGTTTACTTAAAATCACTGGAACAACCCAAATACCAATTTCTTAAATTTCTCTTGGAGCCCATAAATGAAATTCAGTACTTTCCATTCAAAGATCATGATGAAATAATATCAGCAGAAGATGTATTGCCAAACTTAGTTGTGATATTTGATGATGTACCCTGTGAAAAACAACATAACATCAAGAATTTCTTTTGTATGGGATGTCACAAAAATGTGGACTGTTTCTATCTATGTCAATCTTATGCACGCATTTCCAAACATCTAGTACGAGATAATGTTAATTTATTAGTATTATTTCGCCAAGATGATATGAATTTAAAGCATGTATATAATGATCACGTAAATACAGATATGTCATATAGTCAATTTAGAGATTTGTGTTCAATCTGCTGGAATGATGATAAGTATGGCTTTCTTGTTATCGACAAAGATAGGACACTTGATACTGGTCTATATAGAAAGGGCTTCGATCACTTTCTTATAAATATAGCTACCTTGAAATAAAATAAGTTAGTATGATTTCAACCGTTCATCAGTCAGCATGGCACATTTTCAGAAAGAGCAAAACGTTCTCAATGAAATTATAAAATCGAGAGAAGCAATTATGCGAAAGTACAAGGAGTTGAGGCAAACCAAAACTGACGTGGAAAAAGTTTTAAATGAAACATTTAAGCCTATTGTAAGTCCGCTTGAAAAACTTGTCGATGCTGCAAAAAAGAGAAAAGTTATTAAAATAGCATCAGAAGAGCAAAAACCAAGAAACGTTATAGAATTCAGTACAAATAACGATAGAGAAGAGGAAGAAAAGGAGCAGGAGGAGGTGTGAGAGGAGTCACAAAGTGATCTCGAAGAAACTATAAGGATCGGAGTAGCGGATACATCATTTGAAACAGCTGAAAGCGAAGTGGATGATGAAATATCAGAATCATTTACACAAGACGAGGATGAAACAGAGTCATTTAAACAAGCTTATTTACAGACTTTTAAAAAACGTACCAAGTCGCTTGATAATACATATGGAGTACGAATAGAAAATGAATTATTGAAAATCGGCAATTCACCGATACATTTTACAAACCATTATGTAAAAGTACAAAATGTAAGTTATCCAAAAACAGCTGGTCTACTCCAATTGCTCTTTCAGAAGCAACCTGATTCGATGCATATAAGTTCGAATGATATACGAAATTATCGAAAAATCGTAGAAGTGATGAATGCTTTTAGGAAGAATTATAGTGAAACAGAACCTCTACGTAAGTCTACTAGTAAAAAATATAAAGATTATATAGCTCCCTACTTCAATAAATCACCAAAGAGAAAACCTATTGAGGGCTCAGGCCTCTTACCTAAATATAAGATTGCAAGAAAAGATATGCGTATGGATTATGTATACTGGGATGATCCTAATGAATTAGTTGATCGTCTTCGCTTACTCTTGGCTGAACTGGGAGCCGGAAATCGGAGCCACACAAATGAGATTCATTCGATCATTGAAGAACTCAAAGAAACAGGTTACATACATTAAGATGTCTTCGAAGAGAGTTCATTTTGATGCTAAACCAGTTATTCATGTGATGCATGTGTGGCCCTATGCCAGTCGAGCTGCACGTCACGGAGAATGGGAGCAGATAGCACGTGATTGAGAGCGTTTTCGGATGCGAATTCAATGACTATCTGAAATTATTACGCCTGTGCTCGTACATAAATATAATACATATTTGAGTATAAATTGATTGAACTCGATGGTATTGCAGTCAGTTGCAACATGAGTGTCGATGTATTCGGACGTAATCTCGAGCGTGCTGAAGATAGTCGTGGTCCTCCGGGTGTTGGCTTCAAAGTAACTTCTGACAGACAATACGATATTGACAGCAAGAGGTTATGTAACATTGCTGACCCTACCCAAACGAGTGATGCCGTTAATTTGGACACTCTACAACGTATGATTAAAATAGAAATGAGGAGCTTGTATGAAGTAACTGCGAAATTACGCGGAGACTTCGATAATTTAGGCGTTATTGTTGAGGCTCAAAAAAATGAAATTGATACGAAAGTCTTAAAATTACAGTCATCAATTCAGAGCATAGAAGATGTGAAAGCAGATAGTCAAGAAGCTTATATGCGCAATTATTTATTATCAAACAACCATACGTAGATCTTATAAATAGCTCTTCAATTATAAATTTATCACAGTATCGTTCAACCACTCGTTGAGAATGGATAAATCAAATAGTACTGCGAACAGTAATATATCATATACAAAATTTTCTGACAACAGTCAAAAAGATAAACAAAAGAGCGAATCACAGTGGAAAAATTTTATGAATACATTTTCTTCGAATACTTTTTCCTTGCCTGAACGACAAAATTACAAGAGATTTCAATAATTCAGGATGAAGGACATGCAGCAGCAAGTGGTTAAGGAGCTTCATACACCTGCACGTCGAAATTACCGACGACGCAAGTTTATTGTGTACGTGGCTTGGATGAGACATGGCAAGCTGATCTAGTAGAGATGCAGCCTTATGCTCGAGAAAACAATGGCTATAGATATATGCTCAGTGTTATCGATGTATTCTCCAAGTATGCATGGGCTGTTCCTGTAAAGCAAAAGACTGGTAGTGATGTCACAGCAGCAATGGAGTCTATCTTGCAGCAGGGTCGCAAACCAAAAAATTTACAAACCGATCGAGGCAAAGAATTTTACAATGCTACATTTCAAAGTCTCATGTAAAGTTATAGAATTAATCTGTACTCGACATATAGTAATCTTAAAGCATCTATTTGTGAGCGTTTCAATCGTACACTTAAGCACAAAATGTGGGTGCAATTCAGCTTACGTGGAGAGTATAAGTGGCTTGATATCTTACGTAATTTGCTATATGTGTATAATAACAGCAAACATCGCACAACCGGAATGAAATCAAAAGATATAACATTAGTCAATGAAGCAGAAATACTTGCGAGGTTTAATCGACAGTCAAAAATAGTTACAAAACCAAAGTTTAAAATTGGAGAAAAAGTAAGAGTGAGCAAGATAAAGCAAGTATTTGAGAAGGGCTATACACCTAATTGGTCAACAGAAATTTTTACAATCAGCCAAGTTATGGCTACTAATCCAGTTACTTATAAGCTAAAAGACTATCGCAATCAATCCATTGTTGGCGGTTTCTATGAACAAGAGCTGCTCAAGCCTAATTATCCAGACGTCTACCTTGTGGAGAAGGTGCTTAAAAAGCGAGGAAATCAGATTTATGTTAAATGGTTAGGATTTGACAATTCACACAATAGTTGGATAAGCAAATTAGATATGTAAAGGTTAAATAAATAAACAAATGCCGAATAAAAAATGATAGTTTTTTTCTTTATTTATTGCCCAATATTTTATTTATAATATACATGTACATATTGAAGATTGATACACACACACACACACACACACACACACCACACACGCACACGCATATATATATAACCATAAAGTTGATTATATACATACATACAATCAATCTTCATCTATTTTATATATTTTATAATGCCCCCACGGCAGAGTATCTGTTTCATTTGGTATGAGATATCTCTTATTATCATGTAGACCCAGAGCTAATTTTATTTGTTTCACAGTAAGCACTACATGAGCTTTAGACCGTATGATACACTGCTGTCTGTATTGTGTAGTTAAATTTAGTAAACACTGAAGATAGTCGTCGAAATTGATGGTTTTGCTAACAACTCCACTTTTCATACCTTTAGCTTTTTCATGTGGTCTTGGCCATTGACCCGTATGCTATACATTTTACTACGTAGTCCAACGAATTCTGTCATAATGCGGCCATTGCACTCATCCTTCATTAATCCTACAACCTTCTTATTGGCTTGTGGAATTCCAAATACATTATTAGATGAATAGTCCGAAGTATCAAAATTTGCAATATCGCTCTTAATCACTTCATAAATATCATCATTTCTTATTTCATATATTAAGCTGTCAGTATCAGTATATAGCAGTTTACAGCGATCCTCAAATTTCGTTTTCATATATTTGTAGTGCAAATCGTATACTAAAGTCTTCGATAAATCAAGTACACACAGTCCTACGTAAATTGGCTTGTTAATATGCACTTCAGTTTTTGCTAACTCTACAATAGCAAGATTTTCATCGATGATAGTACTGCTATGAAATTCTGGCTGTGCAATGCGAGCTTCTGCTCCATATCGACCTTCCTATTTAGTTAGTAATTTAACATTAACTCTTTTTCTCACATTTTCCATCGTCTTTCCAAAAACAGCATTATTCATTAATTTGTAGAGATTTTTTTCAAAATCATTTTTAGATGCTTGTCACATTCTACCGTTTAGATCAATGTATTCTTTGAGCCAGGGTCTTTGATTAAATTTCAGTATTCTATGAACTTTTTTGAGTTTTAATTCATTTTCTAGAGCTTGCTTCAAATTGCGATAGTGTAGAATGTATCGCGATTTCTGCTCAACAGTCGTGAGAAGTTTAGCTTGTGAGGAGCCTGGTGGTTTCTTGTGCTCTGGACAAAATGGTAGATCTTTATGTGTATCGTGTAAATGTTCTGGATACTCCAAGTCCACTTCAAGTATGTATCCAACTGGGGAATTATCCGGAATATTCAAATTTATTCGTTCTACATCATCAATCCATTCAAAGCCACCGTAGGGTAGATATTGTTGCATAGCCCAGCCATAGAGATTATTTACATCAAAGTACATGAGATATTTGGACTCCTTATCTACTTCATAATCATTGCCCATGTATTTGTTATTGGCTCGAGCATAACGGTTGGAACATTGACTCACTCCACCTCGTATACCGCGTTCAATGAACATAACCTGATCAATATCTCTAAGTAATTCGAGCTGTATTTTCGTATATTTGAGCATAGCATCCCAAGTTAAGCCTGGAGTTGTGTAATAATGTGCCGGATCTAAACCGTAAGCTTTCAGAGAGCTGTCGCGGAAATTTTCAAATACTTCTACCAAAAGTAGAACATCTGTTTTTAAGTACAAGTCTGAATATTCGCCTAAACTTGATATATTAAATGCTGTCCAAACTTTTTTTGCGTGTTCATAATCCTCGTTTGATATATGGCAGCTATTTAGTTTACTGTAGAATTCATCTTTCGATGGTAGCTTTGAAACTTCAAGTCTTTCCTCAGAGTCTAAATAATCATATGGGAAGACTCCTTTCCGTTTAAGTAATTGAAATTTCTCTTCAGTTAATAGTTCATCTCGTGAGAACTCTTGCCGCAAAATTCTAAGTTCCTCGAGATATGATGACAATTTGTCTAAGGATACTGCCATAAATCGGTAAGAATCTATGAATTTAAAGTTAATATCGTTTCCCTCAATGTGCTTGGTGAATGCGATGAAGCGTTCCTTATTCACTGGTAAAAGATCTACTCGTCCAGGAATGCTATTGGCAATATCCTTTATGAGAAAATGTGAGTCATAGCCAGTTAAATTATGAAATACCACTGGAATACTGTGTGAATCTTTATACTGTAAATTGCAATCTTCATGAGAAGCACCTCGATACCTAAAACATAAGAAAAGAAAAAAAACATAAGAAAAATGCAAAAATTTCCGCTTGAAGCATATTTAATTTTCTTTTAATCTTACCTTCCAGTCAGATGACAATGATCTCGAACACGCTTCTCTGCTAAAGGTTTCTCGCAAATGTGGCATAATGATGTATTTCGAAATTCTTGTTCTTGTTTTAAATTTAATGTTTCCATTGGTACTATGAACTTGAAGATAGTCTCAAATTTTTCTGCTAGCCTTTGCAGCTGCTCTGCAAACCATTTAGCAGGATATTTTCCTCTGTAGCTACTGTAGTGAGATAGAGAGTCATCATAACTGCACTTTAAATAATATCCAATACTAAATGCTTCATGTTCTTGATAAGCATTTCCAATTTCCACAGCTTTTAGAAGGCACTCAAAATCTGCGTATATGACGAATGGCACTTTTTCTTTATGATTAAAATTTTTAAACTGTAAAATTTTGTCTCTTGGTGTAGGCAAAGTTACTTTGTACTTGTTGAGTTGCATACAATCTTGTTCATGCAAGTTCAATTTATAATCATTTCTGAAATAATGTAGACACCGATCACAAAAATATTTTCGACCATCACGTTTTGAAAGTTGTGATCCAAACATAGTGGAATATCGATGAATCATTTTCAAAGTTTTCCGCCTGTTTACTTTCCTCATCATCTACGTAATAGTTTTGTAGAAGAAGAAGGTTGATGTGTGTTTCCTTCTTACATGATTTTATGTGAAGCGGTGCAATTTTTAAATTTCCACCACACTTTTTTAAAATATAAACATTAACCGAGATATTATTTTGTTTTTCAAATTTTGAAATCTATTTGGAGCTCACGGGAAATTCTATTCCTTTAAAATTTAATTCATCCTCATAAACCTTGTATGTTGATACTCTGCTAGTATTTGCGTTATTATGTGCTGGATGTAAAGCTGACAGTATTGCCCACTTGAAACATGCATCATCGAAATTCTGTACATTGATAGATGCATGCTTCTTCTGTATTTGCTGGGGTAAACTGATGTATGAGCCTCCTCGCATTGGATTATATTTGTTGATGTGTACAGATAAATTAAGAATCTGTCGAAGTGTCCAGCCGGAATCTTTTTCCAGAAATTCTTCCATGTCTTTTTCAATACGCTGTTGAACATTCTCAGTAAACCATTGCTTTAAATCAGTTGTTCGTAAAATCGGCTCCGCCTTTGTATTAACATACTTGATTTCTACTATCTCTTTGTCAGCTTTAAATATAATGTATTCAGCTGACAAGATAGTATACACTTTGAGAGCCTCTTCTTTTTTCAAAACATTTCTCATTTGAGATTGAAATAATGCTTGAGCGTCTTTCATAAATCTAGTTATATCTAAATTTTTTAAGTTGGTAATCGCTCCAGATTTAATACGATCACTGAAAGCAGACTCCATATTTTGCCATTTTACTCTGTCACTTCTTGCTTCACGCAAACCCGCACCACTCTTTAATAAACGCTTGAATCTACCTTGAATGCCTTTAAGTAATCCAATTGTCGATATAAAACTTTGTTTTTCTGCAACAGCGTTTCCATTTTTAAGCGAAATCCTTCTCAAGTTTCTTAGATTCTGGCTTCCTAGTTTAATCCACTTCGTAATTTCTTCAGGATTTACTTTTTTATAGGCTAAAAGCCCATATGCTTCTAGCATAATATTCACAAGTTTTTTACAGTCAAATGCTGACATAGTGATCACTTAAAACTTCGTTGCACAATGAAAGAATTCCAGCACCTCGTCGTATTTATAAGGCCCGTATGACTAATTATGAATAGAATAACAAATTTTAAGAATTTATGTTTATTTGGAAAAGGCGGACATCAAACGAACCAATGAATAAGCGAATATTATTTTTTATTAGCCGACGTTTCGGGAGCGTTAGATATACTCCCCTCTTCAGGGCTACAAGATATGTAAAAATGGTAAATGTACAACGTCATGATATTTTTTTAAATAAGAAAAACAAGTCGGAGAATTCCATAAAATTTTTTACCATAAACAATTATTCAGTCATTATTAAAACATTCGGTCCTGCCGCACATACATCCACGAGAACTACACCAAACTTTGAGGAAAACGTTAAGAAAATTTAAAATTTAAAAATAATATTGTATTGAATTAAGAATAAAATAGATATCAAACTGTAACTTACTACCAACTTATGCGTAATTCTCTCATGATTACTATCGGATAAGGCGAGTGCCATCTCCGATAAATAAACTAACAATGAGAGGCATATGTGACTTGTTAAACGGGGGAACAATAGGCGATTTGGAAAAACTGTTGGGGATCAAGGGTAGGGAGGCAAGAGCTGGAAGTGGGAGAAACGGCACACGGAGCTGTTCGAGTGATATAGGAGAGCACGAAACGAGGAAGTGGGCAGAGCTAAGCCTATACAGCGAGAGAGTCCTCGCTAAGTAAACGTGCTCGTGTGTACCACTTCCACGTTCACGTGCGCTCCCAATCATTCGGCAGGCTCATGGACGTATAGAATGGGGAAAAGGAGTATGGAAAGGCGAATGCACCGACACACAGCACCGAGCTAAGAATTGCAATGCAGTCTGATCAATTTCACAGTGTCTTTATATGATTTTTTTAGAAATTGGGTGTCTTCTATGCGGTTAAGAGTATTGCTGTGATAGTAGATGTTAAGCATTTCCGAAAAAGAGCGTCTAAAAAAGTTAGATTCTTTGTCAAGGATTTTGGCTTTTTCGAAGTCTATATTGTGTCCTGTTTCTGACACATGCATGGCTAAGGCAGAAGTATTAACGCAATTTCTTACGTCTCTATTGTGTTCATTAATACGTAAATTCATTTTTCTTTTGCTCATTCCAATATAAGTTGAAGAGCAGTTATGGCAATCTATTTTATAAACAATACCACTGGTGTCAAGCTTACGGAGGTGGTCCTTTCCTAAGGTTATTATGCAGTTGAATTTATTAATGGTACTATTGATTGGGATAATATTATTTTGGAAAAGGATATGATTAATTTTAGGAGTCAGATATTTAATAAACGGTAAAAGTATTTTTGGCTTTAACAAAGTAGCGCGTGAGATTCTATTAGTGATAGTGTTATTATTATGACTGTTACGGATGTATTCGAGTCTAATCCCGAAGTATTTGTTTATTATTTCGCGTGGATAGTTATTGCATAGAAGATAGTGGAAAGAAAGGTCGAGATTACTACGGTGGAATTGTGGGTCGGAGAGTTTTATGGACTTGTCAACAAGGTTGTAGATAATGGCTATTTTTTGAGAGTGGGGGTGGTGGGAAAAATAATTAATGTAGCGTCCGGATGCTGTGTTTTTTCTGTACCAGTTGGTGACGATTCTATTGTCGCGTGATCTTATTAATTCTATGTCCAGAAAACAGATGCTGTTGTTATGTTCGCGTTCGATGGTGAATTGGAGGTGACCATTATATCCATTAAAGGAGGAAAGAATCTCTTCCGTTTTGTCTTTTTTAGGAATAAGAATGCAATCGTCCACATATCTTCTATACAGCAATAACTCATTATTATAACTATTAAGACAAGTAGTTTCAAGTGACTCAAGAGTAATGTCAGCAAACCAAGGGCTAGTGCAAAAACCCATAGGGGTACCCATGATTTGTTTATAAATTCTATTATTGAACTGTAAATATGTTGAATCCAAAAGAAGTTTTATACCATGCATAAATTCTAATTTAGAGAGGTTGATCTTATTGTTCAAGTATATCCATTTTTTGGCGACAGCTTGTAAAACAAGATCAGCTGGGATGTTGGTAAACAAAGACACTACGTCAAAAGAAACTAACTCATACTCATCTGTAATTTTTAAATTGTCGGTTATTTCTTTTAATTCAAAGCTGTTTTTAATTGAGGATTTCGGGCGTGGAAAATATTTATTAAACAGAAGGGAGAGGCTTTTATCTAAGGCATAAGTAGGACTACCTACGGCTGACACAATGATTCTTATTGGATTGCCTTCTTTATGGATCTTTACTAAGGCGTAAGCTCTAGCAAGATTAGTGACGTTAATATCTGCCCGTAACACGTGTGAGAAACATTCGTCTGTATCTAAAACACCTTTGTTTTTCCAGTCTTTAATTAGAGTTTTGATATTTTTCTGTAGTGAATTTAGAGGGGATCTATTAATTTTGCAATAAAAATTTGTGTCAGATAGCGCCGATTCCACTTTCTCTATGTAGGCATCTTTTTCCATCACTACTGTAACATTACCCTTGTCCGCTTTCCTGACGAAAATACTGGGATTATTTTTTAAAAAACGTTTGGTTTTAATGAAATTGTCTTTGATTATTCTATCACTGTGACTAAGATGTAAGCGTTTACTACCTTTGATAAAGTTATTAAAGGTAGAAAGCAGGTTATCTCTGATTTCTTCTTTATTGTTCTCAAGATTTCTCAAATTGCTTTCTACTGCCTTAACATACTCGAACATAGAGCGTCTATCTAAATCCAAAGTGAAATTGAATTTGTGCAAAGGTTGAGCGTCTCAATTGCAAAACTCGGTAACTGTGTGTGTGAGAGATTGACCAACCATCTATCCTTGGTATTTGTAATGTTATTGTTTAGGGTAGTCAAACTAACGTTAGATTCTGAATTTCGAAAATCTGATCCAACCGTTACACTTTTGTCAGAAGCTTTTAACAGACTATTAAATTTATTAATGTGGATATGTGAAACTTTATCACTAATGATATCCAAGGTATTATTGTAAAATTGTAAGAATTTTTTAGCATATGTTACAGAAGTTGCATTTGTGAAGTTAATTATGGACGCGTTGATTTGTGTAAGCAAAAACTGCAGATGAATGTTAAGGTCAAAGATTTCGATATTCAAAATCTTTTTCCGAACATACCTCGACAGATGGTTAGTCTTAGCACTCGCAAATTTACTGTTGAAGGAAATGTTTTTAAAGTACTTACACATGCTCTCAATGTGCTTAGGAAATATGTCATAGCTTCTGCATTTAACTAGGAATTTAAGTTCACATTCGAATTTCTTATGTTTCTTTAGTAGTTTGGTGAGTTTTACACAAGTTGTTTTGGCATCCAAGCCAAAGTCTTCTTTTATAAAGTTGATCGTCTTGTACAAATTTAGGGTGTTTTTTTTTCCCGGGTCATGAAGAATCCGTCACAGAATGACGTTGTCTGGAGAGAAGAGTTGGTGACCTTCCTTTTTGACATATCTTATAGAGGTTGTTGAGGTGTAGTTGGCATATAGTGTCCCAATGCCTAGTAGATATCGTTAAAGTACGTTCGTGATATTTAAGTTTATTTGGAAAAGGCGGACATCAAACGAACCAATGAATAAGCGAATATTATTTTTTATTAGCCGACGTTTCGGGAGCGTTAGATATACTCCCCTCTTCAGGGCTACAAGATATGTAAAAATGGTAAATGTACAACGTCATGATATTTTTTTTAAATAAGAAAAACAAGTCGGAGAATTCCATAAAATTTTTTACCATAAACAATCATTCAGTCATTATTAAAACATTCGGTCCTGCCGCACATACATCCACGAGAACTACACCAAACTTTGAGGAAAACGTTAAGAAAATTCAAAATTTAAAAATAATATTGTATTGAATTAAGAATAAAATAGATATCAAACTGTAACTTACTACCAACTTATGCGTAATTCTCTCATGATTACTAACGGATAAGGCGAGTGCCATCTCCGATAAATAAACTAACAATGAGAGGCATATGTGACTTGTTAAACAGCTTTGAATTAAAAGAAATAACCGACAATTTAAAAATTACAGATGAGTATGAGTTAGTTTCTTTTGACGTAGTGTCTTTGTTTACCAACATCCCAGCTGATCTTGTTTTACAAGCTGTCGCCAAAAAATGGATATACTTGAACAATAAGATCAACCTCTCTAAATTAGAATTTATGCATGGTATAAAACTTCTTTTGGATTCAACATATTTACAGTTCAATAATAGAATTTATAAACAAATCATGGGTACCCCTATGGGTTTTTGCACTAGCCCTTGGTTTGCTGACATTACTCTTGAGTCACTTGAAACTACTTGTCTTAATAGTTATAATAATGAGTTATTGCTGTATAGAAGATATGTGGACGATTGCATTCTTATTCCTAAAAAAGACAAAACGGAAGAGATTCTTTCCTCCTTTAATGGATATAATGGTCACCTCCAATTCACCATCGAACGCGAACATAACAACAGCATCTGTTTTCTCGACATAGAATTAATAAGATCACGCGACAATAGAATCGTCACCAACTGGTACAGAAAAAACACAGCATCCGGACGCTACATTAATTATTTTTCCCACCACCCCCACTCTCAAAAAATAGCCATTATCTACAACCTTGTTGACAAGTCCATAAAACTCTCCGACCCACAATTCCACCGTAGTAATCTCGACCTTTCTTTCCACTATCTTCTATGCAATAACTATCCACGCGAAATAATAAACAAATACTTCGGAATTAGACTCGAATACATCCGTAACAGTCATAATAATAACACTATCACTAATAGAATCTCACGCGCTACTTTGTTAAAGCCAAAAATACTTTTACCGTTTATTAAACATCTGACTCCTAAAATTAATCATATCCTTTTCCAAAATAATATTATCCCAATCAATAGTACCATTAATAAATTCAACTGCATAATAACCTTAGGAAAGGACCACCTCCGTAAGCTTGACACCAGTGGTATTGTTTATAAAATAGATTGCCATAACTGCTCTTCAACTTATATTGGAATGAGCAAAAGAAAAATGAATTTACGTATTAATGAATACAATAGAGACGTAAAAAATTGCGTTAATACTTCTGCCTTAGCCATGCATGTGTCAGAAACAGGACACAATATAGACTTCGAAAAAGCCAAAATCCTTGACAAAGAATCTAACTTTTTTAGACGCTCTTTTTCGGAAATGCTTAACATCTACTATCACAGCAATACTCTTAACCGCATAGAAGACACCCAATTTCTAAAAAATCATATAAAGACACTGTGAAATTGATCAGACTGCATTGCAATTCTTAGCTCGGTGCTGTGTGTCGGTGCATTCGCCTTTCCATACTCCTTTTCCCCATTCTATACGTCCATGAGCCTGCCGAATGATTGGGAGCGCACGTGAACGTGGAAGTGGCACACACGAGCACGTTTACTTAGCGAGGACTCTCTCGCTGTATAGGCTTAGCTCTGCCCACTTCCTCGTTTCGTGCTCTCCTATATCACTCGAACAGCTCCGTGTGCCGTTTCTCCCACTTCCAGCTCTTGCCTCCCTACCCTTGATCCCCAACAGTTTTTCCAAATCGCCTATTGTTCCCCGTTTAACAAGTCACATATGCCTCTCATTGTTAGTTTATTTATCGGAGATGGCACTCGCCTTATCCGATAGTAATCATGAGAGAATTACGCATAAGTTGGTAGTAAGTTACAGTTTGATATCTATTTTATTCTTAATTCAATACAATATTATTTTTAAATTTTGAATTTTCTTAACGTTTTCCTCAAAGTTTGGTGTAGTTCTCGTGGATGTATGTGCGGCAGGACCGAATGTTTTAATAATGACTGAATAATTGTTTATGGTAAAAAATTTTATGGAATTCTCCGACTTGTTTTTCTTATTTAAAAAAATATCATGACGTTGTACATTTACCATTTTTACATATCTTGTAGCCCTGAAGAGGGGAGTATATCTAACGCTCCCGAAACGTCGGCTAATAAAAAATAATATTCGCTTATTCATTGGTTCGTTTGATGTCCGCCTTTTCCAAATAAACTTAAATATCACGAACGTACTTTAACGATATTTAAGAATTTATTGTAATCTTATGTCCTTTGGAGGTAGCAAATTTAACGAGAATAAACTAATAAAACTGCTGTGACTGTGGCAAGTATATATGCTATTAATTCAAAACACGAATGTTCTGCTCTCGTCTCCGAGCAACACTAAAAAGCTCTCCGTCTTGTCTCCTTGTATGAGCCTACTTCAGCGCCCTCACTCTTATCGTTTGTATAAGCAGTTAACCAAAACAGTATTTTGATTTACCGTGGAAAATTCCATGAAATACTATTAAGTTTTGGAGCCGTTGACAGGAAACGGTTGAAATCTGATACCTTCTTGAGCACAACATGCGATGACGTCACCGTGTAGCTTCTCATCGGAGTTTGCTTCAGCGTCCACCCCGTGAGCACATTTTCTTCGAAACATTACTGAGATTCAAAATACACATCTTATGAAAAAAGGGTGGGCTTCGAAAAGACTAGCGTCACTATATACGCACTCCAGATGTGAAAAAAGGAACAACACTTCCTCAAACGTGCACACGCACGTGTGTGCATGGGTCAGCGTCGTAAAAAAATACGACCCTATTTACGCATCAAGCATACTTGAGATAAAAACTATACATCCCGTTGTGTTGGGCCAGCCTGGTTTACAGTTCAGCATGCTATAGCCGAAATATACTTACTGAGTTAGAGTCATATCACACATGCAAGCCACCTCGAAAACTCTCTCTCTCTCTCACTCGTTCCCTCTCTCGCTCTCTCTCACTCGTTCCCTCTCTCGCTCTCTCTCACTCGTTCTCACTCGCTATCTCTCTCTTTCCTGTCACATCTCTACCTATGCTCTCTACCTCTTCCACCCCCTCCGCCTCCTCCTCCTTCGCGTTGTCTCTCTCTGAAAATAAGCTGTTTAACGGCTATTTTTAGCTCTTTCTCGCTTGAGCGACCCCTCGGAAAAGCTTGAAAAGTAATGAGAGGGGTCACGCTCGGTTTCAGCGGCACGCGCCCGCGGCTAAGATTTTACACGTGTGCTCAGCGGGAGGTGCTCCGAGGCTAGACTCTCGGCCGCTCATATATGAGCTTATAAGCGCCGCCGCCGCCGCACGCCCGGGATCGCTAGTAAATAACAATTTGAGCGGTTTGAAAAACGTTACAATAAAATACGGATAATTTTTTTATTCGATGACGTCATTACGTAAGGGTAGAAGCTTCTCGAAAGTGGGCGGAGCCTCATCTGCCCGTCTCAACTATCAGAGCGCTGCACAGAGCGGCTGGTGGGCGAGTGGTGGGGGGGTCGCAGAACTGTCCTAGTTTACCTACTGATAAGTATTATTTTTCTACTAGAAGATATATTTTGTAAAATATAATACAATAAAAAAACGATACTTTGTGTAATCTTTTTCATTTTCAGATTATACAGTTCTCAGTCTTCGGTGAATATACATATCGTGTTATATTATAACTAATGATATTGAAAATAATGAAAAAAAAGAAACTGAGCCAAAATTGAGTTTAGCAGGGAGAATTACTATATATGGAGACTCAAACTGTATTGATGATAGTCATTCCCAGAAATTTTTGTATCACCATCCAAATTTGTATAAATTTTATTGTAGGTGGTATGGCATGCTTCTGGATGTTAGATGCAATTTTCAGATATTCTACTACTGGACGAATTTCACCAGTTTTCATAGAGGAAGAAAATAGGATTAAAATCACAAAAAATATTATGGCATTAGGTGCAACAGCCCTTCTCAAAAGCATGGAAGATAGCCATCTCAATCGTTATAGTAAAGTGCTAGAACCACCAAGTTCAGGCAAGGTTTATCGAATACACCCTTTGTGTCCAATTTCAACTTTAGCCACACCAGAACCAGTTAACGAAACTGCACTAGTGTTTATAAACAACTGCCTGAAGAAATGGAAATCTACAAGCGTCATCTACAAGAAAATTACGTAGAAATATCCTGATTTGATTCTTTCATGTGTATGCAAGATCAAAATGATTCCCAAAACGTAACGAAAGCGGTTAGGAACCAACAACTAAGATGTTTATTTAGACAGTATTGCACTCAAAGTATGAAAATGTATTATGTTTTGAAGTAAGTTCTTCAAAATAAGAAAAGAAAATTGTGATTTTAATAAATCATCTATCTAGCTGAAAATTATATTGATAACAAATAACGTAGTGATTATTAAAAAATGACATCTAATCAGTTTTTTGTGTAATAAATAAAATAAAATACCGGTATGATCTGTTGCATGAAGTGTTTATAATCATACAACTTCTACTTAAAATCAGTTTGAAATATTTTGAGGATAGCTCAATAAATAATTACGTCTTATGAGGTTCATAAACTTCATAATAAGCTTTTGAATAGAAGAATATGTTACTATTTAATTTATGATACTTATTTGAAATATTGGTCTGAGCCTTAGTTTAAAAAGCATTTGTCATCTTCAAGAAACTTAGTCGATATCAGTGCTGTGCTGTTGTACATATTTACTCAAGCACCAATTAAACGATTATGTCAATTGAAAAAAGCGAAAATTATGTGTTATTGTGAAAATTTCAAGGAATAGAATTGCTCAGTTAATCTAATTTATGATTTTTTCACGGTAGGAGACGTCAAAATGTTTCAGAGAAGTTCTTAGTAAATATTTTTGTAGACAAGATTCAGATAATAATTTTTAAAAGTTTTATCTATACAAGAATCTCAAGAAAGCTTTTATTCTCAGTGATTTTTAGTTAATAAACTGGTTGTGTTTTTTTACAAGATTATGTGTGGCAATGATGGGTAATTAATTTAAGTAGTTCCAATCAATAATAATTTCAAGAACTTATAAATCTCTACTATAAAAGAATATCGGGATTATTTATTGACAAGTAAAATACACACTTTACCATTCACCCACATGACCTAGAGAAAATAGAAAATAGATCTAAAATATTTGCTGGTAAGATCTCATTATTATTATTAAATCTAGAAAATTTACTCACATGAGAACAAATATTAAAAAATCTATATTCTACTTATTTATAGGTTGTGACTGTGCTTTTTCTGAAACATTTTTTGTAGCCATTGTAAATATAAGTTTTCAACATCACTTTTATGGATTTTTCTCTCATCACGCTAATTTGAATTTCATGCTAATGCTTGTCCATATGTTGGTAGTAGAATTACTATAAACAACTGCCTGAAGAAATGGAAATCTAGAATAGTCATCTACAAAAAAATAACGTAGAAATATATCCTGATTTGATTCTTCAAAGTGTATACAAGATTCAAATGATTCTCAAAATGTGACAAAAGCTGTTATAGGAAGCAACAACTAAGATGCTTATTTAGACAGTATTGCACTCAGAGTACGAAAAACTGCTGCCAATTCATTGGCCCGTGCCTCCCACAAACTTAATTTGCTTATACCTTTAATTAAATTTTAATAACAAAATTTATAACTTTTGTAACAATTTATGACATAATTATAATTAAATTCATTTATGAAGATTAGAAAGTATTAATTTTTAAATTATGTATACAATATGAATAAAATTATAGGTATGATTTTTTTTTAAATTGTGTGTGAAAAATAAATAAAATAATTGATTTTAATATTATCGTCAAAAACTTTTAAAATTCCTAAATAACATATACTTCAAATTATATTTTCTTTGTGAAATTTCACACACAGGGTACCTGTCTCTAGTGGTATGCCTGTCCATATTTGTGTACTCTTTTTGTAATTTCCGATGTAAGAAAAAGGTTCTAACCTTAAAAATAATAAATGGCTATTACAAAACAAAAACAGGTATACAACACGCGCGCATAGCGCATATCGCATGTCATTTCCATTTTCTAGTATACATAAATGCGTTCCCGAATAATTACGATTTCTAAAGAGGGCTAAAATAGTTTTAACCTCAAATATCTCTGAAATTCATAAACGAATTCTTTTACCCTAAGAACTCTTCTAATAAATAATATACAAACTCTACATCTCCACCAAATATCAAAGAAATTGAAGCAATTTTAATGTAGTTATATTGTGCGACAACAAAGAAAGTCGTTTTCAAAAATACTAAAATTTTAAATATCAAACATCTCAAAAATAACCATACAATCTGAATGAAATTTCACACAAGTATTGCCTATATCGCATACAAAATAGTCTATAAATTTCAAGCTGATACATGAAGTCGTCATTGAGAAATTACGCTTTTGAAAAAAACTGTAAAAAATTTTTAACCTTAAATATCTCTAAAAATCATGAGACAATTCTTTTATCTAAAGAACTTATACGATAATATATTAACTCTACATCTCCACAAAATTTCAACATGATTAAACCAATTTTTGGTTTCTCTAGTTATAATGTGACAAAGAAAATGACTTTGTAAACGAAAATTTTCAAAATCAAATATCTCAAGCAATAATCGTACGATCTAGATCAAAATTCGCACACATATTATTTATATCACATACAAAATTGTCTATAAATTTGGAGCTGATATATGGAGCCGTTCTCGAGAAATTACGATTTGAAAAAAAGGTTAAAAAATTTTAACCTCAAATATTTCTGAAATGTCTGGACTAATCATTTTGCCCAAAGAACTCGACCAAGAGCTATCCAAAATCTACCTCTACAAGGAATTTCGAAGCGATTAAGTCAATTTTACTCCCGTAATCGTTGGACATACAAAACTCAAATGAATTCAAATTTTTACAGATTATAGCTATTTATATACTGCATTATCATGATTCTTCTCAAGAAAATTGACCGTTTAGTTTAGGAGTTATAAGCTTTAAAAAAAAAAAAATACGTTTTTGTTAATAACAAAAGAACCGTCATAGCTAGAGATTTTTTTTTTTTGTTTAGAAAATATAGGTATTTTAATGCTCTTTCGAATGCTATCCATTCGATTCAAATATCTCGATCTTATCATAAAAAAAAAGCAAAAATCAATTTTGAGAACATCGATAATTCGAAATAAAACAAAAACGCATCGGCGAATCAAAAAACGAGTTTTTGATTCGCCATCACACAAAGAAAACAAAAAAAATGAGACCTGTCCGGTCAAAATCGATTAGTAGATGCTGAGATCCAGGCGTACACAGACACACACACACACACAAACACACACCCACACACACGCACGCACGCGCACACACAAACACACACACACACACACACACACAAACACACACATACACACACACATTTTTCGAAAATCATGTATTTTGATTCCTTATACCTCGAAAAACAATTATAACATGTTTTTACAACAACTCAAAAATTACTATCACAAAGCTTCCTCTAGGAGGAAGCAAAAGTATTATGTTTTGAAGTTAGTTCTTCAAAATAAAAAAAGAAAATTGTGATTTTAATAGATCATCTATATAGTTGAAAATCATACTAGAGCTGGTGAAGTTTTTTGAATATTTATGGAATAATGGGTGCTTTTCTTGCAGGATTGGAAACTCACTGATAGAAAATAACGAAGTGATCTGCCCGATACAAGTATATTATTCTTTCTCAAAAAGTGACATCTAATCAGTGTTTTGTGTTAAATAAAATGCCAGTATGATGATGTGTTACATGAAATCAAATCAGTGTTTATGATCAACAATTTATAAATAAATAGTGTAAATAAACAGTGTTTATAATCAACAATTCAAATAAATAAAAAAATAAAATAAAAAGAAATAAAATCAAATTTTACATCTACTTACATCTACTAAAGCAGATAGAAATATTTTGAGAGTAGCTCAAGTGTGTATTATAAGTAATTATGTGTTATGAGATTCATAAAATTTATAATAAGCTTTTGCATAGAAGAAAATATTGGTGAGTGTTACGTGAGTATATAAATATACAATATAATTTATGATGCTGATTTAAAATCTGAGCTTTGGTTTAAAAAGCATTTGTCACCTTTTTTATAATTCAAGAAACTTAGTCGATATCAGTACTGTGCTGTTGTACATATTTACTCAAGCACCAATTAAAAGATTATGTTAAGTGATCATAGAAATACTGAAAAGAGGGAAAATGATGTGTTATTGCGAAAATTTCAATGAATAAAAGTGCTCAGTTAATCTAATTTATGATTTTCTCACAGTAGGAGACGTCAAAATGTTTCAGAGAAGTTCTTAGTAAATATTTTTTTATACAAGATTCAGATAATGATAATTCTTAGTTCATCAACTGATTGTGTTTTGAATTATACAAGATTATGTGTGGCAATAATCGGATATTAATTAAAGTAGTTTCAATTCATAATATCAAGATCTTATATCTACTATAAAAGAATGTCGAGAAAGCTTTTTTTCTCACAATGCTTCTTAGTTCATAAACTTGTGTTAAATTTACAAGTTATGTAGCAATGATGGGTAGTGATAATTTAAAAAAATCCAAGTGTTGAGAATAATATAATTAATGATTGACTTATGCTGAGGGGCGTCAAATATTTCAGAGGAGCCACGGTTGAAAAGATCTGGTAGAGCCAGATAAAAAAGGTGCAGAAACCTAATATCCTACGCAGTTTCTGCACCTGAATCTGAAAATTTTTATTAGTTTTTATCGGACCTTCTCAACGGAATGGTCTATCAATATTACAGTACATATGTAAAATTTAAGAAAATAAAAAATAGATACTTTGTGTGATTTTTCTTTTTCATTTCAGATTCTCACAGCCTTTGATGAATATATTACACAGTACAATTCAAGTAAACATTCCAGCTTTAATAAAAAGAAATTTCTTATGTATGAAAGTACACATGATTCAGGTACTAATTTCAAGAAGTTATATCTACTATAAATTATATAAATAATATATAAATTACTGTAAACCCTCTCTCCTTCTCTCTCAACATCCGTCAAACTGAGTACCAAAAACTTTAATGGGGGCTTAAATATTTTTTTAAAACAATCTACACGTTTTTTAAAAGCTAACTTTTTAAGTACGTTCTAACACCACAATTTGTCTAGTCATTTTAATTCTTCTAGTCTCATCTATTCAATAAGCACTCTTTACAAATGGTAATATAATTTTTTCCATGACTGTACAAATAATAATATTTTTCAAAAAATGTAGTAGATTTGACCGTTCGTTGGTTGGAGTTAAGTATTTAAGATAAATAATTTACTCGATCGATCAATTCGAACCATTTTATTAATGATTTGGAAATTCAAATCCGACGTTTCGACAGTTTTGTTGACTGACTTCATCAGGGCTACACATGAAATAACAATAAAGTTGTATAAATAATAATAAAAATAAATTATATATTAAGTCGGTGCAAAACTGGTTAACTGACCTTTAAAAAATTATGAGAATTACATAGTAACTTAAGCGTTACTTCGTCAATATATAACAGTCATGGCTGTACAGCTTATTGAAAATGACATTAGCTGACTAAAAATATATGGAAATTAAGAACGTTAGTATGTAAATCAAATAATCAAAAAGTGAAAATTAGGATAAAACGCAATTCTTACTATTACTCTCCGCATCGAGCACATCGTGAATAAGCGAGAGCGGCGAAAATTGCGTTTTATATACTTTTTCAGACAAATTAAACGGAAAAATTTGAATAAACGAAGGAGTAAATTAAAGGATAGTTAGAAGCGCGCGTATATGTTCACAAATTCAAAAATTCAAAAAGAGGCGCGATCGAGGCGATCGCTCTGGAGCAAACAGAAAGGCCGACGTGAGGAAGACACCAACATTAGATAGGGAAGTGTGAATGTGTGTGTGTTAATGTGTGAGTACAAGATTCGTGCGCTCAGCTAATTCCACGCGTCGCACCTATATTCAGTGAAGAGAGTAGAGGGACGGGGGGATCGAGAGTCGGGATACTTCCATGCGCTACATGATCACCTAATACCCAAGCGACCGAGAGAGCTCACCGATGATTAACAATTTTTACTACGACGCGGCTTTTTATTGTTAAAATGAGCATTAATAAGTTTCATAGAATCCTTATATATAACTTTTGAAAAAACGCGTATCCCCAATTTTATTAAGACCATTTGGTTGTTGATGTATATGCAACATTTCAGAAAAAAGGCGTTTACACCTATTGTTTTTCACATCCAAAATCTTTGCATTTTCAAAGTCAAACTTGTGACCGGTGCAAGCGATGTGCTCCGATAAGGCCGAACGGTCAAGTCTCTTTCTGATAGCATAATCGTGTTCGTATAATCTTTTTTTGAATTTTCTTTTCGAAGTGCCTATGTAAGAGGCCTTGCAATTTTTGCAATTAATTTTGTAAACTATATTTGGAGTATTTTTTGCACAATTTGTCCTTGCCTAGTTTTATGAGACTATTGAATTTATTTATATTGCTATTGATAATCATTGGTTTTTGAAATTTGCTATTTCTAAGGGCTTTACTGATATTGTAGTTCAATTTTTTAATGTACGGTAAGACAATGAATTTAGGATTATTGGAACGTTTTTTAAGAATAAGTTTTTTGGTAAAAGAGATGTGAACGAGTTTTTTCTGAATATGTTTATTAATGGTATTAACCGGGAAGTTATTAGCTGTGAGCAGTTTTTTGATAATCTGGAGGTTTTCTTCGTGGAAAGATTTATTGGATAATTTAATTGCTTTGTTGACTAAACTGTAAATAATAACAACTTTCTGTGAGAACGGGTGGGAGGGAAAGTAAGTTTATATAGCGGCCCGAGGCTGTATAGGGTAGGTTTCCGATACCAATTCGTAATAATTTTATTATTATCTAAGCTTCTAATAATATTAATATCAAGGAAACTAATTCTATTATTTTTTTCAATTTCATGCGTAAATTTCAAATTATCATCAAATGAATTAAAACTGTTAAGGATCTCAAGAATTATATTAGAACTAATAATAAAAAATTAATCATCGACGGATCTTTTGTAAAAAATAACGACGTTATCAGTAGATTTTAAGCATGCATTTTCGAGCAATTTTAAAACAAGATGGGCGAACCAAGGGCTACTACACAAATCCATAGAAGCGCTGAGGATTTGTTGGTAGAATTTATAGTTAAATTGAAAAAAGTTGAATCGAGGAGGATCTCTATACCTTCTAAAATCTCTTGTTTAGTGATGAGGAGGATATTGCCGAAGTAATGCCATTTTTTACTAAGAGCAGCTAGGATGGCTTTTTTAGAGAGATTTGTGAAAAGTGAAACGATGTCAAATGAAACTAATTTGAAATTATTAGGTACCCGCGTAAAAAAAATTATGTTCATACGAACTTCATAAGAAGTTTAGATTCATATGAACTTTATATGAAGTTGTTTAATGAGACTGAGCCGAACTTCCATTTTAACAGTTTTAATGAAGTTTATGAAACATTCATATAAAGTAAATGTCATCAATGTATATAAAAAGTTCATACAAAGTTTATAGAAAGTTTATAAAAGTTTGAGTTATTACAACTGTACATGATGTTCATACGAACTTCATGTCACTCCTAGCTTTGTTGGTCGTTCTAACCTGACTGCTGGTCGATTCCTCGTCAACAGTTAGGACGGCCAGCCGACCTGGGCGAGAGTAAGAGCGAGAAGAGTAAAAGGAGGTAGCGCTGCTATGCTGGGAACGCGGCGGGCGAGAAGGCGTGTGACTGTGAGAGCTTCGCACGTCATCTTCGAGTAGAAGAAGCATATATGCAGCCGTCCCCGCGTTAAGGCTTGTGCCGAGTACAACTCAAAGATGGGATACCAGAGACGACAAAGCGCTGTTCCTGGACACCCACCCTCGCCACACAGCCTACGACTCGGCGTCGTCCACTTCGACGACGACGTGCACTTTGACTTGTAGACCATCACCCTCGTCCCGTTCTCTTCGGCTACACGGCTATAACGTAGCACAACCACACGAATTCCTTCAGCAAGGTCTAGCGGTCGACTGCTGCTGAATGCTGAGGCCTGAAAAAATCAAAATATTCTCAAAGAACATATTCTTCTTCAAACAAAAATGTCGTTATATACTTAAATATGTGAAAAATGTTGTAGGAAGGAAGGTATATTTGGATTTTAAAATATGTGTATAAAGGTTAAGAGGTTAAAGAGTACTACCTCATTACGAAAAAGACTGAATAATTCTTTTACTTATCTGATTATTTTCTCCGCTTCAAGTGTGCAAAGTTCTGCATAATATTCGTTGCTGTAGCTCGACTTCCATTCATTTCCATAAAATACACCGTTGATCGGAAAAAATACGAAAAAAATATTATTAATATAAACAAATACAGACGGTAGACAACATACAGTGTGAAATTTGTAAGAATTTATTTTGTATAACTATATCTATGTAACGAAGAACATTTAACCAATTTCAGTCAGCTACAGTTATCAAAATATTTTTCTTGTAATTATCCCGATCGATGATGTATCTTATGGAAATGGATAGAAGTCGAGCTACAGCGAGGAATATTATGCAGAACTTTGCAGACTTGAAGCAGAGAAAATAATCAGATAAGTAAAGGAATTATTCAGTCTTTTTCGTAATGAGGTAGTACCCTTTAACCTCTGAACCTTTATACACATATTTCAAAATCCAAAAATACCTTCCTTTCTACAACATTTTTCAAATATTTAAGTATATAACGATATTTTTGTTTGAAGAAGTATATGTTCTTTCTGAATTTTTTGATTTTTTCAGGCCTCACCATTCAGCAGCAGTCAACCGCTAGACCTTGCTGAAGGGATTCGTGGGGTTGTGCTACGTTATAGCCATGTAGCCGAAGAGAAAGGGACGAGGATGATGATCTACAAGTCAAAGTTCACGTCGGCATCGAAGTGGACGACGCTGAGTCGTAGGCTGTGTGGCGAGGGCGAGTGCCCAGGAAGAGCGCTTTGTCATCCCTGGTATCCTATCTTCGAGTTGTACTCGGCACTGGCGTTGATGCAGGGACGGGCTGCAGATAGTCGACCACACGCACGCGCGCACGCGCGCGCGCTTATATATATGCTCGTTCTCCTCGAAGATGACGTGCGAGGCTCTCACACAGTCGCGCCCGTTCTCGCCTGCCGCGTTCCCGGCACGGCAGCGCTATCTCCCGCGCACTTTTACTCTTCCCGCTCTTACTCTCTCCCAGGTCTGTTGGTCGTCCTAACTGTTGCTGAGTAATCGACCAGCAGTCAGGTTAGGACGGCCAACGAACTTGGGAGCGACATGATGTTCGTATGAACTTCGTATAAAGTTGTAATAACTCAGACTTTTTATAAACTTTCTATAAACTTTGTATAAACTTTTTATATACATTGATGATATTTACTTTATAGGCACTTTTCATAAACTTCATTAAAACTGTTAAAATGGAAGTTCGGCTCAGTCTCATTGGACAAATTCATATGAAGTTCATATGAATCTAAACTTCTTATAAAGTTTGTATGAACATAATTTTTTTTACGCGAGTAAATAAAAATTGTCTAAAACATCTTTCAGTTTTGTGCTGCTTTTTAGGTAAGATTTAGGTTTCGGAATAAATTTAATGAGAAAAGAATTTAAACATTTATCAAGAGTGTAAGTAGGACTGTTAAAGGTTGAAACTGTAATGTGAACCGGAAAATTTTCTTTATGAATTTTTGCTAAAGCATATGCTCTCGGGAGATTAGTATTTTCGATGTGAGAAACCGAGATGGGAGAGAAAAATTCGTGTCATTCAAAAACACCTTTTTTAGACCATCTGTTTAATAGGTACTTAATGGAGTTTTGTAATTTATTGATTGGATTATATTTTATTGGCTTGTAATATTTTCTGTCATTGAGGACGTTTTCAACCTTTTCTATGTAATCTGATTTGTTCATGACAACGGTAACATTACCTCTATCAGCTCTAGCAATAAAAAGATCGGGGTTGGAATTTAGAAATTCTATGGCTTTGTTAAATTTAGTCAGAATGATTTTATCTTCAAGATCAATATGATCTCGCACGAATCTTGTACTCACACATTGACACACACATTCACACTTCCCCACCTAATGTTGGTGTCTTCCTCACGTCGGCCTTTCTCGATTCAACTTTTTTTCAATTTAACGATAAATTCTACCAACAAATCCTGGGCGCTGCTATGGGTTTCTGTAGTAGCCCTTGGTTCACCGATCTTGTTTTAGAATTGCTCGAAAATGCATGCTTAAAATCTACTGATAACGGCGTTATTTTTTACAAAACATACGTCGACGATTAATTTTTGATTCTTAGTTCTAATAAAATTCTTGAGATCCTTAACACTTATAATTCATTTGATGATAATTTGAAATTTACGCATGAAATTGAAAAAAATAATAGAATTAGTTTCCTTGATATTAATATCAAGGAAAGAAAGAAGAAGCTTAGATAATAATAAAATTATTACCAATTGGTATCGGAAACCTACAGCCTCGAGCCGCTATTTAAACTTCTTTTCCCACCCACCGGTTCTCACAGAAGTTGCTATTATTTACAGTTTAGTCGACAAAGCAATTAAATTATCCGATAAATCTTTCCATGACGAAAACCTCCAGATTATCAAAAAACTGCTCACAGCTAATAACTTCCCGGTTAATGTCATTAATAAACACATTAAGAAAAGACTCGCTCACAACTCTTCTACTAAAAAACTTATTCTTAAAAAACGTTTCAATAATCCTAAATTCATTGTCTTATCGTACATTAAAAAATTGAACTACAATATCAGTAAAGCTCTTAAAAATAGAAAATTTCAAAAACCAATGATTATTAATAGCAATATAAATAAATTCAATAGTCTCATAAAACTAGGCAAGGATAAATTGTGCAAAAAAAATAATCCAAATATAGTTTACAAAATTAATTGCAAAGATTACAAGGCCTCTTACGTAGGCACTTTGAAAAGAAAATTCAAAAAAAGATTATACGAACACGATTATGCTATCAGTATGCTATCAATAAAAAGCCACGTCGTAGTAAAAATTGTTAATCATCTGTGAGTCCTGTCGGTCGCTTGGGTATTAGGTGATCATGTAGCGCAAGGAAGTATCCCAAGTCTCGCTCCCCCACGTCCCTTTACTCTCCTCACTGAGCATAGGTGCGACGCGTGGAATTAGCTGAGCGCACGAATATTGTACTCATACATTAACACACACATTCACACTTCCCTATCTAATGTTGGTGTCTTACTCACGTCGGCCTTTCTGTTTGCTCCAGAGCGATCGCCTCGATCGCGCCCCTTTTTGAATTTTTGAATTTGTGAACATATACGCGCGCTTCTAACTATCCTTTAATTTACTCCTTCGTTTATTCAAATTTTTCCGTTTAATTTCTCTGAATTAATCTGAAATAATAATAAAATAAGATAAGTATAGGAGTTTTTTCGTTATAATCTACTCTCCCTCGTTTCCTTCTCCCGCCCACTCTCGCCCACTATTTCTCTCCCTCTCTGTCTCTTCCTCTCTCCCTCTCTCTCTTAATATCCGTCAAACTCTATACCAAAAACTTTAATGATAGCTTATGTTTGGGATCTATGTATGAGAGATTGGAGGACCACCCCTGCTAGAGCAGGTCTATAGACTTCTATGGTCCTCCCAAGATGCGTAATAGTATAGAAATTTCAAAATTGAGAAAGAATAATGAAAAATGGTGATGTGGTGGTAACTATGTAATTTTTTTATACAGGCTTTGACTTTTCGTAAATATCTGAAAAAATCCGTATAAATTTTAGAAATAAAAAGAAGGCATAATAGTTATATAATTAAAATAATTTTCACCCGCACGGGCGTAAAGTGCGTAGATTCTATAAAGTTTTGTAGGAGTATGTGAGCTATTGCGCCTGTTAGGCGTTAAGTAGTACTTTATGCCCGCTGGCTGAAAATTTTTCAATTTACAGCGTGGGCGTAAAATGTAATTTTACACGCAAGGTACTAAAAGTTCTATTATGTCAGTGATATTAACTTATGGGTACTTGACTATAATAAATTTATTTCAGTACTTTCTTGTGTTTAATTTGTATAGAAGAATGAACAAATTTGAATACATTTCTGAGAACAGTCATACAGTTATTTCGGAGAGTTGTTTGCATTACTTGACTATCGGTAATTGATTTTACAACTTTCGTTTGTTTGATTTACAATGAACAATTCGAATGTACTTACATAATATTATGTAATTGAAATAATTTTTGCCCAGACGGGCGTAAAGTGCGTAGGTTCTATAAAGTTTTGTAGGAGTACGGAGCTATTACGCCTCTTGGGCGTTAAGTAGTACTTTATGCCCGCTGGCTGAATATTTTTGAGTAGGTACGAAAAGTTGTATTATGTCAGTCAAGTTATGGGTACTTGACTACAATACATTTCTGTGAACAGTCATATTACTGTAGTTTCCCATAGTTGTTTGTATTACTTGACTATCGATAATTGATTTCACAACTTTCGTTTGTTTAATTTGCAGTGTACAATTTGAATGTTCTTATTTACATATAATTCGTTCAGCATACAATGACTCAAAGAAGTAAAATACTTTTTCACTGGTATTTATTTGATTTCTTTTATAAAATCTTAAATATTATTATTTTATAGATATTATACAGAAAAAACGTCTATACTTACCTTATTTTATACTTTCGCAGATCAAACATTACTGCGTTAATATCTACGATACTTACAGTCTCGTATAATGGCAACAATAAAAAGTTTTTAGATATTATTGAGATTGAAAGTTGATACAAATGATTAAATCTTTAGCGATATTTTATAAGAAAATATTTATTTTTTATTTTAGATTAAATATTTGTTAAGTTGACATGGTAGATAGTCCTTGAAATGTGCGATAAAGAAGAATTTTGCTAATTTTTGGAATTAAAAGAGATTTCAATATTAAATTTGAGTTCATAAGTGAAAAACAACAAATAATATGGTTCTATTTACTTGAAAGAGATATATTTTTGATGTTTTTGTATGATGCAATTAATACATATTAATATGGGTATATATTTCAATGCAAACATTAGTGTAGATATACCATAAATCATAAAATATAGTTAAAATTTCAAACTTCCAACTTCTGTAGCTTCTGACACAATCCCGATGGAATCAACAGCTTGACAAAGCCTCTTTTTATGATAGAAGAAGCCTCTCAGACCGGGTGCCATGTAAATTGGGGTTCCGGACTCCTTGGTCTCTTCTTGTGAGTTAAAAACAATAATGTGATCAAGTACGCGAAGTAGGCGATTTACGCACGGGTGCTATTTGTCGCCCGAACAAAGCGAGGTTAATGTACTAATGTTAATGCATTACTGTTACACTATGCAAGAAGTTCGATATCTTATGCATGGCTAGCGGGTGAATAGTCGTTTTGGGCACTTTAACTCGCATAGAGATAAGTCAGGTTTGAAAGAACGCAGGGTTATTCAATATTATTGATGTCTTATGTTTAAACAGTGTAATGCATAGCAGTATTTTGATATTTGGCTTGTGCGTAAACAAATAGGTACCCCAATATTAGAGAAGCCTAAAGTAAAACCGAGACGTATCACTCAACCAATATATTTTCATTTATTTTTTATTATTTATTTAGTGGACTCCGCCCCTCCCTCCTGTCTGTCCCACACCGCGGCCTTACATCTACTACATTCTATCGATTTCTTTCCCCTATCACAGCATTTGATCGAACCAGATGAATTTATATTCTATTCGCTTTTTTTTTATGTAATTTTTTTCATATCGAACTTCACGCAGATTGTTTTAAAGAATAGTACGCGCAACACGTGCCAAGAATTTTTTAACTGATTTAATTGTTAAAAAAAATCCTACTTCTGGGACTAGTATAGTACAATATACTTTTCTAGATGAAAAGGATTGTAAAATATACATTCATAATTCAAGTCCTTATTACCTTTGTATTTTTTATAACAAATAAAATATAACAGGATTATAAATTCTAATACCACGATTTCAAAAAATCAAATTTGGTATTGATATCATCTACTAAAACAACATTGGAATCAATATTTGCGATAGCAAATCATACTTTTTTGTATCATCGATATGTGTGTAATTGTTAATAAAAATTGTAAACATTCATATATGAATACAGCAACACAATTACTAATTATCAAATTCAATAGCAAAAATAAATCGTGTATAACAATAATAACAGAGCAGCAGCCGTTGAATGATTTACTTTAACTAAAGCCGAAAAACAAACATACATATATCTATAGAAATAAAATACACCATCATTTAAAAGGCTTGTTGTATTAGAACCTGGAGAGCAGAGCGGAACCACAAACCTGTAATTGCGATCTTTGCAGACCATTTGCTGGTACCATCTAGGACTGACTGCTTCACTGCTGTCATATGTTGATTGTGAGCCTTTTGTTCGACCCCAAAGACCGACCTAAACTCCCATGAAATTGCATAAAAATGTATCATGTTTTCTTGTCTCGTTTTTCTCGAATGCGTAATGAAAATGAGTATTTGATGTCTTTAAAAGTAGACAGTACTCGCTATTCATTTGGGTAGAAAAACTGATTTTAAGTAATATTATAACAGAACGTAGTATGGTTTATTTATACAACTTAAAAATACATACAAATAATAAATTAAAGTTCTCTGCACAGTATTTTTTAAATTATCGATTATAGCAGTAACAAAATACTCATAATTCTTTAAACATTGGAAAAACGAAACTATAATATTGTGCGAATATTGAGATCCTATTTAAATATTTCGTCTTTCAAAAATAACACTTTTCACAAGTTCTTTATCTATTTCAGAAAGTTATTTTATTGAGTTAAAATTTAATTTTTATTCTTTATGGCAGTGAATATTACAAGTAGAAAATGAAATGTATTGGGTTAATATGAAGTAGAACTTTAACTACTTTATAGTGGTTGTGTATATAATAATATATGTTACATTTATTTCGTTTATTTCTTAGTGAATGGCCAAGGCATGATTTTACTTTTGATTTTAAAATTTTTAAATGAAGATACCGGCAGAGTGTGCTATAGAATTATAGCAACTTAGAATCCGCCACAGACAGTACTAATTCAAGAGTAGATCTTTTAGTTAATTTGTAGGTATAAAAGTTGAATTAATAAGTAGACGTGACTTAATAATGAAAGTATCTAAAAACGTACAAATAATAAAATTGCCAATTTTTTTTATAATAAAATACAACTTATGATATGAAAAATTCTTTTTCTTATTTAAATCATGTCTGTTAAAATTCAATAAAAAGGATCTTTAGATAAATTTGATGATGATATCGTATTCCATTTTTAATAGCTGTAATGTAGTCGTATTTATATTTGTTGGAATAAGAGTATACAACAGAGTTTCTCACTCGAATAACCAAATATAGTCTTCAATGACTTTAATAAGTGGTTAATATTTTAAGTCGATAAATCACGTATTCTCTGAGAAAACGCGATTCGAAAATTTATAAAAAATGTTTGAACCTTGCAACAAGGCTACCGCTCCTCGTTGCTAAGTCATCGCGGCAAGTTTAGGTTAGTCTTCTGCTTGAGCGCAGGCGCACCACCCGTCAGTTAGGTTAATATTGCTTTCGCGCGCGCGGGCCCACCGCCGCACACTGGGGCCGAAAGGTTCAAAACCACCTAGAGGTCATAATTCTCAACCGAATTTGAAAATTTAAAAACAGGAAATTTTGTGACAAAATACCAAAGACCGCTACGAAGCCTAATTTTGAAAATATGAACCTATAAACCTAATTTATAACCTATAACCCCAAAATTTACACTTGTGATTTCCAAAAATGCTATAAAACTTCAATTTATAAATCCTTGACACATGCTCTCTTAACCTTGATTCATAAAATTGGTCCACAGATTATGTCTTGGGCCATTCTGTCAGAAATAGTGTATATTTTTAGGATATACATTGTATGTGGTTTAAATAACATTTTTCTCTTTTTTATAGCTGATTTTGGCCTCAGAAGCCACTAGGTGTAAGACCCCCTTAAGACTTATGAGGTTAGGGCTTATAGGTTTAGAGTTTATGAGTGCATGGCTTACTGGATCAAAGGTCAAGAATTCACGAGTAAAGGGCTTACAAATTAAATGTTTATCGTATTTTTGGGATTTGCAGGTCAAAAATTGAATTGATTGGTTGATGTGATAGGATTATATGACTCCTTAGATTTATAGGTTAATTTTTTGGAAAATCAGGCTTCGTAGGGCTCTTCGATATTAGATAACGAATGTTCCTAAGCAAAAATTTTGAGATTCCGTTGAGAATTGCGACCTATAGGTGGTTTTGAACCAAAAAATCCGTATGGCCCCAGTGTGCGTCGGTCGGATAGTTTAGTATTTCATTTGCGCCCGGGCGCTCGAACCGCTTTACTCACGCGCCGACCAGAGTGACCAGATGTGGCGATTTTTCGCTAAAATGGCGATTTTTCCATTGCTATGGCGACAAGTTTTTGTAAGTTGGCGACTTGCGACTTCTTGACGATTTTTTGTTAAAAATTTGGCGATAAAGGCGATTTATACAATGCGCTGAAAAACCAACTTTGTTGTGTAGAAAGTATATACACGAACAAGATACACAGGCATACGCAGTACGCCATAGCCAACATGGCCAGCTCTACTTCACCGCGCCACCATGAGGGTCGCATGACCGATGTCAGATCCCAATAGGGCTGGGTCCGTATCCTCTAAGCTGTGGTGACTTTTGTTGTTTATATGTAAGGCAGCGACGAGCTTGTCGTGGCGTTTGTGTCTCGCTCTTGTGAGCTACAAAGTTTGTGGTTGTCGCGGTTGTCGATTTGTCTGTCGAGTGTCGATGCACCATCACGAACTCGACTGAGTCGACAGACAAATCGACAACGGCGACAACCACAAACTTTGTAGCTCACAAGAGCGAGACACAAACGACACGACAAGCTTGTCGCTGCCGTACATATAAACGACAAAAGTCACCACAGCTTAGAGGATACGGACCCTGGGTGGCGGGGGTCTGATTCTCTAACTTTACGGTGCTATAACTGCTATAAGAATATAAGCACATAAACACATAAGGAATTGAAACGTATGAAATGCACGTGCGCAAAACCGAACATTTATCGGAATGTTAATAGAATTAATAATAATTAATGAATTAATATAATAATTATAATAATAATTATTATAACCATTAATTATTATAATGATAATTATAATAATTTTTTTTTTTTTTTTTTTTTTTTACGAGGGAAACAGTGAAATCTTGCATCAGTCCGGTGGATCAAATGCTCCACCGGACCGCCTGGGCCGCATATCCATGCCAGCCCAGGAGACACCGCAAGAGGCTCCGCACTCCCACGGCGTGTGGAATTCCTACCCACTAAAAACACTAACATGAAGCTATGAATTAAGGTATGTACAAATAATTTTTATATTTTATTAATTGTTTAGAATATTAAACAACATATTCTCATATTTTCAAATAAAATATTGTATGATTATTTGTAAAATAGTAATTCATAAAATGAAAAAAATTGATAAGTTTCCTGAAATAAATATTTTCTTCTTATTTCAATGTAATCAAATAAAATAAATAGCTTTATCGCCAATAAATAATTACAATTTTGATAAAATATTAATAAATTAAAAAATATTTTACAATAAACATTAAACCCTACCTTAGTAGCTTCTCTATTATTATTTGTTTATACAAATATTAATAATAAAATTTAAATATTGATCATATTTTAAAACTGATCATCATCGATAATTATGGAGATTATGGGTGTGTATCTATTATTATCATATTATAATAATTATTATTATAATAATTAATTGTTATAATAATTAGATGGTCCAGGATGGTTTGCCGATGACCTGGGCACCGCAGCCATCTGGAACCGTGACCTGCAGAATATCCACATTGCGGGTCATGGCGGCGGCAGCGGTTTTGTTTGGGTGAGGCACCAGCAAACTCACTACATAAGCGTATACCTCACTCCAAACCAGACCATCAGCGACTTCCAGGCCAAGCTGGAGGGCCTGGAGGATGCAACACGGGAGATGCAGGGTGAGCTGATTATCGCCGGGGACTTCAATGCTAAAGCCCCGGAGTGGGGGAAGCTCGGTCGGATCGTAGGGGCCGGCTGGTTATGGATATGGCCAGTCGGCTGGACCCTCGTGGTACTAAATAAAGGTACCACGTCGACCTTCAGACGACCGGGCTACAGGGAGACCATTATCGACGTCTCCCTGGCAAGTGAACGCCTAGCCGGGCGAATCCAGAGCTGGCATGTGATCGAGGACTATACAGGAAGCGATCACATGTATATCACGTTCCGTGTGCGTGATAGCAGACCGGCTCCGTTTCCGCACAAGCGCGGCCCCCCCAGGTGGAACATCGCCAAGATGAACTACGAGAGGTTTGCCACGGCGATAGAACACGGACAGCGAACACTGCGTGAGATCTCGGAATCGCTGCCGCTATCTGCGCGGGCAAAAATGGTGACCGACTACACCATGAAGGTCATCGAAAAGGCCTGCGCGGAGACGGTTCCCAGGAAATCAACACGTGGGTCAAGACGACCTGCTTACTGGTGGACGAACGACATCGCGGACCTTCGTAAGACGTGCCTGCAGTTGCGACGCAGAATGCAGAGGGTCAAAAAACGCGATCTCAACGCAGCCCCTTGGCCGCAGAGTACAAGGCGGCCAAGAAATCCCTAAAGAAGGCCATCAAGTCCAGCCGGCAGCGATGCTGGAAAGAGCTGGGGGAAGAGATGGATCACGATCCGTGGGGATTAGGGTACAAGATCGTTATGCGCAAGTTGGCGACCTTCGGTTCGTCAGCGCCGAAAGATGCGCAAACGATCACGAACATCGTACGTGCCCTTTTCCCCGAACACCCAAGGAGACCGGATGGCCCAGCAACATCCGGCCCGTTCGAAACTCCTCTGTTTACGAACATGGAGCTCTCCATCGCAATAAAATCTTTGCGTAATAAGAGAGCTCCGGGGCCGGATGGATTACCAGCAGAGCTGCTGAAAGCCATCGGCGGCAGTCACCCGCGCCTCTTGCTGGACATGTACAACTCCTGCCTGAAGGCGGGCATTTTTCCTGCCCGCTGGAAGACAGCGAGACTTGTCCTCATCAGCAAGGACAAGGGTCCAGCAGACAGCCCGTCGGCCTACCGCCCGCTGTGCATGCTAGACACGGCGGGAAAGCTCCTGGAGAAACTGCTGAAACCTCGCCTCCAGGCAGCCATAAGTGCGTTCGGAGATCTGGCACCGCGGCAGTACGGCTTCAGGCGAGATAAGTCAACCGTAGACGCAATCCAGGAGGTGGTAAATGCCGCCAGGTCAACGGAACAGGGCAACCATTACTCTCGCCCTATTTGTCTGCTGGCCACCTTGGACGTTAAAAACGCGTTTAACTCAGTTAGGTGGGACAAGGCGCTGGAAGCTTTCGAGCGGAACTTTCGTATCCCCGCGTATCTTTTACGCATTCTTTGGGATTATCTGAGGGACCGCTCGATAACTTACGACACTGAGGATGGACCAATAAAGAGGAAAATAACATCTGGGGCAGCTCAGGGCTCCATGCTGGGTCCCGATATATGGAATGTATTCTATGACGGGATCCTGCGCATGGAAATGCCCGAGGGCACCTTCCTGGTTGGGTACGCTGACGACATAGCGGTGGTCATTGTAGCCAGAGACGTTGACCTGGATAGGCTGCTACTCAACCGGGTAATGCGTCGCGTTTTCTCCTGGCTGGAGGATCACGGGCTTGAATTAGCCACAAAGAAGACGGAGGTCGTGCTACTCACGAAGAGGCACATCAATACCATGTGCCCTTTTCAAGTAGGAGACGCGACGGTCCAGGCAAAGAGTGCGGTGAGGTACCTGGGGGTGACGCTTGATAACAAGCTCACCTTCAGGGAACACCTCACCATCGTGACGGAAAAGGCGGCAGCAGTAACATCCTCGCTGAGTAGGCTCATGGCCAATACCGCCGGCCCCCGGCCTTGTAAAAGGCGCCTACTCATGCGTGCCGCCGAAGCCGTCATGCTGTACGGAGCGGAGGTCTGGGCCGATGCGCTGCGGAAAGACGTGCACAGGAAGCGTCTCGCCGCGGTGCAACGGAGTGCAGCACTCCGGATCGCGTGCTCTTACCGCACGGTTTCCGAGCCCGCGATATTAGTGGTCGCTGGGGTAATACCCATCGACCTTCTTGCACTGGAGAGACGCTTCGTCCATCAGCAGAAGCCTGCTCTTGGGGTAGTGGAGGCCCACCGAACGGCCAGGGCCAATACCATCCAGGCTTGGCAGCATCGGTGGGAATCCTCCACTAAAGGAAGATGGACGGCCAGGCTGATCCGACAAGTGGACACCTGGCTGTTCCGAAAAGAGGGTGAGGTAAATTACTACCTCACCCAATTCTTGACGGGGCACGGCCTGTTCCGCGCATACCTACATAAGATGGGTAAAGTCGCGGAGCCAGGCTGCGCCTATTGTGAGGGCCTCCCGGACGACGTGTTCCACACCTTCTTCGTATGCGGAAGGTGGACCGTCGAAAGGGGGGCACTAGAGAGGGACCTTGGCTGCATAACACCTGACAATATAGTCAGGCTGATGCACCAGGTCCTCAACAATGGGCGAAAGTCGCCTCCTACGTGGAGGCGATCTTGCGCCAAAAAAGGAAGAGGAGAACAGCAGATCAGCCGTCCGCAGGGCACCGTAGCTGTTCACGGGAAAAAAGACCCTGCGGGTCTCAACGGCCGATCTGAAGTGAGAAGGTGCCGCTCAGGTGAAGCAAGCCCCCTGAAGTAATGTGTAAAACGGTGCCGGGGAGGTCTGTACAGTAGTGCAGAGCAGAAAGGGTTAGTGTTTTTAGTGGGTAGGAATTCCACACGCCGTGGGAGTGCGGAGCCTCTTGCGGTGTCTCCTGGGCTGGCATGGATATGCGGCCCAGGCGGTCCGGTGGAGCATTTGGTCCACCGGACTGATGCAAGATTTCACTGTTTCCTTCATAAAAAAAAAAAAAAAAAAAAAAAAAAATTATTATAATTATCATTATAATAATTAATGGTTATAATAATTATTATTATAATGATAATTATAATAATTTTTTTTTTTTTTTTTTTTTTTTTACGAGGGAAACAGTGAAATCTTGCATCAGTCCGGTGGACCAAATGCTCCACCGGACCGCCTGGGCCGCATATCCATGCCAGCCCAGGAGACACCGCAAGAGGCTCCGCACTCCCACGGCGTGTGGAATTCCTACCCACTAAAAACACTAACCCTTTCTGCTCTGCACTACTGTACAGACCCTCCCCCGGCACCGTTTTACACATTACTTCAGGGGAGGGCTTGCTTCACCTGAGCGGCACCTTCTCACTTCAGATCGGCCGTTGAGACCCGCAGGGGTCTTTTTTTTCCCGTGAACAGCTACGGCGCCCTGCGGACGGCTGATCTGCTGTTCTCCTTTTCCCTTTTTTGGCGCAAGATCGCCACCACGTAGGAGGCGACTTTCGCCCATTGTTGAGGACCTTGGTGCATCAGCCTGACTATATTGTCAGGTGTTATGCAGCCAAGGTCCCTCTCTAGTGCCCCCCTTTCGACGGTCCACCTTCCGCATACGAAGAAGGTGTGGAACACGTCGTCCGGGAGGCCCTCACAATAGGCGCAGCCTGGCTCCGCGACTTTACCCATCTTATGTAGGTATGCGCGGAACAGGCCGTGCCCCGTCAAGAATTGAGTGAGGTAGTAATTTACCTCACCCTCTTTTCGGAACAGCCAGGTGTCCACTTGTCGGATCAGCCTGACCGTCCATCTTCCTTTAGTGGAGGATTCCCACCGATGCTGCCAAGCCTGGATGGTATTGGCCCTGGCCGTTCGGTGGGCCTCCACTACCCCAAGAGCAGGCTTCTGCTGATGGACGAAGCGTCTCTCCAGTGCAAGAAGGTCGATGGGTATTACCCCAGCGACCACTAATATCGCGGGCTCGGAAACCGTGCGGTAAGAGCACGCGATCCGGAGTGCTGCTCTCCGTTGCACCGCGGCGAGACGCTTCCTGTGCACGTCTTTCCGCAGCGCATCGGCCCAGACCTCCGCTCCGTACAGCATGACGGCTTCGGCGGCACGCATGAGTAGGCGCCTTTTACAAGGCCGGGGGCCGGCGGTATTGGCCATGAGCCTACTCAGCGAGGATGTTACTGCTGCCGCCTTTTCCGTCACTATGGTGAGGTGTTCCTGAAGGTGAGCTTGTTATCAAGCGTCACCCCAGGTACCTCACCGCACTCTTGCCTGGACCGTCGCGTCTCCTACTTGAAAAGGGCACATGGTATTGATGTGCCTCTTCGTGAGTAGCACGACCTCCGTCTTCTTTGTGGCTAATTCAAGCCCGTGATCCTCCAGCCAGGAGAAAACGCGACGCATTACCCGGTTGAGTAGCAGCCTATCCAGGTCAACGTCTCTGGCTACAATGACCACCGCTATGTCGTCAGCGTACCCAACCAGGAAGGTGCCCTCGGGCATTTCCATGCGCAGGATCCCGTCATAGAATACATTCCATATATCGGGACCCAGCATGGAGCCCTGAGCTGCCCCAGATGTTATTTTCCTCTTTATTGGTCCATCCTCAGTGTCGTGTTATCGAGCGGTCCCTCAGATAATCCCAAAGAATGCGTAAAAGATACGCGGGGATACGAAAGTTCCGCTCGAAAGCTTCCAGCGCCTTGTCCCACCTAACTGAGTTAAACGCGTTTTTAACGTCCAAGGTGGCCAGCAGACAAATAGGGCGAGAGTAATGGTTGCCCTGTTCCGTTGACCTGGCGGCATTTACCACCTCCTGGATTGCGTCTACGGTTGACTTATCTCGCCTGAAGCCGTACTGCCGCGGTGCCAGATCTCCGAACGCACTTATGGCTGCCTGGAGGCGAGGTTTCAGCAGTTTCTCCAGGAGCTTTCCCGCCGTGTCTAGCATGCACAGCGGGCGGTAGGCCGACGGGCTGTCTGCTGGACCCTTGTCCTTGCTGATGAGGACAAGTCTCGCTGTCTTCCAGCGGGCAGGAAAAATGCCCGCCTTCAGGCAGGAGTTGTACATGTCCAGCAAGAGGCGCGGGTGACTGCCGCCGATGGCTTTCAGCAGCTCTGCTGGTAATCCATCCGGCCCCGGAGCTCTCTTATTACGCAAAGATTTTATTGCGATGGAGAGCTCCATGTTCGTAAACAGAGGAGTTTCGAACGGGCCGGATGTTGCTGGGCCATCCGGTCTCCTTGGGTGTTCGGGGAAAAGGGCACGTACGATGTTCGTGATCGTTTGCGCATCTTTCGGCGCTGACGAACCGAAGGTCGCCAACTTGCGCATAACGATCTTGTACCCTAATCCCCACGGATCGTGATCCATCTCTTCCCCCAGCTCTTTCCAGCATCGCTGCCGGCTGGACTTGATGGCCTTCTTTAGGGATTTCTTGGCCGCCTTGTACTCTGCGGCCAAGGGGGCTGCGTTGAGATCGCGTTTTTTGACCCTCTGCATTCTGCGTCGCAACTGCAGGCACGTCTTACGAAGGTCCGCGATGTCGTTCGTCCACCAGTAAGCAGGTCGTCTTGACCCACGTGTTGATTTCCTGGGAACCGTCTCCGCGCAGGCCTTTTCGATGACCTTCATGGTGTAGTCGGTCACCATTTTTGCCCGCGCAGATAGCGGCAGCGATTCCGAGATCTCACGCAGTGTTCGCTGTCCGTGTTCTATCGCCGTGGCAAACCTCTCGTAGTTCATCTTGGCGATGTTCCACCTGGGGGGGCCGCGCTTGTGCGGAAACGGAGCCGGTCTGCTATCACGCACACGGAACGTGATATACATGTGATCGCTTCCTGTATAGTCCTCGATCACATGCCAGCTCTGGATTCGCCCGGCTAGGCGTTCACTTGCCAGGGAGACGTCGATAATGATCTCCCTGTAGCCCGGTCGTCTGAAGGTCGACGTGGTACCTTTATTTAGTACCACGAGGTCTAGCCGACTGGCCATATCCATAACCAGCCGGCCCCTACGATCCGACCGAGCTTCCCCCCACTCCGGGGCTTTAGCATTGAAGTCCCCGGCGATAATCAGCTCACCCTGCATCTCCCGTGTTGCATCCTCCAGGCCCTCCAGCTTGGCCTGGAAGTCGCTGATGGTCTGGTTTGGAGTGAGGTATACGCTTATGTAGTGAGTTTGCTGGTGCCTCACCCAAACAAAACCGCTGCCGCCGCCATGACCCGCAATGTGGATATTCTGCAGGTCACGGTTCCAGATGGCTGCGGTGCCCAGGTCATCGGCAAACCATCCTGGACCATCTAATTATTATAACAATTAATTATTATAATAATAATTATTATAATATGATAATAATAGATACACACCCATAATCTCCATAATTATCGATGATGATCAGTTTTAAAATATGATCAATATTTAAATTTTATTATTAATATTTGTATAAACAAATAATAATAGAGAAGCTACTAAGGTAGGGTTTAATGTTTATTGTAAAATATTTTTTAATTTATTAATATTTTATCAAAATTGTAATTATTTATTGGCGATAAAGCTATTTATTTTATTTGATTACATTGAAATAAGAAGAAAATATTTATTTCAGGAAACTTATCAATTTTTTTCATTTTATGAATTACTATTTTACAAATAATCATACAATATTTTATTTGAAAATATGAGAATATGTTGTTTAATATTCTAAACAATTAATAAAATGTCAAAATTATTTGTGCATATCTTAATTCATAGCTTCATTCATATAATTGATTAGTAGTTTGACATTATCAACTGATAATAATTTTTCAATCGGTCTTACAGTCTTACAAATTAAATTAAAATAATTCATAATTATGGATATTATAATACCGATGGAAAAATTCTTATCAGTTGATAGTAAATAAAATACGTTTCTTATGAATTCAATTTATTTTTACTGTCAAACTACTAATCAATTATATGAATGAAGCTATGAATTAAGGTATGTACAAATAATTTTTATATTTTATTAATTGTTTGGAATATTAAACAACAAAACATATTCTCATATTTTCAAATAAAATATTGTTTGATTATTTGTAAAATAGTAATTCAGGAAATGAAAAAATTGATAAGTTTAATGAAATAAATATTTTATTCTAATTTCAATGTAATCAAATAAAATAAATAACTTTAGCGCCAATAAATAATTACAATTTTGGTAAAATATTAAGAAATAAATTAAAAAATATTTTATAAACATTAAGCCCTAACTTAGTAGCTTCTCTAATAAACAAATATTAATAATAAAATTTAATTATTGATCATATTTTAAAAATGATCATCATCGATCATTATGGAGATTATGGGTGTGTATTTATGATTTATATTCTCATGTCACTCTATTTTATCGATAGATAAAAGATCATCGATAACATTAATAGGTAAAGAAACTTAACCTAGGCAAATTAATTTGCTTTTCATGTAGCGACACCAATTCTATTAACATTCCGAAAAATATTGGGTTCTGCGCATGCGCATTTCGAACATTTCAGACCTTATATGTTTATATGCTTATAGCGCCGTAAAGTTAGAGAATCGGACCCCGGGTGCTGCCGCATCGGTTGCGGTAATCGGTTTTGTATGCGTATGCGGTATGTTTATATTTTTATAACGGCCTGACGGGTGACCTTTCTGAGCCTCTCTCTCACTCTTGCGATATACACGTGGAGATAATCTCTCGTGTCGTATAGGCAACGCGTATTACCAATAGCTGCTATTATAGTACAGATTTCTTCGCTATCGCTTGCTGATACCCACATATTAAGTAATAATAAATACTACATGGTTCGAAAATGTCAAAATCCAAAAAAGGAAATGACAATATAAGAAGCTATAATGCTGAATGGGAGACGGGAAAATGGGCTGAAGGTTAGTTCTTTAGTTTCTTATTTAACGTTTGAAATTTAGTTTCTTTATAAAAATATCGTACAAAAAATAAAGAAATTATTTTATTATATATAGATGTATATTTTTTCGTTTAATTTGATTTCAGGATGGTTATCTAAAAATAGATTACCTTTAGCAAATAAAAATAAAGAAGCTTATTGTAAAGTCTGCCGAAAAGAGTATCGCGCTCATCATGGGGACTTGCAAAAACATGCGGAAACTGCGGTTCACATAAAAAATATGAAGAGCATGTCCACCAAACAGCAGACAATTCCTTCGATGAAAGTGAATTTAAATTCAAAAACCGAGGAAAAAGAACGGGATCTGAAACTGGCGGTTTATATTGCTTGTCATGGAAGTATACGCAGTGCCGATCATTTATGTGATTTATTGAATGATTTAAAATTCAAAGGGATGAAGAACCATAGGACGAAGTGCACTAATTTAATAAAGTACGTGATTGCACCTAACTTTTTAGTTGATTTGGTGAATGACATTGGTAATATGCCTTACTCATTTATAATTGACGAGTCGACCGATGCGTCAAGGTCAAAGTACTTATGCATCTGCATAAAGTATTTTAGTAATGAAAAAAATAATATGATAACAGATTTTTTAGGTCTATTAGAAATTGATAAAGCAGATGCTAATACGTTGCATAACGCGGTTATCGAATTTATGAATGAAATAAAATTACCGCTATCAAATTTAGTTGGCCTAGACACTGATGGCGGTTCGAACCTATGAGGAAAACATCATTCTCTTTTTAAACTATTGCAAGCAAAATTACCGAATCTACAGTTAGTTAAATGCGTGTGTCATGCATTAAATTTAGTTGCATCAGAAGCAGCAGAGGAATTCCCTGCTTCGGTAGAATTTCTCTGCCGAGAAATTTATAATTGGTTCTCGAATAGCACCCTGCGTAGGTCAGAGTACAAAACATTATGGGACACATTGAATAAAATACACGACTCTAACCAAACCACTAAAGATTTTCATAATTTTGTAAAATTATCTGCCACACGATGGTTAGCAAGGTACAATGTAGTTCGCGTAATTATGGAAAATTATTTCGAGTTAAAAACTCATTTCAGTTATGTAATTAACAAAGAAAAATGTTATACGGCACGATTATTATGCGAAATGTTAAACGACAATTCTAATTATTTATATCTGAAAATTGTTCAACCTATTCTGCGCGAGATAAATGATGTTAATATAGCATTTCAGCGCGAGCGTGCTGATATAGGCTGTGCGTATGACGATTTAATTGATTTGTTAATATTACTAGCCAGAAAAATTTTAAAGTCTAATCATATGTCTACGGACTTTGAAAAAATCGTTCAAGCATTAGAAAATAAGTCTGCATACTGCCAAGTAGCAGATTCAGATTATGGTATTGAATATAAAATGGCCTTAATAGATTCTCCAATCTCAAAACAACAAATGGACATAGAAAATCGAGCGTTTAATTATATTAAGAAATTATGTTCTCAACTTGTAAAGAGATTGCCCGATAATTTAAACTACTTTCGAAAAATCAAAATATTTTCGTCTACGACGAGTTTGAGTCAAATTAGACCTAAATTTATTGATTTGCCGTTTATAGATATTTTTGCTCAAAAAAGTAATCTCGGTTTCATGGAAAACCAATACAATAAGTTATTGAGTGTTGATTGGACATCAGTAATGGAATCAGAAAAACTGGCAGATTCTTATCAATTTTGGACCGAAGTCTATAAATTTAAAAATGCAGGCAATAAGTTTGCATTTAGAGAATTGGCGCTCTTTATTTTAACTATTCTTTCCTTGCCATCCAGCAATGTAGTTGTTGAGAGAATTTTTTCTATTATGAATGGTTTAAAAACAAAAAGCCGCAATAGAATGCAGAGGCTGTTATTAGAGGCATTGTTAAGAATTAAAGTGCATCTCTATGCAAATAATATGTGTTGTCAGCATTTCAAAGCAAGTTCAGCTATGATTAGAGATTTCAATTCTAATATTATGTACAAATCAGTTGCTGAAAATGGCAATATTGAAGCTAATTCGATTAATTTGGAAGAAGAAAAAGAAGTTTTATCGTTATTAAAAGAGTTAAATGTGGCATGCACCAATATTATGGAAAATCAATAATTATAATTAATAAGGCATAACATTATTTGAAAATTTTGTATTAGAATTGAGAAAAATAATATATAATTATTTTATACTCATATTATAAGTATATGCATTTATTTTAGTATTAAAATCCAGTATTATGTATGCGCAGATTATTCTTGTCATAAATAAATTAATTTAATTTAAAAATTCTTTTATTTATATATTAATTTATTAAGTTATTTATTAAGTTACATCTGTTAAATAAAATTAAAATATTGCTAGACGAAGAAGTCGCTATCTACATAATAAGTAGACTGTCTTCATATGGCCCTACAGTTGATTAAATTTTCTTCCTCTCGTAAATGGTAGCCCTGTAAACCTATTACTTATCTCAAATTTCGAAATTTTTTTTTTCATTAATATCTTAAAAAATGCTACAGTGCAATATAAGTTAGGAATATCTATACACATAAAAAAACTATAGTAAACGTGACGAAAACGCGGTTTGACTAAAGTAGTACCGCTAGAACTCCCTTAGACAATCGTTCCGCATAATCTTGTACGTCAACGTAACTCCATTATATGTGTGGAGCTTGCTCTCCCCGGCTACTTGAGTTTAAAATTATTTAAATAATTGTCTTTTTTAGTATCGCAAGTCTACGTAACTCCCTTACATGCGTAGACCTCGTATCCCCCGCCTACGTAGGATTAAAAGTTATTTCAATAATCGTTTGCTTATTTTTCAATGTCTACGTGACTCCCTTATATACGTGGACCTCGTGTTCCCCGCCTACTTGGGTTTAAAAATTAGTTAAACAATCGTTTTGCTTATTTTTTCATGAGTCCCTTATATGCGTGGACATCTTATCCCCCGCCTAATTGGGTTTAACAATTATTTATATAATTGTCTTGCTTATTTATATTGCACATCTACGTAATTCCCTAATATACGTAGACCTCGCGTCCCGCGGCTACTTGGGTTTAAAAACTATTTGGGTTTATTACTTTAGTTTTAGTGTGCGACTTTCTGTGCGATTTTCAGAGTTTGAATTGGCGGTTTTAGGCGATTTTTGTCCTGATAGATGGCGACACGGGTCTATCAGTATCTGGTCATCCTGGCGCCGGCACGCCCGCGAATCCCGGCTCATCGCACCACGCTATCGACGCGCGCCGCGGCGCGCGCAATCGCAACACGCGCGACCGCGACGGCCCCGCCGCCACAGCAACGCGCGCAGTTTGCGCGGGAAATTGAGCCTATATAAACCCTGCTCACCCGAGTGTGAGGAAGACCTTTACCAGCCGTTCTCCAGTCGCCATCCTTCCTAATTAACCGCTTGGCACTGTGCACACACGGGCTAATTTGTCCAAACACTCCGTTTCTAGTATTTCCTTGCGGCAGCGTTTCCAAGTGCGACGATCGATCCGTCTCCGACGTCGATCATCGACTTAGAACGTCCGGAGCACACGTCTATCCTATCCGCCACGAACTATCCGGTACCTAGACGAGGTTACGTTCATGGACCACAAACTATACGACGAACCTAGACTGACCGACTCTCTCCGGAATTGCCGCTGGCTCTAACGTCGTGCACATACGTCGCTAGAGTGAGAGTGACTCCTGGAATACGAACACCAGATACAACGTGCACACACGTCTACCTGGGGTTACTAGACTATCCGGAACAGGAACGTTGAAGGACTAGGACTCATTTCTTCCTTACGATCGTGCACACACGGAGTAGATCAGGATAGTTCCCGAACGGTGCAGTTCACTGGTGATCGTGCACACACGGCTCCAGGGGGACGCGAACCTATCCAGACCCGTAATCTCCAGGAACACCGGAACACGAGGTGTCCCTACCGCCGTGCACACACGGGGTAGGAACATACGAGTTCCCCGGGGTTGAACTCACCCAGGGTTCGTGCACACACGTCCCTAGGAGAGTGACACCGTTCGTAGACAGCGGAACACCGGAACCAGGCGCGTCCCTACCATCGTGCACACACGGGGCAGGAACGAACTGGCTCCTGGATGAATCGTCGCCTAGGCCTCGTGCACACTCGTGTCTAGGCGAGTAACTGACCCATTCCTAGACGGCGGAACACGGAACACCCTCGCTAATGACGTACTGACGCTACAAACACCGTTTTCCCCGTCTATATTCAGAACGCACCTTGTAACCACCCTGCGCTCGGGAAAACCGCCCGCCGCGAGAGGGCGTTAGCGTGCGACTCAAATTGTACTCCGAAGTAAGTGCGTTCTCTGGCTTTTATGTTTCAGATGGCTTAAACTTACGGCGAGGCTGGAACCTCAGCACTCAGATGCGCCCTATTTGTTTAATATTAATTAGCTACTCATCTCTTGTGTTCTTTTATAAAGTCCAGCAAATAAATCATTATGTTTTCTTCTACTTATATGCAATAGTGTTATATCATTGTATTCAAGCCACCTGAACCTCCTTATACCCCACAACTGAACCTTGGTAAACTCGAGAAGCATCCGGCAGGGGGCGGAGTCATACCGTTACAACCTCAAATATCTTTTTTCGTAATGGACCGATTTTTTTGGATAACAAAGTCGATCTCGAGGTGCATAAAAGCTATATCTGTGCCAAATTTCAGGACGATTGCATAATTTTTTCTCTGGTTATCGTGCGACAATGAAAACACAAATTTTTTCTAAAATAATATTTTTCTAAAAAGCAAATAAAGATAATCTCTTAAAATTTTAACCAACGTATATGCACTTAAATATAACGAACATTCACTTAAATCCTTTTCGGATTTAAAGACTCAAGAGTAACCACCATATGCTCGCACATATGTTGTAACGTGGCAAATTGCCTGTTACTAAAATAAGAAGTATTTGGGAAGGCACGGCGGCCGCGGCGAGGATTTTGAACGCGCGACGTTGCGCACACACACAATTACGCGTGCACCTTCCTCCCGATACCTCGAATCTCTGCGCACACGTCTTTCACAGCTTTTCCTCCTCCCCGTGTCAAGCCGGCCAGAAGACGGAAAGAGATCAGTAGCAGCTACAGCGAGGACAAGCTGTAGATGGAGAAAGAGCGAGCCTCGCTCTCCCAGGCCGCTGACAGCAGCAGCCGACGCCAGAGGAGAGAGAGGGAGAGGTGCACTGTGACGTAGCGCCATCGGCCATCCATGAAAACCAAAGCGCGCGAGCATTCGAAGCCGTGTAGACTGCTCACTCGAGGGCGGAGACCTTCACCATCGCAGCGCGCACACACAACGGGAAACCGCGACGGGGGAAGCGTTCTGGCAGCCATTGTCATCGACTACCTCGTGCAAGCGTAATTAGAAACGCAGTAGTTCTCTTGATTATTTAGCCAGACGTTTCACTTTGAAAATTATTTACATTTTGGTTTACTTGATTTTAAAATAATTTATTGCGATTCTTAAAATAATTCGTGAGATTTTTCAAGTAAAAGTTTATGAGTAAGCTTGAAAAATCTACTTGCTACAGCTTTAGCCACGCGGCGCGTAAGAATAGCCTCGTGTTTAGGAAGTGAATTTAAGTTACCGTGGAACTTTATGAACACTATGACAGAACAGAATCACCGGTTTTAAAATTTCAATTATTATTACGTTGATGGTTTCTCTTTGCTCGCTTTATGCGCCATTCCGTACCTCATTCCTCCGTATTTCCCCAGCTTCCTCTAAAGAATTTTTGTGTGAACGGGGATGGGGAAATTTCGGGTTTGCTTTTTGGAGTTCGCGAGGAGCAAGTGTGTACGTGACACCCTTAACTCTCGAGTTTGCCATGGTTGTTTGGCTTGATTTTTCGCTTTGGGTTTTTTTATTTTTGCTTACTTTTTTCTATTGCTGTGTGCTTATTAGTATTTTAATTTCTTGATAGTATTTTGTAGGCTATCTGAGAGAGTAGTGAACATGGCGAATTCAGGCCAGAGTTTGGCTTCACTTGGTCTCGACGGAGAAGATTTGATGTGTGTCGACCCGGTAGCTGCAGTTCAAGCTATCAACCGCGCGATCAACAAGATGAGCGACGGAGAAGTCGCCATCAGTATCGACAGTCATGGTCTAAATGTACGTTCTAATGCAAGAGAGTTACGTAACAGGTTGGAACAACATTTGATGAGAATACATTTTGGATTTGACGCTGCTCCATGGAATCTGGTCATCGATTAACGGTCCGAGATGCTTGAGCCGAGGCATATTTCTTCTTCTCTTCTTAATAGTAGCAATCTGATAGAAAATGTTTCGCGAGCTAGAGTTTTTGAGATTCCGACTAGCCCAGGGATTTCCCGTCCAGATGTTTCGACGATTTCAGATTTAGCGTTGGAGAGGCGAGGCAGTACTGTTGCGATAGACGAGATTTGCGACAGGCGCAAGTTGAATTATCAACCTCATGCACAATCGACTAGATGCCCTCTTAGGTTTCTCTGTGCTACAGGTAATAATTGTTGCAGTCAAAGGTACAGGGATGTGACAAGAGTGGTGAGTGTGCCGATTTCGGTACCATCTTGTTCGACTGCTGAGTCAGCACCTGTCCACGCAAGCCCGACTCGTTGTAGCACTTTCTGCTCTCCAATGCCAGCGTCGTCGTTAGAATCAGTTCGGGTTGTTCGGATGTCCAATGAGAAGTTTAATGCGGCTCCAGCTATGGTTTCAAATCCAAGCGTGGTGGGAGCTGTAGCAGACTAAGTTTTGTTAGGGATGGTAGAGTAATTTCACCTGGAACAAAACTTTCGCCAAGTTTTCTAAGTTCTGAAGGTTTTGCCAGGCAACTAAACGTATCTCGTCAATCCGAAGTGCAGAGTTATTGCGCTCCTATAGATTACAAATGTTCGATGTCGACCAAGTAGAAAGTTGATAGTTATTTTAAGTTTAAAGAAATGCTATCTCAGCTAAAGCCACCGTTGCGGTTAGGGAAGCTGTTAACTAGACCGTGTCGCAAACGTTGTTCAAGTATTAGGAATTTTTCGGAAGTGGCAGCGATTAAAAGGGAAAGAACTCTAGCAAGGTAAACACAACGTATACATGACGCCGCCTCTGCGGACGAGTCGTTCTTTCCTTTGAATCGTAATGCTATACTTATGCAGCGTCGTCAGGCTAAGTTAGCATCCGTCAAGCCAGTGGGATCAGAATTGCTGCCTATCTGTAGTCTTCCCAGTTTGGCAGCAGTATCTCCTGTTAAGGTAGCTAAAGCTGACTTATCTCCTATTGCAAGTTTACGAGGGGAGAAAGTAGCACAAAACAAGAAAGCAAAGCATCCCAAGGGCTTAGGTAAACGAGTTAAACAGCCCAAGGTTGCTAAAGCTGAAGCTAATCAATCCGAAGAGGTTATCAGCCCCGTTAAGAAACAAAAGCAGGTAATATTTAGAGGCATTTCTCCCCCAGCTAGAACCAGGGAGATTCGAAGAAGAAAAAATATCGAGCCTTGTTTCCGCTGTAGCCAAATTGGCCACTGATAAAGAGAGTGTGTGGCTGCCATTAGAAAGCAAACTTGTGCGCAGCAAAATAAATCTCTCTCCGCCAGGACCGTTGTAGAGGAACTTGAAGACGTCGCTCTAGTCAAGCCTTCACCTAAAGCTGGATACGCTTGGCCTGGATATTGGAATTGCAGAGAATTCGGGCATGGGTGGACTGCTTGCCCTCGTCTAGCTACTTGTTGTACGTGCTGACAGGAGTGGGGGCAGCGCCAACTTCGTCGCCTAAGAAAGTAGGACTAATGTGTGCTGTAGCTGGTAGTAGATCATGTTCTTTCTAAGATGTCAATTGGGAGTAGAGAGAGCATAGATAATAGGAAATGAACTCGGTTCTTCCCTTACCTTTTCCTTTTGGGTTCCTGCAAGTAAGCGAGAGCGTCTCAAAAGCTGAAGCATGTTGTACAATTGCGATACTAAAAATTAGGAATTTGAATCGTTTGGCTAAATTGCATTTCGCGGTAAACTCAGCATGATAAACAGGTTACCAGAACGCAGCTCAAAAAGAGCAGTAGTTCAAGGGATCGGCCAGGTAAGACACTGTTGCAGTAATTTTGATATTTCTTTTTCTATTGTTTAAAATTATGAGTGAATGGAAAATGTTGGAGTGTCATGTGAGAGTTCGCGATCGCGTTCAGTAATTGCGTAATGATATGATTGTGGACAATTACGGGCGGCAGGTTGCATAGAGTAGGACACACACTCACCTGTTTACACTCATACAGATCTACTCCTAAGCCCAGCTGCAGAAGAAGATGTTAAGAGACGCAAACACCTACACTCACACCGCTGTAGCTATGACCCAGTAGCTTAGAGTAAGTTAGTTAGAGCGAAGGAGCTGAAATCAGATTAGTAGTTTAGAGCAGTGATAAACATGCGAAGGTAGTCCACGGACTACTTCGAGTTTGGGAAGGTGGAGTTGTATTGTGGAAAATTGCCTGTTACTAAAATAAGAAGTATTTCGGAAGGCACGGTGGCCGCGGCGAGGATGTTCGACGCACCACGTTGCGCACACACACAATTACGCGCGCATCTTCCTCCCGATACACCTAGTCCCTGCGCATATGTCTTTCACAGCTCCCCCCCCCCCCGCATCAAGCCGGGCAGGAGACGGAGAGAGACTAGTAGTAGCTACAGCGAGGACAAGCTGTACCTGGAGCAAGAGCGAGCCTCACTCTCCCAGGCCGCTGACAGCAGCAGCCAACGCCAGAGGAGACAGAAGGAGAGATGCACTGTGCCGTAGCGCCGCCGGCCGTCCATGAGAGACACCGCGCGCGAGCATCTGGTGCCGTGTGGACTGCTCGCTCGCGCCACGGTGAAGAAGACGGCCGATCGGCGAACCACCCGGGAGCAAAGCAGCGTGGGCAACGCCGGCCGGCATTATTCAGTTGCCTACCGCCGTGCTGCGTACGTTCCACCGCGTGCCTCGCGAACTGTTAATTGCCCGCATCGCACCAGTGCCGTGGCTCCTCGAAACCGTTGTTCGTCGTCGAGAGGGCGAGAGCCGCAACCACGACCGTCTGCCGAATCCAAAGAGAGATCGAGATAGCAGCCTGCAGCAGCAGCGAGCCTGGCCGAGGTTGGTCCTCCCTTTTTGTTCCCCGAGTTTCCCTATCCGTGTGTATGCACTTACGCGTTGGGAGTCACGGGACTTCGAATCCGCGCGAGCTGCAGCTATAGCTTGAATTAGGATTCGCTCCCGGCTACGCTAGCCAGCGAGATTTGTTTATGGTGCAAGTGACGCGTGCACCTGGCGCCCAGTTTGTATTCCTAGAATTAAGTACTTATCAATAAAGTAACTTGTTGGTGGTTTTTTTTTATATACCTTAAATTGTACTTTGATTGATACCCGCGTACCTCTGCCCTGATCCACAGCAGATTGTTACAATGTATAGATATAAAATCAATGTGGTATGAACGATTATTCGCAACCTGAAGATCGTACTCTCTTACATACATATATATACTTACACACACACATGTACATTTCCATGAGCGTATCTATATATGAGCAAACACGTGCTCGTATAATCAAATCTTTTATAATCTTTTACTCAATTATTAATTCACTAAAATTGTGTTATTAATCAATTATTATTAACATTTAAGTGACACCTGCGTTCCAAAAAAAAAAAAATAATAATCATTTTTATGTTATCCGCTTTTCAAGCGCATACTAAATAAATATTAACTTGACTTTGTAATCGTATTCACAATTTTACTCCCCATTGTCAAATGTAAAAATTGTTTTGGTCAATTCTGACCAGATCCGTTGGGAGCAGGAAAGAAAATAGACTACGATGTTAAGTAGTTGCAAGGTTTCGTCGACGGGTTTGTCGACCTCTTCAGGCTTTATTAAAAAAATAATAATATAATTAACAGAACGAGCTCACGCTAGTCTTAACTTACAATGGTTGAAAAAATTTAAAAAAAATGCGAAACGAATTACCTACGATTTGTATTCTCTACTGTGATTCTGTGTATTTTCTTTTTTGTTTATTGTATTTGGTGTACTGTTAATAAATAAAATTTCAGAAATAAGTCTTTTATTATAGTTATTTTCAATATCTCTAATTGTTACTGCTTCGAAATCAAATTCATGATTATATTCATTTTTATGTATATTGACAACCAACTCATCATTATTATTCTTGCGATGTTCGGCAATTCGTTTATTTAGGGCACGTTTTGTCTCGCCTATGTACCGTGCATTGCAATCTTTACAAGGGAACTCATAAACCACATTCGTTTGCTCGAGTTTGTTGGTTTTATCTTTACCAAGAACAACTAGTTTTGAGAGTTTATGAACTATATTTGGGATCGTTACAATATTGTGTTTCCGTAAAAATTTTGAACAATTGTTGTAAAATTTTGAATAAAATGGAAGTGATACTTTAATGTTGTGGCGGTTAGTATTTACAGGACTGTTTGTTTTATTTTGAAAACGAATTTTAAATAGTCTAGATCTTATATGTTTGTCAATAAACTCTGGTGGATATGAGTTCTCTTTAAGTATATCTTCAATCCGCAATATATTTCTATTATGAAAACGTTTATCTGATAAAAGGATAGCTCTATCAATCAAGTTAAAAACTATAATCTTTTTTAATGATATCGGGTGGTTGTTGTAGTAGTTTAAAGTTCTATTAGATGACATCGATTTTGAATACCAGTCAGTGATAATATTACCATCATGTTTAATGAGAGACACGTCCAAAAAGTTAATATTGTTATTAATTTCAATTTCATAGGTAAACTTAAGGTTGGGATCAAAATTGTTAAAACATTAATTCAATATATGAATATCGATATATGTTGATGATTCGATTTGTTGTACTAAAAAAGACGATATTCATATATTGAATCAAGGTTTTAACAATTTTGATCCGAATCTTAAGTTTACCTATGAAATTGAAATTAATAACAATATTAACTTTTTGAACGTGTCTCTCATTAAACAGGATGGTAATATTATCACTGACTGGTATTCAAAATCGATGTCATCTAATAGAACTTTAAACTACTACAGCAACCACCCGATATCATTAAAAAAGGATATAGTTTTTAACATGATTGATAGAGCTATCCCTTTATCAGATAAACGTTTTCATAATAGAAATATATTGCGGGTTAAAGATATACTTAAAGAGAACTCATATCCACCAGAGTTTATTGACAAATATATAAGATCTAGACTATTTAAAATTCGTTTTCAAAATAAAACAAACAGTCCTGTAAATACTAACCGCCACAACATTAAAGTATCACTTCCATTTTATTCAAAATTTTACAACAATTGTTCAAAATTTTTACGGAAACACAATATTGTAACGATCCCAAATATAGTTAATAAACTCTCAAAAATAGTTGTTCTTGGTAAAGATAAAACCAACAAACTCGAGCAAACGAATGTGGTTTATGAGTTCCCTTGTAAAGATTGCAATGCACGGTACATAGGCGAGACAAAACGTACCCTAATAAACGAATTGCCGAATATCGCAAGAATAATAATGATGAGTTGGTTGTCAATATACATAAAAATGAATATAATCATGAATTTGATTTTGAAGCAGTAACAATTAGAGATATTGAAAATAACTATAATAAAAGACTTATTTCTGAAATGTTATTTATTAACAGTATACCAAATACAATAAACAAAAAAGAAGATACACAGAATCTCAGTAGAGAATACAAATCTATCTTTAAGCTGGTACATAAAAAGTAAAGTATATTCTCGATCTAATTCAAAATTTGTTATTGTTTACGTTTTGGTACGAAGCCAATATATATATATATATATATATATATATATATATATATATATATATATATATATATATATATATATATATATATATATATATATATATATATATATATATATATATATATATATATATATATATATATATATATATATATATATATATATATATATATATATATATATGTCATGTTGCTGTACTTTCACATTACTCGACGAATCGCTGTGCGATAACTTAGGTAATTCGTTTCGCATTTTTTAAAAATTTTTTCAACCATTGTAAGTTAAGACTAGTGTGAGCTCGTTCTGTTAATTATATTATTATTTTTTAATAAAGCCTGAAGAGGTCGAAAAACCCGTCGACGAAACGGTGCAACTACTTAACATCGTAGTCTATTTTCTTTCCTGCTCCCAACGGATCTGGTCAGAATTGACCAAAACAATTTTTACACTAAATAAATATTAATATTATATACCGATAAACAGATATTCAATATTCACCATATATATATTCGTTCTGCTAAAGGTATGCGCCTCTCAAATGCATGTCGCCTTAAAATTACCAACCAATATCTATGTAATATAAACTTCATATGTAACCTTAGAAATAAACAGCTTATTTTTCAAGCACACAAGAAAGCTCGCATCTTATCTTTAAGAAAACAAGTATATTTTCAAAATCGCTATATCAACTCGCACCGGATGCATACCTATAATATCATAAGGCTATGTGCAAAGCACATTCAGTATTCAAAGCGACTGCCATGTGCTGCCGAGATTCCGATTGAATGTGCTTTCCTTAAGATTACCTTATTAAAACAAAGGTGTAAAGAGATCGAGTATAGTCGAGAGCATCGTCATCAAGGCAAGCTAGCAGAAAGCTCCATCCCTACTCGACCACGGAGCATCAGCTATCTCCAGCCAGCGGCTCCCCAAACGGCATTGAGCAACATCATTTCACCGAACATATTTCGCGCCCGATAATTGGAGCACAAAATTCACGAAGTAAAATAGGAATTCAGGAATTTAGTATTGCATCAACAATAATAGTGTTAAAAATTATGTTTTTTGATGAACTGCGCAAAATTCGCTTTCACGTGCTTCTTCTGCATGATCAATCGATCGTTTTTACTCGACTCGTGCGATTTTCGCCTGAGCCTAACTCGGGACAACTATAGTCGTACAGGGATTACCTGCTTCGAATAGTTGTATCGAAATGCAATATCTCGTATCATCGTGCGTATCATCATATCAAAGGTCAATTTTGTATACGCATTAGCATTCACAAACTACCACATTCCCACACGCTGCCACAGCGCAAACTGCCACTTTTCCACACGCTGAAAGTAGCGTGTGGAAAAGTAACTGAGCATGCGGGAATAATTCATTTCCACACGCTCAGCTACTTTTCTACATGCACATCTCAGCGTGTGGAAGAGTGGTGATTTGCGCGCGCAACTACGTGTGCAGGCACACTTGAACATTGCAGAACTCGATAGGAAAAACGTATACGATACTCATGCGCGGCGTAGGTGATCCCAGACGAGCGGAGTTTATCGCCCGAGAAGAGCGACGGCGAAAAACTCCGCTCGTGCGATAATCAGCTACTTGCGTACTCGTATCGTAATGTACTATTTCAATACTAGTGCGAGAAAGATGATTCTCACACAAGTGTGAGCTTGTCGTACGAGCGAAGCGACGGCGATAATTACACGAGTGGTGAATTATCTCTCGCATGCATATCCATAGACGCAGTAAGTATAGACCACGTATCACAATGTACAAGCGAGGTTCTTGTTTAGAGTGATAGCGAGATATATAGTGGGCTTCGCTTTCTCTGTCTAACGGCTAGAGCAAACAAAGAAAGCGAAGCCAACTATATCTCTCGCTCTCACTGTAAACAAGCCTCGCTCGTACATTATAATCCGCGGTCTATACTTACTATGTCTATGCATGTATCGAACAATATTTTTCAAAAAGGCCGAACGGAAAGTCTGAGTTTGCGGACGCCTGTGTGCTCAAAGCAAGTACTTTGCGCACGGAGTGTATAAAAACATAGTATACGGTAATATTAAACTAGCAGAAATAACTCGTTCGATGACGCTTGCTCGGTTTGGATACTTTATTTGAAGTGATATTTTTATTGCGTTAAAATTGCAAGAGATTATCTTTATTTGTTTTCAAGGAAAAAATTATTTTAGAAAAAGTGCATTTTCGTTTTCACACGATAACGGGAGTAAAAATCAATCAATTGTCTTGAACTTTGACACTATGATAGCTTGTTTATATCTTCGAACCGAGTTCTTTGCCCAAAAAAATCAGACGCTCATGACCAAAGATATTTGACGTCAAAAATTTTTTTTAAATATATTCGAATAGCGTTTTCTCAGAGAATATTTTATTTATCGATTTGAAATTTTAACCACTTATTATACTTATCGATTACAACATCGCGTTAAAATTTCAAGACATAAAATATGTAAAAATGTAAAAGACATGCACATTGATAAATAACAATTATTTACCTATATACTGATTTCAACAATTAATGTATTAGAAAAATGATTTTAGTTTGAGGAAGCTAATTACCAGTGAATTGGCAACGGTTTTTTAATAAGTGCAGGAAAAGGACCCTTTTTGCATGAAAGGTGGATGGAGCATATGATGAAGACGTTATAACAGGAGACTAAGTTCTCTTCCTCCTACCATAGCGGGGAGGAATAGTACACTACGCGCATAGGGGGAGAATGAGTTCGCCAGTCCACAGTACGAGCAAATTGAAACCCAAGCCGAACACGTTGGCAAACACGTACTATGGGCTGACCCTCTTTCTTCCCGTGGTGCGTACTAGTACAATGAGCAATAAGGGCGTCACCTAGCGCCCGTGTTGCGTAAACTATTTTTTGAACCGCGGGGCGCGAAGTTCAATTATAATGCCTGTTTGCGCCCGCCACACATAATCGAATTTCGCACCCCGCGGTTCAAAAAATATTTTTTCACACTCCGTGCGCAAAGCGTTCACTTTGCGCAAGCTCGGCCAAAACCGTGCTCGCAAAATCAAGCTTTGCACACGTCGTATAAAAAAATAGTGTTCGATACACGAGTGAAAAAGTGATTTTATCCTCGTGTGGCCTTTTCACCCTCGCTTCGCTCGGGCGCAAACGTCCACACGAGGATAAAATCACTTTTTCGCACTTGTATCGAAAATAACTATTTCGCAACAACGGGCCGGAAATACCACATTCCCATTCTTGCCACAGGAGGAAATGTGGTACTTTCGGATCGGTGTTGCGAAATAGTATATTACGCAATGAGGGAGGTAAAGCCCGAGCCGAAGGCGAGGGTGGTAATCATGTGCTCTGAGGTGGTCATCGTTATCGCTCTGTTGCGTATACGATTTTTTTGCCTGGCGAGGCTGTAAATATAACCTTTGCGATCGGGTGCCGGAATTTTTTGTCACTTTTTTCAAATAATGCATCCATTAAAACATGATGAAATTATTTTTTTGTGCATATGTTAAGCTATTATTTTTACAAACACTAATATTTTCATCACTGTTTTCAACTACATTATCATTATGTAATGAATCTTCATAATTATTAGATAAATTAGACTTCCTACCAGTATCCATTTATTATTAATAATTCATTAACTGTTTTTAAGGACATGTTTAAGCCAAACGTAGATCCGTACTTTATCGGCACGTAAATTTTTTTTTTTTTTTAATCGCGCCAAAACAAATATTTTCGAAAAAAGCGTTCGTCCACGTCCTCTGAAACACCATTAAGTATATCCTATTAAATTTTTAAATGATTCCATCCATTAAATTTTTGCTAAAATGATTTTGAAATTAGTATTTATTCCGAATAAGGCCTTAAAAGTTTCAAAATTGATTGAAAAAATATAATGGACGGAATCATTCGAAAATTTGATATTGTATACTTAATCACCTGAGAAAATATAATTAAATATAATTAGTTATACATACTAATAATATATTGCAAATAGGCACAATTTCTGATAAAGTGGCCCGAGATATAATAATCTGTATACCAATTTTACTAAGAGATTGTGACGATCTGTTCGTACCACATTCTTTTTTTTCTTCCTTCTCTCTTAAATAATTTTTTAATTAAATAAGAAGCGCATTCAAATAAGACAAACAAAATTCTTTCTTGGTGATGAGTCGCAATCACCAAACTTAAAAACAAAGCCATAAATATTGAGGTTTTGACAAGGCCACGGTCGGTACACAGGATAAAGGCGTAACGCACTACCAGCCCTACTACAGGAGCTGATAATGCGCTAACGCAAGATTGACCATTCTCGTGATTTACAACACGGCGTGCGTCGATATTGGGCTCCGAACTATCGGAGATCGATATCAACGTACAAGTTGGGGAACACGGTACTTCACAACTAAATAAATAGTGGAAATCCTTCGTCAACCCGGTGAGTCTAGAGATAATTACCAGAATAGATACGCGCCAGGTGAGCCCCGGGAACTGATTGTAAGGGCAGCGGCCCATAGTTCATTATAAGTTTCGTCCCCCGAGAGTGCGAACCAGTTTCATAGTACAACACAAAGTCGTGTGTAATAGATTTACGCGTAAGAATAAATAATTCTCAACGAAGGTTATTATAAAATATTGAATAGTTGATATAAAAGACATTGTCAAAAAGTAGATAATTCTTAACGGAAGTCATTATAAAATATTGAATTGTTAATAATATAAAAGACATTGTAAAAAAGTTGGTAATTCTCAACGGAAGTCATTATAAAATATTGAATAGTTAATATAATAGATATTGTAAAAGAGTAAATAATACTCAACAAAAGTTATAACAAAAGAGTGAATAGTGAATATAATAGATATTGTGAAGGAGTGTAAAATCGAACGAGAGAAGGAGAAATTGAAAGAGAGAAAGAGAGAGGGAGAGACAACACTTGTACACCATCGCTTTGAGGATCAAATAAAAACCTCCTTCTACCGAAAGTAAGTTTTCAAATATTTATTTATAATAAACCTACCATTTCCTGTCATACGACTCTCGAGTCTAGACAAGTTCCATCCACCCTCCTTACCTTCTTACGCCACGCTAAAGGAATATCAACTCGCGCAAGCCGCGCGGCGCAAAGTTTAAGCTACGCGCTCTCGAAATTTGAATTTAAATTAAATAAATAATTAAAGTTTGCTGCTCGGGACGTCACAGCTTATTCAAACTCGTGACCTGCGGTGGGATTGTTTTGCCGCGCCAGGAAAAATTAGAATTTAATCATGTGGAATTAAACTAATTTTTGTTTTATTTATCTATAACTATTTTCGGGAAGTTCGAAACGTGAGGAAGCAAACCCTTTACTCTGACCCGTAGTTGTACGTAGCATGTGCCTCTTGCACGAATTTTTATGAATATTTTCTTAAATTATACATTTCTACATATGTATTAACATACGTATTAAACAATATATTTTTCTTTGAAAATCATTTTAACTCTTTTTTTATATAAATTAATAATTAACTATTTTAACAAATTGTTCGCGTACAATTAATTTTTCCCCATTAGTGAATTTTTCTTTCATTTGATTATTATAAACAATCTAGAATTACTTTTTTCCAAAATTGTATCAGAGATATAAAAATTAATTTACTATAACAAGTCAATAATTATTTAACAATTAATAAATAATCTTGTGTAACTATCCAATTTTATCGATCGTACAAATCGCGTCCGACAAAAATACCAGTTACAGATATTAAGCGACGGCTAATTGCCCACTGTCTGCACCTACCGATCTAGACAAATTTCTGGGAAAACCGCGCACCCTTTAATGACTCTTTGTCGTCCAAAAGTTTTCACTAATGTATTAACCAGATGAAAAGATAAAATTCTTACCTTAAAAAGTACATGTGTATTACTTATAAAATATATGTGTATTACTTAATTATATGTGTAATACTTAAAAAGTACATATGCACTGAAAAAAATTTGGCGCGCCTCCTAACCTTCGAACGGGGTAGCAGCAGTACCGCTATTCAGTGTAATGTGCGCGCCGAATACGCGCAACTGTTGTACTTTCCTCACACTGTCTGCGAGGTTAGGTGGCGTGCCGACAGGCTGGCACTGTGGCTATACCGAATAAGAGTACCTCCTACTCTTACAAGAGTACCAGCTATTCTTTTAGGAGTAGCAGTTACTCCGATGGAAAGTATAGCCACTACTCCCTAAAATTGGCGCTGCACGTGCACCTGAAGAGTAGGTGGCGCCCCAAATTTTGTTCAGTGTGTAATACTTATAAATTCGAGAAGCATTGTGTTTCGAAGATAACGACTGACAGCGTTATCTCCCCTTACACCTTTCGACCACATAATCGTGTACAAGTTCAGCAAGAATAAAAGATTTTGTTTTTTTGTTAATTGTTTTTTTTAATTTTATTTATCGTTCACGCTTAAAGCAACTTTAATAATTAAAAATAGCAACTATTGCTAAACTTAAAATAATGAAACTATGAACGTATGAATATTTTTAAGACACTAATATTTATGCAATAAATGATTCACAATTATATATTTTTTTCACAAACGTTAAAAATTTTAAATAATTAATTAACAAATTACAATTTAAATAAATATTGTTTTCACCTAACTAAATTTACTTTTACATACATTTCACATATAAAGATATGCCTTATATCGACAGAGTTCTCTGTCGTACCGACTACAATGTTTTTAATTAAACATTAATTGTTATAAGCTTTTTCTTTAATTCTAAGTGTGGACGCACAAAGGCAAACTTATTATCTAATTCTCGGTCAAATTTCAGTTAATTCTATTGAAAAATAAAAACGAAATTTGAAGAACCGCAAGATGTCGTATTTTGGGGTTAAAATGATATTATGCGACGTTGCGATTTTTCAAATTTCGTCTTTATTTTCCAATAGATTTATCTGAATTTTTACCGAGAATTAGATAATAACTTTGCTTTTGTGCGTCCACACTTAGAATTAAAGAAAAAGCTTATAACATTAATATTTAATTAAAAACATTGAAGTCGGTACGGTAGATAACTCTGTCGGTATAAGGCATCCCCTTAACGGGGCAAATGATTTTTAGATATATTTTAGATTTTAGATAAGTATCAAAGAAAATAGATATAATAATAAAATCATTCTATTGAAATTGATACAGGTTACAAGATTTGTGGAGTCATTTGGGGAGTTCGAAATTTGATTTTGAATTCAATTTGATTTTGATGTATTAACAAAAAATAATAATAACAAAAAAGAGTAGCTGCAATCAAATGATGAGGTGGAGAAAAATCTAAACTTATAAGGTAAAATAAAAATACAGTTTAATGACAATATAAAAAGTTTTTGTTATTAAAACTATAAAATTATTTTAATTTATATTCTACTTATTTTTTAGGTTGTGAATGTAGTTTTTCTGAAACATTTTTTGTTTTTGTAGCCCTTGTAAATACAAGTTTACATATTAACTACAATATTTCTTCTGTATATCAACGTCAAAAATAATCAGATACGTATTAAATGACTAAATATCTATTTTTAAAATATAAAATGTTGGTTGTACGAATGAACATTGACAATTTGTGTTGATTTTTTATATTTTTTTTAGATTGTAAGAGGAAAATTTCTTACAGTGGAAGACGTCAAAATGTTTCAGAGGAGTTCTTAGTAATTTTTGCATATTACTATAAACAACGGCCTCAAGCAGTGGAAATCTACAAGCATCCGGTACAAGAAAATAACTTAGAAATTTCCTGATTTGATTCTCCAATGTGTATTATAAGATTCAATCTATTCTCAAAATGTGACAAAAGCTGCTAGGAATCAACAGCTAAGATGTTTTAAATAGTATTGCTCAAAAAGTACGAAAAAAGTATTATGTTTTGAAGTTAATTCTTCAAAATAAAATAAAGTAATTGCGATTTTCATAGATCATCCATCTAGTTGAAGATCATATTCAAGCTGGTGGATTTTTTTGAAGACTTATGGAATAAGCTCAGCCCGATACAAATATTTTATTGTATTCTTAAAAAGTGATCAGTGTTCTTAAATATAATATAATTATAGTGAAGTCAGTGCAAGTTTTCAGATCAGATATAATAAAATGTTTTGTATTATAAATAAAATAAAGTAGCGGTACGATGTGTTAAATGAAGTGTTTATAACAAATTTAGAACCTTTACTTAAAATCAGAATTTAAAATATTCGTCAGACGTTAGAGCTTGGTTAAAAAAAAGCATGTTTTGTCTATACTTCAAGGAACTTAGTTGATATTAGTGCTGTGCTCTTGTACATATTTACTTAAACATAAATTAAAGGATTATGCCAAGTGAATATTAAAATACAGAAAGAAGAAAAAATGATGTGTTATTGTTGTGAAAATTTCAACGAATAAAAGTGCTCAGTTAATCTAATTTTATAATTTTCTCACGGTGGGAGACGTCAAAATGTTTCAGAGGATTTCACAGTAAATATTTGTTTACACAAGATTCAGATAATTATTTGAAAAAGTATACAAGAATATTAAGAAAGCTTTTATTATCAGTAATTCTTAGTTCATAAACTGATTGTTTTCAATTTTACAAGATGTGTGGCAATCATGAGTTATTAATTTAAGTAGTTTCAATCAATAATTATTTCAAGATGTTTTATATTTCCTACTATAAAAGAATATCGAGAAAGTTTTTTTCTCCCAATGATTCTTAGTTCATAAACTTTTGTTTTTAATTTTGCAAGATGTGTCTGATAGGTTATTAATTCAAGTGGTTTCTAGTGAAAACTTCAACGAATCCAAGTGTTGAAAATAATGTAATTAATGATTGGCTTATGGTGAGAGGCGCCAAATGTTTCAGAGAAGCCATTTGTTCTGTGAATGTACAGTACATAAAACCATAATATAAATTACTGTAATGGCTACTTTTCGAATCTGTAACCAACATTTTAATTTGCTAGCCGATTGTGATGCAGTAGTATGATTATTAGATCTAGTACCCTTGCAAGTCTTTGATAAAATATTATGAAAAAGAAATATGTGGATACCAACATAATGAAACAAATTCCAGCTTTAGAATGTGCAATAGAAGGCTAAAGGTAAATTTTAGCACAAATTTAATAATGTAATAATAATTTGTCAAAAAAACAAGAGCAAATGGATGCATAAGAGTGTTTTATGAAAAAACTTAGTATCAGATGCTGTTACGTAAGGGTAGTTAACTTGGCAAACTTTGAGCTTCGCATTTTGTAAAGGCTAGAGGAGTCGGTGATTTCAGAGAAATAGAAAAGAGTAGTTTTTAAAAAACTTTGTACCGCCTGCTGTTATGGAAATGACAGTTGACATGCGAACTCAACTTCTCAGCCAACTTTGAGCTTCGAGTTTTATAAAAGCAAGGGAATCAGGTGATACAAAGATATGAATTGTAATTCTGAGAACTTGTACTTTTTTCTTTTATTCCTTGTGATAGCTACAAAGAAAAAATATATTATTGTTATCTTTTTTAGCAACTTTAAATTCTCTGTTGAAATACTAATAAAAGTTTAATGTTTTTATCCAAACAATCTTGCTCTCAACAACTGTCTACAAAGAACTTGACTGAAAACTTAAATGTTTTTTGGAAACAATTATAATAAAGAATAAGTTTGGTTACTATTCTATATAGTTTTATACTTAACAAACATTATTTAATAAACTCTCCCACCTTCTCTTTCTTCCCCCTCTCTCACTCTCTCTGTACCAAAAACTTTAATGAGAGCTTAAACATTTTTTCAAAACAATCAACACATTCCTTAAATAATGCAGGAGAAAAAGTGACAAAGGAAGATAACAAATGTGTAAAAAATAAATAAAATAATTGATTGTAATATTATCGTCAAAAACTTTTAAAATTCCTAAATAACCTTTACTTCAAATTATATTTTCTTTGTGAAATTTCACACATAGAGTACTTGTCCCTAATACTGTGACAGTCCGTATATGTGTGCTCTTTTTGGAATTTCTGACGTAAGAAAAAGGTTCTAACTTTAAAAATAATAAATGGCTGTTACAAAAAACAGTAAAAAGACGACTTATCCCCTAAATTACTCGGCTGGAGAGTTATAAGCTTTTTTAAAAAGAAAACACGCTTTTGTTAATAACAAAAGAACTCTGATAGCTAGAAATTTTTTTTCTTACAAAATATAGGAATTATAATTCTCTTTCGAATGCTACCCATCGGGTTCAGATACATAGAGCCGTTCTCGACAAATTACTATTTGAAGAAAAGGCTAAAAAAATTTTAACCACGAATATCTCTGAAATTTATGGACCAATCATTTTGCCAAAAAAACTCGTCCGAGAGCTATCCATAATCTACCTCTATAAGGAATTTTGAAGCGATTAAGACAATTTAACCCCCGTAATCGTTGGACATACAAAACTCATTTTTCATTTTTCAATTTTTACGTTTTTGTTAATAACAAAAGAACCGTGATAGCTAGAAAATATTTTTTGTTTAGAAAATATAGCTATTTAAATTCTCTTTGCAATGCTACCCATCCGATTCAAATACATAGAGTCGTTCTTGAAAAATTACGATTTGAAAAGAGGTTAAAAAAATGTTAACCTCAAATATCTCTGAAATTTATGGACCAATCATTTTGCCCAAAGAACTCGACCGAGAACTAGCCAAAATCTACTTCTTCAAAAAAAAATTTGACGCGATTAAGTCAATTTGCATGCAAAAACAAGGGGTTATCGAAGAATCTTCTAGTTCTTGGTGTTCTTCAGTAGTATTGAAACAGAAAAAGGATGGCACTTGGAAATTTTGCGTGGATTTCCGAAAATTGAATGACAGGACAATTAAAGATTCATATCCATTACCTAGGATTAACCAAACTCTAGATAAATTAGCTGGAAGGTCTTGGTTTTCGACTTTAGATCTTAAAATCGGGTATTGGCGGATCAAGATTCGTCCAGAAGATAGAAAAAAGACATCTTTTTCAATTGGTAATGGTTTGAAGCATTTCGTCGTTATGACTTTTGGACTATGCAATGCTCCAGCTACTTTTGAACCATTGATAGAAAAACTACTCCGAGATCTTCAAAATGATATATGTTTAATTTATCTAGATGATGTCATGGTTATAGCTAAATCGTTCGACGAGATGTTAGATAATATGCGTACGATTTTGGTAAGAATCCGAAATGCCAATTTGAAGCTGAATAGAAAAAAATGCATTTTTTTTCAACGCGAGGTTGAGTAGAAAAGGAAAAAAGACGGATCCTAAAAAGATAGAGGCTATGGTTACTTGGCCAATTCCTTCATGTAAGAAACAGGTAGTGAGTTTCGTAAGTCTATGTTCTTACTATAGACGCTTCATTAGGAGATTTTCTTTTATTGCTAAACTTCTTTATCGATTAATTGAAAAGAAAGCTAAATTCGATTGGACAGGTGACTGTCAGAAAGTATTTTTACACTTAAAGCAAGTTCTATCAACTCTTCCCATTCTAGCATTCCTTCGTCTAGATTTACCTTTCATTTTGGATACGGATGCTTTTGATCATGGAATAGATGCGGTTTTGCCACAGACTCAAGAGGGAATAGAAAGAGTCATTGGTTCTTACAGCCGTGTTCTGACTAAAGCTGAGAGAAATTAATGTGTTACTCGCCGTGATTTATTACAGTAGTAGTGCAGTCCACAATTTCCACTACTATTTATGTGCAAGGCCGTTCTTCATTCTTACTGATCATTCTGCATTGACATGGCTTCTTTCTTTCAAGAACATAGATGGTCAATTAGCTAAATGTGTAGGAAAATTAGATCAGCATGACTTTAAGATTGTACATCGGAAAGGAATGCAGATGATCTCTCTAGACGACCTTGTAATAATTCTTCTTGTAGATACTCCTTTAATGTTGAATCAAAATATGAAGTTGGTAATTCAGTACGTCGTATTGTTTTTTTTTTAAGAACTGTCCCAATCGGATTGACAAAATCGTCAACAACAGGGTTCTGACAATCGAGCTATTTTAAAAAGTAAAAAGGAGGGTGTTAAATAGTCGTGGTAGGATATTTCTTCTAGAGATGAATATATGAAACTATATTCATCTCAAAATGACTTATTACTTGTTCTCGATGATATCTTATACAGGGAATGGATTTCTTATAACCTCAAAACAAAAGTTCTTCAATCATTGACGGGTAGACTGTTTTCCACGTAACACTTGCACTTTTAACATTTTGATTATACCTGAAGAGGGACAAAAATAAAATTGTCCGAAACGTCGACGGATAAAAAGAAAAAAATGGTGTTGTTTTATTAATCACCTTTTAATCAATAACACCGGAGTGGTAGTAAATTTGGCCATTAACTTCAAGATTTTGGATATAAGTTCTTCAATTAGTTGTCCCTAGAAAGTCAGTACTATTTTAGAAGAAGCCAATGATTCTCTTTCTGGTGGTCATTTTGGTGTTATTAAAACGTTACTGAAAATTCGCAAAAGATTCTATTGGGATTCTTGTACAAAAATGTTGAAAGATGGTGTAGATTTTGTTTAATTTGTATTGCAAAGAAAGGTCACAATGAGATGAGAATTAGGTAAAGGTCAGAATGAGATGAGAATCTACAATGTAGGATTACCTTTGGAGAGAATCCAAATGGATATTTTAGGTCCTTTCCCAATTTCCTCTTTAGGAATAGATATCTCTTAGTTATAACGGATTGATTTACTAAATGAGTAGAAGCTTTTCCTCTCTCTAACATGAGAACAAAAACTATTGATGAAGTATTTGTTCGTGAAATTGTGTGTGGATATGGAGTTCCTCTTGAAGATCACACTGATCAGGGTCGTAACTTTGACTATAAGCTAATTAAGGAATTGTCTCAGTTGTTAGGAATTGGGAAGACTAGGGCAACAGCATTACATCCTCAATCCAATGGTCAGGTAGAAAAACAAAACAGAACAATACTAGAATACTTGTCCAAATACACAACGGACAACCAAAAAGATTGGGATTGTCAGATTTCTTTGTATCTTTTAGCTTACAGATCCTCGGTACAGACAACAACTGGAGCCACACCAGCGAAAATGTACAACTGCACAGACTTGAGGCTTTGTCTGGATTTGATTCGCGGATATTCCCCTAAAAAAGAAGATTGTCCTAACTATGACAGCTACGTCCAGAAACTAAAAACCAACATCAACAAAATTCACCAATCAGCACGAAATAATATTTTCCTCTCCTCCAAACATACAAAAACAACCTATGATAGGACAACAGAAGGTATGGTTGTATAATCCCCGCCGAGTCAAAAAAGGACCCAGCACGGGGAGAAAATTTGAACAAATATAACCTTATTTTCATCCGTCAAGGTTAGTGCATGTAGCCAATCACCAATGTCGGACTCTTAGGCCATTTTTGCCTGAGTCTTCCATAAACGTAAACATTACAGTCGCATGTTTTTTTGAGGTTAGAAGTTGCAAACATAATTTGCACGCCAATAAAAAAACTTTACATAGTTTATATATGATTTACATAAGTTAATTATAATTCGAATACGTTTTTCTATTATAATTTAGCTAAACAAAATCAATTATTAAGAATTGGTGAACGTGGAAAAATATCTTTACTGTTGACTGTTAGGCAGAAACTACCGGAGATTCCAGTAATGCTAGCTTTATGCCTACTACCCGAGTCACTTAGGCTGTTTTGGACTAACTTTTCTCTCCGTGCGAAGCTCTAAAGTGATTGTGAAGGACGTTACAAGATTATCAAGAATATCAATGACATCGTTTTCTGCATCTAGAAGACACCAAAACACAAAAAGAAGATCATTCAAATTGATTGATTGGCGATCTATCACGGTAGGTAATTTATTCTGTTCTACTCACTGTTATTTTGAGCCGTGGTTTTTCCCGTGAGGCATAGGGCAAATGCCAGATCAGGGACAGAGGTGAGGTACCACGGCGTGCCAACTTCCCACTTGTGTCCAAAAATTAATGACAGGACTATACCCACCGATGATGTCATGATGATACCCGCTTAAAAGTAGACGATTTCGAGATGATTTCAAAATGATTTCAGGATGATTTTAAGAAGATTTTAAGAAGATTAGAAGATGATTTGAAGATGATTTGAAGATGATTTGAAGATGATTTGAAGATGATTTCGAGATGATTTCGAGATGATTTCGAGATGATTTCGAGATGATTACAAAAATTCAAGATAGACCAATTCAAGAGACGGGCTGGAAGCGAAGGGTGAGCGGTTGGGAGTTGGCAGAGGAATTGGGAGCGAAAGGGGAGCGATAAGTGTAGCTGCTACAATTTTTATTTTGAAGAGTAAAAAGGGTAATGATAAAGGGAGCGGTAAGGCGCGAGGTACGGCAATAGCTAAGGAGAGCAGCTGGGGAGCTGGAGGAGCGGAAACGGAGCGGTTGTTTGAAATGAACATAAAAAACTATTATCTCTACTGATCTTTTTATGTTATTTTGGGAAGAAAATGGAGCGGATGGAGAATGGATGTGGAGCCGTGGGAACTCGGGGTGGAGGAGGAGAGGCTAGATCGTAAGGGTTGAAAAAATCTACCGATTTTCAAAACAACTATATAATATATATTTTTATATAATCATATACGATCAGATATAGCAATTTATACTAATTCGCGAAATTAAAATCTCACATTTGCATGTGATTTGATCTGACTATAGATATTCTTCATACTCATATATATACACAAAAAATTAGGCGTGCCCGCCTACTCGCTCCGCTCGTCAACCCTCCATATTTAGAAAGTGATTAAATTGTAAATTCTGTTCTATTTTTTCAGCCGAGAGATAAATAGAAAGATGCATTTTATATTAAAGTAGGCTTAACGCTACTAAAAAAACCTCAGCTGATTATCAGCTGATAATCAGGTGAAAATATGCCAAAACGTCACCTAATTATCAGCTGATTTTCACCTGAAAATTTATTATTATTTAAAATTTATTTATTATTAATTATTATTATTTATTATTATAAAGTATTATCAACATTCATTCACTAGAATCTACGATTACCTAATCTGTTCGAAAAAATGTAGATGCTGACAAAGAAGTTTTTAATTATTTGTCACAATTTAGAAAAGTTAAATTAAATATAAAAAATTTAAAACTAATACTAATTAATAATAATAATAATAATAATTATAATAAATGAAAATATCAACATGATTTTCAGGTGCATATCAGGTGATAATCAGCTGATTTTGACCTGACAATCCTGTTGATATTATCATTTATTATTAATTATTATTATCATTTGTTACTGTTAAATTTAAATTTTCATATTTTACATTCCTAAATTATGACAAATAATTCAAATCTTCTTTGCCATCGTGTACATTATTATAAACACATTAGTTAATCATATAGATTCAAGTAAATGAACGATAATTATAATTTATAATAATAAATAATAATAATTAGTAATAAATTAAAATAGCAACCTGATTTTCAGGTAAAAGTCGGCTGATAAACAACTGAAGTTTTGGCATGATTTTCACCTGATTATCAGCTAATAATCAGCTGATAATCAGCTGAGCTTTTTTTGTAGGGTAATCTACTGACTATGTCACTTATAAAATTTTGGAAACCATTAAAATTATATGAGCTTTTATTGAAGGAAGTAAAGAAATTGAATAAATTTTAAACTACCTGGTGTGCCTTTTGTATTACTTTATCTTCTCATTTTCTTGAATATCACCAATAACTTCTAATTTCAAGTATATGTTTTCAACAGGAAAAAAAATAATATTCACTACTTACGAGTGTGCTCTTTTGAATGTTGAGGTCTCAATTAAATTTTGATAGTTCCATAAACCAACACGGTGGTTTTTCAGTAAAAAATTACTAATAGCGAAATCGTGATCAGCGCCCTCAAAAACGTCTGTATACCAATTTTGAGCCAAATCTAAGCTTTTTTCGAACTTTTCACCACCATATTGGATTCACCATTTTGAATTTCGAAAGTCCAATAGCAAATTCTTTATCATAAACCTCGAAAACCCCTGTATACAAATTTTAAGCAAAATGGTTCCTTCGAACTTTTGACCGCCATATTGAATTTGGAAAGTCTGTAGGCCGTCCCCAAATCCGTGTATTCTCTCCCGGGTCGCACAAGACGTTTTTTAAAAGTTATTATCACGTCAAATTTTAAACCTCGCGACGTCAGAAATATAAGTTGCTCAAACGTCATAATAACGTCAGTAAGACGTTGAAAATGTCCGCAGTATTTTTCTAGCAATATTTCTTTTCATTTTTTTGACGCCATAAAAAGATTAAAAATCTGTTAGAAGGACGTTAGAAAAATGTTAGAAGAACATACAATAAACTTTATAGAAACGTCATAGAAACGTCATATAAAACGTGATAAAAACGTCATAAAAACGTCATAAAAACGTCATTTATACATTATATCTTTATACATACGAGTATTTCTAAGCAGCCGTATAATACTTATGTATGAAGAAGCCCACCCTCACCCTCTCTTTCAATACTTGCTCTTATAGACTGAACCTCATTTTTCTACTTTGAGATTATTCGACGCCACCTAGTAAGAAAAAAAGTTTAATAAATTCCAAAGATTTTGAAAAATATATGAGTGTAACGCCTTCATGACGTTTTTATGACGTTTTTATGACGTTTCTGTGACGTTTTTATGACGTCTAAAGTAAATAATATTACAGAACAAATAATTCTTCGGACATTTTCAACGTTTTACTGACGTCATTATGACGTTTGATCAACTTTTGATTTTGACGTCACGAGGTTTCAGGCTTGACGTCATAATGACGTTTAAAAAACGTCTTGTGCTATCCGGGCTCCGAAGTCGCCCTTACGTATGCGCTTTTGTCCTCAAAGCTCTTCAAATACATATTTATTAGTATATATAAACTTATATGAGTAATTCAGCGGTACATTTCAAATTCGAGTTACTCTTTGATATCTTTAGATATATTCACTACATGAAATTCTGTGCAGATTAAAGTTCTTAAATGGGGTTAGAAGAACATCATCTTGGTATCAAAATCCAACTTCGAATAGTACAAATTACGTATGGTAAGAAGAAAGACTAAAATTAAAGGCATACTCAAGTGGTACTCGTACAAATTATTATCTTCTTTTTGCGATTAAAAAAATGGCTTTTCTCTAAATGATTTGAAAAAAAATTTTCCACAACTATTTTACCGTATACTTTCAAGAAGTCAACTCCAGATATATGTGCCTATTAATAAACGACTTACATAATGAGTTATTTAAGGGTTACCAGATTTTTACATATATTGAAATTTTTTTCTCTATAATGCTTTTTAAAAAATGGCTTTGCATTTTTCTAGGTCTTTATAATGGAAAAACCTTTGTTTTAGCATAACAAATAATATGATTTGTTACTCATCAGTGTGCCGCTTATAGAATTTATTTTCCATTACTTTGAATAACGTTATTAGAAACGAAACTAGTTATAAATAACACAATTAATCGCTGTCACACTGACAACGTCAATGAAAAATAACTTTTGCGTGCCCAGATCGATACATTTTATCCCTCAGAAAAGCATACACCGCATGTCAAAATAAACAAGTGGCTTTTCACTTACCATATAAAAAAAACTGATGACTTTTATACAGAAAACATTATTACGAACTACTAGATGTTCCCATAGCTTTCATAAGAGTTATCCGGTTAAAAAATGGCTTTGAAGAAAAAATGAGTAACGCTACCTCTTTTTTACTATTTACGGTCTACAAAGGAAGAAGAAAGGTCATATAAATGTGTGCTCTCAATTTCTTTTTTCAATTTCTCTCTAGCTTAAATTTGAAAAGTTTGGCGGAATTACTCATATGCTTATACATATAAGACGAAATTCAGTGTATAACGATATATGATCGCGTATGTGGTTTTATATAAAAACGATATATGCTTATATATTATTTATATACAATCATATATTTTCTTTATTATATTACTGTCCATCAGTTTCTATATGGATTTAATCTTTCGGCAGAAGTATGCTCTCTCGCCAGTATTCACCTACGCCTTGTTTCCAATCATCTCTGCATCTTGGTCAGGTTCATTTTGTGGTGCATCGTCTCCCACATCCAAAACAGAACCGGCGCATAACGGGATAAAATCGAAAAATGAGTTTCAAAAACAAATATAAGCACTTAGAAATAAACTAGGGTAACGATTTTTATTTTAAATTATAGGATTTGAAACCTAGAATAAGCAAAAACTATCAGGAAATGATCATTTTTAAAACCTGATTTTTTTCTGGTCAGAAAAATCGTCGTAAGTCGTCGATGTTATAGGAAAATGTGTAAAGACGTTTTAAAATATATATCAAGACAATCAATACTATAGAAAGTATATTCTCGAGTAAAAGAAGTTATATGGGAGCGTCCGCCAGAAACCAGCCAGCGGGCGCGCGGGACGCATTTTTCATGCAAAACACGCTCTGTTCAACTCACTCGTAATCGTATTCTGAGTCTCTCAGAAAAAAACAAAAGACACATGTCGATAGATTTTTTCCTGCCCTTTCCAATGGTGCTATTCTTTTTACTCCCAAACACTTTCTTCTGGTCGAAATTTCGAGTTGAAAGTTCAGAACCATTTCTCTAAAAGTATAACATGTTGTTCTTCAAAATGCATAGCACCATTCAAAAGTACAAGTTATAATCTGCAAAATCCTAAATTTTCAAGTTGGAAAAACGTAGAGCTCAAAAGTAATAAAATTAAAAAGACAGCTGCGAGCGGTTGCGTGAAGTCGGTTTTGCGCTTGGACGTGCCTCTGTATGCGTATATGTCAATGAGCGCGGGAGCTCTCCGAAGGCAAGTATCTGTCCAATGTAGAAAAATCCTGTGGGACGACCGTGCTATTCATACATTAAATGGGTGCGCGAGAAACTCATGAGTTTTTTACGACTTTGCATTATGTTTTATTCTAATATTTTTTATATCAGTGGATAGCTGCTTTGATATACTACATGTATACAAAATTTCAATTAAAAATATTATGTCGTTTAGATGTATATCTCGTTTACATATTGGTTATGACTGTTTTCAGATTCTTTTTTCCTTCTTCTTTTCCCTCTCGATCAGCTGTTTTGTTCCGACCGGTGCTGAATGTATAACTATATACATAGTGTTATATATAAAATTGAATGTATACTCGAAAAAAGAGAGAGAGAGAGAGAGAGAGAGAGAGAGAGAGAGAGAGAGAGAGAGAGAGAGAGAGAGAGAGAGAGAGAGAGAGAGAGAGAGAGGATATATATATATATGTAATATAACAACAACAAAATTGTGGACTCTACAATAACCTTAAAATATCGTATGGTATTTTTAAATATACGTAAGTAGGTAAAAAAAAAGATATTATGAATTTCAATCTGCTGGTGGCATGGCATGCGCATACTTTTATACATAGATAAGTATTATATATAGATTCTCAAAATGTAACAAAATCTGTTAAGGGTATGGCTTATACCAGCAGAGTTCTCTGCCGTACCGACCACAATGTTTTTAATTAAATATTAATTGTTATAAGCTTTTCCTTGAATTCTCAGAATCGATGCACAAAGGTAAACTTATTATCTAATTCCTGGTTAAATTTTAGATAAATCTATTGGAAAATAAAGACGAAATTTGAAAAATCGCAACGTCGCATATTACTATATTAACCTCAAAATATAACATCTTGCGATTTTTCAAATTTCGTCTTCAGTTTTCAATAGATTTATCTGAAATTTGATCGGGAATTAGGTAATAAGTTTACCTTTGTGCGTCGACTCTTGGAATTAAAGAAAAATCTTTTAACAATTAATATTTAATTAAAAACGTTGGGGTCGGTACGGGAGAGAACTCTGTGGGTATAAGGCATCCCCTTAAGAAGCAACACCTACTTATTAAGATGTTTTAGACAGTATTGTACCGATAGCAATTAATGTAGTTATCTGCCCGATGCAAACATATTATTATTATATATTATTAAAAAGTGACATTAATCAGTCTTTTGTATAAATAAAATATAGTGGGCTTTTATGTCAGTGAAATATACCTCATTTTGTGTACTTTGATAGAAGTATTGTAAAGTGAAAAGCATAAATGAATAAAATAGAAGTAGTATATAATTAAGTGAATTTGAAAAATTCATTTCAAAATATGTCAACTGTGAGATCTACATGAATGTAGGGTCCATATGCAATTGAACCCTGAAACATAATTTATATTATTATATTTATTGATGGTTCAATAATTTGAGAAAACACAGATAACTTTAATTATTGAGGTAAAAAGTTGGGTTGTTTTGATAAGTGTTTAATGTATTATTATTATTATTTTTTATTTTACAATGGAAGGAGTGGATAAATAAGTGAATTTATAAAAAGGATTTAAAAATATATGTTTATTATATTGGTGATCTATGGATCATATATTTGAACCTTACTTATGGATCTTATTTGAACCTTGGAACACGAGTTTGTTATAATTTTGTGTGCGTGTGTGTGAAAAAATTATTTGATATAAACAACAAAAATTAGCCCAAAAAATAAACATTTGGAATTTGTGAAATAACTTCTTTTTGTAATACAAAAACATGATGCTTCCGAGTGAAATAAATTTGTGGGTTCTTATGTCAATGAAATGTACGTTATTTTGTGTATTTTGATAAAAGTTTTGTAAAGTGGAAAGCAAAAATAATTAAAATAGAAGGAGTGAATAAATAAGTCAATTTAAACAATGCATTTAAAAATATGTTTACTGTGTGATCTGTATGGATGTAGGGTCAATATGCAATTGAACCTGGAACATGAGTATATTAGGTGTGCAGTTTATTATTATTATATATTAGCAAACTGTTAAAGCTATATCTTCTATTTATAGATAACTTCAACTTATCATGTTTAAAGTTAGATTGTTATAATAATATGTTGAATATATAAATAGTACATATGAATTCGTTACAAATTTTTGTTGGATGGTGTGAATCAAATTATTATGCATTACGGCCACCAAAAGATTATGTTCAACTCTGTAAAGCACACAACCTTCTGTGGTAGAGATAAAGAGAAATACTGTTTTAGATATTCCTTTAAAAGTAAGCTGGCGACGCTACGAAAGAAAGTTGGCCCAGGATCTGTGAGTTTAATTATGAAAGTGATCATAATCAATCTGTCGAATATAGAAGTGCAAGAATCTTAATAAAAGTATAACAATGTAATACTATCCTAGGCCGTTTTAGGCGAAAATAAATTATGCACACATGATAAGATTGCGGGCTTTCTTAAGCCGCTGCCGTATTTTCCATCTCACCTCTACTCTAGCGCCCCCTTTAGATACTGAGCACGGTTCTGTGCAAAGGGTCAGTCAGTGCTCTACGAAAGCTGAAGCGATGACGTCGCGTCCGAGTCTTTCTTATATATGTTACTAATAAAGAGCAATGAGATCCTTTTGTTACAACAATAAACTATTTACTTTACTTTAATGCTTCGCGTATGTGGGAGCTCATTTGTGTCCTGGATTCCTGCTTCCACCATCCACATATACTCAACAGATTATGGGCCCAGGAGGAAAGAAGAACGTCACGAGCACACACGAGGAGGAAGCTGCGACGGAGGAAACTGCGATGGAGGAGATTGCGGCGGAGGAAAATGCGACGAAGAAGATTGCAACGGAGGAAACAGCGACGGAGGAGATGGCGACGGAATGGACAGCGACTGATATATAGAAGCGACGGACGAAACTGACAGAGGTAAGTGAGACTGTCAAAATTCTGATTGGAGACAGTGCGCGACCGTTGAAATAATTAAGTTTCTTTATCACGACGGCAGAAGGACGCGTAATACCGGTAATAAAAGTTTATTTGCGATGCGTTTCGTACGGCTGTGCAAATCGCGAGTGGGAAAAAGTTTGAACGAAATCGTCCAATTTCCTCGAAACGCAAGAGATGGACGCGTCCCAATGTCGTGGCGCGCAGACCCGCCGCAACAGGTTTGAACGCGCACGTAGGCCCCCAACGAGCCAAAATGGCGGCACGCCGGGAGCGTCTCTATCCCTGCGCATGTGAGAGAGAGAGAGAGAGAGAGACAGAGAGAGAGAGAGAGAGAGAGAGAGAGAGAGAGAGAAAAGAAGCGTGAGCTTCACAGCGGCGCCTCGTGTCTCGTGTGCGCGCTCTGGGAGGGAGTGTGGCTATCGTCTCCCGCATTAAGGCACGCTAGGGGAGGTAGTGACGGAGCTCTCGCATGCAGCGGAGAGAGGGGAGAGAGAGTCGAAGGCGCGCTCGCGCTGCTACGGAAAGGAAGGAAAGGCAGCAATGGAAAAGTCACTGCGCGGAGTGAGCGCGCTACAGTGAGAACAAACGAGTAGGAAAGGTAGCGCGAGTTCACTGTTTCGGGGAAGCGCGCGTGGCGAATTTGCGTATAGAGGAGATTGATAGTATAGCGCTATACGACGATACAGAGACAGAAACTGAAACGGAAAATTTTGAAACAAATTGCACAGTGGTCGATTATGTTTCGCGAATACTGCTTAATTTTTAAAAACTAATATATGCATATGAATGTTTAAAAATAATGTTCTGTATACTGATAAAATAAATCTCGAGTAAGCCCCGCGAGTGCAGGAGGAATAAAAACTTAGTACGTCTAAAAAAAATTCAATACTTGTGGTCAAAACTGAAATATAATATTCTTTACTGTAGAGTTATTGAATATTATAAATGAATGAAATTGCGTCTGCACTCGATTAATTACACAGTTTTGATCTTATTTTAAAATCTTGTGTAAACTCATAGTGCTTGCGTTCGGTACGGTTTGTTTATTAAAAGATTTTATCATATACATGGTATTCGCAGTTGATTGACCTCAGAACTTTGCTGTTACTTTGAAATCTTGTATAAACTCGAAGTGCTTGTGTTCGGCACGGTTTGTTTATTAAAAGATTTTTGTAATGACGTTGGGCGAACATTGCATCTTGTAAGATGCAATCGAAAAGGCAGTCAGCGAGTGAGAATGATGCGAACAGGTCGAGTCCGGTACTGGAAGCGAATGAAGGCGAGAATAATCGATAGCAAGATGCGAGCGACACTAACGGCAGCAAGCGACAGAGCGAAGGTGACGGTGCTACAGCGACGAGAGAAAACGATGAAATTTTGAGAAGTAAGCCAAGTATATCAAACGTACGAAAAATAAATCCAATTGGTACATATAGAAAAATTATATGTGAATAAAAATATGATACTAAATTTTAATTCTACAAAAGAAAATCTAGCTAGTTAAACAACTAATGATAATTGTAATGCAGTAATACAAGAACAACTCCAAATCATTTTGACGCAGATGGCGGAGTTTAATCGAATAACGAGCAAACTGGCAATGACGATAAAGCGAGGGATGAGCTACTGCATCAGATGGAACAGTGACTGAAGGCGACTGAAACTCAGTGCTGAAAATGAAATGGATATCATATTAATATATAACAAAAACAAGATCTTGTTAATAAAAATTATTGATTGTCTTGCAGACGCACGATAACAGCCTTGAACTTTGTCAGCTCCAATAGTAAATATGAGTAATAGGTTAAATGAAATTGAGTATGATTAATCTTGAAATATTTTTCTGTTTAAAATCTTAAATAAACTCGTAGTGTTTGTGTTCGGCACAGTTTGTTTATTGAAAAATTTTAATTACAGGCATGGCATTCATGATGCTGGGCGAAAAGTGCATCTTAAAGGATGCGTTTTAGGAGGCAAAAGTAGAAGGGTAACCGCTGCTAATGCTTTATTGTCGAAAGGGCATGGAAAGTATCGCTCAAAGTAACGGCGGAATAGAGACGGGCGAATTAGTCCAGGCAAACTAGCATTTTTCATTACCATGACTGTGAACAGTAATATCTCAGTGGAGTCTTATAGTTTCCGATAGTAGAAATATAATGTATATAGTTATTGCTTGAGAATAGTGAAATTTCATTGTTTAAACAATGTTCATATTTGAAAAAAAACGGTTTTTTGCTTATATATTTGCAACTATTAATCTGACAGACAAAAGTCGTAATTGAAAGTTGTAGATATTAAAAAGATCTATCGAGTAAGCTGCTTACCGAAACTATATGTTAAATAGTTCATTAGTTATTGCAAATAAACCGTCTAAAATAGCTATTGTTTAAATTATCAATAAAAAATTCAGATTTTGTCATTGGGCCTCGAAAAGTACTTGCAAAGGTAGGTCTTGCCCACCTTTATTACCAGTCATTAAGCCGAATCTGAAAAATTATTTTTTAAGGCTGTACGTTATTAATTAACTAAAAAAATTTTTTTTTTTGACAGGAATTTCTACGTTTTTGCCCAGCCGTACAGAAGTCTGGGAGGGCTCATTTTAATCTTATAGAGTTGAACTTTCATGACCAAAAAAGACCTAAGCGATTAAACAATTAAAAGTTGCTTAAGGCGGTCTTACACTTATAGGCCTTTCTGGCCAAAATTACCTAAAAAATGATAAAAATTATTATTATAGTAAAATAATCAAAATATATTGTAAATATAATTTATTTTGAATAAAATGAGCCAAGGCAGAGATATTTAAACTTATTTTATCCTCAGTTGTAGCATTTTCAAGAAAAAAAGTTTGTCGTAACTTTTTTCTGAGACCGCATGATGGATTTTCATCGGACAAAGTGCAAATTGTTCCTAATTTATGTAGTTATGGGCGTAAGAGTTGCAATTTTAAGGATTTTATGTATAAATATTTTTTCCATGGCAAAAACTGATTTTTTTGCAATAATTTTTTGCACTTTTTTGAATTTTTAGGGTTTTTGCCATGAAAAAAATACTTATACATGAAAACCTTAAAATTGCAACTCTTACGCCCATAACTACATAAATTAGGAACAATATGCACCTTGTCTCATGAAAATTCATCGACCGGTCTCAGAGAAAAGTTACGACAAACTTTAAAAAATTACATTTTGAGAAATAAGCCTGCAAAGAAAAATACCATAAAAATCCAAAAATAATCAGCCATTTGATCACCATTCTTTTCCTTCTTGAAACTCACTTCCCTGTATATCTTATCTGTTCTCCCATATAAAATGGTTAAAACAGAAACTCTGGCACCTTGCATGCATCCGTTCTATTAAAAGTTACTGCTCAATTTGTCCTTTTGTACTTTTGATTCATCCACTGTTGTTTTTAACACACTATACTTAGTTAGATTTTTATTTATAATACTAAGATAAATGTAGAATATACGCCAGGTCTTATAAAATATGAAATCCCAATAATCCAAATCGAAACTTAAGAAGCCATCACTGTCTTAGAGAAAATTATGTAACTACATAAAAGCCGATAAGCCCATTTTTTCAATGATCACACATATTAAATATTAAATATATCTTGAATTTAAGCCTGTATTCTTGTGAGCAGGCTTGTTGCTTTTACGTGTATAGGTACATCTTGCCACTTATTGCAATTCATAAATCTTCTGAATTGAATTATATATCCTAGTGAGTTAGACTTAATATGTCACTTTCATCTTTCTTAGAGAAAAGATGTATTTATTTTTATGCGATAAAAATTTTTACTGCCTCTTCTTTAAAATACTTAATTCAATCTTGACAATGTACATGTTTTTCAGTATTAATTTTCATACAGCATTCCCATCTTGAACTGAAACTACTTTCCAAATTTAAACAAAACTGTCACTGCACGCTTGTATTATAATTACACTTACACTTTTCAAACCTATATCTTCACATACACAGTACATTCAATTTTTAGTCCAAAATTCACTTATGAATACAAATAATCAAGCACTAAGAAAAAAATCTTTCTCTATCTGAAAGCAAAAACTCTGCAAAACAAACTGTTGAAATAACATGATTATGTATCTTGGCTTATTTGAGATTTTGAGCTGTCTGCTCTGCAACTGTGTTGAAACTATGATATTATATTTTTATAAGTATATACGCATACAAAAGGGAGTATTAATATAGTAATTTGCTGTCAAATTTCGTTGACGGAATGGTCACTTTACTAGAACAGAAGGGCAAAATTGTTACAACTCAAAAGACGGTTCCACTGGATTTCAAATTCCAGAATATGAATTATATTATTTTTATAATAAATCCCATATTTAATTTTAATTATTTTTTTTATAATTCTTATACTAATATGTCTTAAATAATGTTTTTTAATATTTTAAAATACATACAAGTAAACGTGTTCCTATATATATCAGAAACCTATAGAAAAGGCAAAAAAAGGAAAATCAATTTTTTTCGGCATTTTGAAGATAGTAAGCTCTTTTAACCATATCATTTTTAAATTTTTTCTCGAAACTAGTTTTTTTAGGTTCAGAATAACATATATAATTAAAAAATTCAATAAAAAAAAGTTGATTTTTTCAAAATTTTTAGGTGCAAGACCACCTTAGAAACCGCTTTAAAAAATGTCCGCCAAAATATTTATAAACAATAGGCTCGCACGGTCAGACTATTATAGTTAGAAACTTCTCGACTTGATATTCATAAAGTAGGCATTTTTTAAGAAATTTTAAGACCTGAATGGTTGCTCTATCATAATTAGAAGCTGAGATAATCTTTTTTTTTTTTTTAATCACTGCGGCCTTATTTTTAAACATTAAGGAACGAAATATGATGCTTTGCTAAGATCGATATTGTTCTAATAGTAAACAAATTTTGAATGTTATTTATTTACAACCGCACGCATGGTTGATTGATAAAGACAAACGTTTTTACGGCCGTGAGCCGCTCGCAGCAACGGAACGCGCGCGGCGGCTGCTTGGCGGCTGACGCGCATGCGCGCTACGACTCCGCGCGCGAACTTCGTACGCTCACACTCTAAGACTATACATTTTCTCGGCTTCTAATACTGGGAATTTCATTATTTTTTATATTTTGAGCAAAAATCTGTTAGTGCGTTAATTAATATATTAATTTCATTAATAATGTCAATTTATGTCAACAATAAGATTTTGCCCCTTTTCGAGCTAGTTTTCCTGGACTAAATGCGACAGAGACTATCCCGAAATAAGCGAGTCAGTGGTGACAGATTCGGTACAGAAAGCGAGTGATAGTGGTAGCCGACGAGAGAGTATAGAGAATGAGAGTGACCGAGACAAGTACGATAATCCCACTAAGCCGGCGCGAATAACGCACGCCCGGTGGCGAATAACGCAGGCCCGGTGGCGAATAACGCATGGCCGGTGGCGAATAATGCATGTGCCGATGCGTTAATCGCAACGCCCTCTGCGTACTAAAAACGCTAAAGCAGCGAATCTCATGCGATAACCGCTACAGATTTCTCTCCGTTTGGAGTTTCGTAATTTCACGCAAGTGAAAATTAATATAAATAAAATCAATTATAAATAAAACATTTTATATGAGACGGAAAATCAAAATTGAATTTTGAATGAGACTGAATGTTAATGTGATGAAAATGTTTATAAAATGATATTTTCGGAATCTTCTTGGATCTGAATTACAAATGAGCGACCTATTGGATGACTAATTTGATTATAAAAGCGACTGTCAATCTAAATAAAACTATTTCAATGTGCTTGATGAACGTAAGTCTAGAATTCGATACCACTGTTAATATCAAAGCGGCAGAGCGTAGACAGTTTTATAGCACGCAGTATAAAAACTGTTGAAAGAAAAGGCGAGAGTTTTCGTGGAAGATATTGAGCACTTAATAATGGCTTGTAATAATTTGGCTGAAGTTTTATTTCAGATAGAGAAAAGAAATGGTTTTTATTTATACTGCTATAAACGTGGCACTGCAAATTTTAAGTATTCACTTTAAGTCTGAACGCATGATATGCAAACAATTGCCGTATATTATGATATTCTAGAATATACATCATGACGAATTTGGCGACTGTGTATTCGAGCTCCAGATAAACAAAAAGAGTTCTATGTTTAGTGAAATCATAAGCGATCTAGTAACTATGTTGCTAATCGCAACGGCAGTTAAAGACCGAAATTTGATTAACAAATATGGTGAATTGGCGCAACTGGCGGGGTTGAGAAAAAGGCGGTGAGAAAATTGAAAAAGTTAGTTCTGGAGATTGTTCGAATTTTCCCGCGCGAACGAGCTCCTAGTGTGTGAGCTTGCGTCACGGGAGGCCGCTCGAAGCGACTCCCTCCGTTTCGCGGGCTGATGCGCTCTCGGCGCTCTCGCCGCATGGAGAGACAGACGCTCTTGCTCCTCTGCCTGAGACACAAGTGCTTCGCCTAGCCTACTCGACAGCGACAGTTATCACCAGCAGTGCCATTCGCGACTCCGACGACGACGTGAGGATTTACTCTCCTTCATTAGCAGTGCCTGAGACGGAGATTCTCGCAGTGAGTGTATGCCTGGTTCGGCGGGATTTTCCTTTCGCTCTCGCTCCACCATTTATACATTACTTATTCTCCTATTCTGTATTGTTCTTCACTGTATTCCATTTTTGTAAGCCTAATCAATAAAGTACTTTTTCTTAACAGAGATAAAGCGAGTGATCACGGAGCAGCAGCCTTGTAAAACGACAGTATATGGTTGAATATGAACGAACGAAAGATACAAGCATACAATGCTGAACCTGTTCCGCCTCGACTATAAATAACAATATTCTTTAATCTAGACTTGTGATAGATATTGAAGCGACAGAATAGTTCGAAAAATTCGAATTTGATTTTTAAATGGTCTTAACATGTAGCAAGATGAAATTAAACGAACAGATAAAAGCGACAGTGCGAACTTAAAATCGGAGGAAGTTGGTATAGCCGAAGTACTTGCGGGTGATAATAAATTACTGAAACTTACTAACGTGATTTACGCTGAAAACCTGTCGGAGAACCTATTATTATCGCGGAAATTTACGTATTTAGAACTATGTGTTCATCTTGATAATATACCGATTGATATCTATGATCCTATATCCAAAGAATGTTATCTCTTGGGTATTTATCAGATACGGCATTGGATGATTGAATTTGAAATAAATAAAGCGAATGTTGAATGTGACGTGAATAGAAACAGAGAAATAGCGCATGTAACTACGAGAAACATGACTAAACGAAAAGCGACTGAAACTGAAAATAGAGACAGAGAAACAAACGATGAGATTTGTTCGGGTTTTTAAAAACATACGAGACAGAAAATTAAGTGATATAGATGAAGCGACTGAAAATGAAAAATCAACGTGCGACGTAGAGTTGGGAGAAAAGTCGAACAAATCGCAAGTTAATAATCCCCCTGGCATATTTGTATGGGGCATGCATCGATTGGATACATAAAGTAACTGCAAAAGAGATAGCAGGGAATTGAAGATTTAAAGAAGAGTGTTTTTGTCGATTCGACTCGAAATTGCGAAGTGTGTATGATCTCAAAAATAAAATCATTGTCATTTAAGACAGTGCGACAGAGAAAGACAGAACCTTTACAGATCATACATTACTCAAAAAGATACAAATATATTTTTGTCTTGGTGGATGATTTTTCTCGTTTAGCGTTGGCCTATACAATGAAAACAAAAGATGAGACAGGATACTGTTTTTAATCTTTGTAAGAAGTGCCCGAAATTTGCTAGGAAAGTATGTAAAGGTTTGCTATTTGCGAAGTAATGAGAGAACAGAATTCACGAGTGAATATGCGACTGATGTTCTGAAAAAGTTAAATACAAAATTACAGCTGGTGTGTCCTGATAAGCCGCACCGTGATGATGCTCATGAAAAGTTTGATAAAATTATTCAGAGACAAATGTGAGTGTTAATATATAATTCTGTACTTCCAGAAAAATATGTGAAATCTGGTTTTAAATACTGCAGTTCATGCATACAACAGACGCATCACATGCTCAAATGTTATGGCTTCGCCTATTAAAACTTTCAATCCACATTGTAAAATGGCTATTATGCAACTAAATCATTTTTATAGATGCATTGCGAACTTAAGAGTGACGACTGAGAGGCCAAAAATAAATCCAAACATCTGATTCGTTGAATTGATGTAGAAATCAAAGAAAAGGAGGGAGAGATTAAGAGAGACTGGGGTTTCTTTTATTAGTTGGAAAAAAACGATGAACTAGCATTACGTAAGCGACTGGGAGACTTTAAACTCTGAAATTGATACAGATACCTGGTTTGTTGAATTTGAATCCGAAACAACCGAAACGGAGGGAGAGATAAAAAGAAGTCGTGGTCGTCCACGAAAAGAAATGAAAACTAAAGAGACGAAATCAAGTGACGAAACGATGTAAGCTTTATTGGCCGGAATAAATGATAATCCTGTAAATTATCAAGAAGCCACGGAAGCGACTGATAGATTGGAATCGACCAATGCGATTAAGGAAGAAATTAACTCAATGTTCAAAAATAAGGTATGGAAAGAAAAGGTATGTTTCGTTGCTTACCGTCGCTAAGTGCAGTATCTCTGTCGAATAATCATCGATTCGAGATGGGTGTTAAAGAAAAAGATTGAGTCGGACGGCAATTTTAGATATAAAGCTTGCTTGGTCATTCGCATTTTTAAGGACAAAGATAAGTATGATTTACAGTAAACATATGCGTCAATCTCTCGTTTACCCCTGATTCGGATGACGCTTGCAATAGCGAAAAATGCAATCTTAAATTTTATCAGATGGATGTTAAGACAGCATTTTTGAGCGGCCAGTTGAATATTCCAGTTTACATGGATTCCAAACGGAATCGAATGTGCGACAGAAATTAAGCGAAAGAAAATATGCAAACTGGAAAAGGCCTTGTACGATTTGAAAGTGAGTCCAAAATGTTGGAACGAGAAATATACTGAAATTGTAACGAAATTTGGATTGAAACGAGACAATAACGAGCCTTGTCCGTTTACCTGGCGTGGTAATAAATTTCTAATTCTGATTCTGTATGTCGATGACATACTACTGGCATGTAACGACAGAGAGAAAATGCGTGAGACGAAACAGAGTCTTAGTAGAAATTTTGAAATGACTGATATAGGAGAGCCTATATATTTTCTTGGTCTGGAAATCAAAAGAGACAGAGAAAAGTATTGAAAATACAAAAGTATTGAAAATCAACCAAGAAAAGTAATTAGTAAAAATGGTAACTAAATTTGGCTTTCAGGATATGCGCCCACAGCGAAAGCCCATGATTACGAATCGAAAGCGAAAAGAGCGAAAAGAGACTGAAAACATTGCTGTACTTATAACGACAGAAAATAATGACTACATACCCTATTGAGAAGCTATAGGTACATTTTGTACTGAGCAAATGCATGCAGATCCGACATAACTTATGCGGTTAACGTATTAAGCAGGCACCAAATCATCCCACCGATAGCGACTGACAAAGAGTGAAGCGAAAGTTCAGATACCTTGAGAGTACTAAAACTGTAGGCTTGAATTATATAGGCAAAAGCGACATTTTCGAAGGTTGCTCGGATACGAGTTTTGGCGACCGTAAAAGTTCTCTGACAACGAGCGGCTATATCATTAAACTTCTTGGAGATGCCATTGCTTAGAGGACATGCAAACAGCGATGTGTTGCGTTATCCACGTGTCTAGCGGAATATGTATTAATGAGTGACTGTAGTAAAGAATTGATTTCTGTACATAATTCCTTAAAAATGTGCTATCCAGAGAGTTTATGCTAAATATTTTATGGTGCGATAATCGATCAGCTAAATCAAACGTTAAAACGGGCGACGGTAATAAATTGCGACATATGAACGATGTAATAGAGCATTATGTGAAAGAATAGGTTAGGCGACGGTTTGTATGTGTAAAATGAATTGCATCGAAAAGTCAGATGGCAGATGCGTTGACCAAATCTCTGTCATTTGAATTGCATGACAAATTAGCTAGACTAATTTTAAACTTATAATTTTCATTTCATCCTGTTTATAATGTTCTGCCATGTTACAGCAACCAATAAGGCTGTGTCGGACAGCGTGGCTTAAGGTGCCCGGGAGGGAGTGTTAAGATTGCGGGCTCTCTTAAGCCGCTGCCGTACTTTTCATCTCACCGCTACCCTAACACCCCCATTAGATACTAAGCACGGCTCTGTGCGAAGGGCCAGTCAGTGCTCTACGAGAGCTGAAGCGAGTGACATCGCGTCCAAGTCTTTCTTATGTATGTTACTAATTAAGGGCGATGTGATCCTTTTGTTACAACAATAAACTATTTACTTTACTTTAATGCTTCGCGCGTGTGTGAGCTCGTTTGTGTCCTGGATTCTTGCTTCTACCATCCACATATCCTCAACAGTTAATAAGTAAATATAATTTTTATAAGCAGTTATGTGCTATACATATTAGCAGTTGATGAATGCATGATTTGGGACGCCAATCATGCTTAATAATAGATTTTAAGAATTAGTTGCTGTTAGTAACAGTTCTTTACAGTTATTTGTAGTTATTTGCATTTATTTGTCTTTTTTTATTCATCAAATGAAAGTTATGACAAAAAATGCTAATAACAGTTATTTGCATTTTTATTAAAAAAAAAAAATTTATAACAGATATGAATGATTATTATTTATAATTAAATATTAATATTGTTGTATAATTTATCTTCAAAATTGGTCTATCACAATATCATTATATCTTTTAAAAAATCCTTTGATAAATTATTTTACAAAATGTGAACAATCTTTTAAAAACTTTTGCAGGGAATCAGAAGTTATTTTCCGAAACTTTTACTATCCTTTTACAAGGACTTTTAAGATCCCGTAAGAATTTCTTTCCGAAACCATAAGAATTACACAGGTCCACAAAAAAAAATATCTCTGGTTCTGGGATGGAGGCTACTTTTTTCTTATGTATTTTTTCCGCTGAATCCGAATTCGTCATGAAAAATAGGGGTTCGGCCGTAAGTTTTTAAGACAACCTCAAAAAACTGTCGAAAAGCAGTGTTTCTGTTGTAAGAACTTGAGAAGAACAAAAACATTATTTCCTTCACATCAAAAACACTTTGTTTGTATGTACTTTGGCCTGCTGAATCCAAATTTGCTATGGAAGAAGAGGTTTCCAACTCTTCGTCCCTGAACATTTTGCGAATTTGAGGTCCATCAAAGATACCTTCCTTCAATTTAACCAGAGTTACATTCTTAAAGATGCTTTCTAAGTATCTGAAGCAGCGCCCTTCTTTATCGAGAGCTTTAACAAATTGTTTCATCAGTCCTAATTTGATATGGAGAGGAGGTAAAAGAATTTTACTAGGATCCACAAGAGGACGCTTGATGACTTTGCTGGAACCTGGAGTGAGTGATGGCCTCGCTGGCCATAGTTTTACATTATAGTGTTTTGCTTTATCTCGATTGTCAAACATGCATAAATAGCATGGGTACTTGGTAAGACCTGATTGTTGACCTAGTATCATGGTCAATATTTACCATTCGTGCTCACTATACTTTATTTTATTTAAATCCTTTTCGATGTTACAGTATTCTTCTTTGGGTTCAATTGAATGGGCCAATGGCAACGGAGCAAGCACGTTCGTATTGTGAAGAAGAACTGCCTTTGGACTTCATTGTATGAATCAATGAATAACCTCCATTCTTCTGGCTTCTATAAATTTGGTCGGAACTCATCAATAAGTCTTTGTACATCCGTACAGTACACTACGTCAGATTCGCCAGTGAAGTATTTCCGAAGCGCTTCTTCTCGGTTTCGATAAAATGTGACGTTTACGTCCTGTCTAATACGTTATAAGACTTCAATTGTGAGGCCATTAATTCAGCTGCATCTTTCGCTAATCCTGCATTCCTAAACATATCATTCAGTTGAGCTTGAGAGATCATTTTTGTTTTTCTCTTTACCGACGGGAACGTACTCCTCATCACTGTCCGAAGACAGTTCTTCTTTACTGTCGTCGGTTTCACTTTCTACTTTCGTCAATGATTCACTTTTGTCAGTATCATCTTCTCTGTGGACATTGCGATTTTCTACTTCTTCTTCTGTACCACCATCAACTTCCATACCATCTATTCCTTGTCTAAAGCTATCTCGTCAAGCCTCATCTATCAAACTTTCGACTAAATGCTTCTGTGAATGAACGGCACTAGATACTGTTGCATACAATATTTTTTCTGTACTCACCTTATTTATCCCACTTACTTTTGTTACGCAAAAGTAACAGTCACTTTTGTCCAATGGTTTTATTTAATTTACTTTTACATTCAGTTTTTTTGAATTTATCTAACATTTTGTAGCAATTAGCACATATAATGTGCGGAATCCAGGTCGCATTTTGCTGCTATATTTCTACTCCAAAGCATGCTTTGAATAAATCTTTAACTCTCTCAGTAATATGCTTCTTATGTTTTTTCCACGCGTATTACGCACAAATGTAGCAATAACTGTCGGAATCACCTTCACAGTCGTGATCAACCTGTTGGTTAGATCCCGAAGGAATGTCAATTTTATTGAAATTAGTTTTAGTACCCATAAATTCATTGAAAAACCCACACAATGGAACTCTTGTCCCGATCGCAGGTGAGTCCGCTGTCCCCAGGCCTAAGTACGAGGACTTTCCGACTTTGACGAGGACAGTGTTAACTCGTCGCGTTCTAGCGTTCCCCTGCAGAACAGCACCCCTCGCTGACTTCGTTATCACGGAAGATTGGAAGCGAATCATTCTACACATCCCTTTCGGGCAGTTGTCATCGTTCCAGTGTCTTCCGTGGCAGCATGATCAGAGGGTACATATGCTGAATGGTACATATGCTGAATTCGGTAAATAAATTTTAAAGTTACTTAGTAATGGAAATAATGTACACGACATAACCCTAAAAATACGTGAAGTGAATGAGATTCTTTCCATTTGAAGATTCAAGCCCTTATCAGACTGTATTGTTTTTTTCATTGACTTTCTTATCGCCAAATTTAATTCAACGTAATATCTATTCGAATTCTATGTAATATCTATTCGAATCTATTAGAGATACAACCATCTTCAGATTTGTCTTCAGCTTGCCGCTGTTTCAAGTTATTTTCGTAGTCTGAATTCCAGATAGTATATTTCTTACAAAATGTTAGATAAATTCGAAAAAACTGAAGGTAAAAGTAAATTAAAATTTCTAAAACCAGCTATTTGGAAAAAACTATTGGACATAAGTGACTGTTACTTTTGTATGACAAATGTAAGTGGGATAAATAAGGTGCGTTCAGAAAAAATATTGTATGCAACAGTAACTAGTGTCGTTCGTCCACAGAAGCATTTAGTCGAAAGTTTGATAGATGAGGCTTCACGAGACAGCTTTATACAAGGAATGGATGATATGCCAGTTGATGGTGGTACAGAAGAAGAAGTAGAAAATTTCAATGTCCACAGAGAAGATGATACTGACGAAAGTGAATCATTGACGATAGCAGAAAGTGAAACCGACGAGAGTGAAGAAGAACTGTCTTCGGAAAGTGATGAGGAGTACGTTCCCGTCCGTAGAGAGAAAGATCAAAAAAAGATCTCTCAAGCTCAACTGAATTACATGTTTAGGAATACAGGATTAGCGAAAGATGCAGCTGAATTAATGGCCTCACAATTGAAGTCTCATAACGTATTAGAACAGGGCGTAAACATCACATTTTATCGAAACCGAGAAGAAGCATTTCGGAAATACTTCACTGGCGAATCTGATCTAGTGTACTGTACGGATGTACAAGGACTTATTGATGAGTTCCAACCAAATTTATACAAGCCAAAAGAATGCAGGTTATTCATAGATTCATCCAAGCGAAGCCAAAAGGTAGTTCTTCTTTAAAATACGAACGTGCTTGCTCCGTTGCCATTGGCCCATTCAACTGAACTCAAAGAAGAATACTGTAACATCGAAAAGGTTTTAAACAAAATAAAGTATAGTGAGCACGAATGGTAAATTTGTGGAGACCTGAAAATACTGACCATGATACTAGGTCAACAATCAGGTTTTACCAAGTACCCATGCTATTTATACGTGTTTGACAGTCGAGATAGAGCAAAACATTATAATGTAAAAATGTGGCCAGCGAGGCCATCACTCACTCCAGGTGCCAGCAATGTCATCAAGCGTCCTCTTGTGGATCCTAGTAATATTCTGTTACCTCCTCTCCATATCAAATTAGGACTGATGAAACAATTTGTTAAAGCTCTCGATAATGAAGGGCGCTGCTTCAGATACTTAGAAAGCATCTTTAAGAATGTAACTCTGGTTAAATTGAAGGAAGGTATCTTTGATGGATCTCAAATTCGCAAAATGTTCAGGGACGAAGAGTTTGTTAAAAGTATGAATGATATCGAGAAGGCAGCCTGGTTGAGCTTCAAAGATGTTGCAACCAAATTTCTTAGTAATAATAAAGATGAGAACTATAAGAGCATCGTCGAAACTATAGTAGAAAACTTCAAAAGTGTACGTTCCTTAAGGGGGCTAGACACCTTTTTTCTCTGAAATAAGAAGTCACATTTTAATACATAAATGTAAACTAATTATTTCATACTTTTTACATATAAAAGTGGGTATATTTACCTTACCTTAAAACTTTCTCCGCTGGGCCTTTTATATGGTCCAGAACCATAGTCATCGATGAAACAAGTTTTTTCACTAACCGTAAGCTTTGAAATTTTCCTGTGGATGGATTGACTCCAGATTTGAACTAAATTACTCATGAATAGTATAATTCTCATATGAGTGTAGGGATTTAGGATTAAATGTCGGAAAAAATTTTTACATCAGAAAAATTATGAAAAAATATAAAAAACTTTTAAAAATTAAAAAAAAACTCTTGAAAAAGAGCACAATTTTTTTTTTCTCATTAGATCAAAAATCTCTACACTCATATGAGAATTATACTATTCAGGAATAATTTAGTTCAAATCTGGAGTCAATCTATCCACAGGAAAATTTCAAAGCTTACGGTTAGTGAAAAAACTTGTTTCATCGATGACTATGGTTCTGGACCATATAAAAGGCCCATCGGAGAAAGTTTTAAGGTAAGGTAAATATACCCACTTTTATATGTAAAAAGTATGAAACAATTAGTTTACATTTATGTATTAAAATGAGACTTCTTATTTCAGAGAAAAAAGGTGTCTAGCCCCCTTAATGAATTTGAAACTCCACTTTCTCGATTCGCACATTGATGAATTTCCACCAAACCTTGGGGACTTCAGTGAAGAGCAACGTGAAAGATTTCATCAGGACATGAAGAAATTTGAACGTAGGTGGCAAGGAAAATGGAGCCTGAACATGATGGCGGACTATGGCTGGATGCTCAAAAGAGATGTACAATCAAATGACCCAAAGCGGCGTAGAAATCCTTTGCATAGGTCGTTCGACGACAAACGTATACGAAAGTGTAAGCCAATTTAGTTCTTTTGCATCAGATTTTTGAGCAGTTTTTTGAGGTTATCTCTGAAACCTGTCGGTCAAACCTCTTGTTCCATAGCAAATTCGGATTCAGCAGGCCAAAGTACATAAAAACAAAGTGTTTTTGATGTGAAGGAAAGAATGTTTTTGTTCTTCTCAAGTTCTTACAACAGAAACACCGCTTTTCGACAGTTTTTTGAGGTTATCTTAAAAACTTACGGCCGAACCCCTATTTTTAATGACGAATTCGGATTCAGCGGAAAAAAATACACAAGAACAAAGTAGTCTCCATCCCAGAACCAGAGATATTTTTTTTTGTGGGCCTGTGTTATTTTCCGAAACCTATACAATACTTTAAAATTATTCACGTTTTATTTTATGAAAAGGGGTTCTACGAATAAATAATCAGTTTTTCGGTGTTTTTAATTCAATTTTTTTACATGGATACTGAAAGTCAAATAAAAAAAAGTTGTAAAATCACTTAACGTACAGTTTTATACTTAACAAACATTATTAAATGTACTTTCACTCTTAAAATGTTGTGAAATCTCTATAAAAGCAGGGCCGGACTACGGGATTTGCCGCCTCTATGCCAAGCATCTTGTGCCGCCGCATGTAAGGGGAGTAAAATTATAAAAAATCGATTAAAAAATTTCACCGGGGGGATATGTGGTCCGCGCATATAAGGGAGTCATGTAGGCATAAAAAATAAGCAAAACGGTTATTTAAATAATTTTCAAACCCAAGTAGCCGGGGGATATGAGGTCCACGCATATAAGTGAGTTACGTATACGTGCGACGTAAGCAACACTTTTATTTCAAAAATTCTTAACCTCTATAATTCAAGTCCCTTATATGCGTGGATCTCGCATCCCACGGGAACCTGGTTTTAATAATTATTTAAATAATCATTTTGTTTATTTTTTCATGTGTACATGACTCCCTTATACCTATGCGTGGACCTCATATCCCCCGCCTAATTGGTTTTAAAAATTATTCAAATAATCGTGTTGCTTGTTTTTTCATGTCTACATGACTCCCTTATAAGCGTGGACCTCATATCCCCCGCCTACTTGGGTTTAAAAATTGATTAAATAGTTGTCTTGCTTATTGTTGCACGTCTACGTAACTCCGATATATGCGTGGACCTCGCGTCCCCCGGGTACTTGGGTTTAAATATTATTTAAATAATCGTTTGTCTTATTTTTTCATGTCTACATGACTTCCTTATATGCGTGGACCTCATATCCCCCGCCTACTAAATTTTTCTATCGTTTAACTGAGATAATTATTTAAAAAACAACCATTTTTTAGTTAAAGGCCATAAAAAGTATGTAGAAAATAAAATTCTAATGCATAACTTTTTGCAAATATTTTTAAGTTTGTGCCTCATGGGTTTGGGATTTTTGAGATTTTGCCGCCCAGAGATTTTGCCCCCAGATGCTGCCGCCCCTACGCCATGCGTTGGTGGTGTAGGCGGTGTCACGTCCTAAGACACGACACGACTGGGATGTTTAACTCAATTAAGAGTTATGCTCTTTCAGGCCTTAGCTGCGCTAGCTAGTAAACCTTGGACGAGCTGAGGAAAGGAGTGTAATATCAAATTCACGGTTAATCGCTGAGTTTCAAGTTTGACTAATTTTTGGTTTAGGATTTGGCTATCGTAAGGACCAACGGTGAGTAGCACGAACGTCTCGTAAAGACCGTTTGGCCGCACGTACCCCCGTATGGACTAGGAATAAGGGCACGATTTTCTTTGGATACCTGGGGTTTGAGATTCTTATAACTTTTCCCGGTCTCAGGTTATTCTCAGATTCGCCCTTCCCTATCAAGAGCAGAACTCGTATGTGAATTTAATTTTTATTTATGAAACTTATCCCTCTTGGAATTGATATATTATTTTTCTTTTTAATAAATAAATTTTTATCTTAGTAAAGGATAATTTCTTTAGGATTTCCCTTTGATTTTCTTGTTTCTTAAATTTTTTTCAAATATTAATTGTTTTAGAGTTGTAATCTGAAATTTCTTATAAATTAAAATATTCCTTGTAAACACAACCAGTGAGGCTTGCCCGTAAGGTCGTACAACTGTCGTTATGTTTACTTAATTCTTTTCTAAACCAATAGGAGTATGCTTACCCGTAAGTTCGTAACAACTATGGTTTAGAGAAGTAATTTAGGATATATTTAATTGAAGATTTTATTATTTTCTTCATTTTATTGAGAAAATTTAATATAATTTAATTGTGTTCTTTGCAAACACAACCAATAAGGCTTACCCGTGAGGTCGTACAACTGCCGTTATGTTTGCTCAATCCTTTTCTAAACCAATAGGAGTATGCTTACCCGTAAGGTCGTAATAACTATGGTTTAGAGAAGTAGTTTCGAATATAATTAATTTTGATAATTTTGAATTTAGTATGTTTTGAATTCTACTTAGAAGTTTTGAAAAAAAAATTAATTTGAAAATTTGATTTTGGAAAAATTTGAATATTTTTATTTGAGAGCTTGAATTTGTGTACAGAGTCTTTAAGCTTGTGAGGCTTGTGTCGATCTGCTGTACAGTCAGCAAAGCTTGTGAAGCTTGTGTTGATCTGACTGACTGAGCAGCAGTGCGCGTTCGGCGTATTTAAATACATTGCTCCTCCACTTTTTCGGCTGGAAAAGCTGCGGTGTCGAATCGAGTGGTTGCGTCATCTTGAGTCATCGAATCATCGATGGTGTTGTTCGGCGGCGGTTGATGCTTTGCATATCCATAATGTTAAATGGAGCGAGTGGTGCGGGAAAGCGGTGTCCAATGGTGTGAGGGTGGCCTCCCTTCCAAGCGTCAATTTTTGTGATAGTGGGGAAAATCCTATGTTTTAACACAGAGAGCGGCAGAGAGAGGTCGCTCATCCCTTCTCTAGGGTATTTTCCGGCGGCTGGTATCTTTCTCGAGGAGTGAGAGAGAACGTTGTATGTGCGACAGAGAAAGAGAGATGAGAGAGATAAAAGATATATCCTTCTCTTTCTTTTGAGTCAAAAATGACTGGTTTTCTGTTATTTGTTAAAAATTATGTAATGTTGGCAGCTTATAAATTATAAAATATGTTATGCTATTACATTTTGTTTTAAAATGAAAATACAAATTTGAACGGAAGTTATCGGTCTATTACATCAGGAGTTAAACGCATTACAAATTTGTTGAACTTAATTATAAATTTATTGATGAGATTTCTTATGCAATTTTTATAAAAAACATTAGACTACTCATTCTAGCTAATATATCAATCATATTATTAAGTTATCTTATTAAGTTAACTCATTTTTCTTAGATTTTCTAATATTTATTTAAAATATTTGGAATTCAATTAATTTGTGTAAATAACAATGTGTTAAAATACAACTGTTGTATAGTAAAATGGTTTATCTAATGTATACAGTTCATAAAATTTGCATTAACAAATGAGAATCTCTTATAAATAGTCGTAATAGTTCATTATTATTAGGGAACGTATGAATTACAATGTATTCGAAACAGTTTATTATTTAAACTTAAAGTCAAGTTAATTAATCTAGTAGATATAAACAAATGGATTATTCTTAGTATAAAAACATATTATAATAACGGTTTTTATCATCTCCTAGTTTTTACTTAACATAATACAGCTTTTATCTTAAACAAAATTATTTTTCCTAATTATAGTTATTGAGATATTTAGTGTTATTCTAAAATAATATTTTTGTGCCATAGTATGTTGAGTCCCAAAAGATGCTGGAAAATGCGTCACCACGTGGGGGGACTTGAGGAAATCTATTTTTATGCATGCCACGTGCATGCGATAGAGGGTACAGATAAACTCTCTCGCTTTGTCTCAGCATTTCCTTATTATTAACGATCCTGAATGTTTTACAAATGTGAAATTTCCTCTTTTATTAGATATTGTGCGTAGTAACTATTACAATTGTGAACGAAAGTGCTATGATTAGTTTAACGATAGTTATTCGCAATATAAAAGTTATTAATACTTAAAAATCTAAATTACAATGAAATTGTATTCGATAGGTTTATAAAAAAAATAGTCGGTTATAAAAATTAAGCTAATGGTTAACATAACTTGTTGCTTTACATAATATAGTATTTATTATAATAATTATTTATTATTTGTCAGTGATAATCCGTTTCATGCAAGAGTTGTAGTTGCAAAAGTGCAGGTGGTTATTTAAACAGTTATATTATTGAGCTTGGTTATTAAATCTTTATATTATTAACGCGAAAATAAACGAAGGCTGTAGATTGCAATGAAACATAGAAATATAGAATTTCTTATTTTTCTTAGTTTTCTTACTGCTACATTTAATATTTGTAGTTGCTAAAACAATTTTATCTTTAACGGTTTGAGAGATATTGTCTAATAATGTAAAATAATATTTTCAGTGTATAATATAAGTCGTATATTCAACATTCGGAAAAGCGCGTCTCTGCATGAGAAAGCATCGTATCTATATTTAGTTGCGGGCCATGTGTTTTACAGCCCCAAGATTACGCATCTGCTCGAGGCAAGCGTCCCTTAAAGCTAATTTCGCAAATGCTGTACCCTATAACTTTTCATCCCACACCCGAAAGGTTGTTAATTAATGCGTACTGTACTTATTGTCAGACGAAACTTAGTTTATATATAAAAAATAGAAAAATACTCAGTCAAACATATAAAAGTAAAATTTCAATTAGCGATTTGTACTTAAGCTATTATTTAGTACATATTTTGTAGAAACTTAATTATAATTTGTAACTAGCGCGTTAATGCAAACTAAGGTATTATTAATAACAATCGTGATGCAGTAATATTATACTTCTACTAAAGGTTTCGCTATTTCAATTTTTACGGCATTATAATTTTCTTATTCAGATTAGTACATAATTTTGTTATGTTAATAATCAATGTCTGGTGAATATTTCTTCTAGAGTGAATTACTTATTTTGCATAAGAAAAAGTAATAATCTTTAGTAACAGATTTTCTAATATAGTTTACTACACTCGTAGTCGTGGGTATAATCGGATAATTGCATGCGCCGCGTCGTCGTTGTTATGGCAGTTTGGGAAACTCCCCATAGCGCAGGTCGCACCTACAACCCTTGGTGCAGCAGTGTCAGTAGGGTAGTAGCGGTTCAGGGTTATGATCTTGATTCATTGACTACGAAATATTTTTAACTAATCCTCAATAAAAAATAAAAACAAGAAAAATTTGTTTATGCAGTAATGTAGAGGGTTCGGTCACAGCGGTAATACGGCCCTGTGTAAAAGAATTTTTTTATAAAAGTAAAAACTTAGGCAAGTATATACAATCCTTGTACAAATAGTATTGTTAATAAAACTTTCTACGAAAGTATAAAATAAGGCAAGTATCTAAATTTGTTCTGTGTAAATCTATAAAATAATAATATTTATGACTTTTTAAAAGAAATCAAATAAATGCTAGTAAAATAGTCTTTTATTCACAGTTAAAAATCGAGTCCAGTTTTAACAATATTTTGTGTCAAAAACGGAACCTACTACACACGCTATGTATAATTACTATTTCAATGATGAAAAATACATAAAATCTGTGTAAAAATTGAATTTAACACAAATCGTGTGTAAAGATATCGCGATTCAATTACACAAATAATTCTACACAAAATTTACACAGGACGTGTGTTAAATTAAAGAAATTAACACAAATCATGAGTCAAGTTTGCTTGTTTAACACAAAACGCGTTTTAAATCAACGAATTTAACACAAACCAATATATATATATATATATATATATATATATATATATATATATATATATATATATATATATATATATATATATATATATATATATATATATATATATATATATATATATATATATATATATATATATACAGGGTGTGTCAAAAGTTCCGGGACGGCCAGTTATCTCAGCGGGAATGCATTTTCGGAAAAAATGTTTCATACAAAAGATGTAGGATTTTTCCCTGGCTATCTGATGGTGACCTTGAATTTGACCTTGAGCTTGACCTTCAAGGTCATTTGAAGGTCAAGTCGAATTTTTTAAATGGGAACCCTCCTTTTTTATTGCGCAAACCGAAAGAGGGAAAAATTCTCTTTCCAACGATATAAGACACATACGCGGTCAAATGTGATCTAGAGGTCGTTTCAAGGTCAAGTCGGTAAAATGAGGTCAAATTGATCTTGGGCAGTCCAAAGCATGGAAACTAAGGGCGTTGGGAAAAAACTTTCCATACGAAAGTTTCCGCAAATCGAATGGAGCATCTGATGGTGACCATGAATTTGACCTTGGGCTTGACTTTCAAGGTCATTTAAAGGTCAAGTCGAATTTTTTGAATGGGAACCCTCTTTTTGTTGCATATATATATATATATATATATATATATATATATATATATATATATATATATATATATATATATATATATATATATATATATATATATAATCACCGCTATGTTTCAGGACTTTTCATTGGTTTACCGCTATGTTTCAGGACATTTTTGTATTATTCACGACATTTAGGATTTCTTTCACAACGTTTTTTTCCGTAAAATTTTTCCGAAATCAACGTAAAATACTGCGGAACTGAACGGGGGCGCCGCAGGCGTCGTGGTGTTAGTCAACACCCTGAGGGATATTATTTCTTTAGTCACTTATATACTGTTTAACGTTTTATACCTACTTCTATTGCAGAAAACGATATATATATATATATATATATATATATATATATATATATATATATATATATATATATATATATATATATATATATATATATATATATATATATATATATATATATATATATATATATATATATAACGTAGTACACCGCTACCTTCCAGGACACCTACTGGCTTTCTACAATAGAAGTAGGTATAAAACGTTAAACAGTATATAAGTGACTAAAGAAATAATATCCCTCAGGGTGTTGACTAACACCACGACGCCTGCGGCGCCCCCTTTCAGTTCCGCAGTATTTTACGTTATTTCGGAAAAATTTTTTGGAAAAAAACCTTGTGAAAGAAACCCTAAATGTCCTGAATAATACAAAAATGTCCTGAAAGGTAGCGGTAAACATATTCCGAATTCAGTACAGTCCTGAAAACATGCAAATGTCCTGAAACATAGCGGTAACCCAATGGAAAGTCCTGAAACATAGCGGTGAACAGAAATATATATATATATATATATATATATATTAGTATTAGTATATATAAATCACATTATAAAATATCGATTAATTTAATCGAAAATGACAAAAGCAATTAAACAAAAGATGAAAAGACAGGCACGTAGTGAAGAATACAATGCTAAGATAAATAAAGAAAGGAAACAAAAGGAAACTCTTAAAAAAGAAACATTAAATAAAGTAAAAATTGAAGAAGCTAAAAGGACAAAAGTATTAAAGCAAAAAATTAATAAGCAGAAAAGAAGTGCAGAAGTAAATAAAATGCAGAAGTAAAAGAAGAATTAAATAAAATAAGAAAAACAAAAGCAAAAACATAAACTATTGCTGATATTTTTTATTCTGATTTTGATGAAAATGTTATTACTGAAAATAGTTTAGTAGAAATTAATGAGATATGTGTATTTTTTCAAGCAAAACATTTTAAATTTGAACTAACATTTGACAACAAATTTCAAAATTGTTGCAACAGAGGGAAAGTAAATTTATCGGACAATATTTCTTATTCAGAACGTTTATAATATATATATATATATATATATATATATATATATATATATATATATATATATATATATATATATATATATATGTATGTATATATTGTATCGGGATGACTTCTGGGGTAAGATCCCAAAAATCCACAGGCCAACGATGCCCTAGAACACGGTGCCGCGGGTGTCAGACTAAAATGACTTGCCCGGGGATCTGCTCCTGGAATCCCGAAAACAACGCGAAGATCGCACGCGAACTTCGCTTTCCAACTAATTGGATCGCTGAGTTAAAAGCGCGCGCTCAAAGAGTAAAGCGCGCGGCCGCTACGCTCAGATATGAAAACGGCCAGCGGAGTCGTTTTCCCGCGGAGGCGGCGGTATCCTGGAGAAGGTTAGATTAAGGTCGATAAATGAAGAATAGCCTCAATTATTTCACAGCACAATAACAAGGTCTATTCTAATTAATCATTTACATCAAAAGGCGTCGCGTTGCGCGCCGACAAGAAGACGGGATCCGCCGCTCGGCGCGGGCGGATCAAGGTATCTATTTTCGCTGGGCCGGTGAATGCACCACCGGCCACACGCCGCTGCGAGTTGAAAATACAGAAATAAATCGCTGCGCGGGAAGTACAAAGAGGCTTACCGGGAGAGGAGTGCACTCCTCTCGTCGCTCGCTCACGAATCCGCTCCTGCGTCAGGCCTTATCCTCCGGTCGACTTCGGAGTGTTCAGGCCGAGTCATAACATCCAGCCTTCACCTAAAGACGCTTCGGACCCCAGGAGTGACTCGGATTGTTCACGTGCGCTGCTCTCCGTGGACGGTACGTGGACGGGCGCTGCTCTGCACCGGTAAGGACGCACGATACCGTTTTCTTCGGGGACGATCAAATTAACTCGCGTACGCGCGGTTTGACAGTCCGAGAGAATCTGATTCAAAAATGAATCGAGCGCGACTTTGCAACCGCCAAAGTCGCGCAGCCCCCCGCGCAGATCGCGAATACATCGTTCGAGCGATGTCAACAAACGCTCGAGATGCGTGAATTCACGGGAACGAGAGTCAAACGAGTTCGATAGAATACGGAGAACCGAGATTCTTATTTTCTCCGTATTTTATCCTGGAACTCTGTTATACCCCTCTCCCAGATGTTGCGTAGCGGGAGAGAAGCAACTCGATACCGAGGCTCTCGTTCAACACGACTTTACGTCTACGGCGGCGTTGACGAGCTGAGCGACAGGCCCGGATACGCGCTGGTTACCGCTTGCATCAAAGCGGCAACCACTTGATTCACGTCGAGGGATCGTACGCATGCGCACGGTGGGTCGCTCTTCACCGTGAGTCCGGTGAACTCCAACGGTGGTCGGGACTCGTCATATGACGCTTGACGGACCGGAGGCTGTCGCCTTTCATGGCGCTGAGGCTCCGGTCGACGACCGCCTTCGCTCCTCTTCGGAAGGGCGTTTTGGAGGTCATCTCGTCTTCTTGTCCTCTTCGGGCGCTGTTGCCACTCCGGACAGGCCCAGTGAAGATGCGTTGATGACTGGCACGTCCAACACAATTTTCTGGTTGGACTCGGTGGTGAGGAGTTATATGATCCGAGCGTGTTCCTCGACCTTGATGAGCTGTATTCTCGAGTGGCCAAGTTTGGCTTAGTTGACCGCCGTTTGCGGCGTCGAGAAATTACCGTTGTCCACGGATTCGAACCCACCTCTTGGTTCGAACCGGGTCCGCTCGAGGGTTTCTTGTGTTGGTCTCCTTTGGGTGACCTTGGAGGTCGTTGCGTGGACGATGCATACGCCTCCTTTTTCCCTGTCGAGCTGGACTTTTGCGGGCTTTGGAACGACTTGAGGTTGTCTCTAGTTCCTTGGCCCAATCGAGGTCGCGAGTTGGCAGAGCGCTTGGTTGCGCCTGCAACTCGAATCTTGTTAGACGCAGCTGAATCGTGAAGCGACGACATTTGCACTCGTAGCTGGTACAGCTCGTCATGCAGCCGTCTCACTTCTTCGCTTAAGCGTCTAAATTTCTCCTCCTCCAATTTGCGCGTCCGATTACACTTACACTCGCAACGACGCTCAATTTCTGTTTGCGTTGATGCGTCAATGAGTTGCGAGATAATCGGCGTGCTGTCCACCAGTTGTGCCGTCACCAGATTGTCAATCTTTCCCTCGCTGTTCCTTGGAAGGCTTGGCTGTTCTTCGTCTTCAGGAGTCTGAGAGATGGTAATACAGCCGTCCACTTCCGATATATTCTCCAAGCGGCTTATATCGGACGCTCCGGACAGGGGGGAGCTTGGAGGATCTTCCCTCCCCCAGGCTGTATTTGCTCTGTCGTCGTGAGCTTGTGAGTATTCAGCACAGCCGTTCGGTGCCTTCAGGCAGTCTGTATACGCCAAGCGACGTGGAGTATCAGACTTCGCGAACAGGGGGAAGCTTGGCGGATCTCCTCTCCCCCAGGCTCTGCTTACTCCGACGTCGATTTCATAGATGGATGCTGAAATTGCTGGCGATGGTAAAATTGCGGCACAGCTGTCCGAAATCCATGAGCGGTCTGTATTCCCCGAGCGACTCGCGTTCTCGGATCCTTTGGACTGGGAGGAGATCGGGGAATCTCCCCTCCCCCAGGCTCTTCTGCACTTTAGTTACATCTGGACCTCACCCGGTCCTCCCGCTGGAGTTAAAGGGCTCCATAGTAACGTGAGAGCCTCGTTTCTTACGTCGGGAGGGCTGCCTGCTCTTTGATCCATGATCTGCAATACATGTGTGTTTATGGATCTCAGCAAGTTGTTGTCGACTGCTTTGTTTGACGTCAATTGCTGAAACAGGCTGTGGGTCGAGGGATCTTCGTTGTAGTTCGCTTCTCAAGCTCTGCTTGCGTTGAAGATCGTTCCGTTGACGTACTTATTCCTCAATTCTAGTCTCCTTGTGAACTGCTCAATTGCACTTCCACTTGTTTCCTGTGTGAAGTGGGCCGGGTTGTAATTTCCCATTAGCCATTGAGTGACTCGCCTAGAATCCCCCTCGATATATCCAGTGCTTCTTAAATCTAGAGCTATATTTGCTTCTATTACAGCTTGGAAACTCAACTCTAGATTTTTGCGCCACTGCTCCATCGATTCGGCTAGTTCTTCTGAGGTCGATGATTCCATCTTCTGAAGCTAGACCGATTATACAAATATTTGGCGACGAATTGTGTGTGTGCGCAACTAACTGCTGACATTCTCTCTTGAATTGGCTGTCTGTTACGCAAATTACAATGTTAGAATCCTAACTACCACGCACAATTGTCCCAAGCCGCTCGAGAACGACGTATCTCGATGCAGCTAGCTAGGGAGAGAGCGTGGCAATTCCAAAAAAAAATTTTTAGCGAAGATACCGATTTGACTAAATCCCGCAATAAAAAAAAAAGGAATGAAAGTGTTGTCACTTTCGACCGGCTGCACGCACAGGCACGGTCACTCTATTCCAAAAAAAAATCGCCTGAAAATCGCTTAAAATCTCGCTTCGAAAAAAAGGAATTTAATTTCGCCACATATGACGACGAAAACAACTATAATCGTGGTTTAAATGCTCTCACCCTGGCTTTACAGCAGTTTAAAAGGCTCGGGACGAGTATACACAATACTGCCCGAGCATAAACATAAACACCTACAAAAACAAGCAATCTGCTGTTTTGTGTTTATGTTTCTATGCGCGCCGCGAGTCTTCTTGTCTGTTTGTTTACGCCCGGCACCTCGACTTGGCGAGTTTAAATCACTGCGCCTATCAGCTATAACGGCTTATGGCCACTGGCCGTCTGCTGATTAGTCCGGTGCAGTGATTCGCGCGCGGCCCAATTTAAACGAAACGCGATTTGAATAGGCCGGTCTCGAATGTACCGGCCACTAACCTTCTCCTTAAACCCAACACGTTAGGGCGCCATTGTAACGGGCGGACTAGAAAAAGACTTTACAAAAAAAACGCGTCGCGTTGCGCGCCGACAAGAAGACGGGATCCGCCGCTCGGCGCGGGCGGATCAAGGTATCTATTTTCGCTGGGCCGGTGAACGCACCACCGGCCGCTCGCCGCTGCGAGTCGAAAATACACAAATAAATCGCTGCGCGGGAAGTACAAAGAGGCTTACCGGGAGAGGAGTGCACTCCTCTCGTCGCTCGCTCACGAATCCGCTCCTGCGCCAGGCCTTATCCTCCGGTCGACTTCGGAGTGTTCAGGCCGAGTCCTAACATCCAGCCTTCACCTACAGACGCTTCGGACCACAGGAGTGGCTCGGATTGTTCACGTGCGCTGCTCTCCGTGGACGGTACGTGGACGGGCGCTGCTCTGCACCGGTAAGGACGCACAATACCGTTTTCTTCGGGGACGATCAAATTAACTCGCGTACGCGCGGTTTGACAGCCCGAGAGAATCTGATTCAAAAATGAATCGAGCGCGACTTTCCAACCACCAAAGTCGCGCAGCCCCCCGCGCAGATCGCGAATACATCGTTCGAGCGATGTCAACAAACGCTCGAGATGCGTGAATTCGCGGGAACGAGAGTCAAACGAGTTCGATAGAATACGGAGAACTGAGATTCTTATTTTCTCCGTATTTTATCCTGGAACTCCGTTATAATATATATATATATTATATATATATATATATATATATATATATATATATATATATATAAATACATACATCGGTACTATTGGGGTCCTAGAGTTTCTTACTCTGAGAGTTTACATTGGAATACCGGAACAAATACACTTGACTAAAGAAATAATGACCCTAAGGGTACCGTGATTCGCAGGGGGCCTGCGGCGCCCGCTTTTAGTACCGAAATTCCGGAACAAAAGCCCGGGAAAGTACCTAAGATGTATTGTAGACGAAGCCTTATGGACCTCAAAAGTAGCGATAGATGCATCGTATTTTTGAAGCCGATCCCCAAAAAGAACAAAAGTCCCCAAAAGTAGCAATCTATGGTGTATATATAGCCCAAAAGTACCAACACATATACCTATATATATATATATATATATATATATATATATATATATATATATATATATATATATATATATATATATATATATATATATATATATATATATATATATATATATATATATATATATATATATATATATATATATATATATATATATATATATATATATATAATAATGCACTTGCTGTCGCCAGTTTTGAAGCAAAAGGAAGGGGGTCTCTGAGGCCGGTTTTTGGCCCAAATTTATTTTCGCCCAAAAAATCTGAAAAAAATATTTTTGCATCCATTAACAACATTGAGCCGATTCCACCCTAAACGAATCAGTTCCCTTACTCTCTCCACTCGCTCCACCCCCTTAAATAAAGAGTATATTACCACATACTAAAAGAATCTTTGAAGAGATTTGACATTGGAGAGACATTCAGTTTCCATGAATCATACAGATTAAGGGTTCTTTTGGTCGCTGATTCCGAATCTGAATTTAGAATTATGAAACTCAAAATGGCGGATCCAATATGGCGTCCAATGTGGAAGGGGAGGGGGGTGGGGGAACCGGTCCATTTAGCGTGGAACCGACTTAATATTGTTAGTAGATACAAAAAAAAATGTTTTCAGATATTTTGGGCGAAAATAAATTTGAGGCCACACCGGCCTTAGAGACTCCCCTCCTTTGATGCTTTATTTGTTAGAAAACCTCAGGTTATTCGTATATCTGGACAAGTTTATCATAATATTTATTCTTTACATCATAACGAAAATGATGCTAGAAAATATGGTCAATGATATTCTTCATCCTCGTGCCGACATACGTCGTTCTTCATCCGCGCGCCGAGATACGTTCTTCTTTCGCTCACCCGTCGATATACAATAACAATAACTTCCAGTATTATAAAAAATACCGGAAACTCCCTGTAGACGATGTCATGGTGTCAGAGTGACTTCCAGATCGTCGTGACATCGTCTAGGAGGAAGGGCACCAGATACTCTATGATGATGATGTCTAGGTGTACCTATAGACATGAAGTTATTGGGTAGCTGACATGACGTCATAGACGGCACATGGCCCACGGCACACCGCACATGGCACACGACACACAGTACATGGCACAGGCACACGTAAAGCTGCTTAATATATAGTGAAATATAAGACACATCATGTGTTATTATTCGTAACATACGAATTACACAAAATTTTATTCATTATGCTGATTCTACACAAATTATGTGTAAAATATAACACAAATCTTGTGTTAAAAATTCCACAATTTGTGTGTTATATTTTATACATGATTTGTGTATTTAAAATTCAAACTACACAAAACACAAAATTTTTAACTGTGCTTCTTTGAGACAATGTATGCTCAACAAATTATATGTAAATGCATTCACATTGTTCACTGCAAATCAAACAAACGAAAGTAGTGAAATCAATTTTTAATAGTAAAGTAATGCAAACAACTCCCCAAAACCATCACTGTATGACTGTTCTCAGAAATTTATTCAAATTTGTTCATCCTTCTATACAAATTAAACACAAGAAAGTACTGAAATCAATTTATTGTAGTCAAATATCGACATAAAACTTTTTGTATTTGGATGTAAAATTACATTTTGCCGCCTCGTTGTAATTTGAAAATTCTTCAGCCAGTGGGCATAATGTCCTACTTAACACCCAAGAGTCGCAATAGCTCACAGTACTTTTAGAAAACTCTATAGAACCTACGCACTTTACATACGCGTTGGCGAAAATTATTTTAATTATGTAACTGTATATATAACGCCTCCTTTTTATTTTTAAAATTCATAAAAATTTTTTCAAATATTTACAAAAAGTCAAAGCCTACGAGGGTCATTTGACAACTACCTAGCCTCACCGCCAGATGGTGCCACTATCGCACCAGAAATACACTACAGTGCAGTATCTTCCTGTAAACGGTTACAGACGACATTTCAGCCGGATCGGAGTTGTAGATTATTTTTGAGAGCGTGTGAAAGCAAATGTGTCCGTTGATTTTTGAAAAAATGGAGAAAGAACAATATCGGTCGGTGATTCGATTCTTGTTTTTGGAAGGGAAATCGCGCAGTGAAATTAAAGAACGCTTGGATGCAGTGTATGGGGATGCTTCTCCTTCGATGGCGACCGTTAAATTTTGGTATAACGAGTTTCAACGTGGTCGTACGTCGGTTTTTGATGATCCACGCCCAGGTGCTCCGAAAACAGCCACTACGGAGGAGAACGTGACAAAAATACACGATATCGTTTTGTCAGACCGCCGATTAAAGGTGCACGAGATAGCTGCGATAGTAGGCATCTCAGAAGAACGCGTGTGGCATATCCTACATGAGATTTTAGACATGAGGAAGCTGTCAGCAAGGTGGGTGCCGCGTTTGCTGACTGCAGACAACAAGCGCATCCGTGTGACCAGTTCAGAGCAGTGTTTGGAGCTGTTTAATCGCAATCCAAAAGAGTTTTTGCGTCGTTACGTGACCGTTGACGAAACATGGATTCACTACTACACTCCAGAGACCAAGGAGCAGTCAAAACAGTGGACCTTACCCGGTGAACCTGCTCCGAAGAAGGCGAAGACGGTCCCATCGGCCGGAAAGGTGATGGCCACTGTTTTCTGGGATTCTCAAGGTGTGATTTTTATTGATTATCTGGAGAAGGGCAAAACGGTCACAGGACAGTACTACGCCGAACTATTGAGCCGATTTGACGCCGTGTTAGAAAAAAAACGGCCCCATTTGTCTAAAAAGAAAGTGCTTTTCCACCACGATAATGCACCGGCTCACACTTCTGCACTCGCCACGGCTAAATTGGTCGAATTACGCTACGAACTGCTGCCCCATCCACCGTATTCTCCAGATTTGGCTCCGTGCGACTTTTTTTTGTTTCCGAACCTAAAAAATTCGCTCGCCGGGAAGAGATTCCACTCCAATAACGAAATAATCGCCGCCACGGAGGCCTATTTTGCAAACCAAGAGAAAACATTTTTTTCAACGGGGTTAAAAAAATTGGAACACCGCTGGACCAAGTGTATTCGACTAAAAGGAGACTACATTGAAAAATAAATTTTATTTTTTGTAAAATTTTGGTGTTTTCATTTGTAGGCTAGGTACTTATCAAATGACCCTCGTATATAAAAAAATCACATAGTTACCATCACATCCTTTTGAAAAAAATTCTATAACATTACGCATCTTGGGAGGACAAGAGAAGTTTAGAGATGCTCTAGCAAGGGGCGGTTCTGTAGATCTCCCATACATACTTGGCGGGCCCGACGGTTCGTAGTTTATCGCTGAGCTACTTAAATGTAGAATACTAAATTTTTGCATAAATTCACAAACCATGTTTATCTATATAAGTCCACTATAAATAATTACATTTGCTCCAATTTGTAATTGATACCATTTATATTCCTATACATGTCCAGAATCATTATTAACTTTCATTACTAGAAATGTTTTCCTTGAGCCCGACTTTTTTCTAAAGAGGATAAAATAATAAAATAATATAAATTTATAGTCGACTCAAAAGATCTTTACATTTTACTAATCCTGCATTGTATAAGTAACCTATATTTTGTATCCTATTGTAGTTCTACTTAAAAATAGAGTAATAGATTCACGGGCCAGTATTTAATTTGTAGAAAAAATCCATTTATACATTTTAACCGATCTCCAAACATATGTTAAATAAAGCATACGTAATTATATGAAAATGACCATGTCTACACCTTAAGGTGGCTCCAGCGGTCTAGTAGACCTAAAGCTATGAACATTTTTTACAAAAATTCATTTACACATTCCAATCTGAAAACTGATATGACAGGAAGCAGAGTTCTTAACATAACGAAAATATTTTTGTTTGAAAATTTCCAATTTTGCAAAAGTATATTTTGTCCATTAAAAAAAATTCAATAAGAAATACAAATCTTTTTTATTTTTCATTCAATTTTAATTTGTACGGTCTAATTTTCTTCCTTGTTAAATTTCAGGGGGAGTCAACGATATCAAAATTGAAAATTTTTCAAAACCTGCTAAATTATATGCAATTGTTTATAAAATTCAGTGACAAATCTACAAACAATTGCATGTAGCTTTGCAGGTTTTGAAAATTTTTCAATTTTGATATCGTTGACTCCCCTTGAAATTTAACAAGGAAGAAAATGAGACCTAGCAAATTAAAGTTGAATGAAAAACAAAAAAGATTTGTATTTCTTATTGAATTTTTTTTTAATGGAGAAAATATACTTTTGCAAAATTGGAAATTTTTTAACAAAAATATTTTCCGTTACGTTAAGAACTCTGCCTCCTGTCATATCAGTTTTCAGATCGGAATGTGTAAATAAGTTTTTGTAAAAAATGTTCATAGCTTTAGGTCTACTAGTCCGCTGGAGCAACCTTAAGCTGCCAACCGTCGGGCTCGACAAGTATGCATGAGAGATCACAAGACCACCCCTTGCATCTCTAGACTTCTCTTGTCCTCTCAAGATCAGGGCCGTATTACCGCCTACGCCACCAACGCATGGCGTAGGGGCGGCAGCATCTGGGGGGCGGTAAAATCTCAAAAATCCCAAACCCATGAGGCACAAACTTAAAAATATTTGCAAAATGTTATGCATTAGAATTTTATTTTCTACATACTTCTTATGGCCTTTAACTAAAAAATGGTTGTTTTTTAAATAATTATCTCAGTTAAACGATAGAAAAATTTAGTAGGCGGGAGATATTAGGTTCACACATATAAGGAAGTCATGTAGACATGAAAAAATAAGACAAATGATTACTTAAATAATATTTAAACCCAAGTAGGCGAGGGAAATGAGGTCCACGCATATAAGTAAGTCATGTAGACATGAGAAAATAAGTAAAACGATTATTTGAATAATTATTAAACCCAAGTACCCGGGGGACGCGAGGTCCACGCATATAACGGAGTTACGTAGACGTGCAACAATAAGCAAGACAACTATTTAATCAATTTTTAAACCCAAGTAGGCGGGAGATATGAGGTCGACGCTTATAAGGGAGTCATGTAGACATGAAAAAATAAGCAACACGATTATTTGAATAATTTTTAAAACCAAGTAGGCGGGGGATATATGGTCCAGGCATAGGTATAAGGGAGTCATGTACACATGAGAAAATAAACAAAATGATTATTTAAATAATTATTAAAACCAGGTTGCCGTGGGATGCGAGCTCCACACATATAAGGAACTTGAATTATAGAGGTTAAGAATTTTTGAAATAAATGTGTTGCTTACGTCGCACGTATACGTAACTCACTTATATGCGTGGACCTCATATCCCCCGGCAACTTGGGTTTAAAAATTATTTAAATAACCGTTTTGTTTATTTCTTTATGTCTACAATACTCCCTAATATGCGTGGACCTCATATCACCCGACTACTTGGGTTTAAAAATTATTTAAATAACCGTTTTGTTTACTTCTTTATATCTACAATACTCCCTAATATGCGTGGACCTCATATTATCCGGCTACTTGGGTTTAAAAATTATTTAAATAACCGTTTTGCTTTTTGCTTCCTCCTAGAGGAAGCTTTGTGATAGTAAATTTTTGAGTTGTTGTAAAAACATGTTATAATTGTATTCCGAGGTGTTAGGAATCAAAATACATGGTTTTTGAAAAATGTCTGTGTGTGTGTGTGTGTGTGTGTTTGTGGGTGTGTGTGTGTGGGTGTGTGTGTCTACGCCTGGATCTCAGATTCTACTCGGTCGATTTTGACCGGACTGGTCTCATTTTTTTTGTTTTTTTTTGCGTGATGGCGGGTCAAAAATCCGTTTTTTGATTGGGGCGATGCGTTTTTTTTTTTCAAATTTTCTATTTTCTCAAAACTGTTTTTTGATTTTTTTTAATGATAGGATCGAGTTATTCGAATCTGATGGGTAGCGTTCGAAAGAGAATTAAAATACCTACAATTAAAAAAAAAAAAAGTTTCTAGCTATCACGGTTCTTTTGTTATTAACAAAAACGTGTTTTTTTTTAGAAGCTTATAACTCCTAAACTTAACGGTCAATTTTTTTGAAAAAAATCATGATAATACAGAATATAAATAGCTATAATCTGTTAAAATTTGAATACATTCTGTAGGTTAGATTTTGAGTAAAAAATTGAAAAATGAAAAAAATCAGTTTTGTATGTCCAACGATTACAAGAGTAAAATTGACTTGATGGCTTCAAAATTCCTTTTAGAGGTAGGTCCATAAATTTAAGAGATATTTGAGGTTAAAAATTTTTTTACATTTTTTCAAAATCGTAATTTCTCGGAAACGGCTATATGTATCTGAATGGGGTGGGTGACATTCGAAAGAGAATTAAAATACCTATATTTTCTAAACAAAATTAATTTTCTATCTATCACGATTCTTTAGTTATCATCAAAAACAAAAACCTGTTTTTTTTAAAAACTCATAACTCCGCTACCGCTACCTACCCAAACCATATCTACCGCTAGGTGGTGTGGAATGAGGAAACGTCATTGAGTAGGCATACGATGATTTTTTTTAATTTTTAAAAAACCAACCAATAAAATGAACTAAAAATGTTTAAAAATTATATCTATTATAATCTATTATAATGATGAATTATGCATTATGAATGCATTATATTCTACATTTTATAATTTATTTGTGAGTTATGAACTTTTTAATAAAAAACACGTTTTTGTTAATAACAAAAGAACAATGATAGCTATAACATTTTTTTTTCTTAAAAAATATGAATTATGAAATATAAAAAAAAAACACGTTTTTGTTAATAACAAAACAACCGTGATAGCTATTTGTTTTATTATAAAATATAGATATTTTACTTCTATTTCAAATGATAACTTTATTTATCAGCTCAAAATTTATATAAATTTGATATAAATAAATAATAAATAAATAAATTTAAAAATTAACAATTTTTAATATTCATAAATGAATTTAATTATAATTATGCAATACATTTTTTAAAAAATTATAAATTTTGTTATTCAAAATTAATTAAAGGAATCACCAAATTACGGTTGAGGAAGCTACGTGTCAATGAATTGGCAGCGGTTTTTTTTATGTCTACATGACTCCCTTATATTCATGGACCTCATATCCTCTGGCTACGTGGGTTTAAAAATTATTTAAATAACCGTTTTGCTAATTTTTTTATGTCTACATGACTCCGTTATATGCGTGGACCTCATATCCCCCGGCTACTTGGGTTTAAAAATTATTTAAATAACCGTTTTGCTTATTTTTTGTCTACATGACTCCCTTATATGCGCGGACCACATATCCCCCCGGTGAAAATTTTTTAATCGATTTTTTATAATTTGACTCCCCTTACATGCGGCGGCACAAGATGCTTGGCGTAGAGGCGGCAAATCCCGTAGTTCGGCCCTGCTCAAGATGCGTAATGTTATAGAATTTTTTTCACAAGGATGTGATGGTAACTATATAATTTTTTTATATAGGCTTTTACTTTTTGTAAATATTTGAAAAAATTCTTATGAATTTTAAAAATAAAAAGAAGGCTCTATACATACAGTTATATAATTAAAATAATTTTCGCCAACGTCTATGTAAGGTGCGTAGGTTTTATAGAGTTTTGTAGAAGTACTTTGAGCTATTGCGACTCTTGGGGGTTAAGTATGACTTTATGCCCACTGGCTGAATAATTTTCAAATTACAACGAGGCTGCAAAATGTAATGTTACATCCGAGGTACAAACAGTTTTATGTCGATACTTGATTACAATAAATTGATTTCAGTACTTTCTTGTGTTTAATTTGTATAGAAGGATAAACAAAGGACCCCGCGCCATTAACATTGGAAAAGTGACTGAGGTAAAATAGCTTAAAAATTTGGTGATAGGTAGTTCAAGACTTTCTAAACAAAAAATGTCTTATAAACTAGGGGTCTGGATGCCCGAAAAAAAGTTACGGATACCTGAAGTTTGAGAAAAATGGTCCATATTTCAATTATAAATAATTTTGTATACATAATGTAACACATACGCACACGCATACATTGTACATACATATATTTACATATATTTACATATATTTACATTATTTATATATACGTTGTATTTACATATATTATAATTATATAGGGTGTATATATATATACACAAACACACACACACACACACACACACACACACACACACACACACACACACACACACACACACACACACACACACACACACACACACACACACACACACACACACACACACACACACACACACACACACACACACACACACACACACACACACACACACACACACACACACACACACACCCACGCACACACACACACACACACACACACACACACACACACACACACACACACACACACACACACACACACACACACACACACACACACACCCACGCACGCACGCACGCACGCACGTATCTTAAACGGGGTTTATGGACCCCGGGGTCCTTAGATTTATAGAGCCCACGTTATATATCGGGGTTTATGGCACCCAAACTAAAGTTTCGATACACACAGAGGGATTATTCCTTTTGTCACTTGTAAACGAGAACGCTGGGCGTAGCTACTAATATACAGTGTTGGGCTCCATAAACCCTCGGATTGTAATATATATATATATATATATATATATATATATATATATATATATATATATATATATATATATATATATATATATATATATATATATATATATATATATATATATATATATATATATATATATATATATATATATATATATATATATATATATATATATATATATATATATATATATATATATATATATATATATATATATATATATATATATATATATATATATATATATATATATATATATATATATATATATATATATATATATATATATAAAGTATGTTGGTGAACCTATTTGGCGAGCTATAGTTTTTTACCATGATTGAAGTATATGCTTGACTAAAGAAATAATATCCCTCTCTGGGGCTGAGGTATTAATAAAACTCGCCAAAAGTAGTCTATAGTATCTTAGCTCTTTTGGCGAGCTCGTCAAAAACGTCCAAAACTCGACAAAACAGTCGTTCCGTATCTTTTTTACTCGTCAAAACGTGCCAGAAATATAAATATGTATATATATATATATATATATATATATATATATGAGAGCGTCCAGCAGAAACGGGCCACCGAGCGCGCGCGGTGCCTTTTTTCGCGTAAAAGGCGCTCTGTTTTAACTCGCTCATAATCGTATGCTGCGTCTTTGAAAAAAAAAACCAAGGACCTATATCGATAGATTTTTTTCTGCTCTTTCCAATTGCGCCATTGTTTTTATTGTGAAACGCGTTCTTCCGGACGAAAACTCGAGTTGAATATTGAAAGCCATTTTTCTCAAAGTATATCATGTTTTTTTTTCAAAATAAACTACACCATTGGAAAGTACAACTCTTAAGCTTCAAAACCCTATCTTGGAGAAGTTGGAGAAATAAAGGGTTTAAAAGTAGCAACATGAAAAAGACAGCGCCGAGGGTCCGCGCGAGCTCCTCGCGCCCGTGCGTACGGCACGTTTAAGTACACGCTCTATTCAATTCGCTAATAATCGTGTACCAAGTCTCTGAAAAAAGAACTAAGGACATATATCGAGAGATTTTTCCTGCTCTTTCCAATGGTGCTATTATTTTTATTCCGAAATGCTTCCTTCTAGTTGAAAATTCCATTTGAATGTTTAAACTCTATTTTTTCAATAAAATATCAGTCTTTTCTTCAAAATGAATTATATTCTTCAAAAGTACAAGTCTTAAACTATAAAATATTATATTTTTAAGTTGAAACATGAAAAGTTCAAAAATAGTAAGATCAAAAAGACAGCGGCTGCCCGAACTTTTTACGCTATGCTCAAGGTCGGATTAATACACGCGATGTGCTATTTCGCCCTTTCTTTTTTGTAAATATAAAATGTTTTGTAACTTACAATGCCAATGCGTGGACATAATTTTGTGGATCTAGTTGTAACAGTTAGTATAATATTAAAATAAACTTTGTTCATTTATATAACAAAATTTGAAAAACATAATATATTAAACATAAAAATATCCATGAACGCACTGAAAGCAGTGAAACAGAAATTTAAAATAACCTTATAGATTGTTTAATCTGGCATAACAATATTACCTTTTCCTTTAAATTCTAATTTTTTTACATTTTTTTGATTTTATAAGAATTGTCCTTTTTGCGACATCTGCTTCTTTCTTTGTTTGAGTTTTAAGTACTTTTTCTTTTTTGATCGGTGGACATAATTGAGAATCTTCTGACGCTGAAAATCTTTTAAGTTCTAACTTTTTTGCATCATTTAATAATTTAATACAATGAAACAATTGAGTTCCAGGTATTGTCTTAGCTGAGGCTAGCCTGTTTTGTAGCTTTTCTGTAGCCTTTAAGTAATCGTCTTTTGATGAAAAAAGCACTCAATATTTTTGAAATACTCAGTTGCCCATTTGTATAAATCTTGGGGCGATACTTTCCGTAAACTTTCTCGTGCATTTCGGAATAAAAATAATAGCCCATTGGAAGGAGCAGGAAAAAATCTATCGATATATGTCCTTAGTTCTTTTTTCAGAGACTTGGTACACGATTATTAGCGAATTGAATAGAGCGTGCACTTAAACGTGCCGTACGCACGGGCGCGAGGGGCCCGCGCGGACCCTCGGCGCTGTCTTTTTCATGTTGTTACTTTTAAACCCTTTATTTCTCCAACTTCTCCAAGATAGAGTTTTGAAGCTTAAGCGTTGTACTTTCCAATGGTGTAGTTTATTTTGAAAAAAAACATGATATACTTTGAGAAAAATGGCTTTCAATATTCAACTCGAGTTTTCGTCCGGAAGAAAGCGTTTCGCAATAAAAACAATGGCACCATTAGAAAGAACAGGAAAAAATCTATCGATATAGGTCCTTGGTTTTTTTTCAAAGACGTAGCATACGATTATGAACGAGTTAAACAGAGCGCCTTTTACGCGAAAAAAGGCACCGCGCGCGCTCGGTGGCCCGTTTCTGCTGGACGCTCCCATATATATACTATATAATAATTATAATAAATATTATATAATGATAATATATATATCTATATAAATATATCTGTACAATGTATGCGTGTGCATGTGTGTTACATTATGTATACATATTCATTTATAAGTGAAGCATGGACTATTTTTCTCAAACTTTAGGTATCAGTAACTTTTTTTTCGGTCATCCAGACCCCTACTTCATAGGACATTTTTTGTTTAGAAAGTCGTGAACTACCTGTCACCAAATTTTTAAGCGATTTCACCTCAGTCACTTTTCCAATGTTAATGGTGCGGGTTCCTTTGAATAAATTTTTGAAAACAGGCATACAGTGATGGTTTTGGAGAGCTGTTTACATTACTATTAAAAATTGATTTCACGACTTTCATTTGTTTCATTTGCAGTGAGCAATGTGAATATATTTACATATAATTTGTTGAGCATACATTGACTCAAAGAAGTAAAAGACAATTTCACTAGCATTTACTTGATTTCTTTTAGTAACTCATAAATATTATTATTTTATAGATTTTCACAGAAAAAACTTAGATACTTGCCTTATCTATTATACTTTAATCGTTGCACTTTCACGTGTTATCATTTCTGCCACTAGAGGTACTGAGACCACAGAGTCGTTCTCAATACATAAAAAGGCTCCTTGGAAGGTGTTGAGTTTAAATCATCAGATATAAAATGTCACATAGAAAGTTTAGACACCTGGCAACAGCATAACCTTAAAATACTATTAACTTTGTATTGGCAGTATACATTTTTATTTGTTCGAAAATGTCGAGTTTTGTACCGAATAAGCGTCATTTGCGGGAAGTTTTGATTTATTTATTTCATTTAAAGAAATATGCTGCTCAGGCGCATCGGTTGCTTGTAGAAGTTTACGGTGATGCTGCTTTAAGTGAGAGAAGTTGTCAAAAAGTTAATGTTGTGAATTTGGGTGGGATCAGCTCGGAGTAATCTATTACAAGCTACTCCAGCCTAACGAAACTATCACTGGAGAACGTTATCAACAGTAACTGTTGCAATTGAGCAGAGAATTGAAGCTTAAACGCCCCCAATATGCCAAAAGACATGACAAAGTGATTTTTCAGCACGACAACGCTCGCCCACATGTTGCAAAAGTCGTCAAGGATACTTTCGAAGCTTTACAATGGGATGTCTTACCCCACCCGCCGTATTCACCAGTCATTGCTCCTTCGGAATACCACTTTTTCCGGTCGATGGCTCACGCCCTGGTCAAGCAGCACTTCACTTCTTACGAAGAATCCAAAAATTGGGTCGATTCATGGGTAGCCTCAAAAAATTAAGAGTTTTTTCGACGTGGCATCCGAATGCTGCCAGAGAGATGGCAAAAAGTAGTAGCCAATGATGGACAATATTTTGAATAAAATGTAACGTATATTTTTTTTTACAATAAATTGATAATTTTTATAAAAAAACAGCGGAAACTTATTTGTATTTACAATATTTATTACCCACCGAAAATGTTTTCTTCCTCAATATTTATTATTTTCATAATAAAAAAACTTTGAAATGACAACGATTTTCAATCGCTGTTGTAACCCTTTTGACAAAGCAAAGCATTCACTTAAACTGAGGTTTGTTTCTGAAAAAATGAAAGCTCGTTTTGCGAACTTACAAGATAATGATAAAATATGTAATTCTTGTCGAGTAAAATTTGATGCAAAAATTGAGGAAGAAAATGTAGTGCCAATGGAAGAATCTAGAGAAATTATTTCTAATTATTACTTTTGAGCTCTACATTTCTCCAACTTGAAAATTTAGGGTTTTATAGCTTATACCTTGTAGTTTTGAATGGTGCTATGCATTTTGAAGAACAACATGTTATACTTTAAGAAAAATGGTTTTCAATTTTCCACTTGAATTTCCGACCAGAAGAAAGTGTTTGAGAGTAAAAAGAATAGCACCATTGGAAAGAGCAGGAAAAAATCTATTGATATATGTCTCTTGTTTTTATCTGAGAGACTCAAAATACGATTACGAGCTCATTATACCAAGTCCGAGCGTGCGACACGTCCCACAGTGCTCTGAGATCCCAGAAAAATGGACAAAAATCATGCTCGTCCAGAGGTTTCGCAAAAATCCAACAAAAACACATAGAAGTACTTCCTGAGATATTAAATTTGAAAGCTAGATACTGCTTATTGACTTATTTATAATTCACTTGTTTATTTTTAACGATAAACTCAGTTGAATCGCGATTTTAAAAAATTTTTCGTATTTATCGACTCTTAAATCAAGGAAATTGCTTAGTTACTTAGATCTACTCCACGGGTCCCAATATTTTTACATAGTTTAGCCGGCTAAATGTATTTTAGGTATCATTTTTAAGATCTATGGCATTTCTATGAGACATATTTAGAAAAATTCGTATTTTATTTGAAAAAATCCTGTTCTGCTGCTTTAAATCTAACAAAAAACATATATTCATAACTTTTTCATGTATTTTGATTCACAGCATCGAAATGTAAAGGTATTTTGATAAAAAATTTTGGCAAAATTATTTAAACTTTTTTATTTTTAACGCTACCCTTAGTTCAATCGCGATTTTTTAAATTTTTTCGTATTTCTCGACTCATTAAATCAAGGTTAAAATAAATTAAATTTAAATTAAATTTAGTTACTTAAATCTATTTCACGGGTGCCAATATTTTTATATATTCTAGGCCGCTAATGGTATTTTGGGTACCATTTATGAGATTTATGGCGTTTTTATGAGTCATATTTAGTGAAATTTGCGTTTTACGTGAAAAATTCCCTTTCTACGGCTTTAAATATAACAATAACATATATTCATAACTTTTTCATACATTTCAATTCACAGAATTTGCCGTATCATATATATGCTTATGCACAGGAGATACGGCATTCTTATTTATAGCCATCGATATATTCGTCATCAGAAAAGAAAACATCTATAAAACATAGGCGTGATTTCACTTATGTTACTTTAACCCATTAACTGGCAATGGATCATATATATGTACATATTTGAATAACTTAAATAATGATAATAATGATTAATAATAATATTTTAAATAATAATAATATAATAATAGTAATAATAATAATATTATTATTAATTAATAATGTTATTATTCATAATATTATTTAATAATTATTATTTAATAATAATAATATTATTTAACTTTAATAATGATTCGACTTATTATTTACGGCTACCAGTTTTGGTACGAAAAGTTGTAAAAGTCACACCAGTTAAGGGGTTAAAGTTCGAATTATTTTTTTTTTATTATAAATAAAAATTCATTTTTAAAAAATAACACATTTTTACAATAACAATAACAATAAATCCTGGGACAGAGGTACAATATTTTTTACTCTTAAACACAATATTTCAATTTGGTACAAATCCGTGATCAAAAGGTTACGCACTCTCCTTGTCAGTAAAATAGGACTACAGTAAAATAGGACTATCTTTTATATACAATGATACCGAAAAAATAGCGTTGACTCTCGGTCGTTTGGATCTGTCACACACAGAGCGTTCGGACAGTGGGGCTTCTCAATTAAATCAAGGGCACCGATATCAAAACAATGGAAATAGTGATACATATCGCGGCCAGGACAATAGCAAAAGACCGATTAGACAAAATTCACGCACCGATGCAAACTTGAGTAGACACGAAAATCGTGATGGTACTAAGCATATACAGGCGCGAAATAATAGCCATAACGGGGCAAGACGAGATGAACAGGCGGAAAATTGGCGTTTAAGGTGTCCGGAAAACGACCAACGCATAAACACGGGTGCGCAAGAATCGCGTCGGGAAAGCGGAGATCGCGAAAGGGAGTCGAACCGGCCGATACGAACGATAAACGTAAGAAAAATGTCAGATTTCGTAGAGGAGCTGTGTTTTGATGTAAACGGAGTAAAAGACGAAACAGCCGGGAACACAGAAGTCGCGCCGCGCATAATATGCCCACGCATTCACGCAAAGGTTTTTGATGATGAAGTGGCAATGCTCTTGGATAGTGGAAGTGAGGTTACTTGCATTTCTTCTAAATTTTATGATCAGCTAGTAAAAATGTTAAGCTCGTAGAATTACCTGTAAGTAATTTATGAATATATGTAGCTGTAGGTAACAAAACGACCACGATCAAGAGACAAGTGCAACTTCACATAAGAATGGGAGAAATAGAGTGTAAATATCCATTCCTCGTGGTGCAGGGATTATCAAATGATGCGGTTGCGGGCTCTGATTGGTTTGAATTACCAAAAGGCGATTATTGATTATGAAGAGAAACGAGTTAAGCTATTAGGCGTTTATGTTCAGAGGGAAATAGTGTCGTTTCAGGCAGTGCGCGAGGAGATAAATCATGTACTGCCGTGCCAGATAATTTGTTGCGATCAATCGCTATGGTATGAAAGTGAGAATAGTAGGGTAAATTGCCGTGTGGGGGATGTTAGTTTGTACGCGGAGGAAAATAATAGAGCGCGTGCGATCAACGGAATAACTATAGGAGACGAAGGGCCGTCGGAATCGGAATTTCGAGAAATGATAGATGAACAGTTGAATAAAGTAAATACAATAAACGAAGGACAAAAGAACGTGGCACGGGAAATGTTTATTAGATGTAGAGGGGTATTTTCGGATCTCCCGGGACTGACTGCGGTTTATAAACACGAGATTAACGTCATGACCAATAAGCCAGTGGTCAAGAAATCTTATCCTATACCGTTACATTCACGCGAAGCGGTTGACGCTGAAATTAAAAAAATGTTGGATGCGGGTATTATACAATGCTCTAACAGCGCGTATTGTAACCCCTTACGAGTGGTTCAAAAGAAGAATGGGGGTGTTCGATTATGTCTCGATGCACGATATTTAAACATGATCATCGCCTCTGATAACGAACACCCTACGAAGCCAGAAGAAATTATGCAACGCTACGAAGCCAGAAGAAATTATGCAACGCTACGATGGTGCTGCGTTTTTATCGACCACGGGTTTACCTTGTGGGTATTGGCAAGTGCCGCTCGTTCCGGATGCGCGAAAGTATACTGCCTTTTTACATGGGTCGGTACTCTATGAATTTTGCGTATGCCCGTTATGTTTGAAAACGGCTGGAAGCGGATTTATGAGAGCGTTGAATATTGCGATCGGACATGAGTTATTTGAGGCGGTATCGTGTTACGTGGACGATATTTTGATCGGATCGCAGACTTTTGAAAAGCATATTCAACACTTGGAATGTCTGTTTGAAAAATTAATGAGAGCAGGTTTCACTTTGAGTTTTAAGAAATCGCAATGGTTCCACGAATCTGTTCAATTTTTAGGTTTCTTGCTAACTACGACGGGAATCTCGGCTGATCCAGAGAGGCTAGAGGTCATTCGAAATTTTCCGCCGCCCAGAAATAAACGTCAGCTTCAGTCATTCCTTGGCGTGTGTAATTATTATCGACGTTTGACCGTAAAACACGCGAACTTCATTGAGCCGTTTAGAGATCTTTTGCGCGATGGAGCGAAATGGAAATGGACGATGAATCACGATAACGCGTTTCAGTCGTTGAAGGGAAATTTTATAGACAGCGTTACACTTAGTCATTATCAATTAGATCGACCGTTTAAACTCCAGACCGATGCGAGTGATCTCGGTATCAGTGGCGTTCTTTATCAGGTGGACGATAAGGGGGATGCGCGCATTGTTTCCCTACAGAGTCGAGTCCTAACCAAATACGAAACACAATATACGACGAAAGAGAAAGAACTTCTCGCCATAATCTATTCTCTGGTTAAATTGCGAATGTACCTTTTCGGTGCAAAATTTGAAATTATCACGGACCATAAGGCTCTTACCTTCCTGCTGTCCACGCCGTACCATACGGCGCGTTTATCGCGATGGGTGTTATGTTTGCAAGAGTATGATTACGATATAAGACACTGTCGGGGTATCGATAATATCGTGGCTGATTTTTTCAGTTGTAATTTTGTTGATCGATCCATCATTACAAATACGGAAAATCATTTAATTTGGAACATGATTCGAACGGTAAAACAGATCGGTATTAATATGATTTCCCAACTGAATTTGCGTGAGGATCTCCTCGGAGAGTTGAAAGACTTACGAAACAAGCAGGAGGGTGATGAAGCTTTACAGGCCCTGATAAATCTAGTTTCGACGTCGTTGTTGTCGTGTTGGGTTGATGGGATTGTATATGTGAAAAATCGTAAAGATGAAAGTTGGAAGCTCGCGGTACCGCGCTCGCTGGTTTATTTGATAATGTCATCAACTCATGAACAGACCGGTCATTCCGGAAGTTTTAAACTACTCCATTATATTAGTCGATATTTTTTTTGGCGTTATATGAGGCGTGATATAAAAAGTTATACTACTAGCTGTGATGTATGTCAGAGGGTGAAATATTTAAATAGCAAAATGGAAGGATCGTATCAGTTTGTAAAAGCGACTGAACCAAATGAGATTGCTTCGGTGGATTTTTACGGCCCTTTGCCCGCCTCTATTGCTGGCGTGCAGTATATATTTGTCGTGCAAGATTTATTCTCTAAACACGTGAAATTGTATCCGATCAAGCGTGTGACTACGCAGGCGTGCTTAAAAAAATTACATGAAGATTATTTTATCACCGTAGGAGAACCCGCGCGCGTTTTGTCGGATAATGGAACGCAGTTCACGTCCCCGCTGAGGAAGTGTACTCTGGAAAAAGTTGGGGTAACAGTGTTGTATTCATCGGTAAGACCCCCCAGTTCAACCCTGTGGAGCGGACGATGCGGGAGTTGGGACGGTTATTCCGTACCTTATGTTCGCAAAGGCACACCGCGTCGGTGCGACATGTTACATATGTGGAGCACTGTTTGAACTTGTTAAAACATCAAAGTACGGACGCGGTTCCCTATGAACTTCATTTCGGTAAGAAAACGCGTGACGCTATACTCAAGTTGTTTCCGCTGTTAGAGGCTCCGGAAGAGCGCCACGACCTACAGATTCAGTGCGCGAATGAAATGTTACAACGGGCATTTGAGCGACGCGCGAGGAGACAGGATAGCATTAGCAAAATCGAATTGAAGCTGGGAGATCTGGTTTTATTGAGGGTGCCCCACTTGTCCAATGCTTCACAGCGTCAGATATATAAGTTTTTTCATATTTATGAGGATCCTTACAGGATTTTGGTGATGATTGGTAAAAATGCGTTTAAGCTGGTAGATTGTGAGGATTCAGCGGTTGAAAAAGGAACGTATAATCGATTTAGTCTGCGAAAGTATTTTACTCCTATGTCATGTGTGGAATAGTTCAATACCTTCGTGTCTCTTGGTAAGGTCGTGTCATTAAACTGTCAAAAAAAAAAATATGTGCTCGGTTAAACAAGTAATATAAAGCGATATGATGAATTTGATGGTACTGCGTCGTGGCTGAGATGACTAGCATAGTCATGGTTCTGTGATAATAATTTGAATATTGTAGTACAATTTGTGGCTATCTCGTTAGGTGGCTGATGTTGTAAATGATATGTAAGGTAGAGTAGAACTAAGAATGATATGTTCAGAAGGACGGCGCTCTGTACAGCTTATATGGTCGGGGCTACCCCGCTTTATGAGCTCCGGATGTATAGGCTTATAGATTGTATATTCCTTATATAAGTAGATTTCGACGAGTCGCCTGCGCCCCATCGAAAGGGGGATGATGTAACGGATAATTTCGATGAGATGAGTAAAATCAGGTGTGTGTATGTTTGGGTGTTTAAGCGTCGATCATAAACATTGTTACCCTCTGCGCGAGGATGTCGGTAAGAGAGAGAGAGAGCGAGAGAGAAGCAAAGTGTGGGAGAGAGAGGGAGAGTGATGTACGGAGCGCGCCCAACCGAAATGAGCGTTCCAAGGATTTGAATAGCCGAGCGCTGTGAGCCTCGGTCATTTGCTTTCGTGACGTCTCCCGGAGCAGTCGCTTCAACAGCTAGCTCCGAGGTATCGCAAGCCCTAGCCGGGCTCCACGAGCAAGATACTACAGTAAAACGAACGGCAACATAGCGCAACTGGACGTAAGACATCCGCAGCAAACGACGCAGCACTGCAACGCACCTGGCGCAAAGTCCGTAGGATTGGGCGTTTTGATCGACGTCATTACATGCCTCTCCGAGTGCGGCTTGGAATCATCATCCAGCCTGGTGACGGATCCCACCACAGCCGACGACTGTCAAGCAGTGCCAGCAGTGGCGTCAGCGCCAGCCGTCCGTCGAGATAATAGAGACTCAGGTATTAGTCTGATCGCACGATCTACGTGCCAGTACTTCCTTACCCAAGCGACCGTAATTCTCCTCTCTCGTGAATTGATCATCATTGTATGTGTGAGTGTGGGTATGTGTCTCGGTTTTGACTTGTGCGACGTGCACACGAGATAAAATAAACAATCTATGACAACCCGACGAACGGTGTAAAACAATTTGGTCTATGAATATAATTGTGATTGCGATTTGACCGTATGTGATAATTGTACCGCGGGCACATCAAGTGTGAACGATCATTGTGAATAAACCTAAATTTTATTGACATCATTGTCCTGTTATTTATACTTATCACTCTATTGAAATTTTCATTTCGTCCCTTGATAACTCCAAAAGGGAGAATAAAATTAATTACAATACGTAATACGAATAAAATTACACCCAACTTTTATAGATGTTTTCTTTTCTGATGACGAATGTGTGAACCTCTACAAATAAAAAAGCTGTATCTCCTGTGTATTGGTACGAAAGATAACGCAGATTCTGTAAAACAAAGTATCGAAAAGTTATGAATATATAGTTTATTATTAAATTTAAAGCTCTAGAAAGGGAATTAGGTAAAATACGAATTTTACTAAATATGTCGCATAAAAACGACATAAAGCTTATAAATGGTACCCAAAATACCTTTTGCGGCCTAGAATATTTAAAAATCTTGGCACCCGTGAAATAGATTTAAGTAACTGAGCATTTTCCTTGATTTAATAAATCGATAAATAAGAAAAAATTTTAAAAATCGCGATTGAACTAAGGGTGGCGTTAAAAATGAAAAAGTTTAAATAATATTGCCAACCATTTTATCAAAATACCTTTAAATTTCGATGCTGTGAACCAAAATACATGAAAAAGTTACGAATATAGGTTTTGTTGTTAGGTTTAGACCAGTAGAACAGGATTTGTTCAAATAAAATGCAAATTTTTCTAAGTATGTCTCATAAAAACACCACAAATCTTAAAAATGGTACCTAAAATACTTTTAGCGGGCTAAAATATGTAAAAATATTGGGACCCGTGGAGTAGATCTAAGCAACTAAGCAATTCCCTTGATTTAGTAAGTCGATAAATACGAAAAATTATAAAAAATCGCGATTCAATTGAGTTTATCGTTAAAAATAAAATAGTGAATTATAAATAAGTCAAAAAGCGGTATCCAGCTTTCAAGTTTAGTATCTTAAGAAGTACTTCCATGGGTTTTTGTTGGATATTTGCGAAATCTCTAGACGAGCATGATTTTTGTCCATTTTTCTCGGATTTCGGACCACTGTGCGTCCGAGGGCAGCGCGAAGTGCTCACGCGACCACTCGCCGCTGTCTCTTTAATCTTGTTACTTTTGAGCCCTTCATTTCTCCAATTTAAAAATTTAGGGTTTTGTAGCTTAAGACTTGTACTTTCAAATGGTGATATGCATTTTGAAAAGAAAACCTGATATACTTTGAGACAAATGGCTCCGAACTTTCAACTCGAATTTTCGACCAGAAGAAAGAGTTTCGAAGTAAAATAAATTGCACCATTGGAAAGAGCAGGAAAAAATCTATCGATATATGTCTTTTGAGCGAGTTGAACAGAGCGTGTGTTGCATGAAAAGTGCGTCACGCGCACCCGCTGGCTGGTTTATGGCGGACGCTCCCATATAACTTCTCTACTTTGAGAGTGTATACGCTCTCAAACTGTCTCACCCCGCTTTGGATGCATTCACAGCTACCTATTCATGGAATGAATGAGACGAGAGGAACGAGTCCAAGATAAGGGCGAGTAGAGAACGCCAATAAAATACCGAAATTTCTCATACATGGGATTGAATAAGGCAGTTGAAGCCGGTTATTCTTTTTGATATCCGCTTTATTTCATCCTTTTTTTTAATTTCGATACCTATATTTATTTTTCTCTACAAGTGGACCAAGGGATATAACTCACCCAAAGCTATTTTGCGGCAGTACTTTCAGACTTCAGCGAAATTCTAGGTTCGGTTTAAGGAGGGGGTGTTACGAGAGAGTTATATGTATAGTAGGAGAGAGTCTGGCGAGGTAAAGCCAGGGCTACGACTGTATAAATGCCTGCGTGTGAGTATATATGAGTATCGCGATACAACAAATCGCGCGAGACGTGCGAAATATGAATGTGCCGGCAGGAGCGAAGAAGAAAGTCGCCAGAGCCCGCATCCACACCAACAGTTGAGAACCGTCAATTCCTGAGGTGTGAAGCTGAGTAGCTCAGATATCACCGAGTTAGACATCAGGTACGTCTCGAGGCATGTAAATGCGGCGCACTAAGTGGAGCTAGCCCAGCCAGACCAAAAGCCGATGCTGCTGTTGAAAAGCGCTAAACCGAGATATTATGTTTGGATGTAAAGTCGGTACAATTAAACTATCTATTAAATGATCATAAACTCGTTATTAATGATTTTTATTAAATTATCACATTACAGTTTTCACAACAAAAATATAACTTGTATCAAAGAACTATTACGAAATAATAATTATCCACCTGAATTATCTGAATTTTACATAAAAAAACGTTTAAAAAATTAAGAAGTAATCATAACAATATATGTAATGAGAAAAACAAAAAAATATTTATTACGCTCCCATATGTGAAAGAATTAGAAAGATCTATGAACATTTTGTTCAAACTACACAATACAAATATTATTCAGGGCCGTATTACCGCCTACGCCACCAACGCATGGCGTAGGGGCGGCAGCGTCTGGGGGCGGCAAAATCTCAAAAATCCCAAACCCATGAGGCACAAACTTAAAAATATTTGCAAAATGTTATGCATTAGAATTTTATTTTCTACATACTTTTTATGGCCTTTAACTAAAAAATGGTTGTTTTTTAAATAATTATCTCAGTTAAACGATAGAAAAATTTAGTAGGCGAGGGAAATGAGGTCCATGCATATAAGGAAGTCATGTAGACATGAAAAAATAAGTAAAACGATTATTTGAATAATTATTAAACCCAAGTACCCGGGGGACGCGAGGTCCACGTATATAACGGAGTTACGTAGACGTGCAACAATAAGCAAGACAACTATTTAATCAATTTTTAAACCCAAGTAGGCGGGGGATATGAGGTCGACGCTTATAAGGGAGTCATGTAGACATAAAAAAATAAGCAACACGATTATTTAAATAATTATTAAAACCAGGTTGGCGTGGGATGCGAGCTCCACGCATATAAGGGACTTGAATTATAGAGGTTAAGAATTTTTGAAATAAAAGTGTTGCTTATGTCGCACGTATACGTAACTCACTTATATGCGTGGACCTCATATCCCCCGGCTACTTGGGTTTAAAAATTATTTAAATAACCGTTTTGCTTATTTTGTATGTCTACATGACTCCCTTATATGCGTGGACCACATATCCTCCCGGTGAAATTTTTTAATCGATTTTTTATAATTTTACTCCCCTTACATGCTGCGGCACAAGATGCTTGGCGTAGAGACGGCAAATCCCGTAGTCCGGCCCTGCTTTTATAGAGATTTCACAACATTTTAAGAGTGAAAGTACATTTAATAATGTTTGTTAAGTATAAAACTGTACGTTAAGTGATTTTACAACTTTTTTTTATTTGACTTTCGTATCCACGTAAAAAAATTGAATTAAAAACACCGAAAAACTTATTATTTATTCGTAGAACCCCTTTTCATAAAATAAAACGTGAATAATTTTAAAGTATTGTATAGGTTTCGGAAAATAACACAGACCCACAAAAAAAAAATATCTCTAGTTCTGGGATGGAGACTACTTTTTTCTTATGTATTTTTTTCCGCTGAATCCGAATTCGTCATTAAAAATAGGGGTTCGGCCGTAAGTTTTTAAGATAACCTCAAAAAACTGTCGAAAAGCAGTGTTTCTGTTGTAAGAACTTGAGAAGAATCAAAACATTATTTCCTTCACATCAAAAACACTTTGTTTTTATGTACTTTGGCCTGCTGAATCCGATTTGTACGCGTCTTCCTTACATCACACACACACACACATATGCGCAATTTTATTGTATAAAAAGGGTGAATTTTCAAAATTGTAAGCATTGACGCACGGAACACTTTCCGCATTAGAACTAATTAACTACACGTTTCATTGTAAGTTTTAATTATTGTTGCGAGTACAATTTGTAAGTTTGTGAATTTAAAAAAAAAACAGTTTTTATATAATTTTGTATAATTTTGTATCTGTTTAGAACCTGAAGAGGGACTTATAAAAATGTCCGAAACGTAAAAAGATTCTGTGTTATTTATTAACAAACCCTGGTAGTATTGGCTATCAGCTTCAATTTTTACAACTATAATTCAACCTACCATTCGCTATATTTAACCAACTTCCATAAAAATAATTGTACTAAGATTATTGAAAAATAATTGTTAATTGCAGCCGGTCAAAATAATGTAACAAAACAGAACATTGAAAGCTTACATTAAAATAGCTGTGTAATTTATGTGATTGATATGAACTTTGGAAATTAAAAAAAAATAATTGGACAAAAATACTTAATATATTTCATACAAAAGAACCATATGAAAAATTATCGATTTTGATATCTTATAACTGAATTAAATACCTATACTATCGCATTCTAATCACCAGTTTCACAATTCCAGTTCGAGTTAATTCATTAACAGTAAGATAGTAATTTTAAAATTTAAATTCATCTAAAGTAGTAAAACATGATTTTTAGTGAATATTCGATAAAGATTAACTTACTATAAGTTTTATCGGCAACATGTCTGATTTTCTGTATTAAATAATTTGAATCATTATAAAAAGTACTTATATAGTATTACTGTAGTATATTATAGAAATACTTATATTATATTATATTAAGAATCCAGGTACCGGTAACGCTGATGTCTGTCAGTTATAATATCTATTCAGAAAATTCAAAGTAAGTAGGATTTGAGCACAATGCTAAATATATTGTATGAAGTACTCGACAAATCAAATTAATTTTTTACTGTATATTTACTGCTAATTCAAAATTTTATAGCAAGATAAGTGACATGAAGTCTTCAAATGATACTCAATCATATGGCTTAGGGTTGCATGATTATCATTTCTATAGTTTTTATCAATTTTCAATGTGCTGTAGAATTTTTTCCTTAGCTCTGGTCAAAAACTTTTTTTTTTAAATTAAAGTATTTTGATCAAAGAATTGAAAAAAACTTTGATGGAGAAATTTGGTACTGGCGTCCCCTACAGCACCCAATATTGGAGCAACATTGGTCCAATATTGCTTTGTCATATTCCCCATATTCGCAAATATTCCCTCAACACTTTTATATATGGATGCTATATTGGAGCAATGTTGCTGCAATCCGTGATTTTCGTTTCACCATTTCTTTTTTAAAATGATGAGTCAGGCTCTCTGTCATAGCAATATTGCAGCAATATTGAGCCAATATTTCTCAACACTGTAACTTTTGCAAATATCCAAAAAACCGAACAAAACTAATTGGGTCGTTTTTGAGAAGGTTAAACCTTTTTTTTCTGCCCAATCGGTTTTGATAGAAAAAAGTTACAGGGGCGCCAACATTGCGATTTTCGAAAATCGACCATTTTGAAAGAGCTGTATGTTTGCTTCAAGTTAATCAAATCAATCGTTGGCCCAGTGAAAATGAAATGTATTTTTAAAACGAAGAAAATAGGCCCTACCCGATCTCAATATCTATAAAACTCGAGGAACTACGAAAGTTGAAAGATAACCTTAAAAATGAAAATATTTAGATTCACGTTTTCCTTTGTGTAAAAATTTCATTGCGTTATTTCTATTCCACAAATTTTTTTTCTAAAATTTGACAAAATAACAAAGAAATTACTTCTTGAATCATTCAAATCGATCAAAAAACGAGCCGCACAGAATTTTTCGAAAATAGCCATTTTTTGACAATTTTTCGAAATTCAGCACAGTGTAGCTGTCTCAATATTGGATATGGGGAGCTAATGTTGCGGCTTTCTCGCTTTTTTTATATGTACTTTCACAGGAAAAATCAGCAAGGAAAACGGTTGACCCCCTGCGACCGGTTATGACCGAAAAGTACAAGAACGACCCATATATATATGATCCTATATTATATAGATGAATGTTACCATGTAGACCCCCTCACCTCCTCCTCAGCGCCCCACTCAGCCCCTCCTCAAAATAACGTAAAATTCAGCCATTTTTTACGTTATTTCGTGAGTTATTATTCTGGTTGCCCCCCCCTCGCCCCCGCCTCAGCGCCCCCTTACCCCCTCCTCAGCACCCCCTCGCCACCATCCCTCTCAACGCCCCCCGCAGCGTCCTCCTAGCCCCGCTCAATGTCCCCTGAACAATGTAATAAAATAGGACATTCTCATAGTTTTTATAAAAAATTTGTAATATTAGAAATATAAATATTATGTAAAATTTAATATTGTGAAGAAAAAAATTATAGTTGAAATGTAAAAACAGTTTTTTCAACCCACGTTACCCAGGAGGTACTGTTAATGGACGCGTTGGATTTTTATTTAAAGTGGCATCCTTCGACAATAGGCGTATATAACCACTTTACCTGCTAGAAAAATTTTTAGAAGGATATTAATGAACAGTCAAACACAATTCCTTTGGAAAAACTTTTAGAAGGATACAAATGTATAGTCAGAAGCAATTCATTTGGAAAAACTGTTAGAAGGATACAAATGTATAGTCAGAGGCAATTACTTTCAAAAAAATTTTAGAGGGATACAAATGTATAGTCAAAAGCAATTCCTTTGGAAAAACTTTTAGAAGTATATAAATGTACAGTCAGAAGCAATTCGTTGGAAAAATTTTTAGAAAAATTTAAAAGCATAACCAGAATGTATTGAGAAGTAGAGGCATTATATATTACAATATTAATTAATTAATGTAGTTATATTGTGCGACAATAAAGAAAGTCATTTTTAAAAATACTAAAATTTTAAATATCAAACATATAAAAAAATAACCATATAATCTGAATGAAATTTTACATAGGTATTGCCTATATCTCATACAAAATAGTCTATAAATTTCAAGCTGATACATGAAGTCGTCATTGAGAAATTACGATTTGAAAAAAAAGTTAAAAAAATTTTAAACTCAAATATTTCTGAAATTTCTGGACTAATCATTTTGCCCAAAGAACTCGACCAAGAGCTATCCAAAATCTACTTCCACAAGGAATTTCGAAGCGATTAAGTCAATTTTACTCCCGTAAATATCTCTAAAAATCATGAGACAATTCTTTTACCTAAAGGACTTAGACGATAATACGATAATATATAAACTCTACATCTCCACAGAATTTCAACATGACTAAACGAATTTTTGTTTTCTCTAGTTATCATGCGACGAAGGAAATGACTTTGTAAAATACAAAATTTTCAAAATCAAATATCTCAAAAAGTAATCGTACCATCTAGATTAAAACTCGCACACATATTATCTATATCACTTACAAAATTGTCTATAAATTTGGAGCTGATACACGGAGCCGTTCTCGAGAAATTACGATTTGAAAAAAAGTTTAAAAAAATTTTAACCTCAAATATTTCTGAAATTTCTTGACTAATCATTTTGCCCAAAGAACTCGACCGAGAGCTATCCAAAATCTACCTCTACAAGGAAGTTCGAAGCGATTAATTCAATTTTACTTCCGTAATCGTTGGACATACAAAACTCATTTTTTTTATATTTCAATTTTTTTCTTAAAAACTAGTCGACAAAATGGATTCATACTTTTACAGATTATAGCTATTTATATTCTGCATTACCATGATTTTTTCAAAAAATTTACCGTTTAGTTTAGGAGTTATAAGCTTTAAAAAAAAAAAAACATGTTTTTGTTAATAACAAAAAACCGTGAGAGCTAGAGAAACTTTTTGTTTTAGAAAATTTAGGTATTTTAATGCTCTTTCGAATGCTATCCATTTGATTCAAGTATCTCGATGTTATCATTAAAAAAAAGCAAAAATCAATTTTGAGAAAATCGAAAATTCAAAATAAATCAAAAATGCATCGGCCAATCAAAAAACGAATTTTTGATCCGCCATCACACAAAAAAAAAAAACGAAAAAATGAGACCTGTCCGGTTAAAATCGATCGACTAGGAGCTATGGTCCAGGCGTATATACACACATACATCCATTCAGACATTTTTCAAAAATCATGTATTTTGATTCCTAACACATCGAAAAACAATTATAACATGTTTTTACAACAACTCAAAAAATTACTATCGCAAAGCTTCCTCTAGGAGGAAGCAAAATGATACGGTGATCAAAAAGGTGGTTTCTCTAGGAGAACCGTACAACTTTAACAAAAGACATGTAAATGTACTCTAAAGAAATAGACATTATGAAAGGAAAAAAATTGTATGTTATGGAACTTCAAAAGGATTATTGAATACATTCAAGCTATAGAAAAATCATGCACAATCATTTCTAAAGCTATAAGATAAACATACGGTGGAGCTCAAAAAGGTGGTTCCTCCAGTGCAAGGTTAACAGTTAACAGTTAATCTTCAAACTTTAACAAAGGAAACGTAATATTTTGGACTGTATAACGTTCTATTTTAGATAGAAGGATATAAATGTATCATCAGAAGCAATTACTTTCGAAAAACTTTTAAAAGATATAAATAGAATACCGTGATTAAAAAGGTGGATCCCACAAGGCAAGGATTATGTTAACATTTAATATAATTACCAATGACTTACTAAAATACTAGATGGCCAATCAAGGAGGTTCAAGATCCAATCCATTAAAATGGGATCCTACACAAAAAATAGATGTCGAAGTGGAAAGTATAGAGCATGCAAGACAATTGGATGAAATAAACACACTACATGATCATATTAGTGAAGAAGATGAATGTGATTTAATTAATCAAATCAATGAATGCAATAATGATATCACATAAGGACAAATACCATTGATTCGAAATCCAGAACAAAATAAATATCATGAAGTAGAAAATTTAAAAGATGCCGTTGAACTTGACAGGTATTATACGAAATGGTGGAAATCTATGAAAAAGAAGAAAATAAGTATAATGAATATTATAAGAACTTGCTTAAAGAGTAGGATATGAGCTGTTTTATGTTGCTTATGGTAACAATTAAAATCATACGTATGGCAAGGTATACCACTTAAAAAAAATCCAACGCGCGTTATGCTATTGAAAAAATGCATATGAAATATGGCTTTCATGTAATTATTTCAATAGTTAAACAGTACCTTCAGGGTGGTGTGTAAAACTGTTTTTTGTTGCTTATGGTAACAATTATTAAAATAGTAAATTATCTATGACTTTATTAAACAGTAATTTTTATCAAAAGTATATAATTTAAAACATTTTTTATTATATTAGTTTTTTCAACAAATCGGTGGTTGGGGAGCGGAGTAAGCAGGGAGGCGAAGCCCCACTAGTATATATGTCTCTCGCCCAATCCCCTTCCCTCTTTATCGCGATCTATTCTGGCTTCCCTCTTTATCGTTCGGTGTGGTAGCCCCCACCAAAGAGATGTTCCACCGTACCAGAAGTTTGCTTCTGCGACTGTTTCTTCTTCCTTGATGTAAATCGTCGCGTTCGCTGGCCACCTGCGCGGTGCATGCGCCTCGCCGCACCTAATCTACCGACTCCCCGTGATGGTCATTTCGCACTCCCGCCCCCTCTCTCTCTCTCTCTCTCTCTCTCTCTCTCTCTCTCTCTCTCTCTCTCTCTCTCTCTCTCTCTCTCTCTCTCTCTCTCTCTCTCTCTCTCTCTCTCTCTCCTCTATATCGTTCGCTCTCGCTCGCGTTACCTAACCTGAAAATCCAGTCGGCGCCGCCGTCCACTATAACACTTAAGGGAACATTAGCGATTTCTCGTTTACAATGGGGACTCAAAATTTTACGTTTTATCTCTGTGAAATAAATAACTTCAATACTAACATTACCTGTATACTAACATTGAGGGAATAAAGGGGAATATATCGAAGTAATATTGAAACAATATTCCTCCAATATTGAGTGTTATATGGGAATATATTGAATTCTCCTCTCGTGTCGATGAATCTTTTACGAATATTGCTGCAATACTGGCTAATCGAGAAAATAATGGTGAAACTTAATTATATATTCGTCTAGTATTAATTAATCTTATACAAATATTGCTGCAATATTACAATAATCGGTAAGCTACCTGATCATTTTAGAAAAGGAATGGAAAAACGGTCATCATGGTTTGCAGGAATATTTCCTAAGGGTTTCTTTCATGTTTATTAACGTTTAGGAAATATTAACGAAAATTGCAAAAATGTGAAATGAATATTGCGGGAATATTCCTCAAATATTCAGTGCTATAGGGGCTCTCGCACTCTACTTGTAATCCTCTCTCGTACTATATCTGAATTTCTCCCGCACCCGTATGATTCCCTTTCGACGAGTTATGAGAATCTGAGTTCGCGAATTCTCTCCCCTTCTACGTACGCTTAAACTCTCCCTCCCATAATTCCGCGAACGGATGTTCAAATCTACAGGCGCATGTGGCCATCCTCACACTTCTTGTGCACGCCCGCTTTCCGCGACGCTTCGCGGAAATCGCGAATGGCGCGGCCCGCTCTCTCGCCGAATTACCGGAACCGCACTGCGATTCCACTAGTGCATACGCCTCTGCTCATTCTCTTTATCCCTACTCGGTTTCCCATAATTCACTCTCCGAAATCTAAATTAATGCGCGCCGTACGATTATATCCCAGCCGCGGGATTTACTTCGTTCGCCTAAACCTCCATCTCTCTCTCTCTCTCTCTCTCTCTCTCTCTCTCTCTCTCTCTCTCTCTCTCTCTCTCTCTCTCTCTCTCTCTCTCTCTCTCTCGCGCGCGCGCGCGCGCGCGCTCTGTCTCTCTACCGCGACTCACCGACACAGGACTTGGCGCACCTATAAGCGCACTCAACGCGCTCATGACAACGAAGTACATAAACACTTGAGAAATCGTGTAAAGACTACTACTAGATATGCTCGGTTGATGTACTTCCAGATATAATTTACAGATGTGAGAACTACAGCTCAATTATGGAAGTACGTCAATAAACTGGGTCTCTTCCGCCGGGTGAATCCGATCTTCAATTTGCCTTCTGACGTCGAGACGATCAACACTTCATGGGTGATCCGAATCCGTGCTCTTTTCGAGATGTCCACCCCTCGGTTCGCATATCACCTGATGTTTTATTACAAATACATTACAGAGGCCGATGTAGTTGAAGCTATATTTACATCTCGCTCTAATCCGTACTAGGGCACAATGAACCTCAACCAATTTTTGGAAATTTCTCCTTTCGCTATTCTGATAAACCCGGTTCTAAGAGATGTCCTGATCTGGTACTAACTAAAATACGGTGAACAGATTGTTTTAAGTATTTATTCATGATCGGGGCCGCGCACTTGTGGAATGTTATACCGGCTTCAATACGCTTACTATGTGCACGTCCTACCTTCAAAAAATATCTGTACAAGTATCTTTTAGATATCGCGCGGTACAGCAAAACTCTTTTACCTGACGACTAGCTATAAGTTAATATGTTTATACTGCGCGCGCACGAGCGTTAGTCAGCCTGATAGTAGCTGTGTGGCGTCTTTGTATATTGCATTTTTATTTTGTCACTAATGCGACACTCACCAATAGTTGTATTCTTATTTTCTACCAAATGTATACGCTTCTGTAGTACGACTACCATTTATAAATTGTATTTTACTGTATGTTTTTATTTTTCTTCTGTGTATGATTTTATGTTTCTTATTCTTATTTTTTTATCTATATTTGTATATATTTTTGTTATTCTTTTATTTGTATTTATTTATTTTTCGTGTATTTTGTAACGCCCGGCTTTGCCAGAACTATTTTGGACCCCTGGTCCATGGTTCTAATAAAATTTGATTCTAATTCTATTTCTCCCTCTCGCGCACGCTCTCTCCCTCCCTCCCTCTCTATCTCTCTACTGCGACTCACTGAAATCCTCCGAGAACCTCCCCGCGTATTCCCTCGCCTACATTTATCTGCACCCGCACTCGCTATATCCGCAATTCGTCTCCCATACGACGATCATCTCTCCTACCTTTCCGTTGCTTCCTTGGAAAATTACGAATCTTCCAAGGAAGTTTTCAGAAACCTTTGCGGAACTTTTTATGCTATGTGGGCCACATCTACGGGCACATATACTGGCGGCTGTTATAGCAGAGCGCTCTGCAGGATAGTGCTCTGGCAGTGGAGAAGAAGGAAAATAGAAAAAGTAAAGCGCTCGAAGAATCTTTAAAATGCAATAACTTTTAATTCCTATCACAATTTCTTATGAAACTTTAAAATTAGATAAATAATGAATAATAATGATTAATAATCCGTATCTTCATACGAATACCAACTTTCAATATACATTGTATATATATTTTGAAGGAAATGGAAGGAAAGAAAAGAAAGATTAGATTTGTACAACGAGATATATAAAGGAAGCGGCGCACTTCTCCAGCATATTCGTGACTTGCCTTCAAGGTGCTACTGCGCCCTTTGATTTTGAACGTAAGTAAGTTTCAATACGTTAAAATTGGGTAGAACAACTCTGACCAATAGTGCAATCATGCAATCACTAGAAATAGTTAATACTAATAAACTATAGATTTAACCAATTTTAATGCAGGAAGTATGAAAATGACACTCATTAGATATATTTAATTTTTGATTATTCCAATAATGAACATATGGTTATTGAAATAAAATAATTTGTAATGGTGTGAATCATTTAGATTTGCATTGACAATGTTTGTTTACATTACATAAGCTATTATGTTATTTGTTGTGATTTTAATATTGTTTGGTATTGTTTTCGTATCTCTAATGCAACAACAACTATATACTAATAATAAGATAAAGTTTTGAATTCAAAATTTTATTTTGCTACTTTTATTGATTTTGTGTTGTTTTAATGTAATCTAGGATGCTGTTCTAATAAATTGTAAAATTTTTATATAATGCTAAGAATAATTTATTCGTTATAAGCCAGGAATGGTTCCGTTTTAAATTTAATCCATCCTCAATTATTCATAAAATACTGTAGTACATTTACCCTTAATTAAGGCATGGTGTGGTTTGTGCACATAAGAATTATGCACATATTTATTGTGCACACTTTAGCATTGGTGTATATCTATATCTATGTGTATACTCCAATGCTAAAGTGTGCACAATAAATATGTGCATAATTCTTATGTGCACAAACCACACCATGCCTTAATTAATACATAATTTTGAGGTTAGAAAATAAGTTTATTCGAATATTCTTTTTTCATATAGTTATTAACCTTTAGGCTGCGGGAAAATTTCAGTACAAATTGACCTCTCAGAATATGTAAAATGTATACATAATATCACTGGATATCTCAGATAGAGTCGTTGACCTGACTGCTGCTCCATATATCGACCAGCCCCGCAGGCAACGTAAAGTACAATGTAAAAAAATTTGTCTCTTTTGTTATGAAGATTTGAGAGGGTATTTCTATGTAATTTCACGCGTTGAATATGAAAAAAATAGTAACAAAATTTTCGCAGACACCCTTGACCTTGAAAATCACCATTTGAAGGTCAAGTTTAATTCCTACTATAAGTCAAGTTTTTAGACGGTTTTCGTACGTAGTTTGATGTGCTGAATACGTAAAAAATAATAAAAAAATTCCTGTTGATAATCATGACCTTGAAAATCAGTATTTCAAGGTCAAGAATGTTTTGAGAAATTTTAAAACTATTTGTTATGTATTCAGAACATCAAATTTGATCTAAAATCTTCAAATATTCTTTGTCTCTAGAGTGGTCCATATATCGACCACCCCCGCAGCTAAAAGGTTAAATAAAAAATAAAATTTAAACATAAAATTGACATAATTTATTCTAAAGATTCTCTTTTACTTTCTATTCCAATTATCGAAACCTTCTTTATTGTTAAGAGCAAAAAGTTGTTTGGTTTGAATTTTACCATCCGGTTTAACAAATAATCATGTCGCGTTTTAAAATACTTCACTACTTTCAGCCATCACTTTCTTAAGAGAGGATTGTTTTCTAAAATCTATCTTATTAAAAGATTTCGGTATTTTCATTTAAATATCGTTCTTCTAATATTATACTTCGTATATTGTACTGTCATGGGTTTTCTTAATATAATTTTTCTTTTTTCCCTTAACGGAGTGGCACAGACCTACCATTACCGACCGAGCAATTGACACAGTTTCAAGCTTATTAAAAAAAAAAATACGTAAAATCACAAAAAATCCAGAGAAAAATTCGCTGCGGTTTTGGACGTTCTATCACCCAGTAAAAGTTTGGAGTTGAAATATCAAGTCGTTTTTGCAAAAACTGTGACCGAAACCGAATTTTGTTTTGTTCGAAGTTTTTGCAAAAACCACTCAATATTTCGACTTCAAACTTTTACTGGGTGATAGAACGTTCAAAACCACAGCGAAGTGTTCTCTTGATTTTTTGTATTTTATTTTTAATAAGCTTTAAACTGTGCCAATTGCTCAGCCGGCAATGATACGGCTATGGCACCCCCTTAACCTATAAATAACTTAGATAAAAAAACATGGATTTAAAAAAAGATCAGAAAATTGAAACATTTATGGTAGATTTTGCAACGAAAACATTGTTATAAATATCATATTAAATATTTATTGAATCTGTAATCTTATTATTGAATGCCTAGATGAAAATGATATTCTGTGCAATTTTCGTAATCTCTCAAATTCGCACAATATTTATGACACAAAAAGCACATTTTCTTAAAAAACTGTTATTGGTTAATTACTGAGTAAATAACTGAAATTAGATAAAATCTTACCGAATAAGTTCAAAAATTTCTGGCTTCTCTCGCTCCCGCTGCTTCATTCTTTCCTTCATAGCTGTGATAATGCTATTTGCTTTATCTTCAGCGCCATGTTTTGAACTTTTTTCAGCTGCTCCTATAAATATAAATCAAGTATATAATAATTTTAAAATTGCAAAATCTATCAATAACTCTGTAACAAAACAAACTAATTTTTATTGATATTTAGATGGAATTATTTATTTTCCGACAAGCTACAAGATTAAAATAGTCTTGATACAAAAAGGTCAAAGTAACGTAATAACTGTCAGTAAATGCAACGGCCAGTAAAGTCTTCCTGCAATGTACGCCTCACGTATGAAATACTAAAGGTACAAACAAAGGTAGACCGAAATAAAAACGCAAAGTTAAAAGGGTGATGTTAATTAACGATTTATGAAAATATTGTAAAATGTGGATGGTGAACCAAGCCGCCATAAGAGTGAGAGAAAGACCACTTTTAAGTAAAGAAATTTTCCGATATTGTAATTGCCAATCTCTGATTTCTGGCGTGTCAAATTGAACGCCCTCACTTCACCTCCTTCTCTCACACTCTTTCTTTCTGTATCTTTCTCTCTCTTATCTGTCATACTTAATGGCAATTCTGCCGGCTTCAACAAAGTCCCTGAAGGTACTTGGAGTATAGCTGGATAATAGGTTGTGTTAGTGTGTACAATCTAACGCTACGGCAAACAAAAGCTCTGCGGCTATTACTCGCCTCAGAAAACGTTAAGGCTTCCTATCCACTGTATAACGGGCACAAGTTGAATTTAATTGGAGAAGTAAATATTCAAAGGAAAGACTCTAATTCTACTGCACGTAGTTCGTTTGGACACAGGCTATAAATTCTGATAGCGCATGCAAGGTTATGATAAGGGGGAGGACGTATCTAGGCAGGTGCCCTTTCTTTAAGCTGTTGGATAATGCTGGTCTAAGCAGGAGGGAAATACGGGTGCAAGGTCGGGGACCGAAGTGCGCTTCCTCTAAGCCGTGAAGGTAGGAGTGGGTCTATGCAGGAGTGTCTGACGAGCCGCCTGTTATAGCCTGGGAGGAGGGTAGGTGGGTAGAGAGTGATAGCAGTATTGATTCTAATAAGAAAGCATAAGTGCTATATATATTTTGTTTTATTGACGCACATAGAATACAATGTTAACGCGAGCGAGCAAGGCGGAACAGAGCTCGTGTGCCTTGACTGCTCAGTAAGCAAATGCGTGCTCGCCGGGAGTAGGGATAGCGTGTGGGAGAGCTACGTCACAGCGCTGGCGGCGAGGAGAGGGAGCGCGCACGTACGTGTGCGCTCGCATACGGACTCAGCGCGCACGCATGCGCTTTGCATGCCACTGCATGCTCCGCGTATGCGAGCAATCGCCCAGTTGCTGTTGCGCAGGGGCTCGGTCAGGGCCGTCGCCACGAAGATGATGATCATCAAGGCTTTTATCTTCCCCTATTTTGATTTTTGCACGGGTCTTTTCTTTAAGGGGGCTAGACACCTTTTTTCTCTGAAATAAGAAGTCACATTTTAATACATAAATGTAAACTAATTATTTCATACTTTTTACATATAAAAGTGGGTATATTTACCTTACCTTAAAACTTTCTCCGATGGGCCTTTTATATGGTCCAGAACCATAGTCATCGATGAAACAAGTTTTTTCACTAACCGTAAGCTTTGAAATTTTCCTGTGGATGGATTGACTCCAGATTTGAACTAAATTACTCCTGAATAGTATAATTCTCATATGAGTGTAGGGATTTTTGATCTAATGAGAAAAAAAAAATTGTGCTGTTTTTCAAGAGAGTTTTTTTTAATTTTTTTAAATTTTTTATATTTTTTCATAATTTTTCTGATGTAAAAATTTTTTCCGACATTTAATCCTAAATTCCTACACTCATATGAGAATTATACTATTCAGGAGTAATTTAGTTCAAATCTGGAGTCAATCCATCCACAGGAAAATTTCAAAGCTTACGGTTAGTGAAAAAACTTGTTTCATCAATGACTATGGTTCTGGACCATATAAAAGGCCCATCGGAGAACGTTTTAAGGTAAGGTAAATATACCCACTTTTATATGTAAAAGGTATGAAATAATTAGTTTACATTTATGTATTAAAATGTGACTTCTTATTTCAGAGAAAAAAGGTGTCTAGCCCCCTTAATCTATGCAAAAAGCGCATTCTTAGATTGTTAAGGTGCAAGAACGCTGGACTTAGATTTGCCACTGGCATGAAGTTCTACGAACACATCACTCCTATTTATGTTGGTAATAACATTCTCTCATTTCGTGCAAGACGTGGCTACTTGGCTATCTCCCTTTTTGTGTCGGTACTTAAGTCTAACGAACCTAAGTATCTGCCTAGCCGCTTCACTTTCAAGATCCGGACAGACAAGGCAGCAAGCGGTGCTCGCATCTGGATCTCGATGTTCCAGAGTTCAGTACTGAGTGTTTACGGTACTCTTTTAACATTGGCATAATTGATCTATGTTACAAGTTACCAGAGGACTTGCGTCGCGCCTACGTTCGACCATGTTTTAAGCGTCTTTTATATTCATTTTATTTTAATCGCGATAGATCTGAAGAGTCTTAATTTAATGTCATTTTTAAATATTGTTTCTAACTCTGCGAACTATTATTTGTTTCTTTCTTCTTTGTCTTTATTATGGATTTATTATTTTAGTTTTATACTTTATATTTTATTATTGGTATATTTTTATCCGTTTGTTATTCTGCGACCGCTTTTTAATTAGTTGTAAGTCTGTATCTACTGTATCGTGTAATCAGGCTATATTGAACCAGGAGCCCTTGACTGAATAAAGAATTCAAATTCAAATTCTCTCCCTGTCTCCGCCTCTCTTCCCCTCTCTTCCCCCTTCACCCGCTCTCTCATCCCCTCTCGACATCTTGCCCCCTCTCTCTCCCTCGCTCACCCTCCCTCCTGCCGCAGCCATTATCGTCCACGCTCAGCGAACCATCGCACTCGGTGACACCCAACGCCAGCCAACACACCGCGAAGAGCCCCTCTCCGCCCGATGCGATTGAAGTGAACCAGCAGGCCTTAAGGTGGCTCCGGCTCAATATATATATATATATATAAGTATGTGGGTGAACCGGTTTTGAAGAGGTATAGTTCTTTTTCTCAGAGTTCCCTATGTTAACGTGACTAAAGAAATATGGACCCTGGGGTTATAGACTCTAGAAAATGGCCGATAACTCTCCAAAACCGGTCATATATACCTTTTCCAGTGTGAAAAGACTCTTCAAAACCGGAGAAACTCTTCAAAACCGGTATATAATATCTCGAAAAACTCTCCAAAACCGATAAAAGACATAAATATATTTATATATATATACCTATGTTATATAGATGTTAGTGTTGTTTTTGAACATCAGACCCCCCTTATCCGCCCCTCACCCCCCTCTCTACCTACTCCTCCGCCCGTCCCTCAGCTTCCCCTCAGAATAACGTAAAAATCAACGTATTTCTATGAGTTTCTTTAAATTAAAATAGCCTCTGAGCCTCCCTCATCCGCCCCTCACCCGCCCCTCAGTCACCCCGCTGCCCCCTCCTCTGCCCGCCCCTCGTTCCCTTCCTCTTACCGCCCATCATATTCACTTTTTTTTTTAATCGTATTTATCATCTCAGTATACATGCGACAAAGATCTTTTTTTCTCACACCACGCGTAAAGTATTCTGTTTTCACATTGACGTCAGGGAGTCTCGCTTCACTCGGGCCGTAAATAATTATAAACGGCACTAATCATCGGAAAAAATATACATACGAGAATTGGCTTTGCAGTTTCTAGGAATGAGGTTATGTGACATTTTCGACCCTGAAATTAAAGATTAAGCACAAATAACTTTCTGTAAGGTATATGGGACAATTGTATATTGTCTCCAAACAATGAGGACCATTGATATTTCTTTTTAACACAAATAAGTCTATCTTTTCCACGCCACCCAAGAGGTAGATAGATAGGCGCGTTTTTTTTATAGAGGTTTCCCTTTTTTCACTATCATTAAATTCATTATCCATTAAATATTTCATTGTTTTTTCATAATAAAAAGTTAGTAAAAAATTGCCTATTCCTCTGTTAAAAAAAATGTACAATTTTCAAGTATTACTTTTGTTCTATTAAATAAACATATGTCATATTTTTAAAGATTTTTATAGTTATTTAATTAACATAAATTTTAAGCTTGAAAGTCATTCAAAGCTTTTGAACTTCATATTAATTTCATAGGTCGCTCAAAATATGACGCTAAAAGGATTAATTATGAAGGTCGCTGAAAGCAGACCAAAACTTAAATCGAAACCGTTGTTGAACTCTAAAAGTAGATCGATTTTGAAGGTTAAGCAAAAGATCAGTTTGTTAATTCTATAAAGGTTGTTAAAACCTAATCAATTTTTGATTAGGAGATTTTCGGCAAATTCTTCCAGTTATTAAAAACGGTTGTAGAAACACAGTTATACAAGAAACAATAAAATATTCAGATATTTGGCCACTTTTCAATATAATGAAGTTAAAAAAAAATATTCGTTCTAGCAATGAAGAATTCGCTTCATTTTTATTAGATATTGGAGAGCGAATAATTAATCCATTCAAAGTACCAAACAGTTGGAGAACTGACGATGTTTGTTTGAAAATATATAAAGATATAAATTATAATTTATCTATGAATAGTGTTATTTTGACGTCTCATAATGAAGATTTAACTATTCTAAATAATAATAGTATATTACGATACATGTGACGGAAGTGGCCCATTATTGCCGTGCTGTGGGCCACTGAAGTCACATGTATCACACGATATTTTATAGCACGTTTATCTAAGTCCGCTGTCACGCCTATCCGTGTCATAAGCAGTTCATTATTGCACCGTGAGGTTAGCGTACGAGCGTAGCGAGTGCGATAAACACGGTGCAATAATGGACTACTTAAGTCACGGATAGGCGTGACTTAAGGGGATAAGCCATGGTTAGGGGGTCGAAAAATCGATTTTTTTTTTTATGTACTATTTTGATAGCAAATTTTCCGCTGAATACTATGCTTCCAACCGCATTTCCAAATTCGATTTCGTTTAGAAAATACAGCTAAAACCGTGAAGTCACTTTTTTGCATATTTAGTGATTTTTCTTAAATTATCCATTTTAGATATACTATTGTTAATCTTATATTATTTTATGCTTCACAACATACAATACTGAATTTAGAACGTAAATGTACATTGACATAGTAGGCAAACTTAACTCGAGGTATAAACCTCGTGTATTTTACTTTTACTCTACTTATACAAAAGTATATACGTATAATACATATAGATGGTTTAAAATCTCATCTGTTTACGTTCTGTCAGCGCCATAGTCGTTGGGATTTAAACTAAAAGTGTTTGGAATATAATTGAATCTGCATTTTTCAATGCAATTTATTCAGTATTGACAAAAAATCTTTTTGTAAATAAAGTGCTGTGTAGAACTCTTTTAACTGTGAGTGTAGAAGACAGCGATTTTAGGTTAACTGCACTGTGCAAAGTGTTGTTAATATTTTTAATTTAGTGAGTTCAGTGAGTGACTTTTATTTGTGTTTTTTAATAACTAACATTATAGAGGATTAGATATTAGCCACTATGGATTCTGACAAGAGAAATAGAACATCAGGAGCTCCAGGAAAGAAGAGAAAATTTGGAAGAAAAAAAAAACATAAAGGATTTAACAAAAATTCAGAGAATGTTCAACAAAAAATCACGAACAAAAGGAAAAGAAGTACAACTTCAGGGAAAATAAAAGATATATCTGTAGAAGCGTCACAAACAAGAAACAGAATAATAGATATAAACATTCTGTTCTTACAGCTGGAGAAATTTCTTGTATGTGCAACATGTAAAGGATAAGTTAAAATTATAGAAGAAGATATTCGAGGACTTGGCTCCAAATTTAACATTATGTGCAAAAATTGTTCAGAGAGAAGAATTATAAGCACGAGCAAGCAAGTTGGAGCTCAAAGCAATGCTTATGAAACCAACAGACGCAGTCTTCTTGCACTAAGAGCAATTGGGCAAGGACATGCTGCATTGCAAACTTTTTGCGGAATCATGGATTTGCCACCACCTGTTGCACATAGTTTTTATGACCATCTCAATGAAGATTTAAGCAAAGTGACTCAAGAGGTAGCACAAAATTCTATGCAAGAAGCCGTCAAAAAGGAAACAGCATTAACACCAGCTGAAAATCAAGGCCTAGATGTATCTGGTGATAGGTCATGGAGAAAAAGAGGATTTTCTTCATTGCAAGGAATTTCAAGTTTGATTGGCTTGCGTTCTCAACAAGTTCTTGACATATTTATCAAGAACAGTTTTTGTAAATCATGTTTAAAGTGGGAAAATAGAAAAGGCACAGAAGAATATGAAGACTGGTTCAGTGATCATCAAGATAAATGTGCAGCAAACCATGAAGGAAGTGCTGGAAAGATGGAAGTCGATGGAGTTGTGGAAATGTTTAGAAGATCTCAAGAAAAGTATAATGTAAAATACCATCATTACATTGGAGATGGAGATTCGAAAGTGTACAGTGCTTTGTGCCAGGCCAAACCGTATGGAGATGAAGTTAAAGTTGAGAAGAAGGAGTGTGTGAGACACGTCCAGAAACGAATGGGAACCAGACTCAGGAATTTAAAGAAAAATTTTGGAAAAAAGTTATTAGACGATGGAAAAACCATTGGAGGCCAAGGACGATTAACAGGAAAAGTAATTGATCAGCTCACCACATATTATGGTAATGCCATCAGAAACAACACGAACTCTGTAGAAAAAATGCTGAATGCTATATGGGCTACGAGTAGTGAAATGATAACACAGCAAATGTGGGAGGACAACCCAAGGCTTAAATAAAAACTCCTTTAGTTAATTTTTTTCCATAAATACCAGCAACGTTTCGTCCCTGGTATGGGACTTCTTCAGGCCTTTATTAAAAAATAATAAAAATTATAATTGTATAGTAATGTTTTCACAATAAATATGGATGTTATAAACTTTGTTATTGTATAAAAGTCAAAAAATTAATGGTCATACCATAATACTTAAATAACTAATATCACATCAGAGACGAATACGTCTCTATCGTCGTACGCGTTTTCAGTCTATGGCAGTCATATAATAGATGTAAGTATGTAACAGAGTCAACGCAGGCGGAGATACCCGAAGGTACCCGAACTTACTTATTCACGTATACATAGAAAGCCATAATAGAACACCTTCACACAAACAAAGAGAAATTTCAAACAGAGAATAGTTATACTTAGGAATCTGATTTATTTAAATATCTATTTAATTTATTATATTGTTTACTAATAGTGTTAAAGCCTTCTTGTTTATTAATGTTATTATTATTGATATTAATAAAAATATTTTCCGCAATTAATCTTTTAAAATTATTTGGTTCTTTATCTAAAATTTTAACATTATCATAATCAAAACTATGTGAAAAATTATTTACATGAGTCGGAATTGGTAATATTTTGTCTAACGGGGTTTTTTTGTGCTCATATATTCTCTTTTTTAAACATCTCTTTGTTTGGCCAACATAAGTGGCATTACAATCCTTACACGCAATCTCGTATACCAAATTGGTCTCACACTATTTTTCCAGCTTATCTTTACCTAACTTAATAATGCTATTTAATTTGTTTGACATACAAGGAACTATAGTAAAACCATACTTTTTGAAGGAAGACTTACATGTAAAAAATAATTTATCATGAAACGGAATCGATATAACATTTTTGATTGTAGACATATTATTATTAAGTTTTGAATTGCCATAAGTGTGATATCTCACGCGATAACGAATACAACTATCAATAAAATTATCAGGGTAGCTATTTTTGGCGAGTATTTTTTTAACCATAATCAAATTTTCATTATGAAATTGTTGGTGCGAAAGAAGAAGAGCTCTATCTACTAGATTGTAAATGATATTGCGTTTTAATTGAATTGTGTGGTTTGAATTAAAATTTAAAACTCTATTAGTGTTTGTGGGTTTTTGATACCAATTAGTAATAATACTATTATTAATTATTGTTAAAGTGACATCAAGAAATGGAATCATGTTATTGTTATGTAACTCGTGTGTAAATTGTAAATATTTATTATAACTATTAAATTTGTTTAAAATTAGGTCTAGCTCTTCTTCTTTCACACACAAAATTGTATCGTCAACATATCTAAAATAGAACAATGGTGAGATATTATGATTATTTTTTAATTCACTGAGAACTGTGATTTCTAAGTCTTCCATAACAATATCTGCAAATAACGGTGAAATCGGAGAGCCCATGGGTGTACCAAAGATTTGTTTATAAATTATATTGTTAAACAGAAAGTAAGTATTGTCAAAAAGAAATTTAACTATGTATATTATGTTATCAAACGGAATTTTTGAGTGACATTGAATCTTATGAAACCGTTTATCTAAACTACACAAAACTAATTCTACCGGTATGTTAGTAAACAAAGAAATGACATCTAGAGAAACTAAAATATATCCATGGGGAATATATATATATTCGTCACTTTTTCTTTTAAGGCAAAACTATTGTTAATATGTGAAGCAGGTTTATTAAAACAAAGTCTAAGGGTTTTTTCAATGATGTTAGCTAAAAAATGGGTGGAACTATTTACAGTTGAGATAATTGGTCTTAAAGGTACATCTTTTTTGTGAATCTTAGGTAATCCATAAGCTCTAGGAAGAACCGTATTAGTTTGTGTTAATTTAAACCTATCATATTTGAATTCTAAGCAATCACTATCATTAAGATCTGTTAAAATATTATATACGTTTTTTTGCATTAATGTAAGAGGGTTCCTTTTTACAATTTTATAAGTATTTTTATCACTAAGTAGATTAGACATTTTTTCATAGTAATCATCATAATTAAGACACACAGTTATATTGCCTTTATCCGCTCTAGTAAAAGTTGTGTGAAGGTGTTCTATTATGGCTTTCTATGTATACGTGAATAAGTAAGTTCGGGTACCTTCGGGTATCTCCGCCTGCGTTGACTCTGTTACATACTTACATCTATTATATGACTGCCATAGACTGAAAACGCGTACGACGATAGAGACGTATTCGTCTCTGATGTGATATTAGTTATTTAAGTATTATGGTATGACCATTAATTTTTTGACTTTTATACAATAACAAAGTTTATAACATCCATATTTATTGTGAAAACATTACTATACAATTATAATTTTTATTATTTTTTAATAAAGGCCTGAAGAGGTCCCATGCCAGGGACGAAACGTTGCCGGTATTTATGGAAAAAAATTAACTAAAGGAGTTTTTATTTAAGCCTTGGGTTGTCCTCTCACATTTGCTGTGTTATCATTTCACTACTTGTTAATATGGAGAGGAATATCAATACTTATATGGACTACGTACTACCACAAGATTTCCACAGACCAGAATCCTCAACATCATTTATGCCCACCAGGACAGAGCAGTTGGTGCAAGTGGCAAAAAGCGAAGGCTCAAAAAAAAACTAAAAGATTTTCATCATAAAGGCAGTATTCCTGCAGTGATTATGGAGCAGTTGAAACCAATTTACAAAGATCTCTCTGAACAGGAGCTGCTTCACAGATGTTTAGGCGGTTACACCCAAAATAGTAATGAGAGTTTTAATAATTCAGTTTGGAAGATTGTAACCAAGACCTCCTTCAGTGGTGTACATGTGCTTACAGCAGGTGCTTGTATTGCTGTCACTTGCTTCAACGATGGAAGAGTTGGTTTTCTGAATATTATGGAAGCCTATGATGTGAAACCTGGAGTAGCTGCAATTGATTGGACACAGAAAAGCAATGACATCAGATTATTTCATGCTGAGAGGAATGCCGAAGAAAACACTTTAGAAAATAGGAGAAAACGAAGGAGACTGCAATTGAATTTACCTGAAGAGTCATATGCACCAGGTTCTTACTAGAGTAGGTAAAAAGTTATTTTTATGCGATAATAGCTAATATAATATTTATTAATTTTTTTCTTTTTACAGGTGTGTTATTGGCTCTCATAAAAGGATTAATTTATTTTGAGGTTATTTTTACTGTCAATAACATTTATGACTAACAATGTTTTCAGCCTAGTACGAAAAAAAAAAATAAGTACAACATTTATGTATTAATCTAAAAAATTAAAAAATATTGTGAATTAATGAAATTCTTTTTTATAGGTTTATTCAACAGTTAAAATGATTTAGCCAGGACTACTTTCATCTAATTGGCATCTGTTTCATTTTTCCACTAAAGTATAACATACAGAATGAAAAAAAAATTTTTGGTAAGTAGTTTTGAAACTTATATAAAGTTATAGAAAACCAAAACTTTGAATTGAATTTCTGAATAACTTGTTTTTTGTATTTACAGGGACTTTGCCGCAGGATTTCTTTTAAATAAAGCAAGCTAGAGGTTTGGAAATTTAGGAGTATCTTTAAAATTGTGTTGGTTATAGAAAATGTGAGGTACTTTTTTGAAAAAGGCTTTAGAAAAAAAATTATAAAATAAAATTACAAAAAATATTAAAATTTTAATAAAAAAAACATAAAAAATTAGATTTTTCATTAAAAAACAATTTTAAAAATTTTTTAAAAAAAATGTAGCTCACATTTTCTATAACTGGTATAACTACAAAGGTACTCCTAAGTAACCAGACCCCTGCCTTGCTTTGTTCAAAAAATTTCCTGCGGCAATGACATGCCAGTTTCTAATTCAGAAGGGTTTCTTAATCTAATGGACTGCAAGACCAAAATCTTAAACACCTGGATGATGTAGTGTTAAATTATAGGTAATTGTATAACTTAATAATAAAAAAAAGTTTGAACTCTTAAAATTATATATTGGCTTTGTTATTAAAGAATTAATACAATAGCTTTTTTTTCAGGTTCAACCATGGCTTGTCCCCTTAAGTGCGTACTTAGGTCACGCCGTGCTATAAAATATTAAAATTGATCGGTAGTGACGAAATGACGTATTATAGTATAGATACTGCTACATATAAAGGTGTTGATCTATGAGATGATAATATTTACATAAATTTTCCTATTGAATATTTGCATAATATTCGTGAAGGTTTACCTCCACATAAATTAAATCTGAAAATTAATGCGATAGTAATGTTAATAAGAAACTTAAGTATAAATAATGGTTAATGCAATGGAACGCGATTAAAAATAACTAGACTATTTAAATACAATGTAGAAGCTGAAATAATAACAGGTGAAAAATCAGGAAATAATGTTTTTATACCGAGAATAACATTAACTACAGCAGAATCGTCTTCATTACCATTTATAGTTAATAGAAAACAATTTCCTATCGTCTTAGCTTTTTGTATGACAATAAATAAATCACAAGGACAAAGTTTTGATAGTATAGATATTTATATTAGAAAACCATTGTTTTCACATGGACAATTATATGTTGCACTATCTAGATGTATCTTTTTATATCTCTATATATTATATAGAGTCTCTGTCACTGTACTGCCCATATATTACTTTTACCTAGAGGTATACAATTTCCTCATATGTCGTACAGAAGGTTATTTGTGCTTATCCATAATTTCAGGATCAAGCGAAGCGAAGGCCCAACTCGCGTGCGTTCCTGGTCCTCATTGCTGCCAAAGGCAATATACAATTTTTCCACACACCGTACAGAAAGTTATTTGTACTTAATCTTTGATTTCAGAGTCGAAAACGTCACATAACCTCACTCCTACAAACTGTGATGTCTATGCTCGTATGTTAAATTTTTTTTTAGATAAAGACTTATGATCCTTACTTATTTTTAATAATATCTATATAATAATCTCTACTATTTTTTTTTAATTTTAAAATAAAAACTGATAAATAAAAAGTCCACTTACTAATGGGGGGTTGGCGAGCGGAGCGAGCAGGGGGGTACCCCCCTAGTATATATATATATATATATATAAACTTGTATAACGTTAGTTCCCAGGACCCCATGTTACTGTATACCTATACGTGACTAAAGAAATAATGTCTCTTATGGGGGCCGATGTCCTCAAAACTGACGTTAAACATGTGTAGATTCAGGGACTGTCCCCAAAACTAACAAATGTCCCCGAAACCAACGTTAAACATCTGGAATGCCCTGGAAACTAACATAAAACATAAATATATATATATATATAACTTAGTACACCGCTACCTTCCAGGACACCTACAGGTTTTCTGCAATAGAAGTAGGTATAAAACGTTAAACAGTATATAAGTGACTAAAGAAATAATATCCCTCAGGGTGTTGACTAACACCACGACGCCTGCGGCGCCTCCTTTCAGTTCCGCAGTATTTTACGTTGATTTCGGAAAAAGTTTACGGAACAAAACGTTGTGAAAGAAACCCTAAATGTCCTGAATAATACAAAAATGTCCTGAAAGGTAGCGGTAAACATATTCCTAATTCAGTACAGTCCTGAAAACATGCAAATGTCCTGAAACATAGCGGTGAACAGATATATATATATATATATATATATATATATATATATATATATATATATATATATATATATATATATATATATATATATATATATATATATATATGCATGACTTCATGTCAACTGTGGAGCTCAAAATTTTTTACTAGTTTCAAATTAGCCCCAAAACACAACCCTAGAGTTTTAGAGAAAAATATTCAATCGTTCAAAAGTTAGAATTAATTCAAAATTTGAAAATTCTTTCATAAATCTTCAATTTTTATGATTTTTTATTTCAAAAACTTGAAACTTTTTGTAGAGCACATTAAATGGAAAAAATTTTCCAAATTGTAAGTAGAATTGTTGAGAACTTTTCCACATCGGTGCCAATTATTTTGCTAATTTATACTTGACAGAACACCATTCAAAATATGCTTAAGACGAATGCGATCATATCAATATTTTTCACCAAAGGCTAAAAAATTTTTAAAAAATGTTACCTTTAAAACATGACCTGTATAAAGATAGAAATAGATCACAGAAAAAAGTTACGGACAATTAAAACTATAAAAAGAGTAAAAAAAACCCTGTTTTTGATTAAAAAAACACTTAACCATCGGATACAACTTTAGTTATTTATTTTGTTCTTGTGTTGCTCCTTTAATATAATATACACCACAGCTCTAAATTATAACTACAAAAAATATTTATTACATTAATAATATCAAACTATTACATGTAGTACACGTAACATGTTGCAGGAACTTGTCTGTCAACAAGTTTATTCTGTACTACTTATAAGCGTATAATTCTTTTTTTAACACTACCTAAAGTACAAATTTAACTACTAAATAAAAAGTATTTTTATTGTATAATAATTATAAATAAGCAGAATACATGTCATGATGCAATAATAATAAAGAATAAACCTATTCTCGTGTCACCTCTCGCTTTGCTCAATATATTTACACTAAAAAAACCGCTGCCAATTCATTGGCATGTAGCTACCTCAAACCTAATTTACTGATTCCTTTAATTACTTTTTTAATTCCAATATTTAAAATTTAATACTTTAGCACGACCAAATATTCGAGATTAAAAATGTTTTTAATGTTTTTTAATACTGATACCTCAGAGAATATTTGATCAATTTGAAATTTCAACCAATTATTACAATATTTAGTTAAAGTTCCAAGAGATTATCTTTACTTTTTTTGATAAAAAAGTTATTTAAAAAAAATTTGCGTTTTTATTAAAAAATGTTTTTCATCGATAACGGAAATCACTACAATGCTAGCAGCGATCAATACATTTTTATTCATGGATTGTGAAATTTGTCTATTGGAATACGTTGTTGATATTGAAATAGCTTAAAAAGGACAGGTAAGTTATGAAACTAGAGCTCAGGCTTTAAAATTTATAAAATACATATTGATCTAGAAATGATCAATTTAATTTGAGACTGATATTTTCTGGAAATCGCAGATATTTCGCCGATCGCAATACCTTAAAAATATAATTTATTCTAAATTTAAGTTTGTAAATTTTTACAAACTTAACGAACATTTTCTTTTGATATATGAAAATATCAATTTTTTTATTTATTGTTTTTCTAACATGACGATAATTTTCTAATCCTTTAAAATTATTATTTCATTTTATATAAAGATTCTGCATAAAAGACATCTTTTTAAGAATAGAATCATAAAATCGTCGTTATTGAGTGTTTATTCACTGGCGAAACGTATTTAAATACTAAGATCACGTGTTCATTTACTTATTTTTATTATCTATTTACATACTTTTTTAAAAAATTCTATATAGTTCTATTTTTTTTTATATTTTTTACACTGACGTAAAGTTAAAACATTTTAAATATTAATCAAAAAAGATTTTTACTTTTAATCCATTTTAATTCTCTTAACTAAATAACAAAAATTGAATTTTCAATTAAAAAAAACTGCTAAGTTTACGTAAGTAAATCTCATTGATTAACATTTGAATCTCATTTATATTTTCGCACTCTTTTATATACCGACGGTTGGGTGGGAAAAGGTGTCAGTTCAAATTTTGGTTGAAAAAGGTGTCAGTTCAAATTTTGCTTAAAGAAGGTGTCAGTTCAGGTGCACTTCATTTTCCTTAGATTTTGTTGTGGTACCATTGCAACGTATTTTAGCTATCATTAATTCGCGCAATACGTGCACCTACGTTCATCTCTTCGAGATTTGCGTTTGACTCCGAGATTCGATATTTAGCTCCGCAAAAACTAAATTATCTCGAATTGCGTTGTGTTATAATGGAATGTGACAATACCTGTTTTATAATAAATACTTTTATACTCTACTCAAAAATCTTGCATACTGTTATTAGGAATAGGTCTTATAGATAAAACACAAAATTATTAATTAAAAAATAAAACTATATAATTCTAAAAGCGAATTAAAATATCGTTTGTTTTTGCTGTTAAAAAATACAAAATAGTTGAAAGTAAAATACTTAAAGGAAATAATTATTAATTATTTTATTTTTCGGCCTCTTTCTAATTATCTAACAAAAGGAACAAAAAGCATACTTTCAATTTTGATCCACAAATCTCCTCTTATATGAAACAAAACTGACTTTATATATCACGTATCATCGTCATCTTTTCATTTTTGATCCAGTGTCTAGAAAATTGATTAGTTTTACAATAAAATTTTACATAAACTGTATAAAAAAATATCGTATGTGACACGTGCGTAGTATACTATTACATTTACATACTACGTAATAATTATAATTATATTAATTAGTATATACACTTGTTTGATAATATGCTGTTTCAAAATCACTCCTCCCTGTTTTTCTATATAATTTTCTCCCTACATATCTGCGCGTTTAAAAAAATGGGATAACATGATAAAGGCGTTGCAGTTATATTCAATCAGTGAAAAATCAACAATATTTTGAAAAAAATGGTCCATTTTATTGATTCGAATCGGAGATGAACATTTTGAAAACAAAATTCACGTTCGCCATACGGCGAGGCGCAGCAAGAAGAGCGCGCACAATCTTGCGGTGCTACCTTTTATATCTTATTACTTACCCTGGTAAAAATGATCTTTAAGGTTTGGAAAAGTCCGGATCTAAGGAACCTTTCCGATCCTTTCCGGTTTTTGGAACCAATTTCTTCCGAACTCTTCCAAGCTGTCATGGAGGTAAACTGTTAAGAATGTTGATGATCTCTTTCGAACCTTTCCGAGCTATTAAGATTTGTTACGAAATAATTTGGTACATTTATTCAGGATTGGTTGGCTCTTTCCGAACCTTGTTGAAGTATAATGAATTATTAAGATCAATTCAGGACTTTAATGAACCATCATGTTTCTGACTATTATTAACCGTGGAACCGTTCGGAACTGTCATGAAATAAACCCCCCCATATAGGGAAACCTACATGAACATTTATTTAGTGTTGTTAATTAATTTCTCACGAAAAAAAAATCGTTATTAAATTATATTTATATTGATATTAATAACGACTATTTATTAATAAATAATAAATCATAAATAATTATTTATTACTAAGTAATAGTTGTTAACAAATAATATTAGGGATACAGAAAAAAAAATAATCCTGATTTTCGCGCTTAATTATGGAAATATTAATGTCATGCCCAATTTAATGTTTATTTAAATGTTTATTAATAAATGATATATTGTGTTTGAAATGAATTATTTTTAATTTATAACATAATTTATAAGAATATTAAATGATAGAAAGCCTGAAATTGTAAATAAAGAAATTGAAAATTTTTCGATGTCATCGGGATTCGAACCTGGGTCCTCAGCTTACTAGTCCAGCACCTTAGCCATTACTCTAAAACGGGTGTTGGCATCAGAGTTATAATTTCAATACTTGTATGATATGGAGGTAAACTGTAATCAATTTTGATGACCTCTTTAGAACCTTTCCGATCTATTAACCTTCTGACAGCCGGCATTTTTCCTACTGAAAAAGTGTAACTTTCTCGAAATTTTCCATATAAATGTTTCTTAAGTAATAGTATATGTGGGCCGATCATGGAATGACCCCATATGGCGTCATGCCGGCTGTCAGAAGGTTAAGATTTGTTACGATATAATTTGGTATATTTATTTAGGATTGGTTGATTCGTTCGGAACTTTGTTGAAGTATAATGAGTCATTACAATCAATTCAAGACTTTGGTGAACCATCATGTTTATGGCTATTAGTAAGTTCCGAACCTTGTTGAAGTATAATAAATCATTACGATCAATTCAGAACTTTGGTGTATCATCAAGTTTCTGGCTATTAGTAACCGTGAAATCGTTCGGAACAAATGCATCAGATTATTAATATTTATTACAATATTTATTAAGAATCGTAAAGTATGTTAGTCATTAAAAATATTACTTATATCGACTGCAATTTACTATCAACTGATAAGAATTTTTCCATCGGTCTTACAGTCTTACAAATTAAATTAAAATAATTAATATTTATGGCAGTCAGATTGCCCTTGTTTATAATCACCACCGCAGAATGTGAAATAAAAACTTAATTAAAATCTGGAAAAAACTTTTTTAGCAAAGGACGATCTGACTGCTCCCCACCACCAAATTGGCCAACGTTTGGAGCCCACTCCGGCTCCTCCTCAGGGACTGAAATGAAACCCAAAATAAATTTAAATTAATAAATAAATAAACCTGAAATAAAATTTAAATTAAATTTTAATTTAATTTGTAAGACTGTAAGACCGATGGAAAAATTCTTATCAGTTGAAAGTATGTTAGTGTTATGACAAATAATTTTGAAGTTGAATAATAAAGTTTTAAATAAAAAAAAATACTTCATGTCTTATTATCATTTTATATATAAACGATAATATTATTAGAATTAATTATATATTATGACAAAGGGAAAAAGTTTATTGATATTCGATCGGTTTAGGTATAGTTTGTAACAGTTCATGACAATCCAGAAACTTTCGTAATGGTTCATAAAGGTTTATTGATATTCGATCGATCTCGGTATAGTTTATAACAGTTATGACAATCCAGAAACTTCCGTAATGGTTCATAAAGGTTTATAAAAAATCTAACAAACTGGTATTATGCTATACTTACTTTCTCAATGATTCCTTATGCATTTTTATGTATTTTATTTTTATGATAAAATTTTATAAAAGATCGTTAAGGATCACATTATAGGTTAATTTTTCAAGGTTGGCATTAAACCGGAAAGATTAAAAAAATCTATAAATTGTTTATTCTTACTCTAATCAACGTATTTCATTCAAACCTTCGTTATTCTAAAGAGTATATTGAAATTATTTTCATCTTAAACATTTCGGAAAGGAACTTGATGGATCGGTAAATTTCCAATTTTTGGTTTTTGAATATATATGAACATATTTTTTAATAAATATATGCAATAAATATATATACATATTTACTTATATAACTAATTGTTTTTTTTAATTATCAAGAATTTCTTCCCAAACAATATTTTCAATTTCTAATGAATTTTCTAAATTATTTTGTATATATATGTAATCTGGATTTCTACATCGTAGTAAAGCAACATATAATTGACCGTATGAGAATAATTGCCTTTTAATGTATAACCCTACATAATCAAAACTTTGTCCTTGAGATTTATTAATGGTCATGCAAAATGCTAACGTTAATGGAAACTGTTTTTTTATAAAGAATAAACAGTAATGAAGAAGATTCTCCTGTATTTAATGTAATTCTTGGAATAAAAAATCTATTACCTACTTTTTCTCCTGTTAATATTTCTGCTTTAATATTATATCTAAATAATTTGGTTATTTTAGTCTAGTACCGTTACACAAACCTTCGTGTATACTCAAATTTCTAATTAACATAACAATAGCATTAACTTTTAAATCTAATTTATGAGGTGGCAAACCTTCATAAATATTGTTTAATGTTTCTATTGGAAAAAGTAGACGAATGTTGTCATCACTTTGATCAACACCTTTATGAGTCGCATAATCTGTACTATAATAAGTCTTCTTATCACCATTTAATAACATTAAAATTTTTTTATTCAAAAATTTAATGTCTTCATTATGAGGTGCTAAAATAACACGATCATAATCATTTATTTTAATAATATTTTTATAAATTTGTAAGCAAACATCGTTAGTTCTCCAATTATTAGAATAGGATTTATAAAAGGATTTATATTACCGTCTCCAATTTGTAATAATAATTTTGAGAATTCATTATTCTGAGAACGAATATTGTGTTTTAATTTGAAAATTTTAAATAAATGCCAAAGTTCAGAATATTTAATAGTGTCTTCAATTATAGCACTTCTAAATCCGATTTTCATTACTGGGAGTATTTGTCGAAAATCACCTCCTAAAATTATTAATTTTCCCCCAAAAGGTAAATCGTTTGTACATAAATCTCTTAAAGTTCTGTCAATAATTTCTAAAGCTTTTTTGGGTATCATAGATGCTTCATCCCAGATTATGAGTTCTGTTTCTCTTAATTTATTTTTATCTGATTCTAAATTTAAAAAAGAATTTTTAATACTATTTAAATCTAATGGTAATCTAAAGGTTCTATGAGTAATCATTCCTTTGGGTAATAGAATAGACGCTATACCAGTCCAAGCCATTGATATAATATTTTTTCCTTTTGATAGAAAATAATAAATTAAAGTTTTATATAAAAATGTTTTACCCGAACGTCCAGGACCGTCTATAAAATTTATTTTATTTATATTTTTTATAAGTTGTTGGAAAATAAATTTTTGATTATCATTTAATTTTGTAAACATATCTTCGAATATTTCCTTACTAATTGAAATTATTTTACTATCGTATTTTATATCATTTACGAGGGTCATTTGACAAGTACCTAGCCTCACCGCCAGATGGTGCCACTATCGCACCAGAAATACACTACAGTGCAGTATCTTCCTGTAAACGGTTACAGTCGAAATTTCAGCCGGATCGGAGTTGTAGTTTATTTTTGAGAGCGTGTGAAAGCAAATGTGTCCGTTGATTTAGAGAAAATGGAGAAAGAACAATATCGGTCGGTGATTCGATTCTTGTTTTTGGAAGGGAAATCGTGCAGTGAAATTAAAGAACGCTTGGATGCAGTGTACGGGGATGCTTCTCCTTCGATGGCGACCGTCAAATTTTGGTATAACGAGTTTCAACGTGGTCGTACGTCGGTTTTTGATGATCCACGCCCAGGTGCTCCGAAAACAGCCACTACGAAGGAGAACGTGACAAAAATACACGATATCATTTTGTCAGACCGCCGATTAAAGGTTCACGAAATAGCTGCGATAGTAGGCATCTCAGAAGAACGCGTGTGGCATATCCTACATGAGATTTTAGGCATGAGGAAGCTGTCAGCAAGGTGGGTGCCGCGTTTGCTGACTGCAGACAACAAGCGCATCCGTGTGACCAGTTCAGAGCAGTGTTTGGAGCTGTTTAATCGCAATCCAAAAGAGTTTTTGCGTCGTTACGTGACCGTCGACGAAACATGGATTCACTATTACACTCCAGAGACCAAGGAGCAGTCAAAACAGTGGACCTTACCCGGTGAACCTGCTCCGAAGAAGGCGAAGACGGTCCCGTCGGCCGGAAAGGTGATGGCCACTGTTTTCTGGGATTCTCAAGGTGTGATTTTTATTGACTATCTGGAGAAGGGCAAAACGGTCACAGGACAGTACTACGCCGAACTATTGAGCTGATTTGACGCCGTGTTAGAAGAAAAACGGCCCCATTTGTCTAAAAAGAAAGTGCTTTTCCACCACGATAATGCACCGGCTCACACTTCTGCACTCGCCACGGCTAAATTGGTCGAACTACGTTACGAACTGCTGCCCCATCCACCGTATTCTCCAGATTTGGCTCCGTGCGACTTTTTTTTGTTTCCGAACCTAAAAAATTCGCTCGCCGGGAAGAGATTCCACTCCAATAACGAAATAATCGCCGCCACGGAGGCCTATTTTGCAAACCAAGAGAAAACATTTTTTTCAACGGGGTTAAAAAAATTGGAACACCGCTGGACCAAGTGTATTCAACTAAAAGGAGACTACATTGAAAAATAAATTTTATTTTTTGTAAAATTTTGGTGTTTTCATTTGTAGGCTAGGTACTTATCAAATGACCCTCGTATGATGGGATCAGGTGCAGGTAATCCAAATTCTGTACAAGATAAATCTTCCAACAATAATAATTTATTTATATGATCTAAAGCTAAGTTATCTTTATTTTCATGAAAATCTTCACTAAAGTATTTTTTAAAATTTTTCCAAATAATATTGGCTTGAATATTTTCTGTTAGTAGAAACGAAGTAAAAAATTTACGTAATTGAAAAGGTAACATGATACGACATGCTTCTTCAAAAATTTTTAAAATTTGTAAATCGTTTTCTATTAAATCCATTGCAGTCGCAGCTTCTTTATGAGTATTATACGTTAGATTTTTATATGTACGTAAATTTTTAAAGGAAGTAGCGCCTTTTATACGACTTAATATTAATTTTAAAGCGAATCCTTGAGAATCTTTTGGATATATTATATTTAAACGTCCAATAGCACAATGTTTTTGTTCACGTTCACGTTTTACCCAAACTTTTTTTGCGTTAAATATATAATAATGCGGTATATTAACGTATTTTATATTATTTGCAAATTTATCATTTTTATTCAAGTCAAACCTAGCTGTTAAAGTTGTTTTCCAATTATCAAGAGCATCTATTTCATAATTTTCTTCAAAAACAATTTTTTGTTGATTTTCTGTATGAACTGCTGAACGGATAACAGTGTGACTCCTTCCACATAAGGGAAATTTTTGTCACGGCCATGCTGCTTCCATTGGGCTCAAGTACCGGCCATCAATATATTCAGTAATTTCATCATATATTCATTTCTTTTGTCATCATTTTTTTTTAATGTACAAAAAGCTCTATCACTACCTTTACGTATATAATCAAAAATATATTTGATGCTTTGAATTGAAGCACAATATTCAACATTAATAAGACATTTATATTTTTCTAATAAAAATTTATTGTAAGAAACTACCATTGAATTATCACCATTGAAATATTAATTTTTTTACTTCTTTTAAGTCGATATGTGTAATTATCAGAAGAATTATTTGTCCGTTTATATTGAGGATAACCATTTTTTTTAAATGGTGTTGACGATTGAAAAGGTTTAGGAACATTTTTTTTACAAACGTCTTTACATTTATCGTAACACGGAGAATTTTCATGTGGTCCATGTAACATATGTTTTATAACTGATTTTTGTAATTTTTTATCATTATTAGAAGGTATCTCAGCAGAAATGTGTTTATTAATAGCTTCTGTTGTCATTAATTTATTTTTATGATCTAATATTACTACAAGATGTGCATACGGTAATCCTCTTTTCTGAAATTCAATAGTATACACATAAGCTAAAGCATTTCCAAAAATTTGATGGTTTTCTATATCATTAAGTAAACACTTAAGTTTTGTATAAAATAATCTAACTGTAATATTTGGTATATCATTGGGCGTAGTTTCCGATAGGAAATGTCGTTAATACATTTTTTAATTCTTTCCACTTAGGATTACACGTCGTAGTTATAAATAAATGAGGTCGACCAATATTTCTTACTATTGCCATTGCATCTTGATAATGTTGCTGCATATATCCAGGACTACCTATATAAGTTGCTGGTAATACAGAAATATTTCCTAGTCTTTCTTTTTTTTCAAAATTTTCTGATATATTTAATGCAATCTTTATAACATCATCCCTTAAACCTTGATAACATTCAGTACGTATTTTTTTTTGTTTCTGCCTAAAATAATTCATTCTATTGTTTTCTATCATAATATAGGCATGCAAAAAGAATTGTTGGGTTAGTCTCCCTCCAAATAAAAGTGGATTGAAATTTTCTGAATTTGGTCTGTCAGCTAATCTATAAGAATAGTGCTGTAATATTGTTAGAAGGTTTTCTTTTGAATCATATGGTTTTTTAGTATAACCAATACTCCAGCCTAAATCTCCTGAAGGAAAAAATAATGGAAATACCATTGGGTCAACATGATGTGATAATTTACTTAAATATGTGTATTCTTTTTCATTAGAACTATTTTTCGGATCAACGTATAGATCATAATTATGAGGGATCCCTTATTTGGAAATAATTATCGCTGCACATTCCGACGTTAACGGTTTAGTATAATTATATTTTTGATTATTATTCTTACGAACAAAATATAATTTATAGTTTGAAAGTTTCTCTGTATTAGTTATTTCGTGTAAATATTTATACTGTTTAGCATAAGGATTACTGTTTAAAACTTCAGTCAATAATTTTAAATGTTCTTGAGTTAAACCTTTATGACTCATTATTTTCATTTCAATTGCAGTATCGTCATCATATATATATAATTGACCACACGAAGGTTCTGCACTTTTTTTTGGTAATAAAGTATTTGGCGTTATATGACAAACTTGTCTTTGAATTTTTAAATTATAAATAGCTTTTTTCTTTTCGTATTTTACGTTTGCACTAAATGTAGCAAAGCAAAATAAGTTATTATAATATCTGATTAAAGTTCGAAAATTGTTATCATATAATAATAGATTCTTTAGTGTTTTATTATATATACTTAGCGGAGACAAAATTATTTTACCCTTACTACAACAAATTGATTTATTATTTTCTTCTTTCCAATATACTGCCGAACAAAATTTACAAACATAACTCATTACCAAAATATGATTCATACTCTAAATTTTTATTTTTACTACATTTCTGTTTATTTACTTTTAACGTAGAAAAGGATGATGACGCGAGATGTTCGAGGACGAGCTCGGCAACGCCTCTCCTACACTATATATACCGGGTGTCCCATTTTAAAACCACCAGGCAAATATCTCGAAAACTAAGGGAGATGGAAAAAAACTTTTAATACAAAAGTTGTAGGGTTCAGAGGGGCCCAACTGATCGTGACCTTGGTTATGACCTTGAGGTCAATGATCAAGGTCATTTGAAGGTCAAATCGATTTTTTCAAATGGGAACCCCCACTTTTGACCTCGTAAATGGAAAGAGCGGAAAATTTTACGTTCAGATATGTCCTTGAGTCAAGGTCATGGTCATGTTTAAAATCAAAATCAATCAACGCATCAAAATATTCCCATAATTAGGCATACGAGACAAATTGTTAAATACAAAAGTTGTAGGGTTCAGAGGGGCCCAACTGATCGTAACCTTGGTTATGACCTTGTGGTCAATGATCAAGGTCATTTGAAGGTCAAATCGATTTTTTCAAATGGGAACCCCCATTTTTGACCTCGTAAATGGAAAGAGCGCAAAATTTTACGTTCAAATATGTCCTTGAGTCAAGGCCATGGTCATGGTCATGGTCATGTTTAAAATCAAAATCAATCAACGCATCCAAACATTCCCATAATTACGCATACGAGTGTTAAATACAGAAGTTGTAGGGTTTGGAGCGGCCCAACTGATCGTGACCTTGGTAATGACCTTGAGCTGAATGATCAAGGTCATTTGAAGGTCTAATCGATTTTTTCAAATGGGTACCCCTATTTTTGACCTCGTAAATGGAAAGAGCGGAAAATTCTACTATTTTTACTATTATCAATATTTACCAGGGTTAACCACTTATATCAAATAATAACAAAAGTTAATAAGTGATGACCACCTGTATCCAATAGTGACCGGTAGTATTCAGCATTGATCGGTAATAGTGTATAATTATTACTGTTTACATCAAATTGTTTTCAAATTGAGCACACTTATATTGGCACAGAAAATTAAACTTTTTCGTTTTAAAATATTGTATAGTATAATAACATATTATTTCTTTTGTGGTGTGTTTTGATAAATAATTGCATTTACAACTAAAAAAGAATGCCTGACTATTCTGCTAATGACAACATCCTGATCATACGGTAATACGTGACATTGAACTGCGCGGTCGATAAGGAAACTTCGTTCGAAGAAGGAGGACACTGAATGAACACGATTATGAAAATAATCCTCGCTTTCTTGCTGTTCTAGCCATGGTACATTTAAATGTTCATGTCAGTTTACGCGAAATCGAGTTAACAATGGATATTCCAAGATCTACGGCCAGTAGATATTTACGATATGCGCGTTACCATCCTTACCACAACACTCTAAATCAAGCTTTAACTGTGGAAGATTATCGACGGAGAATAACATTTTCCCAATGGGCAACACAACAAATTACTGATGATGAAAATTTCTTTAACAATGTTCTTTTTAGCGACGAGGCTACATTTCAGAGTACTGGTATGTTGAATCGCCATAATTGCCACTACTGGTCTCCTGTTAATCCTCATTGGATGCGAGAAGTTGATCATCAGCATCGCTGGAATGTAACGGTATGGTGTGGTATTATTAACGGATGTCTGATTGGACCTTATTTTTTTGAAGGTTACGTAACACAACATACTTATTTACAGTTGCTGAGAGGCGAGCTGCCACTCTTTCTAGAAAACGTGTATCTCCATACAAGGGCCAGAATGTGGCTACAACAAGATGGTGCTCCTCCACATTATGCTAGAATTGTCAGAGATTTTCTTAATGAAAGGTTTAACGGTCGATGGATTGGCAGAGGAGGTCCCGTAGCATGGGCACCAAGATCGCCAGATCTGACATCTCCAGATTTTTATTTATGGGGCTTCCTAAAAAATACAGTCTACCGCAACAGGCCAACTACAAGAGATGACATGATTCAAAGGATTACACAAATCTGCTTAAGTATTCCACGTCAAGTATTATTAAATACTGTTAGAAACTTTAAAAGGAGAATAGAATGTTGTTAACAAGTAAATGGTGCAACTTTTGAGCATCTTCTTCAGTAAATGGTGACCGAAACACTTGGATCCTGTGACTAAATACACATGAACGTGGAATTTTCCAATGAATTTTTAGCTGGCCTGATCATCCCCGACCTTGCCTTAACTGACCGGGTCATCTCCGACCTTGCCTTAACTGACCGGGTCATCTCCGACCTTGCCTTAACTGGCCGGGTCATCTCCGATCTTGCCTTAACTGGCCGGGTAATCTCCGACCTTGCCTTAGGTGACCGGGTCATCTCCGACTTTGCTCTTAACTGCACGGAAACTGACCATAACTTTGACCATGACCTTGACCCAATGTCATATCAGAATTTTTCGGTTTCTCTATTTACGAGGTTAAAAGTGAGGGTTGCCGTTAAACAAAATTGATTTAACCTTCAAACGACATCATCCTTGACCTCAAGTTCATGGTCAAGGTCACGATCAGTTGGGCCCCTCCAAACACTACAACTTCTGTATTTAATACTCGTATTCGTAATTATGGGAATGTTTTGATGCGTTTATTGATTTTGATTTTAAACATGACCATGACCATGACCTTGACTCAACGACATATCTGAAGGTAAAATTTTCCGCTCTTTCCATTTACGAGGTCAAAAGTGGGGGTTCCCATTTGAAAAAATCGATTTGACCTTCAAATGAACTTGATCATTGACCTCAAGGTCATAACCAAGGTCACGATCAGTTGGGCCCCTCTGAACCCTACAACTTTTGTATTAAAAGTTTTTTTCCATCTCCCTTAGTTTTCGAGATATTTGCCTGGTGGTTTTAAAATGGGACACCCGGTATATAAGAGAAAGAGAGAGAAGAAGAGATCGATAGAGAGAGGGGGAGAGAAAGAACTAACGAAGGCACTCAATCCGTCTCTCGCCATTTTCTCATGCTCTGTTTGCAGTTGCTGCACTTTTCTTTGGAAAGAGAAAATACGGACAGCGTTCGACTTGTAATTGAACTGTCAAATGAATGCGGATACGCCGCGCTGCGCTCGCGTGAGTTTGGCGTTATCCTTGATTTGAGTAATTAAGAAGTTTCCTTCCAAAAAGTTGCTCTGTAATTAATTGGTCTCGTTAATTGCCGAGAAAAGGCGCGCATTTTAATAAATGCGCGAACGCGCTTCTTGTGCTGATGGCAGGAGGGTGGCATAGTTTGTTTTCAAAAAGCAGCCTGTTATTTGTGTATCGAGGTGAAGAACTGAGAACGGAGCGATGCAAAACTTGTCGACAGAAGTGTCTTCTGCATCAGAGATAGTTGTCATTAGAGGGACAATGCGGAGGGACAATGCGGAGGGACGCGAAGGGACGCGGAGGGACGCCGAGGGACGCGGAGGGATGCGGAGGGACGCGGAGGGACGCGGAGGGACATGCGGAAGGACAATGCCGACCCAAAATAACGCAAAAAAACAGTGAATTTTACGTTATTTTGTGGAGGGCACTTTACGGAGGGACGCGGACGGACGCGGAGAGACGCGGAGAGACGCGGAGGGACGCGGAGGGACGCGGAGGAACGCGGAGGGTTAACGACTCAATTCAGCTTACAACTATATAGTATAGTAAGATATATATATCACATGCAAACTTTAGATTCTTATTATATTATTAAAGTGATATTAAATTGCAAACTAATGTTGTCAATAGTTCCTAGAATTTTATGACAGTAACAATGTGAGATATCGAAAGGGTATCAAATTACAACCTTTTCTTGGCAACGAGTTCTTGGAACGAATTTTTGCGTCATATCAAAGCGTAAACGTTCTAATGAATTTATGATAACAAGTGTATGAGTATTATGTTTAAAGAAGTCTTGCAAAGAATTCCATATTATGAACAAGTGTATCATATTGAAGAGGTATCAAATTACATCAGCTTCCTGTCAATAACTCCGCTGTAAGAATTTTTATGTGTTCGCTGTACATGGTATAAAGCCCTCTTCATCAACACTTCTTAGAATTTGAATTGAAATAATAATGTCTGTAATATGCAATCAAATTAAAAGGGAATCGTAGATAGTTTATGTGAAGGTTCTAGATCGAGATTATCAGAGATTCCAATTAATTTTTGCGTCATACAGATCCTATAAATACGACGTTGCTGCTGCGATTCCTTCAGTATAAAACAGACTCTTTAAGTGATCGCTATGTCCAGAGATGACTGTAGGAAGGTTGTGCATATAATGTTGGAAGTCTATAGGCTTCTAGCATATAAACAAGTTAATCCCGAGGAAGTTGCCGAGTGGATTAAACTTGGAAATAAGAATTTAAGACTATTGAGGTTGCTTTTGCGTAAAAATGCAACAAGTGGTACTTAAAGAGCAAAAATTTATATCCATTATTTGTCTACTCAAAGGTGTACAAGACAGACTAAAGTATTTATTAAAGAGTAATGCAGGGTTACGTGAAAGACGTAGTGATAGAGTAAGATGGTAAGATGTGGAGTGTGCCTTTAATGAGCGGCTTCGATCTGTAGTCATTACAAAATTGAAACACTTGGATGTTATTGCATTCATGAAAGATGCTACAGCATTGTTTAAATCTAGAATAAATAATGTTTAAAGAAGGAAAAGGCTCTTAAAGTGTATACTGTTTTATCAGCTGAATATGGTATCAAAAATCTCTAAGTTAGAATATCATGAACAAGATTGTGCGCAAATCAATAAGTGTAGAGTGAACTTACCTACGCCAAAAGATAAAATCCTATAGTTTAAAAATTATAATAATAAAGACTTTGAGTGTCTCCTGAAACGTATACAATTTGGGAACGCCTATCAATAGCATGAGGCATTTAGCGTGGAGTACTACTTAAAATGTAGCTATGATAACTCGCTATCATATTACCGTAGCTATAGAGGACCGATCCCTGCTAAATAGTTTGCAAGGGAATTGCATGTTTTAGTTGAGAATGTAGAGACTGCCTTAGATTGCGCTATACCTATGGGAATATTAACATTGGAACAAGAACAAGCATTCTAAAGCACAAAAACTTGTCATATTTATGAGAAACCCTTGGGCGAGGAGTGTGTTCGAGATGACTGTTATCTGACTGGAAGGTAAGGTTAAAATTTAATATACTATATTCGTATTACATAAATATAATTACATGTTTCAGATATCGTGGAGCAGCTCATGAAAAATGCAATTTAAATTATCAAGATTCACGAAGCATTCCAGTTATATTTCACAACTTAGCTGGCTAGGACTCCCACTTTTTGATCAAAGCCATTGCTCCAGGTTTCCCTGGACGAGTTGATGTTTTACCGTTGAATAAGGAACGCTTCATTTCGTTTACTGAACACATGGGTGGTAGTGATATTTACTTTAGATTTATCGATTCTTATCGATTTATGGCATCATCGCTGGATAAACTATCATCATACCTCGAGGAACTTAGAATTTTGCGTCAAGAGTTCTCACGAGATGAACTACTCCGAAGAGAAATTTCAATTACGTCAACGAAAACGGGTCTTCCCATATAATTACTTAGACTCTCAGGAAAAACTTGAAGTTTCAAAGCTACCATCGAAAGATGAATTCTACAGTAAACTAAATAGCTGTCACATATCTGATGAAGATTATGAACACGCAAAAAATGATTGGTCATCATTTAATATATCAAATTTGGACGAATATTCAGAGTTGTACTTAAAACCCGATGTACTACTCTTAGCAGAGGTGTTTGAAAGTTTTCGAAACAGCTGCCTTAAAGGCTATGGCTTAGATCCAGCACACTATTACACAACTCCAGGCCTAACTTGGGATGCCATATTGAAGTATACAAATATACAGCTTGATTTGTTCACTGATATTGATCAATTTATGTTTATTGTGCATGGAATACGAGGTGGAATAAGTCAGTGTTCAAATCGTTATGCCCAAGCCAATAACAAATACATGGGTAGTGATTATGGTGCAGATAAAGACTCTAATTGTAAGTATTACATGTATTTCGATGTAAACAATCTTTACGGTTGGGCTATGCAACAGTCTTTGCCATATGGTGGCTTTCAATGAATTGAAGATATAGAGCATATAAATTTCAATATTCCAGATGATGCTCCAATAGGCTATATACTTGAATTGATTTGGAATATCGAGAAAATTTACATGATGTACACAAAGATTTACCATTCTGTGCAGAGCATAAGATGCCACCAGGCTCCTCACAAGCTAAATTGCTTACAACTGTTGAAACAAAATTGCAATATCTACTTCATTATCGTAACTTAAAGCAAGCTCTTGCAAATGGATTAAAACTAACAAAAATTCACAGAGTAATGAAATTTAATCAAAGACCCTGTCTAAAAGAATATATCGATCTAAATAGTAAAATGAGACAAGGAGTTAAAAATCACTTCAAGAAAAATCTCTACAAATTAATGACCAATGCTGTTTTCGGAAAGACTATGGAAAATGTAAGAAAAAGAATTAATGTTAAATTACTGACCAAATGGGAAGGTCGATATGAAGCAGAAGCTGTTATTACACGACCAGAATTCCATAGCCGTACAATCACTATGAAAACCTTGTTCTCCTAGAATTAGAGAAGACAGAATTATACATGAATAAGCCAATTTATGTAGGTCTTTGTGTATTGGATTTATCAAAGACTTTAATATATGATTTTCACTACAGCTACATGAAGAAACAATTTGAGGATCGCTGCAAACAACAATACCGATACTGATAGATTAATATATGAAATAAATGATGAAGATATATATAAAGTGATAAAACGTGACATTTCAAATTTTGATACTTCTGACTGCCCAGTTGATAACATTTTTGGAATTTCCTCAAGTCAATAAGAAAGTTGTAGGCCTAATGAAAAATGAATGTAATGGCCAAATTAAGACTGAATTTGTTGGATTGCGTAGTAAACTTTATAGCATTCGTGTAAATGGAGAAGATCATGTTAAAAAAGTTAAAGGTGTTACAACTGGAGTTGTTGATAGAACCATCAATTTTGATGACTATGTCGATTGTTTATTAAATTTGTCAACACAACACAGAGAGCAGTGTGTAATCCACTATATAAATCGACATGTAACGCGTAACGCATAATGCATAACGTGTAACGCAAAATTTTGTAACGCTATACTAGAAGCGAAGAGAGAGCGAGAGAGAGAGAGCGAGAGAGAGAGATAGAGAGAGAGCGGGAGAGAGGGGGCGAGAGCGAGAGCGGGGGAGAAAGAGAGAGAGCGGGGGAGAGAGAGAGGGGGGGAGGATGCGCAGGCGCATGGAAGCCAACCAGGCCTCGATAGGTATAAAAGGCTGGCCGCAGTGCAGCTCCGCTCAGTTGGAGCCGGGCGCTCGAGAAGGTAAGATGCCTCTAGGTCAGGGCGGGTGGGAGGGATGGAAGGAGAGAGTGAGAGAGAGAGGGGGGGGGGTGCGCAGGAGCATGGTAGCCAGGTCTCGATAGGTATAAAAGGTCGGCCGCAGAGCAGCTCCACTCAGTTGGAGCCGGGCGCTCGAGGAGGTAAGATGCCTCTGGGTCAGGGCAGGTGGGAGAGAGAGAGATGCAGGAGCATGGTAGCCAGGTTTCGGTGCGTGTAAAAGGCCGGCCGCAAAGCAGATCTGCTTAGATGGAATCGGACGCTCCGAGAGGTAGGATGCCTGTGGGTTCTGACCCACCAGGCCTTTTAATTGTTTTATTAAATGTCTAATAATTCTTTTTTTTTCAGCTACAAGTGTACACCGCATCGGGTATACACGAACATTGAGAACTTACCACGAACGTTGAAAACTTATTGCGAACATTGAAAACTTACCATTACCATTAGAAACTTGCCATTACCATTGAAAACTTACCATTACCATTAAAAGCTTACCATTACCATTGAAAACTTACCATTAACATGGAAAACTTACCATTAGCATTGAAAACTTACCATTAAACTTGAAAACTTAAGAACATTGAACATCTAACACAGCAATCGAAAACTTACCACGAATAGTGAGAACATATGACGCACATTGAGAATTTATTACGAATATAGAAAACCCAAATCTTAAAATTGTCATTTTGAATTTCAGTGTCAAACACATATATCATTACTGTTGAGCATTTATCACTATTATTGAATCTTGGTACTTTTATTATTGTTTCAAATTTATCATTATCATTGAAACACATTAAGCTCCAACACCATTATTAAATATAAACCTATATAGTTAAACATATTATGATTTTTGTTGAATTTACTACAATTATCCATCATTGTTTAATATTTTATCTGTTAATTATTATGTTAAGGATATATATTGTTAAAAATTAATCTATATTTATTTGGAATTGGAAGTTCTTCTTCAATCCTCTCACTACATATTTTCACTAATTCATTAAATAAATACGAAAGTGTTAGTGAAACATAGATTTGATATTGTACAAAGAACTAAAAGATAGAATTTCAGCTAAACGAAGAGCCGTATGATAGACAACCTGATCATGGAAGGTCTAGAATTAGACGATTAGAGGAGATATCAATTATTAGACAACGGTAGCGTACTCAAACAGCTGAGAGAGTTAGAAGGTGTAGAGAGCGTATTCGTATCAATCGCGATGTGAATTCACAATCTGTTGAAAATGTGGATATTCCCAATTCTCGAAATTCGTCAGAATTTAGTGGAAATCATCCGAATTTATCAAATCGCAGAAGCAAATCACGCTTAAGACAAACATCAGAAGAGAGATCGATTATTGTAGAAAGACGGCGTACTCAAGGAGCTGAGAGAGTAACGCAATGTAGAGTTAGATATCGTGAACCGGAACATGATGATGAAGTAGTTGAATTCGAACGTCCACGATGCGAAAGAAATATTGATAATCAAAGATTACTGGAACAGAACATAAATATTTTACAAAGCGATAATGTTAACGAACATTATTTAGGGGGAATGAATGTTTTATGTAAACATTGTAATGCAAACACTTTGCAGCTGAAAAGGTATTTAATAAAGATAATTCAGTTAATGATTGTTGTGGGCATGGATCACTTGAATTAGAACCCATTCCAGATTTTCCAGCTGAATTACACTTATGGTTTTACTACTTATTGTTTTATATCTTAAAGGTATTTGAATATTCTTATTTCTTGTTATACTTGCTGTGTTTAAGTATTTATTTCTTAGTTTACTATAGTGATATATTAAGGCTTCATATGCAAAAAGTTGTTCAATATTTAAAGGGTTATTGTGTGTTATGAATGTGTTATTGTTTATTATTTTCAATAGTTTGATTTGCAATCTTTTGATTAAGTTTAATGCATTTGCATGTGCACCTTCCCAGGCTATAATTCCATAGCATATTACACTACGAAAGAAAGCATAATATATCATTTTTAGAGTTTCTATTGTCATAAACTTGGATATATAATTGAATATAAAAATCAGATATTTTGTTTTATTTGCTATGTATTCTATGTTTTTGTCCCACTTTAATTATGATACACAAGTATTTATACTGTTTAACTCTGTTTAAATTTTTTCCATAAATTTGTATGTTTAGATTACTAGGGATACTGTTACTATAACTTCCGTATGTCATGTAAACTGTTTTGTCAATGTTCGAAGAGAGTTTGGTTTGAACGAGCCATGTAGAGATTTTATCTAAATTATTATGTAGCGCTAATTCGACATCACCCCAACTCTTCCCTGTTGCTATAACAGCTGTGTCATCCGCATATGACATTATGCTACTATCAGGCATATTTAGTAGGAGATCATTCACGTATAGTATCAATAATAATAGTCCCAAAATAGTTTCGTTAATTTTAACTCCATGCTGTCTATTATTTAAGTAGCTTGTCATAAGTTTATGAGCATTGTCTCTTATCCCATAATTATAAAGTTTGTTGAGGAGTATAAGTTAAAATTACTCTTTATGGAACAGTTTTTGCTAGTTTAGAGTTTGGATTGAGATTAAAACTATTGTAAAGGAGCAATATTTAAAATTTTTGGGCATCAATCGATGGGGCAAAGATCAAAGATTAAAATGAGACCTTAAAAAAATAAATTGAATACGAATTGTAATTATTACAATTAAAAAACCAAACCGACACCAAGTACGTATTATGGAACGACATTTTTACAGATTGTCCCCCCGTTCGATAATCGATGTCCCCATTTTGGAACAGGATAGAAATCAGTTTTGATTTAAGGGGGTCGGACACCTTTATAATGACGATCGAATCAATTTTTTTTTTTATTTCACATATTACTAAAAAAACACTTGTAGAATATTTCCCAATTAGTTTTAAAGCATTATCTATTTTTGTTTTAAGAATATACACAAAACACTGATAAAGCTTTTCATTTGTTTTTTGTTCAAATTACATTTTCGCCTTGTATACATATTTATATAATCATATATTATTTCTACTAATTTTTTTTTCATTTCACTGTTCTTAATATATTTAAAATGCTCACTCTACATATCTATATATACTTTAAAAGATCCAAAAATAATATTTTAAACATTAATATAAAGATAAAAAATAAATAATATAATTTATGGACGGTATTTTTGACAAAAATAAAAATTTGAATTTAAAACTTATATAGCAGTTAAGTTGGTACCGTAACAACCTGACTTATCAACGACAGCCTCTCACAGGCTCAGTGATGTGAGCTGGTCAATTGACCAGTCAATTGGCCGTCATGACCCTGACCTGACCAACAAAATTTTGACTGACAATTGACCCTGAGCAGTCACACTTCTGCGTGACAGTCAAACCTACATCTATATAGCGTATAGAGTATGGTGTTAGGAACTAAAGTGTGCTATTGCGCAACCTTCTTTACGGACCGATAGAATTCTCATCCCAAAATCGGTCATATTGAACTTTAAACCAATAGAATCAGCGCGCGACTGGCGAATTTGTTTGAAATGTAATATAGAACTGTTTTTCATAAAACTGAAAATTAAAGTGTTATTAATGTTAAATAAATAGATAATGAAAATAATACTCAAGTAATTAAGAAGAATATTAACTTTTTGAATGAAAATGTTTATAATTCGTACTATTTATGAAATGAAAGAAGTACTTTTGCAGTGGATCATTGAAAATATTCTTTTGAAAAAAATTCAACAAGAAATGAAAAATAATTATCGATTTATATAATATATGTTAATTTTACTATTGCCAATGTATAAAAATATTTCATTTTTAAGTAGTACTACCTGGAAATGTTCAACAAAAGTTTCCCATAAGTTTAGCGGAATCAACAAAAATGATTCCGACTATGCCACTCGACAACATTCTATGAAAGCTTTAGAAAGGTTTCTGCAAATTTATAGGAAACATTCTAAGAATCAATACAGCAATCCTTTATAAAAGGCAACTAGAAAGGTTACAGTAAGCTTACTAAAAGATTAAACTATAACATTGATCGTAAATCTTACGAAAAACTTTTGAAAAAGATTTATGAATACTTTCAGGGAAGATTCCTCTAAACATAAATGGAACCATTCATGATAGATTGCAGTAAGGAGATGATCCATATTTCCGGTGAAATTTCTCAGTAGCGTTACTAGGCAATGTTCCACGAACGCTTCCCATAAGCTTTTTGCAGAATAAACTGGATACTGGAATCTTTCACGAAAGGTAATTAGAAAGGTAAGATGAATGAAAGCTCCCACATAGCATGAAAGCTTTCCAACGAAAGATTCATGAAATATTACAATGTAACGTTCCCGTAATCATTTGGCAAGATAACTCAAACGTTCAGTAAGATTACTCTGGAAGGTTTCACGCAAGTTTCCCGTAAGATTATCGGAATATTACAAAGAAGATTTTAAATGTGTGATCGTAAAATATTACACGAAGCATTCAGGAAAATTTCTTGAACCTTACATAGAATATTCCAAAACACATTAACAGAATCTTTCGTAAAAGTCAACAGAAACATTCTAGTAGGCTTTTTAGATAACAGAATTTTTAGACTTACTTCAAAGCTTACGGGGAGCTTACCAAACAGATTTCAGAATCATTTTTGACATATACACGGACATAATCAAGGGTGTGCGGGTCTTGGATTTGGCTAGAACTGTAGGAGATACTTCTTTATGTCAAATAGTCAGACACATTCTCGGCATTTTTGTGAATGGGCCCTTTTTCCGAGAACCAAGCTATTTTATCAACTGATGACAAGCTATTTTATGTCTAAAATAAAAAATTTTTGATTAAAATGGGGTCTCTTTCTTTAGTGATAGCTTTTTGAATATTTCAGTCATATAAATGGACTAAAACGTTTGTAAAATAAGGCGAAGAAAGCTTTAATTTAAGCTGTGTATCACTAAAAAATATTGATTATTAAAAAAGTTGTAGGTTATCAAAAATAGAATAAGAAAATCACTAAAAATTTCTCAGTTTTTTCAAGCATTTAACGGGTAGTATTTTAAGCTATCTTCATACTTTATCTTTGAAAGACTATAATTTTTTAAAGGTCGACATTTTTTAATCAAACACAGCTTAAATTAAAGTTGCTTTTGCCTTTTTTATAAACTTTTTAGTGCATTTATATGACGGAAATATTCAAAAATCTATAACTAAAGAAAGAGACGCCATTTTAATCGAGAATTGTTCATTTTAGACATAAAATAGCTTGGGTTTCGGAATAAAGGCCCATTCACAAAAAACCAGAAGAACCCACATAAAACGAAATATTTCAGTAAAATATTTCATGAATCATTGTAAAAATCTTGCTAAATTAAAACTTAAAAGGCGCAAAAACGTTTTCAAAAAGGTTTCCAGAAAACCTTACCAAAAACTTTTAAAAACATTTCGAAAAAGTTTTATCTTATCACAAATAAAACATTTCAAAAAATTTTTAAAAAGATTTTTAAAACCTTTCCTGGAACCTTTCTAGTAATGATACGGCCAAAAAACATGACATATTTCATGAATTATTTTAAAAACGTTTTTGAAAGGTTAATTGAAAAGTTTATTATTCGGACTGATTAACGTATCAAGTAATGTTTTTAAAACCTTCCAGTAACATTTCAAGACATGTTACGAGAAAGGTTTTGTAAATATTTCCAATATTATTTACGGAAAAGTTTTTAACATGTTTCAACAATATTTCTCTCTTGGCTTTAAATGTATTTCTAACAATATTGCAGAAAGCTTCCTAAAACCATCTCCGAAACCTTTCTAGTAATGATACAGATAAAATACAGGATATATTTCATTAAATATTTTGGAAACGATTTTGAAAGATTAATTGAAAAGTTTATTATTCGGACTCATTAACGTGTCAAGTAATGTTTTTAAAGCCTTGCAGTAAAAAAATTAAGTAAAAATTTCTAGTAATGTTTCTACTAATGTTACAGCTATAAAACATGACTCATTTCATGAAATATTTCGGAAAAATCTATTATTGTCGCGCGCGCGCACACACACACACACCATTTGATATAGAATATTTCTAGAGAATATATAGAAAGAATATGGTTTAACACGAATTATAGAAAATTAAAGTGTGTAAAAATTGTTATACTTTGAGTATAACACTATATACACTGCACCCATGCTAGAGCCCTCTCCGCTGTCTTTTTTCCTAAATTTATTTGCTTTTTATTTTCCATGTTCTTTTCTATCGGCCGTATTCGAGATCTATTTTTTTTGTTTCTACGTGACAATGAAATTCGTTACACCATGTATCTAGAATTAACATTTTAATCGAATAATTAATAGTATACATTAACAAATATATTTACGTAATAAGTCACATTACACAATTATTGTAGTCGATTCAAGAGAACACAGCGACATTGTAGGCGCGCGTAGCGCGCCCAACATTCTAGTACAGTCTAAAGTACATGTAGTACAAACTGTAAGACAAAAAGGTAGTTTTAAGTCTCTACGGATAAGCGATACTTAATAATTGGAGAAACAGATTTACCTGGAAGGCATTATAAAACTATTGAAATTAATGAAGATCGATTGTAAATGTAGGTTTATAAATAAAAGAATCTATCTTATATATACATCACATGTTTATTTATTTAACCTTTACATATCGGATTTGCTTATGCAACTATTGTGTGAGTTATCAAATCCTAACCATTTAACATAAATTTTATTTACACGCTTCTCAAGCATCTTCTCCACAAGATACACATCTGAATATTTAGCTTTGAGCAGCTCTTGTTCGTAGAAACGACCAGCGATGGGTTGATATAGATAATCTTTTAACTTGTAGGTAATTGGATTAGTAGTCAGGATTTGACTTATTGTAAAAATTTCTGTTGAATAATTAGGTGTATAACCCTTCTCAAATACTTACTTTATCTTGCTTACTCTTACTTTTTCTCCAATTTTAAACTTTGGCTTCTTAATTATTTTTGTTTGTGGAGCAAATTTCGCAAGTACTTCGACCTCATTGGCAAATGTTATATCTTTCGGTTTAATTCCCGTGGTGCGATGTTTGTTGTTATTATACTCCTTTAGCAATTGGACAAGATATCAAGCCACTTATACTTTCCACGCAAGTTGAATTGCATCCTCATCTACTGTTTGAGTGTTCGATGGAAAGGTTCGCAAATAGTTGCTTTGAGATTACTGTATGTTGAATAGAGATTAATTCCATATAGTTGCATGAGACTTTGAAATGTAGCATTGTAAAATTCTTTGCCTCGATCGGTCTCTAAATTTGTTGGTTTGTGCCCCTACAGTAAGATAGACTCCATTGCTGCTGTGACATCACTGCCCGTCTTTTGCTTTACCGGAACAGCTATACTTGGAGAACACATCGATGAAAGTGAGCATATATTTATAGCCACTGTTCTCTCGAGCATAAAGATGCATCTCCACTACATTAGCTTACCATGTTTCATCCCAGTCACGTACAATAAACTTAGTTCGTCCTTAATTTCTACGTGCAAATGTATGAAGCTCCTTAACCACTTCCTCTTGCATAAACTTCATTCTGAATTATTGAAATCTCTTGTAATTTCGTTGTTCAGGTAAAAAAAAAGTATTAGAAGAAAATTTGTTAAAATTATTCCACTGTGATTCGTTCTTCTGTACATCTTATTGGCTATTATCAGAAAGTTTTCTATATCGTATAACGCTCTTTCTAGTACTATGGGATTTATCCATTCTCGGCGAGTTGTTGAACGATACTGTGATAAATCGATAATTGAAGAGCTATTTATAAGTATTATGCTCGATAGTAAGAAATGCTAACTAAGATGATTTAGTCCTTTTAAATCTGCTTGAGCGTTCGATTGAAACGTTCACAAATAGATGCTTTGAGATTACTGTATGTTGAATAGAGATTAATTCCATATCGTTACATGAGACTTTGAAATGTAGCATTGTAAAATTCTTTGCCTCGATCGGTCTGTAAATTTGTTGGTTTGCACCTCTGCTGTAAGATAGACTCCATTGCTGCTGTGACATCACTACCAGCCTTTTGCTTTACCAGAACAGCCCATTCATACTTGGAGAATACATCGATGATAGTGAGCATATACCTATAGCCATTTATTCACAGATGAATTAAGAATTTCTCGAAGTGTCCATCTAGAGTCTCTCTCTCTTGAAAATCCTCCATGTCTCTCTGAATGAGCTGTTGTATATTCTCGGTGAACAACTGTTTCAAATCAGTTGTTGGTAAAATGGAATCAGCCTTGGTATTGAAATACTTGATTTCGAGTGTCTCTTCATCAGCTTTTTTTATGCCATATTCATCTGATAACACAATATACACGCTGTAGCATCTCTCATGAATGCAGTAACATTCCAGTTTTTCAAGTTTGTAATAACTCCAGATCGAAGCCGCTCATTAAAGTCACACTCCACATCTTGCGATCAAGCCTCGGCATCTTCCTCAGGATTAACTTGTTTATATATACTAGAAGCCTACAGGTTTCCAACATTATATTCATAACCTTGTTACAGTCGTCTGCGGACATAGTGATCACTTAGAAATTCTGCTTCATACTAAAAAAATCGCAGCAGCAACGTCATATTTATAGGGTGTGTATGACGCAAAAATTGATTGGAATCACTGATAACGTCGTTCCAGAATCTTCACGTAAACTGTTTACAAGATCCCCTTTTAATTTGATATATTTTGCATATTACAGACATTATTATTTCAATTCAAATTCTAAGAAGTGTTGATGAAGACGGCTTTATACCCTATACAGCAAACACATGAAAATTCTTACAGTGGAGTTGTTCACAGGAAGCGGATGTAATTTGATACCTCTTCAATATCACACACTTGTTCATCATATAGAATTCTTCGCAAGATTTCTTTAAACTTGATATCCATACACTTGTAATCATGAAATCATTAGAACGTTAACCCTTTGATATGCCGCAAAAATTCTTTCCAAGAAATTGTTGACAAGATAAGGTTGTAACTTGGTACCCACTTCAGTACGTTAGATTGTTATTGTTATAACATTCTAGGAACTGTTGACTAAATTCGTCTGCAATTTAATATCAATTTAGAAATATAATAAGAATCTAAAGTTTGCATGAGAAATATATAATTTCAATGTATTAACTTTATTATATATTAAATTTCTCAGAATTCATTTTTTCCTAATATTGTGTATACGTAAATTAAATAGCTTATAAGAAAGTGCGCCTGCAAGAAATCAAATTTCGTTCATATGTATCAAAATATATAGTAAATTAATTTTTATTAACAAATTAATAAGCATTAATTTTATAAGATGAAGGAGAGTGGATAAGGAGAGTGCAATTGAAATACTCGGATGCGGTAAGAAGTAGACGGAAGAAGTAAAAGTACAGGAAGGGCTGCAAGATGCAAGAAATGAGGACCTTATGCAACAAGAGTAGGCACAAGCCATACGCTCCCCCGCGAAGGTTTGCTTTGCGGCTGTACCGCGGGGATACTAAGCTAAGAAGATAAGAGGTGGAGTTTTAATGGGTATACCTGGCGCTGGTCCGTGCCAGGGGAGTCCGACACGAGGGGAGTCCCGTACGGCTCTTATCAGTGCATTAAGCATTTCTCCAACTCTCCGGAAAAAGAAATAAAAAAAATAAACACACGCACACACACACACACACACACACACGCACGCACGCACGCACGCGCGCACGCATACGCACGCACACACACGCACACACGCACGCACGTACGCACCCACCCATCCACACACGCACACACGCACGCACGCATGCATGCACGCACATAAATGAAGAAAAGATGTTTTGTTCACGTCTTTTATAGATCTTGAATTGAGGAATTCTTAGAATTTAACACCCGTTGTATACATTATCAAGAATAAATTCACATGATGCAATATGATATTCTCTGGAGAAGTAATATGATATCCCATTTATATGAATAAACTACCATAATGATTATATGAATTTTCTAGAAAATATGAATCCATGAGCACGAATTTGTTCATAGTATATAATTCACACAATGTAAAAAGATATCTTTTTCCAGTGAATAACGTTCTCAGTTTACACGAATTTTCTATAATTTGAATCAAAGAGTGAGAATTTGTATATACAATATAATGATGTAAAAGATATTTGTTTCCCGCGAATAACCTTCATATATTACATGAATCTTCTAGAATATAAGTCAAGGAAATCGTTTATACTATATTATTCAATGTAGTATGCTATTCTGTATGCGAATACTTTATGATGTAATATTATATTTATGTTCTATATTAGTTTCCAGGACATTCCAAATGTAAACGTTAGTTTCCGGTACATTTGTTAATTTTGGGAACGGTCCTCACAGCTACATATGTCTAACGTAAGTTTTCAGGACTTGATCTGAAGTTTCGGGGACCTTTACGGTTACTTTCACAACGTTTTTTTCCGTAAATTTTTTCCGAAATCAACGTAAAATTCGACGGAACTTGAAGCGGGCACCGCAGGCGCGCGGTGTTAGTCAATAACCTGAGGGATGTTTTTAGGGAAGACAATGGCGGCGCGAACAGCCACCCTTACCTTCTTTTATTACAGAAACCGGTACTTTTGAGGATCTATAGTTTTTTTCTCCAGAGTTCGTACACTGAGAGAAAAAAAAGTTAAGAGTACCGGACAAAGCCAAGTTACGAACAAACGGACACTATCCAGTACGCTGCACCAGAGACTTCGGTAGTTACTACCGGACTAAGCCAATTTGTCTGTAGTAAACATAACCTCTTCGGTAGTCACTACCGAGTTCGTCCGGTGGCTACTACCAAACATGCCAAACCGGAGTAATTCGGTTCCCTGTACCAGAGTCTTTGGTGGACACCACGTTTTCTTTCTCTCAGCTTGACTAAATAAATAACTCACTCTCTGCGTTGAAGGTATTAATATAAATCCTCAAAAGTATCGTTTCATACCGAAGGAATTTTGAGGATGTCCTCAAAAGTCCGAAAAATCCTCAAAGAAAAATCCTCGAGTCCGTGCTGACATAGATCCTCAAAAGCTGCATTTGATGTATATATATATATATATATATATATATATATATATATATATATATATATATATATATATATATATATATATATATATATATATATATATATATATATATATATATATATATATATATATCTGTGATAAAGTATATTTTCGAACACACACACACTTTAGGTTAGTATATAAGTGGGACTTTTGTAAAATCTAGTTATTGACGAGCGGATTGTTCTCTGCGTAACTAGATTAACACTGTCTCATTATAAGTTTTTGTTCATATATTTAATGTGATTTAATTATTTACGTTTAACATACCTGTAATAATTTATGTAAAAACATTTTTTTGAATAGAATCCTGATGAGGGACACAAAGAAAAGTGTCCGAAACGTCGAAACACGACAAATGTTGTTTTTTATTTACAAAAACATTACCTGGTAGATAAGCCATTAGGATCACTATATAGTAATACAAAGAAAACTACCATTAGATGCAACTAACAATCTAATGGTCTACTGGATGCTCTAACAAAATTCAGTGGTACGGTCCATGCCATAAGATGTATGAATAATATTGGATTCCATTAATCATGTTATCAAAAATTGAAATTATGGATTTTTCTTGATATTTCAAAAAATTGTAACTTTTTTCCCTTTGCTCGGCCAGTATTGATCAAAAAAGCATTTTGAAGGGTTTTCGAAGAAGCATACAACAAAATTTTGTTGAATAAAAAATATTTGGCCGCAGCCTCAATATCCTTCAATGAAGGTATACTAAGAAGCAGCCAATCAGAGGCTTTCAAAAAGGGTCATAAAATAAATGCTGGCATATTCTACAGAAAAAATGCAAACTTTTTGCCAATCAATATTCTATACAAAAAGTTTCAAGATTTTGAGTTAGAAAATGAATAAACTTGTATTTTAACCAAAAATTGCAAAAAAATTGAATTTTCAATCTTGCATAGCTTTTTTATTTTTGCAAATATCGACCTAAAATTTGAGGAACTTTTTTTTCATAAAAAACTAAAAGAAAACGAGTTTTGAGCGATTTTAAAATTTTGAGCTGCTGACTTCACCTGAAATATCCCATATATATATACAGGATGTGTCATTTTAATTGATGCGCCCGAAAATTTCAAAAACGGCGTCTCCTATAAAAAAAAAAGATTCAAACAAAAGTTGTAGGGTACAGAGGAGGCCAACTGATAATGACCTTTACTTTGACCTTGAGGTCAAGGATCAAGGTCATTTGAAGGTCAAATCGATTTTTTGCATAGGATCCTCCACTTTTGACCCCGGAAATGGAAAGAGCGGCAAATTTTACGTTCAAATATGACCTTGACCATAATTTGAAATTTAATATTTAAGGTCATTCTAATGTTTAAATTGATCAATGTATCCATTTCAAAAACTACGCATTCAACCATTAATCACAAACTTTCATCTTAGGTGACTTCTAATAATGATCAATAACCAACTTTTACCTCAGGTGACCACTGGTGATACGATTTCTGTTTGCGAACTTAATCTCAAGTGAAAGACACTTAAAATTTAAATTAAAGGAGCAGTTTGCGCATGCAGTTAATACGACAGACATACATTATTTTGTGGAGTCTCCGCTCTTTATTTTCCACAGTTCAATAATTTGTTCTTAAGTTTTAATTATAATTTTTCATTTTGCTTCCAATTTAACAAAAATTTTTTGTCAAAAATTATGGCAGACTACCCACCAGTTGAAATTGTTGATATGTTTATAATTTTCGGTCAATGTCATGGTAGTTACCGAGCTGCTGCTAGACGATATGCAGACCGTTACCCAGATCGGCGACATCCTAATGACAGAACCATAACTACAGTTGAGGGCTTAGAATGGCCACTTAAGTCGACAACGTCTAAGTCGTGTATACGACGAAAATGATACACGTGTTCTTATAACTTTAGCTTACATTCACCTAAATCCGCACACAAGTTGTCGAATCATTTCAAGAGATTCAGGTATTCCTTTTAAAACTGTTTCAAGAATTATCAAAAAAGTGAAATTCCACACATATCACATAGTATTAGTGCAAGCCTTAACTCCCAATGATCTTCAAGAGCGTTTAAATTTTTGTAATTGGGCTTTACGAAAAATTGAGGAGGACCATGACTTCTTTAGGTGTGTAATGTTTAGCGATGAAGCAACTTTCAAAAATAACCGCGAACTTAATAGACACAGTTGCCATTATTACTCAGAGGTTAATCCTCATTGGTATCGACAAGTTGATAACCAACACCGTTGGAGTCTAATGGTCTGGTGTGGCATCGTGAATGATTATCTAATTGGCCCATACCCTTTTGATAGGAATCTAACAGGAGCTATTTTTCGAGAGATGTTTAGTGAGCACTTACCTGATATGCTTGTAAATATTGATTTGGCAACGAGACAAAGAATGTACGTTCAATTAGATGGTGCAGGGCCGCATTATGCACGAATCGTGCGGGACTTTTTGAATAACATGTATCCGCAAAGATGGATAGGACGAGTAGGTCCAGTCTCTTGGCCTGCTCGATCACCTGATATGACATCGCTTGATTTTTTTTTGTGGGGATTCATAAAAGATAAAGTGTACGAGGAAGCGCCAACTAGCACCCTGGAACGTGAGAGGCGAGGGGACTCACGACAACAGAAAGCACTCCGGAACGTGAGAGGCGAGGGGACTCACGACAACAGAACGCACCCCGGAACGTGAGAGGCGAGGGCCTTACGACAACAGAAAGCTCCCCGGAACGTGAGAGGCGAGGGGACTCACGACAACAGAAAGCACCCCGGAACGTGAGAGGCGAGGGGACTCACGACAACAGAAAGCACCCCGGAACGTGAGAGGCGAGGGGACTCACGACAACAGAAAGCACCCCGGAACGTGAGAGGCGAGGGGACTCACGACAACAGAAAGCACCCCGGAACGTGAGAGGCGAGGGGACTCACGACAACAGAAAGCACCCCGGAACGTGAAAGGCAAGGGGGCTTAGAAAAATTGAGCATTCCAACGAAATACTTTCCTATCACGTCTACGTCGTTGTGTCTGGCTAAAACTGGAATAGGTCTTTGTCCTTCTTGGATCTCTTCGATCTTTATCCTGTATCTTGACATCTGTGTCAAGGCCACATCTTAATATTGATCTGAAGATCAATATCATGGTCAGTTGCCCCCCCCCCACCCTACAGTCAGATTTTGTACAAAACATTTTCTTGTGTAGGCTGTGTAGCTTTCCAAATATTTGAATGCGTTGACTGATTTCCTTCTTTACATTATGTTGACATTGAGTTTGAAGTTATCCGTGGATTAAGTAATCGATAAAGCATCATTGATACTCACGATAACATATTCATAAACGTTCTTGCTTCTCTTGCTGGGAATAGCTATTGTATTATATTAGTCGTTTTCACGACTACCCATCAGAAAAGTGATTTTCGACATCTGAGTCGTTCTCACGACTACTCCTGCTGGAAATAGTTTTCGTATTTAAATCAGTCGTTTTCACGACTACTCTTGCTGGAAATAGTTTTCGTATTTAAATCAGTTGTTTTTACGTCTATTATTTGGAGAAAATGGTGACTGTCGGTGAATATCATGGAATCTCAAGAAACCGGGATTCATGGGGATAGATGTATTAATCCATTCAATATCTCTCCTCATAAGGGTAAAAATCTCCGAACAGTTTTGATAAACATGCAGAAGTTCTTTCCAGTATATATACCTGGCATGAAAATATGCTCTAGTTGCAGGAAACGTAAATTTGAGGCAATTGATGTGAGTTCGAAACCTGAAGTATTAAACTCCAGTATTGATTCTCAATCAGAACAATCATATGTGAATGATGAATATGAAGCCTCAGAGCCTAGCAACAAGTCTTCTTCATCTAGAGAAAGAGAACTCGAGCAAATGCTAGACAAACTAAAGCAGAAGTTTTCTAGTTTACCATTGAATGATCCATTATGGATCACGATCCTCACGATAGTACTTGATAGCTGGAGTATTGCACAGACTTTTAGGTAGTTCAATACCTCGTAATATTTTGTCATATAAGCTCTAAGTCTGAAAAAAACAGGGGAGTTATGTCGACACCTATTGCTAGAGCTGGCAAGACATTATCACAAGACGTTGTTGAATTAGCTCGCAATTTTTATAAAAGTGATGAGAACAGTAGGTTTATGCCAAACAAGAAAGACGTTATTAATGTGAGACTTGGTAAAGAAAAAGAAAAAAAAAACAGAAACGCTTGATGCTGTGTGACATAAAATACCTGCATGTTCGATTCCAAGAGCTCAACACACAGATATCAATCGGCTTAACGAAACTTGCAAAGCTTCGACCACAATGGTGCATTTTGTCTGGAGCTTGTGGTACACACAGCGCTTGTGTTTGAACTGCAAGACAATGTTTGATGCGAGCAACTTGGCCAGGTTTACTAAAAACTATGACGATTCTATTCAACAGTACAAAAATTGTTTTAGATTCTTCTTGTATGATAATCCATCACCAGCATGTTATCTTCGTAAATGTCAATTGTGTCGAGAAAAAGACCTTCTCAGTTATTATTTCAAGAAAATTTTTGAGGAAAAGGGTATATCAAAAGTAATTTTTAGTACTTGGGAATCGACAGATAGTTGTATTCTGAAAAGGGAATGTCTCTCATTTGAACACTTTGCTGATGAGTTTTGCACTAGTTTAAATATGTTGCTTACTCACGATTTTATTTCAAAAACGCAGTCAAAATTTATTAGAAATTTGAAAAATAACTTAGCACCAGGTTCAGTGATAATTCACACTGATTTTTCAGAAAATTTTGCTTTTGTAGCACAAGATGCAGCTCAAGCATTTCACTATAATAATAGCCAATGCACGGTGCATCCAGTGCTATGTTACTACAAGAATCACGGAGGGGAGACTTGCCACAAGAGCTTTGTACTTCTATCTGATTGCATGACACATGACACTACCGCAGTCTATGTCATGTAAAAGTTAGTCATTCCTGAGATCAAGAAACTATATCCAAATTTGAAAAGAATCATGTATGTAAGTGATGGTGCGAAACAACATTACAAGAACAAGTATCAAATGTGCATCTAATTCATCATGAAGTGTTAAAGCCGATTGGCATTTCTATGCAACCGCGCATGGTAAAGGAGCTTGTGATGGCGTAGGAGCTATCCTCAAATGCGAAGCTACACGTGCCAGTCTGCAAGTACAACCAAATGATGCAATATTAACTCCAGAATCGCTTTACGAGTGGGCGAATAGGAAATTCCAGAATTTTCATGTAATGTACTACGCTGAAAAAGAGCATGGAAAGACTATGAGGTCTCTTAAGAAAAGATTTTTTGAAGTACCTAAAGTGGATAAAATCTCTATTGGGCATGCCTTCATAGTACTACCTAAAAAATACTACAGATTTTGCACTATTCCGGTAGCAAAAAACATATCAACAATATGCAATATTAATTATTAAAAATCCGAATGAATTTGAAGAATGTACTGTTTTACAATTTTGTAGTCTTAGCAAAGTCAAAATATATCAGTGGAGTTATATCGATCCACGATTTTCCACCCCACACGAAAGTCTGGGTATGGTTTCAATAAGGTTCCGTTAGTTCCGACCTCCTAGTTGTTTTTCTATAGCTGATAATTACAGTATTTTAGAGCATAATCTACAATTTTCCATATTGTTAGCATAAAATTTGAGGCAGAAGCTACTCTGACCACTGTTCTCTAAACACGCTTTGTCTTGTATAAATTCATGAATTTACAGATTTGTGAACTTCTTACTCGGAAACGACCGACTGATCAATAAAATCATCAAAAATAGTTTTATAATTTGTAATATATTCTGAGATATTTTTATTCTAGAAATTATTGGCCAGCTATATTGAATATGTCATCTTTAATTTTGCAGATTTGACTCCGAATTCGCGATCAGCAACTCAAGAAAACCACGTATACCAAATTTTATATGGATCCGTTGATTTTTGAAAATTTCGCCCGCCATATTGGATCCGCCATCTTGAATTTTACAAATTTAACTGCGAATTCCTGATCAACAGCTTGAAAAACCCCCGTATACCAAATTTTGCATGGACCCGTTGATTTTTGAAATTTCATTCGCCATATTGGATCCGCCATCTTGGATTTTGAAAGTTTTATCGTGGAATTTGAACCAGTAGCCGGAAAAGCTACTGCATGAATTTCTTCATAATTTTTTATCGCTATTCTGAATTTTTACACACATGCCTAATGCACTTTCTATCGTTATGGCCGCTATATTAGTCGGCCATCTTGAAATCATGGCGTCTGCCACTTCGCATTCGAAAGTCTATATTTCAAGGAAAATTTTGAGTTGTCGTACGTTTTCGTACATCCTCTCAATTTCAATTTTTGTACAGGGGGGGGGGGTGTAAAAGTGACGTGAAACGTCCCATATATGGGGGCGTCCAGCAGAAACGGGCCACCGAGCGCGCGCGGTGCCTTTTTTCGCGTAAAAGGCGCTCTGTTTAACTCGCTCATAATCGTATGCTGCGTCTTTGAAAAAAAAACAAGGACCTATATCAATAGATTTTTTCCTGTTCTTTCCAATGGTGCCATTGTTTTTATTGCGAAACTCTTTCTTCCTGACGAAAACTCGAGTTGAATATTGAAAGCCATTTTTCTCAAAGTATATCATGTTTTTTTTTGAAAATAAACTACACCATTGGAAAGTACAACTCTTAAGCTTCAAAACCCTATCTTGGAGAAGTTGGAGAAATAAAGGGTTTAAAAATAACAACATGAAAAAGACAGCGCCGAGGGTCCGCGCGAGCCCCTCGCGCCCGTGCGTACGGCACGTTTAAGTGCACGCTCTATTCAATTCGCTAATAATCGTGTACCAAGTCTCTGAAAAAAGAACTAAGGACATATATCGATAGATTTTTTCCTGCTCTTTCCAATGGTGTTATTATTTTTATTCCGAAATACACGAGAAAGTTTACGGAAAGTATCCGACAATTATATATTGACGCCCAAAGATTTATACAAATGGGCAACTGAGTATTTCAAAAATATTGAGTGCTTTTTTTCATCAAAAGACGATTACTTAAAGGCTACAGAAAAGCTACAAAACAGACTAGCCTCAGCTAAGACAATACCTGGAATTCAATTGTTTCATTGTATTAAATTATTAAATGATGCCAAAAAGTTAGAACTTAAAAGATTTTCAGCGTCAGACGATTCTCAATTATATCCACCGATCAAAAAAGAAAAAGTACTTAAAACTCAAACAAAGAAGCGGATGTCGCAAAAAGGACAATTCTTATAAAATCAAAAAAATGTAGAAAAATTAGAATTTAAAGGAAAAGGTAATATTGTTATGCCAGATTAAACAATCTATAAGGTTATTTTAAATTTCTGTTTCACTGCTTTCAGTGCGTTCATGGATATTTGTATGTTTAATATATTATGTTTTTCAAATTTTGTTATATAAATGAATAAAGTTCATTGTAATATTATACTAACTGCTACAATTAGATCCACAAAATTATGCCCACGCATTGGCATTGTAAGTTACAAAACATTTTATATTTACAAAAAAGAAAGGGCGAAATAGCACATCGCATGTATTAATCCGCCCTTGAGCATAGCGTAAAAAGTTCGGGCAGCCGCTGTCTTTTTGATCTTACTATTTTTGAACTTTTCATGTTTCAACTTAAAAATATAATATTTTATAGTTTAAGACTTGTACTTTTGAAGAATATAATTCATTTTGAAGAAAAGACTGATATTTTATTGAAAAAATAGAGTTTAAACATTCAAATGGAATTTTCAACTAGAAGGAAGCATTTCGGAATAAAAACAATATCACCATTGGAAAGATCAGGAAAAAATCTATCGATATATGTCCTTAGTTCTTTTTTCAGAGACTTGGTACACGATTATTAGCGAATTGAATAGAGCGTGCACTTAAACGTGCCGTACGCACGGGCGCGAGGGGCTCGCGCGGACCCTCGGCGCTGTCTTTTTCATGTTGTTACTTTTAAACCCTTTATTTCTCCAACTTCTCCAAGATAGGGTTTTGAAGCTTAAGAGTTGTACTTTCCAATGGTGTAGTTTATTTTGAAAAAAACATGATATACTTTGAGAAAAATGGCTTTCAATATTCAACTCGAGTTTTCGTCCGGAAGAATGCGTTTCGCAATAAAAACAATAGCGCAATTGGAAAGAGCAGAAAAAAATCTATCGATATAGGTGCTTGGTTTTTTTTTCAAAGACGCAGCATACGATTATGAGCCAGTTAAACAGAGCGCCTTTTACGCGAAACGAGGCACCGCGCGCGCTCGGTGGCCCGTTTCTGCTGGACGCTCCCATATATATACTTACACACACACATGTACACTCATATGCGCGTATCCATATATGAGCAAACACGTGCTAGTGTAATCAAATCTAGTGCTCAATTATTAATTCACTAAAATTGTGTTATTATTCAATATGGTCAATCAATTATTATTAATATTCGAGCGATACCTGCGTTCCAAAAAAAATAATAATCATTTTTATGTTTTTCTCATTCCACGGGCATCCGCTTTTCAAGCGCATGCCAAATAGGTATTAATATCATATACATAGATAAACCGATATACAATATTCACGATATATATATATTCGTTCCGTCAAAGATATGCGTCTCTCAAATGCATGTCGCCTTAAAATAACCAACCAATATCTATGTAATATCAACTTCATATATGAGGCGTTTCACGTCAGCTCTCCAGGCGCGGCGCGCGAGCGCGAAATCATGTTGTTTTCAGCTTGTGTTTGAAGAGCTAAGATGTATCTAAAAAAAACAATCCCCAAGTGATTTCGATGTATTCTTTCCTCAGCTTTCCGATGGTACTATTAGTTTCTCAAAATTTTTCAATTCTAAGTATTTCTTGAATAATATCTCGAAAAAATCAAAAAACCCCTATGTAGAAAAAGGCTATATCCATGTAAAATTTCCTCCTCTTTCGATCTAGTAGGTCAAAAAACATATTAAAAATACAGTTTTTGGGATATAACCCGTTTTATGTTTTTTTGAGGTTAGAATTGAAAAATTTTGAGAAACTAATAGCACCATCGGAAAGCTGAGGAAAAAATACATCGAAATCACTTGGGGATTATTTTTTTTAGATACATCTTAGCCCTTCAAACACAAGCTGAAAACAGCATGATTTCGCGCTCGCGCGCCGCGGCTGGAGAGCTGACGTGAAACGCCTCATATAACCTTAGAAATAAACAGTTTATTTTTCGAGCACACAAGAAAGCTCGCCTCTTATCTTTAAGAAAACAAGTATATTTTCAAAATAGCTATATCAGCCCGCACCTGATACTGATGCATACCTATAATATCATAAAGCTATGTGCAAAGCACATTCAGTATTCAAAGCGACTGCCATGTGCTGCCGAGATTCCAATTGAATGTGCTTTCTTTAAGATTATCTTATTAAAACATAGGTGTAAAGTGAGATCGTGTATAGTTGAGAGCATCGCCATCAAGGCAAGCTAGCAGAAAGGTCCATCCCTACTCGACCATGGAGCATCAGCTCTCTTCAGCCAGCGGCTCCCCACTGCAGCCGCCCTCTCCGTAGTCAGGGCAGCAGAGCAGCGCGCGAGTCTACCTCCATCGTCCGACTCCAGATGTCTACTCTAGCTCTCTGTTATCAACAGCTGGCGAACATAACTTTGTACTTAGAATATTAAGCTGTTGGAGTTTTACAATATACGTGGAACACACTCCACATTTTTAACTTTCGACTAATCGTTGTTGTTTTTTTCTCTCAATCCTATAAACCCGCCATACGACTACAATCGGCATCGTGCCCATTTTTATAAAAGGAGAATTTTAGAATAAAATATTAACTACATTTTTCTGACAAAAGACATTTATTTTTGATTGAATTAAAAGTATATTTAGACTCGGGAAGTACCAGTACTCGTCCGCGCCGCGTCCGAGATTTCCATTTGTTACAGGTCTCATGCACAGAACTTGGTGAGCAGCCAACCGAGTCAACAGAGGGTCTTCCTCCCCGCAGCATCCCGAGGAAGTGGTGACAGCAGCCTACGAGTTCTACAAGCCGCCTCTCGGCCGAAGCAAACATCGACAGCCAGTCCGCGTGTAACACCGACGTCGGGGTCCTCTCCCTAGGACCAACCGTAGAGACAAGCCAGCCACGCAGTGCAACGGCACAGTCCGAAACTAAGTAAATAAATCAAGAAGTGCGCGACCACGAATTCCATATTAAAAATAAAACCACGCGATAGGACGTAACTATAGTCTTCAATGAGTTTAACAAGTGATTAAAATTTTAAGTCGATAAATAGAATATTTTTTGAGAAATTAATTTATGAAATATAAAAACGTTTTTTGTCTAGTGGGCCGAAAGTACCACTTTTGCTCCCGGCGCCCGATCGCGAAGGTTGTATTTTCGGCCTCGCTAGGCAAAAAAATAGTATACGCTCCACGGGAGTAAAATTGACCAGCCCCCAGCTCGTGTGGACTGTCCAAGTTTTTTCCTCCCTTGGTGCGTAATATACTATTTCCTTAATAACAAATGACAGAGTGAAGATAATTTAAATATTGAAAAAAGAAAATATACATAATTTAAATACCATTCAAGGAATGTTCATTATATTATGTAATAATGTCTGTAAGATAAAAAAAAAAATAAATAAAAAAAAACTCAAATTTCAAAATCATTTTTTGGTTATAAAAAAAGAAAATCAATAAAAACTCAAATCCATGAGAGTACCGAGTTTTTGAGCGAGACGGAGAGAATAGTCTTTGTTCGACGAAAATCCGTCGATTCGTTTCCAAGATATAAAGATTTCACACACCCCACACACATGCACAAGCACACACACACACACTCACACGTACACACACCTCTAAACACAAGACACCCACACATACATGCATCCACGAAAAAAAAATTTCTTAACATTATCAAATATTGACATATATCGCCTTAAAACAACTTTTTGAACACTTTTTGTCTCTAAAATTTTTGTCACCGTTACAAAGCTGTACGAGGATGCAATTAGATAATTAAATTAAATAAGTCAATAGCTAATTACACGAAGCTACAGAAATACTTTTAGATATTAGCTTTAGTACAAGCACCGTCAACACATATGACTATAATTTTATAATTTAGATTACATAGTACAATAATTTACTGTGACAATAGCTATAGCATTTAAAAAAGTAAAAGAACATTTTTTAGCCTTTTGCACAAATTGAAGTTGTTTAACACCATCAATAATTACAAATTTGAATTGTTTATTTATAAAATTTAGCAGATTTTTATAAAACTGTAGTCTTATACAATATTAACAAGTTCAGTACAAATAATGTATAAGAAAAAATACATTCAGTTTACAAAGAATAAAATGGAATCAAAAACATTTTCAGTTTTAGTTATTCCTAATGATGTATATTATCTTTAGATGTTTTTCGTTTTACAGCAAACTAAAGTACGGTAAATTTCATAAGTCATATTCGCAGTCAATCCAATTTTAATCTGCGTGGCAAGTCAATATCATTTCAATTTGTGCAGATAGCTAAAAAATGTTCCTTTACTTTTTTAAATGCTATAGCTATTATCACAGTAAATTATTGTACTATGTAATCTAAATGATAAATTTATAGCCATTTGTGTTGACGATGCTTGTACTAAAGCTAATATCTAAAAGTATTAGAGTTCCTGTAACTTTGTATAATTAGCTATTGATTTATTTAATTTAATTGTCTAATTTTTAGTGTAAATATATTGAGCAAAGGGAGAGGTAACACGAGAATAGGTTTATTCTTTATTATTATTGCATCATAACATGCACTCTACTTATTTATAATTATTATACAATAAAAATACTTTTTCGTAGTTAAATTTATACTTTAGGTAGTGTTGAAAAAAGAATTATACATTTATTAGTTGAGAATAAATTTGTCGACAGACAAGTTCTTGCAACATGTTACGTGTGCTACATGTAATAGTTTGATATTATTAATGAAATAAATATTTTTTATAATTATATTTTACAGCTATAGTGTATGTTATATTGCAGGAGCAACAAAAAACAAAATTTTGTAGAGTCAATATGAAAGGATGAATTACTAAAGTTGTGTACGATGGTCATCTGTTTTTTTAACCAAAAACAGGGTTTTCTTTTCACTCTTTTGATAGTTTCAATTGCCCGTAACTTTTTTCTGAGATCTATTTCTATCTTTATTCAGGTTGCGTTTTAAAGGTAACATTTTTTACAAATTTTTTAGCATTTGGTGAAAAATATTGATACGATCGCATTCGCCTTAAGCATATTTTGAATGGTGTTCTGTCATGTATAAATTAGCAAAATAATTGGCATCGATCTGGAAAAATTTTGAGCAATTCTACTTATAATTTGGAAACTTTTTTCCATTTAATGTGCTATACAAAAAGTTTCAAGTTTTTGAGTTAAAAAATCATAAAAATTGAAGATTTATGAAAAAATTCAATATTTTAAAATTTTCAATTAATTCTAACTTTTGAACGATTGAATATTTTGCTTTGAAACTCACAATCAGTTGTATTTTGGAGCTAATTTGAAACTAGTAAAAAAATTTTGAGCAATTTTAAAATTTTGAGCTAAACAGTTGACATGAAGTTTCCCATATATAAATTTTTTACGATGCTTAGTTCACATGTTATAATTTGAAAAACAATATAATATGAAACAAGTGTTCTTGAAGTAAAAAAAAAATTTTTCAAAGAAATTTGATTATTGTTAAAGAAGATATCGCTAATTGAAAAGAAATCAATAAAGCCAATAAATCTTTTTCATTTTTGATCCGATTTTAATTTGCGAGTTTCATTGTATTCCTTGTTCAATGTCAGCGGAGGTAAAACCTGCAAAGTTATAAACAATTATTTTATAAAATTCAGTCACAAATCTAAAAGCAATTGCTTATAACTTTACAGGTTTTGAAAATTTTCCAATTTTTATATGGTTATTTCGCCCTGAAATTGAACAAGGAATAAAATAAGAACGTGCAATTTAAAATCGGATGAAAAATGAAAAAGATTTATTGGTTTTGTGGATTTCTTTTTTCAATTAGCGATATCTTCTTTAACAATATTAAAATTTCTTTGAAATTTTTTTTTTTACTTCAGGAACCCTTGTTTCATACTATATGGTTTCTCAAATTATAAAATGTAATAAAGTAAGCATAGTAAAAAATTTGTACATTTATATACATATATATCGCACCCGAGCCACCGTAGGCACTCGGCATGACGCCGATTTGGTCGCGGTTCGAGCGGATAGATACTGGCGAGGGGTATTCCCTCGTCTGTGCATCACGAGCCTTTGCAGCTTGCCTCCGCGCTCCTGACAGATATCAAGCTCCAGCAACACGTGACGCTTATCGTCAGCTGGGGAATCTGGAACCCGCCAGCCCGTACCTAGCTAGGTGAGCAGACGGCCGCTATCGTGCCCGCTCCAGCTGTCCAGCTTCACGCATCTATGCTGACACTGGCCTGCCCGTCCGCCTGGAACAATATACTCAGAAGGACGCCAGGCTTGAGAGATTTGGATTGCCAGACTATCATCGGGGCCAGGTGGACTGCGAAACTGTCAGTCAACGCGCTGTGGTCCGACTCCGTCTATAAACTTTTAAAGCGCGCAACACCGATTTATGAAGTACTTGGCCATCGGCAGCTCATCGTCATGAACCTCACCGTATTTATGTGACTGGCGAGAAATTACGCGCTCATCCCGATTCTCAGCGGAGTCGATCTCAACGCGCTATCCAAGCCCCCGTCCTGATGCCCGCCCAGCCGCGCACCCCGAGCTGTAACCGCTGAAGCACTTGTCGTTGGCCATATAAACGTAAACGACATATTCTCATCTTACGTGGCACTGCTCGAGATCGCGATTACCGAGAATAAGCTAGCCCCAGATACTAGCGACTCGCACCTTGACCTCGACGGATTTAATTTTTTTGCATCGATAGAGAGGAAATGAGCGGTGACGGCGCTGACCTCTACGTCCGTGAATGCTTCAGCTTTGCGAATCTTGGGAGGTCCGATCCGCACTACGTTAAAGCCCTGGAGTTTATAATCTGTGAGGTCAAACACGACCAGTTAAAACTACTAATCGCCGTTGTCTCCCGCAAGCCCCATGCTGCTTACACACTTCATTTCTTTAAATGAGCCTTCACATATCGATCATATTTCAACTAAGCTATTATTATCGGTGACATCTATGTCAATATGGACTACCTCGATTCGAACTCCCTTCACTTTGCCTCCTCCGACCCATCACTAGCTGTGGTATGGCTCCCATGCAGGGATCGATCTCTTCATCATCAAAACAAACGACAATGTACTCACTTTTACCAATAATCTGGTTAGAGTTGATGTAATTTAATATTTTCTATTTACTTCGTAATTAAAAAATTCAAAAACATTTGTAATTTAGAATTTAGCGATCTAAAATATTCTTTGTTAGTATAATGGCAAATTATATGCCACGATCTTACCTTACTTGGCTTGAACTCTACGCAATCATGCCCTAATTGGCTGGACTGCCGCATAATCTTGCCTGAATTGGCAGGTCAGCAGAACAATCTTGCCTTAAAAGTGGCTGGATCACTGAACGATCTTGCCTTCATTGGCTAGCTCTTTTCAAAGCTACAAAAACACAAATAGGCATTTCTTAGGGCCAAAAAATATATCCGGAAGACCACCTACGTTCTCGTCGTCAGCTACGGGGGTGCTTACACGTAGCACGAAAATATGCCCGAGAGAGGATAAGGAGAGGACCTCCTTATTATTAATCTTTGAGTCTGTGCAGTCATGTGCCTCAACTGGACCGGATCCGCAATGCCTCTTTTAATGTACTACTATGCCCCTAAGGGTCATTTAGACCCATAAAAATACATATCGTTAGTCAAGGTCAAATGTATAGTATGCCTTAAGAAACTAAAGTTGAACTTCAATGAACCTTGAAAATGAAGGTCAATGTCAAAATGAAGGTCGTAGTTTGATCAGCCCCTCGATACTCGACAATTTTTATTTAAGAGATTTTTCAGCTGTGTAATTTAAAATGGACTTAAGCCATCCAGGACCTCAATAAGTCTATGGAACCACAATTGCGCTAGTTGTTCAGAGAGCCTCTTTAATTTCCTGAAAGATTGTTCTCTTGAGTTTTTTATTCTTAAACCGCTTAGTTTTTGAGTCAAAGTCATTCTTGAAATACCTTATTAGTTCAAAAATGATCTTAGGCTCAAAACAGGGTCTTAAAATAAAGTTGGATACATGTTTGGACGGATTTTGAACCGTAGAATTCAAGTCTCCAATAAAACATAGTGGTCCCGATTTAAAAAAATAGACTTTAGCCACATGCGGCCTTACTAAGGATCTGTGCCAAAAATTCTCAATTGGAAGTCAAAAATTGCTAGTATGTAGTTTTGAAATGCATAATTTAGAAGGAAATAGAATGTACATTGAGAATATCGGTCTACATTTGAGATGTAATGCCGAAAAAGTTATTTGTAATTAATAAAATTATTTAATTTTTCTAAAAAATTACTACTTTTTCAAATCCGCATTTTTAAGTCAAAAATAACTCGTAAGTAGTTTTAAAAGATATAATTTAGAAGGAAACCGAATATAATTCAAGAATATTGGTCTCCATTTGGCATATCTTTAAAAAATTTAAAAAGAAAAATTATTTTTGAAAACAAAATTTTTACAAAATTGTTATTTTTTAAAAAAATAAGACCTTAAAGTCATCTATTTGACTCCAGAATTTAATCAGTTCTAAGTTAAGATATATCTAAGGTGTATGCGAAAGTTCAGCTAATTCCGTCCATTCGTTGAAGAGTTATGCCGGAAAAAATTTAGTTATATACATAAATACATACATATATACATACATACATGAGTCCGGACGAAGTCAGATCCAAGGTGGACAAGATCCGCAAGACCAGGGAGGAAAACCTGCTCATAGAACTTCGGAAGGATTAAGGTGGCTCATGCGATTTCTTATAAAAAAGCAGATACATCTTAAACTTAACAAATATGTTCTTTAGACATTAAACTTTCGATCTGTACTAAGAAAATTGTAGATCAACGACCAAATTATCGAAAAAACTGAGTTTATAAATAGGTACGTTTAACACATAACCTTATGGGAATGAACAGTTTATTGCTTCGTAGTAACTTGTAAAAAAGCAGTTTTTAATGTACAATATATGAAATTAAAGATTCTTTTGTGAAGAATCTAATGATATCATCAGAATTATAGGTTAACGACCAAACAAAAAAGATATTAACAATAAACGTAACAAATGTGCTACTGCGCATGCGCACTGCGACCAGTCATATAAATGTAGCGACAAATTAGCAAAGTTTTTACTTATTTATAAAATCTTTTTTTTGTTTGAACATTTAGAAGTTATTTACAATAAATTTACGTAAAATACGGTAACTTAATTTGGCAATAATAAAGAAGCCCCTTGCGGGGCCCTGACTTGATACGGCACCAAACGCATGAGCCACCTTAAAAGCTATAAGAGGTAAGTGGAGCTATCCGAAAAGCAGTAGGGGATGCATTGCTTGCAAGACCGATAATTCCAACGGTCACCATAGAGCTAAGAGACCTGGAGGAAATAACCACAGAAGAAGAGATCAGAGTACCTTTTACCGCTGACCTAGTAGAGTCAACTCCAGATCGAGTCGAAGTGAAGGCTCTCCGTGCAGGTCCAAGAGGGAACAAAGTGGCACTCGTAGTAGCACCAAGAGCCATACGACTGCAAAGGTGCTAAAGCCAGGCAAAGTTAGAGTCGGCTGGGTTAATGCAACAGCACGCAAAAAGAATCTAGTCATTATATGTTTTAAGTGCCTGGAATTCGGACACGTCACCGCGGAATGTCCCAAGGATATCCTTGAGAAGCTGTGCTACAGATGTGGAAAGCCAGGACATTTGGCCGCAGGGTGCGATAAGCCGTATACGTACCTTCATTGCGATGCTACTGGAAAACCCAGGGCCACAGAACGGGAGATGTTACATGCGCCGCTCTTCGAATAGCTAGAGAGAAGCTGGACCACCACCAAAACGGAAATGGCTAATTTCTTTAGCGTGAACATGATGTAGATCAACCTCAACCGGTCACGGGAAGCACAAGATCTTGCTATAAAGACCGCAAGGGAAAGAGAAGTAGGTATACTCGTTATCTCGGAGCAATACCGAGATCTCCGCGACGCGATGTAGTTTAAGAACAAGAGAGGCGAATGGGCAATATACGTCTGCAAAGACGAACACTACAGGGCCAGAGAAGTGATATCTGGCAATGGGTATGTAGGTGTGGCTCTAGAACAGCTGGCTATAATCAGTTGCTACGTCTTTCCGAACGTTGCGGACGTGCTGGTAGAGCTAGATCTTGCTGCGCTAGAGGAACACATCCGAAAGTGGAAGGGCCCACTTATCTTAACGGGTGACTTCAATGCCAAAGCAAGGGCATAGACAGGAGGGCCCTGGGATCCAAGAGGCAACCTGCTTGAAGAAATGGTGTGCGGTCTATAATCTGGTACAAGCAAACCAACATGGCGTGCACACTTACGAGAAGGGAATTGCTAGATCGGTCTTGGACCTGATATTTGCATCTCCGGAAGTCGCAAAAAACATGCCATCCTGGGAGGTGTTAGACGCAGTGTCGCTCAGCGATCACCGATATATATATATATATATATATATATATATATATATATATATATATATATATATATATGTGTGTGTGTGTAAACTAAAACCGGCGTTTTGAATGCGCGACGCCATTTTAGCAGGAAACTATAGCAAAATCCCATGTGTAAGATGAAGACAGGCGATCGCGTGACTAAAGAAATAATATCCCTATATATATTGACTTTTTGAATGCCGCATTCAAAACGTTAGTTGATTGCATTTTTAACATGGGAACATATAGAATCTATAGGAAGTTGCGCATTCAAAATTATTATTTCTGGGACATGGTGTTAGTCCCACACCCCAAGGGTCCATTATTTCTTTAGTCAAGTGTATTGTCTCAACTCTGGAAAAAGAAACTCTAGGTCCCGGAAATAACAAGTATAGGTGTTTATATATATATATATATATCGACGAAACTCCTAGGGAAGCAGAACCAACGGGGAAAATACAAAACGAAAGGAGGATGGTCCCTCCAAAGGATGAACCACGACAAATTCCTACAGCAAATTAGCGCAGCTATCTTGGATGTTTCTGCTACTGCAGAAGAAGCAGCAGAAGCACTTACGAGGGCCATAGCGGATGCGTGTGATGCATGGATGCCACGTAGGCCATCAACCTACCACAGGAAATCAGCCTCCTGGTGGAACGAGGAGTTGGCGGGACTAAGGAGTGAGTGCAAAAAATGTAGAAGGGACTTCTAGAGAGCTAGGAAAGCAAATAGGCTAAACGCGATAGAGGAGCACGAGGCATACAAGGAAGCCAGGTAGATGCTCAGAATAGCTATCCCTAAATGCAAAACGGAGAGCTGGGAAAACCTCATCGAGACGATCAACGATACATGGGGCCTACTCTACAAGACCGTGATGGATAAACTCCGGAGGTCGCAACGATCAAACGTGCCGGAAGACGAAGAATGTCTGCGGAAAATTGTGGAAGTACTATTCCCAACGGGAGAGCCTACGACTAGCTTCCCAAACTAAGAACACAAACAAGCAGGAGAGCCATTCAGCCCCCAAGAGCTGAAAGCAGCAGCGAGCAGACTATCCCCTGGCAAAAGTCTCGGACTAGACGGAATTCCGAACGAAGTGGTGCGCCTGACAGCAAAAAAGAATCCCCAGATGCTAATGAGCATCTTTAGAAAATGCCTAGAGAAATTTTCCCCGACAGATGGAAGAGGCTACAATTGGTCTTGATACCCCAGAGTACTCAGGCCACCGCCACTGATCCTTCATCATTTAGACCATTGGGAATGATTGACTCAGCGGGCAAACTGTTCGAGAGGCTTATTGTCAATAGAATGGAGAAGGTGTGCGAAGAAGAGGACAACGAGGGAATCTCCGCAGCCCAGTTCGGATTCCCCAAAGGGCTGTCAATCCACCACGCATTGAAGAAGGTAGAAGAGAGAGTCTCGGAGGCTATTCACGAACTACCGAGTCCGGGAGTATTCTGCTCCATAATAGCACTAGACGTCAAGAATGCGTTTAACTCTGCTAGTTGGGAGTGCATTTACCAGTCTTTGGCAGCAAAGAAGAAAATGCCCCAATACATTCTCAGGATTATAGACAGCTATCTAAAGGATAGAAAACTAACAGTAGTACCGAGGAAGGCAGAATAGTTACAGATCTATCGGCGGTCATACCGCAAGGATCGATAAAGGGGCCCTTCCTGTGGACCCTCATGTATGACAAGCTAGTGAGGATGAAACTACCGAACGGGGCATCGCTGATTGGGTTCGCCGACGACTTGGCCCTACTAGTTGTGACAGAAAAAGCATGGTTAGTGGAGATAATTGCTAACGAAGCCCTCGATTTGATCGCTGAATGGCTAACCAGTAGATTTTTGCAGCTAACACAGCGCAAATGTGAGACGAGACGATCTTGATAATACGTCGAAGGAAGTACGAAGCTCCCTCGTTTAAGATCAATGGGGAAGTAATCCCTGTCAAACAGGAGATAAGGTACTTTGGAGTTTGGCTAATTAAAGCAAATTAAAGAAAGAAGACCTATAGAACAGATAACATATGCTGGTGCTGTAACACAAGAAAAGAGGTTAGTAAGCCACGTGCAGCCTATCATTATACAAGCTAAGATACATGATATGCAAAAGAAAGCATATAATATAGTAGTGAACAGGCTACTGAATGATATAATACTACCACTTGGAAAAATAAATGAAAATAAAGATGGTACTTTTATAATCAAATGTGCAAACAAAGAAAACGTACCGCAAATGGAGGAGTTACTGAAAAATAAAATATTAGAAGTGTATATTATTAGTGTGATTATTAGTGATTAATATAAATAATAACATGCAAAGGGACGCACTTGAAGAAGACATAAATCATAGAAATTTTGAAGGAACAGATTATTTCTATACTCTGGAGCATATATTTGAGAATAAGAAAAAAGAAACGAAAAATGCCATAATAACAATATCAGCTGAGACATACACATTCATATAGAATAACAATTACAAATTATACATAGTCAAATGAGTTTTTCGTCCTTTCAGACTGCTCGCAATTCAACTTTGATAGGTTCTTTGTATATGTAATGAAACACGTGGATTCTTTTGAACAATTAAGTATTTTATTATATTAATTTACTATCAGTCGACGTTTCGGAATCATTGTAGGATTCCCTTTTCTAAACACGCCACAGAAACACGTCACAGAATTAATTTTGAAAAGATTAAAGTTTCGGATAAAGAAATTAAGAAAGGTAAAAGAGAATTTTCAGAAATGATCCACATTTATAATACAAAAAATACTATGAATAGAATCGCTGATACTATTAAGTTGAAAAATGATTATAAGGCTTCCATAGATATTATCAATAACGTAATTAAAGATAGAAAAAAACAGTTAGTTCCTAGAGGGTCGAGTTCTCGTTTCTGAGAAGTCGGGGTAGCACGATGGTATGAGCGATGTTGAGGTTGTGCTACTTAGTTGCTGCGTATACGCATGTGTGTGCGGCGAAGAGGAGCGCCAGGAGCCTTTCTACTCGCTATGTTTCTTGGATGCTTTGTAGTAGCGGGGCGATCCACGGACACTGCAAGCGGCGCACCGCCTGTACTGTTGTGTCCCCCCCCCCCCCCCCCACTCGATTTTTGGGTATAAATAATCCCCTGCGATGTCACCTATCCGCAGTCCTTCCTTGATAGCTCTGTTGGCTACCATCCGGGGAAAACTAGTAGCTTGACAACGGATCAATGTATCCCAGTTCCTGTCAGTTTTTAATTTTTCGAACATGGTTTTGTTTTTGATTTGGTAAGTTCATTTCACAATTCGTGCGGTTCATGATTATTTGAAATTTACATTCAGCCTTCTAATCATAATTTTTTCGATTTAATTACAGTGCAAATATGACTTACGTTAGAAAGAAAATGTTGAGAGAGCTACGTATTCAATCTTTTTGTATTGACGAGCAACTACATTGCTATGAAATTGGGCGTATGTGTTAGTGTTTGGGAATTCAGCAATTTGAATTCCCGCGGTTCCACTCAGCTCAGCTCGACTCACGGCGCAGCCACGGCGCGGCAGCACCTCGCGGCGTCTCGGCGGAACAGCTGAGACGCTATACCGATTCGTGCAGTATAGTCGCGAGATTGCTATCTTTCTCACACTCTCATATGCAAATATGAGAGATATTAATTTGATTACGGTGTAGTGAGACAAATTCAAGGAAGAAGACGGAAGTGGATCAAGGACTCGCTCTCTCTGAAACCAGCCTTGCCACGAGAAACATCTCTCCGCTGTGCACCTGCTATCGTAATTCGGAAAACTCTCAACGCAAATTCACTGGATCACTCACTTGGGACTCTCATCACTTTTACATTCTCGCTCAACCATCACACATCAAAAAGCATCTCCGATTAATATAATCGCTGCTCCTGCCAGGTAACATCTCTCACTCCATACTTCGTTGGCAAACCCACTTGTTGGCCATTTTGAACGCCATTACTTCGTTGGCAAAACTCAAAGCAACAAATCAATAACATTTGTTTGCTGGTTATACTAGTTCATCGTGCTGAGCCGAGAAAGAAGAACTTCATTGGACAGACTCACTCATAAGGATCGGACACACTTATCTCATTTAAATCATTGCAGAAAACTCAACAGGTTAGTAATCCCTCATATGGGATTCATACTATAATACAGTAATTGCCTCACTGAATTACACTCACTAAGTGGACATGATTTAGCATTCATGTCAAAGTGTAATGAAACCAGTAAAGAAAACTCAACAAACAGTGCTACGATAATCTCACCTCTTTTATTCATGAATAATCTCAACCAACCGGTTAGTCACTTAGACTTCATTTAATAAAATATAGTGAATTTAGAAATCATTTATCGTTCAATCACCTTTATTTAATATTGTATTCTACTAGTCATCAAAATAGTTTATTTTTATATTCTTGTTAAAACCAGTGTAATTTAATGTAATTATTAAGGCCAATTATGACTGTGAACAATATAACATGAAGTTTATATATAAATCGTGTTCGACTCAACTTATTTCATCACCCACAGCATGTTACTCATTTAAACTTATGGAATTCTCAAACAGTTAGTTAATTTAATTAATTAGGTAAGATTTGTGCTGTGGTATTGTTTGTCATTATAGTGGCGCAATTAGATCATACGAAATACATCGTTGTTTTCTAGTCTTTGGAAAAGGGAATCCTACAATGATTCCAAAACGTCGACTGATAGTAAATTAATATAATAAAATACTTAATTGCTCAAAAGGATCCACGTGTTTCATTACACATACAAACAACCTATCAAATTATACATAGGTTATCATGTTGTCGTGCTTAGGATGAATTCAACATAAGACCTTGTTTCAAGTGTAGTAGAATTGGCCATAGAGGAAAAAAATGTAAAAACGAAAATGTTTGCCTACGTTGAGCGGGTGGTCACCTTACAAAAGATTGCCTTGAAGAAAACAAAATTAAATGTACCAATAGTTGCTATGGAAATAACAAAATACAATCTAATAAGAAACACTGAACATATAGCTACGGATACAGAAAAATGTGAGTACCTAAATCATATAATTAATCCAATTACAATTATCCAATTGCATCAAATATACCAATATTCCTGGGATTTAATGGAAATCTTCTTTACCAAGTAAAATCTAATGATAAGGCAACTAACGAAAAAGTTACGAACACAAATGTCATTGACAAGGAAACTAACTTAGCTACAATCAATAAAACAGTAAACTAACAAAATCAACAAGACATATAAATACAATAATGAATTTAGAATGTGAACTTGGTGATAAATATGAAACAATCTTATTTAATAGTGAATCCACAAACAATTTTATGAATATTCATGATTTGTCAAAATTTTTCGTCAACATAAGAGGCTTACAAACAAATAAAAAAAATCTTGAAATCTTTATGCAAAACTTTAAAACCAAGGCAGATATAATAGTTTGTGCAGGAACAGGCTTTTTACAACACCATGAATTGTATAATCTAAATGACTACAATTATGAGATGTACTACAATTATAGTTATATAAATAAATCAGATGATGTAGTTGTGTACATTAATAAACAGATTAACACAACGCATGCCACCGAAGAGGTAGGTAGAGTAAATTTTCTCAATATTACTATAAATCTGAAAGAAGGAGGAAAATTGAAAATAATATTTATATAGATGTCACGATAAAACCAAAAAAAATTTGTTGAAAATTTACTTATATTTTTAAAAAGTAATAAAATTATAAAAAATCACTTTTTAATTGGTGATTTCAATATTAATTTGATGAACAATGACCAAACAACTACAGAGTATAAAAATGCTTTACTTCAAATCATAGTTTCTTGATGAAATTTTGTACGTATATTGTCTATGGGGCGTTTCACGCCAATTCTCCCAGACCGCGTAGCGGGAGCGTAAACCTTACCTTTTGAGCGCGTGTTTATAGTAACAAAATGTATCTATGAAATAAACCTTACATACGCTTTCGACGTATTTTTTCGTCAGCTTTCCGATGGTGACCTTTATTTTTGATAATTTTTACATTTTATATATATTAAAAAGTACCCCTTTAATATCTTTTTTCATGATCTAGATCGAAAGCTGAGGTTTTTTACATAGAAATAGCTTTCTCCCCGTGTGGTCTTTTTTCGTATGTTCGAGAAATCAAACCGTGAAGACAGTCAATGCCGCGCGCGGACGCGAGCTTATGCGGCCGGGCGATTATTAGTTCGAACCGCTAGGTGGTTGCAAACTGGATAACCAACCATAACTTTTGTTTATCTGAGTTTATAATAAGCACCCAAATTTCATCGAATTCATCCCGTGAATTTTTCACAATTACTTTATAGTACAGATTTCGATTAAAAACAGCAGTATTCGTTGATTTTTCCATTATATATAATAAATTCTCATTTGAAATTGAGGTCTGAAAATCCATCGCATAAAACAAATCACCCGAAAAATGTTAAGTTGGTAGACTTTTCTCAATATTTAAGAGAAAAATATCCCACGTACCTATTGGTGCAAAAATCTGTATAAAATGTAAAATAGAAATTTCTAATCTCGAAACTCAAGAAAAAATGAATCAAACTGTAGTGATCATTATGATAAAGCAGGCATTGCAGTTCTTGAGCAAATAAAAGAAAAGTTTTTAAAATCAAAAACTGAGCAAGAAAGAATTCTCTTGCTCACTCTGGCTCCGAAATTTTGGAGTCGTAGGGATCTCATGAGACAATTCCGTTGCTCTGAGTGGGAGACTAGAGCCAAAAATTTAGTTGCTGAACATGGTATTCTAACATCGCCAGATGAAAAGAAAGGAAAGCTATTTTCTGTTGAAACTGAAAATTTAATAAAACCTTTTTATGAACGTGATGATGTAAGTCGACTAATGCCGGGCATGAAAGATTTTATATCAATTAAACAGGATGATGGCAATTGAGTCCATGTTCAGAAAAGATTACTACTTAGTAATTTGAACGAGTTATATGCTCAATTTAAAAAAGAACATGAAAATGTTAAAGTATGGTTCTATAAATTCACTCAATTTTAACCGCGCACTGTGTATTAGCAGGAAGTAGCGGTACACATATTGTGTGTGTATGTGTACATCATGAGAATATGAAATTGATGATTAAGGGAATCAATTTAGAGTACTTAACAAAAGATACAGAGTTTCGTTTAAAAACTTATCATTATTGCATTCAGGCAATTGTGTGCACTAATTCTTCAACAGGATGTTTTATGGGGGATTGATTAGATTGTCCAAATACAAGAAGACTAAAAGAAATTAATTCTTTTGCTGATAATTACATATACGAAGTACAATTTGAAGTGTGGATGCAAACTGGTCGCTGCTGAATAGTCTCACAAACTATAAATACTCATGAATATTTAGATTTATTATGTGAAATATTGATGAAATTGAAAATTCATGATTACTTTGCGAAAAAACGGTCTCTTTTCATCAAAGACCTACAGGGAAATATATTGGACGGAGAATTCATAATCTCTTTTGATTTTGCAGAAAATTATTTGTAATTCAAAATTCAGCTCAATTATTTCACTGGAATAATAACCAAGCAACTATATTCACAGTTGTAATCTACTTGAAATAAATAATAAACTTGAACATTGGAGCTTAGCTATTATATCTAATAATCTCAATCACGATATTGTTGCAGTTTACCAATATCAAAAAATAATTATGAATTATTTGAAAATGGAATTTGAACCTAAAAAAATATATTACGTGTCTGATGGAGCAGATCAGCATTTCAAAAATAAAGGCAATTTTTCAAATCTCCTTTTCCACGAGAAAGATTTCGGAATTCCAGCAAAGTGGTATTTTTATGCTGTCGCACATGGTAAAGGCGCATGTGACGGAATCGGCGCTAATTTGAAACAAGGTGCAAGGCGCGCAAGTTTACAGCGTTCGTCAAAGAATCACATTCTTACGGCAGAAGATCTTTATCATTGTGTGAAAAATTATTGTAAAGAGACTAGAGTATTCTTTAGCGAAAAAGCAGTGTATGAGAAATTAGTATTAGAATTAAAGCCAAGATTTGATAACGGTGTAGCAATACCTGGTAAGGTAAACTATCACGCATTTATTTCCACTGCAGAGAACACGCTGAAACTAAAAAAAGTTTCACTTGCTTCTGAATATGAAATCTTGCCGAAGATAAAAGAAGAAAAGAAATGTGCTGCGATGAAAGTGAAAGCCAAGGCAATTGTAAAAGGTACCAAAAGAAAGGCTAAAGAATTAAAATAAGAAAAAAAGTTCAGCTATAAAGACAATTAAGAATAGGAATGAAAATATTGATAAAGGAAATATAAAGAAAAAATCAACGTAAATATGAGTACTTCTATAGGAAGCTATAGCATAAATCGAATCGCCGCGCAGCCGCATAAGTTCGGACCCGCGCGCTGGATTATCACTGCCGTATTGTGTTCACAGTTTAATACCTAAAAATGTCAAGAAAGGCATTTTTTTTACATTACTAAAAAACATTATTAAAGATATAATTTGTAGACACAACCTATTTTGACGTAAAAACATAAAATGTATCTTTTCAGTCTTTTTCTTATAGTCTAGATTGAAAGATCAGGGTCTTTTTACATCGAAATAGCAATTTTCCAGAAGAGCCTTTTTTATATTTTCGAGGTATTAAGCTGCAAACACGTACCGAAGCGCGCCCGGTCGCATAAGCTCGCGTCCGCGACATATTTCTATGTAAAATCACCTGAGCTTTCGATGTAGACCATCAAAAAAGATATTACAGGGGTACTTTTTGAGATATAACACATTTTATGCTTTTTTAGGTTAAAATGTAAAAATTATCAAAAATAAAGGTCACCATTGGAAAGCTGACGAAAAAATACGTCAAAAGCGTATGTAAGGTTTTTTCATAGATACATTTTGTTACTGTAAACACGCGCTCAATACGTAAGGTTTACGCTCACGCAACGCAGCTTGGGAGAGTTGACATGAAACGCTCCCTATACATACCACATATACTGATGGAAAGAGTGGTTTAAGAAAAATGTGCGATTCATTTGCGAAGAAATTTTTTCATTACATTTGACTCTAATGAACATTCTTTAAGAGTTAAGGAATATTCATCAACTGTGAATACTCGGACTCGTTTTATGGTAGACGTTGCGAATCATTACTGTAAAGTAATCATTTCTTGAATTTTAATAAATCGCTGTTATATTTGTAAAATCTGTTTTATATTAAGGTATTAACGATGTATTCAAAATATTACAAGATTGTTACATTATAAATGTTATGTAACTGCTTATTAACTTGTAAAACTACTTTTTACAATAAATGAAATACTAATACAAATACTTATACTAATATACAGCCCACGCCCACACCCATGCACGCTCGCACACATCCATACGGACATTTTCTAAAAATAGAGTTTTTCGATTCCAAATATGCTAATCAATATTTCTAACACATTTTCTCAAATTTTTGTTTTATTACCACAAAGCTGACTCTAGCAGGAAACAATAACAAATTATTACTTTTAATTGTTACTTTTTAATTTTTGAATTTAAAACAGAATTTATTGATCAAAAGTATCATGTAGATTAAAAACAATTGAAGAAAAGGTGTCTTACTTTCGTAAAAGATCAGCTTTTATGTTTATAAAAATATAGATGATTGTTTACGTACTTTGTAAGCAATCCGCGTTCAGGAGATCTTTGCACTTCTCGTGGCACTTAACACCACACTCGACGCATCTTACCCCTTGCCGTGCTATTCCCCAGAGTAGACCTTCGCACTCGTAACAATATGTAGGTGATGTTGCTGTCCACGTAATGAAATTATGTGGAGTTGTTGATGATATCGGATAGATCATTGCCTGTAGCGTCTTTTTGTAGACGTGCATCTTCTATTTAGAAAATATAATAAAATTAGTTATAGCAAATCTTTATATGTAAATATTACAATATATATTACATTTATAATATTTTATCAGTTATCTATGCATACGCGTAAGTTATAGAGACCACACTATGTACGTCAAACAACCGCAAATATTTTAGAATGCAAAATATTAATACGTATATTCTTTTCAGAAATAAAATGTATTGGCAATAAATTATTTCATACTCTACATTTTGATCACTTTCTTAGTCAACAATATAAAGTTTATTAACAATTTAATGTGATAAAATTGATTTGCAGCTCAATAGGGTGCTGGTTCGCCCCGTGGGAGCTAACATGGGACCAATGAAAGATAATGTAAATTCATACAAATGTGGCATCACACATGCCGAGAAGGTGTAAAACGTAAATTATTCATTGCTATTAAAAACATAGTAAAAATTCAAAGTATATAATTGGATTGAATAAGCGAAAATTGAGAATGTGAAGCACGTACTTAGTTTAAGTAAGTGAAGTTTGGGAGAAGTAGAGTAGTGGCTTAATCCGTAGGAAAATAAATTTTATTTTCAACTATACTATAATGGCCATTTTATATACCGAATACTATTCGGTTTATAATGAAAAAAACATATTGACCCGATTTTCAGAGTCAAAAGGTGGCCACGGTCTAAAGTGGAATAAAATACTATATGCAACACGGGACAAAAGTAGATTTTTCTCGCAAGTGATTACTGCCCTCGAGAGAATATTTTTCCCTCGGGTAATTACTGCCCGAGCTTCCCTCCTACCCTCGGCAGAAACATTCTCGCTCAGGCAGTAAACCTACTTGCAGAAAAAATCTGCTAGTTTCGCCCCTTATTGCATAATCTACATGACACAGGGTATAGAGAATAAAAAAACATTGAAAAATACAGTACAAAACCTAATTACTAGACCTACCTACCAACGAAACCGAAATTATACGTTAATATTTAACCAACAAACCACTTATGACCACATAAACCCAAAACACGCAGTTCCATGAAACTACAAATATATAACCCACAAACTCATAAACGCAAAATCCATAAACCTGACACCAACAATCCCGAAGTTCACGAACCCAAAAACCACAAACGAATCTGTGGTCCAAAAACCACAAAATGTCCTAGAGCTTTTATAATCATGAATCATTATTTGTTTTTTTGTTAATTGACTAGTGGTTTAATTCACCATTGGTTGTCAATATTTATAAAAACGAAAAACATCATCGCGCGAGATAACGCCTTTTTGAACTGGATTCCGAAATAAAGGCATTTTGGACCGACTATCGAGATAACGCCTTTTATTACCGGCTTCCGGAACATGCCTTTTTCAACCGGATTCCAAGATAATGCTTTTCTATGCGGAAGCGATGATATATAAGTAGACATGTTTCTCGGAATTTTGCTTAAAATTTTTCTTTTAATTCTCGAATTATTCTTATCGCCCTCTATATTACACTATTTTGAAGGTTTTGTCGATCTTTTAGGGCCAGGTGAGTTATGTATTAAGAACTCCAATTTTGCTTTTTAAACAAAGCGACGTTTCGTCAGCATTGGTGTCCTGACTTCATCAGGATAGAAAATTATTAAACGCAGTTACACCGAAAAATTACAACGAAGATTTACAGCAACCTGTTTTTACAAATTATTTAAGAAGATGATTACCTTTTTTCCCTAATTGTTAGTTAACAACATTATTAACCCATCGAGAATTTGACAAATATTCTTGCTACAACGCGGTAAATCAGTGATGGAGTGTCGTTTTAAAAAGTATTAAATTCGGAAACGAGTATTTATAGTCACAACTGCAGCTATCAAACGTAAACAAAGCAAATATGACACATAGATACACAGATATACATTGCCTTACTAGTTTTTAAATTTAGATGCTCTTAGTATCTGGAAATAGGCTGTGTTTAAGGAGCGAATATCTTCTTTTTTGTTAATGATATGTTTGTTCAGTTTAATGTTAATCTTTTCAGAAATTAGTCTCTGAGTCAAGAATTTTAACGTTTTCCCAAGCAAACTCGTGTTTCAAAGTTTCTTGATATGTATTCACAACGTTTACTACATTTTTCTTTGTCATATTTTTATTTACATGCGTTTTTAGTGCTCTTTTCGTTTCTTCGGTATAGCCAGCTGGGCAGTCTTTACAATGAAAGTGATACACTACGTTAATGTTTACAAATTTGTTGGTACTATCTTTTCACAGTTTTATCATAGAACTTGAAGTATTTTTAATTATTGGAACTGTTGATATGGCATATTTTCTAAATATAGGTGATGGATTGTGATAACTGTATGTAAATGGTAATGCAATATTGCTTATTTTTGATTTATTGGTTTTGTCGTTATTTTTAGATGTACTATTGTATTTAATTTTATTTAGGCATATTTTTATATTTCTAGTGATAAACTGATTTAAATATCCATTATCATGTAACAATCGTTTCACAATTTTCAACGTTTCCTCGTGGAAACGAGAGTTCATTTTATTTTATTGTAAATCCCGTACACCAATTTAATTATTTATTTTTATATTTTTATACTAATATAGATTAGACAATATTTTACGGCATTTCAAAATACATATAAGTATAGATGTTTTTCCTTAAAAAGTCTATTCAAACAGATAAAAAAATTGTTCTTTTCGACCCGCATGCGGAAGTAGATTATTTACCTCATATGCCGTTGTTCCTATTTTAAATAATCTACTTACGTACTAGTCTCGAACCGTATTTTACACCACGACCGCTCAAAAATCATATTAAAGTTGCAATTTTGAGATTAGAGTGGTATTACGTGTGGATACACGTACGAATATGAAAGAACGAAATGGGCAAGGCGTCCGATTACAATATGACGGCGATTAGCAGAAAGTCGAGCGGTGACGGCCATGGCTTGATGGTAGCGTTTCTGACTCGCGAGTCGGCGGCTCTAGTTTGATCACAGGGTCCGTCACTTTTTACTATTAATAAGTTGCGAGAGCTCACTCGTAACAGTGGTATAAAGAAAATTTTTTCATCTTAAATATAGTAAGCTCTTTAAGTCATATCATTTAAATTTTTTTTGTTTTTTTATCAAATCTTTGATTTAGATTCAAAATAACATAAGGTAACAGTACCGATACATTGCCAACAAAAATCGTATACCAATAAGTGGCCGCATGCATAAAAATATTCTCTGTATCTCTAAATTACATATATGGCCGATTCTCTGTCAAATCGAGAGGTCAAAAATCAATCTTCTTAAAACTCACGGAAAATGTTCTGCTACTTATTCCGGATGTCCATGAATTTTTCAGATTTTTTTGACCAATAGGTTTCGACATATAAGAAGCAAAAATTGAATTTTCATGTTATTTTGCATTTCTATTGCAATTTCAATTGATAATTATTCTGCGAAGGTTTTATAATAATTAAAAAATTTTTTACAAAAGTTAGGAAATTTTCTGACTAAAAGGAAGAAGAAATCATTAATATTGTATATTTGTGCGAATATCATAATATTTCTTTAAAAACCTTAAATTGAGAAAAAGAAGACCGATCAGACTTTCGACTTCCAAAAAATTTCTGAAAGTTGGTTATTTTATGGTAAAGCTGCTCCCGCTCCCCTTATAATGAATAGAAACTTTGCTTTCTTGAAAAAAATTGAAAACTGATTTTTTTTATGGAAAACCCAATTTTTTCCGTTTACGATGCACCTAAACTTTAAGAGATGGGCATAACCTTTTAACTAATTAAACGTTGAGTGATTTTAATTGAATCTAGTAACTTTTAAAAGATTTACATAATTCAAGTTATCCATCGCTCATTTATTTTGAGACAATCAAATGTTTGCCCTGGACCGACATATAATCACCTAATCAACTTATTTTTACTTATGTTTTTAATTGTTCGTAAAGAAATTGCATTGAAAGGGTATTAACATTGGACATCAGACGAACTATTTTTTTATTCGTCGTTTATTAAGTCGACGTTTCGAGAGTATTTGTGACTCCCCTCTTCAGGGCTACAATATATCACAAAGAGAGACGTTAATTATTGTTATTTTGAGAAACATATGGACGTTTGAAGATGTAGATTAAAGAAAATACCATTAAATATACGAAATCACCACATGGTTCGTCGAGTTTCGATTTTATTATCCAACATTTCTAAATGGTAAAGAACCGACCAAAATACTGAAGAGAATATCGTAAAAAATGTGACTATGATATTTAAGAGATTGGATTGAAATGAAATAAAAAACCAGACTTACGCAAGTCCACCTGTACCACATACATTGCCATGTCAAGGATGTGCTTTTACACCAAAAGTGTAACCACGTACCCGTCGAATAGCACTGGGGAGAGATATACGTGTAAGGTTTGAGGGAAGTTCGTGGAAATGTGGGACTCAAAAGGAGGGGGGGTGGGAGAGGAAGAGGTGGGAGATCCGTGTGTTGCGCCGACACAGGCAGACCGAGAGAGCATGTATCCATTAGATAGGAGAGGAGTCCGCACATTCGTAGATATTAATACGACTCGCGAAACACTTCTTCCTTAACGTACTATCATAATTCCACCATGCCAGCGCGGGTAGAGTATTAGTAATAAAAGGACGTAGCCACAAGGTACAGTACAAACACGCAGATTTTATGTCACAATGCAATATTTCTTTATGAGATCACGGTTTTTTTTGTAGGAGTTTTTTTTAGAAAATTGGTGTCCTCGTTGCAGTTAAGAGTGTTGTCATGGTAGTGGATGTCAATCATTTCAGAAAAGGATCGTTTGAAGAAATTCTTTTCTTTGTCTAGGATTTGAATCCTATCAAAGTCAATACAGTTTCCTGTTTCCTCCACGTGTACTGCAAGTGCAGAGTTGTGCGAGCAATTGTTTACGGATCTAATATGTTCTTTGGTCCGTATGTTGAGTTTTATTTTGCTCTTGCCTATGTATGTGGAAACATATTCTCGGCAGTCAATTTTGTAAACAATGCCATTCGTGTCAATGTTATTAAGGCGGTCCTTCCCTAATGTAATCATGCTATTGAATTTATTTATAGTCCGGTGTATTGGGATTATTTTGGATAATAAGACTCGGGTGGTAATACTATCAACTTATTTGTTCATTAAAATAAATAACGACGTTTCGGCCCGTACAGAACGACGTACGTTACAAGGCCCTCATCAGATTCCAATTCCTAAAAGTTAAGATACATGTAAATTCAAACAAATGTTAAACAAAAATCACGTATTATTACAAACTTACAGTTATTTTTACAAAAACAATACGGCAACACGCAAGATGGTACAGCTATTCCAGAATCAGTATTCAATGTTTTAAAATTGGGCGGAACTTTTAATTTCACTAGTAATATTGACGCCCGATCTAAATTTGAATTTTTTAAATCATTAGAATCTGGATTATGTTTTTTAGAATTTAACACTGATAAATTAAGAAATAATATTTTAAAATCCTTTGAGAGTTTTTTAAAATCTACCAAAAAACAAAGTTTCTTCGACAGCAAGATGATAAATGACATTGAAAATACTAATTATTTTCTTAAACAAAAAAAAAAAATTTACTGGTGACAAAAGTAGATAACGGAAACGCCATAGTCATTCTAGATAAAAATACATATATTGACAGTGTTGAAAAACAACTACAGAATGATAAATATTACAAAGAATTGTCAAAGAACCCCCTCAATAAATTAATTAGAACTACAACAGCATTTGTAAAGCGTTGGTACAATTTAGGCATTTTTCAAGACTATGAATTTGATCTAAAACAAACGGAAAATAATAAAACTAATCTTGCAAAATGTTACGGTTTAGTTAAAGTACACAACACTGGACATCCTATACGTATTATTGTTTCCGCCGTTAATTCTCCGACATACAATTTATCTAAATTCTTGACAAAAGTTTTCATCTCAAAGAAAGGATAGATTCATTTGTTATACCTCCAGGATACACACTAATTAGTTTAGCTGTGGTTAGTTTATTCACTAATACAAGCAAGGAAATTATTATAAAATCAATAGAAGATAATTGGAAATATTTCCGCAATAAAATAAATCTTTCTTGTAAAGAGTTTTGTGAAGGTATTAACATAGTCCTTGACTCTACTTTTTTCCAATTTAATGACAAATTTTATAAACAAACATTTGGATCTCCAATGGGAGGTCCTGTAAGTCCTGTCTTGTGTGACTTGGCTATGAGACGCTTGGAGGAACATTGTCTTAATAAACTAAGTTTTGATGTACCTTTATACTTACGCTATGTAGATGACATTCTAATATGTATTCCCATTTGTTTAATTGATGAAACTTTGAAAGTGTTTAATAACTTTGACAGTAACCTACAATTTACAGTGGAAACCACAAATAATAATGAAATTAGTTTTCTTGATTTGAAGTTCATAATTCAAGATAATAATTCAATAATTACTAACTGGTATAGGAAACCTACTCATTCTGGTCGTTACTTAAATTTTAATTCACAGCATCCTTTATTTAAAAAAATCGCAATAGTCTACACATTAGTAGATTACAGTATCAAATTGCCCGACGTTAAATTCCACAGTGAAAATCTGGAAATATCAAAAAAATTCTTACTAACTAATAATTACCCACATAATTTTATTAATAAATATATAAAAAAAAAGATTACAAAAAATATACAATTACGCAGCTTCAAATCAAGTTATTTTCAGTAATAAAAAATTGATAGTTTTACCTTATTTTCAAAAATTTGACTCTATTATTAAGAGAATTTTTAACAAAAATAATATTAATGTAATTTTCAAATCCATTGATAAATTCTCGAGATTTATTCAATTGGGAAAAGATCGAATGTGTCACATAGACAAGTGTAACATTGTTTATAAAATAAACTAATAACTGCAAAGCTTGTTACATAGGCCAATCTTCCATGCATCTCAACACTAGAGTAAAGTATTTTAGAGAGAAAACAGCTTTAGTAGAACATATTAATGAAACAGCACACTCATTTAACTTTGATAAGGTAAAAATACTTGAGACAGAAAATAATAAATTCAAGCGATTGTTCTCTGAAATGCTACATATTCATGTTAATGCGAATAATATTAATAGAATGTTAGACACAAACAATTTAAAATTTTGTTATAAAAATTTCCTTAATAATAATGTTTAGTATTTTGACTATTAAGTTTAGAAAGCATAGTAGTTCGTTAATTTTATACGTAAGGCGAGACAGATACAAGTATTGTGTTTATGCACATACACACTCATATGTAACCAAACATATATAAGAATATAACGCGACAGTGAAGCTTGTATTCACCGCTCTACCATCTAGCATGTTGCCGTATTGTTTTTGTAGAAATAACTGTAAGTTTGTAATAATACGTGATTTTTGTTTAACATTTATTTGAATTTACATGTATCTTAACTTTTAGAAATTGGAAACTGATGAGGGCCTTGTAACGTACGTCGTTCTGTACGGCCCGAAACGTGGTTATTTATTTTAATGAATAAATATGTTGATAGTTTTACGACCCGAGTTTTATTATCCAAATTAATCTATGGGTATCACTAGAGTCATTTAATCATTAAGTATTGGGATTATATTGTGTGTGTGTGCGCAGAATGCGATTAATTTTGGGAGTTAGCTGTTTTATGTATAGAAGTATGTTTTTTGGTTTAAGGTATATGGCGCGATTATTATTGCTAGTTTGTAAGTTTTTGTTTTTTATAACTTCGAGCCTCTTTTTTACGTATTTATCGATTATTTTTTCGGGGTAGCTATTGCATAATGGACAAATACGTAAAAAAGAGGCTCAAAGTCATAAAAAAACTTACAAACTATCAATAATAATCGCGCCATATACCTTAAACCAAAAATCATACTTCCATAGATAAAATACCTAACTCCCAAAATTAATCGCATTCTACACACACACACACACACACGCACGCACGCACGCACGCACACACACACTATAATCCCAATACACCGGACTATAAATAAATTCAATAGCATGATTACATTAGGGAAGAACCGCCTTAATAAGCTTGGCATGAACGGCATTGTTTACAAAATTGACTGCGGAGATTGTGTTTCCACATACATAGGCATGAGCAAAAGAAAACTGAACATGCGGACCAAAGAACATATTAGATCCATAAAGAATTGCTCGCACAACTCTGCACTTGCAGTACACGTGAAGGAGATAGGACACTGTATTGACTTTGGTAGGATTCAAATCCTAGGCAAAGAAAAGAATTTCTTCAAACTATTCTTTTTTGAAACGCTTAACATCCACTACCATGACAACACTCTTTACTGCAACGAGGACACCAATTTTCTAAAGAACTCCTACAAAAAAACCCTTGACTCATAAAGAAATATTGCATTGCGACATAAAATCTGCGTGTCTGTACTGTACCTTGTTGCTACCTCCTTTTATTACTAATACCCTACCCGTGCCGGCATGGTGAGATTAGGCTACGCACGGTTCTCCCACCTCTTCCCCTTCCGCCCACCCCCTCCTTTTGAGTCCCACATTTCCACGAACTTCCCTCAAACTTTATACGTATATCTCCCCAGTGCTATTCGACGGGTACGTGGTTACACTTTTGGTAAAAAGCACATCCTTGACATGGCAATGTATGTGGTACAGGTGGACTTGCGTAAGTCTGGTTTTTTATTTCATTTCAATCCAATCTCTTAAATATCATAGTCACATTTTTTACGATATTCTCTTCAGTATTTTGGTCGGTTCTTTACCATTTAGAAATGTTGGATAATAAAATCGAAACTCGACGAACCATGTGGTGATTTCGTATATTTAATGGTATTTTCTTTAATCTACATCTTCAAACGTCCATATGGTTCCAAAATAACAACAATTAACGTCTCTCTTTGTAATATATTGTAGCCATGAAGAGGGGAATCACAAATACTCCCGAAACGTCGGCTTAATAAATCACGAATAAAAAAATAGTTCGTTTGATGTCCAATTTTAATACCCTTTCAATACAACGTATTTTTACATTAATTTTATTATAAAATTTTTATTCCACCTTTTTCATTTTAACTATTTACTATTTTTCTTATATCAAAGATATTCACCTTAACTTATAATATGATCCATATTTCACGTATATAAACGAACATATACAAGTGTCACAAGGTAAGTCATGAAATTTAATAATAAAAACATCCCATGCCACAAATGCATAGTATTTCTTTCATTCCCACTATTTGCATGACTTGCCGGACATTTACACATACAATTAATGTTTAAATCACTGTGTGATTTATATATAACAGATACAGATATAATTAATGTTTAAATCACTGTGTGACATGATCAGATATATCTGATTTTCTCAAAAGCACATAGAAAAATATCGCACCATAAGAAAATAATGCAGAATTTTGTAATTTGACGTGAGCTGCGTTGAAAACTCTTCTCACTACAACACTAAATTTTCATATTGACTATTGTGGCGACTCTTAGTCTCACTTACTGTCACTTGCACGTGAGTGAAAAGGATAGAAAATCGCCATCTGCTAACCGTGATATGTAGTAGGAATTTATTTCTACCAATAGATTGTGGAGCTGCCATCTAGCGGTGGATTACCGCGAGTTGCGATAGATTAAATAGCTGTAAGGATTCTAATGGCAGCAAAGTTATACTAAATATAAATGATTTGAATGGCCCAGCTACCGAAATAATGAAGAAAGATAGGAAAATCGGGAACGTAAAGAGAAATTCGAGAGCATTAAATCGTAATAGTTTTCATCCTTCAAAGTATAAGGATCTAGGAAAAACGAAATAACGACATTCTCTTACGGAAAAGGGTGTTTCGCCCAGGCTACCAGAGTGGACTTATTAGTGATGCTCTGGAACCGTCATTAGACGCCTACTAGTGGGATGGTTTGACGAGCCTATATGAAGTAGAAATTTATTTACGCCCTTTTCTCGTAAGAGAATGTCGTTATTTCCTTTTTTCTAGATCCTTATACTTTGAAGAATGAAAACGATCACGATTTAATGTTCTGGAATTTTTTTTTTCATTCCCGATTTTTCTATATTTCTTCATTATTTCGGCGACTGGGCTATTCAAATCATTTATATTTATAATAACTTTGCTGCCATTACAATCCGATCTATCTAAATAAAATAATACGTGTAGAGTATAATCAAAGAGAAGCGCTCTTTATAGACTCATTCTGTTTGAAACAGTCGATAACTATGATGGGGATGTGATTGATAAAGTCCGTCTTGTTGAGCAAAGACTCAGGATTCTTTTCAAAGTATGAAGCTTGAAAATTGACGTATATATCGTAAAGAAGAGCATATTCGAGCATCCTGCTGCCCGCGATTGGTTGTCAGCGGTCAGCTGTGGCGTGCTGGAGGTCACCATAATACCAGGCGCGTCTGAACGTGTTTTTTTGCGTGAGCAAACGTGTTCGATCCGAAGAATCTGAATAAATTTGTAGGTTAGATTCTATATAAGTATTACTTTAAAGAATAATATTAATACAGATATTCCAATATCTTGAATATTTTTATATTAATTCTTGTTTTTATTTCAAACCTAACACATAACCTATAATGTTCCTCAACCTATAATCTCCCTTACATTTAACCTACTTAAAATTTATTTCATCTATTTATGATTAGACATCATTTGTGTTACTATTATAAAGCTTGTTTTACTATAATTAAGCAGTAATAATAAAAATTGAGGTTAAAAAGCTAATTTTTTTAATTTCTCCAATTTTTAGACATATTGTCCTATGCAATTTTATTAAAATCTTTTGATATCATATTTCCAAGAAGCTCAATCTATTTATGAATATAAAATACACAATGTAACAGAATTTCAGCTAAATATCTTGATTACACCCAGATCTATGACACTTTGTGTAAAATGGGAACGAGTACTTAGATTACGTTGAATGTGTTTATGTATGCTAAAGTTCATCGTATACATTTATATCAATATTTTACAGTTCTACATTATTTGTTTTAAGCTCATTCTAAAGCTTGTTTTAATTGAATTCAGCATTAGTAAGAAAAATGACTCTCTCCTAGTTACTTTAAAGATTTCTCAAATTTCTGACGCAGGGTTCTGGTGATTTTGTGAAAACCTTTTACAATCATGTTTCTGAATAGTTTTTCTTCTTTAATTATAGTCTAATTGAAGCATCTTTTGTACATTCTCTTTACCAAATTTTAATAATCTATATTTGTGTTTGATGACGTGTTTGATGTATTGAGGCAGCTCGTGCAAGCACGAGCTGCCTCAATACATTTTTCTCTCTCTGGAAATCGGCCATCATTGTGTTAATGCTTTAACTGGACTACCGATTTTATTTTACATTGCAGCTACCTTTACCATTATGAATGCTTCTGTTAAATAAGTTTCTGTACCTATTGAATTGATCCACTTAGTCATGATTTTGTATATATAACATTTTTCATCTACTAATGTATGACGAACAACATCAATATTTTTTTCTGATCTTTATCTAAATATCTGCTATAAAACAGTGTGAAACGTATGCGATATTAGATATTCACATGTACCGTTATTATACTAGATATATTATACGTATTCTGCACACGATTTACCTACCTTATTTGAACCTTTGACTTGAATATAGTTTTAATCAAACTGTCCAAATTTAATTTTGTCGACAGAGTTTGGGGGGAAAATTGTAAATGATCGGCATACATTCATGAGATTTCATTATAATTTAAAAATGTTTGTTTACCAAAATATTTTTATTGTAAAAATTATCAATACTATTATAGCTACATTATCAATACTATTATAGCTTACCGAATATTGCCATTTTTTGGCACGACCGCTGCTCGGAAGAGCCTTATAATTTCACCAGAGCAAAAATTGTCTGACTTCAAAAACTAACAATTTAATGCTTAAAAAGTATTTTCCACCAAAGATGAGTGCGTTTTAAGCATTTTCTGTGATTTATGTTTGTCTGTACGTCCGTATGTACACAAGTTTCTCGATTATCTCAACGAATTTTCCATAGATCCAAGCGATTTTTGGACCAGATACTCATATAATTATATGTAACGTATGATTGCCTACCGAGCCAAATGCATGGAAAATTACAAAAATGCCAGAGCAAATAAGAATGATAAAAAATCGATTTTTAAGCTTAATGTTTACAAATTTAAGTTGTAATAAAAATCTGATCCATGTATCTGCTAAAACTAATTAAAAGACATATTTTTCCTATTGAACATTTTTTGCTACGAGCAATATTTGCCAAGACAACTGTGAAAAACGACAAAAAAGGTAAAAAAAGGACGTTTTTGGCTATAACTTAACAGAATTTGATTTTACACAAAAATGTTAAATGTAAAAGTTATAGATAATATTAAAACAAAACTTTTTTCCATTTAACATTTTCATATAAAATCAATTCCTGACGAGTTACACCTATAAAAACGATTTTAAACGGCTAAATGAAGGATCTTCGGTTATAACTTTACAAAATTTGATTTTAAGCAAAAATGTTAAATGTAAAAGTTATAGATAATATTAAAACAAAACTTTTTTCTATTAAACATTTTTTTGTACAATCAATTCCAGACGAGTTAAATTCAAAAAAAAAGATTTTTAATGCCTAAAAATACATAAAATGGACGATTTTCGACTATAACTTGACAAGATCTGACTGTACACAATTATGTCAAATGTAAAAGTTATAGATAACAATAAAGAAAACTTTTTTCTTTCATCATTTCCATGTATAATCAATTCCTGGCGATCTAAACCTATAAAAACAATTTTTTAATGCCTAAATACACCTAAAATAGTCGATTTCGCTTATTATTCAACAGTATTTGACTTTACACAGAAATATTAGATATAAAAGCTATAGATAATAATAAAAAAAAAAATTTCTTTCAACATTTCCATATATAATCAATTCCTGGCGATCTAAACCTATAAAAAAGATTTTTAACGCGTAAATACACCTCATATAGTTGATTTTCGCTTATTATTTAACAGAATTCGACTTGACACAGATATTTAATACAATAGCTATAAATAAGATCGGAAAAATCAATAAAACATTCCAAAAATCATATAATTATAAAAATATAATAATTAGATATAAAATATATTAATTGATGTTAAACTACAAGAATTAAAATTATGTAATATTATATAGGTACAAAGAATGTACTAGCTCACTCTGTCAGTCTTACAGTGCGGTAGAAAATCATTAGATAGGCAAGTCTCATTGAGATGTCTGTAAAATACACAATGATGTAATTTAATACAACAGACCCCCTAAGGCGAGTTCTTATGCCCTTGTTAAAGTTAGAACGTATGGAACCAAACTAATCTTATGAGTAGAATCTACCTGCCCACATCGCTTTTAAACATACACTACACTTTTTTTAAGTTTTCCCTTAATCCCTTGTTCACCTATCCCCTCACATCCTAGGGCACTGACATTCTTGAATCACTGCTAGAGCTACAGTAGCAGCAAAGTAGGGCTGGCCGATCCAGGTTGGCGATACTACATGGATGCTAATCTGCTTACGATAATTTAATTAGTTTTCAACCGATTTTGGCCGCAAATACCACTATATATAGGTCCGCCTTGAAGATAAATATGTAGATAAATTCAGAACTGAAATCAAAGAAAATAATATCAATTTAATTTTACTATCAGAAAATTCTTGAAAAACAATAAAATATATAGTCTAAACTATTCCATCTTTATATCAGTAGCTAGTTTTATTACTAATTTAAAAAAAAAACAAAATAAACAAGGTCATGCAATTTAAAAAAATAAAAGTCTTAATAATTAAAACAAAAATACACCACACGGTTCATGTTTCCGCCCTTTTCACAACAAGAAATAATCAGGAAATGGAAACAGGGGATCCTTGTTGATTTATTAGATGAAAGTTTTGAAATTTATTTTTATCAAAGCTTCTAGTACGGAAACAAGATGTGGCTGCTTGATATTCCATCATGTGTTGATGTAGCACGTAACGACCTATATAACAAATTCAATTTTTTTATTAGTTTATAAAATCAATTTTTAATCAAATAATAAAAAATAATAAATAATCTAATTTATTATTACAATCAATTTATTTATTGTTTTGTAACATTTGTAATTGATTAATAAAAATATTTTTTTACCCAATTCACTTAAAAATACTGTAGTGAAGATAAATTTCATACTATTTATACGTAAACGTACTTTAATACATAAAACTGGGCCAAACTGTTCTCAATCTCAAATAAGTATATTTTGTACAGGTTTAGCAGAAATTGACACAAATTTAAACACTGTAACACACTTTAGCACAATTTGGGATAAATAATTTTTTAACTATTATATTAAAAATAAATATAATTTGATTTTTTTTGACATAATTCTGCACAATTAAACACACTTTGGCATACTTTTGCACAGATTTATAGAATGTGGCACAAATTATTGTTCACATATTTAAAATAAAAAAAATATATATAATTTATTAACAATAATTTTAAATATTTAGAAATATAGTTAAGCTCAATTACAAATAAATAATAAAAACACTTGACTATAGCTAAACACAAATAAGTTTTAATCAATAAAACACAACTACTTAAAAATGTATAAAAAGTTACATTACTACCAATCAATAAATAAAAAAAGAAATTTTAAAGTATGAATAATTATATACCTTTGCATACCCTCGTATCCTCTTTTTTGCATACCACAGTTATCTCTAAGAGCGAATAAGTATTAGCATTGTCACCACAATATTCCATTACTGCTCTCATGCTGTTCTTGAACAATTGGAAAAACATGATGCAAGTGACACGTACACAAAGAGAATAACATATTAGTATATAATTTAAATGTTGTGAGGATCCTCGTGAGGGCCAATTCCCAGAAATAAATTTGAAAACAATCTTGAATACTAGATTGCAACGTTTCGTCAGGAAGTTCCCTGACCTCTTCAGGCTTTATTAAAAATATATAGAGTTAAAACACATACAAAAATAAAAATAAAAAACTAGTCAAATAAATTAAACACAATCTATGCAAAAACCTTTACCTATAAATAGCTACGTCGATACTGGTAAGATACCAGTAGAGTCGAGATGGTATGCAGAACATAATGCACGCTTCGCTGGGGTTTATATATAATCACGCTTGTTTACCTTTTTAAATGTAACGTTCTTAACAGCTTTTTGTATATATTATTCAAATTTTGTGTATCTTCTATTCTATTGATAGTGTTATGATTTAAATTAATATGTAACATTTCGGAAATAATTCGTTTCGTGTAATTGTTTTCCCTATCTAAAGTTTGGATGTTTTTCCAGTCAACGATGTGTTTCATAGTTCTTTGGTGTGTTGCTATCACTGATTTGTAATTCTTATCTCTTTCATGTTCTTTAATCCTATTTTTTAACATTCGTTATGAAAAGAAAAAGAGCAAAGAACAACAGATGATTTCATTTGTATTATTAATATGTAGCTAACAATTTTGCAGTATATGTGGCATCAATTTTTGCATCATTATATTCTGATTTCTTTTTGATCTAAACTTTCGCATCGTAAGTTATATGGAAAACTAGAAATATTACTTCATCACCAACATAACCTATAAAATAAAAAGCATAACTCAGCTTTACATCAATTAATCATAAAAACTCAGAAAATTAAAATGAAGTCTTTAGGCTTTTAATATAAACAAATTTAATTTCACTTAATTATAGTAAAAGTGGTATCAAAAGCAATAATATCTTTTTTAGATATTTTTAATGGGCTTTTTCCCATTAATTTTAGCTGTCGTTATACTCTCAACATATTAAAGCATTACAACATCATTAATTACCAATACATTATCAAGAAAAACATAAATTATGACAGAACTTCATTCCTCATGTACAACTATGTCATCAATACTTGAACAATAATATTTAGGCCAAATTATTACATGGTTCAAACTTTTCTTAAAATATTTGATAATAATTTAGCAGGACGCAGCATGTCCAAAATTTTAATCCTTTCAATAACTGAACGAGTTACAATGAGTTATATATTTTCATGATAAATCGCGCATTTTACTGTGTCTCTAATATAAAGTAAAATAAGAAATAATGTGCACTATAAATAACAATTTTTACATAGATACATAGAAAAAAATAATTATTTTGAAGATTTATTATGAAAAAATTAAAGAATTAAATAGCCAAATGCAGATAACAGATTCAATATTAACCTAAGTTTTACTTCGGGCAAGCAAGTTCTTATGCCCTAAATGAAGAAACTTATATTTTTAAACAGTAATTTTGTTTAAATTATTTAATAAATACCTAGTAAAAAAATAGTTTTGTTGTAGAAAACAAATTGCCACAATAGAGTAACAATCTACATTAATTCTGTATTTTTTTTTATCTCATTTTTTTATCTTTGTTTGTACCAGAAAAATGTAAAAAATTTTTAATGTTTAAATGTGCACAGTTACACATATTGTCACATCATATAAAATTAAAATTAGCAAGTATACAGAGTATTTGAATTGAGAAAATGACAATTACGATTAATTAGAAAAATGCCTACTGGTCTTTGTTAGGATTTTAATCTAATAAGAACTTACAGTCTAAACTTTACAAAAATATCTTTCCTTTAAGATAAAGTCGCATCATCCATTATTTTTTAATTGTTTGGCGAACTTCTTCAAAATAAAGAAAAATTATTTTCTGTACCATTATCAACAGAACGTCAAATGACAAGCACCCAGACTGATTGAAAAATGCCAGAAATACGCTCAAATATATCTTCCTATCTACGCAGCTTTCTTCATCACTGGCTTCTTGCACAGCGATCCGGAGGCTTGGAGTCGTCATCAATAATGTTTAGGCCAAACCACTACTCTACAATGTAGAACACAACTTTAATTAGCATTACATGGTTCAAACCTTTCTGAAAATATTTGATAATAATTTAGCAGGACGCAACATGTCAAAGATTTTAATCCATTCCATAACGGAATGAATTACAATAAGATATATATTTTTATGATAAGTCGCGCGATTTTACCGTGATAAGTCTCTAATATAAAGTAAAATAAGAAATAAGGCGCACTATAAATAACAATGTTTTACATAGAAACATAGAGAACGGTAACTATTTTGAAGATTCATTATCAAATACAGATAACAGATTCAATATTAACCTAAGTTTTACTTCAAGCAAGCAATTTCTTATGCCCTTAATCAATGACGAAACTTATATGTTTAGACAGTAATTTAGTTTAAATTATTTAATAAATACGTAGTAGAAAAATAGTTTTGTTGCAGAAAATAAATTGACACAACAGAGTAACAATCGACATTACTTCTGTATTTTTCTTTTATCTCATTTTTATCTTTGTTTGTATCAGAATAATGTAAAAAATTTTTAATGTTTAAATGTGCACAGTTACACATATTGTTACATCATATAAAACCTTTAAAATTAATAAGTATACAATGGAATTGAATTGAGAAAATGACAATTACGATTAATCAAAAAAATGCCTACTCGTCTTTGTTAGGATTGTAATCTAATAAGGACTTATAGTCTAAACTTTACAAAGATATCTTTCCTTTAAGGTAAAATCGCATCATCCATTATTTTTTAATGGTTTAACTTACCTCACCATTTAAAGGCGAATCTCTTTAAAATAAAGAACAAGCACCCAGACTGATTGAAAAATACCAGAAATACGCTCAAATATATCTTCCTATCTACGCAGCTTTCTCCATCACTGGCTTCTTGCACAGCGATCCGGGGGTCTTGGAGTCGTCATCAATAATATTTCGGCCAAACCGTTACTCTACAATGTAGAACACAACTTTAATTAGGATTACATGGTTCAAACTTTTCTTAAAATATTTGATAATAATTTATCAGGAAGCAACATGTCCAAAATTTTAATCCTTTCAATAATGGAATGAGTTACAATGAGACATATTATTATGATAAGTCGTGCAATTTTACCGTAACGTCTCTAATATAAAATACAAAATAAGGTGCACAATAAATAACAATGTTTTACATAGATACATAACGAACAATAACTATTTTGATGATTCATTATCAAAGAATTAAATAGTCAAATGCAGATAATGGATTCAATATTATCACTGGGTTCTTGCACGGGGACCCGGAAGTCTTGGAGTCGTCTTCCAAGGAAATATGAGATATCACTCGCTGATTTAGTCTTCGCCGACGCGCCAGCTGTTGCTGCCGCCGAAGAAGATGCACCACTGCTGCTACTGATACACTCGTCACTAGGTCCAGCGCCGTTGGAGCAGCTGCTCCAGGCGACCTTGCTCTTGATACCTTCAATTATGTCATGACGAGCTTGCCCGCCTGCTGCTTGAAATCACGCATGTCAGTGATCTTGTCCTGGCAATCTCCAGCATGCAGCAGTTCCTTGAATTCCTTCAGTTCCTTGACGTATGGATAAGGAATAAGGCATGGTATAAGGATTAAGGAATATAGCGAACAGCGGAACGCGCATGCGTGCAGTTGTGAAATTCGAATACTTTAAATTAAATATGTTAATAATTTTCACTATTTTTTAACCGTTTTTTATTAGTTACAACTGCATTCTACTTTTAATTTTCGAGTGTGCAACAGCTCTTTCATTCTATTCAGTGAAATTAATTATAAAGACCATCAATAAATAAAAAGGTAATTAATGACGATAATTATACATAATTTATATAAATTTGAAAACATTAAATTCTTAAAAAACTAATTTTTTTACAGATGAATAATAGAAATCCTATTCAACCAAGTTACTTTTATGAAAGATTGCATGTGAACATCATAGATGGAATTAATGATTTAAGATTAAATAATAATAATAATGATGGTATGTAACATGTAAAAATTTTCATTTTAATTATTAATAGTATATTACGCAACTATGGAATAAAAGTAAAAAATGTTCCAAACCGCATGTAAAGTGTCACCCGAGCCAAAACCGACAGTGACAAACATACGACCTGAGTCATTCTTTAATTTTTTGCACGCTTGATAAAAAAAAAAATGTTTGAATAAAGCAAAATATATTATACTTTTTTTTAATAGGACAAGAAAATATATATTTTGAAATACCACACTAGAATCACAAAGCATGAGATCCAGCATATGAAAATGCACAAAGAGAAGGTAATTTAAATTATTTTATAAATATAATTATAAAAAATTCAATTTTTTAATATTTTTGTTTTAATAGCTGAATTCCATCATTTTTTTAATCCTAATCATGCACAAGGCCATAACGAATATGCGCCAAACCCGCCAGCGCCGCTAAATGATTTGCAATATCCAGCGCCAAATCATGAAGTTAACAATCAAAATTTAGGAAGTAATTTTAATTATTAGAAAACAAAATATAATGAAAAGATTATTAACAGGTTCAATACAACATGAGTCAAATATGACTCATGAAATTTTCCATGCTTTAAATTGCTGTAAAACAAAAAAAATTAAAAAAAACTTTTGCCCATAACGCTTTTCATAATAGACATAATAATACAGATCATTAGGAATAACTAAAACTAAAAATATTTTGAATTACTCTCTATTCCTCGTAAACTTAATGAATTTTTTCTTTTACATTATCCGTAATGAAACTATTAATAATATATAATTTTTTAAAAATCTATATATATATATTTTTTTTTTTTCTATAGGGTTTAGACCACGTGGAGTCAGAGCTGGTAGAAGAATACAAAATAGAATTAGACAAAACAGGGCTAACCCTTATACCACTGCGATCAATAATTTGGCCCTGTTTGTATCAAGTATAATCACAAATACCACAATGTTCGCATTCAACAGCAACAACAGAGAAGAGACAGAAATAGGCGTACATATTATTATAATAACCAAAATAATGACAACAATGGTTACAATGGTTACAATTACGATAACAATTATTATAATAATAACCACAATGGTTATAATTATAACAATTTTGGATATGAAGCGAATGATGAATATAATAATGAAGCAGGTAATATATTTTTTTTATTTTGTATGTATTAAAATCTAAAAAATAAAATGTAAAAAATAATTTAATATTTTTTTCCATATAAATATATATAAAAAAAAAATAGATTATTAAAATCAAACAAGAAATCATCCTTCGAGAAAAAAGTAGAGAAAAATCAATATTCTTCCATAAATTTACTAAGTTCCAGTATGATGACAAGTGTAAATTTTCAGAAATCACCAGAAGCCATCTCTATAGTAAATCATAAAATGTAAATAAGTTTAATGTGTTTATAAAAAAATACGTTAATTACAAAATAATTACAAAAAATAAAACTACGTTCAACATATTTTTCAAGAGCCTTTGAAAACATTGCTTTGACTTTTTATAGATTTTCGTCTGAGAACTCTCCTTTATCAAGACATGGTTTAAAATTAAAATGAATCATAAAATAATTTTGTCTTTGAATTAAAAAACGTTTTCAATTCACATCTAAATGAAAAAAATTAAATAGGTTTACTCAAAATAAAGTACATTTTATTTACCGTAGGCTAGTCCCATTTCTTTTAAAATTTTAACATCATTATGTATTTTAAACTTGTCATTAAAATTCAATGGATACTCGCTTCTAAAAATTTTTTTTTATTTTTTTTTTTATTTATTTATCCAGGCATGGTGTGGTTTGTGCACATAAGAATTATGCACATATTTATTGTGCACACTTTAGCATTGGAGTATACACATAGATATAGATATACACCAATGCTAAAGTGTGCACAATAAATATGTGCATAATTCTTATGTGCACAAACCACACCATGCCTTTATCCAGAGTACATTATAGAAGTACATTACATTATTGTAACCCTGCAGAGAAAAATAAATTTCCTGTTTGCAGGTCCGGAGTATACAATATACTTATAATTAAAACTAATACTAATTCTTAAAACTATGAAATATTTTTAACATCATAATAGACTTTCTAAACAGTAATATGTAAATATGCGATATCCAATTATCTAAATTTTCGACTTGAATTACTATAACGAATTTATAGTATCAAATCGTTTTCAAGGAATATTCAACTCGTTTCCAATAAATATTTTTCACAATCCATTCTTTTATTTTGTACCTCGCAGGTCTTTTGTCTATATCTAGAGTTTCGAGCTCATTTGGTAGTATATTAAAAGTTATTATTGCAGTTTTATAATTGTTTTTTTCGCTTACTCTTTTGTCAATTTTTGGTAATAATATAGCTTTATTTCTTGTCTTACTATTTGAGTTTGTGAATATATTTTTCATTTCGCTGTAATGATATTTTAAGCAGTCCCATGTGAATAGTTGCTTAATATTCATAGGTTTATTTTGCTCAAACGTGTTTTTGAAAACTAGTTTAAGTAGTCTGTTTTGTATATTTTGAAGTAAATGTTGATTGTTTTTATATACACCTCCCCAGGCAATTATCCCATAATTAATAACACTGTGAAAAAACGCATAGTAAATAACCTTTAATGTACTGGTTTGCATAAATTTATTGATTTTGTAAAAGATGAAATTTAAGTAACTTGTTTTTTTGATTAGGTAGTTAATATGTTCATCCCATTTTAGATTATAATCAAAATTTACTCCTAAATATTTACACGAGTCAACTCTCTTTATTTTTTCTTTGTTAATATATACATTTAAATTTTTTGGTACACTCTCACAGTAATTTCCGAAAGTTATGTACACAGTTTTACTTATGTTTAATGTTAGTTTATTCAATGCAAGCCATATAGCTACTTTTTCAAGATATAGATTCATTTCCCTTTCAACTTCTTTCCAGGTTTTACCTGACGATATAACTGCTGTGTCATCAGCATATGATAAAATTGAGTTTTCTGGCATTGTTATAAGTAGATCATTTATATATAATATGAAAAGTAATGGCCCAAGAATTGTTCCTTGTGGCACTCCCACCGTTATTGTTATCGGTTCATTCTCACTTTGGCCAATTCTTACTTTCTGCTTTCTATTTGTTAAGTAGCTTTGCATTAAATTATAAGCATTGCCTCTTATCCCGTATGCTTGCAACTTATGTAAAAGTATATTATGATCAACTGTATCAAAGGCTTCTGCTAGATCCAGAAATGCGACTATAATGGGCTTACTCTTATCTAAGTTCTCATAGATCCTCTTTGCAATACAGCTTAGAGCATCTGTGGTTCCTTTGCTTTTAATAAAGCCAAACTGTTTTTCACTTAATATTTTATGTTTTTTAATAAAATCAAAAATTCTTTCATAGATTACTTTTTCAAAGATTTTTGCTATATTCGATATTAATGATATAGGTCTGTAGTTATTAACTTGTAATTTTTTTTTTTTAATAAATAAAATATAATAATAAAATAATAAAAAAGAACTAATTAACATTGCAAAAGAAAATTATCCTATGTACTTGTCATTAGAAATACTTCAATTTACAATAGTTTTTTCTATCAGTGTTAATTATAATAAATAACAACTAGATTGGAAAGTTTGGCTTTCATTATCCATACATGTTTTCAGTATATCAATCTCGTTTTACCAAATTAATTATAACAATATTGTAAAGTTATTCTATGAAGTTGTTGTGTATTGATCTTGATTCTTTCAATTTTCTTTTTCTTATCTTTGTCTTTAAAGATTCTCAGCTGCTACTTCAGTATTTTTATAAGCTTCTTCAGCAATATTAAAATCTTATATTAAAATTAAAAATACTATAATTTCTTCCATGGACCAGCAATCATCAGGCTTTATCTTCCTCTTTTCTTTTGAGTGTCACTTTTTGTATTCTTATTCCTTAAATTAATCAGTGCATTTTTCACTTGTTCAGTACTTCTACAAAAGCCAGCTGAATGCATTGTTTCAGTAATCATTCTCACAGCAACAAGAATCAACTTCCCTTGCGTGTACATACATCTGTTGGTTCTAGAAACCCATAGTCATCCATGGTAACTGAAGGTATATTTACCATCAAGATTGTCTCTAGAAAACTTATTTCCTTGTTAATAAATATGTCTTGCAAACATTTATAATGAAAGAATGTATGTAATAAATAAATATAATAAAATTAAATGTCAACTGAATTAGTCTGAAGCAATATTAATATATCAGTCAAACGTTTTCCAGAGTCTGTCCTAGTCCTCACAAACATATTTAACTATTTCACTAAATCTTGATCCGCAGCTGATTTTCGTCTTTCTCTAGTACCTTGAGTATGGAAACCTGTAATTTTATGAGGTCTTAAAGAATGTCGACCAATGCTATTACTTGATATCGAACCTATTGCTATATTAGACTTATCACAGGACTTCATGCTTATTAGTTCTACATTCATCTTCGCAATTCTTTCAAGCTCTTCGGAGGAAGGGCCTTCTGCCTTTGCTTTAACTTCATCCTTTAGTAATTTCATGAAAAATTAATATAAATTTATTTAATATAATTATTATAGTTAACTTTTTAAATTTGAAATTCATGTAATCATATTAGATATGGCTATTGGTTATTTATTAATCAGAAAAACATCTAAAAATCTTACCTGTAGTTTGTCAACATATTGTTCTTTTGTAACAGATCTAATATGAACGAGAGAATGTTCAAATTCTCAAGTTATGGACTCTAGGGTACTAGCTGGACTAGGTAATAATGATGTCGGCATTAAAACTTCCTTATTTACTGGCTGTAAAATTACATCATTTCAATTTAGTTTCAATTGTATTGTAATTAATATATATATATATATATATATATATATATATATATATATATATATATATATATATATATTAATATAAATAAAACTTACAACTAAATCATTTGATGTTTGAGCTTTTATTTTTTTCTTACAACGACGTGGTGCAACAGACATTATATTAGGAATGGCTTGAATATCATTTGCTTTGCCATTTGACTTAGTGCTGTCAATAACATCAGACTCTTGGAAAACCGTATTTTTATCACATTGGGAAGAAGATGATTAATCAGATTTACCATTTAAAAATGGTTCTTTAAGAACATCTTCTGATAAAGTCATAACACTCAATGATTGAAACAATTTGTCAGATGCATCAGATAATTTATCTTGGTCCTTGCTTGAAACACTATGAAATAGCTGACATTTGAACTTCTCTTGATAAAATATTGTTGCTGTAGCAGATGGAATCATGCCAGGGGCAAAAATTTGTGAGGTACTATCTGACACTCCTCCTAATATTCGTCCAGCACGACCTAAGGAAGTCATACTTTGTAAACTTTAAATCTTTATTTACACCTTATAAGTAGCCAGTTCCTAGCCATATATTAGCTAACAAGATGATATGTAATTGATATACAATTACGACACACCACTCACAGTAGAACACAACGAGCGCAGTCTACAAGTCTACAGCGCCTGTACGCCGAAAGAAACATTTACATATCACAGATAGCGGTCTTCTTTTGAAATATGTGGGGATCCAAGCCCAAGGGCTCTCCACGTTCCAGGAATAGGAAGGGAAGGAGAGAAAATAGAGAGTCGGAGAGTCAACAGATAACAATGAGGTTTTATTAAGGTACTGGAGGTGTACAGTGGACACACGTCCACACGTTCTTAACTCTGAGCAACGACTGCCGCTCGCAGGCAGCTTCTCGCCGCACGCAACATGGCCGCTTCCCCGACTCTCGTAGAGAGAGCGAGAAGGAAGATCGCAGTCCCTACATACTCCCCCCCGAGTGCCAACGAAGTACATAAAGAAAACAAATAAAAATAATAATATGATAATAATATGATATACTAATATAATAATAATATGAAAATAAATATTAATTTTAAATTTAAATACCTTCTGTACTCGGTAGCACTTACAATCTAAGCTAAAGCTGTCACTATGTATCACAGATAAGTTACGCTTTAGTTGCAGATGCAAAAGATACCTTCTTCCTAACGTAAGTCTTTAATACTGGTTGATCGGCGGTGGTGGGCTGATTGCCATTTAAGTTACCACCGGCAGGCACTTCAGGGAGATCATCGCGGATTGAATACGCGGGTTTGAGAAGTTCGACGGATACGCTGCGTGGCATACCGTTGACTTCTATATTGAAGACGCGATCGGACGGACGCTTTAATATTTTATATGGGCCAATATAGGGCCTTTATAATGACTTCTTTGCCATGTTGCGCATAAATATATGTGTACAAGTATATAGATCCTTAAAACAAACTGCACTCTTCTCATAATTATGTGCGACAGGGACTGGACGAACTTGACGCATATATTCGCAGAATTCATCTATAAAAAAGTTCGGATCCGGAGTGAAGTCTTCAGGGAGGAAAAACTCACCTGGAAGACGCAACGTAGTGCCAAACACAAACTCCGCAGGAGACGCATTCGTGTCCTGGCGAAGATGACTACGTAATCCTAATAATACTGTACTTAGGGTACGGGTCCAGTACTTGTCCACGTGACACATAATCGCCGCTTTAAAGGTACGGTGTCAGCGCTCGATAAGGCCGTTTGCCGCAGGGTGGTATGCAGTAGTGCGTATACGCTTGCATCCTACTAGGGATAGAAGAGCCGTGAATAAGCGCCATGCGAATTGTAAGCCCTGATCGGAAGTGATGACCAGAAGTGCACCATAGCGAGAAACCCAAGGGTCGTAGAACGCTCTGGCAGCCGTTTGCGCTGACATTTCGCGTAGCGGAACCGCCTCAACATAGCGCGAAAAGCGATCTATCATGGTGAGAATATACTCAAAACCGTTACGATTCGGAAGGGGACCGATCAATGTGCACGTGGTCGAATCGACCATCAGCTGCGATGAATTTATCAGGTACAAGTTTCACATGGCGAGAGACTTTTGACTGTTGACAGTCTAGATAATTCTTACAAAAATGAGGTATATCACGGTGCATGTTAGGCCATACATAACACTGCCGAATGAGTCGATCGGTGACTTTTGGACCTGGATGAGCAGGCTTGTGAAACATTTTGAAGACTGTTTCACGAAGGGACTCAGGAATATATGGACGAATGGCCTCACCAGTGATTTCGCAATATATAGTTTTATGTGCAGGGCTCTACTGGATGCGTTTTAGTGACAACGGATAGTCTGAAGATTCGCGAAGGGCCTTCAGCTGTTCATCAGCTTCCTGTTTCTCGACTAGATTATTAAGATCGATTTCTACCGGGAGCCTGATGGATTCTAAACGAGAAAGCAAATCAGCCACAGTATTGTCTGCCCCTTTGATATATAGTCAATTTAGGTGGTATATTGAGCGATAAGGGACAGCTGACGCGTTTGACGCGGTGAAGCCTCATCGGATTTTTGCATAAATGCATAGATGAGTGGTTTATGATTCGTTAAGATTTTAAAGTCTCTGCCTTCAACCAAGAACGAGAAGTATTTAACAGCCTCGTGTATGACCGTGAGCTCACGGTCATATGTGCTGTACTTCCGCTGCGAGAGAGAGAATTTCTTGGAGAAGAACGCTAAAGTTTCCCAAATTCCGGTAAAAGAAAGTTGTTCAAGGGCGGCACCCATCCCAGAGTCAAAGGCATCAGACACGATGCGCAATTTGCCGCCGATGCGGGGATGTACAAGTAAGGTTGCTGCCGCCATTTCTTGTTTTACACGGGTAAAGTCTTCCACTGCCTCAGGCATCCACGGAACGGGACATTTGTGATTTTTGCGAGAATCGGTAAAGAAATCATTAAGAGGGAGCCTGAGTGGTTGCAGCATGAGGCACGTTGCGACAACAGAAATTCACAGTGCCGAGAAATCTACGAAGCTCTGCGATTGTTTGAGGTTTGGGCAAGTTCAAAATGGCTTCAACCCTACTGGGAATGGGGCGGATGCCTTCACTATTAACGAGATAGTCTAAAAACTCAACTTCTTCAACTGCAAAGGTACATTTTTCGACATTTAGGCGAAGATGAAATTTCATGAGTCGTTCAAAGACCGTGCGAAGATGAGAGTAACGTTCTTCAGGAGAAGGTGAATCGATAAGAATGTCGTCAATATAAAGATATACGAAATCCAAGTCACCTAGCGCGCTGTTGATGTAACGTTGAAAGGTCTGACTGGCGTTGTGAAGACCAAAGGTCATGTACATGAACTCGAAAAGACCGAAGGGGGTGGTAATGGCCGTCCTCGGTATGTCCTCGGGGACAACCGGAATCTGATTGAACGTTTTATGAAGATCAAGCGCCGAAAAGATTTTTTTACCGTGAAGGTTATTAGTACAGTCATAAATATGAGCAGTGGGATACTTATCCGGGACCGTGGCGGCGTTTAAACGCCTGTAATCACCACACGGTCTCCAAGAGTTATCCTTTTTTAGCTCCATGTGGAGTGGACTTGCCCAAGGGCTGCTGGAGGGGCGGCAAATGCCAGCCTCAATCCAAGCATCGAATTCGGCCTTTGCCGCCTTTAGTTTGTCTGGAGCTAGTCTACGAGGATGCTCCAAGACCGGAGGACCAGAAGTCAAAATGTGATGAAGTACATCGCTGTCTCTAGGGACTGTGGGTCTGGAAACGCCCGTGATCTCCGGAAAATCAGCAAGAATCTTAGCACACTCTGAGTCGGGAACAACTGCAAAAACAAAGTCCAACGGAACTTCCTTTACAACCGCAAGAGAATAAATGTTACTTAGCGGATCGACCAGGCAATTTCTTTTTATGTCGACAAAAAGGCCGTAATGCGAAGAAGATCGGTACCAATAGTAGGATGAGGTACATCTGCGATGCAAAAGCTCCAGCGAATGGGACGCTTAAGACCTAAATTAAGTGTGAACATTGACTCACCATAGGTATTAATCAACGAATTATTCGCCGCAAATAGCCTAAAGGAGCTGGGCTTGCCGCAAGCCTTAGGATTAACTGGCACGAGTGAAATGTCCGCACCAGTGTCGATAAGGAACGACTTGCCAGAAATTCGATCACGCACATGAAGACGTTTAGATAAACGAGGACCTTCTGAAGACGTCTCCTCAACAGAAGGTTGCGCTAGTTTTTTTGTTGAGGATTTTTCGCCTGCCACTCCGCATATTTGGAGCAGCAGTCCCTACACGATAAAGGGTTGTTAGGATATTTCCGATAAGCGAGGCATAAGCCGGAAGGGTCACGACTAGTAGAACGAGTGCACCTACACCTACCTCTAGTCTGGGAGCCGGATGACTCTTTTGAAGAACCCGCGTTACCGTCTATTTTCTTTGCCAGAATCTCAAACTTTCGTTCAAGCTTCTGCTCAAGGCTCTTGAAAGCAACTTCAACATCAAAAGAACTGGATTTATTTAAAGAAACGGCGCTAATCTGATGGTCAGAATTGCCGGAAACCTCAGCAAGTTTGTCGGCTACCTCCGCGAGTTTATTGAGATCAGTAATATCCATAGCGACAAGAATCGAACGGTGATGTGGAGAAAGCTGGTTGAGGAAGACGGACCGAATAATTTTATCGTCACAGGAGCCAGGATTGAAGCCAAGAAGCCTTTGAAGAATTCTTGCCATCAGTCATCACTTCGCCCTTTAAAAGCTTGCGCAGATTACGTTCAACCGAGCTAGCAAAGGTCGAAATAAGGTGTTCTTTTACCTGTTTGTAAATGTCAGCAGGAGCGGGATCTTTCGAGATTATATCCCTAATGGCCGACAGGGCATCACCACCGAGTGAAGGGCAAAGATAATCTACTTTTGTCGAATCTACCGTGATGTTCGAGTTACGAAATGTTGCTTCTACTTGTAAAAAGCACAGGTCGGGATCGGTTTGGATAAACGGCGGGATCTTCGGCAAACGCGCGCCTTCAACACGATTACCTGCGTTGCTAATTAAAAGCCGTTGCATCTGCTGTTGCTGAGCTTCGAATGCTGTCTCGTCTACAGGCAGTTTGGCGAAAAAGAATGCGAAAAAGAATGTGCGCGAGCCTAGAAACTAATGCGTAAATAGTTACTTCTAAGCTCCCCGAAGGTGACGTAGGAAGTAAGGTAAGAGATCCGATCCCTTCGATGAGGTTTATGACGTTGTGACGATGTCACATGTATCGGCATCCTCAGCAGCTTCGAGCACATGCTCGACCGGCTCCGCCATGTTGTGCGCGCCGGCAGCAAGGATGTCGAGTTGCGCACACACTCACACATGCACTTAGACGCCACGGCCGGGTTGAGCAGCAACACGGGATGCGATAGACTTAGACGCGCGAGGGGGGAGGGGCCGAGAGAGAACAGGCGGACGAGGGAGCCGCGTAACCCGGTGAGCGGCGTCAAGAGCCGATGTCACGAGCGCGCGATGTGGACGATATCAGTAGAGGCGCAGACTGAGCGCCGCGCAACTAGTCTGCGCAGGAAGAATAGTGGGAGTATGCAGGAGTATACGTGAGAGATACGCTATCGCGCAGCAGCAAGACAGGCAGGCAGGTGCCATGCGGGGAGAGAGAGAGACTAGTAGGAAGGGAGAGGGCACCGGCTGCCGGATAGTCAGGCAGAGCGTGTGTACTGGGAGAAGAGAGAGAAAGAGAGAGAGAGAGGGAGAGAGAGAGAGAGGGAGAGTAGAACTAGTGCGCGCGGGCATGAATACGTAAAAGGATAGAGAGAGGAGTGCTGTGTAATAGCTCACGTATCGAGTAAGTAGCGATATAGAATGGTGAGCGCGCACGATAGTTGAGTACCGGGCGGTGCAACAAGTGAGATAGGGGCCGCGCATGTTCACGCGTAGACCTATCACGACGCAAAGTAGTTGCGAGTCATGGCCTGGTGGACAAAAGTGAGTAAGTCCGGGGGCGCGGACCAATGAATGGTATCCACGTAAGTGAGAAGAATCAGAACGGAGGGCTCGGGCTTGATCGCTTCGAGGAAGAGCGCTCTCTTGTTCTCCAACCAGCAGCAGCAGTAGTCGCATTAGCCACAGATATAACAGTTGCATTAGCCACGTATATAACAGTCGCATTAGCTTCACTGTGCTATAGTACTAGTAGTGTACTAAGAGTCGTGTTGTGAGGAAACAAGGATTATTCGTAAGTAGCTACGGGTCGAGAGCTCGTTGGAATAGGGAAGTAGAATCGAGGTAGTAGTAACAGTCCGTGTGTCGTCCAGGAGTCGAGTAGTCTTATCGCGAGCAGTATAGGTGCAGATTGGCCGGCGAAGCTGAATCGCTCCAGAGTGTGTCGAGGCGGAATTCAACTTTCGAGATTATTGTGGTCGGGTATTTTCTCTCTTTACAGGTTCAAGGGCTACGAGACGAACTTGGAAGGAAACGCCATCTTGAGCAAGGGGCCTGACGCAGCAGCTAGCCGCCATTTTTGGGAGTTTCTCACTCAATCCAACTTTTAATAAAGTTACATTAATCTCCAAGTATTATAATTGTTATTATTTGCGAGTGTAGTTGTGCTGTCCCTTGAGTCTTATTTTCAGGAATAAAAGAAAATTATCAGCGTGGGTAGCCAGTAACGCAATACTGTCTCATCGTTGGCATAACGGGAGTTGTAGTTGTTGCTCACCATTAGAACCCCCTTTATCGAGATATAAGTCTTAAGTCGGGGTGTGGCTCAGTCAGGAGTCACGAAGGTAAAGTGGTTTAGTGCTTGTTCTGGGGTCGTTTTGATAAACGAGCTCTATATAGTGGATATAACAAAGCACTACGTCACAACGTGTCTAAATTGCCTTACGCCGCTGCGTATCACAAGTTACCTAGTGAGTACTCGCAGGTACAAACAATAATTTTTAAAGCTAACCTAATCTAGAACTTAAAATTAGTTATTAAAGTTATCAGTAAACCGCGTGAAAAGCGAAGAGAGACCACTTTCCCGCTAAAAAAAGCAAACTTTAAAAGAATTTTATTAAAGAATGTGACAATAGACAACGCATAAATTTAATAAAATTGAAAAAAATGTAATACGCGTGTCTTAAAAAAACACTAAATAAGTTTTTCGTGTCACCTTGCACAACAACGAGCTTGAGAACACGGAAGCGCGAGAAAGTCAACATGGCCGTTAAGATGGCCGACAAGTTCCTGGAACGAATGGCCATTGCGTGCGAATTCCGCGAATTCAAAATCCCGCGAGTGAACACGCGACGAACGATGACAATTCTCGGAAGGCCGGGAGAAGGTAAACACTTCCCGGAAATTAGGCTCTGGGAAAGTCAATAATTGCTGCGCAGTAGATATTATTGCTAGCAGGCTTTTACCGTGCGCATACCTTAACACAATAAAGAGATTGTCGCAGATTAGCCACCTCGGAAAAGACTCGACGAGGTGCGTTGAAAGACGCCGGTGACGATGGCTTCACGCGTCAACGCACTCGGAGATCTGCCTCGGAGAAGTTGCGATGGCTGAGTGCAGCGTTTGTCCACACGTTGCTCGACAGGTACGGTTGAAGGCGCCGGTGGCGGTGGCTTCACGTAAGTACGCACCTCGAGATCTGCCGTTGATAGCTGCGATGCCTCGGAGAAAAGCTCAAAGTGATGCGTGATCACAAAACAGCCTGTATGACTTGGGAGAATTTCAGTATTTACGCGTGTGCATCGGCGTGCCAGCACTCACCCAGCGTAAGTTGCAACGTCGAATTTTGAATTTCACGCATGTGCGCCGGCGTGCCAGCACGCCACGACGTGAGTTGCAAGAAGTCGAGATTTCTAGTATGCGCCGGCGTGCCAGCACGCATACGGAAACTGCGACGGAATCCCCCTTGGCAGCGAAGTACCGCAATTTTTGACGAAGCTCGAATTGCGGCACGAAGACACACGTGCCGCGGATAAAGGCGTGGCGGCGAAGACACGCCGCGACAGGTCCACCCCTGTCACTCCTCCTCGGCGACTATTGTCGGGGTCACCAATGTGGGGATCCTAGCCCCACGGCTCTCCACATTCCAGGAATAGGGAGGGAAAGAGAAAGAATAGAGAGTCGGAGAGTCAACAGATAACAATGAGGCTTTTTAAGGTACTGGAGGTGTACAGTGGACACACGTTCACACGCTCTTAACTCTGAGCAACGACTGCCGCTCGCAGGCGGCGTCACGCCGCACACAACATAGCCGCTTCTCCCACTCTCGCAGAGAGAGCGAGAGGGAAGATCGCAGTCCCTACAAATAGAAGTGGAATTCAAATTAAACGTTTACCGATCGAACGACGGCAACCATAAGTAATTATATAATTGCTAATATACTTACCGACCGTAACATTTAAAATACATCCTCTACAATTCATAACGAATATCTAAAGAATTTGTGTAAACGACTTCCTCGATAATACAACACAAGAATAGATATTTAATACACCTCGTATTTGATATTTTATATATTCTAAAATAAAGTATGATTTAAAAAATTTTCTCAATTTAAGCTACTACATACGAGAATTTATTATTCTCATAATATCATTATTGATGAATACTTTTTTATTCGTACAACAAATTATATGTAAATAACTATTTACCAGAATAATCATAACTATACAACCGAAATAGCATTTTATTAAACACTCTTCTAAAATAAAATTATATACAACCCATTTTTTAACATACACTGTATAAAGTATTTTGTAGAATTACTACATTAGATATTGGAAATAAAGTTACCACCATCTAATGCGGTAATTTTACACTCAAAATTACAGCATTCAATATTGTAAAAAAACTTTAACTCAATCAACTTACAATATTAAATGTTGTAATTTCGAGTGTAAAATTACCACATTTAATGGTGGTAACTTATTTTCAATATCTAATGTAGTTATTCTACAAAATACTTTTTAAAATGTAGTATTATTTGCAACGCAATTTGAAATAGACATTACATTCCACATAATTTTTTAAATAACCTTCTATAAAATAATTTTTACGAAAACATTTTATAAAGAAACTTCTCCTAAATACCATTATATGATTATATGTCATATCAACATGATAAATCGCAAAAATTTCTTTGGTATTGGTATATAACTATCAAATACAAGCAATGTTCGTTTTTATTATAATCATAAAGTTAATTGAAAAATGGCTAGCTTCTTCACAAATACTAGCCTATTTTGAACACTCGAAGACTCTGATGCTACGCAATACCTGCAAGGTTTTTAAATCTTTAGAGACTAGTATAAATTGATTTTTATTGACTTGAGTTCAACCACATATAAAGCTACTTTTCCAAAGCTTACACTTTAGGAAACGCGCGCACCAGTATGGACTGTCACAGCTAAAAAAGCATAGAGCACAGTACGGCAAAGCACACAAGATTAGCATTGGTTAATATATCTATCTATATAGCTCTAAACACAACACACAAAATCTTGTTCTTTGTATCTATAGATCGGGCATCCATTTCAATGTATATGTAGCGCGGTCGACCCCCAGGCTTCTTCTATACTTGCCTTCGGAGCGCTCTCACGCTCCTTGATATAAGTACTAACCAATGCTAATGTTGTGTGCTGAACCGTGCTTTATGCTTTCTTAACTATGACAACCCCAATGTATATTGTGTATGTGTGTGTGTGTGTGTATGTGTGTGTGTGTGTGTGTGTGTGTATGTGTGTGTGTGTGTGTGTGTGTGTGTGTGTGTGTGTGTGTGTGTGTGTGTGTGTGTGTCTGTGTGTGTGTGTGTGTGTGTGTGTGTGTGTGTGTGTGTGTGTGTGTGTGTGTGTGTGTGTGTGTGTGTGTGTGTGTGTGTGTGTGTGTGTGTGTGTGTGTGTGTGTGTGTGTGTGTGTGTGTGTGTGTGTGTGTGTGTGTGTGTGTGTGTGTGTGTGTGTGTGTGCACAACTGGGTCGTATGGGGTCACGTAACGTCATACGTATCAATATCTCTTAAATGAGACAATATTTTTTAACAAAACAATTTCGACAAGTGTACTATGCTATAAATTTATTGTGTATAGATAAAATACAAAACGCTCAAAGTTTTCGCGGTCCCATATCAAAGTATATTGGGCACGGGCTCACTCCTTGACTGTTACTTGCCTTCGGAGCGCTCCCGCGCTCCTTGATAATCAAAAAATATTACTAATAAATATTCAATTCTCGTTTGGCTAATTTTCCAAAATGTAGCTACTTAGTAAAATGCATAGCAAGCATTCGAAAAATTATTAACGATAATATTATTCTAAAATGCGGAAGCTTATTCTATAAAGTATCGGTAAAGTAGATTGCTTTATAGATAAGCATAAGCTTGCATTTTCCATAAGCAATGGGTCTTTTTTTGCACCGCTTGGTGGCGCTGGTCAGACATATATATATATATATATATATATATATATATATATATATATATATATATATATATATATATATATATATATATATATATATATAGATAGGAGTACAAAAATAATGTATTTACACCTATGTCTTACTATATAGCGCGAAAGAAGCTCCAGTAACCGTTAAAAGCATGGAAAAGGTAAAAATCAGAAAATTGATTTAAATGAGTTCTATTATTATATCTATAACATTGCAACAAAAATAAATTTCGTAAAACGGGTTGGACGAACGTTTTCTGCATGAAATTTTCTATCGAAAACGCTCATAAAAATCGAATTTTTCAACATTTTAACTCAGGCTGGCCCCCTTAATATTCTATTTGCTTAGGTTTTGCTGCCGTAGAACGACTTTATGTTATTTTGAAAATGAGATGTTCGTAGTAATATTTTGTAATTAGGGGAATGGACTTCAATGAACGAGTTATTGTTTAAAAATTGATATATTTTAAACCAACGTTTCGAGGATTATTTTACCCTCCTCTTCAGGGCTACAATTAAAAGAAACATTGTCATACAATCGAATGTAAACGACGAGAACATAATCTTAAAATGTAAAAAACAAATACCTTATGCTATCAAGTTTTAACGCATAATAACGTCGTTAAAGTCAAACGCTATTCTAGTTGTTAAACAAATATATGGGAGCGTCCAGCAGAAACGGGCCACCGAGCGCGCGCGGTGCCTTTTTTCGCGTAAAAGGCGCTCTGTTTAACTCGCTCATAATCGTATGTTGCGTCTTTGAAAGAAAACCCAAGGACCTATATCGATAGATTTTTTTCTGCTCTTTCCAATTGCGCCATTGTTTTTATTGCGAAACGCGTTCTTCCGGATGAAAACTCGAGTTGAATATTGAAAGCCATTTTTCTCAAAGTATATCATGTTTTTTTTTTTTTAAATAAACTACACCATTGAAAAGTACAACTCTTAAGCTTCAAAACCCTATCTTGGAGAAGTTGGAGAAATAAAGGGTTTAAAAGTAACAACATGAAAAAGACAGCGCCGAGGGTCCGCGCGAGCCCCTCGCGCCCGTGCGTATGGCACGTTTAAGTGCACGCTCTATTCAATTCACTAATAATCGTGTACCAAGTCTCTGAAAAAAGAACTAAGGACATATATCGATAGATTTTTTCCTGCTCTTTCCAATGGTGCTATTATTTTTATTCCGAAATGCTTCCTTCTAGTTGAAAATTCCATTTGAATGTTTAAACTCTATTTTTTCAATAAAATATCAGTCTTTTCTTCAAAATGAATTATATTCTTCAAAAGTACAAGTCTTAAACTATAAAATATTATATTTTTAAGTTGAAACATGAAAAGTTCAAAAATAGTAAGATCAAAAAGACAGTGGCTGCCGGAACTTTTTACGCTATGCTCAAGGGCGGATTAATACACGCGATGTGCTATTTCGCCCTTTCTTTTTTGTAAATATAAAATGCTTTGTAACTTACAATGCCAATGCGTGGAAATAATTTTGTAGATCTAGTTGTAACAGTTAGTATAATATTACAATGAACTTTGTTCATTTATATAACAAAATTTGAAAAACATAATATATTAAACATAAAAATATCCATGAACGCACTGAAAGCAGTGAAATTCGGAATAAAAATAATAGCACCATTGAAAAGAGCAGGAAAAAATCTATCGATATATATCCTTAGTTCTTTTTTCAGAGACTTGGTACACGATTATTAGCGAATTGAATAGAGCGTGCACTTAAACGTGCCGTACGCACGGGCCCGAGGCGCCCGCGCGGACCCTCGGCGCTGTGTTTTTCATGTTGTTACTTTTAAACCCTTTATTTCTCCAACTTCTCCAAGATAGGGTTTTGAAGCTTAAGAGTTGTACTTTTCAATGGTGTAGTTTATTTAAAAAAAAAAAAACATGATATACTTTGAGAAAAATGGCTTTCAATATTCAACTCGAGTTTTCATCCGGAAGAACGCGTTTCGCAATAAAAACAATGGCGCAATTGGAAAGAGCAGAAAAAAATCTATCGATATAGGTCCTTGGGTTTTCTTTCAAAGACGCAACATACGATTATGAGCGAGTTAAACAGAGCGCCTTTTACGCGAAAAAAGGCACCGCGCGCGCTCGGTGGCCCGTTTCTGCTGGACGCTCCCATATACATGTGTATAAAAACCGATTGGACCAAAGTGCTAAAAAAATTTTTTTATTGAAAGCTAAATGAAAAAAAGAACGTAGTAAAGAAAACCAAATAATACTTATAAAGAAACAGAAAACTCACATCCTTCCTTTCGTCTCAATTTCATTGTTACTACAAGGATACTTGTAATCGATGGCACTTGGAGCAACACTGAAGAAACGATATCAAATACGAAAATTAGCCGATGTTTAAAAGCAAAGCGAGGGGGAGGCGTTTAAGTGGGAGAGAACCAGCGAGACTCTCACACGGTTAGAATAGGGAAGCATGACTGTAGGAAGTCGGCGGGGCTTCGCTATACTGGCACTAAGGCTAGTATAGACAATAGACCAGCTTCGCTTATGCCACCTCTCTACATCATACTACCCGGATACGTGCGGATGCATTTTAGTCATGTGGAAGGAAAGGTGGAGGCAACCGAACAGAGTGAATGTTAGGAAGCGGTCCAATATTTTTTTATTAAATTTATTGTTTTTTGTAGGAAGTCTTAAGGAATTGCGTGTCTTCTATGTGGTTTAGTGTGTTTTCGTGGTAGTATATATTAAGCATCTCTGAAAATAACCGTTTGAAGAAATTAGTTTCATTATCTAAAATTTTAACTTTTTCGAAATCTATAGTGTGACCAGTTTTTTCTGCGTGTACGGCTAAAGCGGAATTACTTGCGCAATTCTTTACGGCTCTTATGTGTTCGTAGGTACGTTTTTTGAGTTTCCTCTTACTCATGGCAATGTAAGTTGATAAGCAATCATTACAATCAATTTTGTAAACAATCCCATAGGTATCTGATTTTTTTAGGCGGTCTTTGCATAATCTTATTATGTTACTAAATTTGTTGGTTGTTTTGTTAATCGGGACCAAGTTGTGCCTCAGTAGGATGTTATTGATTTTGGGTGTGAGGTGTTTAATGTACGGAAGAACTACTTTGTCTTTTAGCAGAATAGCGCGTCTGCTAGTTAGGTTAGTTGGTGGATTTTCAAAAGTTTTTAATCTCTTGTTTATGTAATTATTGATGATATGTTCAGGATAGGAATTGCAACGGAGGAAATGTTTAACAATATTTAGGTTTTTCTGGTGGAATTTTGGATGTGAGAGTTTAATGGATTTGCCAACTAAATTATAAATTATGGCTATTTTTTGTGATTGGGGGTGATGTGAGAGGTAACTGATATAACGACCAGAGGCAGTGTTCTTGCGGTACCAATTTGTTATTATGCTATTATTTTCGGTTTTGATGAATTTGACGTCTAAAAAACTTATGCTATTATTGCTTTCTAGTTCTATAGTGAATTGTAAATGTTCGTTATAGCTATTAAAAGAGGAAAGAATCTCATCTGTTTTATCTTTTTTAGTGATTAGAAAATAATCATCAATGTATCTTTTAAATGGTATTATATCATTTTTGTGTATGCTCAGACAGGATGATTCTAAAAGTTCCAAAGTGATATGTGCAAACCATGGACTGGTGCAGAAACTCATTGCAGCTCCCATAATTTGCTTGTAAAACCTATTATTAAATTGCAAATAGGTTGAATCGAGTAACAAACTGATACCTTCTAGGAACTCCGCTCTTGACAAGTTTATTTTATTTTTAAGGAACTTCCATTTTTTTATGATAGCTTGGAGGATAAGATTGGAAGGAATATTGGCGAAAAGAGATACAACATCGAAGGAAGAGAGTTCGAAGTCATCGGAAACAACTAAGTTGTCAGTGACTTTTTTGAGATCTAAACTGTTTTTTATTGTGGAATTCGGACGAGGAAAATGTCTATTAAAGAGTAAGGCTAAACTTTTGTCAAGGGCGTAAGTGGGGCTGCCAATGACCGAAACGATTATACGTATGAGATTGCCTACTTTATGTATTTTAACTAAAGCGTATGCTCTAGCGAGAATGGTTTGCTCAATCTCAGTGCGTGATACGCAGGAAAAACTGTCGTCGGTGTCAAAAACACCTTTTCTTCTCCAGTTATCTATCAAGCCTTTGATATTTTTCTGCAATTTACTTAATGGTGATTTTTTGATTTCAGAGTAATAGTTGGTATCAGATAGAGCAAGTTCAAGTTTTTGTACGAATTCAGTTTTGTTTAAAACTACAGTTACGTTTCCATTATCAGCCTTAGTGATAAAGATATCTGGGTTGGCTTTTAGGAATTGTTTGGTTTTTTCTAGGTTTTGTTTTATTGTTTTGTCTGCGGTGCTTATGTGTCGTTTGTTATTATTTTTGAGATTATTTCACTGAGGTTCACTTTTTCACTTCTATTTAATGAAAAAAACCGCTGCCAATTCATCGGCACGTAACTTCCTCTAAATTAATGTATCGTTCCTATATGTATAGTATATATTTTAAATATAAAATATGTTTATTCATAATACTTTTTCCAATGATTTAATAATACACTAATATTTAAAGAATTGCATATTTTGTTCTTATTATTGAAATTATTTGTAATTTGAAACTTATTTAAAAAAAAGTAATATTGTAAAATATAAAATTAAAAAATAGCTGTGTACCCTGGGATCAACTTACTCAGATTTTCGAAATCATATATAATAACTCCATTTTTAAAATTATAAATATATTATTATTCAATAATTGTCTATCTTTACTATAAATAATTGTGTACATATTATAAAAATTGCAATTATACTTCTGTATGTCATTTTCATTTTCTAGTATACATAAATGCCTTCAAGAATAATTACAATTTTAAAAGAGGACTAAAATAGTTTTAACCTCAAATATCTCTGAAAATCATAAACAAATTCTTTTACCCTAAGAACTTTTCTAATAAATAAAAATAGACCAATTCTATATTTCCATCAAATTTACACACACACGCACACACGCACACACACACACACACACACACACACACACACCCACCCATCCATTCAAAAATTCTTTAGTTTCACCTAAATACATTTTAAATTATTTATCTAAATGTGAATGAATCGATAACTCTTTATTATAAAATTTTTTTATAGCATTAAGAAAACTATCTCTTATTTTCGGGATCTTTTCATTTTCAGGACAATTTTTAAGGAAAGCTTCAAAATTCTTAACAAAACTTAGTGCCACTCTATCGTTGAATCTATTATTAAAGTTAAATTTTTCACCTAGCTTTAACATATCATTGACATAAGAAGGTAGTTCAATATCCGCAACATTGACACACCATTTTTGCTTTCTCAAAGAGAAAGCTTGGTAACGGTGAAATTTTTCAACCCCGAGATTTTGATGATTTTCCATATTTCTGAGCTCCCTGAGTCGAAATATGCGTTTTCTAGAAAATGTGTGTGTGTGTGTGTGTATGTGTGTGTATTGAAACCGAAATAAAACGGAATTTCCAGTTTTATTGTATCCGGAATAAAAATATTTAGAAGTGTATACATTGGAAGAAGAAATTCGACTGTCTGAATTAAATGCAAAAATAGAAGAAAATATAACAGAAACAAATAAGTATAATGAATATTTGGAGTATTTATTGAAAGAAAATAATTAACATTATATAACAAATCTAATTGAAAGTCTTAGTAGATAATCGGTCTTAGTAGATAATCTGCTTTCAGCGATCTTCAAAATTGGTCTGCTTCAATTGACCTTTAAAATTAAAAAAAATATATTAAAAAATGTCTTAAAAATCGGTCTGCTATCAGCGACTTTATTAAAAAATGTTTTAAAAATTAGTCTATTATTAGTGACCTTCAAAATCGGTCTGTTATCAGCGACCTTAAAAATCGGTCTGCTATCAACGTCCTTCAAAATTGATTAGCTTTCAGCGACCTTTAAAATTAATATATTTTTAATGACCTTCTAAATCGATCTACTTTTACAGTTCAACAACGGTTTCGCTTTGAGTGACCTTCAGAAATTATTTAAAAACGGCTTGCTACCAATAACCTTCAAAATTGGTCTGCTTTCAGCGACCTTCAAAATTAATATTTTTAGCGTTATACTTTGAGCAAACTTTGAAATCAATATGCTCTTGAAGTTCAAAACCTTTCAATGACTTTCAAGCTCAAAATTTATGTTACTTAAATAACTATAAAAATGTTTAAGAATATAAAATATGTTTATTTAATAGAACAAAAGTAATACTTGAAAACATTAGTTTTTGTTAACAAAGGAATAGGCCTTTTTTACTAACTTTTTATGAAAAAAAAACAATGAAATATTTAATGGAAAATGAATTTAAAGTTAGTAAAAAGTGGAAAACCTCTATAAAAAAACGCGCCTATCTATCTACCTCTTGGGTGGTGTGGAAAAGATGTACAAAGACTTATGATATTTACTATTGTCCTCATTTTTTTTAATAATATCGATATAATAATCTCTACTATTTCTTTTAATCTTAGAATAAAAATTGACAAATAAAAAGTTCACCAATTTATGAATGGGGATTAGCGAGCGGAGCGAGCAGGGGAGTACTACTAGTAGTACTAGTTAGTTAGTAAATTGTAAGTTAGTTGTTAATAGTTACTTAAATTTGGAAATTGAAAAATCATAATTTATTCACCACAGTTAAAATTTCGTTGAGACTTCACCAAAAGTATTATCGTCATCCGAACACATGAGAATATTACGCTGTGTGCTATTCGGCGCTAATTCCCTAAACACTGCTAAAGATTACGTTCCTGCTCTAGGATATATTTCTTGAATTTATAGCTTGAAGTAAAATTTTCTATTTTCACCAAAATTGTTATAAATCAAAATATATGTATTGGTCTTAGCGATGACGTAGGATATTTATCACTGAAAAATTGCGAGAAATATTTTCATGCAAAATTTTGTTTGCTTCCTCCTAGATGAAACTTTGTGATAGTAAAAATGAAAATCAGGTGAAAATATGTTAGGAATGTTATTTAGCAAATTTAGAATCAAAATACACTATTTTTAATTTGTATGTTTTGAAATTTTTCCAAAAATGAGAATTTTTTATTGTTTCATTTAGTATGTTAACTTTAGTTCCATATTTAAGAACTGGTAGTGTTTGTCTAAAATCTCCAACTAAGATTGTTAATTTTCCAGCAAAAAGAGTATCACTTAAATTACAAATATAACGTAATGTATTATCAACTATTTCTAAAGCTTTTCGTGGGATCATGGATGCTTCGTCCCAAATAATTACTTCGCATTCTCTAAGTTTCCGTTTATCTACTGAAGAATTTAAAAATATAATTTCTGTATTTTCTAAGCACAAAGGTAATTTGAAGGTTTTATGACTTGCCATTCCTCCTGGTAATAGAATTGAAGCTATACCTGTCCAAGCCATTGATAGAATTTGTTTTCTTTGTACTTCATAAAAATACTGTATAAAAATGTTTTTTCAGTTCCGCCAGGACCATCAATAGATATAATTTTTCATTTAGACCTATTTTTAAAATATAATCAAAAATATATTTTTGATCTGTATTTAACTGTTGGTGTAATTCATTAAATGTGCTTTCATAAGAATGGCATGATAAATCATGCTTACAACTATTTTCAGTTGATTCTGTACTAGGTTCTGGTAATCCAAAATCAGAACGTTTTAAATTTTCTGAATTTACAACTTTGTTTATTGCTTGTAAAGCTTTATTTTCTACATTTTCAACAAAATCTTCGAAAAAATATTTTTTACATTTTTTCCAAATTTCCTTTCGCAATTGTAATTTATTAACAATTAAAGATCAACCAAAAAAATTACGAAATTGATTTGGTAGCATTATGTTACCAGCTTCGTCAAATATATTGAAAATTTCTTTATTGCATTCTATAAGTCCCATAGTAATTGCAGTGTCAGTGAATGTGAGATATATTCTATCTTCAAATTTTTTCAGATTATCAAAAGATGTGGCACCTTTAATGCGATGCAAAATTAATTTTAAACTTATAATTCTATTTCACCGGGAAGCACACACACCAATCTACCAATAGTATTTGGTGTTGGAATTAATTCGTAGCGTTTTACAAGAGATAGCACAAGTAGTACACTATTTCGTTGTTACCTACAGTAATGTACACATCGTAAACAGCTGTCATAGGATGCCATTTGCCGTACATAACCTTTTTTCAAATCATAAATAACAACCAACTGATGAGAATTTTTCCATCGGTCTTACAGTCTTATAAATTAAATTAAAATAATTAATATTTATGGCAGTCAGATTGCCCTTGTTTATAATCACCCCGCAGAATCTGAAATAAAAACTTAATTAAAACCTGGAAAAAAAAGCTTTATTAGCAAAGGACTATCTGACTGCCCCCCAACACCAAATTATTGCCCAACGTTTCGAGCCCGCTTCGGCTCCTCCTCAGGGGCTGAAATGAAATCAGATAGTCCTTTGCTAATAAAGTTTTTTTTTTTGCAGGTTTTAATTAAGTTTTTATTTCAGATTCTGCGGGGGTGATTATAAACAAGGGCAATCTGACTGCCATAAATATTAATTATTTTAATTTAATTTATAAGACTGTAAGGCCGATGGAAAAATTCTTATCAGTTGATACTAAGTTGCAGTCGATATAAGTAATATTTTTAATCATAAATAACAACACTTTATAATTTATTGAATACGTCAAAATTTGTGCCGAATAAAGTGTTTTTGTGGGGAGTTTTGCTTCATTACTTTAATATGAACACAAGTGCATCTGAAGCTCATCGTATTTTAGTAGAAGTGTACAGTAAACATGCTCTAACTGAACAAACGTGTCGGAAGTGGTTTGCACGTTTTAAAGCTGGTGATTTCGACTTGAATAACAAGGAGCGACCTGGTCAGCCAAAAAATTTAAAGATAATGATTTGGAGGCATTGCTCAATGAAGACTCATGTCAAACACTTAAAGAATTGTCTACGTCATTGGGAGTTGACTTATCAACAGTGGGAAAAAGTCTTAAAAGTTTGGGCATGATCCACAAGGGAGGACATTGGGGCCCACGTGAATTGAAACCAAGGGATATTGAGAGACGTTTTTTCACGTGCGAGCTGCTGCTCCAACGGCAGAAAAAAAAGGTTTTCTGCATCGAATTGTTACCGGTGATGAAAAGTGGATCCATTATGACAATCCGAAGCGCAGAAAGTCATGGGTTAAGCCCGGCGAACCATCAACATCAGTGGCAAAGCCCAATATCCATGGGTCAAAGTTCCTGCTCTGTATTTGGTGGGATAAGAGGGGTGTAATTTACTACGAACTCCTAAAACCACATGAAACCGTAACTGGGGATCTTTACAGACTGAAACTGATGCGTTTGAGCCGTGCATTGAAAGAAAAACGATCGGAATACTCCGAAAGACAAGAAATAGTTATTTTCGATACAAGTGCGAAAAAGTGATTTTATCCTCGTGTGGACGTTTGCGCCCGAGCGAAGCGAGGGTGAAAAGGCCACACGAGGATAAAATCACTTTCTCACTCGCGTATCGAACACTATTTTTTTACACAACGTGTGCAAAGCTCGATTTTGCGAGCACGGTTTTGGCCGAGCGTGCGCAAAGTGGACGCTTTGCGCACGGAGTGTGAAAAAAGTCATTTTGCTGCACGACAATGCTCGCCCACACGTTGTAAAACCGGTAAAAACATATCTGGGAACACTTAACTGGGAAGTGCTACCGCACCCGCCGTATTTTCCAGATATTGCTCCCACTTGTTTCGATCAATGGTTCATAGCTTGTGTGAGCAGAAGTTCACATCTTATGAAGATTGTAAAAAATGGGTCGATTGGTGGATTTCATCTAAAGACGAAGAGTTCTTCCGACGCGGTATTCGTTCACTGCCCGAAAGATGGTCAAAAATAGTAGAAAGCGATGAGCAATACTTTAGTTAATGTATTTTTTTATTTTCATATGAAATAAATAATATTTTTTCATTAAAAAAACGCTACGAATTTATTCCAACACCCAATATTTGAGTAATTTTCACATTTGAACCATTTTTTTTCTTGAATGCGTAGTTTTGTGGTATATCCGAGTACAGAAAATTTGTTCTATGATCATCGGTACTATTTAATTTAAACCATGCAGTAAGTATAGTTTCGTGATTTAAAGAATCAATATTAAAATTATTCTTATTAAATACTATTTGCTGTTGATTTTCTAAATGAACAGCGAATTTTATAATGGCGTGTCAGCGCCCACAAATAGGCAATTCTTGTATATGCCATGCAGCCTCCATTGGACTTCCATATCTGCAGTCTATATAATTAAAAATTTCATCATATGTTATAGAATTTGTATCACCTTTTTTTATTTATATAAAACCTGTCATGACCTTTATGTAAATATTTATGCAAGTATTTTATACTCATTATCGATGCACAATATTCGATATTTATATGGCAATTGCACTTTTTAAGCAGTTTTGAATTGTAGGATACTACCATGGAATTCTTAATATTGACCTTTTCTCTATTAACTACTTTATTATAAAAATAATTTTTGTCTAATAATGTCTTCATTATGAGGTGCTAAAATAACACGATCATAATCATTTATTTTATTAATATTTTTATAAATTTGTAAGCAAACATCGTAAGTCTCCAATTATTAGGTATTATGAAAGGATTTATATTACCGTCTCCAATTTGTAATAATAATTTTGAGAATTCATTATTTTGAGAAAGAATATTGTGTTTTAATTTGAAAATTTTAAATAAATGCCAAAGTTCAGAATATTTAATAGTGTCTTCAATTATAGTACTTCTAAATCCGTTTTTCATTACTGGGAGTATTTGTCAAAAATCACCTCCTAAAATTATTAATTTTCCCCCAAAAGGTAAATCGTTTGTACATAAATTTCTTAAAGTTCTGTCAATAATTTCAAAAGCTTTTTTGGGTATCATAGATGCTTCATCCCAGATTATGACTTCTGTTTCTCTTAATTTCTTTTTATCTGATTCTAATTTTAAAAAAGGATTTTCAATACTATTTAAATCTAATGGTAATCTAAAGGTTCTATGAGTAGTCATTCCTTTGGGTAATAGAATAGACGCTATACCAGTCCAAGCCATTGATATAATATTTTTTCCTTTTGATAGAAAATAATAAATTAAAGTTTTATATAAAAATGTTTTACCCGAACCTCCAGGACCGTCTATAAAATTTATTTTATTTATATTTTTTATAAGTTGTTTGAAAATAAATTTTTGATCTTCATTTAATTTCGTAAACATATCTTCGAATATTTTCTTACTAATTGAAATTATTTTACTATCGTATTTTATATCATTTATGATGGGATCAGGTTCAGGTAATCCAAAATCTGTACAAGATAAATCTTCCAACAATAATAATTTATTTATATGATCTAAAGCTACGTTATCTTCATTTTCATGAAAATCTTCACTAAAGTATTTTTAAAAATTTTCCCAAATAATATTGGCTTGAATATTTTCTGTTAGTAGAAACGAAGTAAAAAATTTACGTAATTGAAAAGGTAACATGATACGACATGCTTCTTCAAAAATTTTTTAAATTTATAAACCGTTTACTATTGAATCCATTGCAGTCGCAGCTTCTTTATGAGTATTATACGTTACATTTTTATATGTACGTAAATCTTTAAAGGAAGTAGCGCCTTTTATACGACTTAATATTAATTTTAAAGCGAATCTTTCAGAATCTTTTGGAGATACTATATTTAAACGTCCAATAGCATAATGTTTTTGTTCACGTTCACGTTTTACCCAAACTTTTTTTGCGTTAAATATATAATAATGCGGTATATTAACGTATTTTATATTATTTGCAAATTTATCATTTTTATTCAAGTCAAACCACGCTGTTAAAGTTGTTTTCCAATTATCAAGAGCATATCTATTTCATAATTTTCTTCAAAAACAATTTTTTGTTGATTTTATGAACTGCTAAACGGATAACAGTATGACTCCTTCCACATAAGGGACATTTTTGTAACCGCCATGCTGCTTCCATTGGGCTCAAGTACCGGCCATCAATATTCAGTAATTTCATCATATATTCCATTTCTTTTGTCATCATTTTTTTTAATGTACAAAAAGCTCTATCACTATCTATATGTATATAATCAAAAATATATTTGATGCTTTGAATTGAAGCACAATATTCAACATTAATATGAAATTTATATTTTTCTAATAAAAATTTATTGTAAGGAACTACCATTGAATCTACTGGAATAATTTTTTTACTTCTTTTAAGTCGATATGTGTAATTATCAGAATTATTTGTTCGTTTATATTGAGGATAACCATTTTTTTTAATTGTTGTTGACGATTGAAAAGGTTTAGGAAAATTTTTTTTACAAAGTTTTTACATTTATCGTAACACGGAGAATTTTCACTATGTGGTTCATGTAACATATGTTTTATAACTAATTTTTGTAATTTTTTATCATTATTAGAAGGTATCTCAGCAGAAATGTGTTTATTAATAGCTTTTGGTGTCATTAATTTATTTTTATGATCTAATGTTACTATAAGATGTGCATGCGGTAATCCTCTTTTCTGGAATTCAATAGTATACACATAAGCTAAAGCATTTCCAAAAATTTGATGGTTTTCTATATCATTAAATAAACACTTAAATTTTGTATAAAATAATCTAACTGTAATATTTGTATAGCAAATATTATATATAATGATATATCATTGGACGTAGTTCCGATAGGAAATGTCGTTAATACATTTTTTAATTCTTTCCACTTAGGATTACACGTTATAGTTATAAATAAATCAGGTCGACCAATATTTCTTACTATTGCCATTGCATCTTGATAATGTTGCTGCATACATCTAGGACTACCTATATAAGTTGCTGGTAGTACAAAAATATTTCCTAGTCTTTCTTTTTTTCCAAAATTTTCTGATATATTTAATGCACTATTTATAACATGATCCCTCAAACCTTGATAACATTCAGTACATAATTTTTTTTGTTTCTGCCTAAAATAATTCATTCTATTGTTTTCTATCATAATATAGGCATGTAAAAAGAATTGTTGGGTTAGTCTCCCTCCAAATAAATGTGGATTGAAATTTTCTGAATTTGGTCTGTAAGCTAATCTATAATAATAGTGCTGTAATATTGTTAGAAGGTTTTCTTTTGAATCATATGGTTTTTTTAGTATAACCAATACTCCAGCCTAAATCTCCTGGAGGATAAAATAATGGAAATACCATTGGGTCAACATGATGTGATAATTTACTTAAATATGTGTATTCTCTTTCATTAGAACTATTTTTCGGATAAACGCATAGATCATAATTATGAGGGATTCCTGATTTGGAAATAATTATAGCTACCCAATTAGGATTACGGATAGACCAATAATAGCTGTTATGCCGATTGAGTTGCCCGTTACCATGGAATGCAGTGTCATCCGAAAACATTACGTATCTAAAGAATTCAGAATCTTTACGGATTCTCGCTTGTGCCCAATTGCAGAAGTTGAGTCTGCGGCGGAAATCATCGGATATTAAAGCTTGAGTCAATGTGATGTGATACGGATGGAATCTGTGAAGACGCAAAATTCTGCTAGCTGTCGATCTTGGGATCCCAGTACGTCTATGAATGTTGCACAAAGAAATATGAGGATCTAAATCAACCATTGCCAAAACGACGAGAATTCGTGGGTCATCGTTGTTCGGTATCATAATGCGACGACGATTTCTACGTATTGGTGGTCCATGTATCTCTCTTTGCTTAATGCTTCGGATTCTCACGTGGTTCGGGTAGTGAAGCCTCCCTGGATAATTGTGGCGGTAATACCTTGCCGCAACATGATATCGGCCTCGACATGCCCCAAGAGACAACAGAATATCAATGATTTCGTTACTCGAATAATCCGGCATATTTGATCCCTTTCAGTCGCCAGCCACTAAAAAAGTTCCACGTGAATTATCCTGAGAGAGCTGACTACTCACGAGTCACCTCTCCCACAAGTGACACCAGGGAAGTGTTATTCGCCGATTTGGCTACAACTTTATAGGCTTGTCCTGAATCACGTCAAAAACAGAAATAAAAATCTATGTCGGCTCAAAGGATAATTGATATTGATTTCCACAACTTATGCTGTAATTTGATTTTTCTCATTAAGGCTTGAATACAAAATTTCTCACTTATTTTCAACACTCTGTATGGTTGAAATAAGTACTGAAAAAAAGTTACTTTTTCTATGCAGTTTGCTCTTTGCAAAAAAAAAAATTCTTTTGACAAGATCTCTCGGCATCGCAACCATAATATTATTTGATATGGTTATTAAATAAAGTACCCAACTGCGGTGGTAGGCTATGTAATCACTGGTTAGGCAACCTATCTGCGGTGTCCAATTTGGTTGTTGTTATCAGGTTGTCTGGTCTAACTGCATCGTTAAATTGAGTGGTTAGATTCAGCTGCCTAGTTATGGTGTCACGTCCATTAGCAAGAGAGAGAGACCGTCTTGGAGAAAAATGTTCTAAATAAAATTTACGTATTTTCTTACGAGGAATATGAATCCGTAATAAAAAATATGGTTTCTCATTTAAAAAACTGAAGCGTACTTCTATTTGTCCTTGAAAATCAATCTGAAAGTCATGATTAAGGTCATGGCCAAGATCTAAATCAATCAATGCATCCGAACATTTCAAAACTTTGCAAACAATGTGTGTATGTAGAAAAAAACATTAAATACGAAATTTGTATGATTCGGAGGGGGCCAACTGATGCTGACCTTGACCATGACCTTGATCCAAGGTCGCATCTGAACGTAAAATTTTCCGCTCTTTCCATTTGCGAGGTCAAAAGTGGGAGTTCCCATTTGAAAAAATCGATTTGACCTTCAAATGACGGTATCTGGACAGTTGCTCGAAAATTTTTTGCTCGAACACTTTTACTCGAATACTTTTGCTCGAAATGACGTTTGCTCGAACGGATATTTGCTCGAAAATTTTGATGTGGGAACCTGTAGATCTTCCCGAGGCAGCAGGTGTAAGAAATGAAATCCCTTACAAAGTGTGTATGCTTTTTTTTAGAAAAAAAAAAAGCATACACACGTTGTAAGGGTTTTCATTTCTTACACCTGCTGCCTCGGGAAGATCGCCAGATTCCCTCATCAATATAATCATAATAACCGAGGGATAAATTTATACGATAACACACATTGTGTTATTACATCAATTTGCTCGAAAATCTTTTTCTCGAATGAAAATTTGCTCGAATATATATTTGCTCGAAAGATAATTTCCACCTATGGAGGGTCATTATTTCTTTAGTCACAAAATCAGATAAATGACTAAATAAATAATGTCCATTCATAGGTAGAAATGTATGAATTTCAAAAGAAATTAGACTCTTTTAACACACTTGAATAGAAACTTAATGATTTGCACATTTGCAAATGTTATTTAGAGCTAAGTTTTTTCGAGTCAATGTTCTTCCGATTTGCCGCAAATCTTCATTCGAGCATATATCTTGACCACAAGGCCATGCTCAACGTCACTATCAGTTGGCCTCCACCAAACCATACAAATTTTGTATTTAGTGTTTTTTTCTAGTTTGCAAAGTTTTCGGAATGTACGAATGCATTGATTGATTTAGATCTTCACTATGACCTTGACCATGACCTAAACCCAAGGTCATATCTGAACGTAAAATTTTCCGCTCTTTCCATTTACGAGATCAAAAGTAGGAGTTCCCAATGGAAAAAATCGATTCACCTTCAAATGACCTACATCCTTGACCTCAAGGTCATCGTCAAGGTCTCTATCAATTAGCCCCCTCCAAACCATACAAATTTTGATTTTAATGTTTTCTTCTAGCTTGCAAAGTTATCGGAATGTACGGATGCATTGATTCATTTAGATCTTCACCATGACCTTGACCACGACCTTGACCCTAGGCCATATCTGAAAGGAAAATTTTTCGCTATTTCCATTTACGAGGTCAAAAGTGGGAGATCCCATTTGAAAAAATCGATTTGACCTTCAAATGACCGTCATCCTTGACCTCAAGGTCATGGTCAAGTTCACCGTCAGTTGGCCCCCTCCGAACCCTACAATTTGTATACTTAAAATTTTTTCCATCTCCCTTACTTTCCGCGATATTTGCGTGGTCTCTTTAAAATGGGACGGTGTGTGTGTGTGTGTGTGTGTGTGTGTATGTGCGCGCGCGCGTATGCGTGCGTGTATGTGTGTGTGTATGTGCGCGCGCGCGTATGCGTGCGTGTGTGCGTGTGTGCGTGTGTGTGTGTGTGTGTATGTGCGCGCGCGCGCATGCGTGTGTGTGTGCGTGTGTGTGTGTGTGTGTGTATGTGCGCGCGCGCGTATGCTTGCGTGTGTGCGTGTGTGCGTGTATGTGCGCGCGCGCGTATGCTTGCGTGTGTGCGTGTGTGCGTGTGTGTGTGTCTGTATGTGTGTGTGTCTGTGTGTGTGTGTGTGTGTGTGTGTGTGTGTGTGTGTGTGTGTGTGTGTGTGTGTCTGTGTGTGTGTGTGTGTGTGTGTGTGTGTGTGTGTGTGTGTGTGTGTGTGTGTGTGTATACGTATATGTATTCACGTCCCTTTTACCCCCCCCCTCGTTCCAAAAATTGAGAGGACTTACGAAATCGTACGACCACTTAAAATTTTCCTTGAAATATACCCTTTCGAATGCGAAGTGGTAGAAGCCATGATTTCAAGATGGTCGACTAATATGGCGGCCATAACGATAGAAAGTGCATTAGACATGTGTGTAAAAATTCGGAATAGCGATAAAAAATTATGAAAAAATTCATGAAGTAGCTTGTCTGGCTACTGGTTTACATTCCGTGCAATCAGATAGAGGTACAAAGCTCTTGTGGCAAGTGTCCCTTCCGTGATTCTTGTAGTAATATATACCACTTGATGTACCGTGCATTGACTATTATTATAGTGAAATACTTGAGCTGCATCTTGTGCCACAAAAGCAAAATTTTCTGAAAAATCAGTGTGAATTATCACTGAACTTGGTGCTAAGTTATTTTTCCAATTTGTAATAAATTCTGACTGCGTTTTTGAAATGAAATCGTGAGTAAGCAACATATTTAAACGAGTGCAAAACTCATCAGCAATGTCTTCAGATGAGAGACATTCCCTTTTCAGAGTACACCAATCTGTCGATTCCCAAGTACTGAAAATTACTTTTGATATACACTTCTCTTCAAAAATCTTCTTGAGATAATAACTGAGAAGGCCCTTTTCTCGACACAGTCGACATTCACCAAGATAACATGCTGGTGATGCATTATCACAGAAGAAGAATCTAAAATAATTTTTGTACTTTTGAATAGAATCGTCATAGTTTTTAGTAAACCTAGCCAATTTGCTCACATCAAACATTGTCTTGCAGTTCTGGTGCGTGGTGCACACATAAACGCTGTGTATACCACTACCTCCAGCCAAAATGCACCATTCTGGTCGAAGCTCTGCAAATTTCGTTAAGCCGATTGATATCTGTGGGTTGAGCTCTTTGAATCGAACATGCAGGTATTTTATGTCACACAGCATCAAGCGCTTCTGTTTCTTTTTCTTTTTTTTTACCAAGTCTCACAGTAGTAACGTCTTTCTTGCTTGGCATAATCCTACTGTTCTCATCACTTTCATCAAAATAGCGAACTAATTCAACAACGTCTTTTGATAATGTCTTGACAGCCCTAGCAATAGATGTTGACATAACTCCATTTGTTTCTTTGAGTTTTAGAGCTTTCTTGACAAAATATTTCGAGGTATTGAACTCTCTAGAAGTCTGTGCAATACTCCAGCTATCAGGTACTATCGTGAGGATCGTGATCCGTAATGGATCATTCAATGGTAAACTAGAAAACTTCTGCTTTAGGTTGTCTAGCATTTGCTCTCTTTCTATAGTTCTCTTTCTAGAGTTCTCTTTCTATAGATGAAGAAGACTTGTTGCTAGGCTCTGGGGCTTCATATTCATCATTCGCATATGATTGTTCTGAAAGAGAACCAATACTGGAGTTTAATACTTCAGGTTTTCGACTCACATCAATTGCCTCAAATTTACGTTTCCTGCAACTAGAGCATATTTTCCTGCCAGGTATATATAGTGGAAGGAACTTCTGCAAGTTTAGCGAAACTGGTCGGAGATTCTTACTCTTATGAGGAGAGATATTGAATGGATTAATACATCTATACGCATGAATCCAGATTTCTTGAGATTCCATGATATTTACCGATAGTCACCGTTTTCTCCAAATAATAGACGCGAAAACTACGAAAACTATTTCCAGCAAGAGTAGTCGTCAAAATGACTGATTTAAATAGGAGAACTATTTCCAGCAAGAGTAGCCGTGAAAACGACTGATTTTAATATACAAGAACGATTTCCAGCAAGAGCAGTCGTGAGAAGGACTGATTTAAATACGAGAACTATTTCCAGCAACAGTAGTCGTGAAAACGACTGATTTAAATACGAGAACTATTTCCAGCAAGAGTAGTGAAAATGGCTGATTTAAATACGAGAATTATTTCCAGCAAGAGCAGTCGTGAAAACGACTGATTTAAACATACGAGAACTATTTCCAGCAAGAGTAGACGTGAAAACGACTGATTGAAATGTGAAAACTATTTTCAGCAAGAGCAGTCGTGAAAACGACTGATTTAAACATACGAGAACTATTTCCAGCAAGAGTAGTCGTGAAAACGATAGATTTAAATACGAAAACTATTTCCAGCAAGAGTAGTCGCGAAAACGACTGATTGAAATACGAGAACTATTTCCAGCAAGAGTAGCCGTCAAAACGACTGATTTAAACATACGAGAACTATTTCCAGCAAGAGCAGTCGTGAGAAGGACTGATTTAAATACGAGAACTATTTCCAGCAAAAGTAGTCATGAAAATGACTGATTTAAATACGAAAACTATTTCCAGCAAGAGTAGTCGTGAAAACCACTGATTGCAATGCGAAAACTATTTCGAGCAAGAGTAGTCGTGAAAACGACTGATTTAAATGCGAGAACTATTTCCAGCAAGAGTAGTCGTGAAAACGACTGATTGAAATGCGAAAACTATTTCCAGCTAGAGTAGTCGTGAAAACGACTGATTTAAACATACGAGAACTATTTCCAGCAAGAGTAGTCGAGAGAACGACTGATTGAAATGCGAAAGCTATTTCCAGCAAGAGTAGTCGTGAAAACGACTGATTTAAAGACGTGAACTATTTCCAGCAATAGTAGTCGTGAAAACGACTGATTTAAATACGAGAACTGTTTCCAGCAAGAGTAGTCGTGAAAATGACTGATTTAAATACGAAAACTATTTCCAGCAAGAGTAGTCACGAAAACGACTGATTTAAACATAAGAGAACTATTTCCAGCAAGAGTAGTCGTGAAAACGACTGATATAAATACGAAAACTATTTCCAGCAGGAGTAGTCGTGAAAACGACTGATTTAAACATAAGAGAATTATTTTCAGCAAGAGTAGTCGTGAAAACGACTGATTTAAATACGAAAACTATTTCCAGCAGGAGTAGTCGTGAAAACGGCTGATTTAATTACGAGAACTATTTCCAGCAAGAGTAGTCGTGAAAACGACTGATTTAAATACGAAAACTATTTCCAGCAAGAGTAGTCGTGAAAATGACTCGAATGTCGAAAATCACTTTTCTAACGGGTAGTCGTGAAAACGACTAATATAATACAATAACTATTCCCAGCAAGAGAAGCAAGAACGTTTATGAATATGTTTTCGTGAGTATCAGTGATACATTATCGATTACTTAATCCACGGATAGGGAGGAAATAAACTTCGACACACTTTGCCTCGTGTGAACTTGTGAATTTACGTACTAGATAATTTCTTATTCGGAAATAACTCGATAGATCAAAAAATTATCAAGAATAGTTTCCGTCAATAGTTTTATGTAAAATGTCGTGAGATTTTTTATTGTCGACATTATTTCTGACCTATATTGGATCCGCCATCTTGAATTTTACAAATTTAACTCCGGATTCCCGATTTGCAACTTGAAAAACCCCCCTATACCAAATATTGTATGGATCCGTTGATTTTTGGAATTTTGTTCGCCATATTGGATCCGCCATGTTGAATTTTGAAAGTTTGATCGTGGAATGTAATCTTCTGAATTTTCTGAACTATTCTGAATTTTTACACACATGCCTAATGCACTTTCTATCGTTATGGCCGCCATATTGGTTGGCCATCTTGAAATCATGGCTTCTGCTACTTCGCATTCGAAAGTCTATATTTCAAGGAAAATTTTGAGTGTCCGTACGTTTTCGTACGTCTTTTTGGTTAGAGGGGGGGGGGGGGAAGGGACGTGAAACGTCCTTTATTTTTATGTATATATACACGGAGAAAAATTCGGTGCGTGTCCTGATCTGCGCTCGGTGCGACAGTCGCGCTTAGCGAGCGGCGCAGTCAGCAAGCGAAAAAGGCGCTGCTGTTGCGCATTTTACGCGCGCAGCATATACTCCCCACTATCCGGCGCAAAGGCTATACTTATTCGGTGCAGTGGCTACTCTTTTTCTTGATCTCGCACAGGCAGACGCTGTCTAGTATACCGAAGCGGTGTAAGAGGCGCGCCGTTCGGGGTAGCTGCTACTCTGATCGAGTGTATAGCCCCCATTACCTCAAATCAGCACTCCCCCTAAACCTCGAGGGGCTGTACCGAATTTTTCTCCGTGTATATATAGGAAGTTGCGCATTCAAAACACCAGATTTTCATATTTATATATATATATATATAAACATCTCGTTAACTATGTTTATGGAGCCCTTTTTTAAAGATAGATAGGTTTATGGAGCTCGAATCGTTTTATGGAGCCCGGGCTCCATAAACATTCATAGGCCAGTCAATAGAGAAAAAAATTAGCGTTTTCCTGCCACAAATCTTATCAGTAAGGGGTAAGCGCTATCCTACGCAGAATAATCCACAGTATAACTGGTATATAGATGCAAGAACCAAATCTGTTCCTTATATTTGTTATTAACAATTTAATGCAAAAAAAGCGATTTCTTTTGGTTTTTTGCTTATAAAACCGAAACTAGTGGACCGATCTTGATGGTCCAATGAGATAAATTGTAGTAAATGAAATTATAAACAAAATTAGACGTTGATCGAATCGATCGGATGATTAGTTACGGAGAAAAACGTGAAAAACCAGAAAAATTAGTGTTTTTCAAAAATTCATATCTCCGCCATTTTTAAAGATATAGCGCATATCTCTGGCGAATCGATAGTAATTTACATGTACTTTATGTGTGAGAAAACCAGGGGCTGTGCGCATATTAGTATGTATACTAATAGTACGCTATTTTTGAGCGAGGCTGTATGCTGTACGGGTGATCCGATTTCAATTATCAAAAAAGATTCTGAAAGTTCAAATGTTGTACTACAAAACGTCTATCTTGGATTTTTGATAAAGTACTGTTGTATACCTGAAAACAGTTGTCAGAGTTGACCAAAAACGCTCGAGCGCACGAAAGTGGCGGAGTGGTGGGGGGGCGCGCGGCGGCTGAGGGGAACCGATATATATATATAGTAATAGAACGCGCTGCGCGCAATGTATAGTTCTTTGCTTCTGATTTACTCAGCAACTAGAGAAGCTATTTTAATCATTTTTTTTTATTTCGGGGTAACTCAACCCAACTAAACCGATTCTGTACTTTTATTTGATGAAAAATAAACAGAAACGCTAATTTTGCTTGAGATTTGAAGCAGGTATATACGTCTATACTCGGGCGTGTATAATCAAGGACGTTTACGCTCGGAACATCTGCCTTGTATATACAGTATACTAATGCTATTCGATCCACTCTTCTCTATCCCCACTTTCTTCCACTATACCATACTATTGTATATCGTGGACTGAAGCGGTCAAAAAAGGAGAAAGCGAAGCTACCAATGGTCTTTTCAGCTGCTTATTCTACAGTTGCCACCGAGACTCTGTAGCTACTATACCTTTGCGAAGCATCTTTGATATATGTGTTTATTTTATAAATAGCTACTTAATTATTACTAATATTTTAATTATTTTAAAATATTAAAATTTCTAATTTTTCTTAAATTTAATTGTATTAAATTAATAATAAGTTTAGTGATTTTATTCTGTAATATCAAGTTTTTGGAGTCGAGTCGACACCGTACTGTACAGTCATTATACGAAGTGCACACAAAAGTATGTATAATTTTTATTGTAGCATATGTAGTATAGGTGAAAGTCTTTGTAACAATCAGAAATCAAAACAGGATAATTTTTAATGAAGCAGTCTATTTTGTAAAATATTTTAGTTTATCAGTAGCATGTGAAAATCCGGTTACTTTAGGTTCTTGTTTTTGAAAAATCTTTGTTGAATTGAAAAACTTTTGCGTCCTCCTAGAGGAAGCTTTGTCATAGTAAATTTTTGAGTTGTCGTAAAAACATGTTATAATTGTGTTCCGAGGTGTTTAGGAATCAAAGTACATGGTTTTTGAAAAATGTCTGTATGGATGTGTGTGTGTGTGTGTGTGTGTGTGTGTGTGTGTGTGTGTGTGCGCGCACGCGCCTGGATCTCAGCTTCTAGTCGGTCGATTTTGACCGGACAGGTCTCATTTTTTTTTGTTTTTTTTTGCGTGATGGCGGGTCAAAAATCCGTTTTTTGATTGGGGCGATGCGTTTTTTTTTTCAAATTTTCGATTTTCTCAAAACTGTTTTTTGATTTTTTTTAATGATAGGATCGAGTTACTCGAATCTGATGGGTAGCGTTCGAAAGAGAATTAAAATACCTATATTTTCTAAAAAAAAGTTTCTAGCTATCGCGGTTCTTTTGTTATTAACAAAAACGTGTTTTTTTTAGAAGCTTATAACTCCTATACTGAACGGTCAATTTGTTTGAGAAAAATCATGATAATACAGAATATAAATAGCTATAATCTGTTCAAATTTGAATAAATTCTGTAGGCTAGATTTTGAGTAAAAAATTGAAAAATTAAAAAATCAGTTTTGTATGTCCAACGATTACAAGAGTAAAATTGACTTAACGGCTTCAAAATTCCTTTTAGAGGTAGATTTCTTATAGTTCTCAGTCGAGTTCTTTGGGCAAAATGATTGGTCCATAAATTTCAGAGATATGTGAGGTTAAAAATTTTTTGACATTTTTTTAAAATCGCAATTTCTCGAGAAAGGCTCTATGTATCTGAATGGGGTGGGTGGCATTCGAAAGAGAATTAAAATACCTATATTTTCTAAAAAAAAGTAATTTTCTGTCCATCACGGTTCTTTAGTTATCAGCAAAAACAAAAACGTGTTTTTTTTAAAAAACTCATAACTCCAATGATGTTATCATCATTATAGTATAAAAGTATATAGTATTGGCGTCATCATTATATTATAAAAGTATATAGTATTTGTTTTATTATAAAATATAGATATTTTACTTCTATTTCAAATGATAAGTTTATTTATCAGCCCAAATTTATATAAATTTGATATAAATAAATAATAAATAAATAAATAAATTTAAAAATTAACAATTTTTAATATTCAGAAATGAATTTAATTATAATTATGCAATAAATTTTTTAAAAAATTATAAATTTTGTTATTAAAAATTAATTAAAGGAATCATCAAATTACGGTTGAGGAAGCTACGGGCCAATGAATTGGCAGCGGTTTTTTTCTAATTCGTAGCGTTTTTTATATAACTTGAGGTTTAAATCAACTTTAATTTTATGTAATTGTTATTATTGAACAATTAGAAATACATTATAATAATATTCAAATGTGATAAACAAACTGTTTGAATAATTTTGTAACTGATCTTCTCTTAATTTTGTAATATAGCTTCATGAACAGAATAAGTTTAAATGTATATGAGTGTATAAAAGGAATCTGTATTGCCGGCATTCTGTTTAATCATTCGAGTAGAAAGAGCGAATAGCAGTGTGATGGATAGCCAAGTTGTATAGACACTTGATTCTCACTCGAGCGGCCGGAGTTCGATCCCTAATACTATCACGGTTCCACTTTTTTTCTAATTCTTTTTTTAAAATTTTTTTTTAATTTATGTGTATATATAGTGTGTAAGTGTGGTGTATGTGTATATATATTTATATATTTCAAAATTTCTTTCCAATAATTGTTATATTAATTTGTGCCTATTATATCAGTTTAAGAAATATTACTTTATAAATTTACATTATAAATAACAATTCAAATTTAATAATAAGTTAGATTGTTACTAAGACTTTCAAAATATTTAAAACACTCGATGTGTGTTGTTATACAAATGGTATATAATACTGATTCTGATTATTTAAATTTAATATAAGAGTCGTAAATATTAATTATATTTTATTAAAATTCCCAGATAATCAGTATACAAGATCAGTATACAAAACATCGTAATGGAGCTTACTGACGAGGCAGAAGCATCTACATCTGCGAATGTTAGGTAAATGTTATTGCAAAAACACCAAAATTAAAAAGTCTTATTAAAATTAAATAAAAATTATTTACTCGGTCGTGTTCATACTAATAGTAGATTATGCATATAGGAAGTAAAAGTAAAGAATGTATCAGATGGCATATAATTGTCGCCCGAGCCGAAGGCGAGGGTGACAAATATGCAATCTGAGGGATTTTTTACTTACTCCCATGTTGCATATACTAATTTTCTCCACGAGGAGCGTATATATGAATTTTAACTTTACGTATTCCATTAATATTTTTTTTACTCAGGCACGATGAAAATTCACGAGCTATGGGAGACGATCAGGAGTGGCTTGACGTTGATGAAATTTGTTTACTTTGCGACAAGCCTAATGAACCATCTAAATTACAGATATTGAAAGAATGGGCCATTAATAATCTGATTCAAGTCAGTCATAAACGAAAAGATAAAATGCATTTACTGTTACAAAAATTGAAAGAAATGACAGTACATAAAAGTTGTCAAGTTGTCTATACGAGGGAGTCTAATATAAAAAGGGCGTTAGCAGCATCGGCATTAACATGGCTAAAAAACCGAAATCGTTCTAAAGAATGCCGAGAGTTCGCTTTCTCGACTCATTGTTTTTTTTTGTTCGAATCCATGTCAAAATTATAAGCAAAATTGTAAACGCATTGCAAAGCAGGACACTATCGATAATATTTTGGCGCAGTTGCAAACTCTTCCTAAAAGCGAAGAGAATAAAATTATAGCGTCGCGGTTATCTGCATTGAAAAAAGAATCTGATAATTATTATGTAGATAACACCGTTTATTATCACTCGAAATGCTTAAGTAAATTTTACTCATATAGTCCTTGTAATGTTAAGGGTAGACCGATAACCGAAGATATGAGTAACGTATTATCTTTTATTATCAACTATTTATTGGAGAATAGCGATCAGTGTCAATTTTCTTTAAAAGAAATATTACAAATATATTTAAATAAGTTCGGAGATACTGATCTACCCCGACTTGACGTATAGAAAAAATTTTAAAAAATCATTTCGAAGATGAAATAGTAATTTATTGTAGCTCAAATGATCGTTTTCTTTGTTTTAAACAAACGTTAAGTAAATGTATACAAGATAGCTGGTATTTGAATCGCAAAGTAAATGAAAAAGAAGAAAGGTTGAGAATAGTGGAATTAGCCAGTCATTTTATTCTACAAGATGTTAGGGCTATGAAAGTTGACTTGGAGAATTATAACACGCCGACGGATTTCTTAAATAATATCAAAGATATTCCGGAAAAGTTGAGACTATTGCTCGAAATTCTTATAAAAACTCATAAACATGAGCGAAAAAATGGATCTTGGGATAAGTGGGAAAACAGAATTGTTACCGCAGCCCATATTTTAATATCATCTATGCGACCACGATCCTTTTCATCGCCTATATTATTAGGGCTTTCATGCATGATACATACGAAATTTGCAGCACGACGTTTAATTGATTGCCTGTATAATATTGCGTTCTGTGAGTCGTATGCAGAAACAGTACGATTCGAAAACTCCCTCGTTAACGACCCTCAAAATTTCGACTTCATTTCAGATACCTATTTGCAATTCGTATATGATAATGCGGACCATAATACAGCCACCATTGATGGAAAAAACACGTTTCATTGTATGGGCGGTATCATGTGTGCGACTCCATCAAGTTCGGTTAGTTTTAATAATTATGTGCGTCGTTTAAAAGGAACTTTATCTACTAGTACTGATGGCACGTTCGGTTTCCTTCCATTGACCGATTTTAAGAATAATAAGCCATTCAAATTAGATAATATAACTATACGTAATTGGAAAGAAATAGATCGTGCTGACTTTACACTTGAAATCGAACCGATCGATTTTTTATATTTTTACGGCAAGCATACTGCACCACGGAAGACCCCGAATTGGCATGGATTTATGAATAAATTTCATTTATTGAATAATGATTTTTGTACGACGAGAATTATTGCTTTGCCGTTTATTAGAGCGCTACCGAGCGACCATACAACGGTTTTAACATCCTTAATCGATGCACGGCGGAGAGCAAATGCAAATAATTAAAAGCACTACTTTGTAACGTTTGATTTGCCTTTATACATGAAAGCTAGCGAAATCGTCGCTTCTATAGAGGCAGATAACGATCTCCATAATATCCGCTCAGTAATCCCACGGTTAGGAGGATTTCATCTTGCGATGTCCATTCTTGGCGCTATTGGTAATATAATGGCAGCTAGCGGCCTGAAAGAAGCTTTTTCGACGATATACGCCGAATTATCAGCGGATAAGGCTTTAACAGGTCATGCCTTTTCGAGGTCTGTGCGAGGTCACCTTTTAGTACAAGCTGCGCTTGCTACTATTATTTTAGAAAAAATAGAATTTACAGACGAAGAGAAAAAGTGTTTAGATGATAATTTAGAAAAAGTAGGAACCGAAAATTTTGAAAATTGTTTAAGGACTTTCTTAATGAAAAGCGTACAAATAAAATTTTCATCGATAATTAAAAATTTAGAAAATAATGGCCCAACAAGTCAACTGTGGCTACAATATTTTAAACTAATTTATTTACTGCAAAGATATATAAATGCAGAACGTTCTGGTAATTTTGACTAACATGTAGAAACAGTAACGTTAATGATACCTTTTTTTTCGCTTCAGGCCATCATTTATACGCTAACGCGTGTCTTTTGTACGTCCAACAGATGGTTAATTTAAAAGAAAGCATGGATATAGTGGAATATGATAAATTCTGTAAGCAGGGCTTTCATACGATAAGACGTTCAAATCGCTTCTGGTGCGGATTATGGTCTGATATGACCATCGAGCAGGTTTTGATGCGGTCAATGAAATGCGCTGGAGACTTGATACACGGCCGTGGACTCACGGAAAAAGTCATTGGAAAATGGGTGTTGTCTAGGGCAGCTGCATTAGAGGTTATCAATGCCATAGAGCTATTTTGCAACATGACATTTGCTACATCTGAACAGCATGTCCACAATCGAGTTTCTCGTATCTCCAGAGACGCAGATAACTTAAAGAAACTGCAGGATTTTTTAATACATGTGATCTATTCCCAGAAAGCGATAAATTAATTGGTATATCTTCCGGAGTGATAGGTGATTTATCGCTCGTGAATTACCACAAAGCTTTTGAATTAGGAAAGATTTTGATGGATGAAGCGTCAAATAAAAAGTTTACTGACGTAAAATATAGAAGAAGCAGTAAAGTTACCCATTTGGGAGTTGCGAACTCCACTATGAAAAATAATGCAAATGAGGATGTGTATATCTCACCGTTGCTAATTTTCCAAAAAATTTCGCTGAAACCAAGACGATATGAAAGAGTATTGTAGTTCGCATGAACTATCGCCGATTCCGCTGGCATTGTTTGATGAAAATGGCATGCGGAAAACATCTAAATCAGCATTCTACCATAATTTTAATTCATTCCCGAACATAAATGTACCATCCAATATAAGACATGTTGTCGACGGCGGATTTTTTTTGCATAGAGTCGTGTGGCAAAATAACATGAAAATGTCAGAAATAATAAATACGTACGTTTCGTATGCGACAAGACATTACAGTGAGAATAGTTATATTATTTTTTATGGATATCCCGACGAAATAAAACATCAACAAAATCAGTAGAGCGTTCGCGTAGGCAAATGAAGAATATAGGCCGTGAAATTGCTTTTGATGAAAATACAACGATAGTTGTTAATCAAAAGCAATTTTTTAGTTGTGAAAAAAATAAAAGTAGATTAATAAATATGCTTTGTTTAGCTTTAAATGCTGTACGCTTTCAAACAAAAATAGCCCCCGAGGACGCGGATCGATTAATAGTCTTGACTGTGATTAATAATGCCCGCGCTGATTTTAAAACAACTGTGGTGATTGTAGGCGAAGATATAGACTTGCTAATTATTTTTTCAGAACTGGCAGAAAACATTAATAACATTTATTTTTGTAAAGAAAACAAAGGCTCAACACCAAATCAATATTTCAATAGTAATAGTTTCAAATATCCCTTTTTAAGAAATAGAATCACATTTTTATATGCATTTTCTGGGTGCGATACAACATCTTGTTTTTATAGAATAGGCAAAAATAAATTAATAGATACCATTAACCACGAAAAATTATCAGACTTATCAGCAGTATTTTATGACAAAAATGCCAGTACTGACAAAATAGCTAGCAATGCCTATAAATTAATAATCGATATGTACAGCAACAAAGCGGAAAAAAAATTAATAGACAAGAGCACTAATTTTTCACTGCATGGCTTGCGCTACTTGCATTTTTGCAAAGCGAAAACCAAAATTAAATTTGCTTTAGAGACATTGTCACCAACGCAGGGATCGGCCAAGCAACACGCATTTAGAGTTTATTACCAACTTCAGTTATGGTTAGGCAATGACACTTTAATACCTACTGATTGGGGATGGCAAATTAAAAATAATTGTTTACTACCTGTAGGAACGACCAATCCGCCTACACCTCAAAAATTACTCTCCAAAATTTCATGTAGTTGCTCAAAAAAAGGATGTGTCGACGCTTCGTGCAGCTGCAAAAAGCACGGCTTACAGTGCAAAAACCTTTGTGCACACTGCCACGAAGATACGTGCTATAATTGACAAATAAATAAACCATTATTAGAATCGGAAGACGATTCGACCGAGAAACGATTTGTTACCACCGAAGTGTAAAAAAATTAATTAATATTATATAGTTAAGTAACACTCTATATTTTTTATAATAAATATCATATAGATTAAGCAGAATAGAAAATGTATATTTATTTTCTTATCAACCTATTAAAACTTCCAAAAACTGCCTTTCTATTAATTTTACATCAAATAAAAGTACAGAATCGGTTTAGTTGGGTTGAGTTACCCCGAAATAAAAAAAATGATTAAAATAGCTCCCCTAGTTGCTGAGGAAATCAGAAGCAAAGATCTATACGTTGCGCGCAGCGCGCTCTATTATTATATACATATATCGGTTTCCCTCAGCCGCCGCGCGCCCCCCCACCACTCCACCACTTTCGTGCGCTCGAGCGTTTTTGGTCAACTCTGACAACTGTTTTCAGGTATGCAACAGTACTTTATCAAAAATCCAAGATAAACGTTTTGTAGTACAACATTTGAACTTTTAGAATCTTTTTTGATAATTGAAATCGGATCACCCGTAGAGCATACAGCCTCGCTCAAAAATAGCGTACTAAAAAATTGAAATCGCGATTACCCAAAAACTAATAATCGCACAGCCCCTGATTTTCGCACACATAAAGTACATGTGAATTACTATCGATTCGTCAGAGATATGCGTTACATCTTTAAAAATGGCGGAGCTATGAATTTTTGAAAAAATACTCATTTTTTTCGGTTTTTCACGTTTTTCTCCGTAACTAATCATCCGATCGATTAGATCAACATCTAATTTTGTTCGTAATTTCATTTACTACAATTTATCTCATTGGGCCATCAAGATCGGTCCACTAATTTCGGTTTTATAAGTAAAAAACAAAAAAAGCGCTTTCTTTGCATTAAATTGTTAATAACAAATATAAGGAACAGATTTGGTCATTGTATTTATATACCAGTTATACTGTGGATTATTCTGCGTAGGGTAGCGCTTACAGCTTGCTGATAAGATTTGTGTCACGCTAAAAACCTCTATTGATTGGCCTATCAATACATCCTGGTTTATGGAGGCCGATCTAGAGTGATAATTATATATATATATATATATATATATATATATATATATATATATATATATATATATATATATATATATTTCACCTAACCCCTTTACGGAGCCCATTCCTGATATTAGTACCTACGCCCAGAGTTCCCGTATACAAGTGACTAAAGAAATAATCGCGTATGGGATATTATGGACTAATATCCATAAACGCCGTATAAGAATATTTTATGGGACCCGGGCTCCATAAAAGAAAACGGGCTCCATAAATATGCTCATGTGTATAAAAGGGCTCCATAAATCTGGTAAAACAAATATATATATATATATATATATATATAGTAAAACAAATAAATTTCCTAATCTTACTTTGCTTTTAAAATTTTTACTATAGTTTAATACACTTTTTGTAACGTGATCTATAAGTCCTTGGTAGCATTCAACACGTAGTTTTTTATTGTATTTTGTTTGGGAATTCTGAAATTTTGAAATTCTCGCGATTGCGCATGAATCAGCTATATGGGAGCTCGTAGTGTCACGGTTGGGCACTACGAGGCCATCTGTGTGGTGTAGCATAAAATGAGAAGTTAGTTGGTAATGAAGGTAGCCTTTGATTTCAGGTTGCCATCGTGGACTCATCAGTAAGGCTGATGGTGATCTTACCTTACCTTAGATGCGGTTGAGTGCAGTGCGCCGAAGGCGTGCTGAGAGCTCGCGCCTGCGCAGAAGCGTCCTGCTTGGATTGGCTGCTCGAACAGAGCGCGCGCTTGAACAGAGAGCGGTTGAGAACGTAACACGAAACGATTTATAAATAATGATTTATTATTAAAAAATGATATTTTAAATTATAATATCTAACATTATCACTAAATAAAAGTAATAGAAACCATGTAAACCCAATATCAACACCCAAACCAAATATCTAAACCTAAACCCTAAAGGGGTAAAGATGATCATAAACGATCTCACGTTACGTGTAGAGCGTGTCGTCGATGGCGGCGCCGTTAAGGCGTGCGCGCCTGTTGATCTTTTGCTTAGGGTTCAAATCCCGGGCACGTTTTTTTTTCTCAAGAATTTGCATAAGGAAAATTGTTTAATTATGCTTTTTTTCGTTTCTGTTTTAAAATATTCTTACCATTATTTGTATGTATTACTGCAATTAATGGTATTAATGATATATTTCTATAAATAACCAATATTACTTGAATAGAAAAATAACTTTATGGTTTAGTAGGAAATTTTAATGTTTCAACTGATAAGAATTTTTCCATCGGTCTTACAGTCTTACAAATTAAATTAAAATAATTAATATTTTTTTTCCCTGTCCCTGAGGAGGAGCCGGAGCGGGCTCGAAACGTTAGGCAATTTGGTGGTGGGGGCAGTCAGATCGTCCTTTGCTAACAAAGTTTTTTCCAGGTTTTAATTAAGTTTTTATTTCAGATTCTGCGGGGATGATATTAAGCTTGTATTTGTTTACATATGATATCGTTTGTTTGGTATTTTTTATTGGTGTACGGTAGTGCCGTTTTATAATCGTGCGTTTTTTATTCTCCGTAGGTAGTTGTATGTAATACTGCCGGGCCTACGCAACTACGTTAGTTTGTACGTTGTGGAGGTAGTCATTGTTTTCATGCAATCTTGTATGTTTAGCAATTCCTTTCGCGATAAGTTACAATTCAACTAATCTTTATGATAGTGTTATTTTAACGTCTTATGCTATACGGTGGATAACTCTTTTCTCTACAAATAAACTGCATTCGCGCGCGTCTTCTCTATAGTTTTTCTCGGTATCGTAACCGCTCGCAGCTCGCAGAAGTCGATAAGTATTTTTTTCAATATTATATTTTATGCAATTCACGTTAGTAAAACATAATGGAATTCGGTATTTCTTTTTACTTCCTATTTTAATTTTTTTTTTGTAAATCAGAAGTTTTTTATTTTTAATTTTAAAATTTTTTAAATTTTTAAATACATTATCAATATTTGATAAAACGTTGCTACTATCTTAGATAAGATTTTATTTGTGATTAATTTCGTATTAGTAAATTTTAGGAAGTTTTAATAGAGTCAATCTTATTTAATACATTGCAATATCTGCTTAATTTGATTATTAATTCAATATTAATGTAGTACTTATTTAGTTATAATTAATTAGTCAGTATTAAACAACAGTATTAATTAACTTTATTGTGTTCTTTCTATAATATTTAAAAACTGTGATCTTAAATTAAATTAATTAAGGTTAAGTAAGTATTTATTGTCTAATCATATCTCATTAGAGTAATATATCAATAATGTAATATTCATTGTTTTCTAAAAATAGGCAACTTTTTATATTATTTTTTATTACTTATTTAGAGGACGTCCTATTATCATCCAATTGTTAAAGTGTGATATTAAATTGTAGTATTAAATGTTATTGTTAAATTTTGTATACAAATATATTGTACAATGGATAATACTAGCATTACGTCTGAAAAAAGGAAAGATGAACAAGATGGGTCGAAGAAAAGCAAAAAAAGACATAGTATAGAGTGGCAACCTGATTGGCTGCGAGATATCAATTTGAAAGATTGGATGCAAAAGCACCCTGATCAAGGGCAGGTAGCAATTTGTAAATATTGTGCAAAAGATATTAAATTCACAAAAAAATCTGATTTGATTTCACATGGAAATATGAGTGTTTATAAAGAGAATATTGCAGCTGCTATAAAACAGGGTTCTTTTGAAACAATATTCGTGGAAGGTCCATCATTCCGTGAACGAGTAGCCAGTGCGGAATTCACTACGTCTGTTTTTACAAGTAACTATAATATTGGAGTTAGTTTAGTTAATGATTTGGTACTTTACGCACAAAAAAAGGGCTCTTGATGCAGAAGCTACCGGAAACATGAGATTAATTCATTCTCATAGATTTTATATGATGATACTCTGTTAGAATGATGCTGCACAGGGTGTAAAGCTGATAGTATCGCCCACTTGAAACATTCGTCATCAAAATTTTCCACGTTGATGCACGCACCTTTCTTCTGTATAAAATCAGGTAATTTGACATATGAACTACCTCGCATAGGATTGTATTTGCACGTAATGACCAGCCAGAGTCTTTTTCTTGAAAATCTTCAATGTCACGTTCAATAGGTTGTTTTATATTTGTTGTAAACCATTGTTTTAATTTGTAGTTGGTAGAATTGATTCAGCTTTTGTATTAAAATATTTGATCTCTGCGATTTCTTTATCAGCTTTTGTTATGACAAATTCCGCAGCCAACACTGTATGAATTTTCAATGCATTTTCTTTCTTTAAAGCATTCTTAACTCGCGTCAAAAATAAGGGTTGCGCATCCTTCATAAAATGAGTGACATCTAAATTTTTTAAGTTTGTAATTACACCAGATCGTATATGCTCACAGAATGCACATTCTAAGTCTTGCCACTTTACACGATCACTGCGCTTTTCTCGCACACCCGCACCTCCTTTTAATAAATGTCTTAATTTATCTTGCACACCTTTAAGCAGTCCAATAGTGGATATAAATTTTTGTTTTCGGAAACATTGAAAAATCTTAAATTGTGGTTGCCAATTTGAATCCACTTGATCACTTCTTCCGGCTTAACTTGATCGTTTGCTAAAAGTCTGTAAGCTTCAAGCATAAGGCTAACATTTTTCTTGCAATCGTATGCAGACATTGTGATTAGTTCAGCAGGCAATGTAAAACTGTAAGGCCTGACAGCACTCTTGCTGTATTTATAGGGTCTGTATGACGCAGGAAGTTGTTTGAAATATCTAATAATCTTTTGTTCTACAAATATGTATATACTGTTTATAAATAACGTTTTTTAATTTTATTATCCCTTACATCATTATTATCTTAATTGAACTGTAAAATACTTAGAACTATTCAAAGCACCCCCTTTTTGATATGCCTTAAATAGGCTAAGTGTACCAGTTACTGTACCGCCTAAGCAGATGACAAGTTTTAATTACTGAACATTTAAAAGCGTACAAAAATCCAGTAATTGGAAAGGGCACAGTAATTGGTACACTTATCCTATATCACATAAAAATTCTTAAAACTTATATAAAAAGACTTGTTGACAAGAAAATGTAATTTGATACCCCTTTTTTTGAATTCCAGAAACTACTGATAAAATTCATTCGTTTTGCAATTTAATATCAATTTAGAAGTATAATAGTATATTAGTATATGTTTCTTTGAAAGTTTGTATGAAAAAATTTTAAATTCAAAAGAATTAACTTTATATTCTAAGAAACAGTACCATGTATTGCATTTATCAGAATTTTTTTCTTAATATTCTATATACGAAAATTGAATTATGAAACAGAAAATTTAAATTATTAATGTAAAGATGTAAATGTGATAAAGGAAAAGGTAAGGAAGTGAAAAGTAATAAGGAAAATAAAAAACATAAAATATTTCTTTTTGTTTTTTTCTTTTACATGACTATGTATATATATTTATTATAATTCATATCTTTAATTATTACAATTATTAGAAGCATATTTAAGTATTATTAAATGTTGACGCTTACAAAAAGAATGTAACGTGTTCTAAAGAAGTCATGTCTCTTTATACAGTGTACTCACTGAATTTAATTAAAGAGTACACTGTATAAAGAGACATGCCTTTTTTAGAACACTTGGTATAAATTACAATTTTAAGGTTGCTGCTGAAGCGGTATTTTCACCTCACATTCTAAATTCATGATATCGTTAGGAGTCATGTTCTTGAACCAAATCATATTCTGGATCTTGATCAATTCCGCCATTACTTCATTTATATTCATATAAATTCGAGTGGCTACGTTCTGTCTATGCGCTTCAATTGCCACCATAAGAATTGGCGCGATATCACAGCAATCCTCTAGCCACTCCCATGGCACCCGCACATTTGGAAAAATAAAAACGTATTCCTGTTGGCTGCTCATTTTTTTTATCTGTAAAATAAATTATAACATTAAAATTATAAACATTAAAATAAATGTAATGCATATAGCGGTAATAAAATATTAAAAGACTATAAAATTTATCAATACTTTTGAAATGTATAGAATTTATCAATAAAATAATTACATTTTTTTAATATGTTAAAAGACTATAAGAACTATGAAAACTTTTAAAATACATGCTTCAAAGAAAAAATCAAAATTATTTATCCATGCAGTTTAACAAAAATTAATAATTCTCATGAAAAGAAATTTTTTAAGTAAAGTGTAAAAAAATTTTAATTTTACCTTTGAGATTTACTTGTTGCGATTTTGGCTGTCAACAGTAGTATTGAAATTGTGGTGATACCCGTTGAATGATGAATATATATGACAGTTCACTGATTGATTGTCACACTGGCCACTGTTCAAAATAATTTTAAAAATGAATAAAGTGTTCGTAAAAATAATAAATTAATCACATTTAACTTTTAAAACCAAAAGACTAAAACATTCATAAAGACTTTAAAAAAAACCATGGAATTTTAAAAAATACATGTAATTTTGGAAAAATTTGACAATCATCATAAAAAATGTTAATTAAGTTAAAATCTGTTTAAAAGTTATGCACTTATACAATAGAGATGCTTCAAAGAAAAAAATCAAAATTATTTACCCATGCAGTTTAACAAAAATTAATAATTCTCATGAAAAGAAATTTTTTAAAAAAATTTTAATCTTACCATTTAGAGTTGACTTGCTGAAATTCGGGTTGTCACAGTAGTATTCAAATTAAAGGTCGACTGTTCACAGACGAATGAGCAGAGAGCGAGGTGAATGCATTTATATATTCACAACTTATCTTTGTTTAGAGTTAATAAGGAATAAGGTTTCGTAGCGGCTAACTTAAGAAGAGACTTTATCGAGATAATTCTTCATCTTGAGAGAATTCAACTTTATTTACACTTCCTCCGAAATAATAATAATTATAATAAGTATATATTTTTCTTTTGACATTCAATTTTTAAATCTTCTAGATATCCTTTTTTAGTAAGTATGAATGTTGAAATTCTAGGGGGTAAGAATACCCCGAAGGAATTTTCTATTTCAATATAGATTCGGTTCCCGAATTTCGTTTTTATTTCTTTAAGTTGAGTAATTTTGTATTTTTTATTTATTTCTAGACTTGAAAGCTTTCTCGTTGGCAAAAATTCTAATCTTCCAAGTCGATTTATTTCTTGAAAATCCATTATAAAGTTTGTGCACTGCTTGTTACTCCTTGGATGACTTTTCAACTACTGATCGCAAACTAAGAAAGTGTCGCATTTATATAGCGTGCAAAACATACTATTTATTGGTAGCATCAATTTTATTTATTCATTTTTTTCTTTTATAATCTGTTAATTTCACACGCGGTCTTCCCCTTTGAAAGGCTATACTACCACTTTGAAATACTTGTAAACAATTTATTGCAGATATACTGAGAGAGGAATTTAATGACATTGGCTACCAAATATATTTATTATTCTCTAGACGGTATCCTTTGAAAAAAAGTATAAGAGATAATTTTAATACAGATACGGTATCCCTTTGAAAGACTATACTACCGCTTCAATATACTTGCGTACTAAGAAAAGAATTCAATTTCATAGCTTGATAGATATATTTGTTCTCTAGACGGTACCCTTTGAAAAAGTATGAGACAATTGTAATACGCAGATGCGGTCTCCCTTTTGAAAGGCTATACTATCGCTTTGACATACTTGTAAACATTTTATCGAAGATATAGTGAGAGAAGAATTTAATCTCAAAGACTGCTTCGTGAGAGGTGTCAACAGCTCTGTGATTATTATGTGTAAGCACGCTAAGTTGTGAGAGCATAGGGAGAATGGTGCATGGATCAGGATGCGTACCTCGCACTGCGCTCTCATGCCTACTGCGCATCAAGATCACAAGTCGACATGCGTTCGCGCATATGTGCGTGCATCTTATCGAAAGCATCAGAAGACGTTCTCGAACATTCGATAAATGCAAGCGTAAATTTTCGGGGTGAGGGGGTAGGGAGCCAGTGACTGCGCATCAAGGTCACAAGTCGACATGCGTTCGCGCATATGTGCGTGCATCTTATCGAAAGCATCAGAAGACGTTCTCGAACATTCGATAAATGCAAGCGTCAATTTTCGGGGTGAGGGGCAGGGAGCCAGTGGGATAGATGGTAGGGGGGTCGAGCGTGAATTTTCGACGGTGAGGGACGGGGGTGGAGGGGGGAGAGCCAGTGGTAGGTGGTGGGGGAGTCGGGAACAGACATTGCTTATCTACTCATGACTTACTTTTATTACCCAAAATATTTTTCCTTGTGTCCGTCTTTTTTTAAACGGGGATGATATAATAAATTGATATATAAATTGAAAAGTCTATTGAAAAGAGCTTACACTTTATTAACCCTTTTTTAAGAAACCCATTTTGTATCCTTTTGCCCTGTCTATTTCAAACCGGTGATAAATTCGCGGATCCGTATATTTAATATTTTGGAGCAATTCATTTATAAATTTTACCTGATCTTTGAACATATGACCATATTACATGAAAATGGCCTTGAACTGCAAACCGTCGCACAGTGGGCCCAAACTTAAAAAAACGATCAAAATTGCCGCTTCAAGCGAATTTTCAACGAAAAAAAATTTTTTTTTTTTTAATTATATCTTTTGGATTGTATTTTATGAAACCGTTTCCCTCGAATAGTTATTATAACTTTTACTATATGAAATCTATAGTTGAAGTGTAGTTGTTATGCTGTCACGATAAATAACACAGGTACGCAAAGGCAAGTGAAATGTAATTTTCACCAAACTCACCCTATCTTTATGTATTTTGTCACGTTCAATCCGAATCTAAAGTCTGTTTAGCTGAAGAACCAAAAGAATTTAGAGTAAATCACAAAAAACAGCTGGAAATCGTAAATATTCGCGAAAATGACAATTGTAGGCAGGAAAATTCATACTATATTTCATATATGATATCATAATTATTTTTTGCACTTACTTAATATGATTATAACAATTTTCCACGATTCTCAGCTATTTTTGTGATTTAATAAAACTTTTGAGGGTGTTCATCTGGACACGATTGAGCGTATGAAAATACATAAGAAACATACTTTATTAGTACAGAAAAAACAAATAAGTCCGAAATTTTCCTGCCTACAATTGTCATTTTCGCGAATATTTACGATTTTCAGCTGTTTTTTGCGATTTATTCTAAATTCTTTTGGTGCTTCAGCTAAACAAACTTTAGATTCGGATTGAGCGTGACAAAATACATAAAGATAGGGTGAGTTTGGTGAAAATTACATTCCATTTGCCTTTGCGTACCTGTGTTATTTATCGTGACAGCATAACAACTACACTTCAACTATAGATTTCATATACTAAAAGTTATAATAACTATTCGAGGGAAAAGGTTTCATAAAATACAATCCAAAAGATACAATTTAAAAAAAAAAAAAAAATTTTTCGTTGAAAATTCGCTTGAAGCGGCAATTTTGATCATTTTTTTTAAGTTTTGGCCCACTGTGCGTCGGGCCCTCCAAGTATGTATGAGAGAATGGAGGACGACCCCTGCTTATTATAGAGCAGCTCTAGACTTCTGTTCTCTTGCGTTTTCCCAAGATGAGTAATATTATACTACCGAAAGTTCAAAATTGAAAAAGAATAATGAAAAATACGGATTTGTTGGTAACTATGTAATTTTTATATAGGATTTGATGGTAACTATATGTACCATAGCGTTTCGTGACGGGTCCACAGTATGTTTGCAAAAAAAGGGTCTTATGGACACTCATTGGGCCCACCAAGACGAAAAATAATGTTCGTACAACGGGTATAAGATTCTACGCTCTTGTGTGATCAATACCTAATCCCTGAAGCTAGCGAACTTTGCTAGCCCTCGAGTTCATTATCACAACGTGGACGTAAAATGTAATTTTACACTCGAGGAATGAAAAGTTCTATTAGGCTATACTTGACTAGGTACAATAAATTGATTTCAGTACTTTTTTGTGTTTAATTTGTATTAAAGAACAAACAAATTTTAATACATTTCTGAGAACAATCATATAATAGTTGTTCCGCAGAATTGGTTGCATTACTTGACTATTGATAATTGATTTCACAAATTTTGATTGTTTAATTTACAGTGATTATTATTCTATAGATTATACAGAAAAAACGTAAACTTGCCTTATTTTATACTTTCATAGAAAGTTTTATAACAATACTATTTGTTTTACTGATTGTTTTAAAAAAATATTTAGGTTTGATTTATTTAAAAATAATGTAATAATTATTAAATTTTTATCAATAATGATAATTATTAATTAATAATTTGGTTAATAGCCATATTGTTCTATTCATAATAATTAATTAAGAATTAATTGTATTAGTTAATAGTTATAATTTTTATTTTTATTAATTACTAATAATAGATTATTATTATATTAATAATAGTAACGGGATGGCTAGTGGGGGAAAATTCCAAAAAGCCAAACAGCCAGCGATGCCCTAGAACACGGTGCCGCGGGTGTCAGACTAAAATGACTTGCCCGGGGATCTGCTCCTGGAATCCCGAAAACAACGCGAAGATCGCACGCGAACTTCGCTTTCCAACTAATTGGATCGTTGAGGGAAAAGTGCGCGCTCGTAGAGTAAAGCGCGCGGCTGCTATGCTCAGATATGAAAACGACCGGCGGAGTCATTTTCCCGCGGAGGCGGCGGTATCCGGGAGAAGGACGGGTTGTATAAATAACAACGCGACGAGTAACAAGAATTGACACTGTATTAAACACAAATACGTACAAGCACTACGCAAGTGCTATAAAAACAATAAGTTAGTTCGCGCGCGACGGTTAACGTTCGAACGCGCGAACGATACGGCGCGCGGCGAAGCTGCTATTCTCACGCGCGGGCTGACACACACCCGCACGTACACGGTACAGAAAGCTTGCACGGGGCGATTTCCGTGCAAGCCTTTACATTAAACGCGAGAGATGAGAGCAGAAAACTTACGTTTAGAAGGAGCAGCCGGTGCACTCGACTCTCTCTCGCTCTCTATCGCTCGCACAGTCGTTGCACGCGCTCTCTCTCTCTCTCTCTCTCTCTCTCTCTCTCACTCGCAGGATTGAATCGGCAGGCGGGCTGGCTGCCGGCTCCTCGCTCGCTGTCTCGTGTGGCTCACGCGGCGCGGGATTGCTCTCACTCTGTCTCTCTTTCACTCGCACGCAGTATGCTCGGCTCCTCCACTACACTTGCGGTATAACTATAAAAAGATAGGATAATTTTTCCTACACAATTTTTCTGCATGTACATACAGATACAAATGCAGAATATGTTGAGCAATCCAAACTCCAGAATGCGTGTTACCAAACGAATATCGCTGTGACCAAATGCTTCATAAAAATGTTTATAGCAGCAACACTTCACACGACTCATAAATTCATTGCAGTGCATAACTGTTACAACTTCAGAAAATAAAATGTCAATTGTATCATAGTGAGTGCAGTCGATGTTTGATGCTCGTATAGCTTTCCGGCATAAACAAAGGCTCTAATGTACTTTTATACAGTATCACATGTTTCCTTTCTTTCCAAGTTGATTCGAATTGGAGCACTATGTGTTTTATGTAAGAGTGAGTACAGAATCCTGCTACTTTATGTATAAATATTCTAATAAAATTTCAAGTATTAAAATAATATACATGGTTTTTATACATACATTATTACCACAGTTGTGTGTTTGTATGTGTGCACACCAGTAATACCTAGCATATCAAGTACACTTAAATTAAAATTAAAATACGTTAAAGAAAAATCAAAGCTTGATGCTCAAAGTTGGCCAGGGAGTTCTTATGTCAACTACAATATCCATAAAAGCAGGTGGTGCAAAGTTTTTTTACAAAATACTCGTTCGAATCCATTTACTATTGTATTTTGTCAAATTCGAAAAGTTCTTAACGCAGGTATGTCGTTGGAGTAGGTCCTAGCTGCAAATTCTTTACAAGCAGGCATTGCGCTGCTTGTTTTGAATGCCGCTTTTGCAACAGCCCAGTTTTATTTCAGAATTGGAATGCAAACTCATAAGATTACCTTTTAGAGCATCTAAATAAAATTGGTAACCAATTATTAATAAACATATTAACAACGAGAAAAAATATTCGTTACCCCTGGTGGGTAAATGAGAATAAAACCATAAACATCATAAGAAAAATGCATAGGCCATTTCTTCACCAGTGAGACTACTGTTATTAACATTCCATTCGCTAACATCACTCATTTCTTTTTATGAAAGCTGGAGTTGGTTACTAAGTAAATTAGGAGTTTTGTTATTTTCGTATGCAAATATTTCTTTTTCATGTGTATGATTAAGCTGTTGTCTGTAGCTATCGCTTTCTCTTGTCACAAGCGTATCTTTTTCTATAGCCTATTTATAAATGTAGATAGTCTGGCTTACAAGTTATATGTACATCTCATCTACACATAATAAAAAGCATATAGGAAATTTCTTTTTATTAAAGCTGGAACGTTTACTTGAATTGAACTGCGTAATACATTCACCAATGACAGTGAGAATCTGAAAATGAAAGAGAAAAATCACACAAAGTATCTATTTCTATTTTCTTAAATTTCATATATATGTACTGTAATATTTACAGACCACATGGCTTCTCTAAAACATTTGGCACCCCTCACCATAAGCCAATCATTAATTATTAGAATTATTATCTGAATCTTGTCTTGAAAAATATTTACCAAGAACTCCTCTGAAACATTTTGACGTCTCCCACTCTGGGAAAATCATACATGAGAATAGCTGACCACTTTAATTTGTTGAAACTTTCACAATAACTCATCCTGTTCGCTTTTTTCATTTGACATAATCTTTTATGAGATATAAATTAGATATAAGTTCTTGAAATTATTATTGATTGAAACTACGTAAATGAATAACATATCATTACCCACACATAATCTTGTAAAAAAACACAACCAGTTTATGAACTGAGAATCACTGAGAATCAAAGCTTTCTTGATATTCTCGTATAGATACAACTTTTGACGTCTCCCACCCTGGGAAAATCAAACATGAGAATAACTGATCACTTATATTTGTTGCAATTTTCACAATAACACATCCTTTTCGCTTTTTTCATTTGACATAATGTCTAAATGTCTATGAGATATAAGTTAGATATAAGTTCTTGAAATTATTATTGATTGAAACTACGTAAATTAATAACTCATCATTACCCATACATAATCTTGTAGAAAAACACAACCAGTTTATGAACTGAGAATCACTGAGAATCAAAGCTTTCTTGATATTCTCGTACGGATAAAACTTTTGACGTCTCCCACCCTGGGAAAATCAAACATGAGAATAACTGATCACTTGTATTTGTTGCAATTTTCACAATAACACGTCCTTTTTACTTTATTCATTTGACATAAGCTTTTATGAGATATAAGTTATATATAAGTTGTTGAAATTATTATTCATTGAAACTACGTATATTAATAACTCATCATTACGCACACATAATCTTGTAGAAAAACACAACCAGTTTATGAACTGAGAATCACTGAGAATCAAAGCTTTCGTTATATTCTTGTATAGATTAAACTTTTGACGTCTCCCACCCTGGGAAAATCAGACATGAGAATAACTGGCCCTTTTATTTGTTGAAATTTTCACAACTCATCCTTTTCGCTTTTTTCATTTGACATAATCTTTTAATTGGTGCTTGAGTAAATATGTCCAACAGCACAGCACTGATATCGACTAAGGTATGTGTGTGTGTGTGTGTGTGTGTGTGTGGGTGTGGGTGTGGGTGTGTGCGTGTGTGTGGGTGTGTGTGTGTGTGTGTGTGTGTGTGTGTGTGTGTGTGTGTGTGTGTGTGTGTGTGTGTGTGTGTGTGTGTGTGTGTGTGTGTATAAATATATCAAATGCAGCTTTTGAGGATCTATGTCAGCACGGATTCGATACTTTGAGGATTTTTCGGACTTTTGAGGATATGAGGATATCCTCAAAATTCCTTCGGTATGAAACGGTACTTTTGAGGATTTATATTAATACCTTCAACGCAGAGAGGGAGTTATTTCTTTAGTTAAGCATATACGAACTCTGGAGAAAAAAACTATAGATCCACAAAAGGACCAGTTTCCGCAATATATATATATATATATATATTATATGTTTCACCTAATCCCTTTATGGAGCCCATCCCTGATATTAGTACCTACGCCCAGAGTTCCCGTATACAATTGACTAAAGAAATAATCCCTCTCTGGGTATAGAAACTCTAGGTCGGGCTTCATAAACCGGGATGTATTGAATGTTTATGGAGCCCGGGCTCCATAAAAGGATTCGGGCTCCATAAGGCTATCTATCTTTAAAAAAGGGCTCCATAAACATAGTTAACGAGATGTATTATATATATACACTTATCTGGGTTTATGAAGCTCAATCCTGTATATTAGTACCTACAGCCGAGAGTTCCCTATGGCAAGTGACTAAAGAAATAATGGACCCTGGGGTTATAGACTCTAGGTCGGGCCGCATAAACCCCTATATTTAGAAATATTATGAAGCCCGGGCTGCATAATCAAAATCGGGCTCGATAAACCGCTATATATAAAAAACGGGCTATATAAACCCCTTTCGAGAAATATACAGGGTGTGTCAAAAGTTCCGGGACGGCCAGTTATCTCAGCGGGAATGCATTTTCGGAAAGAATGTTTTGACACACCCTGTATATATATATATATATATATATATATATATATATATATATATATATATATAGCCATTTAGAATGGCCGGAAGTGACTTTTAGAAGAACGGATGTACGTATATATACTAACTGAAGAAAAGAGCGAAGAAAAAAATTCGGATCGGAAATGACCGTAAAAATTTTTCTATGTCCAACATCTTTACATTAAGACATTCTTTTCGAATGAAACTGTTTGATTTATATAGTAAATTAAAATAGCTTTTAATCAAGCCATATATGTATACATATCAAGTGATACATTAAATGATACAATAATCTAAAAAATCTGATAGCCCATTTCAATGAATGATAGGAACGCGGTCTCGTTCTTACAGGCTTCTTCTATACTTGCTTTCGGAGCACTCCCGCGCTCCTTGACGATATCGGCATTTTTACTTGATGAATATATTCATACATATTCTCGCTATATATATATATATATATATATATCTTCGGAGGAAGAACAACTCCTGTGGTATAGTATGGCTACAGGAGATGAATGCACGAATTCGTATGTTTGTATTACATGATTTTATTATGAGACTGATTCAGTAATCGGATTATGTCGTGCAATTGTGAGTTAGTAAATAAAATTCTATCATGTCATAACAAACATTAAAAATATTACTTATGTCGACTGCAACTTACTATCAACTGATGAAAATTTTTCCATTGGTCTTACAGTCTTATAAATTAAATTAAAATAATTAATATTTATGGTAGTCAGATTGCCCTTGTTTATAATCACCCCCGCAGAATCTGAACTAAAAACTTAATTAAAACCTAGAAAAAAAAAACTTTATTAACAAAGGACTATCTGACTGCCCCCACCACCAAATTGTCCAATTGCCCATCGTTTCGAGCCCGCTCCGGCTCCTCCTCAGGGACTGCTGAGGGCAATCTTACTGTCATAAATATGAATTATTTTAATTTAATTTATAACCGATGGAAAATTTCTCATCAGTTGATGTCATAACTAAGATTGAATGGAAACAAATTCAATGCACCAATAGCAGTACCTCAAGCGTAGCGCGTTAACTGCTTAAAAGTCTAAATATGAACATTAAAATTTCCTACTAAAACATAAAGTTATTTTCTATTCACGCGACGGTAATTTTTATCTTTTAAAAATTATTATAGCTTTATTTAAATGACCATAATTATTTCGTATTACAAATTAATATTGGTTATTTATAGAAATATATCATTAATACCATTAATTGTAGTAATACATACAAATAATGGTAAGAATATTTTAAAACAGAAACGAAAAAAAGCATAATTAAACAATTTTCCTTATACAAATTCTTGAGAAAAAAAAAACATGCCCGGGATTTGAACCCTAAGCAAAAGATCAACAGACGCGCCATCGGCAACACGCTCTACGCGTAACGTGAGATCGTTTATGATCATCTTTACCCCTTTGGGTTTTAGGTTTAGATATTTGGTTTGGGTGTTAATACTCGGTTTACAAGGTTTCTATTACTTTTATTTAGTGATAATATGAGATATTATAATTTAATATATCATTTTTAATAATAAATCATTATTTATAAATCGTTCCGTGTTACGTTCTCAACCGCTCTCTGCTCAAGCGCGCGCACAGTCCTGACAGCCAATCTACGCAGGACGCTTCTGCGCAGGCGCAAGCTCTCAGCACGCCTTCGGCGCACTGGCTTGGGTGTCTGTACTGTGTTAGACGTGGTATATACACGGTGGGCCATTTTAAGTAATCCACTCAAATATCTTCCCAAATAATAGGTAAAAAGAAAAATTGTTCCTACAAAAGTTGTTCGCGACAAAGGGGGACAAATTTCTGTTCTGTTAGTTTTGACCTTCAACTCAGTTTTCAAGGTTATTTGAAGGTCTAAGTTATTTTTGTAAACAGGAACCCCTATTTTTAACATCGGATTCTGAAAGAGCGGAAAATTTGACGTCCGAAATAATATTTTTCAATTTTTCAGAATGAACTTCAGAAGGTCAAATTAAGGTTAAGTACTGAAAATTCGCCTAAAAACCGGTTTCCTTAAGCTTCTGGGGATTGTGGACATGTAAATGTTTCAGTGAGCTTATGAGCCAATGACCTTCAGCATCTTGACTTTCAACTCAGTTTTCAAGGTTATTTGAATGCCAAAGTGATTTTGTTAATGGGAAACCCTATTTTTGATATCGAATCCTGAAAGAGCAGGAAACTTTACGTCCAAAATGATACTTTTCATCTTCTTCAAATGACCTTTGGAAGGTCAAATCAAGGTAAAATACTGAAAATTCGCTCAAAACCCGTTTTTTTTTTTATTTTTAAGGATAGGGGTATCACTTCAAGTTATACATTAAGTGTATCACTTAAAATGGTCCACCGTGTATACGACTTGCGGGGCGATCCGGCCACTTGCGGGAGTTAGGGCCGGTACGAGCTCTGGTGGCTGAGAAGCGAGGTAGCGGAAGTGCCACAGCTATACTCACTGCGCCACCGCGACGCGGCAGAACTGCGCAGCTTCTTTACGGAACAGCTGCGACACGACACTGACTAGCACGGTACTTATGTACCGGGTCTCTCACTCTTTCCCATTTAGATACTTGTTTCGACTTACGCTCCTGTCAAGTAGCGAGGATGTTCAGCGAGGAAGTTGCCGGCAAAACCTCTACCTCTGCATCTTGCTCATCACGAAGCAACATCTCTCCGCAACCGCTGTCGCTTTTCACAAGCTTTTTTCATCAGGAAAATTCACTGGCTCAGCTCATCTGGATATTCTCATCTGGCTCTTCTCATCTGGCTTTCTCACTGTCGCTTAGGCATCACTATCTGCTTGTACCACTAGCATCCGCGATTAATACAATCGCTGCGATCAGCTAAGGTAATTCTACTCACTTTACGCGTGGCCATTTCTCTTAACCACGTGTGAGTATCGGCAATGGCTCTCAATACTCCTACGTTCAGCAACTCTCGAGACACATCAAATCAATAATATTTGATTGTGCAAATTTATTGTAAGCAGAGTCATCTCAAGTAAGCCAAGGAGATATTCAATTGGAAAACTCGCTACTTTCACCAGTGTATGGCAAAATTTATTGAACGGAACCACTCAAAACACACAACAGTTGCCTCATAAAGGAGACTTCACCATCAGATGGAATTAACATAACATCAATTTAGATTCAAACCAAACTTATTGTAAAGTAATTGTTAATGCGACTGTAATTATAAGAATGAGTGATTGTAAAGTACATCAATATACTATTAGTTTAACCAGTTAATTAGGGTGTGACTCAATTTATTTCAAACACCAACAGTATGCCCTCATTAATTTATTGCATTCTCAAACATATCTTAAATAATTTATTTTACTACTATCTATTATTATAGATGCTTGAATAATGAATTATTGGATTAATCTACCACAACACAGAATTGGACTAAATTTGGATTTAGGTTTATAAGCTAATCGGTATCAATAATATTGTAGAGGAGTGAGATTTTTATAAGTATTTTCATTTTGTTTAAATTGCAGATTCCGTCCAAGATCACCGCACGGAATCATAATCAGAAAAATTATAGGATCAGTATGAAGAGATAATTTGTTTAATATGTTGGGTACTTGAATTAATTTCCGCCTTTTTTGCGTAGAAAAGGAATATTTATTTTTTATTAAATAATTAATTACATGTCATTCAAAGTACTGTCTGTCGTTAGCTATCACCATTCGCCATCTGTTGGGTAAAGCGTGAATGTCATCACTAAAGAAGCCCCCGTCTTTGGACTGAATTTTGTTAAGCCATTTTTCGATATCTTCGTAAGATTGGAAGTGCTCATCAGCAAGGCTATGTGCGATCGATCTAAATAAGTGATAATCTGAAGGGGCAATATCTAGTGAATACAGCGGTTGTGGTAAGACATCCCAGTAAAGTGCTTCCAATGTTTCCTTAACGGATTTAGCAACATGCGGCTGAGCATTTTCATGCAGGAAAATCACTTTATCATGTCTTTTAGCCCATTCTGGTCGTTTTTCTTTCAAAGCTCGGCTCCAACTCATCAATTGTTCTCGATATCATTCGCCAGTGACTGTTTCACCCGGTTTTAGAAGTTCGTAGTAGACGACACCTTTCTGATCACACCAAATGCAGAGCATAACCTTTGAACTATGGATGTCACGCTTTGGCGTTGATGTTGACGTTTGTGGTAATGGCTCGACAGGTTTAGCCCACACTTCTTTGCGTTTAGGATTGTTAAAATAAATCCACTTTTCGTCGCCAGTCACTATTTGATGCAAAAATCCTTTTCTTTTGTGTCTTTGAAGAAGCATTTCGCAGGTCATTAAACGTCTTTCCACGTCTTTTTCTTTCAATAAGTGTGGCATCCAATTTCCTAATGTTTCAAAATCTACGTCTTCAAACTTTTTGTGCTGGCCAGGGCGTTCTTTGTCTCTCACATGAAAATCACTATTTTTAAATCGCCTAAACCATTCTTTACAAGTGGTTTCAGACAGAGCATGTTCACCGTAAGCCTCTACAAGTAAATGATAATGCTTTCGGCAGCAAATTTCTTCAAATTAAAGCAAAAAAGTAGCGCTTCCCGCAAGTTTTGCTTTGTAGGCAAAAAATTTGACATTTTCAATGCAATAAAAAACAATGTTGTATACACCTCGGATTAATAATACCTACTAAATTTTCAAGGTTATAGATAGTACTTTCATGTGCATCACCGACTGTGTATATGATGTTGAAATAATACTACTCACGAAATCTATACGGAGAGAGCGGAAATTAATTCAAGTACCCAATAGAAGAAGATGGTTCTCCATTTGGTGAATTCTTTGGATAAACACAGTGTTCATAATTCAATGGTATATCACCATCTTTTGAAACTATCTGAGCTATACATTCTACAGTTGACGATTTATTGTATTGTTACGTCCGTGACGTATCCTTAAATTACATTTGATATTCATATTCTCATCAGCAATTTCTTGACCCACAAAATTATGTGATTGTGAATTTAAACGATGCAGCATTTCGACAACGCAACAGCGTGACGTAGCGAGCTACCGACTTCGCGAAAGCAAACGCTCGTCGAAGCTTTTTTGTACGCACAGCACCTTTCAAATTTCAAATCGAAGACTTTACGTAAAATTGTTTATTAAACTTGTTTAACAAGATGATCTTGACTCAGAATCAAGATCATCTTTAACCCAATTTAACCATTTAATAAATACGGCGACGTACGCCACACATGTCAGTTATTCGCGCACAGATCGCGAGCTCCGTACCCTCCAACTGACAATAGGAGAGACGATTATTTTTGTACAGGCCAATACGAGCCAATAACAGTAAAGCAATTATATCAATTTCATACGTTATCGGTATTATATATTGTTTAACAAAGTGAATAAGTTGTATATCGCATGGTCTTATTTATAAAACTTATATTAACCAATAAATAGTGCATCTAACTAATCAGCTGTTTATTATTCACGAGAGCCTACGCCCAGAGTAAAAGTAATATAAATCAAATATCATTCAAATATAAAAATATAATCAATTCAATAAATATAAGAGTATATTCCTCGATTTTTCGGGACTTAATAGTGGTTCCGGTACCAATCGAACATTAGTTCACTAGACTGTTTAAAATAAAAGAATAAAAATAACTATTTTTCGGAACGTAACAGTGGTTCTGGTACGAATCGAACGAAAGTTCGCTAGATCAGCATCATCAAACTATAAACGTTTGAAAGAAGATCAAATAAGTTCTTGGAAGAAGGGAAATACTCTTATAAAATACTAATATAACTAATATAGAATAAGTCCAAGCTTCACATTTTGCAGTAAGTAGTTGGGGTCATTCATTGTAGCATGAATTACCAAAACTACCGAAAATAAATGCTTACGGCTCGTCGAGTTATAAACATATTATCTAACAAACCATAATTACAAAAGGAATTGACAAAATAAATGATTTTTAATTCAAAACATTAAAATCAATATATATATATTACACGAAAAATATAAATAAGAAAAATGAAAAAAAAAATAATAAAAGAATTTAAGGGAAAAATAATCAAATAATATTACAATATATAGAAAATAATATTATAATAACAGAGTATAAATACACAATTAAAAATAATTATAAAATAAATCAAAAATATGTTACGTGAAAAATAAGAAATAGCATAATAATCAATCACAAATCAGGAAATTGAATAACAATATAAAAATTTGTTGATGATAAATAATTATTGCATAAATAAAGATTGTATTTTAAATATTAAAAGAGAAAAACACTAGAATACTAGACGGAAAATATAAGCGATACGGATATAAAAGTAGCAAATAAATAAATAAATTATATTGTCAAGTAAATAATTAAAAGATATACACAAAAATAGTTGAACTAATAATAAAAACGTATTTAAAAAGAAATATTAAGTATAGAATAGGTAAAAGAGTAATATATCATGTCATATCAGAAAAACACGAGAAATAAGGAAAACAAAGGGATTATAACCAGCCAGATGATACAAGGCGACCCAGATTTAAAAAAGCAAGTAGATGATAGAAATAAGCAAATGAACGCTTTCAAAAGGAAACCAAGAGTTCTAAGATCACCTCCAACTAAACAATTGAACCGATTTTCATTACAAACTTATGCTAACGTATCATTGGACTCAAAAACAGAGGAAAATACGGAAATAGTTTCAATTCCATCGACTTTAAAAACAGACCTTAACGAACTAAAAGAAACAGATTCACGAACTTCAGTTAATTTAAACAAAAAGCAGAATATTATAAAATTCACACAAGAACAAAATATACATGGGAAAAATATAAATAGTCTTTTAATTCCGGAATTAAAACAAGATAGTATATCACCAAATACTTTTTATACACCGAATGCACCAGGTCAAAGCCATGTATTTTTTAACGACTCAGCATATTTAGAAGACGACAAGCAACACGATTACACAGACATAGACGGACTACTTAATGAATAAAACCTGATTTTAGGTAAAGATAATAATTTAAATAATAACGAAGGGGTAAGAATTCGAACAAACGAAAATCTAATAAATTTCGAAGTAGAAATGAAAAATCAAGCATTAAAGTTGCCACTTAAAGAAGTTGCAAAATTAGTACCTGATTTTGACGGGGAAAATATTCCAATTGATGAATACATAGAAAAATTATAACAAACAAAAAGAATAATCTCGGATAATGACGAGCAGAACCTAGTTCAAATTCTTAGAATAAAGCTCGGGAGCGAAACTTATAAAGCTTTAGCAAATGCAGAGATCACAAATATTGAGACGTTTATTCAAACCATACGTAAATTATATCCATCGATGGATAATATACATTTATTATACGGAAAACTAACACAACAAATTCAAAAATCAAATGAAGATTTACTACGTTTTGCAAACAATTTACGAATATTAGGCACACAAATAATGGAATTTAAAAAATTAGAACCAAATGTAACAAGAGAAATATTAACAGAATTAAAAACATATTTAGAAAATGACATACTCAGCAGTTTCAAAAGATGATTCAAACAGGAAATTCGAATAGAACTCGGAGAACAGCAAAACATGGATAACGCAGTACAAAAAGCAACAAAATAGCTTAAGGAATGATAATACGAGCATATTTTTTAATTTTGAAGCTACAAATCCAAATAAAAGTAAATCAGTTTTTTGCCAATTATGTAGGGAAATAAATCACGAAGCATTATTTTGCATGAAAGCTTCATGTGTCTATTTTAAAAGTAAAGAGCATGTATCATATCATTGCAGAACAGCTAAGCATGTAATAAAATTAATTTGCAAATTGTGTAGTACTGAAGGCCAATCAATAGACGCGTGTAAGTTAAATACGATGTCGAGTAATCATTGTCAATACTGCTAAAATATGGGGCACGAGGTTACACAATGTCCTACTATTACAGAATACGAACTGTGTTGTAAATGTGAGGAAAGAGGACACGAGCCGCTTACGTGCAATAATTCGATAAGAATTGCGGAAGCATGCGACGTCTGTGGCAGCGCGTCACACACGGCTAAAAATTGCCCGTCAGCATTATGTAAGAGGTGCAACAACCTCGGGCACTTAATGAAATACTGCACGATAAACAAACGGACGATATGGTGCGCGATATGTGCAGATGAAGGTCACGAAACCGCGGATTGCAAGAGCGTAAAAGTTTTAATTATGCAAAATAGACAACAAAACTCTCAGAATAAAGAAATTTGTCAATTTTGCGACATGCCGGGATATTCAGCGAAAACTTGTAGAAAAATGAATAATAATAAGCAAAGTACGTTCTCAAACAATAACTACAATTCTTTAAATAAACTTTATGAATACCGGGTAGAAAGTTAAAATGTTTGACGACACAAATTAAATGCTCTTATTGCAATGAAAATAGACATCAAATAGACAATTGCCATGAAATCAAGATGCTCCAAAATAAATCAGATAAATTTTGTAAGATGTGTAAAGGCACGAATCATACAACCGAAGAATATACTTCGCGAGTAGTATTTAATCAACAAAATTCGGAAAACTAACAAATTCTTCTAGAAATGAGTGGACTAGAAGGATTAACAAAAACCCACTTGAAAATAACGCAGATATTAAAGTAAGTACATTTAATGGCAATAATATTAGAAATATAAATCGAAACGAAGGGAAAGACACGGACATTGATTTATTAATTTCAAAGAATTTAAGCGATATTAATGAAAATATGAAGGAAAATCAAGCAGCTAACAAATCGGAAGGTAAAAATGTTAACGAAATAAACTCAATTGATTTTAACGAACCCGAAATAAAAATTGTCGAAAAGGAAAAAATACAAGAAACAATAATAGCGACAAGGATTTCAATGTATTTTCTGAAATTGGAAAACTCACTGCAGTACGTCGAAATAGAGAATCCATACACAAGTAAAGTATGTAATTTACTCGTAGATAGTGGAGCTCAGTTAAATATTATCAAAGGAAATCAGATACCTTCTAACATAATTTTAGAAAATAGAAAAATTCGTTTATCCGGTATCACAGATAAAACTATTGAGACATTAGGAGTAATAAAAATGAAAATCAATGGACTAAATATTGATTTTCATATTGCACCAGAAGATTTTTGTCTATCCTACGACGGAAATTTAGGAATTAAAATTCTTACTCAACAAAAATTAAGACTAGACGAGGGTTATTTTCAAATAAATAATAATAAAATCAAGCTAAAACCAGCCCATAAACTAAATCATAATCTTAATATAGTAACTGAAAACCTACAAAAAACGGATAAAGAAATTAAATCAAGAGTAACGATAGAACAAAGGAATTTTTAAAGAAAATGTTGGAAGATACGAATGAAAAACAAAATTCAACACCCGTAATTCATAGGGATTGTGAACAAGTAGTACAAGTAAACGAAAAAACTGAAAATTTCCAAATTGAGGATGAAATGGAAAAATCGGCTTGTTTAATATCTTATGAATCCGAGTTAATCAATAAAAATGAAGTAAATATAAATTAGGAAATAACATTTTACGATGACGTTACAAAAATTTTAAATACGATTCCAGTATTAGAGGTAGAAGGAAAAGATTTAGAACAGAAAATTCTAAATGAAATTCTACCAGAAAATATAAATGATTTACATTATGAGAAAATTTTGGAAAATAACGAAAATAATATTAAGTCATTGATAAATAATATTAATGTTGCTTATGAGAATAATGACCAAACAATCGATTTTGAGGAAACAGATTATAAACAATTTTTGACGATAATAAATGAAAAGGTTGAAGTTGATTTAGAAGAATATAATAAACTTTATAGAAATGAAAAAGAATATAACTTTATTTCTTATGAAATAGACAATTTGCCTGAAGGTTTTCAAATAACAGAAGACTTTAGCATAGACAAAAATAAGATTTTAAATTTAAGATCAATAAATCTTATAGAAAAAGAGGATTCAACACAAGATCTACAAGAGATTAATCCAGAAGAAAAATTATTAGAAAAAATAAATTATCAAGATTTACCTGAAAATAGTAAAACAATGATTAGAGATCTAGTATTAAAAAATAAAGATATATTTTGGCTAGAAGGGGATAGTTTAGGATCATTCAACGTAGAACAACATGAGATAAATTTAACCGATGATAAACCTGTATATGTAAAACAATTCCCTTTACCCCTCAAATTAAAAGAAATCGCAATAGGAGAAACTCAAAAATTAATAACAAATGACCTAGTTAGAAACTTAAAAAGTGCTTTTTCTCTATTCCTAGGGCGAAAGTACGTGTTTTCGCCGTTTATTTACACTAGAAGAAGAATCACTTTTGCCCACTGCGTACGTCACTTGTTTCACGCGCGACCGAAAGCTCTGTGAGCAATGTTTTGAATAGCCTAACCCCATATACGATAAAGCAGATTGTGACTTTGCCGCACGGAAGTCGCGAAAGTGTGCGACTTCGGCGCGGAACTGTCTCACATCGGGAACGTGGTGCTCTCAAGAAGAATGGTCTACTATGAATTCGTGTTTATTTGGAAATATCCTCTCTCTCTCTCCCTATCTCCCTTTATCTCTCTCTATTTTAGCCTATTGGCGGAACATTATGATATTCATATAAGTATTTTTATAAGTATTTTATTTACCACATGTTTTCTTATTTATTATTTCAAAAATTCTCTTTTTAGTTTTCTTTTGCATTGTTATTTTTTTGATAAATCTTTTATATCTCTTGTGTATTTTACGACATTATGAACTAAATTGTTATTGTATTCTATTGTAATTGACTGAAATTTATAATTTTATACCTTTCAATGTATTTTCTAATTTTTTCCGAAAAGGCAGAATAAAGATTCATCTATTTATCTATCTATCTCTCTATCCCTCTTTCTCTTGATTCACATGAGTATGTAATAATCTGCTTGTTCATGTATTTTTGATGCCCGCCCAACCAGCAGCACTCGCTACGCTCGTGCTGCAAATGTTGCGAGGGCATCGAACACACATAAACGCGCGCATCGGGAAAAACCAATTGCGACAGGTAAAATAAAATTGAAAAATATAACCTGCAAACTACAAGAACGACGTGAAGTCGCTAACGCTATCAAAGCATAGAGCGAAAGTAAAAATATGGCTGCGCAGATTTGATGTCACCAGGAAAGACGATGATTTTCGACTTTTCTAGACTGATTAATTAACGTACTTTCGCCCGGGAATAGAGAAAAATACTATTTCTTACACGGGGGTTAAATGGAACTCCTGCATGTACGGGATATGACGGCCTCGGCTTCGCCTCGGTCGTCACATCACGTGCCTGCGACAGTTCCATTTTCCCCCCTTGTAAGAAAATCTACTATTAATTCTCCAGCATGGATTGTAGCAAAAAAACAGCTAGCAGACGGAAAAAAACGGTGGCGTTTAGTGATAGATTATAGGAAACTAAACGAAAAGACGGTTCCAGATCCATATTTACTCCCAAATATTACAGAAATATTCGATCAATTAGGAAAAACTAAATTCTATCACGTTATAGATTTAAAATCGGGTTTTCACCAAATTCCTATGAAACCAAGCGATATACATAAAACTGCATTTAGCATAAATCCTTTGGGACGCTTTGAACTTCACGTATTGCCTTTCGGATTGATAAATTCACCGTGTAAATTTGAAAGAGAGCTAAATACAGTTTTAGGCGATTTAATAGGTAAAATAAGCTTTGTATACATCGACGATATAATCATTTTTGGTGAAACTATGACAGAAGCAAACGAAAGACTTAATAGAGTAGCACACAAATTACGAGAAGCAAACTTAACATTAGAACCGGAAAAATGTGAATTCCTAAAAAAAGAAGTATGTTATTTAGGTCATATTATAAGTGGATACGGAATAAAACCTGATCCAAAAAAAGTAGAAGCAGTAAAAAAATTCCCTACGCCTAAAAATGTTAAAAACATTAGAGAATTTCTAGGACTTTCAGGTTACTATAGAAGATTTATAAAAAATTACGCAAAAATAACAAAACCCTTAAATATATTACTAGAAAAGGACGTGAAATTTCATTGGGAAAAAGACCAACAAAAAGTTAGTTTTATCGCAAGGCGAAATCGGCAAAGACCCAGCGATAGCTTACACATTACGAAATTTGCATAAGGCCGAAACTAAATATCATATATATGAAAAAGAAGCATTAGCCATAATGTTTGCAATAAAAACATTTAAAAATTATGTTTATGGTAATAAGTTTATAATAGTTACAGACCACAAACCTCTGTTATGGTTAAAATCAGCTGATAATGATACAAGAGTCCAAAAATGAGACTAAAATTATCAGATTATGAATTTGATATCGTATATAAACCGGGAAAACAGAACGCAAATACAGACGCACAATCAAGAAATCCAGTAGAACGTTCGTAGTTACAAGAGCGCAAAATGAACGAGAAATAGGTCAAAATACACAAACAACAAAAGTAATTAGTAATAATGACAAAATTAAAGCAAAAATGATGAAAGACTGAAGTTAAAAACAAAAAGAGGCAGACCTAAGAAAAATAATGACAAAAAAATGACTATGTGTAGAAAAGAAGAGAAAATTGAGGAAAACAAAGAAAATACACCAGAAATTAATAATATCATTTATTCCAAAAATTCTATACAATTTAGAAACGATAACATTGTCCATTTAATAAAATTAAAAGGAAAATCATTAGATAAAATTACGGAATTATTAATCAAAAGTAAAAACATAAAGCCAAAACTATCATTTACAAAAGATAATATAGATATAATAAATATAGAGAGTAAAAAACTATTCATGTTATACATAGATACGTCCGTATCATGTAAATTAATAAAAGAAAATTTAGCGAAATTATTTCATCAATTAAAAGAATTATTAATTACTAAGAATGTATGTATTTATAGTATTTCTAAGGATATAGAAATTTTAAATATAAGTTGGCTAGAAATATAGAAAATATTAAGAGAAATATTTAATAATACAAATATAAAAGTAATAATATGTTTAAATAATATTGAATACCTAAAAATTGAAGGCAGAGATAGAGTCTTCGAAACGTATCACTCCTCTACGATAGAAGGACATTCAGGTGTAAATAGAACGTACAATAGACTTAAGGAAAAATATTTTTGGGAAAATTTTAAATCGGACATTCAAAATAGAATTAAAAATTGTGAAGATTGTCAAAGAAATAAATTAAAACGGAAAAAGACGAAACAACCTATGATTATTACAGAAATACCTGGAAAAACATTTGATAAAATCGCAATGGATATTGTAGGTCCATTTAACATTACGAAAAATAATAATAAATATATTTTATCCATACAAGATCAATTATCAAAATTTATAATTTTATTCTAAATATGTTAAGCGCTCGTGGTGCTATCTTAATAGTTTTGAATTTTTAATCGGACTTCAACGAGCAAATCTCTTATGCGTTAGTCGAATGTCTATTCTCAAATCGAGAAAGGTAGCTTTTGTTTAAGCTTTCTCCTCTCTCGATAAGAATTTTTTGACAAACGGCGACACACATAAGAAAAAAATTTTTTTAAAATGAATAACTATTAATTTCGGAATAAAATATAATATCGGGGAGTTTCGTCCTTGTCGTACTTGGTGGACTCGTCAGGAAGACCCAAGTAGACATATCTTCGACTCCAAAATAATGAAATTACTCTGAATTCTTATAGTGTGTAAGTTGTAATTTTATATGTGGATTTGAAAAATTGGTTGCCATCTAGTGTCAAAAGGTTGGAACTAAGATTATACAAGAAAAGGCATTTTAGTGACTCCCCGATATTATATTTTATTCCGAAATTAATAGTTATTCATTTTAAAAAAATTTTTTTCTTATGTGTGTCTCCGTTTGTCAAAAAATTCTTATCGAGAGAGGAGAAAGCTTAAACAAAAGCTACCTTTCTCGATTTGAGAATAGACATTCGACTAACGCATAAGAGATTTGCTCGTTGAAGTCCGATTAAAAATTCAAAACTATTAAGATAGCACCACGAGCGCTTAACATATTTAGAATCAAATGGCATTCGGACACTAAAATGCCTTTTCTTGTATAATCTTAGTTCCAACCTTTTGACACTAGATGGCAACCAATTTTTCAAATCCACATATAAAATTACAACTTACACACTATAAGAATTCAGAGTAATTTCATTATTTTGGAGTCGAAGATATGTCTACTTGGGTCTTCCTGACGAGTCCACCAAGTACGACAAGGACGAAACTCCCCAATATTATATTTTATTCCGAAATTAATAGTTATTCATTTTAAAAAAATTTTTTTCTTATGTGTGTCGCCGTTTGTCAAAAAATTCTTATCGAGAGAGGAGAAAGCTTAAACAAAAGCTACCTTTCTCGATTTGAGAATAGACATTCGACTAACGCATAAGAGATTTGCTCGTTGAAGTCCGATTAAAAATTCAAAACTATTAAGATAGCACCACGAGCGCTTAACATATTTAGAATCAAATGGCATTCGGACACTAAAATGCCTTTTCTTGTATAATCTTAGTTCCAACCTTTTGACACTAGATGGCAACCAATTTTTCAAATCCACATATAAAATTACAACTTACACACTATAAGAATTCAGAGTAATTTCATTATTTTGGAGTCGAAGATATGTCTACTTGGGTCTTCCTGACGAGTCCACCAAGTACGACAAGGACGAAACTCCCCGATATTATATTTTATTCCGAAATTAATAGTTATTCATTTTAAAAAAATTTTTTCTTATGTGTGTCGCCGTTTGTCAAAAAATTCTTATCGAGAGAGGAGAAAGCTTAAACAAAAGCTACCTTTCTCGATTTGAGAATAGACATTCGACTAACGCATAAGAGATTTGCTCGTTGAAGTCCGATTAAAAATTCAAAACTATTAAGATAGCACCACGAGCGCTTAACATATTTAGAATCAAATGGCATTCGGACACTAAAATGCCTTTTCTTGTATAATCTTAGTTCCAACCTTTTGACACTAGATGGCAACCAATTTTTCAAATCCACATATAAAATTACAACTTACACACTATAAGAATTCAGAGTAATTTCATTATTTTGGAGTCGAAGATATGTCTACTTGGGTCTTCCTGACGAGTCCACCAAGTACGACAAGGACGAAACTCCCCGATATTATATTTTATTCCGAAATTAATAGTTATTCATTTTAAAAAATTTTTTTCTTATGTGTGTCGCCGTTTGTCAAAAAATTCTTATCGAGAGAGGAGAAAGCTTAAACAAAAGCTACCTTTCTCGATTTGAGAATAGACATTCGACTAACGCATAAGAGATTTGCTCGTTGAAGTCCGATTAAAAATTCAAAACTATTAAGATAGCACCACGAGCGCTTAACATATTTAGAATCAAATGGCATTCGGACACTAAAATGCCTTTTCTTGTATAATCTTAGTTCCAACCTTTTGACACTAGATGGCAACCAATTTTTCAAATCCACATATAAAATTACAACTTGCACACTATAAGAATTCAGAGTAATTTCATTATTTTGGAGTCGAAGATATGTCTACTTGGGTCTTCCTGACGAGTCCACCAAGTACGACAAGGACGAAACTCCCCGATATTATATTTTATTCCGAAATTAATAGTTATTCATTTTAAAAAAATTTTTTTCTTATGTGTGTCGCCGTTTGTCAAAAAATTCTTATCGAGAGAGGAGAAAGCTTAAACAACAGCTACCTTTCTCGATTTGAGAATAGACATTCGACTAACGCATAAGAGATTTGCTCGTTGAAGTCCGATTAAAAATTCAAAACTATTAAGATAGCACCACGAGCGCTTAACATATTTAGAATCAAATGGCATTCGGACACTAAAATGCCTTTTCTTGTATAATCTTAGTTCCAACCTTTTGACACTAGATGGCAACCAATTTTTCAAATCCACATATAAAATTACAACTTACACACTATAAGAATTCAGAGTAATTTCATTATTTTGGAGTCGAAGATATGTCTACTTGGGTCTTCCTGACGAGTCCACCAAGTACGACAAGGACGAAACTCCCCGATATTATATTTTATTCCGAAATTAATAGTTATTCATTTAAAAAAAATTTTTTTCTTATGTGTGTCGCCGTTTGTCAAAAAATTCTTATCGAGAGAGGAGAAAGCTTAAACAAAAGCTACCTTTCTCGATTTGAGAATAGACATTCGACTAACGCATAAGAGATTTGCTCATTTATAATTTTAGTCTGTTTAAAAGATCAAACAGCGGAATCAGTCTCAGATGCTTTTATAAAAAGATTTATATGTATATTTGGATCTCCAAAATAGTACTAACTGATAGAGGGGTAAATTTCACAAGTAAATTAATGAAACAAATAGTAAAAAAGATTCAAATTTGAGAAAATTGAAACAACCACTTTCTCTCCGCAATCTAATGGTTCATTAGAAAGAGCACATCACCCGTTATGTGAATATTTAAAAACTTTTCTACAAAAAAATATGAATGGGATGAACTATTAAACTTTGCGTAATTTCACTGTAATACTAGTGTACATACTAGCCATTAATTCACACCGTATGAACTAGTTTTTGCCTACCCTGATAGAATTCCATCTAGCGAACCAGCAAAAAAATCAGAATTATTACCGACCTATAATGGATATTTAGAAAAACTGATTAATAATATGAGAGAAATTGTCTCTATAGCAAGACAAAAATTAATAATGTCAAAAGAAAAATTAAAATTATATTATGATAGATTTATTAATCCAATAGAATTTAAACTGGGAGATAAAGTATGGTTAATCAAAGAACCAAAACCAGGGAAACTTGAAAACGATCATTATCAAAGTCCTTTTGACATTATTAAAGTAAATAAAAATAATAATGTTATCATAGACTATAAGGGAAAGGCAAAAACAGTGCATACGAATAAATTAAGTCTTGTTAATACAAACTAATAACATGAGTTTCTTTTACAGGTAATGGACTATCCCTTATAACAACTGTATCAATATATACCTTAAATAAAATAAATAGATTTTGATTACAGCATGACAGAACTTAATGGCTACAAATGAACCTCGATGAGATTTTAGAAACAATACTACAACCAACAATGAAATCGATAATAATTTAAAATATATTTTTCTTTTCCAACAACAAGCAGAAATATTATTTAGTCACAAAATAGGAAACATTGCAGGGATCAATTTAATAACTTATTACTCTATCTATCTTTGAATAAGAAATTATAGGACTAATCCAAAAGAAAAAGAAATAAAATCATTCCTAAACCATTCAATCCTAACAAAATTAATTTTATGCAAAATCAGATTGTATTTGCCTACAAAAATTGTTGGCACTCAGGAAAGAAATTTCATGAAGGGTTCAGGAACAAAAGAAAGAAATAATTCAGGTAGCTATGTTCACATTGCTAAGACTAAAAAGATATATATATTGGAAATGATCAGTTCAGTCATATACTAACATGATCATTCTATAAGATACACTATTCTGCACTGTATTGAGTACTTAATACATTTTTATACTCGAACGCACTGCATAACCTCTAATGCAAATATGTGAATGCTACTCGTGGCTGAAAATTTTCAAACAAAGGTAAAATACAATGATGCATAAGAGCAATAATAAGTTAAAATCTATCAAAATCACTCCAACCTATTAACCTTCCTTTTTTACGAAAAATACCTGCATAATATAATTAAATTTTTCTTTTGGAAGTAATTCAATTTTTTCTTAGTATATAGTTATTCAAATGTTTTTATGATGGTACTGTCAAAATTCCTTCAATGTTATTCTACTTAAACAAAGAGAACAAAATAATATACCTTTTGCCAAATATCTCAGCAGGGAGGGAAGTGAATGCTCACTTGAATCATTCCCTATATATTTCTCCTCACATTTTATTTTCCACAAAATTATTTAATACGCACATTATTTCTAAACTTAATCAATGACTCTATATTTTTTTTGTAAATGCAGCAAAACACCAAAATTATTACACATTAACAATAATAAAATAATTTAATTATTAAAATGCTATATACTATCAAGATATATGTTCCTATACAAATTCTAATCCATAACGTATGTTATATTTATTACGTAACGTTTTATTAGTTCATGAAAATTCAAGTTATTTTTACATGGGAGGTTTTTGTAATTTATTTATAATTTAATTAAGAATTTATTGTAAAAGTGTTTTCTTAAAAGTAAATGATATTAAATCATAGATTTAGTGTAAGTTTGATAATAATACATTATGTGCTGGATTATATCAACAAAACTCCCAATTTAAGATACCCGTTAAGTACAAAAAATCACATAACGAAGTAAGAATACCCGTTTATTCCATAGTAATCCGCACTGCCATTTAAACGCTAGGAAAAATCGGCATTCAACATGCGATACAAAGTAAAACCGTAGCTTAAGTGTAGTCTAGTGTTAGGAACAAAAATAAATGATTTACTTTATAGAAATTGATAGACGATACGAAATTTTGTTTAAATTTATTGAATTTTTATTATTGTGTGTGTGTGTGTGTGTGTGTGTGTGTGTGTGTGTGTGTGTGTGTGTGTGTGTGTGTGTGTGTGTGTGTGTGTGTGTGTGTGTGTGTGTGTGTGTGTGTGTGTGTGTGTGTGTGTGTGTGTGTGTGTGTGTGTGTGTGTGTGTGTGTGTGTATATATATATATATATATATATATATATGGAGCATCCTCTGTCAACGCGACATCCCCTCTGCCCAGAACAATTTTGATCCAAATGAGGTCTACCTAGGCTAAAATGAAAGCTCTTGACTTCTACTTTCGAACGCCGTCTGGCGATTCCGAAAATTCAAAATGGCGGATCCAATATGGCGGCTGAAAGTCTCGGAATGATGGAAAAACAAGTTTTTCTTCACTCTAATAGCGAATCTGATACGAAAATTGTTATTTCTTGCAACTAATATGAAGTTAGCGACATATTTTCTTACTACTACCGTTCAAACCGAGCGGTTAAAATTATATTTCAAGGTCATTTTGAAGGTCAAAAGTTATTTTCTGGATTTTCGGACTAGTATTCCACGAAACTAGTAGAAAACTTGATTGCGATCATAACTAGACTTGACCTTGGATCATTTTTCAAGGTCATGATTTCTGTCTCTGCATAATTAATGTTTTGTTGAACGTAACCCCCTATGAGACATTTGTTCCTTTGTGCATATCGTGGGACCGGCGATCTAAAAATTTCATGTATAAAATCCTTAGAGAAGATAAAGCTCCACAATAGAACTATCAAGTAGTTTTAGCATAACCCATTCTCAACCACGTGGAGGTACTACTTCTCTCAGAACATAAAAAAAATTAAAAAAAAGGAGGATAAAAAATAGAAAAACTTGAATATTATAAAAAAAATTCAGTATATTTTCCCATTGAAAATTAAAGTAGAACAGATACAGACTTAGCAGCATTCGAGTACCTTTTCATGATAACTTTCCCGTCACTTGATAATTGAAAAGAATGATGTTTAAGAATCTGTGGGACAGGTAATGCATCTTGAAACCTACGATTGAGTTTCCTTTTGAATTTATCATGTTCAGTCTGCGTAAAATAAAAAATCCTTATACCGGGTGTCCCATTTTAAAACCACCAGGCAAATATCTCGAAAACTAAGGGAGATGGAAAAAACTTTTAATACAAAAGTTGTAGGGTTCAGAGGGGCCCAACTGATCGTGACCTTGGTTATGACCTTGAGGTCAATGATCAAGTTCATTTGAAGGTCAAATCGATTTTTTCAAATGGGAACCCCCACTTTTGACCTCGCAAATGGAAAGAGCGGAAAATTTTACGTTCAGATATGTCCTTGAGTCAAGGTCATGGTCATGGTCATGGTCATGTTTAAAATCAAAATCAATAAACGCATCAAAACATTCCCATAATTAGGTATACGAGACAAATTGTTAAATACAAAAGTTGTAGGGTTCAGAGGGGCCCAACTGATCGTAACCTTGGTTATGACCTTGAGATCAATGATCAAGGTCATTTGAAGGTCAAATCGATTTTTTCAAATGGGAACCCCCACTTTTGACCTCGTAAATGGAAAGAGCGGAAAATTTTACGTTTAGATATGTCCTTGAGTCAAGGCCATGGTCATGGTTATGGTCATGTTTAAAATCAAAATCAATCAACGCATCCAAACATTCCCATAATTACGCATACGAGTGTTAAATAAAGAAGTTTTAGTGTTCGGAGGGGCCCAACTGATCGTGACCTTGACCATGAACTTGAGGTCAAGGATGATGTCGTTTGAAGTTTAAATCAATTTTGTTTAATGGCAACCCTCACTTTTGACCTCGTAAATAGAAAAACCGAAAAATTCTGATATGACCTTGGGTCAAGGTCATGGTCAAAGTTATGGTCAGTTTCCGTGCAGTTAAGAGCAAAGTCGGAGATGACCCGATCACCTAAGGCAAGGTCGGAGATTACCCGGCCAGTTAAGGCAAGGTCGGAGATGACCCGGCCAGTTAAGGCAAGGTCGGAGATGACCCGGCCAGTTAAGGCAAGGTCGGAGATGACCCGGCCAGTTAAGGCAAGGTCGGAGATGACCCGGCCAGTTAAGGCAAGGTCGGAGATGACCCGGCCAGTTAAGGTAAGGTCGGGGATGATCAGGCCAGCTAAAAATTCATTGGAAAATTCCACGTTCATGTATATTTAGTCATAGGATCCAAGTGTTTCGGTCACCATTTACTGAAGAAGATGCTCAAAAGTTGCACCATTTACTTGTTGACAACATTCTATTCTCCTTTTAAAGTTTCTAACAGTATTTAATAATACTTGACGTGGAATACTTAAGCAGATTTGTGTAATCCTTTGAATCATGTCATCTCTTGTAGTTGACCTGTTGCGGTAGACTGTATTTTTTAGGAAGCCCCATAAATAAAAATCTGAAGATGTCAGATCTGGAGATCTTGGTGACCATGCTACGGGACCTCCTCTACCAATCCATCGACCGTTAAACCTTTCATTAAGAAAATCTCTGACAATTCTGGCATAATGTGGAGGAGCACCATCTTGTTGTAGCCACATTCTGGCCCTTGTATGGAGATCAACGTTTTCTAGAAAGAGTGGCAGCTCGTCTCTCAGCAACTGTAAATAAGTATGTTGAGTTACGTGACCTTCAAAAAAATAAGGTCCAATCAGACATCCGTTAATAATACCACACCATACCGTTACATTCCAGCGATGCTGATGATCAACTTCTCGCATCCAATGAGGATTAACAGGAGACCAGTAGTGGCAATTATGGCGATTCAACATACCAGTACTCTGAAATGTAGCCTCGTCGCTAAAAAGAACATTGTTAAAGAAATTTTCATCATCAGTAATTTGTTGTGTTGCCCATTGGCAAAATGTTATTCTCCGTCGATAATCTTCGACAGTTAAAGCTTGATTTAGAGTAATGTGGTAAGGATGGTAACGCGCATATCGTAAATATCTACTGGCCGTAGATCTTGGAATACCCATTGTTAACTCGATTTCGCGTAAACTGACATGAACATTTAAATGTACCATGGCTAGAACAGCAAGAAAGCGAGGATTATTTTCATAATCGTGTTCATTCAGTGTCCTCCTTCTTCGAACGAAGTTTCCTTGTCGACCGCGCAGGTCAATGTCACGTATTACAGTATGATCAGGATGTTGTCGTTGAGGGAACCGAGCACGATACAATCTGCTTGCCTCTCGATAGTTTCGTCGACATCCTCCTAAAATAAGAAGAATGTCAACTATTTCATTAGCAGAATAGTCAGGCATTCTTTTTTAGTTGTAAATGCAATTATTTATCAAAACACACCACAAAAGAAATAATATGTTATTATACTATACAATATTTTAAAACGAAAAAGTTTAATTTTCTGTGCCAATATAAGTGTGCTCAATTTGAAAACAATTTGATGTAAACAGTAATAATTATTGACTATTACCGATCAATGCTGAATACTACCGGTCACTATTGGATACAGGTGGTCAACACTTATTAACTTTTGTTATTATTTGATATAAGTGGTTAACCCTGGTAAATATTGATAATAGTAAAGATAGTAAAATTTTCCGCTCTTTCCATTTACGAGGTCAAAAATAGGGGTTCCCATTTGAAAAAATCGATTTGACCTTCAAATGACCTTGATCATTGACCTCAAGGTCATAACCGAGGTCACGATCAGTTGGGCCGCTCCAAACCCTACAACTTCTGTATTTAACACTCGTATGCGTAATTATGGGAATGTTTGGATGCGTTGATTGATTTTGATTTTAAACATGACCATGGCCATGACCATGGCCTTGACTCAAGGACATATCTGAACGTAAAATTTTCCGCTCTTTCCATTTACCAGGTCAAAAATGGGGGTTTCCATTTGGAAAAATCGATTTGACCTTCAAATGACCTTGATCATTGACCACAAGGTCATAACCAAGGTTACGATCAGTTGGGCCCCTCTGAACCCTACAACTTTTGTATTTAATAATTTGTCTCGTATGCCTAATTATGGGAATGTTTTGATGCGTTGATTGATTTTGATTTTAAACATGACCATGACCGTGACCATGACCTTGACTCAAGGACATATCTGAACGTAAAATTTTCCGCTCTTTCCATTTACGAGGTCAAAAGTGGGGGTTCCCATTTGAAAAAATCGATTTGACCTTCAAATGACCTTGATGATTGACCTCAAGGTCATAACCAAGGTCACGATCAGTTGGGCCCCTCTGAACCCTACAACTTTTGTATTAAAAGTTTTTTTCCATCTCCCTTAGTTTTCGAGATATTTGCCTGGTGGTTTGAAAATGGGACACCCGGTATTTTCAAAATGATTTTTAGCCCACTTCACAAGAGATGTGTGCGTCAGAATAGCATCTTTCGGTTTCGCCTTCAAGCTAGCTCTATAAGCTTCTCTTTTAAATATTGCACCAAGACCATCATAACAGCTTTTACCATGAGCAGTGGCGCAAAAATGCCACTCTGCCTCAATACCAAAATCCTTCTCATGATGAAAAAGATTTGCTATCTGAAAGCGGTTCTTGAAATGCTGTTTTGCTCCATCTGTCACGTAAATAATCTTTTTGAGTTTTTTTACTTTTCTCTTGATTTCTGGAATCAATAAATTCTGAATAGTATAGACAGAAGAAGTGTCATGCTTCAAACTATTCGACAAGAATACACAACTTTCATGCTTCAGCTCTGAATCTTCTTTATAATAGTAAATAGCTGGAAAAACAGTGCACTGGTCATTATTAAAATGGAAGGCTTGAGATGCATCTTGAACTGCAAAAGAGTAATTCTCAGAATAGTCGAACATTACCAGAACTTCTCCATTGCCTAGATTACTTTTTGTTTGAGCAATGAAATTACCTTGTTCTTTGGCAATATATGAGTGGGGTTTGAGTATCGCCAATTTGGCATATAATTCATCAACAAATTCTTCAACTGGTAGAGATAAATTCTGCAAAGTTGATCTATCCGTTCAAAGTTGACATATCCGTAAAATGCGGAACAATTTTAGTGCAACATTTGCTCTAAAATGGGAGAGTAAAGGACTTAATGTTTAGTTACGAAACAATTCTTGCATTTGGTACTGATACTCTACGCTAACGTGTTTCTTCTCCACCAAACTTTTTTCAATGATTCTGAAATGTTTCAAAGTGTGAATATAACCACAGTTTTCCTGTTACTGTTCCGAATTAGAACCGATTGATAGCATGAATTGAAGAAGTATAACTGCGAAAGAATCGGTTTATTAAAATTAGAATTCACCATGAAAATGACCTTGAAAAATGATCCAAGGTCAAGTCTAGTTATGATCGCAATCAAGTTTTCTACTAGTTTCGTGGAATGCTAGTACGAAAATCCAGAAAATAACTTTTGACCTTCAAAATGACCTTGAAATATAATTTTAACCGCTCGCTTTGAACGGTAGTAGTAAGAAAATATGTCGCAAACTTCATATTAGTGGCAAGAAATAACAATTTTCGTATCAGATTCGCTATTAGAGTGAAGAAAAACTTGTTTTTCCATCATTCCGAGACTTTCAGCCGCCATATTGGATCCGCCATTTTGAATTTTCGGAATCGCCAGACGGCGTTCGAAAGTAGAAGTCAAGAGCTTTCATTTGAGCCCAGGTAGACCCCATTTGGATCAAAATTGTTCTGGGCAGAGGGGGTATCGCGTTGACAGAGAATGCCCCATATATATATATATATATATATATATAATAGTGGGGCTTCGCCCCCCTGCTCGCTCCGCTCGACAACCCCCGATATGTTGTAATTATAATAAAAAATATGTACTAAATTGTATACTTAGGAATAATTTTATATAGAAAAATATAAATGTATAGTTAGAAAGATCCCATTTGAAAAATGTTTATAAAGATATGAAATGTATAATATATAAGTTATATATATTTAACAGTTTGCCACGTCACCTTAGAGGTACTGTGAATAGGCGCGTTCGATTTTTTTTAAAGTGGTATCCGTCGCCAATAGCCCTACGTAACCACTTTCGATATTTAATTTTAAATTGGTATACTTTTTATATATGACTTATTTTACTACATATTTTTCATGTATTATTTACTAAAAAATAGTTAAAATTTACGAAAATTTTGATAATTTTTCATTTGGGAAAATTTTTCTTTAACATATTCTTTAATGTTTTACTTTTTTGTATGCTTTTCATAATTAGGAAACACATATATTTATTGTTCCTTTTATATATACTTTAGCATTATATGTTAACATTATTTAGAATATGTGTAGAATATGAGAAATGTTAATGAACTTATAATATTTTCAAAATTTCATTACTATTTTCGTAAAATTTTAAATATTATATATTTAAAAAAAGTTTAATTGTTATCATTTGAACATTACAAAGAATACTATTAATAATATTTTTCTTTAATATAATCCTTTAAGGGTTCATAAGTATTTTAGGAACTTTGTATATTTTTATTGTTGCTTTTTTATATGTAGTTAATTGTTATGACATAAATTTAAGAAATTATATTTTTTGCTTCTAATAATTATTTGTCATGTATTATTTACTAAATAATAGTTAAAATTTACGAAAATTTTGATAATTTTTTATTTGGCAAAATTTTTCTTTAACATATTCTTTAATGTATTACTTTTTTGTATGCTTTTCATAATTAGGAAACATATATATTTATTGTTCCTTTTATATGTATTTTAGCACTATATGTTAACATTATATGGAATATGTGAAAGATGTTAATGAACTTATAACATTTTCAAAATTTCATTACTATTTTGGTAAAATGTTAAATATTACATATTTAAAAAAACTTTGATTGTTATCATTTGAACATTACGAAAAATGTTATTAATAAAATTTTTCTTTAATATAATCCTTTAAGGGTTCATATGTATTTTAGGAACTAATTGTATATTTTTATTGTTCCTTTTTTTATATTTAGTTAATTTTTAGGACATAATTTGTTATTGTTAAAGAAGGATAAATTATTGTTAAAAAAATTAATTTTTTTGACTTCTAATAATTATTTTAACTCTTAAACTTTTTTGTAAAATATTCATTAATTTTTATCAATTGAATTTAATTATTATTTATATGTTTCAATTAAAGTTTTTATATAATTCATATCATACTCTTTAAGTAAGTTATTATTATACTCATTATACTTAGTTACAGTTAAAAATGTTTAATATCATAATATAATAAAAGAAAATAAGATAAAAAAATGTAATTAATCTAATATTTCTTTCCAAACAATATTTGTGATTTGATTTTTATTTTCTGATTCATTTTGTATGTATATATTATTTGGATTTTTACATCTTGAAAGAGCAACGTATAATTGACCATGAGAGAATAAAGATTTTTTTTTAAAATAATCCCATGTTATCGAAACTTTGACCTTGAGATTTATTAATAGTTATAGCAAAAGCTAATACAATAGGAAATTGTTTCCTATATAAGATAAACGGCAATGTAGACGATTCACAAGTATTAAGTGTTGTACGGGGAATAAAAAATTGTTTTCCTTTATTTTCTCCTGTAATGATTTCAGCCTTTATATTATATTTATATAATCCTATTATTTTGAGTCGGGTTCCATTACATAATCCATCACTTATTCCAATATTTCGAATTAACATTACTATTGAATTTATTTTTAATTTCAATTCATGTTGAGGTAAACCTTCACGTATGTTATTCAACATTTCTATTGGATAATTTAGATGAATATTTTCATCTGTTTGATCGACTCCTTTATGGGTTGCATAATCTATACTATAATATGTTATAGTTTCATGATTAATTAAGTTTAATATTTTATTATTTAATATATTTACTTCTTCATTATGTAAAGTTAATATAACATTTTTTGAAAAATCATAATTATTGTTAGTATTTTTATAAATTATATGACAAACATCATTTGATTTCCATTCATTAAGAATAATAAATTGATCAATTTTTTCTTCTTCTATATTTAATAAAAATGATGGAAATTCTTTATTTTTAGTACGTATATTTATTTTTAATTTAAAAATATTAAATAAAGGCCAAACATATGAATGTTTAATGGATTCTTCTATAATTCTATTTCTAAATCCATTTTTTACTACTGGAAGAATTTGTCTAAAATCTCCACCTAAAATAATTAATTTTCTCCCAAAGGGATTATTATTATTATAACATACATCTTTTAAAGTTTTATCTACGATTTCCAAAGCTTTTTTTAGGTATCATTGAAGCTTCGTTCCAGATAATAACTTCAGCTTCTCTTAATTTTTTTTTTATCTGAATAAAAGGAAAAAACGTTCAGTGTCTTTCGGTGATACTACATTTAATCTACCAATAGCCTTATTTATTCGCTGTTCTGAACGTTTTAATCACTTTTTTTTCATTAGAAAAAATATAATATTTTGGTATGTTTACATATTTTATTTTTTTTGCAAAATCATCATTTTTATTTAATGTAAACCATGCTGTTAATGTAGTTTCCCATTTATTTAATGCACTTAATACATTGTTTTCATCAAAAATAATCTTCTGTTGATTTTCTGTATGAATAGATAATCTTATAACTGTATGACTTCTACCACACAACGGAAATTGTTGTAATCGCCATGCAGCTTCCATTATTAAATATATATAATACATATCTTAAATATCTTAAATATCTAAATATCTTAAATATCTGGACTTAAATCTACCGTCAATGTATTGAGTGATTTCATCATAAACTTCTTCATTCTTTTCATGTTCTGCATCATTTTTTTTTATTTTACAGTAAGCCTTATCTCCACCTTTATGAATGTAATAAAAAATATATTTTATACTTTGTACTGAAGCACAATATTCAATATTTATATGACAATTATATTTTGTTAATAAAAAACTGTTATAAGGCACTACCATAGAATTATCTACTGGAAATATTTTATTACTTTTTTTTAAATGATATATATGGTTATCTGAAATATTATTTCTACGTTTGTATTCAGGATATTTATCTTCTTTTAATATTGTACTATCACGAAATGGTTTTGGAAACTTTTTTTTACATAAATGTTTGTCATTATTAAAACAAGGAGATTTTTCTGTATGTGGTCCATGTAACATATGTTTGATTACTAATTTTTGTAATTTAAAATTTTTCGATGGTATTTCAGCTGAAATATGTTTATCGATTGCATTTGAAGAGTATAATTTATGGTTGGGATGCAATGTTACAATAATATGTGCATGTGGTAAACCTCTTTTTTGAAATTCTATAGAATATACGTAAGATGAAACAGGACCAAAAATATATTTTTTTGTTATATCATTTAATAACATTTTGAATTTTGCATAAAATAAACGAACTGTTATATTAGGAATATCATTGGGTGTTGTTTGTTCTGGAAAATTCTGTAAAACTTCTTTAAACTCTTTCCATTTTGAATTACATGTCATAGTTATAAATAGCTCAGGTTTTCCAACATTTCTCATGATTGCCATTGCGTCCTGATAATATTGTTGCATATATCTTGGACTTCCAATATATGTGGATGGTAAGATAAATAAGTTTCCTATTCTTTTTGATTTTTCAAAATTCGTTGAATTATTTGATGCACTATATTTTACATGATCAAGCAAACCCTGATAACATTCTTTTCGTAATTCTTTTTGATGGTTTCTAAAATAATTCATTCTATTATTTTCAACCATAATATAAGCATGCAAAAAGTATTGTTGCGTTAATTTTCCAGCGAACAATAAAGGGTTAAATTTTATTTCATCTGGTCTATATGATAATCGGTATAAATAATATTCGAGAGTCGTTAATTGGTCGTGGAAAACTGTTAATAGTATATAAGTTATATATTATACTGATAAAAATTTTTATGAACAATAGAATTGTTTTTAACTACACATTTATATCTTTCTAAAAAACAATTCCAAAAGAATTGCTTCTAAAAATTTTTCTAAGAGGAAAAGTCATGTAAAGCTGTTGTTTAAGAGACATTGAGGGGGAGGCTGAGGAGGGGATGAGGAGGGGGTGAGGAGGGGTCGAGGAGGGGGCGAGGAGGGGGAAGTGTAATAGAATAATAAGTCACGAAATAACGTAAAAAATGACGGAATTTTACGTTATTTTGAGGAGGGGGTGAGGAGGGGCGAGGAGCGGATGAGGGGGGCGAGGGGGGTTACGTGGTAACATTCCTCTATATAATATAGGAAAATATGTATATATATATGTATAGATAATGTATAGATAATATATATATATATGTATAGATAAGATATGTATATATAAATATATATATATATATATATATATATATATATATATATATATATATATATAACTTAGTACACCGCTACCTTCCAGGACACCTACAGGTTTTCTGCAATAGAAGTAGGTATAAAACGTTAAACAGTATATAAGTGACTAAAGAAATAATATCCCTCAGGGTGTTGACTAACACCACAATGCCTGCGGCGCCCCCGTTCAGTTCCGCAGTATTTTACGTTGATTTCGGAAAAATTTTACGGAAAAAAACGTTGTGAAAGAAACCCTAAATGTCCTGAATAATACAAAAATGTCCTGAAAGGTAGCGGTAAACATATTCCTAATTCAGTACAGTCCTGAAAACATGCAAATGTCCTGAAACATAGCGGTAAACCTATGAAAAGTCCTGAAACATAGCGGTGAACAGATATATATATATATATATATATATATATATATATATATATATATATATATATATATATATATATATATATATATATATATATATATATATATATATATATATATATATACACTAACACCACGACGCTTGCGGCGCCCCCTTTCAGTTCCGCAGTATTTTACGTTGATTTTGGAAAAATTTTACGGAAAAAAACGTTGTGAAAGAAACTCTAAATGTCCTGAATAATACAAAAATGTCCTGAAAGGTAGCGGTAAACATATTCCTAATTCAGTACAGTCCTGAAAACATGCAAATGTCCTGAAACATAGCGGTAAACCAATGAAAAGTCCTGAAACATAGCGGTGAACAGATATATATATATATATTTTTTTTTTATTATGGATTTAATGATAATAAATTTTTATTATTGTTTTGATTATTTGAATTGTTAGTATTATTGAACCTTTTGTAACAAGAAATTACTGATGGTTCAACTATTCCTATAATTGTTGAATCTCTACGATATTCAACAGTCTAAGGGGGGAGTTGTTACGTCCGTGACGTATCCTTAAATTACATTTGTTATTCATATTCTCATCAGTAATTTCTTGACCCACAAAATTATGTGATTGCGAATTTAAACGACGCAGCATTTCGACAACGCAACAGCGTGACGTAGCGAGCTACCGACTTCGAAAAAGCAAACGCTCGTCGAAGCTTTTTTGTACCCACAGCACTTTTCAAATTTCAAATCGAAGACTTTACATAAAATTGTTTATTAAAATTGTTTAACAAGATGATCTTGACTCAGCATCAAGATCATCTTGAACCCAATTTAACCATACAATAAATACGGCGACGTACGCCACGCACGTCAGCAATCGCGCACAGATCGCGAGCTGCGTACCCTCCAGCCGACAATAGGAGAAATGAATACTTTTTTTGTAGAGGCCAATACGAGCCTATAGCATTTTACGAGGAAATACTTACATAATTAAAATCAATAACTTATCGGTAATAATTGATTCGCGAAATCAACGCATATTTATTGAAAATTAATAGAATAGACCGATTAAAACATTTTGTACAGTTAATTGCGATTTTACATCAATATATTGTCATTTCATAATGAAATAAACAGTGAATTTGATTGAGCAGCAGTCTATTTATTTCCAAGACCTTCACCAGGGGAAAAGTTAATATATTTCAATTATTGAATAACTAATAAAACATATAAGAGTAAATTCCTCAGATTTCAAGACTTCACAGTATCTACGCTTACCTTTATTAGAATTTGTTCTGAAGAATAAATAATATTTTGGTAATTTTTTGTTTTTTATTAATTAATATAAGAATTTATATTTCTTAGTATAGGGACTATCGTTTAAAACTCGAGTAATAATTTGTACTTGTTCTTTTACTAATTTTTCGTTCTCTTATCTGAGCAGTTTTCCAATTATCGTATATATAAATTTCTCCACACGAGATTGACTACTGTAAAAACAAAGGTTGTTTGGTGAAACGTGGCAAACTTGACCATGAATTTTTAAATTCTAAATGACGGATTTGAATTCATTCACTTCATTTGGTGTAAATGTTGTAAAAGGAAATCAGGTTCTTCATTATTGAAAATCGCCTATCAGGATGTTTTACCCCCTAGATGAACTAAAAAATGCATGTTTAGAAGCATTTTACACAATGTTTCCATTTTTACAAATTTGGTACATGAGATCTGACCTGAGATCTCATCTGATATCTCAGCGGAGAAATCACCTAAGATCTCATTTACCAAATTTGTAAAAATTGGAAAATTGTGTAAAATGATTCTAAACATGCATTTTTGAGTTCATCTAAAGAGTAAAACATCCTAACAGAAGATTTCCAATACTGAAGAATCTGATTTTCTATTTACGTAGCAAAATTTAAATTTAATTTTATAAAAACCGAAAATCTTGCTTTTTACTCACATATATAGCGCATGCATTGTGGTTATTTTTATGTATCATAACATATAATAGGTTCATATATATTGTTACGTATGAAAGGAAGCAAAATGAATTAAAATGAATTAGTTGCATAAAAGAATATGCGACGAGTGGGACAGTAACCGATGGACCCGAAGTTTGTAGTTCCGCGCTCTACCACTGAGCTAACGCCGCGATGTTTGCTCGAGAGCATCGCGAGCGTCCAGTTCTTATCATGAAGCGGATGCGTCAGGGCTCGGATGACGGTCGAGCTGAGCCAATGACACCTCCGGGGTTGAGAAGAACGACGTCCTCGTCGTTTCACAGCTTCTTGCTCCGAATTAACTTTTATATTTTTAATTCCTATATTTAATTCCTTTGTAGTTCAATCTTATTCTAGATTGCAGAGGCCGTTTCGCTTGTTCGTTTCCACAATAATGGCGACTCAGAGGCTTTGGGGCTTGTCTAAATCCTTATGTCTAATGATTCTTCGGAGGGTAATTCGGAGGGTAAAGTAGAAACTTCAATTATCGTCGCGTGTCGTGAATTTCGGACACTTGCCAGAGTCTCAGACCTAAAGAGGCCGATAAAGTAGACTATGACACACCCGGGGCACCAAATCTGTTACGTATGAAGGAAGTAGAATGAATTAAAATGGATTAGTTGCATAAAAAATATGCGACGACCGGGACGCGAACCGACGGACCCGAAGTTTGTAGTCCCGCGCTCTACCACTGAGCTAACGCCGCGATGCTTGCTCGAGAGCATCGCAAGCGTCTAGTTCTTATCATGAAGCGGATGCGTCAGGGTTCGGGTGACGGTCGAGCTGAGCCCATGACAATATAGTTCATGATATTGTACTACTATAAATGAAAATTATATATATACATATACACATTTCTGCGGAATGCTTATTATGCGATCCCCTTAATTTTGTTATTATTTTACAAACAAAGCTACCTTGGCTTTTTAAACGTAAGACTTTTTTACAGAGTAATATTTAAATTATAAAATAAATATATAAACTAGAAAAATATTATTTTTAAAATAAATAAATAAATAAATAATGTACATAAAATAGTATATATTCTTATATTTTATATAATACTTTAATTTTACAAAAGAATTCATTGTGCACACATAATATTTTTCTACTTTATTTATTTATTTTATAATTAAAATAGAAAGATAGCTCTCTAAAAAAGTCTTACATACCGAAAACCAAGGTAGCTGTATTTTTAAAATGATAAAAAAATTAATGCGACCACATAATAAACATTCTGCAGAAATGTGTGTGCATATATATATTCGAAATCGATGCAGGTCCCCAGCTATAAAGTCTCTGAAAAAATAATAAGGTCGAAAGTTGGCATCTTTCTTAATTCGCGACCGAGTTGGCACATTTCTTATTCCGCAGCCGAGATGGCACCTTTCATAACTTGCAGCCGAATTGACATATTTTCCTCCCAGTCGACAATATTCACTGTTGTGCATATGATCTATATGGGGAGTGTATAGAGACGGAGATATCAGTTTAGCCACTTAATCCACCAGCGACGGCTATTGTCCGGCGGCTAATCAGTGCGTGTCTCATATCCCGCTAGGCGGCATTGCCCTGTAATCTCCAAGTTCGAGCTCTCAGATGTCCAACGTCGAGTTCCGGTTCATCCAAGCAATTTCGAGGTTTTAAATGTCCAACTTAAAACTGCGGACACTCTAATATGAGATGAACGTAACTTTGAGACTTGACTTCTATAAACACCGAGATTTTTTACCCGATTTTTCCGTTCCCAAATGTATAATTTTTTGTTATTCATACGGAAAATGTATGAGTATGAAAACATCAGTACTAGATATCTCGTCCTCCTGGCTACAGTAAAAACAGCGTTTGGATGAGATATCTCGGGATACTGTGCCAGATAGTACTAATTTTCTCCGTGCTTTAAAAAATGGATAATAATGCGACTTAGAGTGCAGATTTCTGGTACATAAGTAGAAAACCTATTAATGATAATTTATTCTTATAGGCCTCTGTTCTCGAAATATAAACTACTCAATATTAAATATGCGACATTTTATTAGAAATTTGTTGTAAATGTTTATGTAGCCAATACTAGCAAAAAGATATAAAAACAAACAGATAAAGCTTTCATTTTATCTTTGTTTCATTAAAAAATATTAATTCCACGGAAAGTTATAAACAATTTAAAATTGCATAAGGAAATGATTAAAAATTTGTCTTCGAAACCGTTAAAAAAGAAAAATTTTTAACGACTTTCTTCCACTATCTTTGATTGCTCATAACTTACCTAAGAATTAACGTTTTCCAATGGAACAGAGCACAGATTAAAGTTTCTTTGCCTATTGATATAATTATTTGTTTGCTCGTCTTGAGAACACAAATACTTGCAAAGTTACGCTCAATAAAGAATCACCATTTTTTAATAAAATAACGTATATTTAAGATTAGGTTACTCATATCTCGAGAAAAGGAGACTATGAGAGCTAATTACCAGTAGTGGCATTTAAGTTTAGGCATCAGAAATCAACACTCACAAGTACTCTTGAAACTGACTTTCTAAAGGATGTGTTTTCTCCTGGATCGTCATTAATAAATACAATAACACGGAAATATAATTAAATTTTATAACTTAAATTAATTCTTACCAATTCTTCGTCGTTTAATGTCGCTCGCGTTACCGCCGATAATCCAGCAGTTCGCTTAGCAGCCATTGTCTATAATGATACAAAATTAATGAATATATATAGGAACAATCATTATAAAATTTAATAATCTAAAAAATCTTAAATGCGGAAATTTAATACATAAAACATATATTAATGATTCAAATAGGGTTACTAGATAAGGTTCTTTTGTCTTTCGCACTCACATACAATAGGACGTTATTTACATGGGATTGAGGAAGACAAAAAAAACTCTATCTGGCAACCCTGGCTTTAAATTATGCTACATTTGCATTGCTATTATTACTACCAACCGTAACTCAAAAAAATGGTGAATTATTTTGATACATTTTTTACAAGTTTTCTGATGCTGAAGTCAATTTGTAATTTTTAAAATTTTTATCAGAAATTTTAGAAAAAATAAAATTTTATTTGCATTTTTCTTTTATTACACCTGTTTATACACTTTTAAATGAAAGATCAAAACTTTTACGTAAAAATCGATATCAACCCAAAAAAAAGGTAACCTTTCATGTATATATAGAAATTGCAACCATGGTTAGAGAATTGATTAGGGTTCAGAAGGGGGGTTCAGAAGGGGGTTCTAGTTAAAAGTATCTTTTCATGTACTGGGTATAGAATGCAATTCTGCGTGATTAGACGTATTAAAATGCAATTGTACGACCGCAAGACGGAGGTCAAAATAAGAATTATACCGCTAGAACATGAACAAATTATTTCTGTAACGTCAGCGTAGAATTTACGCCCTCGCAAAACAGGAGGCTTATAACCCTATTTAACGTACTTGTAACAAAACATACTATTTCAATCTCTTCCAGTTATTGGTAAAGATCTTTTTCGAATCTTTACAAACTCTTATCGCAAAAAACTGTTATCAGCTTTGTTAATCGCTTCAGAATCTTCATGATTCATCAAATTTTGTAATAAAATATAGCGGTACAAAGATATTGAGGAATTTTAATTATTCCGGGTTTCGTTAAATATAATGTTAATGAATCAATTGAGATTGTTTTAGGATTTGTGTAGGCCGTCAAATTTCTGGGGTGAACTACATTCTAGCTTGGGATTTCACCAAGAACCACTACGGTTTGACTATATCCTAATAGTACATTACGCAACAAGGTCGTAAAGTTAATGATTTTCACTCGACTCCAATAATCAATTATTTATGAATGCTAAGCGGGTCCAAAGTGCAGGCATCGACATTGATAAGTTGACTTGCACACTCCGAGATTCAAATATGCTATTTTGAACTTTCGGGCGCGAAATTCAACTTGATACCTGTTTAGCGGGCGCAAAGTGTCCGATTCACGCACTAGGGCGCGAAGTAAATGCTTCGCCCTCTGACGTATCTCACACACTTCGCACCCACTGAACAGGCATCGAAATCGAATTTCGCGGCGCGTGGTTCATAAAATAGTATATACGTCAAACATAATAGTACAGTTTAACAGGTGCGGAAGGTGATTATTTAACTGATGTCACGTTTTTCGTATGAGAAACCGTTTTTCGACATAGAAAACTCATTTTCTTCAGTTTTCAATTTTTTAATAAAAAAATAATTGACAGAATGGATTGAAATTCTTACAGATTATAGCTATTAATATTCTGCATTACCATGACTTTTTCCCAATTCATTTTACCATTTACTTGGATTACTTGGATCGAGGTGTCCGCCTCCGATTTTCCTGAATTTTTGATATGTTGTAGAGGACCGAAAAATAAGAGACTTGCAATTTTTTTTATCGGCCCAATCCCTTATTAAACCGGTGAAAACCGCCCTTAAAGTTGACCCCCGAAAACGGGTTTTTTTTAATATCTTAAGTTCTAACCGATATTTCGAAATGAAACAAAATGGAAAATATTTCTCCTTGAATTATGTAACCATCAAGTATAGTTTGGTCCTCGAGGGTGGCAATCCTTACTTTTTATTTTAGAAAAACCTTATTTTTTAAACTATTTCTGCATATAATATTTGCAATAAAATTAATTAATTATTATAAAAATCATTTTTTGACTTCAAATAAAAAAAAAGTTTACGTGTTTCAGGGTTTTTGCAAATAAACACGTCATCAGGGGTAAACAACCCTTTAGGCACAAAATACTTTCAAACTATTAAAATAAATATTTTAAGTTACACATAATGCATAATTTATTTTTATTTGGGCTATTTTTTCTATGGGCCCAATTTCCTATTAAAGGGGTAAAACGCACCCCTAAAAATCACCCCTAAAATAGGTTTTATCTGAATATCCCAAGTTCAGATTCAAATTTAAAATGAAACAAAATGAAAAATATTTCTCTTTGAAATGCCAAATTAGCTACCCTTATATTTTATTTCGGAAAAAATTTTTTTTTTAATTTTTTTTGTATATAATATTTGCAATAAAATTAAATAATTATTATTAAAATTCAAAATCAAAGTTGACTTGTTTTAGGATTTTTTCTAATAACAACATTATTGGGGTTTAGGAGCCCCTTGGGCACGTATACTTACAATTAGTACATTTGAAATGAATATTTTGAGGTGTATGGTGCGTATAATCAGAATAAATAATCATGGATATTTTATTTATTGCAGATTGATTTGTCTATAGGCTCAATTTTCTATTTAATGAATAAAAATCACTGACAAAGAATTTGATAATTTCGTTATTTTAATGTTCAAAATATAATAGCATAAGATAAATAGAGGAATAAATAATTACATGACTATATTTTTATTATTCCTGCATAAATATTTGTATGCAGAAAAGCTTTTAAAAGCTGAGCCAGGATTAAAATTATTTTCATGGTATATTTTGCAATTAGTTTTTTTTTATATATCACTGCTTGATAATTATAGTTTACTTATAATTTTAGAATATTTATGTTTGCGTATTTAGGCATATCACATTATATTTCATTTGTACTTTTTCATAAATACTTATTTTTAAGTAAATATTTTCCTGATTTCTATTTATATATATGAATAAGCGATTTTTTGTAAGCCCATCTTGTAAACATGCATAAGCAAAGATGACGCAAGTGAGCTTGGAGTCCACGGCTGCCTAAAAACGGATTAGTTAGTCAGTATATTTTTATCGGTTCTGTTGCGAGGTACAAATTTTCGAGAGTCCGCTATTTGTTTTTTTCCTACAATAGAATTTATTATTTTATAAAAATCAAAGAATAGAAAAAATGAAGGTAAATCCTATCAACGTCATAAATTTATTATTGGCAGCATTCTCAGGACTTCAGATACCAGAAAGTCCTGTTAATCTTGTTGAAATGGATTTAGCTGAAAAATTCGAAAATATTTTATACGACAGTATGAATAATTTTAATGCGATTGAAACAATGGAAGAAGAAACATTAGATTTTCAAGAGCAATTTAAAAATTATGAAGTACAACCCATTGAAGATGACGCAATTTTCAATGAAAAAAAGATTATGATGTATGTTCATACGATGATGAAGAGTTGAGCTTCGATTATAAAAAAAGAGCAGTCGAATATTGGAGATCAGGTAAAACTAAATAAAATCGCAGTATAGAAAGTGTTAAACATCGATTTAAATTAGTTAATTCAGAACGGCAAATGCGTCGATGGACTAGTCAAATCAACAAAGGTGGAACTTACAAAGAAAAATTATATCAAATTTCTGAATTTGTTTTAAAAAATCTCAAATAATCTCTCGAAGCTCGCCATATTATTCACGATATTGATATACGTAGGTGGGCCATAGAAGCTAAAAATAATTTAGAATTTAATGATGTTAGATTCAAAGCAAGTGATTTCTGGCTGCGAAAATTTAAGAAAGCTCACAGAATTGTCAGTAGAAAAATCAACAAATTTATAACAAAAAAAAACTCTTGAGGACAAAGAAACTGTAAATCAAGAAGCCAGTAAATTTGTAGCCGACATCAAACTACTGATTTCAGAAGTTGGAACTGAAAATACCTACAATGCTGATCAAAGTGGATTTCAATTAGAATTACATACTGGTCGTACATTAGCAGAAGAAGGAACAAAGACTGTTGAATGTGTTGTGCAATCTGTTTCATCAACAACACATAGTTATACAATATTACCTACAATTAATGCTGCTGGAAAATTGCTCTCTCCATTATTTATAGTTTTAAAAGAGACTAAAGATGAATTTGGACCAATAATACAAATAAATTTATTTCAGCCAGATAACATATGTTTGATGGCATCTAAATCTTGCAAAATGACATCATGTGAGTGAAATTAAATAAAATGTACTTGTATTCGTAAACTTGTAGCTTATATCTATTTTAAAGATTTTACTTGTAAACTTTTAATTTCAGTAGACTCATATTAAAAAAGATTTACAATAATTAGTAAATTATTTTTAAAATAAGGTATTTTAACGTAAACTCCGAAAATTATAAAAAAGTTCTTGTAAATTATCAATGAATTTCATTATTTATTTTTGTTAATTTGATTTTATGTAATAAATCGATATATATATATTAATACTACAAATAGCAATAGTTTACTATAATGACCTGCAAAATTTATTTGTTTACAATTTAGTTTTAGATCATTTTCGGAAATGGTTAAGGGATGTATTTTTTCCAAATGTTGGAAAAAATAGTATATTATTGCTAGATTCTTGGAGTGGACATTGCACAGAAGCAGTCGAAAGAGAAAAACCTGATGATAAAAACATCAAACTTTTCAAAATTCCGAAAGGTACAACTGGAAAAATACAACCGCTGGATGTGTTTGGTTTTCGTATATGGAAAAATTTTGTGAGACACTTTTCCGATAGTGTAATTTTGTTGGATAAGGATATAAGTTTGCCCGTACGAAATAATGTAATTAAATTGCACTCTCTGGTGCACAATCAGTTATCTTCTCCTCGATACGTAAATCTTTTTAAATATTCTTGGTATAAAAGCGGTTATATCGATAATAAACTAAATGAATTTTTAAATCCGGTGGACTTTAGCTTTGGTGGATCCCAAGCTCATTGTGAGGTACCAGGATGTAAAAATACTGCTATTATAAAATGTTCATGGTGTCAGAAATCACTCTGCTTAAAACATTTTTTTGAAGATTTTCATTATTGTTCAACCTATAATCTTTAAACAAAATTAATTGCGATAAGAACTAAATTATAAGCTCATTTGTATAGAGTTTCTTTGAATATTTTTTGACTATTTGTGAAAATATACCTATATTTTTCTTTTAATAAAACTTAATTACATGATAACAATTAATATTTTATATTATATTTTTCTATTTATATTTTTATTTTTTTATTTTTTTTTATATTTTTCTATTCGTTAGATTAGTCAATCATTTAACTCACCTATTCTTTTCCCAGTTCCATCCTTTTTATTTACCTATAAATACGAACAAAATATTTGAATATAAATTGCACAATAAGTATAAGAGTTTATAAGTGACTTCATTAATTACGCTATCTCGATAAAAAAAACTGACACAAAAATAAACTAAATCTGCATTATACACCTCAAAATATTTATTTCAATGGTTCAATTGTAAGTATACTTGTCCAAGGGGCTGCTAACCCCGATAATGCTTTTATTAGAAAAAATCCTAAAACAAGTCAACTTTGATTTTGAATTTTAATAATAATTATTTAATTTTATTGCAAATATTGTATACAAAAAAAAATAAAAAAAAAAAATTTTCCGAAATAAAATATAAGGGTAGCTAATTTTGCATTTCAAAGAGAAATATTTTTCATTTTGTTTGATTTTAAATTTGAATCTGAACTTGGAATATTCAGATAAAACCTATTTTAGGGGTGATTTTTAGGGGTGCGTTTTACCCCTTTAATAGGAAATTGGGCCCATAGAAAAAATAGCCCAAATGAAAATAAATTATGCATTATATATAACTTAAAATATTAATTTAATAGTTTGAAAGTATTTTGTGCCTAAAGGGTTGTTTACCCCTGATGACGTGTTTAGTTGCAAAAACCCTGAAACACGTAAACTTTATTTTTTATTTGAAGTCAAAAAATGATTTTTATAATAATTAATTAATTTTATTGCAAATATTATATGCAGAAATAGTTTAAAAAATAAGGTTTTTCTAAAATAAAAAGTAAGGGTTGCCACCCTGGAGGACCAAACTATACTTGATGGTTACATAATTCAAGGAGAAATATTTTTCATTTTGTTTCATTTCAAAATATCGATTAGAACTTAAGATATTAAAAAAAAACCGTTTTCGGGGGTAAACTTTAAGGGCGGTTTTCACCCCTTTAATAAGGGATTGGGCCGATAAAAAAAATTGCGAGTCTCTTATTTTTCGGTCCTCTACAACATATCAAAAATTCAGGAAAATCGGAGGCGGACACCTCGATCGGTTTCCTTGTAAGTAAGAATTTTCTTGGAATTTTTCCGCATCGCTGAACACATAAAATTTTGATGCGACAAAAAATAAAGAAATGCGTGTCAAAAAACTTTTGGAGAAGACCATAAAAATTTTAATTTCAAAATGATCGGTGACATAGGCCTACATTTGGGATTTGGCCAAATACTGAATGCGTTTATCACGGACAGGTGGGATGAAATTATGCTGGCCTTAATATCTGGAGGTACCACTGTATCTTGAGACACGAACTCGTTACCTTCCATCTCACTCACGTGCTTACCGAGCATGGCGGCTGTCGTAGCTACTTGAAGAGAATTGGAGTATATCGAAGCATGGAGTGCCCAACATGTCTTGAGTTTGACGAGAACGTGGACCATGTTTTGTTTGTGTGTCTCAGGTTTCAGGAAGAAAGAAAACGGTTTTGGGGCCTTATGGGAAGGCGCCTTGTCTCCCGAGGGCATTAGAAGATATTTACTCTCCTCACAGAGAGGATGGGATGCTGTGATTGGTCTCGACATCGGAGTGGTGGACAGACTGAATCTCAATAGGAGAGAAGAAGAAAGAAGAGAAGAAGGTGGAAGAGGAAGCTGTATCACCGAGCGCCAGACGGTGTAGAGGGCCGTAAAGACGAAGGCTGCCGCTCGCTCAGCATATGAACAGGGGGATTTTTAGTGGGTATTGCTACTAATGACCGTGCCCCACGTAACATCTTTGAATGCGTAAAGGCATTTTTCCATAACCTCCTCTAGAAGAACACACATACGCACATCCACACAAACATTTTCTAAAATCATGTGATTCAAACTTGTAACACCTCTAATGATGTTTCTACAGCGATTTAACGAAACATAAACTTTTACTATTACAAAGGAGGAAGCAAAATAATATGTGCAATCCGTTGATTCCCGATGAGTGAATTTATCGCCACTAACCTCACACTCATGAAGAAGTAAGTACTTTGCGCACCAGTTGCACAATATACAATTTAATACTTTTTTGTTATTTATATCAATATAGTTCGTAACGATTCGGAATAAATTTAAGCTTATATATATATCTTATATATATATATATTTATGTTTTATGTTAGTTTCCAGGACATTCCAGATGTTTAACGTTGGTTTCGGGGACATTTGTTAGTTTTGGGGACAGTCCCTGAATCTACATATGTTTAACGTCAGTTTTGAGGACATCGGCCCCCATAAGAGACATTATTTCTTTAGTCACGTATAGGTATACAGTAACATGGGGTCCTGGGAACTAACGTTATACAAGTTTATATATATATATATATATATACTATAAAAATATTTCGCCGCTGCCGCCACCGCCGTGTTTAAAATTTGAGAAGCAGTCCGTTTTCTGTTATTTTACGTTATTTTACGGTATTTTGTGTGAAATTAACGTAAAATAATGAAAAAATATCGTAGCATAATGTAAAATTAACGTAAAATTTAATTAAAAATTGTCTTTACGTTGCTTTTGCGTTATTTTTAAAAATTCTATATCTATATACTATAAAAATATTCCGCTACTGTTGCCGATATTTTAAGATATTTTTACGTTATTTTTACTTTATTTTATGATATTTCATGTAAAATTAACCAAAACTAACGTCAAAAGGTTTTAAAATATCGGAAAATTTACGCTATGTTATGTAAAATTATGTCTTCAAGTAATCGAAAAATATCTTCAAATATTGTAAGTGTAACATAAAATAAATTTTATCAATTTTGCATTATTTATACTTATCTTATAGTACTTCAATAATTGTTTAACGTTAACTGTACGTTAATTTAGCTTTTTTACATAAAATTAACGGAAAATAAAGGGAAAATATCATAAAAGTAATGTTAAATGATACAAAATTAATGAAAATTAATATGACCAGAAGAGTAGTGACACTGCATAATTTCCAGATGTTTTCTAGAAGACATCTACCGAATTCGTGATCAATGGTAAGAAGACAACAAACTCTTCTGCAAGTCTACACTATATAAAAATAATCATTTGGACAACAGAATTTTTTCAGGAGATACGGGACAGGGACACCTATATAAAATTACTGTTAAAAAGGAACGTAAGAGGGAAAAAGGGATCATTCCTCTATTGTTGTTTTACCTTAATATAGGCGAAAATTTTATGGTGGCTAATCTATAATATTCTATATAAAACAATGTATACATCCTGAATGTACACAAACAGTAATATTATACATTCGAAATATTTTTTTGAGTAATTGATTTTATTATAAAATATTATAGATACTAAATTTATTATATCTCAAATAAATAGAAGTATTTTTCTATTTTTTTTAAATTCAATCATGTTAGAATGCTTAAATATTAGACGAAAAGAAATTATTAGAATACTTTGAGTTTTTATTTCTTTCAGATTAAGTAATATACAAGTCTAAAAGTTAGTCAGTATTTATTCATCTAAAATTTATCTCATATATTCGAAATAAGAATAATAGTAGAATAATAATAATATATATATATATATATATATAAACTTGTATAACGTTAGTTCCCAGGACCCCATGTTACTGTATACCTATACGTGATTAAAGAAATAATGTCTCTTATGGGGGCCGATGTCCTCAAAACTGACGTTAAACATACGTAGATTCAGGGACTGTCCCCAAAACTAACATATATCCCCGAAACCAACGTTAAACATCTGGAATGTCCTGGAAACTAACATAAAACATAAATATATATATATATATATATATATATATATATATATATATATATATATATATATATATATATATATATATATATATATATATATATATATATATATATATATATATATATATATATATCTTACTATATTATATAGTTGTAACCCAAATTCAGTCCTATACCCTCCGTGTCCCTCTGTAAATAGGGCCCTGCTCTTCCGCGCCTCTCCGCTTCTCCTCCGCAACCCCTCCGAGTCCCCTCCGCATCCCATCGGTGTACCCTCCGCATAACCTGAACGGCCCTTCCACTCATCAAAAACTGGGTATCTTCTTGACGCTTAGGCCGCGAAGTTCGAATTCTCATGCCCGTCTAGCAGGCATGGAATAGTACATTTTGCGCATGCGTAAATTTAGCGCTTAGCGCTGTCTGCGCGATGTTCACTTCATAAATGAGATTGAAATATCAATGCCATGTAACAGAACTTTATTGTTCGCCCCTATACTCGCTCCGTTAGTCAAAAATCAGATACACTAAAGTTTCTATGAGTTTCTATGAAATAAGCGCCATTTTCAATCAAATTTTATAGATATTATAATAAAAAATAATAGTTTTCCACGTCACTCTGCAGATACTGGTAAAATTATAAATCCAAAGAAACACATTCATGTCAAATATGAAGTTACTTGGTCCATTGATTCTGAATACTTCCTCCGGTTAAGTCATCTAGCCCATAAATCCCTTATCGAACAACTGGATTTGGAAATTCTTATATGGAGGGACCAAAATAACTCATGTCAGTCTTTTGAGGTTATGTTTTATAATTTTTAATTAAGATTTTAATTCACGTTTTTATTCATTTTTTAGGGCTGATTGGTTAACAAAACGGTCAGGCACAGAGATTGCACCATTATTATGCTTAAAATGGTTAAAACAAAAAAATTTTTTCTAATAAATGGTGCGGAAAAGAGTGTTTCATAATTGGAACGAAACTGATAGAACACTGGGACATTTGTATCAACGCTGTACCATAAATACGGACGTGCTGACGATCATCCTGTTTTCATACTTAATTAATTATAATTTTAGCTTAATTGTACCGTTAAAGAATTTTAATTGCTTTAATAGAGATAATATAACAAGCTAATACAAAAGAGTTCAATCTATTAGCTTTATTTCATTTGAAATTAAATAGAAAACCTCATTGACCCTCAAGATGTGTTTTATAATAAGGCCCATTATTTTATCAGAACCTTTCACTACACAATAATCAAAATTTTTTGCTACATGGTGGAAATATTTTAGCCTAACGTTATACCTTTATTAATCTACAAATTAAGTTTGTACTGATTGCTATTTGTAACCGTTAACCGGTTGCTGTAACCGCTAACCTCAAACGACGCATCAACGTCAAGATTAAAGTAGTTCTACCTTTCGGTAGCAGACGGCGCCACTCAAAATATCAGATCCCAATAGTAATCCACAAAGAGATATAGAAGGAAAAAGTGAGATACGTGCAGAAAATGAGAGACAGAATGACAAAAGGATAGAGACAGACGGAGAGATAAAAACAGAGACAGTGAGATAAGGGCATAAACAGAGAGGTAAAGAGAGGTTTGTACAGAAACAAAGAGATAGAAGCAGAGCTAGAGAGATACAACTAGAGTGATAGAGGCGGAAGACAGAGAAATGTAGAAATAGAGGCAGAAAGAAAGAAAGAGACAAATAGTTAGGGACAGAGAAACAGAGACAGAGACAATCAAAGAAAGTGACATAGATGAGGATGTGAGGAGATACAAAAGGACCGAGACAGAGAGGCAGATACAAATAGGCATCGACGGAGAGAGGAAGACATAGTAATATAATCGACAGTGAAATAAAAGGAGAAGGCAGAAGATATACACGTAGAGAGAAAGAAGCAGAGAGTCAGAAATATAGAGGAATGAAAACAAATAGAACCAGGGACAGAAAGTTAGAAGTAAAAAATAGATAAATACAAGGACAGAAAGAGAAAGACAGAAAGATAGAGACAGAGAACAAGAGACTAGGAGTCCGAGACAGTGAAATAGACAGAGAGAGATGAACTGAGAAAATTATAAAAAAATTAAAAATTATTAATGCGCCTATGACCGTACCACAGTGGTGGGACGAAAAACTATTATCCATTATAAATTACTGTATCAAAGTACATGCTCAATTAAAAAAATGAAATTTATTTGTGAAAATAGAAATATACACCAAATTTAACATATTACACTCCAAATTATAATTGATACATTTTCAAAATTCTAATTGGGGGTTGACAAGCGAAGCGAGCAGGAGGTACCTACTCGCTCCGCTCGTCAACCCCCATTTTTAGAAAGTGATTAAATTGTAAATACTATTTTATTTTTTTCACCCCTAAGTAGAAATATGCGTTTCATTTTAAAGTTGGCCTAATCTACTGTCTATGTCACAATAAAATTTTGAAAACCATTAAAATTGTATAAGTATTTAAAAAAATTAAATGAATTTTAAATTGCCTGATGTACATTTTACAATACTTTTTCTTCTGATTTTCTTGAATATGACCAATAAATTCAATTTTCAACTATATTTACAACTCGAAAGAAAATAATATTGACCCCAAAACAATGCATTTCACTATTTACAATTGTGCTGTTTTGAATGATGAGGTCTAAATTGGATTAGAATAGTTCCAAAAACCAACATGGTGGTATTTTAATAAAAAATTATTAATAGATTAATCGTGATCAGCATCCTCGAAACCTCCCCAAATCTAAATATTTTCGTACTTTTTACCTCCATATTGGATCCGCCATTTCGAATTTAGAAAGTCCAATAGCAAAATCCTGTACAGCGACCTCCAAAACCCCATATACCAATTTACCACTAAATCTAAATTTGGTCCGAATTTTTAACGGCATATTGCATCCGCGATTTTGAATTTCGAAAGTCCAAAAAAATTTCGATCAGCGATCTTGAAAACCCATGTGTTACAATTTTGAGCAAAATCTAAGCTTTTTTCGAACTTTGACAGCCATATAAGATCCGCCATTTTGAATTACGCAAGTCCAATAGCAAAATCTTGTACAGCGGCCTCAAAAACCCCTGTATACCAACTTTCAACCAAATCTAAGCTTTTTCTGAACTGTCAATCGCTATATTGGATCCGTCATTTTGAATTTTGAAAGTCTGATAGTAAGATCGTGATGAGTGACGTGAAAACCTGTGTATACATAATTTAATCAAAATTTAAGCTTCCTTCGAACTTTTTACTGCCATTTTAAATTTCGAAACTTTGAAAGCCAGAACGTGTACAGCGACCTCGAAAAATCAAGTGTTACAAATTCGAGCAAAATTTAAGATTTTTTTGAAATTTCAACCGTCATAATGGATGAGCTATTTCGAATTTCGAAAGTCACATAGCGAAATCATGATCATCGATGTCAAAACCTCTGTATTCGAATGTTGAAAAAAAAACTAATCTTTCTTCGAACTTTAGTCATATTGAATAGGCCATTTTAAATTTCGGAAGCCCAATCGCAAAATCTTGTAAGCGACCTCGAAAACCTCTGTATTCCAATTTTCAACAAAATCTAAGCTTTTCCCGAATTTTGAACCACCACATTGGATCAACCATTTTGAATTTCGAAAGTCAGATAGCAAAATCTTGATCAGCGACCTCGAAAACACATATTTTACAATTTTGAGCAAAATCTAAGCTTTTTTCGAACTTTGACAGCTGTATATGATCCACCGTTTGAATTTCAAAAGCCCACTTGCATAATCTTGTATAGCGACCATGAAAACCTCCATATAGGAACTTTAAGCAAAATCTAAGCTTCCTCTGAACTTTTAACAGCTATATCGTATCCGTTATCTTAATTTCGTAAGTCCAATAGCAAAATCGTGATTAGCGACCACGAACCCTCCATATACAAACTTTAAGCATAATGTAAGCTTCCTTTGAACTATTGACAGCCATATTACATCCGCCATTTTTCTCGATAGTCCAAAGCAAAAGCTTGATCGGCGACTTTGAAAACCTCCGTATACCAATTTTCCACTAAATCGAAGTTTGGTCCGCATTTTTAACCGCCATATTGCACCCCCACTTTGAATTTTGAATGTCTGATATCAAAATCTTGTACAGCCATCTCGATAACCCCTGTATAGCAATTTTCAACGAACTCTAAGTTTTTTCGGAATTGTCAATCACCATATTGGATACACCATTTTTAACGTTGAAAGTCTGATAGTAAGATCGTGATCAGCGACTTCGAATTCTTCGTATTCCAATTTTCAGAAAAACCTAAGCTTTTTTCGCATTTTAACAACCACGTTCGATCCGCCAGTTTGAATTGTAAAAGTCTGATAGCAAAATCGTAATCAGCGACCACGAAAACCTTCGTACACAAACTTTAAGCAAAACCTGAGCTTCCTTTTAACTATTGACAGCCACATTGGATCACATTCGTTCCGCCATATTGAATTTCGAAAATCCTATAGCAAAAGATTGATCAGCGAGCTCGAAAATCCCCGTATATCAATTTTCCACTAAATCGAAGTTTGGTCCGCATTTTTAACCGTTATATTGCAATCGCCATTTTGAATTTCAAAAGTTGCATAGCAAAATCTTGTTCAACGACCTCAAAAACCCCTGTATAACAATATTCTACAAAATCTAAGCTTTTCCTGAACTTTTTACCGTCAAATTGGATGCACCATTTTGAATTTTGAAAGTCTGATATCAAAATCGGGATCATTGACTCCGAAACCTCTGCATTCCAATTTTCAAAAAACCTAAGCTTATTCCGACCTTTTAACCGTCAAATTACATCCACCATTTTGAATTTCGAAATTATGATAGCAAATCGTGATCATCGCCTTCTAAACCTCTATATTCCAATTCTGAGAAAAAGCTAAGCTTTTTTCGAAATTTTAACTTGCATATCTGACCCACCATCTAGAATTTCGAAAGCCCAATGGCAATATTTTGATCAGCGACCGTGAAAATGCCTGTATACCATCTTTCAACGAAATCAAATTATTGTCAGAAATTTCAACCACCACATTGAATCCGCAATTTTGAATTTCGAAAATATATTAGCAAAATCTTAATCAGCGACATCGAAAACCCCTGCATACCAATTTTCTGCAAAATCTAAGCATTTCAGAACTTTCGATCGCCATATTGGATGCGCCATTTTGAGTTTTGACAGGGTGATAGTAAGATTGTGATGAGTGACGCTAAAATCCTCTATATGCAAATATGAAGTAAAATTTAAGCTTCCTGCGTAGTTTTTCCCACCATTTTGAGTTTCGAAAGTTTGACAGCAAGATAGTGAACAGCGACTTCGATAAACCATGTTACAATTTTGAGCAAAACCAAAGCATTTTTCGAAATTTCAACCGCCATATTGGATCAGCCATTTTGAATTTCGGAAGTCTGATAGCCAAATCGTAATCAGCCACTTCGAAACCGCTGTTTTGCAATTTTGAGAAAAACCTAAGTTTTTTCAAATTTTTAATCTCCATGTTAAATCCGCCATTTCGAATTATAAAAGTTTGATAGGAAAATCATGATCAGCGACGACGAAAACACCCGTATACAAATCTTAAGCAAAATGTAAGCTTTCTATGAACTTTGGACCACCATATTAGATCAGCCATTTTAAATTTCGAAAGTGCAACAACAAAATCTTGATCAGCGACGACGAAAATCTAGGTGTTCAAATTTTCGACAAAATCTAAGCTTTTTCCGAACTTTTAACCAACAAATTGCCTCCGCCATTTTGAATTTCGAAAGTATGATTGCAAAATCGTGATCATCGACTTCGAAACCTCTATATTCCAGTTCTGAGAAAAACCTAAGCTTTTTTCGAACTTTTAACTAGGATATTTGACCCGCTATTTAGAATCGTGAAAGTCTGATAGCAAAATCGTGATCAGCGACAATGAACACCCCCGTATACGAACTTTAAAAAAATGTAAGCTTTCTTTGAAGTTTTGGAGCCATATCATTTCCACCATTTTGAATTTCGAAAACTTAATAACAAAATCTTGATCATCGACTTCCAAACCTCTGTATTCCAATTTTGAGAAAACCCTAAACTATTTTCGAACCTTGTACAGCGATCTGGAAAACCCCTGTATACCAATTTCCAACAAATGCTAATTTTTTTCCGAACTTTCAACCGCCATATTGGGGTCAGTAGTTTAGAATTTTGTAAGACTGATAGTAAGATCGTGATAAGTGTCGTGAAAACCTCTGTATCCAAATTTTAAGTAAAATTTAAATTTCCTTCGAACTTTTTACCGCCATTTTGAATTTCGTACGTTTGATAGCAAGAACGTTAACAGCGATCAGCCATTTTGAATTCCTAAAGTCTGATGGCAAAATCGTGATCAGCGACTTCGGATCCGCTATCTTCCAATTTTGAGAAAAACCTAAGCTTTTTTTGAATTTTAACCACCACGTTGGATCCGCCATTTTAAATTTCGGAAGCTCAATCGCAAAATCTTGTAAGCGACCTCAAAAACCCCTGTATTCCAATTTTCAACAAAATCTAAGCTTTTCCAGAATTTTGAACCACCACATTGGATCAACCATTTTGAATTTCGAAAGTCATATAGCAAAATCTTAATTAGCGACCTCGAAACCTCCGTATTCCAATTTTGGAAAGAACCTAAGCTTTTTTCGAAATTTTAACCGTCATATTGCATCCGCAATTTTGAATTTCGAAAGACCAATAGCAAAATATTCTTCAGCGACCTCGAAAATCCCTGCATACCAATTTTCTGCAAAATCTAAGCATTTCAGAACTTTCAATCAGAATATTGTATCCGACATTTTGAATTGTGAAAGTCTGATCGCAAAATCGTGATTAGCGACGGCGAAAACCCCCGTATACCAACTTTAACAAAACCGTAAGCTTCCTTTGGACTTTGGCAGCCATATTGGATTCGTCATTTTGAATTTCGAAAGTCCAATAGAGAAATCTTGATGAGCGACTTTGAAATCTCATGTGTTACAATTTTGAGGAAAATCTAAGACTTTTTCAAACTTTTGAATGAATTTTGAATTTTGTATTGTGATTTTGCAAGTCTAATAGCAAAATTGTGATCAGCGACATGGGATCCTCTGTATTCCAATTTTGAAATAAACCTAAGCTTTTTTCGAATTTTAACCACCACGTTGGATCCGCCATTTTGAATTGTGAAAATGTTATAGCAAAATCGTGATCAGCGACATCGAAAAACCCGTACACCAATTTTCTACTAAACCGAAGTTTGGTCTGAATTTTTAACAGCCATATTGCATCAGCAATTTTGAATTTCGAAAGTCTGATAGCAAAATCGTGATCAGCGACCACGAAAATACCTGTATACAAATTTTAAGCAAAACGTAAGGTTCCTTTGAACTTTTGATAGCCATTTTGAATCCACCAGTTTGAATTTCGAAAGTGCTAAAGCACAATCTTGATCAGCGACCTCGAAAATCCCTGTGTACCAATTTTCTACAAAATCTAAGCTTCGTTCGAATATTTAACCGCCACATTGGATCCGCTATTTAGAATTTCTAAAGTGTAATAGCATAACCTTGATCGCCGAACTCGAAAACCCGTGCGTACCGATGTTCTGCAAAATCTAAGCTTTTTTCCGAACTTTCGATAGCCATATTTGATCTGCAATATTGAATTTTGACAGTGTAATCTTAAGATCGTGATGAGTGATGTTAAAATTCTCTGTATACAAATTTGAGGCAAAAGTTAAGCTTCCTTCGAAGTTTTTACCACCATTTTGAATTTCGAAAGTTTGACAGTTAAATCGTGAATAGCGACTTCGATAACCCATGTTTACAATTTTGAGCAAAACCTGAGCTTTTTTCGAACTTTCAACCGCCATATTGGATCAGCCATTTTGAATTTCGAAAGTATGATAGCCCAATCGAAATCAGCCACTTCGACACCGCTGTATTCCAATTATGAGAAAAACCTAAGCTTTTTTCAAATTATTACTGTTCATATTGAATCCGCCATTTTGAATTGTGAAAGTTCGATAGCAAAATCGTGATCAGCGACCATGAAACCCCCGTATACAAACTTTAAGCAAAACCTAAGGTTCCTTTGAACTTTTGACAGCCATGTTGGATCCGCCATTTCGAATTTCAAAGTGCTATAGCAAAATCTTGATCAGCGACCTCGGAAATCCCCGTATACCAATTTTCTAAAAAATCTGAGTTTCGTCTCAATATTTAACCGCCATATTGGTTCCGCCATTTTCAATTTCGAAAGACGAATAGCAAAATCTTGTACAGCGACCTCGAAAACCCCTGTATACCAATATTCAGTCAAATCTAATGTATTTTTTAATTTATCATTCAAGTTAATTTTCTGACTTTTGAGCTTGAGCATTACTTCATGGACTGTTCGAATTCATATAAGATTGTGGAATCTCTATCGAGACCCGCCTTGAAGCCAAGAGGATTAATCCTTACTTTTTATCAGTAAGCGCGGGAGTAACCGCTCTCTCATAGCTCTTAACCGATCAAAAGAGGCTACAATGGTGTCGGCACTTTACTCGCCAAAAAACGGGTATTGATGAATTTCCAGAGATGGGCCTATAGCATCCATGGTAAAAGCGGAAGTTTCTACTACAAGATACCTTTAACCTTGTGGGAGAACTGATTGGGTATCACGAGGGCATCGTGGTGGAGGCGAGGGGGTTCGGTGTGTCGGCGATTGGGGGCGCGGGGGGGATCTGCCATGCTCATAATAACGTGTAAAAAATGCGGAAGGACAATGCTGAGGGACAACGCGGAGGGACAGGGCCCTATTTGCAGAGGGGCAGTACTCTGTTTGCGGAGGGACGCGAAGAGAAGCGGAGAGACGCAGAGGGATGCCGTGGGGCGCGAAGGGATGCAGAGTGGTAAGAAGGGACGCGGAGGGACATGGAGAGATATTGTGGTGGGACGATGCAGATCCCAAATACCGCAAAATAACAGTGAATTCTACGTTATTTTGTGTAGGCAACTTTGCGGAGTGATGCGGAGGGACACGGAGGTATGCGGAGGTACGCAGAGGGATGCGGAGGGACTCGGGGGGTTGGTGGTTTAACTTGGTTTACAACCATATGTAAGATATATCTCTCCCTATATTATATAGATGTTTCAAAATTCTTACGACTCAGCCCACCTTCCAAAAAATGGGAATATTTATACATGTTATGAAAAGACTGACCCCTTCTGGCATCCCCTTCCCCTCAGCCACCACTCAAAATATTGTCATTATTTTGATCCTATCATTCTCGGCGCGGCGCGTGAACTGGGCGCAGATCAAAGATCTTCCCCGTGGTCCTCCCGCTGCACAGAACTAAGATGATGACAGTCCACAACCTACTGCCGTCTCTAAACATACGTTCTTAATTTCCACCAAACATAATTCCAAAATCACACAGAATATACATCAGCTGAGAGTAATACAAGTGCCCGTTAGAACAGTGAACCCGACACTTCGGCGTTTATTTTAGTGGATTTGACCAAATAAAACGACATTTTTTAACTACTAACTCGTTGTGAATTTTATTTTTTCAACCATTAAGGTTATAAATTTCACCATTAAGAATAGAGAAGATTCTGAAAGATTACAGAGTAAAGATAGTGAAAGCGTGGAGAGAAAAGAAGAGAAGAAGGATGAAAGGCGGAATCATGTTAGCAGTAAAGAAGCAGTCGAAGGAGATACAGTGGATGGAAGGAATTGAAAATAATAAAGAAATAGTAGGGGTAAGTATAAAAAACGGAGGAAAAAAGTAAAAATAATACTAGCATACATGAGAGAAGAGAGAGAGAAAAACTGGAAAAAGATTGAGGAGGAGGCGTTTATTTTAGATATTTTAGATAGAGGGATATAAATGTATAGTTAGACGCAATTACTCTGGAAAAACTTTTAAAAGGATATAAATAGAAAAAAAGCAGTTCTGTCAAACAATATGGATTTTTCGAATCATTGCATTATGGTCGAACTGGCCCTTGTGAATATCCCTAATGTATCTCGGACATATATAATATATTCCTAATATATATCGGACATATAATAAAAAATAAATGATACAAGAAAAGGAATTAGATCTTTTTAATAAATAGTAATGAATGAACAAAAGTGCATTGCTGAACTAATAAGGTACTTCTCGCTACGGTCGAATTCCCGTTTTTTATTGACTTGGTAAACTAGAGAGATTTATTGATAAAATAAAAGAACAGTTCTTGTAAACAAGAGTATGAAAGTATGTAGGTTAAATTAAACAGCTATCAAAAATTTATTTTCAATAAATAATACATGATGATAACAGTATAATACATTTTATGGATTGTCCTGGTGGATCAGGAAAAATATTTTTATATAAAACTTTGATATATATTTTATTTCATTAAAAAGAAGTTTTAATCTATGACTTGGACAGGAATAGCTTCTATTTTATTACCAAAGGGACCAGTCATCGTACATTTCGTCGGGTAGGAGGAAAAAGGAGCTATTTCGAAAAAGCGTTGAAAAAGGAGCTATTTCGAAAAAGCGTTGAAAAAGGAGCTATTTCGAATGAGCGTTGAAAAAGGAGCTATTTCGAATGAGCGTCCAAGAAGGAACTATCTCGGAAGTCATTTTTTTCTCAAAATTTAAGTTTGCAATACTGTAGTATAGAGAAGAATATTTTTAATATTAACATGGTATTTTAACTATAAACATGCCATTGTAACTATTAACATATATATTTTAATAGTTACAATGCGACGATAAATATAAACATTTTGATAAAACATTTTTCTCACAAGGAAGGGTATCGAACCCGAACTCACCGATTTCAAAAATTTCGATATATGTTGTAGATCATGAAAAAATATGAGACACGTGTTTTTTCTTATCTGTGGAAAAACATATTTAGGAGGTGAAAACCACCCCTAAAGGTAACCCCCAAAAACGGTTTTTTAAGTATATCTCGGCTTCTACTGCGTATTTCAGAGTAAAACAAAATAGAAATTACTTCTTATAAAAAACAAAGATAACTGAAGCAATTTTGACCCTAAGGGTTGCAACCCTTATTTATTTTCAATATACGTGATCAAAAAATTAGCTTTTTGAAAATAAAAAATAAGGGTTGCAACCCTTAGGGTCAAAATTGCTTCAGTTATCTTTGTTTTTTTATAAAAAGTAATTTCTATTTTGTTTTACTCTGAAATCCGCAGTAGAAGCCGAGATATATTTAAAAAACCGTTTTTGGGGGTTATATTTAGGGGTGGTTTTCACCCCCTAAATATGTTTTTCCGCAGATAAGAAAAAACACGTGTCTCATATTTTTTCATGATCTGCAACATATATCGAAATTTTTGAAATCGGTGAGTTGGGTTTCGATACCCTTCCTTGTCAGTATAGAAAAACACACACATTTTTAGAATACGCTTACATACGATCAATTATATTATATTCTTTAACTGCTTTTATTTCATTAGTTCTAGATAATAATTCAAGAATTCATGAGGAATCAAATTGTGATCAATCATATATTAAAGATCCTTTTTTTTTGTCCAGATCTAGAAACAACTTTAATAAATTTGATGTTTTGATATAGCGAATCAGCTGTCTTAACGAATTGTTATGAGGAAAAGTTGTTGCTAGATCTGGACAAAAAAAAGGATCTTCAATATATGATTGATCACAATTTGATTCCTCATGAATTCTTGAATTATTATGTAGAACTAATGAAATAAAAACAGTTAAAGAATATAATATAATTGATCGTATGTAAATGTATTCTAAAAATGTGTGAGTGTGTTTTTCTATACTAAGAAAAATGTTTTATCAAAATGTTTATATTTAACATGGCATTGCAACTATTAAAATATATATGTTAATAGTTACAATGGCATGTTAATAGTTACAATACCATGTTAATATTAAACATATTCTGCTCTATACTACAGTATTGCCAACTTAAATTTTGAGAAAAAAAAAATGACTTCCGAGATAGCTCCTTCTTGGGCGCTCATTCGAAATAACTCCTTTTTCAACGCTCAATCAAAATAGCTCCTTTTTCAACGCTTTTTCAAAATTTAGATTAGACGATTTAGATTACCTTTAGATTTAAGTAATATTGAAAATGTATTTGTAAAATTAGATTCTGATAAAAAAAATTGAAAGAAGCAGACATTATAATTTGGGACGAAGCTTCAATGATTCCAAAAAAAGTATTAGAAATTGTTGATAACACTTTAACAGATGTTACTTGCAAGGATGAACCTTTTCGAGGAAACTTAATTATTTTAGGTGGAGATTCTAGACAAATTTTACTAGTAGTTCAAAGTGGATTTAGAAACACTATTATAGAAGAAACTGTCAAAAGTTGATACCTTTGGCCATCATTTAATATTTCTAATTTAAAAGTAAATATTCGTACGTAAACTAAAGATTTTGCGGCATTTTTATTAGATATTGGAGAACGTGTAATTAATCCGTTTTTGATTCCTGATAAATGGATTACAAATGACGTTTGCCATGAAATTTATTAAAACATTAACAAAAATTATCATAGAAAATATATTTATAGATTTATCCTCTCAACAAAAGTAATCAGCCATTAAATTAATCCTTATACGATATAATTTTTTACATGTATAATATTTATGCGATAATTGTATATATAAAAATCATTACAATCTTCATAAACCGGGGTTGGCGAACGGAACGAGCAGGGGGCGAAGCCTCATTAGTGTGTGTGTGTGTGTATGTGTGTATGTGTGTGTGTGTGTGTGTGCGTGCGCGTGCGTGTGTGTGTGTGTGTGTGTGTGTGTGTGTGTGTGTGTGTGTGTGTGTGTGTGTGTGTGTGTGTGTGTGTGTATAAACTTGTATAACGTTAGTTCCCAGGACCCCATGTTACTGTATACCTATACGTGACTAAAGAAATAATGTCTCTTATGGGGGCCGATGTCCTCAAAACTGACGTTAAACATATGTAGATTCAGGGACTGTCCCCAAAACTAACAAATGTCCCCGAAACCAACGTTAAACATCTGGAATGTCCTGGAAACTAACATAAAACATAAATATATATATATTGTAACGGCTGGTGCGTCTGTGTGTGTATGTGTGTGCGGAGACGGAGCTCGAATCGAGCCGATCTCCGACGCATGATGTACACACGGGTAGATGCCCGAAAACGTAAACATGCCGCGGCCTTGGAGAAGGCAAGGACGACGATTTCGGCATGAGGCTTCGCGAATTTAGTCGGGCTTGTCCTCGTGGTTGTAGTTGTGTGTAGTTGTGCGCGCGTGTAGATGTGCGTGTGTGTAAACGAGCACGCGGCGATGTTCGAGCACACGGAGCCCGCAAACGGAGAAAAGTACTAAGCGCGACTACTGTACACGCGAAGCCCCGAAATGAAAACTCGCGGCAACCTTGCGCGAGGGGGGAAGGAGAATGAGAGACAGAGCCCGGCATCTGATAGCCGCGCCAATAGCACGAGGCTTCCTCTTGCGATAACGAGTTCGCGAGAGTGTGCAAGTGCGAGGAGATAGAGAACCGCGAGAGAGTTCAGTACGGAGCGGGAGCGAGAGAGCAGGGTGCCGTGCGGAGAGGGAGCGAGAAAGCCGCGGTAGAGTGCGAGAACAAGAGAGTGAAACGCAGCCCGGGAACACGGCCGACGGCCAGCTGCGACCGCACCGACCCATCGACGGCGAGGATAGAGGGAGAGAGAGAGAGAGAGAGAGAGAGAGAGAGAGAGGGAGAGGAGATAGATGCGCAGCAAGCAAGGGCGGAAGAGAGAGAGAGGGAGGGAGGGAGGGAGAGACGCAGGTGTGCGCCAGTCAGCGCTGACGCACCGGCGCCCGTCTCCACGCCAGGACTACTGAGGTGGTAGATCCAGGCCAGGCGAACCCATACCCTCCCTGCGGACGACGAACGTCCGGAGGGCGAGACTCGGGCGAGCGAGCGGGGCCAGACGACGCGCGCGTGAGCGCCGATCGCACGCGGCGATCGGCGACGTCGGCGCGGGTGCTCTTTGCGCGTACGCGTGTGCGAGCGTGCACACACGTACCTCGCGAACGCGGGCGCACCACATGAAGTTGCGCGTGTCTATTTGCAGAGTTGCCCAGATGGCAATAAAATTAGCTGTTCCTTTACACTTCTTCGTGTATCATTTCGCCCATCCTAATTCCATTTCCTTATTCGGTGGCACGGATTATAGATTACCGCCGGCCTTCCCGGACGCGAGTACACGGTACTCGCGTATAGCTGAGCAGCTGGGGCAGCACGCTCGGAGAGAGAGCGCGACGGAGGAGTCGCGCGTTGTAAGAGCCAGGGTAAGAGCGAGTGCTGAAGAAAGCAGTCGACGCCGAGCAAAAGTGCGAGGCGGCGGGGCCGCCGTTCGCCGAGGGTTGGCAGGAGCAAGTGCTCAAGCCTGTCTTTTGCTGCGCCGTTCGTTGACAAATCCACTTCGAGATATAGCGCGCCGAGGACAACATTTACCCCGTTACAGTATATATATATATATATATTTGGGTTAAAAAAAACATTTTGTTAAAAGAGTGCGCGCACGGGAGTCGCCGATTTTTGCGGCCTTGAGATATTTTTTAGAGCTTACCAAAACAATAGTCTCTGCAAATTGGTAGGGTCCAATATCTAAAATTGACGTCAGCAGTTCGTCATAAAGGTACAACAAGGACATTTTTTAACTGTTTTTTCATGTTTTTCGAACTTCTATTTAAAAAGTTCATTTATATCATATTTGTAATTTATGAGCAGGTTTTTTCTTCATCTTGATTTGAACTTTACAAATAGATTTTTTCGACAATCAAAATTTACGTATAAATGTTAAAATTACTACATTCCTAAAGTCACCTTTTTACCATCTTAATGATACTTTGAAGTGATTTTTCAGGTATTAGTTTCAATCGCACCCTAATGTATCCAAGTGCGACCCAAAGAGGGTGAAGAAACCTTTCTATATCACTGGGATTGAGCTAAAAAAAGTTCAAAAATCTAGCGCTTATGTTAGTTTGAATTTAGCTGATTTTGAAAAAACAGGCATTTTTACGAAATTTAAACCGGTGGGAAATTTTTCTAGCAACTCCGATTTGACTAAAAACTATCAGAGGAGGTTCTTCAAACATACCTTAAAGAAGTTGAATTGGACTGAGCATGGATATCGAACAATTTCCTATTGATTAGAGCTGATGCATTATGATATTTTTTCAATTTCAATGCTATTCATTACTAAGCACATTCTGCATTTCTACAGATCATTTTCTTAAAGCTTTTAGAAAATTAAAAATTTTTTTTAATAAGGCTGTATGAGATATGAAGAAAAAATGTATTTTTGCGCGTATTAAAAAAAAAAACAAAATTGACCTAGTTACATAGTTTCAAAGTTTGTGATATTCATAAAAATAGTGTTTTTTTGAAATTTTCAAGTGTCTAGATCTCCGGTCTAGAAACTTTTTTTTTACAAAAATTTTTCGCTAAGTTGCCTATATTGTGTACAATACCGAACAATTATTCTTACCATGGACATCGGATCGTATCTATAAAACTCAAGCGTTAATAAATCTTTATTTTTGAGATATAATTGTGCCGAAATATAGTATTTATATTTTTCCAATACAAAACATTTCGTCGATAATAAGTCCAAAAAGATTGTTCGGAATTGTAGTACCCTAAATGCCCACTAGATGGTGAGCGCCAAAGCGCTACCTAAAGCATCACTCCGAATGTACAAGTAGAAGCCTGCTGCACCCACTCGAGCGACCCACTATTGCCTGTATTGCTCTGCCTATTTGCTAGATTGCCCTAATAGTCAAACGTTACACATTATTTTGCCTACATTTATTGCTTATTCATTACCTATACTTTGCCTATTTGCTCGAACGCATTTTCCGTTTATATCCAATCTTCAATCAATTTTCACTTTCGAGTAGAGTTGGTTGCACAGTCTTATTTCAATTTATTTCTCCTCGTAACAACCCTGCCAGTATTTATTTCGTATAAGTTCAATCGAATACAAAGATAAACAATTGAGAATTCTACTAGTTCACGTATAAACTGCAGCCACCTAGTGCGCATGCGCATAGACAGTTGAAGGCCCGTATACGACCACTAATGCAGCCAAGCAGTGTCACTCTAACCGGGAAAAAATAATAGTTTCAAAATATAATACATAAATAAAGGGGGAATTAAGCATATTGCAAGAATATGTCGAAAAAGTTATTTACAATTCATATAACTATTATATAATATTTTTCATATAACTATTATATAATATTTTTCATATAACTATTATATAATATTTTTCATATAACTATTATATAATATATATGCTACTTTTTCAAATTCTGAATTCTAAATCAAAAATTGCTAATAAGTAGTTTTGAAATGCATAAATTTGAAAGAAATAGAATGTACGTTGAGAATGTCGGTCTACATTTGAGATGTAATGCCGAAAATGTTATTTATAATTCATAAAATTATTTATTTTTTCTAAAAAATTACTGCCTTTTCAAATACAAATTTTTAAGTTAAAAATAACTCGTGAATAGTTTTAAAAGACATAATTTAGAAGGAAATCGAAAATATTACAAAAATATTGGTCTCCATTTGGCACATCATTAAAAGAATAAAAAAAAATTTGTACAAAATTGTTATCTTTTTTAAAATAAGACCTTAAAATAATCCATTTGACTCCAAAATTTAATTAAAGAAATGAGAAAAAAAATATTTTTACAGAATTATTATTTTTTTTAAATAGGACCTCGAAGTCATCCATTTGACTCGAAAATTCAATCAGTTCTAAGTTAAGACATACATGCTTAAGTTCAGCTAATTCCGTCCATTCGGTCGAGTTATGCCGGGGATAAAATTTTGTTTCATACATACATACATACGTATACAGGGTGTGTCATTTTAATTGACGCACCCGAAAATTTCAAAAACGGCGTCTCCTAGAAAAAAATGATTCAAACAAAAGTTGTAGAGTACGAAGAGGGCCAACTGATAATGACCTTCACTTTGATCTTGAGGTCAAGGATCAAGGTCATTTGAAGGTCAAATCGATTTTTTGCATAGGAACCCCCACTTTTGACCGCAGAAATGGAAAGAGCGGCATATTTTACGTTCAAATATGACCTTGACCCTAATTTGAAATTTAATATTTAAGGTCATTCTAATGTTTAAATTGATCAATGTATCCATTTCAAAAACTACGCATTCAACCATTAATAACAAACTTTCATCTTAAGTGACTTCTAATAATTATCAATAACCAATTTTTACCTAAGGTGACAACTGGTGATATGATTTCTGCTTGTGAACTTAATCTCAAGTGAAAGGCACTTAAAATTTAAATTAAAGGAGCAGTTCGCGCATTCAGTTAATACGACAGACATACATTATTTTGTGGAGTCTCCGCTCTTTATTGTCCACCGTTCAATAATTTGTTCTTAAGTTTTAATTATAATTTTTCATTTTGCTTCCAATTTAACAAAAATTTTTTGTCAAAAATTATGGCAGACTACCCACCGGCTGAAATTGTTGATATGTTGATAATTTTCGGTGAATGTAGTTACCAAGCTGCTGCTAGACGATATGCAGAGCGTTACCCAGATCGGCGACATCCTAATGACAGAACCATTCAAAGACTAAAGTTGAGAGCTCAGAATGGCCACTTAAGTCGACAACGTCCAAGTCGTGTATACGACGAAAATGATACACGTGTTGTTGTAATTTTAGCAAGTTGTCGAATCATTTAAAGAGAGTCAGGTATTCCTTCTAAAACTGTTTCAAGAATTATCAAAAAAGTGAAATTCCACGCATATCACATCGTATTAGTGCAAGCCTTAACTCCCAATGATCATCTAGAGCGTTTAAATTTTTGTAATTGGGCTTTACGAAAAATTGAGGAGGACCATGACTACTTTAGGTTTGTAATGTTTAGCGATGAAGCTACTTTCAAAAATAACGGCGAACTTAATAGACACAATTGCCATTACTACGTAGAAGTTAATCCTCATTGGTATCGACAAGTTGATAACCAACACCGTTGGAGTCTAATGGTCTGGTGTGGCATCGTGAATGATTATCTAATTGGCCCATACTTTTTTGATAGAAATGTAACAGGAGCTATTTTTCGAGAGATGCTTAATGAGCACTTACCTGGTATGCTTGAAAATGTTGATTTGACAATGAGACAAAGAATGTACATTCAATTAGATGGTGCAAGCCCGCATTATGCACGAATCGTGCCGGACTTTTTGAATAACATTTATCCGCAATGATGGATAGGACGAGCAGGTCCAGTTTCTTGGCCTGCCCGATCACCTGATATGACATCGCTTGATTTTTTTGTAGGGATTCATAAAAGATAAAGTGTATGAGGAAGCGCCAACTACAAGAGAAGACATGAAAAATCGAATAAGAGAAGCTTGTGCGGCAATTCCAAGAAACGTACTACTGAAGATCATTTTCAAATTAGAATCAACTTATGTCTCGAAGCTAATGGTGCTAACTTTGTACAACTATTACGACGTTGACATTGATTGATATTGAAAAAGTAAATTACTCCGGAACGTGAGAGGCGAGAGGACTCACGGAAACAGAAAGCACCCCGGAACGTGAGAGGCGAGGGAATTCACGACAACAGAAAGCAACCCGGAACATGAGAGGCGAGGGGACTCACGACAACAGAAAGCAACCCGGAACGTGAGAGGCGAGGGGACTCACGACAACAGAAAGCACCCCGCAACGTGAGAGGCGAGGGGACTCACGACAACAGAAAACACCCCGGAACGTGAAAGGCAAGGGTGCTTAGAACAATTGAGCACTCCAACGAAATACTTTTCTATCACGTCTACGTCATTGTATCTGGGTACAGCTGGAATAGGTCTTTGTCCTTCTTGGATCTCTTCGATCTTTACCCTGGATCTTGACGTCTATGTCAAGGCCACATATTAATATTGACCTGAAGATCAATATCATGGTCAGTTGCCCCCTCCCCCTACACTCAGATTTTGTACAAAACATTTTCTTGTGTAGGTTGTGTAGTTTTCCAAATGTTTGAATGCATTGACTGATTTCCTTCTTTACATTATGTTGACCTTTGAGTTTGAAGTTAAGGTCAAGGTCATATTTGAACGTAAAATTTGCCGCTCTTTCCATTTCCGGGGTCAAAACTGGGGATTCGAATGCAAAAAATCGATTGGCCTTCAAATGACCTTGATCCTTGACCTCAAGGTCAGGGTGAAGGTCATTATCAGTTGGCCCCCTTCGTACCCTGCAACTTTTGTTTGAATCATTTTTTTCTAGGAGACGCCGTTTTTGAAATTTTCGTATGCGTCAATTAAAATGACATACCCTGTATACATAAACACAACATACATCCCGTGTCGCATTGCTAGCCTCGCATCCGGCGCCTACCCAGGTGGCGGATAGGGAAAAGCTCGAGAGATATGAAAGGCACCAGGGAAATAAAATATCTGGGGCGGATCAAAACTAGCTAGGGGAAAGCACCCTGAATAATAAACCGTCTATGGTAGATGTGCAAGAAAGCTCTTTACCCCAAGCAGGTATCCTCAACAATGAGGAGAATCTCACCATCGATTCCGATCGAATGAAAGCTCCGGTGGTCGATGCAGGCCCCACGGATTTTGGGAGGGCGGGGGGCCGAAGTACGTTGTGGCCAATCAGGCTGGTGCAGAAGGGGTGGATCGCTTGGCCCTTACTGCATCTCTAAAGACGAACGACGAAGAAGAAGGATGCAACCAGGCAAGCGCGGCACAAATGAGATCACATCTCTGTGGAGGCTGTGGGGAAAAATATCAGAGAATGATAAGTTGGAGTAACAATCCCTGGCTGCCCTGGAACAGAGGATGGTTTCCATAGAAGATGTGGCGAGTAGAGCCAGAAACATGCACAACAAGGTGAAAACGACCACATAGCTGCCATGTCACACCTGAGACGAATATTCAAAAGCAGGCAGAAACACAAAGAGGTTAAAGCGGTCTTCCAAAGCGAATTGGAAAAGATGATAAAGCAGGCAGAGTGGGCAGATAGAAACGCCTCAAAGAAGAGAGTGGCAAGTAGCTCACCTGACCACTCAATAAGGAGGGCCTGAAAACTAAGCGTCGGCGAGAATAGAAGGGTCATCATCCGGAAGGAAAGGCTAAATTCTGCTCCTTTATCTTTATCCCAGAGGGACAGAATCGCGAGCCCTGAGAAGACGGGAAACATTCCTCAGGATCAAGCCGAAACCGACAGAGAGATAGTCAGAAAGCAGAACAGGAAAGAAAAAAGTAAGAAAGAAACTCCTGTCCCAACAAGAGGCAAGACAGCACCTGGAAAAGCAACATCAAGGAGAAAACTTCCGAAGCCAAAGGCAGAAGCGGTTACACGGCTACACTAACTCATACAAGCGAGCGGGGACAATAAGATGTCTTACGCCGATATGCTAAAGGAGCTGAAGGCTACGGCGAGCCCAGACGAAGTACGATCCAAGGTGGGCAAGATACGCAAGATCAGGGACGGAAACCTGCTCATAGAACTTCGGAAGGATTCGAAGCTAGAGGAGGTAAGCGGTGCTATCCGAGAAGCAGTAGGGGATGACTTGCTCGTAAGACCGCTGGTTTCAACGGTCACTATAGAGCTAAGAGACCTGGAGGAAACAACCACAGAAGAAGAGATCAGAGAAGCTTTTATTGCTGCTCTAGTAGAGGCGACTCCAGATCAAGTCGAAGTGAAGGCTCTCTGAGCAGGACCAAGAGAGATCAAAGCGGCACTCGTAGTGGCACTAAGAGCCATAGCGACTGCAAAGGTGCTAAAGCCAGGCAAAGTTAGAGTCGGCTGGGTTAATGCAACAGCACGCGAAAAGAATTTGGAAAAGTCGACGCAGAGTGTCCAAGGATGTCCTGGAGAAGCTATGTTACAGATGCGGAGAGCCAGAATACTTGGCTGCCGGGTACGGTAAGCCATATAAGTGCCTTGCTGGCGAAGCTACTTGAAAATCCCACGGCCACAGAACGGGGGATGTTACATGCGCCGCTCTCCGGATAGCTAGGGGGAAGCTGCACCCCCATCAAAACGAAAATGGCTAACTTCCCTAGCGTGAACATGCTGCAGATTAATCTCAACCGGTCTCAGGAAACACAAGACCTTCCCATACAGACCACGAGGGAAAGAGAAGTAGGTATACTCGTTATCTCGGAGCAAAACCGAGATCTCCACGACGCGGTGTGTTTTAAAGACAAGAGAGGCGATGCAGCAATATAGGTCTGCAAAAACGAATACTGCAGGGCCAGAGAAGTGATATCTGGCAATGTCTATGAAGGTGTGGCTCTAGGACATAGCGGATGTGCTAGACCTGGCTGCGCTAAAGGAACACATCCGAAAGTGGAAGGGCCCACTTATCTTGGCACGTGACTTCAATGCCAAAGCAAGGGCATGGACAGGAGGGCCCCGGGACCCAAGAGGCGATCTACTTGAAGAAATGATGGTGGCCTCCAATCTCGTAGTGGCAAAGCAACCTGGCGTGCACACTTACGAGAAAGAAATTCCTAGAGCGGTCTTAGACCTGATATTTGCATCTCCGGAAGTCACAAAAAACATCTCACCCTGGGAGGTGTTAGACGCAGAGTCCCTCAGCGATCACCGATATATATATCGACAAAACTCCTAGGGAAGCAGAACCAACGGAGAAAGTACAAAACGAAAGGAGTATGGTCCCTCCAAAGGATGAACCGCGACAAATTCCTACAGCGAATTAGCGCAACTAACGTAGAACGTGGACGTAGGCCATCAACCTACCACAGGAAACCAGCCTACTGGTGGAACGAAGAGTTGGCGGGACTAAGGAATGAGTGCAACAAACGTAGAAGGGACTTCCAGAGGGATAGGAAAGCAAATAGGCCAAACGCGATAGAGGAGGAAGAGGCATACAAAGAAGCCAGGAGGATGCTCAGAATAGCAATCCGTAAATGCAAAACGGAGAGCTGGAAAAAGCTCATCGAGAGGATCAGCAGCGATCCATGGGGTCTAACCTACAAGATCGTGACGGATAAACTCCGGAGGTCGCGCGTGGCGGATTGAGCGTGAATCAAGCATGCCGGAAGACGAAGTAAGTCTGCGCAAAATTGTAGAAGTATTATTCCGAACGAGAGAGCCTACGACTGGCTTCCCAAACCAAGAACACAGAGAAGCAGGAGAGCCCTTCAGCCCCCAAGAGCTGAAGGCAGCAGCGAGCAGACTATCCCCTGGTAGAATTTCGGGACTTATGGAGTTCTGAACGAAGTTGTGCGCCTTATAGCATATAAGAATCCCCGGATCCTAATGAACGTCTTTAAGAAATGCCTGGAGGAAGGAATTTTCCCCGTCGGATGGTAAAGACAAAAATTGGTCTTGATACCCAAGAGTACTCAGGCCACGGCCGCTGATCCTTCATCATTCAGACCATTGGGGATGATTGACTGAACGGGCAAGCTATTCGAGAGGTTTATTCTCAATAGAATGGAGAGGTGTGCGAAGAAGAGGACAACGAGGGAATCTCCGCAGCCCAGCTCGGCTTCCACAAGGGGCTGTCAACCCAACACGCACTGAAGAAGGTAGAAGAAAGAGTCTCGGAGGCTCTTCAAGAACTACCGAGTCCGGTAGGATTCTGCGCCATAATAGCGCTAGACGTCAAGAATGCGTTTAACTCTGCTAGTTGGGAGTGCATTTGCCAGTGTTTAGCAGAAGAGAAGAAAATGCCCCAATACCTTCTCAGGATTAGGACAGCTACCTAAAGGATAGAAAACTAACAATAGTAACCGAAGAAGGCAGAATAGTTACAGATCTATCGGCGAGAGTACTGCAAGTAGCATGTATGATGGGCTATTCAGGATGAAACTACCGAACGGGGCATCGGTGGTTGAGTTTGACTTGGCCATACTAGTGTGGCAGAAAAAGCATGGTGAGTGGAGGTAATTGCTGACGAAGCCCTGGAGCTGATCGCCAGATGGCTGACCAGTAGATTTGTGCAGCTAACAGTGCGCAAATGACAGGTGATCTTGGTAACACGTCGAAGGAAGTACGAAGCTCCCCGGTTTGAGGTCAACGGGGAAGTAATCCCCCTTAATCAGGAGATAAAGTACTTGGGAGCGTGGCTAGATAGTAAATGGTCATTCAAACACCACGTGCGATAGCGTGCACACCACTGATGCGACCGATGCCCAACGTAAGAGGACCGTGGCCGGCACGCAGATAATTGCTAGCAATAGTGGTCGTCAATTCAGCTCTATGGAGCTCCTACTTAGGCAGATCGCATTCCTGCATATTTAGTGGATAAACATATGGGCGCAGTGCAGCGCAAGATGTATTTGTGCATAATCAGTGAATGGCGGACATTGTCAAGAGATGTGACCAACGTACTTTCAGGGATTCTTTCGATCAGGCTGCTAACTTTTGAAAGGAGAGAAATATGGGTCGAACCGGAGTAGTACCGGCGGAGACAAGGACACTTGCCCGAAGAAGTGAGAAACATCATACGGGCGAAAGCAAGGTAGATCTTTTTCAAGAGATGGTAGATCGCATTCCTGCATATTTAGTGGATAAACATATGGGCGCAGTGCAGCGCAAGATGTATTTGTGCATAATCAGTGGATGTCGGACATTCTCAAGAGACGCGGTCAACGTACTTTCAGGGCTTCCTCCGATCAGGTTGCTAACTCTTGAGAGGAAAGAAGTATGGGTCGAACAGGAGGAGTAGCGGTAGATACAGGGACACTTGCCCGAAGAAGAGAGGAAAATCGTACGAGGGAAAGCAAGAGAGATCCTTTTCAAGAGATTGCAAGACGAATGGAACTCGTCGAAAGACGGAAGATGGACGCGTAAGCGCATACCAAAGATCAAGGAGTGGGTTCTCCGAGAACATGGCTCGATGGAATACCGCTCCACGCAAGGACTCAGCGGCCATGGGTGCTTTGGAGTATATATAGCCACGAAAGGGCATAGATCCAACAGCAACTGCCGATTATTCGGAGAAGAAGAAGACGACGGGGAACACACGATATTTGCGTGTCCCGTGCATGAGCAGGACAGGAGCGAACTAGTAGCACAAGTCGGTACGCTATTATCGAAAGACAATATAATAGCGACCGTGCTCAAGTCATCAGACAGTGGAGTCAGGATAGCTTCCTTTATCAGGGTGGCAATCATGATCAAAGAGGAAAAGGAGAGAGAAATGAGAAGAAAAGACGCAAGAAGTTAAATGATAAACGTTTAGTGAATAAAGATGTTGAAATCCAGTAAATTGTTGTCAATAAAGTTTCAAAAGTCTTTGAAAGACCCACGGTCTTAAATTACCAAAATTTGAGAATTTAGAGGAAATACGTAACGAAAGTTTGTGGTTTCATAATATATTTGCAAATGTTAAATCTAAATGGGATACATGCAAAACTGTTGATGAAAAAATAAGTTTATTAACCTTATTGCCAGATCATTGGGATTTCAAAACTGCTACTCAGTATTTTAAATTTACGAATTATATGTATACGGAAGCGAAGAAAATAAAAAGTAATGTTGGTAAGTATATAAGTTTAACAAATCCCCTTGCGAATATTCCCTCGAGGCTATATAACTTCATCTCCCTCAATGGCTTTCCTTCATGCTTTTCCTCACTTTACATCCAAGAGAACTAAAAATTTATCTTTTTCACATTAGTCATAAGGTAGACATAATATAAACAGTAATATAATAGTTGTCTATCTTTTCCACGCCACCCAGGAGGTAGATAGAAAGGTGCCTTTATTGGAGGTATCCCCTTCTGTAATAATTTTACATATCAGGATTAAGTAAAATTATTATAAAAACGTCTAATCCTTCTAATTTTAACAATTTGAAGAAAATTCATGTATTTCAGTAATCGTTTGGAAGAGATCGTTTCGAAAATTTAAGCAGTCACCTGATAATGACCTTACAGTGTATTTGAAAATTTGACGTTCACTTAGAGGTAAACGTTCAATGTATTTAAAAATTTAGTGGTCGCATGGAAGTGACCATTTAGAAAATTTAGAAGATTTCTTGAAGGTAACTGTTCAGTCTATTTAACAGTTTTGTGGTAGCTTAAAAATGACGTTGGGAAAATTTTTATTATTATATAAAAGAAAATTATAATTGGAACGAACTCAGGACGCTCATTACTATATTATCGGGTATGCCGATGTTAAAGAGCTAATTAGAAAACTGAATGTTATAATGGTAAGGAATTAGATCTTTTAAAATGTTTAATAAATAACAATAAAGGAACAAAAATGTATTGCTTCGGACGGAAAAACGAAGCACATTGATGGCCACTCGCTATGCTCATTACAAGATTATCGGGTATGTCGATGTTATAGAGCTAATCAGGAAATTAAATGATATAATGATAAGGAATTAAATCTCTTAAAATTTTTAATAAATAACAATAAAGGAACAAAAGTGTATTGCTTTGGATAAAAAAACGAAACACACTGATGAATACTCGCTACGCCCATTACAATATTATTAGTGTATGTCGATGATATAGAGCTAATTAGGAAACTAAATATTATAATGGTAAGGGATTAGATATTTTTAAATTTTTAATAAATAACAATAAAGGAACAAAAGTGTATATTGCTTTGGATGGAAAAACGAAGCACATTGATGACCACTCGCTACGGTCATTACAATATTATCGGGTATGTCGATGTTATAAAGCTAATCAAGAAATTAAATGATATAATGATAAAGAATGTCTTTTTAAATTTGTAATAAATAACAATATAGGAACATTAATTTGATTAAAATCAAAATAATTGGAGATGGAAATTGTTTGGTAAGAGGTTTTTTCATATTTCTAATATAAAAATCAAAATTTCCATATAAAATGTAGAAAATTTATGGTTGATAATGTTATAAACAATTGGGATGTTTATAAAGATTTCATCATAGGAAATGAATATTATGGCATAATATCAAATTTTAAAGATTATTATGAATGAACGTCAAAAAATGCAATTTACGGAACGGAAATAGAAATTAAAAGTTTTACACAAATGTATAATATCAATGTTAATGTATATTTTAATAATTCTAATACAATGCATTCTTTTAAACATACTTCAAGTGTATTTAAATTAAAGTGTATCTTTGTTATCAGGCGGCCCCTTTCGCTCTCTCTCGCTATCCCTCGGACCCTCTCGCTCTTTCTCGATGTATCTCGCCATCACACGATCCCTCTCGCTCTCTCTTGTTATCACTCGCTATCACTAGATCTCCCTCGCTCTTTCTTGCTCTCTCTCTCTCTCTCGCGATCATTCGGTCCCTCTCGCTCTCTCTCACTATCACTCAGTCTGAGAAAAATATTGATATTTTCTATTTGTTTACATTTTTCTCGAATTTCTAAATTATTTTTCTACATTTTAAATAATACTGTTATGTGTTCGTCTACCATCATCACACATAAGAACAAAAGCGTTGCCAAGCGATTAGTTTTGTCGTTCTCGATTCGAGTTAGTTAGTTGATTCGAGACGCTGTTGTTGATAACATGTTTTATTGTGTGTGTTTATGATCTTAAATAAAGTTATATGTTATTCTTTTGTAATTATGGTTATTATTAATTATTGTATGTGTGTGTGAGTGTAACATTTTGGGGGTTCGTCCGAAATTTTGAAGACGAAATGGGCGGATTTGAAAAATAAGCAAAAAAAAAAGAACGACGCATACACCACTGTATGTACCCTTCCGATCGAAGACCAGAGCACGGGCTGCTGCCGAAGTTTCTGCTGCCGAAACTGCTGCGGCTAATACTACCGACACCGATTGATGGCATGTGCTTGGCGGCTGGTGGCGCACGCTTGGGGACTGATACACGTATGATGACCGATGACTCATCGACGCTGACATCTCACTGACGGTCGATGTACTCCAGCCTACTCTTCTTCATGAAACGCTCTTGGAGCTTTAAAATTAAACCAGATGAGTACAACCCTAGATTCTAATACACAAACAACACCAACAACCTCCATAGTCTACACGAGTAACAAGAACACACAGCGTATTAGGTTAGATGATAATTCATTTGGAAACACGAGATCACTTGTTGAAAATTCGGTAACACCAATCGGTTTAAGGTTAGGTTATAACGTAAAATCTGATATTTATGATAACCAACTGATAGTACGTCGCCTTTGTCTGAGTATTTAAATCAGTTCAATTTAATTGCAATTGTGTATACGTATATATGCTTTCTCTTTAAGTTCACACCGATCAGGGTCGTATCTTTGACTCTAAACTAGTTAAGGAATTGTCCAACTTGCTAGGAATTCGAAAACTAGGGCCACACCATTACACATATAACCGAATGATCAGGTCGAAAGACAATAAGACGATACTTGAATACTTATCTAAATATGTATCAGATAACCAAGAAGATTGGGATCGTTTGATTTCCTTATGTATTATTAGTTTACAGATCCTCGGTACACGCAACAACTGGGGTCATACCAGCGGAGATGTACACTGGTACAGACTTGAGACTTCCTCTGGATTTGATACACGGATGTCCTCCTAAAGAAGAAGATTATCCTAACTATGACACCTACGTCCAGAAACTAAAAACCAACATCAATAAAATTCACCAATCAGCACGAAAAAACATTTTCCTCTCCTCCAAACGTACCAAAACAACCTATGATAGAACATCCAGACATGTCAACTTTCAAGAACAACAGAAAGTATGGTTATATAATCTTCGCCGAGTCAAAGTGTGTGTGTGTGTGTGTGTATGTGTGTGTGTGTGTGTGTGTGTGTGTGTGTGTGTGTGTGTGTGTGTGTGTGTGTGTGTGTGTGTGTGTGTGTGTGTGTGTGTGTGTGTGTGTGTGTGTGTGTGTGTGTGTGTGTGTGTGTGTGTGTGTGTGTGTGTGTGTGTGTGTGTGTGTGTGTGTGTGTGTGTGTGTGTGTGTGTGTGTGTGTGTGTGTGTGTGTGTGTGTGTGTGTGTGTGTGTGTGTGTACGCCTCGATCTCAGCTTCTACTCGATCGATTTTGATCGAACAGGTCTCATTTTTTTGTTATTTTTTGCGTGGTGGCGGGTCAAAAATCCGTTTTTTGATTGGGGCGAAGCGTCTTTGTTTTTTTTCAAATTTTCGATTTTCTCAAAACTGTTTTTTGATTTTTTTAATGATAGGATCGAGTTTTTCGAATCTGATGGGTAGCGTTCGAAAGAGAATTAAAATACCTATATTATCTAAAAAAAAAAGTTTCTATCACGGTTCTTTTGTTATTAACAAAAACGTGTTTTTTTTAGAAGCTTATAACTCCTAAACTTAACGGTCAATGTTTTTGAGAGAAATCATGATGATACAGAATATAAATAGCTATAATCTGTTCAAATTTGAATACATTCTGTAGGCTAGAATTTGAGTACAAAATTTTAATATGAAAAAAATCAGTTTTGTATGTCCAACGATCACAAGAGTAAAATTGACTTAATGGCTTCAAAATTCCTTTTGTAGGTAGATATTTTATAGTTCTCGGTCGAGTTCTTTGAGCAAAATGATTGGTCAATAAATTTCAGAGATATTTGAGGTTAAAAATTTTTTGACATTTTCTTAAAATCGTAAGTCCTCGAGAACGGCTCTATATATCTGAATGGGGTAGGTGGCCTTCGAAAGAGAATTAAAATATCTATATTATCTAAAAAAATTAATTTTCTATCTATCACGGTTCTTTAGTTATCATCAAAAACAAAAATGTCTTTTTTTTAAAAACTCATAACTCCAATGATGTTATCATCAGTATATTTTTAATTTTTAAAAACCAACCAACAAAATGAATTAAAATGTTTAAAAATTATATCTATTATAATCTATTATAATTATGAATTATTCATTATGAATGCATTATATTCTGCATTATTATAATTTATTTGTGATTTATGAACTTTTTTAAAAAAACACGTTTTTGTTAATAACAAAAGAACAATGATAGTTATAAATTTTTTTTTTCTTAAAAAATATGAATTATGACATATAAAAAAAACACCTTTTTGTTAATAACAAAACAACCGTGATAGCTATTTGTTTTATTATAAGATATAGATATTTTACTTCTATTTCAAATGATATCTTTCTGTATCAGCTCAAAATTTATATAAATTTGATATAAATAAATAATAAATAAATAAATAAATTTAAAAATTAACAATTTTGATTATTCATAAATGAATTTAATTATAATTATGCAATAAATTTTTTAAAAAATTATAAATTTTTTTATTAAAAATTAATTAAAGGAATCAACAAATTGCGGTTGAGGAAGCTACGGGCCAATGGATTGGCAGCGGTTTTCTCTACACAAAAATAAGTTCAAATTTCAAGAAGTTATATGCATACAACCCTCCTATAGTAGAGACAAAGATAAATATTGTTGCAGATATTTCTCTTGCAGAGCCTCATTCTACTTAATGTGATTTTAATTATCGATGCTTTACTGACCCTATGATTTCTAAAGGTAAACTATCAACTCTAACAATGGGAGTTGGCGCAGGACCTGTGACTTTAGCTGTGAAGGAGGATCGATCAATCTGTCCGATATAGAAGCAGAAGAATCTTAATAAAAGTATTACAATGTATTTATAATCATTGAATGGCAATGTTATAGAATGCGTATATAATGAACAAGAACGATGTAATAATAATTTGGAAAAAAAAACAAGAGCAAATGGATGCATAAGAGTGTTTTGTCAAAAAACTTAGCATCAGGTACTGATACGTAAAGGTACTATATACCATCAAATAATTAAATTTAAGTAGGAGGTGTAAATGTACGTATACGTAATATGAACATGAATGCAATTATTAAAATTTTGTTTTTATTATTACATTTATATATTACATATATGACGGAAAATATATTGGGGGAGGGGGAGCCTCCCGAGTAACCCGCAAAGTAGATACTCGGGCGAAGGTACCACGCTCATTCAATCCATAAACGTGGACGTTGGCAGAACGGTGCGGCAGTGGAAACTGCAATTCACCGGCGAGAAAGGCAGCAGCATCGAGGAATTATCGAGCGAGTTAACGAATGCCGCTCGCTCGCGCGAATAACTGACGAAGACCTGCTGAATGCTATGTTTGAGCTGACGTCTGGCGTGGCAAGGCATTGGTGCCGCCAAGCTCGCAAAAATTGGCGAACTTGGGAAGACTTTTGCGCCGCCGCACGCCGCTGCTACGGGGTCGACAAGCGATTCCAGCAACGACTAGTAAGCGAAGCGCAAGCCCGCACCCAAGGCAGAGATGAGCCTGTAAGGGATTATATCGTATGCCTCCTTACGATTTTAAGTAAGTTTGAGGAGACTTGGGAGGACGAAAGACAACTCGAGCACATCTATAGAAACATGCTGCCCAGTCTCCAGCGCTTAGTGCCGTGGGAGAAAGTTATCAACATAGACAAGCTCATAGAGCTTGCACGAGAAGCGGAAGCGCTAAGGAAGGCGGAGAAGAGTTACAAACCTCCGCCGAATCCGGACGACAGCCTGTTACCAGACGTAGCCTACAAGGAGCCAAAGTCCGCGAAAACGCAACCGCAGCGCAGTAAAAGTAGCCTGGCGGCAGTGGCGAGTGGCGCGCCTCTGCAAGACGCACGCGGACAACCCGGGACGAGCGATGGCAAGCCAAGCCTAGCCGCGATGGCAGAGCAGTCGGTTCAAGGGCTCGATCAGCTGATTAGCCGGCTACTAGATGAAAAACTTGCCAAACTTAACTTGAGCAGGGAGCGACCCCTGGGTCCGCCGGCGAGCAACAGCCCTTCCAAGAGGACTGGAGCGTACCGCAAGTATAGCCGCAGTCCCCCTAGCAAGCATAGGAAAAATGCCTCCGCAAGAACTGGCGAGAAGAATTATGCGCCGCCAACTCCAAACAGCGATAAGAACGCTAACAACCAGCCCGGGCCAAAAGAGCACGTGCGGTGTTGAGGTTGTAGCTGGCCTGGCTACATTAAGCCACACTGCCCAGAGTGCTCGGGAAAAGGCAGAGGGGGCGCGTAGATGAGGACCCTCTCGCCCCTTCGCCACCTGATGCGACCTCAAGTGCACCACTACCAAGCGCCCCGGCAGCAGCCGTCGCAACCACTTCCCCTGACTCGGAGGGAAATTTGGGTACCCCGAGTCAACCAGAATACTCACGATGGTATTTGCCCGTGGGTCTGGGTGGATTTCGCATACGCGCGCTACACGACTCAGGCACATCTCGCACCGCAGTAGGCCCGATTGGCTTACAGATCGCGACCGCGTGTGGCAAGACGATTACGCCGCATCGCAGAAGTGGCGCACGCCTCGCCAACGGTAAGACCGCGGCGGTGCTGGGCCACGTAGACCTGCCCCTTGACGTGGCAGGTGTGCGACATTACCTCTACGTGGTGATCCTCGAGGAGCTGGATGCAGACTGTCTGCTCGGCGCCGACTTTATGCGGAAATTTAACGCCGTGCTGTGGCCGCGCGAATCGACGCTTAGCATCGAAGGAGTTGAAGAGCGAATTCCTCTTGAACTAGCATCCCTCGCGCACGACGAAGCGAGCGCTGCTCACCTCGCTTCGGTCGGCGTCGCCGAAGTTGACGAGGCCCAGCGGCGACAGTTGCAAGAGTTGCTCGACCAACTGCTGTCCGCGAGCGATGCGCCATTAGGATGCACTAGCTGGACCGAACACAACATCGAAGTCTCGAGTACTAGGCCCATTAAGCAAAAATACTACCCCGTCTCAAAAAAGATTGAGGAGGAAATGCACAAGCAAGTGCGAGAGATGCTCGAGGCGGGTATTATTATCCAATCGACCAGCGAATGGTCGAGCCCTGTTGTGATGCAACGGAAAGCGAATCGCACGTACGGATTCTGCATCGATTATCACAAACTGAATGCGGTAACGAAGGCGAGCGCCTACCCGCTCCCGCACATGGACGCGATTTTACGCAAGCTCCAAAATGCTCGAAACATATCGACGATCGATTTCAGCAGCGCCTACCACCAAATTCCGTTGCGGAAGGAGGCGCAGGCGCTAACCGCGTTTACTGTCCCTGGAATGGGCCTCTTCGAATTTACTCGATTGCCTTATGGGGTAGTGTACGGACCAGCGACGTTTCAAGAGCTTTCGGACCGCGTTATCGGTCCAGAAATGGAGCCTCATGCGTTCTCCTACTTGGACGATATTATTATCGTCACGGAGACGTTTGAGGAACACCTCAAGTGGCGTAGCCATGTTCTCCAGCGGATTAAAGACGCAGGTCTCACCATTAACCGCGAGAAAAGCGAGTTCTGTCGGAGTGAGGTCAAGTTTCTTGGGGTCTTAATTAACCGAGACGGTTTTAAGCCTGACCCGGGCAAGATTGCTCCAATTTTGGAATATCCGGCGCCGAAGAACCTTAAACAAATGAGAAGGTTCCTTGGCATGGCGTCGTGGTATCGCAAGTTCTTGCCCGACTTTGTGACAATTGCAGGGCCGCTCACGCAGTTAACAAAGCACAACGTTGCGTATGTGTGGAGTGACGCGGAGAAATCCGCCTTTGAGCAGACTAAAGCTCTCATTGCCTCTGCCCCGGTATTACACCGGCCGTCGTTTGAACACCAGTTCGTGATTCAAACGGACGCGAGTGATACTGGCCTTGGAGCAGTACTCACGCAGACGATCAACGGCAAAGAGCGAGTCTTATGCTTCGCAAGCCGCACAATGACTGCGGCGGAACGAAATTATTCCGTCACGGAACGCGAATGCCTCGCAGTTTTGTGGGCGATACGCAAGTTTCGTGCTTACGTCGAAGGCTATCATTTCAAAGTGATAACCGACCATAGTAGTCTGAAATGGTTATGCAATTTGCATAATCCCACCGGACGCTTGGCGCGGTGGGCGCTTGAAATGCAAGCGTACGACTACGACGTCGAGCATCGCAAGGGCTCACTGAATCACGTGTCTGACGCGCACTCTCGCATGTTCGAGGACGGGGAAGCGCCAGACCTCGCGACAGTAGATGTCTCCGAAGAAATAGACGACACCTGGTACAAGCGCATGGTCGCCGCCGTCGAACAAAATCCCGGAGATTACCCGTGGTGGAAGATAGTTCACGGGCGCCTCTACAGCTACCGTCCAAATCCTGCGGTCGAAGATTTGCTCGAGGACGAGGACGCTTGGAAAATAGTGTTGCCAGTAGAGAAGCGCGAGAAAGCGATGCAAGAGAGCCACGCGGAGCCTACTGCGGGCCACTTAGGCCGAGCGAAAACACATGCGCGTGTTACGTTCTATTATTACTGGCCTTCGCTGCGTAAATATGTTGCTGACTTCGTGCAAAACTGCTTGATTTGCCAGCAGTGCAAGGTACAGCAGACTGCGCCGGCAGGCCTCATGGGCAACCATCGCGCATTACACCCATGGCAAATTGTTGCAGGGGACATTATGGGGTCTTTCCCCCGGTCCGCTCGAGGTTTCGAGTACCTGCTGACCTTCCTAGACTTATTTACTAAGTGGATCAAATGCGTGCCGCTTCGCAAAGCGAACGCACGTACCATCGAAAAGGAGCTAGAACAGCGAATTTTCCTACGCTTTGGTGTACCCGAAGCTTTCCACTCCGACAATGGGACGGAGTTCAAGAACAAGGCCCTTGACTCCTTCCTGAACAAGTGCGGAGTTAGGCATACGACGATTCCGCCGTATCACGCGCAGGCGAATCCGGTGGAGCGAATGAATCGCACGGTGAAAACCATGATCACCGCGTTCCTCGAAGAAAACCATAAGGATTGGGATTTATACATCCCCGAACTGATGTTCGCGTACAACGCTGCGACCCAGGAGTCGACGGGGTCGAGCCCAGCTTTTCTGAAGATGGGCCGGCAACCGACTCCGCCCGTTTTCTTGAAACGCCGCGAGGAGCGCGAAGCAGAGGAGCTCGCAGAAGCAGCTGAGATCGAGCGCTGGCGCACGCGGTTGCAGAAGTTGCGAGACGTGCAACAATCCGCCGCGAAGAACGCTTCAGCAGCGCAACAGCGACAGTCGCATTACTATAATGCGTCTCGCCGCGATGTTCGCTTCGAACTGAAAGACAAAGTTTGGAAGCGAAATCGCATTCTCTCCTCCGCAGCACAAGGTGTAGCAGCGAAGCTAGCGCGGAAATACGCCGGCCCGTACGTAATTTCAGCCAAGCTAGGTTCGAATGTGTACGAGCTGCAAGACTTTGATGGAAAAGACTGCGGCAAGGTCCACGTAGAAGACCTTAAATTCTATCATGAAAAGGTTGATCTTACTGCTGAGGCAGGGAGCTCAACTGATGTTAACTCGGCACGCAATGACCAGGCTGGGGAAGATCCCGACGACGACGGATCTCCCAATGACCTGGCGAGCGTGCAGCAGCCCGCACCTCGCAAGAGCGGAAGACCACGCAAAGCACGGTTGGTGGTAACGCGAACCACACGCGTCATAAGGGTCCAGGCGAGCAAGCGCTCGCGAGTAACGGCAGACGCTAAAGAGCGAAAGCCGCTACCACTCGCGACAAACGCAAGCGCAACGCTACTCCGAAGCCGCGGACGGCCGAAAGGCTCTCGGAACGCAGCCCCAACGAACCGCGTCGCGACACCTTCCCCCCGACGCACGCGCGCCGCAACGCGCCAAGCACGTCACTAACCCCTTAACCTCACACCTCACCATTGAACATAGTGACCAACTCTTTTCCCGCTAGGGCGACTCATCCAGGGATGAGCCGTAAGCGCCCGCGCAACGCGAGAACGATTGCGACTCCGCAAGACCACGAGCCTGCGAGCCACCAAAAGAAAAAAATGTAAAAGGATACCCGAGTGGCTTACGTTTTTTCCCTCTTTGCAATCCCAAAGCCTATTGCATGGCTCGTCGAAGCTCTAGCCCCTATTGCATGTTGCATGGCGGAGAGAGAGATTATCTCGAGCTAGTACGTCGCCCGTAGCCAGCGCCTGGGGGAGGGGCGTATGACGGAAAATTATTCTCCGTCATTTTCCCTCTCTCCCCGCATTAATCATGTACTAAATCCTCCTTAGATGTTACAGGTGCGAACGACGCGGGAGGACGCCCGGCCGAGAGAGAGACAGAGAGAGAGAGAGAGAGGGAAAGCGCAAGGAGCACGCGCGAACCGCTTAGACTCGAGAGAGTCAGATTAGTCTCGTTTTGGATAGCACCCGCGCTCCCCGCTGAGCTTTGACACGAGAGTCTTCTCGCGAGAGTAGAGCTGCGTCCCAGTATGAGAGTGAGTGAGCTTGTATGTGTGTGTCGGCGAGCCGGTCACGGCCTCGGAACCACCTCAGCGAGGCGACCGATAGCGACCTGCACACCAGGAGCTCCGGCGAAGCGTCTTCGGCGACAGCGACTACGCATCAGTTGTAAGTGCCGGCTCGACTCTTCTCTCTCTCTCTCTAATTCGCGGCAACTCGGGCCTCCTTCTTGCGCCCGCTGACCGCGAATCGCATATTGTGCGCAGTGTCCCCTTTTCCCCTCTTTGACTCATTCAATAAACCTCGTTATATGTTATTTAATTCTCGCGAGTGATCATTCATTTGCTACCCCGTTCTCCCACCTTTATTCAATTCTACATTCGCATGCGGCGTGCATTGCACGAGGCATGCTAGCCTCGCCGCCGCATGCACTATATTTGTAACTGGATGATTACCGAGCAGCCAGGGAAATTAATTATCCGTTACACATAATGTATTTAAATATTAAAAGATATATTATTAAAAACTACATTATTTTAAATTATTTTAAAATTTACATTAGATTACAAAATATATAATATCTATCTAAAAAAACTTTTTACAAAAGTTCAAACTAAGGCAAGTAATTAGCTAAATTCTCTCTCCCTCCCTCTCTATCTCTCTCTCGCCCTCTCTTTCTGTCCCTCTCCCTCGCTCTCTGTCCGTCCCGGTCTTTCTTCCCCTCTTTCTCGCCCTCTCGCCCTTCCTCCCTCTCTTTCGCCCCTTCTCTCTCCTTCTCTCCGTCTCTCTCAATATCCGTCAAACTCTGTACTAAAAACTTTAATGAGAGCTTAATATTTTTTCAAAACAATCAACATGTTCTTTACAAAACTATTATTTTAAGTATATTCTAACAACACACTTTGTCTATAGTCCTTTTATTTATTCTAATCTCATCTATTCAATAAGCACTCTCTACAAATGGTAATAATTATTTCATGACTGTACAAATAATGATATTGTTAATAAAACTTTCTACGAAAGTATAAAATAAGGCAAGTATAGAAGTTTTTTGTATAATCTATAAAATAATATTTATGATTTTTTAAAAGAAATCAAATAAACACTAGTACAAAAGTCTTTTACTTCTTTCAGTCAATGTATGCTGAACAAATTATATGTAAGTACATTCAAATTGTTCACTGCAAATCAAACAAACAAAAGTTGTGAAATCAATTATCGATAGTCAAGTAATGCAAACCACTCTCCGACCAAACAGTATGATTGCTCTCAGTAATGTATTCAAATTTCTTCAACCCTCTATACAAACTATACACAAGAAGCTACTGAAATCAATTTATTGTAGTCAAGTATCGGCCATAAGTTAACTTGACTGCCATAATAGAGCTTTTTATACGTCGCATGTAAAATTACATTTAAAATTATGCAGCCAGCGGGCATAACGTACTACTTAATACCCAAGAGGCCCAATAGCTCACATACTCCTACAAAATGTTATAGAACCTATACACTTTCTAAAATTCATAAGAAGTTTTTCAGATATTTACGAAAAGTCAAAGCATATATAAAAAGAAAAAATGAAATAGTTACCAACACATCACTATTTTTCATTATTCTTTCTCAATTTTGAACTTTCTATAATATTACGCATCTTGGGAGGATAAGAGAAGTCTAGAGCTGCTCTAGCAGAGGTGGCCCATACCTTCTCCGATGCCCCTCCGATGTCCCATACATACTTGGCGGGCCCGACGGTTTGCAGTTTACCGGTGCGCTACTTAAAAGCAGAATACTAAAGTTTTGCATAAATTCATTAACAATAGTAATACCTATAAGTCCACAAATGACATCGGCTCTAATTTTTAATTGATACCGTTAAGTACAACATCCCTACATGTGCAGACTCATGATTTACTTTCATTACCCAAAATATTTCGCCTTGTGTCCGTCCTTTTTAAAAGAGAATATAATAAAAAATTCATATAAATTTATAATCTACTAAAAAGTAATAGTATACTAAATATCATATAAGATCTCATATGACAATTTCAGATATCGCATATCTCGTATGAGATATTATATGTGATGTCATCTGCAATTTTATATATTATGGGATCTCATATGAGATCTTATATGATATTTTTACGCCGGTTTTCACTTTCTATTTAAAAACAAAATGATAGACTCACGGATCAGTAGTTAAAATGCAGAAGCAACCCATTTATACATTTTATCTGATCATTAAACATATGAATATTTATATGAAAGTGACCATGTCTTACACCTTGAACTGCAAACTGTCGGGCCCGTCAAGTATGTATGGGAGATCGGAGGACCACCCCTGCTAGAGCAGCTCTAGACTTCTCTTGCCCTCCAAAGATGCTTAATATTATAGAAAGTTGAAAATTGAGAAAGAATAATGAAAAATAGCGATGTGTTGGTAATTATGTAATTTTTTTATATAGGCTTTGACTTTTCGTAAATATCTGAAAAAATTATAAGAATAACATTTTTTAATCTAGTTGACGCAAGCTACTAAAAATCAAAACTCAAAAAAGAATTTATCTTTCGTTTTACTCTCGTCCACCGGATCTGGTGAATGTCCCGAGCATACAAAATCAGAAGGTGTTTCGTATTTGTATGCTCGGGACATTCACCATATCTAGTGGACGAGAGAAAAAAGGAAGATAAATTCTTTTTTGATCTTTTATTTTTAGTAGCTTGCGTCAAATCGATTTAAAAAATTTTATTCTTATAACTATTTGGCAAAGCGAAACAATTCTCCCCTTTCGTCTGAAAAAATTCTTATGAATTTTGGAAATAAAAAGTAGGCATTATAGTTATATAATGTAACGGGGTGAATTTAAAAGAGGGTATTAATCCCTCTCTGGGATGCGCCAGGCGATATACGGGCGTCTAGTACGCCCAGAGCAGCGCGCCGTTGTAGACGGACCCGTCGGCCGGCCGGAGCGCGTTGGCGCAGGCTCAGAACAAGCGCGCCCGGCTTTCGCTGTAGAAAGCTTAGGCCGCCTTCTACTAGACCCGGCGCTGCGCTCTGCCGCTGCCGCTGACTTCGGCGCACAATTCACCGGCGGCTAGATATGCACTAGCTTGACCTACTCTCGCCGGTGTTCCCGTACAACGTCGCTCAGGTTAACCTGAGCGACTTTCACTTACAATTTCCCCGTTGACGTTGCTCCTCTAGGAGGTGAAGCCTCCGGCTAGCTGCAGCTGCTGAAAAGGTAGAGGGCGGTATTCGGGGAGATAGGGAACGGTTACTCGCGAAATGACAGACTCGACACGAATAATGATAAAGTAAAATAAAGAAGGTTTATTGGTCGAAAGGAATCGCGCTAAGGGGCGCGGAGCCCGAACATCTCCTACAAAACGAACGCGCAGGCCGAGACTTACGCGGAGCCGGCCGATCGCACGGCCGGCGTCACCGCGCCGCGAGACGCCACAAAATGGCCGCCGCGCTCTCGCACACGAGGCCGCTTGCCTCAACGCAGGCGGCGTCGGATAGCCGCGCAACACTTCTTACGCGTGGCCGCTCGCACGCAAAACCTACGCGGCAAAAATACAAAAGAAGCGCACACTTACTTTGGCGCTGGCCAGCGCGTCGCTCGAAGTCTGTCCCTCTCTCTCTCTCTCTCTCACGCTCCCGCGCTCTCGCCTCCTCGCTGCGAGGCGTCGGGCCTCGTGGCTCCTCGAGCCTCGGCTGCCGCCTCTTTCTCTCTCTCCTCCTCTCACTTTCTGGGTGGCGGAGTGGCCCGGCCGGCGAAGGCAGCCGGTGATGCGTCGCTGCGGGGCTGGCGGCAGATCGGAGGCGCAAAGGGCTATTCCGCAGGGCGGGATGCGGCACTGGCGGGGCACTCCGAAGCACGGCACTGGTAAGGCGGGAGAACACGTGCGCACCTGTAGCGCTACAGGACTAGACTGCCCATCAATGGCCGCGGCGTCCCTTCGGAGCGCCACGGCGGCGTCTTCTTCTTCTTGCTCTGCCTCCCGCACGTCCCGCTTGGCGCGCAGCGAGCCGCTGTACGTGCAAGCGCGCGCGATTCCAAACCTCGCGGCGCGGTACACGCGGCTCTTTCGCCTTTATTGCCTGCACCCGTTACACCCCCCACCCAGATTTGGCGTACCCCGTACGCGACATCTGAAAAGAGGAAGGGCGCAGAAATAAGGCGAAAACAACAGGTTAGGTGGAGGCTCTTCCTTTTATTCCAGCCTCTCGGGCACATCACCTATACACTATATACAACAATAAGCGCTAGGCGCGCAGCGCTACGGAGGCTTGCGGGGACGACCGCGTCCCCTGCGAGGGGCATTCGGGGCTCGCTGTCCTACCGAAGTTGGTTCGGCGGGACCCGTAGTTGCGCCGCGCGCCCTCCGCGGTCTCCCCCGCGTGCTCTCGGGGGGCTCCCCTGTCCCCTGAGGGGCGGGTGGTTCGCTCACAGGCGTTCCCCTGGGGTCGCCTTCCGCGTCGACTCCATTCGACTCAGGCGACTCACCGCGATAGGGCTTAAGCTGGTCAGCGGCCACTATCTCCTCAATTTGGCCCCCCTCACCTACCAATCGGTAGGTGTTGGAGCCTAGCACGGCCGTAATCCGATACGGCCCTTCAAACCTAGGCGCTAGTTTCGCCGCGACGCCCTTCGCGGCCGAGGAGAGTGGGTGGCTGCGCTTCCAGACCCTGTCTCCCGGCTTGAAATCTGGCTCTCGCCTGCCGGCATCATAATAGCTGGCTTGGCGATCTTGAGCCGCTCTCGCCTGCGAGGCGGCTCGTTGATGAAGGTTTGGAAGGGCGTCGAGCCGCTCCTTCCAACGGGCCAAACTTTCTTCTTGTGCCGGGGTCTCTGCTGCGACCTCTTGCAGCCTACGCTGCGTACCAGGGGGCTCTGGCTGCCTACCGTAAAGCAACATGGCGGGGCTGACTCCGGTAGAGCTATGCACCGCCGTATTCATGGCGAAAAGAAGTTCCGGAAGCTTCTTGTCCCATGTGGTGTGCCGCTCCTTAAGCTAAGAGGCGACCATCGTTTTTAAAGTACGATTGGCGCGCTCCACCGGATTAGCCTGCGGGTGGTAGGTGGGAGTGTTGGTGTGATGCACACCTCGCTCCCTCAAGAATTCCTCTACGACACGGTTCTTGAACTCTGTGCCGTTGTTGGAGAGGAACACTTCTGGGCAACCGAACCGGAGGAAAACCTTCTGGTCCAATTCTCCTACCACCGTCTTTGCGTTAGCCTTCCGTATCGGCGAAGCCTCCGCCCACCTGGAGAAAAGGTCTTGAAACACCACAATGTATTCAAAACCTTTAGAGGTGCGAGGCAGCGGTCCTCTTATGTCTCCAGCGACGACCTGCCAGGGTCTGTCGACGACTCGTCGACCCATGAGGCCGGCTGGAGCTCTTTGTTCCACCTTAAACCGCTGACACGTTTCGCAGTGGCGCACGTACTCTTGCGTTTCCGCGTAGTAACGTGGCCAGTAGTAGCGCAGGGCTACTCTGGCAAACGTCTTTTCTCGTCCGAGGTGTCCAGCGGTGGCGTCGTCATGGCACTCTTGCAACACCTCGCGACGATGCTCCTCTGGTACTTCCAGCTTCCAAGCATCCTCATCGTCGCCGAGGGCCGCGTCAACGTCCGGGTTCGGTCGGTACCGGTAAAGGTTGCCCGCGACGAGTTTGTAGGTTGGAAAATCGTTGGGTTGCTCCCGGACTTTGGCGCTCCACTCTCGATACCACGCGTCCTCGGTGTCCGTTGACCAGGACACCGCAGCCACCTCCGGGCCTTCCTCATCCTCGTACATCCGGGAGAGGGCGTCGGCCACGTGGTTCAAGGCGCCTTTTCGATGCTCGATCGAAAACTTGTGGCCTTGCAACTCCAACGCCCACCGAGCGAGCCTGCTCGTGGGATTTTTCATCTGACAGAGCCACCGCAGACTGCTGTGGTCTGTCACAACCCTAAACTCGTAGCCTTCGATGTAAGGGCGAAACTTCTGTATCGCCCAGACCACCGCGAGGCACTCCCTCTCCGTAACGCTATAGTTTCGCTCTGCCGGGGTTAACACCCGGCTCGCGAACTCTTGGGTCTCTACTTCCTCATCACCCGCTCTTGGGTCTCTACTTCCTGTAGCAGCACCGCGCCAAGGCCTACATCGCTCGAATCGGTCTGCACGATGAAAAGGCCGTCAGGATCAGGGCGATGTAGGACCGGAGCGGTCATAATCATCGCCTTCAACAACTCGAAGGCGCGTTGCTGCTCGTCGAGCCACTCGTACTTCTGGTTCTTCTTCGTCAGACTCGTGAGCGGCTCGGCGATCGTGGCATAGTTCGGGATGAACTTCCTATACCACGATGAAGTACCCAGGAATCGGCGCAGCTGCCTCAGATTCCGCGGCTGCGGAAAATTCTTGATTGGCTCGATCTTGGCCGGGTTCGGCCTCGTGCCGTCCCGGTTAACCAAGAAGCCCAAATATGCTACCTCTTGCTTGCAGAAAACACATTTTTCTGCGTTGAGGGTTAGTCCAGCGGCGACGAGCCTTTCCAACACCCTTTTCAAGCACTTCTTATGCTCCTCGAACGTTTCTGCGACTACGATGATGTCGTCGAGGTAGGCGTAGACGTAAGGCTCCAGCTCGGGTCCGAGCACTTGGTCAATGAGCCGCTGGAAGGTGGCCGGCGCGTTCGTCAGTCCGTACGGCATCCGCCGGAACTGGAACAGGCCCAGCCCCGGCACCGTGAAAGCGGTGATGGGCCGCGCCTCCTCCGCTAACGGTATCTGATGATACGCGCTCTTGAGGTCAAGCGTGGAGATGAACTTCGCCTTCCTCAATTTCCGCAGAATATCCTGCATATTCGGCAGAGGATAGGCGTCGGGTTCGGTGACTGCATTCACCTTCCGCAGATCGTTGCAGAACCGTCGTGCAGTCACTCTTCGGCGCCATCACGACGGGGCTCGACCACCCGCTCTTGGAGGGCTCGATGATGCCTTGGTTCAGCATTTCGCAAACCTGGCGATGCATCTCCTCCTGCACCTTATCCGACACTGGATAATGGCGCTGCTTGATTGGTCGAGCGTTTCCTACATGAATCTCATGCTCCACGCCTCTGACGCAACCTAATCCTGGCGGGAGCTTGCCTAGGACCTCGTCCACCATGGCCTTCAGCTCCTCTCGCTGAAGGTCTGTAGCGTCCTCGAGCCCAATTGCCGCTACCGAGCTAGGATCGGGGTCAAGCTGGCTACTTCCAGCTCGACGTAGGCTTCCGTCTCCTTACAGAATAGCCTATCCGTATCCGGGTCTAGTACGGCCCTGAACGCTCGTACAAAGTTGACTCCTAAGTAGCAGTCGGCATCTAAATTCGGCATTATGGCGACTCGGATATCGCGAGTGAGGCCAGCCACAGTGATGGGCAGCATCACGTGGCCTAGCAAGGGGCTGCGGCTTCCATCCGCTAGCCTTACCCCTTTCTTCTCGGACGCTACAAACTCCCGGTCCAGCGCTGTAGCTAGTTGGAGTCCGACGGAGCCCATCACCGTCGTGGATGCTCCCGGGTCCAACAAAGCGCGGAGATTAAACTCGCCGACCTCAATTCGCAGCCACCACCTTGTTTCTGCGTCGGTCGGTTGCTTCGCCGAGGCCTCTCCTCGGTTCGCAACTGGCGAGGGTACCGCGGACTCTTTCGCGGCAGGGCGGCTATCGCACGCGGCCAAAACATCTTCGGTTTTGGGGACCTCGTCGGGGAGGGGGGCGGTAGTGATCCCCTCTACGCGCTCCCTTTCCGTTTCCCGCACAATTAGGGCAGTAGCGCGCTCGACAAGGCCGCATGAGTAGCAACTCAGCGGCGGCCTTGGTCCTTTCGGAGGGTTACCCTCGGGGCTGGCGGAGGGCGCGGAGCCGTTCGGTGGGCTCGTCGCCTTCGCCCCCTGCCTCGGTTCTGGGGGCCTCCTTGCCCCGCCACGCCCAGATGGCTGGTTACCGCGCCCTCTGCGCGGCCCAGGGGCGTATTTCGCCCGGAGCGCTTCCTCCGGAGCCTCGCCGGTCGGAGAGACGCTCGCTTAGCACTCGCCGAAGCATTTCCTCCAAGCCCTCCAGCTTGGCGTCCTTCTCGACCACCGCAGCAGCCACTTTGCCTTCCTTGGCATCGCCTTTCGGCTTTCGTGGCGCGTCGGTGTTTGCCGGCGGTTTATACGCCATTTCCGGCAGTAGCGCCGCTGCTGGCGGTGGTGGAGGTCGGAACGTCTTGGAATTCTCCAACGTTTGCTCCGCGTCCACTGCCAACTCCAGTAGCTCCTCTACTGTGCTGAAGTCTGACCTACGGACCATCGCTTGCAGCTGGGGCCGTAGGTTTCGGTGCAGCTGATCCAGCTGTTGCTCCGAGCTGGGGGCGGCGATATCTTCCTCACTATCGCAATGAGGCACGTGATATAATCTCTCACGGCCTCGTCCGCCCCTTGGGTGCGGTTGTTCGCCTCTGCTATCAACCGCTGCTGGTACCTCTTCGTCGTCCCGTACCAGCGTTTCGCTGCAGTCACGAAATCTTGCCACGTGGCCCATTTCTCTTTCTCATTACGGTACCACGTGGCCGCCGTGTCAGTGAACAGCTCTGACAACGACGACAACAGCTCTTCTGCGGAGGGAGATGCCAGGACTCGACAGTCCGCCGGCCTCGCTAGGAATACATCGATACTCTGGCTCTTCGCCCCAGAGAATCGAATTTGCCATTTCCTCACGATTTGGCCTATGTCTCGCGAGTGGAACATACTCGACCTCGAGAAGTTCCCTGTCGCGCCTGGCGCGCCATATGTCGGCCAGCTCGAGCCTCTCTCCGAACTTCGGCGGTCACCCCCCACCCAGGCTGCGTTTACTCCTTGTAAACCAGCCTGACCATCACGCCGAGCTGGCGGTGGTGTCGATTGCGGACCGATCCACGTATCGTTGCCGGTGACGGTGTACGTGTCTTCAAACTGCACATTGTGACCTTGCCTAGGTTCCGCTATATGCGTGCTGGAAGCGGCGTGTCGCTGTTGGTTTAAAACCAACTCCTCCAGCGACCTTACTTTCGCTATTAATTCCGCTAATAGCGAGCCGACTTCCCGAGGGATATAAAACTCGGAGCCGTCCTTTGCCAGGAGGCGAAGCATCTCTCCTGGCTGCGCTTGTTGGTCGTCGCCGCGAGTTTCTTCTTCTTCGCTGTCCTGCTGCTGTAGAGGTAGCTGTGTGCGTTGCTCCTTTTGTTGTTGCGTAGTGTCCCGGTTACTGACTGTGGCGTTTGGGTGTGGTGAGTGCTGGGTGTCGGACACGGCTTCCGCCGTCGTCCTACGCAGTATCTCCAATATCTGCTCGCTTTTGAGCACTACGTCCAGGGGGTGTAAATCCCAACTGGACGCTTCGACGAAGGAGCCGTCGTCTTCTAACAGGATCCTCCGTAAGAGGTTTTCCCTTAGTGCCATCCGCCGGGGGATTACATCCCCCGGCTCTTCCGGCTCCTCGAAGTCTTGAGGCGTGTAGTTACCCAGCACCCACTGGCTTAGCCTGTGCATTCTCAAGAATGTGGAGTCGTGTCGCCTCAATTGCAACTCCGACAGGTGGCTATCGATCTCGCTTGGCGAGATCGACCACACCCAATCCTCCACAGCTTCCTGGATGTTGTACGACATCGTTCGCTGGTTGTGCGTGTGCAAGGGGATTCCTCTTCAATCCCGTAATTTACAGTGCTTTTGCACGGCCAGTGGTATCCTTCACAAGGTACCTACTGGATTACCACTGGCTCAGGAAGTAACGATCTTCCCCAACTGGTGGTTTGGTCTTTACGCTATACCGAGGTTAACTCGCTTTTACTCACTTGCCTGGAGGTTATGTCGCTTTTGGCGTATTGCGCAAGCGTAATAGTCGCCCGCGCAACCGATTCCCGGTCAAAACTGAAATTCGCGATTTTCGGGCGCTGCGCATGCGCGGCACTAAAATCACTATGTGTATCAGTACCGCCGCCGCATGCGCAGACGATTCTGCGGGTAAAAACAAAAATTTGATCTTTCAACCTTTTGCGCATGCGCAAAACCGAAATTAGTGAATATGCCCACCTCCTCGTGGGATGGGCAACCGAATTCGCGATAGTGATTTTTCACTTTTTATTTTCGGATTCTGCGCATGCGCGGGTCCAAAATTACTGCGCGTGCACCTTACGGTATCCCCCGCGCAGGCGTCTTCGCGAATTAAGCCCTAAATCCGAAATTGCAAACGAAATCCCCGATATTTAAATATTGGGTGCGTAATTCGTTAGTTTACTCCCCGGTGTGCACGTGTGGTGACGAACAAAGAGATAAACGCTAGGACTTATATAAAACAATTTTAATAAATTTTATAATATAATACATAATTAATAGATAATTGCTACCTAATCTCTTTGTCGTCCTCGCTAAATACTTCAACAAATGCTCGGCCTTCACAAGCAATGTTCCTCACTAAATACGTGCAGACCGGGTAAATTCCTCCAAGCAAGGTTAGAAACCACCAGTTGGTTACCCTTGCACACACTGTACACTTTGTAATAATTAATTATCACCGCGATAATTAATTATTCGCAACGCGCGTCTCGACCTGTTTCGACGATCAACCAATTACTGTAAAATTCGCCGTTCCCTAATCTAATGTGCTGCAACACCTTAATGGGCGCCAGTTGTAACGGGGTGAATTTAAAAGAGGGTATTAATCCCTCTCTGGGATGCGCCAGGCGATATACGGGCGTCTACTACGCCCAGAGCAGCGCGCCGTTGTAGACGGACCCGTCGGCCGGCCGGAGCGCGTTGGCGCAGGCTCAGAACAAGCGCGCCCGGCTTTCGCTGTAGAAAGCTTAGGCCGGCCTCTACGAGACCCGGCGCTGCGCTCTGCCGCTGCCGCTGACTTCGGCGCACAATTCACCGGCGGCTAGATATGCACTAGCTTTACCTACTCTCGCCGGTGTTCTCGTACAACGTCGCTCAGGTTAACCTGAGCGACTTTCACTTACAATTTCCCCGTTGCCGTTGCTCCTCTAGGAGGTGAAGCCTCCGGCTAGCTGCTGCTGCTGAAAAGGTAGAGGGCGGTATTCGGGGAGATAGGGAACGGTTACTCGCGAAATGACAGACTCGACACGAATAATGAAAAAGTAAAATAAAGAAGGTTTATTGGTCGAAAGGAATCGCGCTAAGGGGCGCGGAGCCCGAACATCTCCTACAAAACGAACGCGCAGGCCGAGACTTACGCGGAGCCGGCCGATCGCACGGCCGGCGTCACCGCGCCGCGAGACGCCACAAAATGGCCGCCGCGCTCTCGCACACGAGGCCGCTTGCCTCTACGCAGGCGGCGTCGGATAGCCGCGCAACACTTCTTACGCGTGGCCGCTCGCACGCAAAACCTACGCGGCAAAAATACAAAAGAAGCGCACACTTACTTTGGCGCTGGCCAGCGCGTCGCTCGAGGTCTGTCCCTCTCTCTCTCTCTCTCTCTCACGCTCCCGCGCTCTCGCCTCCTCGCTGCGAGGCGTCGGGCCTCGTGGCTTCTCGAGCCTCGGCTGCCGCCTCTTTCTCTCTCTCTCCTCTCACTTTCTGGGTGGCGGAGTGGCCCGGCCGGCGAAGGCAGCCGGTGATGCGTCGCTGCGGGGCTGGCGGCGGATCGGAGGCGCAAAGGGCTATTCCGCAGGGCGGGATGCGGCACTGGCGGGGCACTCCGAAGCACGGCACTGGTAAGGCGGGAGAACACGTGCGCACCTGTTGCGCTACAGGACTAGACTGCCCATCAATGGCCGCGGCGTCCCTTCGGAGCGCCACGGCGGCGTCTTCTTCTTCTTCTTGCTCTGCCTCCCGCGCGTCCCGCTTGGCGCGCAGCGAGCCGCTGTACGTGCAAGCGCGCGCGATTCCAAACCTCGCGGCGCGGTACACGCGGCTCTTTCGCCTTTATTGCCTGCACCCGTTAGAATAATTAAAATAATTTTCGCTCACACGGGCGTAAAGTATGTAGGTTCTATAACGTTTTGTAGGAGTATATGAGCTATTGGGCCTCTTGGGCGTTAAGTAGTACGTGATGCCCGCTGGCTAAATAATTTTGAAGTTACAACGTGGGCGTCAAATGTAATTTTACACGCGAGATACAAAAAGTTCTATTATGGCAGTCATGTTAACTTATGGCCCGTACTTGACTACAATAAATTGATTTCAGTACTTTCTTGTATTTAATTTATGTAATATATAAATGTTATAATAAAAACAAAATTTTAATAAATGCATTCATGTTCATATTAAGTATACGTACATTTACACGTCCTACTTAAATTCAATTATTTGATAGTAAATAGTATCCTTACGTAACAGCACCTGATAATAAGTTTTTTCACAAAACACTCTTATGCATCCATTTGCTCTTGTTTTTTTTTGCCAAATTATTATTACATCGTTCTTCTTCATTATCCACGGATTCCATAATACTGACATTCAATGATCATATATATACACACTACGGGGTACCCCCTGCTTGCTCCGCTCGCCAACCCCCATTCATAAATTGGCAAACTATTTATTTATTAGTTTTTATTCTAAGATTAAAAGAAATAATTTAAACTAGAGTATTACATAACCAATTTTCAACAAAATTTAAGCTTTTTTTGAACTTTTGACGGTCATCCGTTATTTGAAATTTCGAAAGTCTTATAGTAAGATTCTGATTAGCGTCCTCGAAAACCCTCGTATACAAATTTTAAGCAAAATCTAAGCTTCCTTCGAACTTTTGACAGCCATTTTGAATTTCGGAAGTCTGATAGCAAGATCGTGATCAGCGACATCGAAAGACCCTGCATACCAATTTTCAGCATAATCTAAACTTTTTCCGAACTTTCAAACGCCATATTGGATCTACCATTTCGAATTTTGAAAGTCTAATAGTAACATCGTGATCACTGTCGTGAAAACCTTAGTATACAAATTTTAAGCAAAATTTAAGCTTCCTTCGAACTTGATACCACCATTTTGAATTTCGAAAGTCTGATAGCAAGAACGCGAACAGCGACCTCGAAAATCCATGAGTTAAAATTTTGAGCTAAATCTAGGTGTTCCGGAATAAACCGAGAAAGTGACGTCGCGATACTGTGTCTACTCACATGTAGCTAAGGCACCTTACACATTTACTGCTGTATACGCACACATCAGACGCCCCACACGTAAACACGAAAACACCCGGGTTGAGAGATGTGAACGAGCCAGTATTCGAGCGAGCCTCGGTGTCGACGCCCGTACAGCCGCACATTAAATAAGACCACCTACTATTGTTACTCTTTACTTGATTCTACACGGTACAACATTTGTAAAAAGAAAGTGAAAACTAAGTGAATAAAGAAAATCTGAATATCACTGCAAATTTGGTGTTCAATTATTTTATCGTCCTGGCCTCCTCAATTTACGACACAACAACTGGTCCTTCGAGCCGAATTCTCCTGTCAATTCTCTAAAGCAGCGTAAATTACCCGATCTAAAATTCTTATCGGAAAGGGTTTTCTCATGTGCATCCACCAAGTGCAATTGAAGTGTAACGAGGAAGTTCTCGCCACCTGCATCACTCGACGCAGAAAAATTCAAGAAAAATAACTGTGAACATTTGACAATTTTTGTAATAAGTGTAGCAGAGTAACGACTCAATAAGTTGCGATCATTAAATTTAAAACTGTCAGTCGGCCTTGAAGAAATTCTCGACAAACGCTACCGTGACTTGTGACCTGTGAAACAGTGTGTGGTGTATGTGTGCTTACTATCGATCCGAGGATTGTTTACATCGACGCCTCTTACTCGCTCTCTCTCTAGACTCTCTCCCTCGCCGACGGGCTCGCTCGGCGTGTGCGACTCGGCTGCTCACACGAGCATCGGGCGGCTTCGGCCGTATGTATCTCGCCTAGAGTCGCATATTACGTATCAACACGACTTAACGAAAGCGACCTTCACGTAGTTATCATCACTCAACGATTAATCAGTGTAACTACTGTGACGCTGCCAATTTTCCACCCCACCTTGACAACGTTATTACTCGCCCTGAGGGCTCTACAGTCACGACTGAGGGTCGCGCCCCTCTCACCTTGCCACAAACGGCTTTAATTTCGCGGACGGCAACGCGTGAACGCGGTCAAATTTATTTTAGGGGCGCCAGCCACGGCGGTGACGCGTTCCCTCTCTCTATCACTTTGCCTGGCGGTGCACTCTTCCTCTCTCCCTTGGGCGTGGGCGGTGTTGCGACGGCGTGGTAAGGCCGATACCCTCGGCGACACCAGGAAAATTACGCAAAATGGCTACTTCGGACACACGACAACACTCAAGGAAATAAAACAAAATTATCCACGTGAAATTAAATGTGAACCAGTCCTTTATTTGGGTAACTAATTCCTTTCAGCAGCGGATAAATTTCTACTTGACACAAAAGAACCGAACACAATTCGCGACACGGTACAAAATGGCCGCGCTGGCCTTGCACGCCGGTGGTTTCGCGCACACGCGAGAGAGACACGGTTCTTCTCCCCGCTGATAGGTTACGCCGGCACTGTATAACGTAATATCGTATAATTGAGGGTCGGGGGCAGGAAAATAGTTTGCCTCCCGACGATAGCAACAAAAGTCTTACCGTGTAGGTACGGTGGTCGTAGTAATCCTCTCTCTCTCTCTCTCTCTCTCTCTCTCTCTCTCTCTCTCTCTCTCTCTCTCTCTCTCTCGAAGCCGCTTCTCCTCTCGCACGACCACAATCTACTCCTCTCTCCCAACAACTACTACACTTCCCAAACTCCGACTACTTGAAAACTGAAACTCTCCGAACAAAAAAAACTACTCGAAAGAACTCTCGCACTGACTACTGTGCTGCGGTGTGCTCTAGGCAACGATCCGAGACTGAGTGAAGAAGAAGGAAGCGGTGCCTGCTCGCTTCCGCCTTCTTCCCCAGTGGCGTCTCTCCTTTTCTCTCTCACTCTCATTCAACATAGATAGGTCGGTGGGCAGGTTGGCAGCAGGTATCGGCGCGCGTCGCGATTTTCTTTGTTCTTTTTTGGTGTAACTTCTCCATTTAACCCAATTAGGGCTCGAATTACTTGAACGGGGGCTGTGATTGGCTCTGCGCTACGGCAAACGATTGCCGGGTCGGTTACTGCTGCCACCTGTTGCGCGCGGATTTTAAATCGGCATCCTGACTTAATTTTCTCCGCTTAGTGGCGGCGCACCTTTAGACGGCAGCGCGCCTCCACGCTTTGATGCTGCAGGCGTGCTCCTATCGGCCTTTCTCTCTCTCTCTCCCTCCTCCGTGTGCGCCACTGCGCAGTATCGCTTTGCCCCCTATACACGTGGTCGTGGGCAGCTCGCAGGCTACCGAGCCGGATTCGCTCTTTCTCTCTCTCTCTCTCTCCCGCCTCGCGGCTCTCGCTCGCTCTCTCCCCTATGCATGTATGTGCCGCTGGGCGGCTATCGTTCGAGCACACCTGTGCGCCGCTGCGCACTCTCTCTCTCTCCCTCTCTCTCTCTGCAGTGCGGAGACTGCCCGGGCGCTTCTCCCTCTCACACAGTCTGCGCGGCATCGGTGCATCGTCGCATGCTCTGTCTCCCTCGGTTTCGCGTGGCTGCCGGCCTCGTGGCCGTCGAGCAGCCTTCACGAGCTTCCGCGGCTCGTGCGTGTTAGTGCCGGTGCAGTGGTGTGTGTGTCGTGCAGTGGGTGGTGCGTGGGTGTGCGTAGGTGGCCGGCATCGCTCCTCGGCGGCTGCTGTGTCCCGTCATGGCGGCCGAGCGCACGTGAGCACGCTCGCATTCGGCGCACAGTGCTAATTCCCGTGTGCGCCATTTGTGACCGCGCGAACATGTGGCTCGGCGTTCCTCACGCAGCATCTCGCCCCGTCTTTCTCTCTTCATTGCTGTTCTTCGCCGTCGGTGCTAACTCCAGGGCGCTGCGAGAATCTGGATGCTGCTGTCGTCTGCTCGCCTCGTGAGTGTGCTTGTGTACCACGTCAGATGAGAAAAAACCCGAGATTAGCTATGTGTACAACCGTGTACACATAGCTCGGTTCGAGGTATTGCGCGATGCCCTTCGCCGCCTGTCGCGTTTAGTCCCTTAATTGTTTTCGATTCTATTTCCGTGGTGCAAAAAACGCACATCGTTACACCCCCTCCCTAAACCGGAAACACTTCGTGTTATCGCCGGTTTACTAACCATACTAACTCGGTGGCGGATGGGCGGTTACCTCCCCCCCGACACCTCACTATGCGCACACATAATAACCTTAACCTAATCTGGCTTAGCCATTCTACATGTACATCCGCAGTTTGGTCGAGTCGACTCACCCACCCACCATACCTGAAAATAATAGAGAAATCATTATTGGTTGCGCTGCGCTGTATGGTCACTTCCTCAACTGGAACCTGCAAGAATTTCAGTCACACGTCGTCATACAGGTTCTTCAGATGGGATACTTACTACCTGTCACGAGGCGTGATGCTTAAGGGCGGTTTACGGTCGCATCCACTGGCGGTGGCGTCTCCCTCTTTCTCTCTCTCTCGGTGGCTCCCTTCAGGTCCTCTCTGTCGGTGGCGGGGCGGCTCTACGCCCTCTCTCTCGTCGGTGGTGGCGGTTGCGCGGCTCAATGCTACCGGGCTGGCGGGGACCGTTCGTCTCAGGCGGTGTCCGGCGGCTCCCCGAGGGCCGTTGCAAGGACTCTGTGCCTCAATCCTGGCTCCAGGTCGCGGGTGTCCCGCAGTAGCTGCGCTAAGCAGCGCAGCGGCTCTGGGGTTTCCCCTGCGGATACTGACGGCCCTGGTGGTGCCTCTCGGGAGGGCTCGCGCCGGCGGGCGTGCTCCTCTCTCTCTCTCTCTCTCTCTCTCTCTCTCTCGGTCGGCTGCGCCCCTGCTGAGTTTCTCCTCTGCCTCTCTCTCGTCCAGCCAGGTTGCCACGCCCTTCCCACTCTTGATGTCGAGCCCGGTGCCGGTCTCCGCACCGGGGGCACTGACCAATTTCCTCCCCCCGGTGGCCGCAGTTCATACAGAACCCGCGGCGTAGGGGGCGGGGGCATTGGCGACGACTGTGGCCCTGCTGCCAACAGTTGAAGCAGTGCCCCGGGGGCGGATCCCGGGCGGGGTCGGTGGCGATGGGCCGCAGGTCCCCGAAAATGACCCCTGTCAGCTTCACCGGCAGGGGCGCTCTCGGTGGCGGTGCTGAGGTCGGTATTCGCGTCGGTACTTCGCGACGTAGAGGCGATGGCGGCGGTGGTCGGCGCGCTGCTCCGGCGCGATGACGCCGTGGGCCTTCCTGCGGGGGATGAGGATCGCGACGGGCGCCTCCGGAGGTACTGCCGCTCGTAATCGTCGAGTTGCAGCTGCCTCCGGGGGTTATACGCCCGGCGCTTGGATCCAGTTTCGTGGCGTAGCCTGATCTCCCCCCACATGGGTATGGGGGTGGGGGCCGGGGTAATCAGGGCGGGGGGAGGCCGTTCCGGTGGGGGCGACGACTCCTCCAACTGCGCCAAAGACTCCGCCAGCTCCACCTCCGCAGTCCAGCTGGCCTGTGCCTCCTCACTCCGTGCGGGGGCGGCTGCTCCTCCCTCCCCTCCTGCGGCCACCTCCAAGGTGGCCACCTCCACCGGGGCGGGGGCTCGCGGACGTCGCAGGATGGTGCGGAGAGACTTTTAAGGCCGTCCTGCCTCCGGCTTGTCCTCCGCGTCGGTGGCTTCCTCCCTCATTCTCTCTTGGTCGTCGAGAGCTCCTCCTCCCTTCTCCTCCTGCCTCTCTCTCTCTCCGGTGGCTTCCTTCCTCACTCCTCCGTCCTTTTCCTCGAGGGTTTCTCCTCCCTCCTTCTTCTCTCCCTCTCTCTCCGCGGTGGCTTCCTCCCTCATTCCTCCCTCCTTTTTCTCGAGGATTCCTCTCCCTCCTTCGTCTCTCCCTCTCTGTCCGCGGGGGCACCCTCCCTCATTCCTCCCTCCTTTTCCTCGATGATTCCTCCTCCCTCCTTCTGCTCTCCCTTTCTCTCCGCAGTGGCTCCTCCGGCCTCTCCCTGCCTGTCGGTGGCCCTTTCTCTCTCCCTCGCCTCCCTCTCGTCCAGCCAGGCTCCCAGCTGGTCCATCCACTGCTCCAGGACCGCCCGGGATCTGGCCGTGCTGGGCTCGCCCAGCATGGCTCGGAGCTGGCTAAGGGTTTCGGGCGTCGGGATCACCTGATCCCGGCCCGGCTGGAACTCGGGATAGGGCGAGTGGGCGGTGGCTGAGCCTGATCGGCGCTGATGTTGGCGGTGAGACATTTGAATCTAGTTCCCCAACATAAGGTATTACAGGGATAATAGGAATTAGGACTTCACACGTCATTCGTTCATACACACAAGGCAACCAACACTCCGGGGTGGGGTGAGAGCGAAGGGAGTGCGACCCGAGGGCGTACCTTCGGTCACTCTCCCGCTGGCGTGGTTTGACCCTACTTTACTCTACTACGCGTCGCGGGGGTAGATAACGTTTTAATTCACCTACGTGTACCTTCGCGTTTTTTCGACTACCCTCCATCTCTAACAGGTATACGGTGGGAGATAACTTCGCGGTTATCTCGTACGGACCCTTGTATTTCGGCGCGAGCTTCACGGAATACCCTTGGGCGGCATTTGATAACGAATGGACGCGGCGCATGACCCTATCTCCTACGGCGTACTCTATTACTCGTTTCCTGCGGTTGTAGTATTTACTCTGTTTGGCGTTACTCTCGTCGAGGTATTTCGCCACTAAATCATGCAGCCCATCGAGACGGTTGACGCGATCTTTCCATATGGTTCCGGGTCCAACCTTACTATGGGTTCCTTCTTCTCCACTTCTCGACGCAGGCTCTTCACGGGGCGGGGGTGACGGCCGTAATTCAGAAAGGCCGTGGACGTCTTCAAGCTGGCTTGTTGGGCAGTGTTGATCGCGTGGCGAAATTCGTGTAGGTGAGCATCCCAGTTCCGCTGGTTCCCTTTGACGAAGGTCGCGATCATGGTTTTTAACGTCCGGTTGCTTCTCTCCACCGGGTTGGCCTGGGGGTGATATGGAGGCGTGGTGATGTGGCATATACCATACTCCTCCAGGGTCTGCTGCAACACCCGATTTACGAATTCCGTACCGTTATCTGTCAACAAGTATTCCGGTGTCTCCCATCTAAACAATATGAGTTCCTCCAAGACGCGGGCGACTGCTTTACCATCAGCTTTTCTCAGTGGCTTCAACTCTAGCCAACGGGTGAACAAATCCTGTAGCACTAGTACGTACCGATATTGCCCTTTGCTGCGTGGCAATTCTATCATGTCGGCGGCTACTACGCACCACGGGCGTTCTACGACTCTCCTCTCCATTAGTCCTTGGGGTCCTTGCTGCGTACTCTTGAACCGTTGGCAGCTCTCACACGTGCGCACATAGTCATATACATCCCGGTAGACTCCCGGCCAAAAATACTCCTTGGCCACACGGTGATAGGTTTTCTCGACTCCGAGGTGTCCGGCGGAGGTGACGCAGTGGCTATCGTGAAGCACTCTCTCTCGCTGTTCTAGCGGCACCACAAGACGCCACCCTTCTTCTCCGTCGGTTACGGGGTCCAGTAGCAGATCTCTTTTGTATTTGTAGAGCAGCTCATCTTCTACCTTCCATCCATCATATTTCATTGGGCAGTGGGCGACCTCCTGTCTCTTCTGGATGTACCACTGGTCAATGATCACTCCCATCTCTGCTACTTCCATGTCATCTTCCTCGAACATTCGCGAAAGCGCGTCTGGGACCTTGTGCATCGCGCCTTTCTGATGCACTATGTTAAGGTCCCAGTGTTGCAGTTCCAGGGCCCACCTCGCTAGTCTCCCTGTCGGTTCCTTTATGGTCCTCAACCATTTGAGGGCACTGTGGTCGGTGACGGCGGTGAACACATCTCCTTCGAGGTAGGGGCGGAGCTTCTTCAAAGGCCAAACTAGCGCTAAGCATTCTCGCTCGGTGGTCGTGTAATTCCTCTCCGCTGGCGTTAAGGCTCGGGAAATATACAAGATCGGATGTTCACCATCTTCATATTCTTGCACCAGCACGGCACCTAGGGCGGAACCACTGGCGTCGCATTGCATGATGAACGGCTTGCTGAAGTCGGGGCGTGCGAGTACGGGGGCGGTAGTAAGGGCTCGTTTCAGCTCGTCAAACGCCTCCCTCCGGTTCTCCTCCCATATCCACCTCTGTGATTTCCGCAGTAACTTCAGCAATGGCACCTTTAGATCTGCGTGCAATTCTTGATGAACTTCTCATACCAGTTTACGATACCCAGGAAACCTCTCAACTGGCGTAAATTCGTGGGCGTAGGGTAATTGAGGAGGGCTACGACGCGGTCCGGGTCTGGGCGCAGTCCTTCGTGGTCGAGTAGAAACCCCAGATAGATCACTCTGGAGCAGCAAAACTGGCACTTGTCGGTATTTATCTTCAGACGGGCGTCTACCAATTTTTTCAACACGATCTCGACCCACTTCAGGTGCTCCTCAAACGTCTCTGTGGCCACGATGATGTCGTTGAGGTAGCCAAAAACATATGGCTCCAACTCTGGGCCAAGAAGGGCGTCGATTAGGCGTTGAAAGGTCATGGGGGGATTCGTGAGTCCAAAAGGCATCCTTTTGAACTGCCACAGCCCCGAACCTGGCACTGCGAAGGCGGTGTATTTCTTACTATCCGGGGCCATTGGTACTTGGTGGTAGGCGGCTTTCAAATCAATCTTGGATAAGTACTTCGCACCCCGTAGCTTGTCCAAGATCGAATCCATGTTTGGCAACGGATATGCGTCCTTCTTTGTCACTTTATTCAGCGGGCGGTCGTCGATGCACGGTCGGTACCCCCGTCTCTCTTTCGCAAAATCACTGGTGCGCCGCTATAATCGCTCGCGGAGCGCTTGATGAGTCCCTCGGCGTCCATCTTCCTCACCTCTTACTGGGCGATTCCTAGTATCTTCGGCGACATCCGTCGTGGCTTCTCCTTGATGGGCGTGGGATCGGTGACGCGAATGTGGTGCTCCGTCAGATCCGTCAGCCCTGGCGCGAATTGAGCGGAGCTCAATATCTTCTCTACCAGCTTTTCCACGGTGGTTCTTTCTTCCTCCTTTAACTCCGAGATCCCGGCACACTCGGCGTACACGACTGGATTTCGCTCGTTCCCCCTCTGTGCGAAATTCGTCCGCTCTCCCTCTCTGGCTCTCCACACTCCTCTGGCGGGCCGCATCTCGACGTCAAATTTCTCGAAGAAATCCATGCCTAGGATTATGTCGTGCTCTATCCCCCGGATAGCTTTGAGCGACAACATTTGCTGATAATCGCCTACTTCAAAACTCACTTGCAACTCTCCCACGATGCGGTTGACGTTCCCCGTGACACTCGTCACGGCGGTGGCGGACTGTCGCAGGCGGTTGGTGTAACGATCGATTACTATCGATCGAATCTACCAGCGCTCGGTACGGCTCGCCACCTAGGATAATTTCAATGAACGGGCGGTTCCTGCTGCTCATTTCGGCCACCTGGCCGTCTGTTCCGACCTCCACGGGTACGGGGGGCGGTGTCCTCCCTCCTCACCTCCTCCTCCTTCGCTCCGGGAGCTCTATCTCACATTCCATCCCGGCGAGCATCTTCTCCACTTCCTCTAATACCTTATTGATGTCTTCTACTCCTTCCGCAGCTGCCGATACCCCCGCCTGACTCTGAGATCCCTCTAACTTTGGCGGCGGGTCTCTGTTTTTCAAAGGTTCGCTGCATCTCTCCGTTGGCTCGGAGTTCTCACCGGTCGCAGTCACTTCCTTCGATCAGTGGCGACGCGCACGGTGAGGGCACAACAGCGATTGCTCTTCCCTCTGCTTGCAAGTACCTCGGTTTACTTGCTTCCTCTCTCTGCCTCTCTTCTACGCTCTTCCTCTCTTCGCTTCTTCTCTCTTCTTCAGCTAATCTTATCTCCTCCGCTATTCTCTCTTCTTCTCGCTGCCTCTCTGCTTCGGCTCTCCCCCTCTTCGCTTCTTGCACCGCCTCCTCCTCTCGTCTTCGTACCTCTATTGTCCCCGGGAGAATGGGGGGAGAGCCAGGGGACTGGTCTGTCTCCCCACCTGTCCGTTTCCCCACTGGGCCCGACGGTGGACACAACCGGGGCAGTTTGCGAATGTCACCCCTGGCTGGCTGCAGACTTGGCACACTACGCTCACAGGCGGTCGTGGCGGTCTCAATGGGCAGCCGGGTGCTATGTGGCCCACTTGATGGCAGGCATAGCACTCTCGTCGCGGGCATTTATTTGCTCGGTGGCCTGCCTCCTCGCAAATATAACATGCTCCGACAAACCGGCCGTTGTCATCGCTTCTCCGCCGGCCACCATCTGCCGGGGGCCCATAATTCCTGCCGCTGTCGGATCTTCCTCCCCCTCGGCGTTGTTCCTCTCCAACGCTCCCGTAGCTCGCTGCATTGCTAGCGGGCGGTGGGTTTGTGCTCGGTGGGGGTGCTGCGGTCGGTGGTGAGTGCGGCGCGGTTGTCTGTTGCCCGGCTGGGCGCTTTGCGCCCACCGCGGCGACTTCTTGTTGGGCCTTCCCTTCCTTCTTCTGCTTGTCCCTTTTCCTTCTCTCCTTGTGCCGGTGGGTTGCGGCTTCTCCCTCACTGGCGCTGGTGTTGTCGTCCACTCTGACCGAGGCTACGACTTTAGCTGCGCGACTGCTCTTGATAAATGCCGCCCCTTGCAACTTCATTTTCTCCTTAGGTTTCGGCGGCGTGTATTTCCATCTGCCGCTCCAACTTGACCCCGTACTCCTTAATCATCTGGAGCGAGGTTACCTTTTTATCGAAAAGCGCAGCTCGATACTCCGGCAATATGTTTTTATACGCTATCTTCACCAGTTTTCTCTCTGGCGGTGGACGTTTAAAGTGGCCAACGATGTATCGGAAACACGACAGGAAATTCATGATATTCTCATTTTTGGCCTGCGTCCTGGCGTGTAACTCCTCCTCAATGTCGGTCTTGTCCAACGCTCCGATGAACTACAATCTAAATTCCTTCTTGAACCCGCTCCACGTGCTAATGTCGTCTTGCGTCGTGACATACCGAGCGCATTGACTCTTCGATAAGATACTCGGGAGCGCTCACAATAAGTCGCTATCGGCCATACTCGACTTTTTTCGCTACGCTGACAGCATAGAGAGAAATTCCTCAGGCCCGTCCCTATCTTCTCCCGAGAACTGGATCCTCCACGCCTGCACCTCCCTCCGGCACTTCGAGTCTCGACTGGCGTTTCGCCGTCGGCGCCTGGGCCGTCGCCTCTCCTCCTCGCTCTTGCTGCTACTGCTTCCTGACGAGCTACTATCATCGCTGCTCTCCGACGACGAGCTGTCCTCCTAGGGGTTCCGTCTTCGGCGGTGGCGTTTCGAGTCCTCCTTCCTTCTCTGCTGTTTCACTCTCCGACTGCCCTCTCGTCCTCGCCCTGTGGGTTCTTCTCGTTCCTGGGTTTCCTTTGGCATCTGTCGTCTCCGCTCTCCTACGTCTTCCTCATCTCGTCTGTATTGGCCGCGGCGCCGGTCGTTCCTTGCGGGTGCCCGTTCGCGGTGCTCCTTTCTTCCCTCCTCACTGCTATCACTCTCACTCCTACTTATTTCGGCGCGTCCTTCTCTACGTTGCTCGATCGGAGGGTGTCTCTTTTCGTGGTTCACCTCCCTATCGGGTGCTTCGTAATCACTTCCTCTGGCAGAGCGGGGCGGGTTGTGGCCCGGCTGGCTGGCCATGTCGAATCCGGCTTGTATCTGTCGCCTAGGCGGCGTAATATTTTCCCGCCGGGGCGTCGCACGTGGCTTGGATCCGGCTCCCGGTGGTGCTGCGTCTCCCCTCCTCACTCGGCGTCTTGCTTGGGCCTTCTTCATTGCCAGTGGTGCCGCGACTTGCGTCAACTTCGCGCTCGTATACGAGTCTACCTCGGTGTCGTCGCTCGTCATCCCTTCGCCGTTGTTCCGCCCGTCTGCATACAGGCTTGCGTTAATCGAGGCGGACGGTCGCGTCGGGGATGCTGCTGGCTGTGGCGTTGTCCTTTGCAGTGTTGCCAGCGTGGCGGTTGAGGTTGCCGGTTGACGAGGCTGCGACGTTCGTTACGTCAAAGAAACTCCATGTCCGGGGCTGATTCTGGTGGCCAGGTCTCTCTGTGGTGTCCGGATCGTTCTCAGATACTGTACCCCCAACGTGTTCATCTGCCAGCTTCGTGCCTTTCCGGTCCAGTAATTTCTCAGCTCTGGGGCGACATCGAGGTATTGAGGTAGGCCTGACACGGTTCGGTGCTCCTCCTGGCTCGACAGAGTCGCGACAGACATCGGTAGATTCGTTACGGTGGTCGTTTCGCTGGCCGTGGCAGAACTCGTCACGGGCAAGGCGGCTGAGGTGTAACTGACGGTAGGCGTTCCTCACGTCGTCAGTCCAGAGGTCGATGTCACCGGTTCAACTGCTCCTACTATCTCCTGGATCTGCATCTCCGTTAAGCGTGAGCGTAGTCTTTCATCATCGCCGGTGGTGGTACTCTCCCCCGCTCCCTTTTGGTTTGATTTTGGCTTCCCCTCTCGTTTAGTTTTCGGCTGCACTACCAGCTCCTCCTCACTTGTTGACTCCCGGCCGTAGGGTGCTCCTTCCTGTTCATCCTCCTCGTACCATGGGACGTCCTTCAGCGGGAGGCCGGCTTCCCTCAGATTTGCTCGTAGCAATCGGTCTTGGCGTTCGCCGATGTCACCTCGAGTGCTCAGCTGCTTGTCCTTCAATGTTGCTTTCAGTTGCTGGGGTGACAGGCGTATAACTTCCAAATTTATGGCCCTCACCTCCCGGATCTTCAGAAACTTCTTCATGGTGATTTGATGATTAGCAATGTCCATGTTGGTCCTCTTCATCCCCTCTCAGCGGTTGAGTTCGCTCGCGCCGATGATTCGCACTACAATAATTTCGCACAACGCGGAGATGGACGTTGGTGTTTAAAAACCCAAGGTACACGCGGGCAGCCTCAAAAGCGCCTCGAATATCGCTCGAAGGGTCCGCGAGCGGAGTGAGTATCACAATTAAATTTCACTCCTACTTCCTCCTCGGTGGCGCGATTTCGAAAAAAAAAAACACAGCTCTAATTAGGAGGTGAATGAAAAAAAAATAACTAAACTTTCCGGGTTATTCCACGCAACACGCCAGCGTGAGGGCCCTTCGGGTATATCTCCACGCGGTCGGTCATGTCTCACTGGCGGTGGGAGATTTTATTTTATTCTTGGTGGGATATATAATAGTTTATAACTTTTTTAATATATGTAAAAATAAATTAAATCTGGAGAATACCTTCCTTTTTCCACCTAAAATGGTCAAAAACCGCGGTCACTCCGAAACGGTGGTGCGACAAGAAAGTTATTTGAACTTTTGTTGTAATTTGGCAAATTTTCTGGGCGGACGAGGGCGGTGGCAGTGAGACACGCCGTCCTTTGCAGAGAAATATCGAAATTTCGCAAAAAGAAGTCACTTTCAGGGCGGTCGAATCGCAACCTGACTATCGCCTGAGTTGAAGAGCCGCTGTTCAAAATGGCCGCTGGCGGTAGCGCACTGTTCACGGCGTGCACTCGGACTCGCTCTCCCCCTCTCTCTCTCGTCCACACACACACAATTGAACTAAATAAATATAAATGCAAAAGATAAATAATACTAGTATGTGTTGGTGCGAGTCGGCTCGACTCACAATTTATTCTCTCTCTCGCGTGTCTCGGCTTGTCGATTCGCGTAATTTTCCCTACTGTAGGTGTGTTGCTGGCGCCATTTGTGACGCTGCCAATTTTCCACCCCACCTTGACAACGTTATTACTCGCCCTGAGGGCTCTACAGTCACGACTGAGTGTCGCGCCTCTCTCACCTTGCCATAAACGGCTTTAATTTCGCGGACGGCAACGCGTGGACGCGGTAAAATTTATTTTAGGGGCGCCAGACCACGGAGGTGACGCGTTCCCTGTCTCTATCACTTTGCCTGGCGGTGGACTCTTCCTCTCTCCCTTGGGCGTGGGCGGTGTTGCGACGGCCTGGTACGGCCGATACCCTCGGCGACTCCAGGAAAATTACGCAAAATGGCTACTTCGGACACACGACACACTCATGGAAATAAAACAAAATTATCCACGTGAAATTAAATGTGAACCAGTCCTTTATTTGGGTAACTAATTCCTCTCGGCGGCGGATAAATTTCTACTCGACACAAAAGAACCGAACACAATTCGCGACACGGTACAAAATGGCCGCGCTGGCCTTGCACGCCGGTGGTTTCGCGCACACGCGAGAGAGACACGGTTCTTCTCCACGCTGGGAGGTAACGCCGGCACTGTATAACGTAATATCGTATAATTGAGGGTCGGGGGCAGGAAAGTAGTTTGCCTCCCGATGATTGCAACAAAAGTTTTACCGTGTAGGTACGGTGGTCGTAGTAATCTCTCTCTCTCTCTCTCTCTCTCTCTCTCTCTCTCTCTCTCTCTCTCTCTCTCTCTCTCTCTCTCTCTCTCTCTCGAAGCCGCTTCTCCTCTCGCACGACCACAATCTACTCCTCTTTCCCAACAACTACTACACTTCCACTCCCAAAACTCCGACTACTTGACAACTGAAACTCTCCGAACAAAAAAAACTACTCGAAAGAACTCTCGCACTGACTGCTGTGCTGCGGTGTGCTCTAGGCAACGCTCCGGAACTGAGTGAAGAAGAAGGAAGCGGTGCCTGCTCGCTTCCGCCTTCTTCCTCGGTGGCGTCTCTCCCTTTCTCTCTCACTCTCATTCAACATAGATAGGTCGGTGGGCAGGTTGGCAGTAGGTATCGGCGGGCGTCGCGATTTTCTTTTTTCTTTTTTGGTGTAACTTCTCCATTTAACCCAATTAGGGCTCGAATTACTTGAACGGGGGCTGTGATTGGCCCTGCGAGACGGCAAATGATTGCCGGGTCGGTTACTGCTGCCACCTGTTGCGCGCGGATTTTAAATTGGCATCCTGACTTAATTTTCTCCGCTTAGTGGCGGCGCGCCTTTAGACGGCAGCGCGCCTCCACGCTTTGATGCTGCAGGCGTGCTCCTATCGGCCCTTCTCTCTCTCTCCCTCCGCCGTGTGCGCCGCTGCGCCGTATCTCCCTCCCCCCCCCTTATCCACGCGGCCGTGTGCAGCTCGCAGGCTGCCGAGCCGGATTCTCGCTCGCTCTCTCTCTCTCTCTCTCTCTCTCGCTCTCCTTCCCATGTGCGCCGCTGCGCAGTATCGCTTTCCCCCCTATACACGCGGTCGTGGGCAGCTCGCAGGCTACCGAGCCGGATTCGCTCTCTCTCTCTCTGTCTGCTCGGTGGTAAGTACAAGCAGTCATCACTCTACTCGCTCCTGCTATCTTACACCATATTTAACACACACTTCACTCTGAGGAGTGTTTTATCGTTCTAGGAAACTGGCTCCGGTGGCTCTCAAGCTTGTGCCTAAGGTCTGCATGATTTTCGATGCATTTCTATGAGCCTGGAGCAAGTTTCCTGTTGAAGTCGCCAACATAACCTCAAACTGAAGACGTGATATCTCGCCAACATCTTCTCAACCATCGGATGGTCTGCACGACTTTCTTTCTCTGCACTATTCTTCAACTCGTTTGGTACCAGTGGCTGCAGTGCACGTGCACCTAATGCTACAGTGCATCTCATACCGGCTTTTACAGACGTCTGCTTTTTGAATTTTTCTGTTGCCAACGTAATCAACAACGTCTGCCAAGTGTAGTGCTGACAGTCCCCTATACCGTCACCTAAAAGCCTGCCGTACACCGATTCTGACTGTCACCATTACCGTCATTAACTGCCTGCCGCATACGGGAACATACCATCTCATCAGCAGTTGAGCCGCAGTAGCCGCACTAAGCACATCAAGCGAAGTATGTTTACGCTTCCATCTTATGGTAATAGACGCGGTGTATTACGTACGTAAAATCCAACTGAATGAGTCAGGGTCTGTCACTTTGCATACAATTAGCTTAGTTGCTATATTATTTATTTGATTATTTATATCGCTCCGCATTAACTTAATATTACTAATCCACCCTAATTTCAGTATTTAATTATTCTAAACAATAAATATTTTGGCATACAAGTAGTCTAAGTTGCAACCAGTATTATTTATCTTATTATTTATATAATTATTATAAGAATCTAAATTTATATTTATTTATTTATTTTCACCTAGTCAACCTTGATTTATATCTAGTCTGACTGAGTCAGAGACTTTCACTTTGCATGCAATTAGTTTAGTTGCTATATTATTTATTTATTTATTTATATCTTCATAAATTTTTTAGTAGCTTTTTAATCGCTCCGCATTCACTCAATATTATTAATTCAGCCTAATTTCAGCATTTAATTATTCTAAACTATAAACTTTTTGGCATACAAGTAGCTTAAGTTGCAACCAGTATTACTCATCTAATTAACCTAATTTATTATCAGAATTTATATTCATTTATTTTCACCTAGTCAACCTCGATTTATATCTAGTCTGATTAGTTTGTTGCGTTGTGAATTTTGTAAATTGCGTTTTATATTTTGTATGGCTGACCGTTTTCTCTTCGAACTACTTGTAAACGGGTGTAAAAGGTCTCTACTTGCCGACCTGTCTGACTTAGTTAACATGCGCACTACTTATTCTCAGTATTATAGATAATAAGGCTTTTAACTCATTTTAACACATTTTAGAGCCGTTCTTTTCTTCATTTTCATCTCATTTACGCCTTTTCACCTCATTTTCATCTCATTTACGCTTTTAGGGTTCCTACTAGCTTCTTAATCAAGATGGATATCACATGTTATAGTTGCAGTAAATCAATTAAAACCAAATATGTCACATGTGATCATTGTAAAAGTAATTATCATCCATCCTGTACTTTGCTTAAACAAGTCCGTAATAAGAGCAACAAACTCATCAACTGCTGTCGAAGTTGTATCACTGCAGCAAATACAACCAGACGGAGGAGTGATTCACTTGATAAAAGCAATGCTAATAGTAGTCCTGCTGCAATTTCAATATCACCATCTCTTTCCACTTCTTCTTTGAACCTACCGCCACAATCAAATGACCCTCTACAGCAGATACTTAATAAATTAGCCACACTAGACACTCTTCACACAAGATTGAGCACTCTAAGCTCTTCTCTTGACGTACGTTTTGAGGAAGTGCAAACTACTCTGAACACGCGGCTGGAGGAAGTTTTCACACGAATGACCAACATGGAAGAAAAACTATCACTTCTAGATGATCTGCCCCACCTTGCGACTCGTCTTTCTGCTGCTGAAGAGGCCATATCTCAAGTGCAGACTGAACAAGGGAATCTCCGTCGCCTGTTCGATGACCTCTGCACATCAAATACTGCCAGTGCTCCAAATGAGCCTACTGTCAGACGACTGGAAAAACTCGAGCATGACCTTCAACATCTCAGTAATACGCAACGAAGCCTCTCCAGCGAGCTGGTGATCACTGGACTCTCTATCCCCGATACAACATCCTTGAAAGGCGCTGTTTACGCTGCTCTGAAGTTCCTTGACGGTGAGATTCATGACCATGATATACTTCATGTGCGGAAAATGCGCCTGAAACCATCCTCGGAGTCACTGAAACAGTCCTCACTCGCTACTCATGCAGAAGAACCACCAACTACTTCATCTCAGTCAACCAATGGTGATGCTGGATCAAGGGTCACACCACTCATTGTTACTTTGTCGTCATGTGCACTAGCTCAGTCGCTCTTAAGCGCAAAAATTAAAATTGGAAAAATGCATACGTCTCAACTCAGCACCGATTTGTTGGTACATGCTAATGCCAATCCTCCGCTGCCTCACTCTCTGATTAATATAAACGAGCTGCTTCCTACTGAACTCTACCGCCTTCGTATATCTGCTCGCGTAGAAGCTAAAAAGAGAGGTTTCGTCAGCTACGTGCGCAATGGTAAAATTTACTTAAAGAAGAAGAAAGAAGACCACGCGACAATCATTTCTACTGCTGAGGAACTGAAATCTTTTTTAGCATAGGCTCGTCATATCCTCATCGCTCTCTCAACGCAATTCATCTCATTCCTACATGTCCACCCCGCTCACATACATCTTGCATCTCAGTGTCTCAGAACCATGGCCTCAGAGTCTGTTACTTTAACGCTAACTCACTCAAGAAACGTATAGAAATGCTGAAATTTTTTCTCTCAACTCGTTCCTTTTTTCACATCATAGCGGTCACAGAGACTAAGCTTGACCCTAACCTAGATGCTAGTTCAATAGTGCACCTTGATAACTATGAACTCCTACGTCGTGACCGTAACAAAAATGGTGGTGGGGTTGCTTTATTCATTCACAACTCTATCTCTGCCACTATCCTCTGCTCATCTGATGGCATCTGGACTGGTAAGCCCGGCAAACCAGAGTATCTGCTCTGTGAGATAAATATTGTAGGCCACCCTCCATGTTTTGCTGCGGTAGTATATCGTCCACCGCACGCTCCCTTCATTCAAGGAACAGACTTCATTGATAAAATCACCACGCTAATGCAAGACTACGGCACTAAAATAATTGTTGGCGACTTCAATGCAGACCAGCTCTGTTCGTCCGCTGATGCAACTTTTGTGCGTCGCTTTATTGAGGATAATGGGCTGCAGAGCATTCCTTATGGAGCTACGTATCATAGGGATACCTCCGATAGCTGGCTCGATCTTTGCCTTGTGAACAAGCAGGACAATGTCGTTGATTTTTGGAAATCTCAGTCACCTTTTGCCGGTGGTCACGACTTGCTCACTGCCACTCTCAATCTGCATATGCCCAAGCATACTCAACCCACATTCTCTTATCGTAATTACAAAGCTATCTGTGCAACTACTCTCACAGAATATCTCAAAGGGTTAGATTGGTCTGTGGCACAGCCGGCCTCGCTTGAAGATTGTGTCGGTGTCCTTCGAAAACACGTTTACAGTGCAATAGAGAAACTCGCCCCTCTAAAAACCATCTCTCCAGCAAAAATTCGCCATCCATGGTTCAACATGGACCATCGCATGTTGATCCAAGAGCGCGATCGTCTGTACAGACGTTTTCGCAGAACAAGGATAGCAGAAGACCTTCTCGCGTATAGACAGGCCCGTGATCTAGCTCATCGAGAAATTGAGGAGGCGAGACAAAACCATCACTACACTCGTCTCTCCCTGCTAACAGATCCTAAGGATATTTGGCGCGAGCTAGAACATCTTGGCATCTCTCCGAAAAAGAAATCGCCCGCACTACCCTTCTCAGTCAATGAACTCAATGCTCATTTTAGGAGTGTCTCATGCGATCAAGACACTCCACCAGTTACAGGCTTCTTGGATTCCCTGGCCTCCTCTAACCACCTAGAGCAATTCACATTCGATGAAGTACAGGTGTCTGATGTCATAGCCGCGGTGAATCACTTTAACACACAAGCCAGAGGACCAGATGGCATTCCCCAACACGTGATTCGACTTGCACTTCCTTTCTTAGCTCCATTCATTTGTAGCATATTCAACCAATCTCTGCGAGAAGCACATTTTCCCTCCCTCTGGAAGAAGTCTATCGTAATTGCTTTGAATAAAGTAAGCTCTCCTTCATGTTTGAGCGACTTCCGTCCGATATCACTTCTATGCTTCCTATCTAAAGCCCTTGAATGGCTGGTACAGCAACAAATTTCAGCTTACTTACAGACTAGACTCTTCCTCGATCCTCTTCAGACAGGCTTTCGCACCGGACACAGTACTCAGACATGTCTACTTAAACTCACTGATGATATTAGGCTGGGAATGGATAAGCAACTTGTCACTCTCCTTCTGCTATTTGATTTCAGCAAGGCCTTCGACTCAGTCTGTCATGCCAGGCTTCTTAAGAAATTACTTGATTACGGGTTTTCCAAAGTGGTCATCCGCTGGATTGCATCATATTTGACTGATCGTGAGCAGGCAGTCATTGACAATAATGGAAACTGTTCTTCATATCTAAAACTCAATACTGGCGTCCCGCAAGGCTCTGTTCTGGGACCCCTGCTCTTTGCACTTTATGTCAATGACATATCACTCTGCCTTGATCACAATGTTTCCCATCTTATGTATGCGGATGATCTACAAATCTATATATGCTGTCCTTTAGAAGACCTTGATTCCATCTCTAATAAGATGAGTGCAAACGCGGGTCGTATCACGAGCTGGGCAATGCAAAATCACCTTAGATTAAATGTAGATAAAACTAAAGCCATAGTCATAGGTACTCCCTATTACATAAATAAATTGCCCTCAGTAGTCAGAAGCTTTGTTGAGATCGGTGGCACCAGGGTGGTCTATGAATCTTCGCTGAGAATCCTGGGAGTAGTCCTTGACTCGAATCTTTCTTGGAAACAATATGCTTTACACGTGAGTAGTCGTATACGCTCTCTCATGTATCGCTTATACCATTTCAGGAAAAGCACTAATCTGAGACTGCGCAAACATCTAGTTCAAATGCTGCTTTTCCCCATAATCGACTACTGCTGTCTTGTCTACTGCGATATATCAGATGTACTTGATGTTAAACTCCAAAGGTTAGTCAACTGTGGTATTCGCTATATCTTTGGTGTGAGAAGGTGTGATCACATTAGCCCTTACAGGCGTGAGTTGGGCTGGTTAACCACTGCTGCGAGAAAAAAATACTTTGCAGCAAATTTGCTACGTCGTGTGTTTAACACTGCTACACCACCATACCTACTAGCCTTATTTAATTTTCGTGTTGCTACTCGCCCTGTCAGGGGCGACATGGCACCCCTAGACATACCAAGTTTTAGTTCTGATACCTTAAAAAATTCATTTCACGTTAGCTCAGCCTACCTATGGAACTCACTACCATCTCAACTGCGCAAAATCACACATATTCCGCTTTTCAAAACACATATTCATCGTCATCTCTTTCTATCCGACTGATTCTGTTCACCAGCGATAATAATATTATAATATTTTATCAATCGTTATTATATATACTAAAAATTCTATTATTCTGTTAATTCATAATTATATTAAACATATTTCTGTAAATTTATTGTAACTATTGTAAATTTTGTACAACACAATGTACAGTAATAAAAACTATTTAATCTAATCTAATCTAATCTCTCTCTTCCTCTCTCCCGCCTCGCGGCTCTCGCTCGCTCTCTCCCCTATGCATGTATGTGCCGCTGCGCGGCTATCGTTCGAGCACACCTGTGCGCCGCTGCGCAATTTCTCTCTCTCTCTGCAGTGCGTAGACTCTGCACACAGTCTGCGCGGCATCGGTGCGTCGTCGCATGCTCCGTCTCCCTCGGTTTCGCGTGGCTGCCGGCCTCGTGGCCGTCGAGCAGCCTTCACGAGCTTCCGCGGCTCGTGCGTGTTAGTGCCGGTGCAGTGGTGTGTGTGTCGTGCAGTGGGTGGTGCGTGGGTGTGCGTCGGTGACCAGCATTGCTCCTCGGCGGTTGCTGTGGCCCGTCATGGCGGCCGAGCGCACGTGGGCATGCTCGCATTCGGCGCACAGTGCTAATTCCCGTGTGCGTCGTTTGCGACCGCGCGAACATGTGGCTCGGCGTTCTTCACGCAGCATCTCGCCCCGTCTTTCTCTCTTCATTGCTGTTCTTTGCCGTCGGTGCTAACTCGAGGGCGCTGCGAGAATCTGGATGCTGCCGTCGTCTGCTGGCCTCGTGAGTGTGCTTGTGTACCTCGACAGATGAGAAAAAACCCGAGATTAGCTATGTGGACAACCGTGTACACATAGCTCGGTGTCGAGGTATTGCGCGATGCCCTCCGCCGCCTGTCGCGTTTAGTCCCTTAATTGTTTTCGATTCTATTTCCGTGGTGCAGAAAACGCACATCGTTACACTACTCTCTCAACCGTTACCTTTGCAGTCAAGGCAAATCGCAAACTGCGCCGTAGCATTTATCTTGTTGACTTGCGTTAGCTCGATTTTAGTGCAATCCAATAGGATGGAGGAACTCATCAATGCATAAATTCGCGAGATAGATCTTATATCGCGCGCCTTTATAAATCTGAAGAAAAAGGGTGGACAATCATCTCGCTGTACTATCATCGCTCATATGGAAGGATTGGAGGCAAAATGGTCCATCATTGAAACACGCCAGCAGGTGATGATAGACACCCAACCTAAGGATGACGTCAAACTCAATTATTTCAAGGAAGACGTATTTGGTGAGGCAACGCTTACTATCTGTCATAAAACTACCCGGAATTTTTAAATAAAACACACAATATTCAATTATTTATTAATATTTATTTTGTCACCTTCAAAGTAGGCCCCATTTGATGCAACACATATGTGCCAACGATTTTTCCAATCATCAAAACATTTTTTATAAGCGTTTTCAGAGAGCGTTTTACAAGCGCTTCAAAACTTTTTCCACCGAGAGGTAATTTTAGTTTCGGGAACAGAAAAAAGTCACATGGGGCCAAATCTGGTGAATACGGTGATTGCTCGATTGTATTTATTGACATTTTGGCCTTAAATTCGGTTACAACTGCGGCTCTATGCGGTGGTGCATTATCGTCGTGCAAAATCCACGAATTGTTCTTCCACAATTCTGGCCATTTTTCACGGATTTTTTCACGCAAACGCTTCGAAACGCTGAAATAATATTGTTTATTAACCGTCTGTCCCTCTGGTAGGAATTCATGATGCACCAAACCATGAATATCAAAGAAAATAGTCAGCATGACTTTCACTTTTGATCGACTTTGATTAAGATGCCTGTTGACTTGCTTGCATGTCAAACTCATAGACCCATGTCTCAATCATGAATGTAGGATCGGAATTAGCACGATCCAGCATGTCCAAAGAGATCTGTCTGCGGTACTCTTTTTGAAGAAAATTCAGCTCTTTTGGAACAAGTCGAGCGGCGACGCATTTCATGCCCAAAACATCCACCAAAATCGTACGAACTGACTCGTGGGAGATGTTTAGCTCCTGTGCTATCTCTCTTAAGCCTGAATGGTGATTTTCCAATAAGATTTGTTTCACTTTTTTAATGTTCTCCTTGGCGGATGCTGTCGATGGCCGTCCGGACCGAGGCAAATCTTCACACACTTCTCGACCTTCCTTGAATGCTTTGTACCAATCGTAAATTTGTGTTTCTGATAAAACTGATTCCCCGTAAGTCTTTTCCAACATTTTCAAAAATTTCGCGCACGAAATTTCGTTGGTAACCCAAAATTTGAGTCAAACTCTTTGTTCAATATTTGTATTCCTTGTGAAAATCGTGACGCACTACTGAGCTTAACTGACTATAACAGCTGGCGTAAACAAACTGCTTGATAGAACGCGCTCAATCTTGGCAGCATAATTTGGCACAGTGATGCCAACATACAACAAAAAAAAATTTTCAAATATCTATAATGCGGGAGATTTAAAAAAAACTTTTCCTGGTACTTTTTTGACACAAGGTACGTATTACGGTGAAAAGGGTAAATTTATAGATGCCTTACATGCCCTCGACCCACCTCCTCCATCCTCACCTAACATAACTGCTGGAACTCTACCAACTCTAAATGAAACTAAAGAATCAAGAAGAAAGCTCCCAGCAATCCATATTTCACCTTTTTCTGGAAAGTACTCGGATTGTCCCTCCTTCAAGGATTATTTTACTGCTCTTGTGGCTCAAGATCCAGAACTCGACAAAATTGAAAAACTGCATTATTTAAAGGCCTTTCTCTCTGTTGATGCAGCTAACCTCATAAAAAATGTTACAGTCACAACGGAAAATTATGACCGTGCTTGGAAAAAATTAGTAGCATATTATAACGATAAACGCAATTTACTAAAGTCATGTCTTGATGCATTTTTACAGATAAAACCGTCGGCTTCGTAATCTGCTCACCAGCTAAAACGTTTACAAGGTGGTACGAACGAGGCTGTTGAGACTCTTGAAGGCTTAAAGAGATTTTTAGCATCTACGAGTGACATCCTGGTTCACCTAACCGTTCATCACTTCGACGCGGTGACCCGGTGAGACCGGGAACTATCCTTAGGCGAAGGCCCGGAGTTCACAACATGGGACGACGTCAACGAGTTTCTGAAGTCCAGGATTCAAGCATTGGAGAGAGCAGAGCCTGCAGCAAAATTATTAGGCAACCTAACCCATCAGAAGGCTCTAGCCGGAGGTGGCTTTAAAAATGCCTCTTTATCACCGCCCACTCGGTTTCAAAATCAAAATCATTTACATGCACTTATTGTCATCAAGATCATTTTATAACGTCATGTACCAACTTTTGTGCTTGTCCTACTTCTGATCGCTATTATTTTGTCGTAGAAAAGTAGCTTTGTTTCAACTGCCTGGGACCACATCGTTTCAAAGACTGTCGTTCATCGAAGACTTGTCTCACATGCCAGGGAAGGCATCACACTTTGCTCCATCGACCAAGAGAAACGCTAACGCAAGAACCAAATACGAAGTCTCCCGTGGATGCGACGCCTAATTCAACGATCTCTTCAGAAGTGTCAGTACACTGTCAAAACTACTACTTCTCAGCCTCGCTACATCCTGCTAGCCACCGCTAGAATCAAGCTAAGATCGAACGCGAATCGATATTCATCGGTCAAGGCCCTCATCGACGCCTGCTCTGAGACCTATTTCATCTCCGAGGGCTTGGCTCAACTACTCGGGCCCTCCCGGAAATCGGTCTGTGTACCTGTTACGAGCGTCGGCGCTGCGCCATGTCATACAGCAAAATCTCTAGTAGATGTAACAATCTTAGCATGGTTTGAGAATAACAAAAGCTGGGAGATCAACGCGCTTGTCTTACCTCGCCTTACAAAATATCTTCCGGCGCCACACCTACTTCATAAAGACATATTATTTACGGAAGAGATACCTCTGGCAGACTCGCATTTGGAGGCTAATGATCCAATCGAAGTTATTCTTGGAGCAGATGTATTTCCTCGAATCATTGAAGAAGGACTGCGCAAAAGCCATGCTGAAGATGTCATCGCTCAAGCTACTGGATTAGACTGGATCTTTACTGGCAGTTCCTCATTCACGCCAGATTAGAAGGACATACCTCACCCTCCATACCCAGTAACGAGCATGCAGTGCATTGTGACTGGCGAATTATCTTCAATTTTGGAAAAGTTTTGGATCCAGGAGGAAGTAGTACAACCCACCAGCGCGGCCCTTACAGAAGAGAAGATTGAGTGTGAAGAACACTTCGCCTCCACCCATCAACGGACCGCGGAAGGAAGATACGCCTTGAAGCTCCCCTTTAAATCGAATATTCACCTACTCGGTGACTCTGAGTACGCAGCCAAACGAATGCTTTTTCGGTGCAAAAATCATTCGTTGAACAGCCTCACCTTCAAGAGAAATATATCGAGTTTCTGACAGAGTATGCTGCTCGCGATCACATGCGAATAGCACCAAGAGACTGCTCATCGGCTGAACGTAACCCTGCCTTCTACCTAACTCATCACGGGGTATTCAAAACAAATGATGACGCCGCCAAGTTCCGGGTAGTGTTTAATGGATCAATTACATTACGGAATGGACTTGCCCTCAACAGCTGTTTGCATACTGGCCCAAGCTTACAGGTTGAGATTTTCGACATCCTACTTCGTTGGCGGACTCATCGTTATGGATTCTCAGCTGATATCAAACAGATGTTTAGACAGATACTCATCCAATAAGACGATCAAAGGTTCCAACAAATTCTATGGCGGGTATCTCCCACTCAACCTATTCAAGCCTTCTATCTATGTACGGTAACCTACGGACTTGCTAGTTCACCCTATCAAGCCATTAAGACGTTGCACCAATTAGCTTCAGATGAAGGCTATCGCTTTCCTCATTCCGCACAGATTCTGAAAACCAACACTTATGTGGACGATATTCTGGCCGGAGCGAATACACTCAAGGAAGTCAAGCACCTGAAGGGAGAGTTGATCGCACTACTCATGGCGGGCGGATTCCCCCTTAGTAAATGGACCGCCAATGACCCAGAAATTCTGTCTGACGTGTCATCTGACCAACTTGCCTCAGCTCAACGGCAACTATGGCATCGCCCAGATTCATTCGCTATGTTGGGTATCTCTTGGCAGTCTTCCAGTGACGCTTTTTATTTCCAATGGAATCACCCTCAGGTCCCAGATACTCTCACCAAAAGAAAGGCCTTATCATTCATTACGCAGCTCTACGATCCAGTGGGATGGATTACTCCCATCAGTGTCCGCTTTAAAATATTTATGCAAACCTTATGGAACGCAAAAACTTCAGTGGGATGATCCTCTTCCCCATCAACTGCAAGTTAAATGGGATCAGATCTCCTCTCAACTCCAGCAGCTTCAGGACTTTGCAGTTCCACGTTGGATTGGACAATTGGGAAAATCTCATCAACACGAACTTCACGGATTTTCAGACGCCTCGGAGAGAGCTTATGCAGCCTGCTACATCAGGACTGTTGATAATATAGGAAATGCAAATTCCATCCTCTTAGCTGCGAAATCCAAGGTTGCACCTTTGAAGCAGGTCTATCTACCCCGCCTCGAACTCTGCGGTGCTGTATTGCTCGTTCGACTTGCTAATGGAGTGCAACAGATACTCTTGCTTCAAGATGCCCCTTGTGACTTATGGTCGAACTCTACCATTACGCTATCATGGATCAAGCAGCACCCTTCTGTATGGAAAACGTACGTTGCCAACAGAGTGTCTGAAATTCAGATAACTCTGCCGCATGCTCATTGGCATTACATCACTGGGAAGGAGAATCCAGCTGATTGTGCGTCACGAGGAGTCTCGCCGCAGGAGCTACTTGAGTCTAACTTGTGGATGGCTGGACCGACCTTTTTACGCTCGGTTGACGCACACTGGACATCGAGCAAAGACTTCCCATACCAAGACGACTGTGCAGAGAGACAAGACCCCAGCTGCTTGACTACAATACTACAACCGCGAGAATCAGACGTTCTCAACAATTTTTCAAATCTCTTTCACCTTTTGCGAGCTACTACCCATGCCCGGGAGTTCATAGCACGACTACGCCGCACAGTGGGCTAAAACCCGATTTTTTTTTTCAAAATAAAATAACTCCACACAGAAGCTACCAATTTCGATGATTTTTGTTTCTACTTATAGCAAATTAAATGTAGATTAGAGGAAAAATAAAGAAAATTGTTAAATAAATTTTTATAACCTCCAAATTCAACAAGAAACATAGGTATTTCTCAAAATTTTGTAGGAAACCGTATTTAAGTTTCAGAAAAATGTTTCTTTTTGGGAAATATGTTGCCTCCTGAGTTCATCCATGTATAATATATAACCCCTACACCTGTGAACCACAACCTAAACACCTTGCAGATGAATACTTCGCCGCAAAGTCAGGTTAATACGATAATCTGTAATGAACTATGACTTTGTAAGGTATTTATGACAAAATAAGTGATCTGTAACATTAAAAACTTATAATGACCATAACCTAAACCATTTTACAAATTAGCTTATTATTTTTATATAGAAAAAAAGTAATTCCACACAGAAACCACCGATTCGGATGATTTTTGTTTGTACTTGTAGCTAATTGAATGTAGATTAGGGGAAAAATAAAGAGTATTGTCAAATCAATTATTATAACCTCCAAACTCTACAAGAAACATAGGTATTTTTCAAAATTTTATACGAAACCGTATTAAAGTTTTAGAAAAATGATTCTTTTTTGAAAAAATGTTGCCCCCTGAGTTCCTCCATGTATAATATATAACCCCTACACCTTTGTACCATAACCTAACAACTACGTTGAATACTTCGCCGCAAAGACATGTTAATATGATAATCTATAATGCACTATGACTTTGTAAGTTAGTTATGAAAAATTAAGTGATCTGTAATATTAAAAACTTTTAATGATCATATCGCAATACTTTTTACCGTTTAGCTTATTAATTCGATTTAGAAAAAAGTTATTCCAGACAGGAACCACCGATTCGGATGATTTATGTTTTTACTTACAGCTAATTGAATGTAGATTAGGGGAAAAATAAAGAGTATTGTCAAATCAATTATTATAACCTCCAAACTCTACAAGAAACATACGTATTTATCAAAATTTTGTAGGAAACCGTATTTAAGTTTTAGAAAAATGATTCATTTTGGGAATAATGTCGCCTCCTGCGTTCATCTATGTATAATATATAACCTCTACACCTAAGAAACATAACCTAACCGCTCTACGTGGAATACTTCGCCGTAAAGACATGTTAATATGATAATCTGTCATGCACTATGACTTTGTGAGGTAGTTATGAAAAATTAAGTGATCTGTAACATTAATAACTTTTAATTACCATAACCTAATACTTTTTACCGATTAGCTTATTAATTCGATTTAGAAAAAAGTTATTCCAGACAGGAACCACCGATTCGGATGATTTTTGTTTTTACTTACAGCTAATTGAATGTAGATTAGGGGAAAAATAAAGAGTATTGTCAAATCAGTTATTATAACCTCCAAACTCTACAAGAAACATACGTATTTATCAAAATTTTGTAGGAAACCGTATTTAAGTCTTAGAAAAATGATTCATTTTGGGAATAATGTTGCCTCCTGCGTTCATCTATGTATAATATATAACCTCTACACCTAAGAAACATAACCTAACAACTCTACGTGGAATACTTCGCCGCAAAGTCAGGTTAATACGATAATCTGTAATGCACTATGACTTTGTAAGGTATTTATGACAAAGTAAGTGATCTGTAACATTAAAAACTTTTAATGACCATAACCTAAAACTTTTTACCGATTAGCTTATTATTTGGATTTAGAAAAAAAGTTACTCCAGACAGAAACCACCGATTCGGATGATTTTGGTTTGTACTTACATTTAATTGAATGTAGATTAGGGGAAAAATGAAGAGTATTGTCAAATCAATTTTTATAACCTCCAAACTGTACGAGAAACATTTTTGCTAAATTTTTCTAAATTTGGTTGAAAACTGTATTTATGTTTTAGAAAAATGATTCTTAGTGGTAAAAATGTTTACTTCTGAGTTCGTCCATATATAATATATTACCATTAGACCTGTGAACATCAAGGAGCGCGGGCGCGCTCCGAAGGCAAGTATAGAAGAAGCCTGAAGGAACGACCCGCACTACATATACATTGAAAGTTATAGTGCATTACAGATTATCGTATTAACCTCACTTTGCGGCGAAGTATTCATCTTCAAGTTGTTAGGTTATGGTTCATAGGTGTAGAGATTATATATTATACATAGATGAACGCAGGAGGCAACATTATTCCTAAAAAGAATCATTTTTCTAAAACTTAAATACGGTTTCCTACCAAATTTTAATAAATACGTATGTTTCTTGTAGAGTTTGGAGGTTATAATAATTAATTTGACAATACTCTTTATTTTTCCCCTAATCCACATTCAATTAGCTGTAAGTACAAACAAAAATCATCCGAATCAGTGGTTCCTGTCTGGAATAACTTTTTTCTAAATCGAAATAATAAGCTAATCGGTAAAAATTATTAGGATATGATCATTAAAAGTTTTTAATATTACAGATCACTTAATTTTTCATAACTACCTCACAAAGTCATAGTGCATGACAGATTATCATATTAACATGTCTGTTTTGTAGTGTTGAATGGATGGATCGTGGACTGTAGAGGTTCAAAATATAGACGGCGTTTCGTGTGGAGAAAAGTAACTTTATTTGTAGAGTCCGTCGTGCCTCTCGGCGTACAGGTGTTGCTGCTCTCTCTCTGGCCGTCGCGAGTGAACTGTCGCCGGCCGGCGCCTCATGATGAGACTGCTTTTAGATGGAGGGGCGGCGAGAGAGGACCGCGTGGAGGGCGCTCATTGGCTGCGCACCATATATTGCCTTTTAAGGCTTGGTGACGTCAGCGTCTCGCGGGTCGAGGCGCTGGATCGCCAACATTCCGCCCACCTTCGTCAGAATGGCGAACGGTCCTTACTCCTTGGGAAGGAGTCGAATAACCTTGGCGATGGGTCGGCGAAGATTTGTGGTGGCCGTGTGCAGGTCGACCACGCGAGTGATTCCATCACTCCCTGGATGGACGGCGGTAACTCTGGCGAGGGGCCACTTGGCTGGAGGCGTGAGCTCGCTTCGAACGAGCACGAGTTCGCCTACAGTGACTGATGGTTGAGGTTGTTTCCACTTCTGACGGGATTGCAGGGACGTCAGGTAGTCCGTTGACCATCTCTTCCAGAAGTGCTGGGCCAGCTGACTGATCAAGAGCCAGCGCTTTCCTGCTGGAACGTTGTCGTTGGTGACATCTCCTTCAGGAACTATAAATGAAGATCTTTGTATGAGAAAGTGTGACGGTGATAGGAAGTCAAGGTCAGAAGGTTCGTCAGTGAGAGCGGTTAAAGGTCTGGAGTTAAGGCATGCTTCAATGCGACACATAAGAGTAGCAAGTTCAGAGAAAGTGAGAACTTGATCCCCAATGACTCGGCGCATGTGATGTTTAGCCGATTTAACGGCTGCTTCCCAAATGCCTCCAAAATGGGGAGCACTGGGAGGATTGAAAATCCAGGAGGTTCCTTCTTTTGTAAGAGACCGAACAACTTGAGAAGAGAATTCTGACGAAGCATCTACCATCTGTCTCAGTTGAACATCTGCCCCGACGAAGTTAGTACCTTGGTCAGAGTATAACTCCTTGCAATGACCTCGACGAGCCGTGAAACGATGAAAAGCGGCGATGAACGCCTCACTTGAATAATCCTCAACTACCTCAATATGAACGGCTCTGGTGGCCATACAAATGAAGATGGCAATATAACCTTTCATCGTGCCTTTACCTCTAGATTTAGTGAGACGCAGATGAATAGGCCCGGCGTAATCGACGCCAGAGCGTTCGAAAGGTGACGACTGACAAACACGAGCTTTAGGTAGTTCGCCCATTAATTGGGAGGGCACTCGCGCAGCATAGCGAGAGCAAGTAGTACATGCTCTGATGACTCCTTTAACTTCAGCTCGTCCCTTAACAATCCAGTATCGTCGTCTGAGTGTAGCAAGGGTTAACTGAACACCACCATGAAGCGTACGTTGGTGAGCGTCCCTGATTAATAAAGTAGTAAAGTGACACTTAGCAGGTAAAATAAGAGGATGCTTAGCATCTTCTTCGAGAAGAGAGTGAGAGAGTCGACCGCCCACCCTGAGCAAATGATTTTTTATCATGGGGTTTAGCGGTGACAGAGGGCTTTTAGCCGAAAGTTTACCTGTCCTTGCTAACTGATAAATATCAAACTTAAAATAGGCTTTCTGAATTAGGTAGATCAAACAAAGTTTGCTGTTCTCAATCTCACTAGCAATAACCTGAATGGAAGAAAAATGACTATCTCTAAACCACTCGAGAGTGAGAATAGAAGATAGGTACAAGTTTCTTCGGCTTAGACGTGACGATGAGTATATGAGTATAAAGATGATCTTATACCTACGCCAGGCACAGATCAAAGCGACGGGATTTTGAAGAAGGTTAGGTCCAACATGTAGAAGATCGTTGACCGATACACCTGTTTTAGTTTTACTTGAGCCATTAAACACAGTACGTAACTTGGTCGTCGTACTGGTTTCCTTCCACACACCGTGATGTGGTAAGAAGGCTTGAGAGTATTTTGATAATGGATCAAACTTTGAGGAGAGTGACATATGGCCTAGGTCAATGTACTCTTTCATGAAATCACTATAAGCTATTTTGAGTTTCTCGTCTTTAGCGAAGTTTGCTTCTAGACGAGTGAGTGCGCGTAATGCGGCAGAATGAGAGTTCTCGAGATGAGCAGAACTCAACTGGTCTCGACTTTTCCAGGGTAGGCTTACTATGTACCGACCCGACTCATCCTGTCGAGTGGTTTTTTGATAGAAGTGCTCGCAAGCTTGTTCGTCAGGCGAGTAAGATTTTTTGTCGACGGGTATTTCCTCCGCCCTCCAAAAATCTTGTACGAGCTCCAAAAGTTTGGCTTCATGCTCGCAGGTATTTGAGCAATGAAGAGAGATTGGCTCTAGCCCTATTTCTGGAGTTATGGATGGGAGATTACCTGTCAAGAGCCATCCAAGTTTGGAATTCAGAGCTATAGGTTGAAGCTTCTGACCCTTAATTATCTGGCTTTCAATGATTTGCGCATAAACGCTAGCACCGAGTAGAATATCGATACGTGAGGGATCGAGATACTTGGGGTCTGCTAGTTGCAGCCCTCGTAAGTATTCGAAATTTGTATTACCTCTTACAACGGGAGGCTTATACGACGAGAGTTTTGGCAAAACAATGCCATCAACTTCCAAGGAGAAAGTTGAATCGAAATGCGGTTGTATAGTAAGACAAGCAACTTTAGAAGAAACAGCCGCTGTCCTTTCACCTATACCTTGGATGTGCGTGTGACTGGTTCTACAGTTTAGAGAAAGCAAGTTACACATAGCTTGTGTAACAAGTGAGATTTGAGAACCAGGATCAATCAGCGCACGAACTAGAATTTTGGTTCCGTTAGGACCAAGGGCGTTAACCCTAGCGGTAGCTAAAAGTACTCCTGTACAATTAGTACTTTCTCCACTATTGAGGGAGACTGCTTGAGAAGCAGGTTTATCATCAACTTTTGTGATGACGTAATTGCCACAGTTGGGGCTGGAGGTGCTGGTCGCTGAGTCAATCTGATCAGTCTGCAACGGACTGATTGCTTGATTGTTGTCAGAGTGCACCATGGTATGATGCTTAGCTTTACAAAGAAAGCATCGGTAGTTGGAAGTACAACTTTTCACGTTGTGCCTCCCTAAACAGTTGAAACAAAGATTAGAAGATTTAATCAATTCCTTACGTTCAGGAACCGTTTTATTGATAAATCGTTCACATCGATTTGTAAAATGTGATTGATTACAAAATAAACATTTCTTTGATGAGGTATTAGCTGAAGTTTGATGTGAATAGACCGACTGAGCATTGTCTTGCTCTGATTTACGAGGCTTTGAGTTAGGTGATTGTGATTTAGGGTAGTTATTTGAAGATGATCTAGAGCCAGCTTCGATGGCTTCTAGTGTTAGAGTTTGACTACGAAGAAAGGCTTGAAGCTGTTCCATCGTTGGTGGATCGACGCTATCACCTAGGTGTCTTTCCCATTCTTTACGTGTATTTAAACCGAGTCGATTTATCGCAAAGTGAACGATTAAATCACTACCTAATGAGGCAGCTCGATCAAGGGATGTTAAACTGGCGATGGGATTGAAGATTTCCCTATAAATCCGCTTGATTTCCGACGAGGAATCTGCCTTCATTGATTTAACTGCAAAGATTTCTGAAATGTGAGAACTAACAATGCGACGTTGATTTTCGTAATACTCGATTAAAGCCGTCCATGCTCGGTCATAATTATCACCAGATATTGGAAGAGATTTAATTTTCTCAAGTGCCTCACCTGTAAGGTGAGTGCGAAGATAATGTAGTTTCAAGACAGGCGTTAAATCTTCGCGTCGATGAACGAAAGACGTCTCTGAAGTTTTCCCAATCCGAGAATTTCCCCGAAAACTTAGGTAAATCTACCTTCGGTAAAGATTGAAACGAAACGTTAGTTACATGAGCAGGACTAGTAGCAACTGGGGCATCATTAGAATTGGATGAGCCTTGATTGGTATCTCTAGTTTCAAAAGTTTCTAAGTAATCAAGAAAGTCTCCTCGGCGGAGGTAAAAGCTATCCTCAACCAGATCATAGAGATTTGTTGTAAAATAGGCATGCTCTTGATCAATATCCTCAATGAGCATAAGTTTCTCGTGATTTACCCGAAACGACGTAAAATTAGTTTCAAGCCCTGTTAGACACGATTTTGCATAACCTTTCGTCATATTATCTTTACCCTTAGATTTGAAATTTTTAAAGGAGTTATTAATTTTAGTTTGGAGCACCATCTGCTTATCATGAAACGCCTCCATTTTGAGATCAAATAATTAGAGTTGGCGGCAAAACTTGATTTTACAATGTGAACTTAGATTAAGAACTATCCTTAACCACTCGAGAGTGAGAGAAGAAATAGTGAGAGTTATTAAATCTAAATCTTAGCCTAGGTTATAATACTTATGCTAGTATGAACGTAGATGCGCTTGAAGATGCAACGCTGACTGCGTGTGTTAACTTCCCACGTGGAATCAGCTGATGATCCGTAACGTTGACTGCTTGAAGATAAGGAACTGCCGACGTTGAATTCAGCAACCATGCAGCGAAGTCAGCAACGGAATCAGAAATGAATCCAGGTCTAGATCAGCAGTCGAATTTGGAGACGAGACGATGCATCAGTAGGCAGTGATAAACTGCAAGGTCAATTAACATAAGTATTTGCTAGGCCAAATAATTGCATTCAATTTCCTCAAGACTAGTTAAATATTACAAATTAAATTTAAATAAACTCAAACTCAATCAAATTGTATTAATCTCAAATTAAATTTAAATTTTCATTAAATGAAAAAAAGCACTAATTTGACTAGACAACCGTTGAAAAGTATTTTTAAATAAACAAATTGGAACGATACGTGTGCCCAAGTATTAGGACGAAGTATCCAAGCGCAATCGGATCGACGATAGATGCGAATAAGATGGACTCGTCCGAGCACCGCTTCGCTCTGTGGAAACGCGCCCCCTGTGGCGAATGATGGACTCGTCCGTCTCCTAATCCTCTTGGTGAAGACGTATTCGATGTCTTGGACGTAGCGCTCCCTGTTCTTCGTCTTCTTGTATACGTCTCTCCTTCCCTCGTGGAAAGCTGGCTAAATGCACGGCGAGCGCCGCGCGGCTTGATGCAGTGGCAGCGAGCAGGCTCCACGTGGGTAATCCGTGATTTGACTGGTGTGAGCCCCGTAGCGTGTAGGCGCCACACGGGTACTCCTTGACTTGAGTGGCGTGAGCCCCGTAGCGTGTAGGCGCCACGCGGGTACTCCGTGCCTTGAATGCTGTGGACCCCGTGCGTGTACAATGCACGCTGGTTGTCCGTGTCTTGATATCTGCCGGTCACCGTACGAACGCGGTGGCTCGAGAGCTGGCTTTACAGCGCACGCTCTTGGCTACAAGACAAGATGGCTGCCGGTCAACGTACGAACGCGATGACTCTAGAGCTGGCTTTACAGCGCACGCTCTTGGCAACGTCTTGGAGTCGATAGCGACGCACTCCAAGGCGTTTTTTAGAAATGGGGAAAATAGCAATTGAATGTGCTATTTCCCCTAGGAAGCCTTAGAAGGTGGCTTCCGAGTACACACGACGGCGAATTAGCGAAAGAGAGAGAGACAGCAACGTACGCGCGAAGTCGGCATGCTAGAGCACGCGACTGTTACGGCACTCACGACCACGAACACTTTTGATGCGTATCTGAAAAGAAGATAGCTATCTCTACGCCACTCGAGAGTGAGAGTAGAAGATAGTAAAGATTTTCTTCTTTGTGGCCATGGCGATGATGAGGACTCCCACGATCCGGCTCGAAGGACCAAATGTTTAATGTAGAATGTGGATGGATCGTGGACTGGAGGTTCAAATAATTGAAGGCTTTCGTGTGGAGGTAAATGGCAACTTTATTGAAGTCTCCGTCGTGCCTCCTGGCGTACACTTAGCCGCTGCTGTCTCTCTCGCCGTCGCGCGTGAACTGTCGCCGGCCGGCGCTGCGAGGTGCCGTCGGCGAGACTTTGTTGAGGAGGGGCGGTGAGAGAGGACCGCGTGGAGGGCGCTCATTGGCTGCGCACCGTATATTGCCTTTTAAGGCTTGGTGACGTCAGCGTCTCGCTGGTCGAGGCGCTGGATCGCCAACAATGTCTTTGCGGCGAAGTATTCCACGTAGAGCTGTTAGGTTATGTTTCTTAGGTGTAGAGGTTATATATTATACATAGATGAACGCAGGAGGCAACATTATTCCCAAAATGAATCATTTTTCTAAAACTTAAATACGACTTCCTACAAAATTTTGATAAATACGTATGTTTCTTGTAGAATTTGGAGGTTATAATAATTGATTTGACAATACTCTTTATTTTTCCCCTAATCTACATTCAATTAGCTGTAAGTAAAAACAAAAATCATCCGAATCGGTGGTTCCTGTCTGGAATAACTTTTTTCTAAATCGAATTAATAAGCTAATCGGTAAAAAGTATTGGGATATGATCATTAAAAGTTTTTAATATTACAGATCACTTAATTTTTCATAACTAACTTACAAAGTCATAGTGCATTATAGATTATCATATCAACATGTCTTTGCGGCGAAGTATTCAACGTAGTTGTTAGGTTATGGTTCAAAGGTGTAGGGGTTATATATTATACATGGAGGAATTCAGGGGGCAACATTTTTTCAAAAAAGAATCATTTTTCTGAAACTTAAATACGGTTTCCTACAAAATTTTGAAAAATACCTATGTTTCTTGTAGAGTTTGGAGGTTATAATAATTGATTTGACAATACTCTTCACTTTTCCCCTAATCTACATTCAATTAGCTACAAGTACAAACAAAAATCATCCGAATCGGTGGTTTCTGTGTGGAATTACTTTTTTTCTATATAAAAATAATAAGCTAATCTCTAAAAAGGTTTAGGTTATGGTCATTAAAAGTTTGTAATGTTACAGATCACTTATTTTGTCATAAATACTTTACAAAGTTATAGTGCATTACAGATTATCGTATTAACCTGACTTTGCTGCGAAGTGTTCATCTTCAAGTTGTTAGGTTATGGTTCACAGGTATAGAGATTATATATTATGCATGGATGTACAGAGGAGGCAACATTTATCCCAAAAAGAATCATTTTTCTAAAACTTAAATACGGTTTTCTACAAAATTTAGAAAAATACCTATGTTTCTTGTTGAATTTGGAGGTTATAAAAATTTATTTAACAATTTTCTTTATTTTTCCTCTAATCTACATTTAATTTGCTATAAGTAGAAGTAAAAATCATCCAAATCGGTGGCTTCTGTGTGGAGTTATTTTATTTTGAAAAAAAAAATCGGGTTTTAGCCCACTGTGCGCCGCAGCACATTGAATGAATCAGTGGTGCTGAGACCAGGAGAATTCCCAACCCTTACCCCAGCTCAACTGGATGTAACCTTGATCTTCTGGGTGAATCATGCTCAAAAAACATTCTTTCAGAACGAAATACAACTCGTATCTCAAGGAAAGCCAGTACTAGCTAAAAGTAAGCTTATCCTCCTTAATCCATTCTTGGATGACCAGGGGTTGTTGCGAGTTGGCGGACGTTTGCGCCACTCGTTGCTGCACCCAGACCAGATACACCCGATTATCTTACCTCACGGCTTGCATTTATCCAAACTCATCGTTGAAGATGCTCACGCCAAAACGCTTCACAGAGGTACACAAATAACCCTCAACTATGTTCGGCAAAGATTTTGGATAATCCGAGGCCGCCAGCTGGTTAAATCTGTAGGACTTCGATGTCACCGTTGTTGGCGATTCCGAGCGGGCCCCACCAATCAGCTAATGGCAACTCTACCGTCGCGACGCGTGCGCCAACATCGACCGTTTCTACACTCTGGTGTTGATTACGCTGGCCCCGTTCACCTCCGCTTATCGAAGGGACGAGGCACTCGTAGCTATAAGGGGTACATAGCGGTTTTCGTGTGCCTTGCAACCCGCGCTGTCCATCTGGAAGTTGCTTCTGGCTACTCCACCGCAGACTTTTTCAACGTCTATCATCGCTTTGTCAGCCGCCGCAGAATCTGTGCCAGTGTCTCGAGTGACTGCGGAACAAATTTTGTTGGAGCGGACAAGGAATTGCGCTCCCTTTTCAAACAGGCTAGTACTTGCAGCGCTCAGATAGCCCGTCTCTTAGCTAAGGACGGCACTGAGTGGAGATTCAACCCGCCGGCCGCCCCCCATTATGGCGGCATATGGGAAGCAGCGGTAAAATCGGTAAAGTTTCACCTTAAACGTGTTATCGGAGAATCTTTACTCACCTTCGAGGAAATGACCACACTTCTGATGCAAATAGAGGCGTGCCTCAACTCGAGGCCCTTGTGCCCGCTTACTGATGACCCCAGCGATTTATTGGCGATCACCCCTGCCCACTTTCTTATCGGAGAACCTACACTTACCGTGCCACAGCCATCTTTAATGGAAACATCCCCGTCTAAACTGCAGCGTTGGCAGCTTCTCAGACGCATGAACGAAGATTTTTGGGCCCGATGATCATCTGAGTATTTGCCTGAACTTCAACATCGTACCAAATGGCGCACTCCAAAGCCCCAGCCGAAGACTGGCGATCTGTCCTTTTGCGGTCTAAATTGCAACCCCCGTGCAAATGGCCACTCGCCCGCATAATTGCTCTACGCATCGGTCATGGTGGATACATTCGAGAGGTATCAGTTCGCACCGCCACGACGACCCTCAACAGAAACATCACGAAAATTAGTGTGATGCCTGCTCAAGATGAAAATTCACCACAAGCTGGTGAAGGCGGGCGGGATGTTCCGGAATAAACCGAGAAAGTGACGTCGCCATACTGTACCTACTCACATGTAGCTAACGGACCTTACACATTTACTGCTGTATACGCATACATCGGACGCCCCACACGTAAACGCAAAAACACCCAGGTTGAGAGATGTGAACGAGCCAGTATTCGAGCGAGCCTCAGTCTCGACGCCCGTACAGGCGCACATTAAATAAGACCACCTACTATTATTACTCTTTACTTCATTCTACACGGTACAACATTTGTAAAGAAAAGTGAAAACTAAGTGAATAAAGAAAATCTGAATGTCACTGCAAATTTGGTGTTTAATTATTTTATCGTCCTAGACTCCTCAATTTACGCCGCAACACTAGGCTTTCTTCGCACTTTCGACCGCCATATTGGATCAGCCATTTCGAATGTCGAAAGTCTGATAGCAAAATCGTGATCAGCGTCTTCGAAATCTCCGAATTCCAATTTTGAGAAAAACATAACCTTTTTTCGCACTTCCTACCGTCATATCGGATCAGCCATTTTGATTTTCGAAAGTCTGATAGCAAAATCGTAATCAGCGACTTCGAAACCTCTGAATTCCAATCTTAAGAAAAACCTCAGCTTCTTTCGAAATTTTAATCACCATATTAGGTCCACCATTAAGAATTTTGAAAGTGTGATAGCAAAATTGTGATCAGTGACCTTGAAAACTCCCGTATACAAACTTTAAGCAGAATCTAAGCTTCCTTCTAAAATTTTTGGTAGCCATATTGGATCCGCCATTTTGTATTTTGAAAGTCTAATAGAAAAAATTGATCGGCGACCTCGAAAACCCCTGTATACCAAAGTAAAACAAAAGCTAAGCTTTTTTCGAATTTTTAACGGCCATATTGGATCCGTCATTTTGATTTTCGAAAGTATAATAGCAAAATCTTGATCAACGACCTCGAAACCCCCTGCATACCAATTTTCAGCCAACTCTGAGCACTTTTACAACTTTCAATCGCCATATTGTATGCAGCATTTTGAATTTTTTGACTCCGACAGCAAAGTCGTGATCAGCGACTTAAGAAATACTTGTATTCCAATTTTGAGATATAACTCAGTTTTTTTCGAAGTTATACGGGTGTAAACACAATACTTTACGAGTGGTCTGAGAAAAAAAACATGTGTGTCCTATGTGCACCGAGATGATAACTACGATTAAAGAAAAAGGTGGCATGAGGGTGGCGGTAAGAGGGGGGGGGGGTCTCAGAGGCTATTTTAAGATAAAAAATATCATAGAAATACGCTAATTTTTACATTATTTTGAGGGGGCGGAGGGGGGAGCGGGGGGTGGCGAAGGGGCGGTGAGGGGCTGATATTCATAAATAACGCTAATATCTATATATATATATATATATACACTTATCGGGGTTTATGTAGCCCAAGACTATATATTAGTACCTACAGCCTAGAGTTCCCTATGGCAAGTGACTAAAGAAATAATGGACCCTGGGGTTATAGACTCTAGGTCGGACCGCATAAACCCTTATATTTAGAAATATTATGAAGCCCGGGCTGCATCATCAAAATCGGGCTCAATAAACCCCTATATATAAAAAACGGGCTTTATAAACCCCTTTCGAGAAATGTATTATATATATATATATATATATATATATATATATATATATATATATATATATGCCATTCACTAACTTATATTATCTTATTCTACTTACACAATCAGAAACGTGTTATGCAATGTATTATTCCAAACTTATGTATATGAAAAACATTTAGTTAGCGTCAAGCAAGACAAAGCTTAAAATTATTAAACAAAACTATTAAATATTCATAAGATTTGCAAAATTATTTGAAAATCTACATATTGAATAAAAATAATAAATATCAATTATAGTAATTATTAAATACCGTATCTTTAATTTAATATTAGTTTTCGTAACTAGGTCGTAAAATAACACTTTAGGGACCGCGTGTGAATTTATGCGTTCGATGATCAACATAACTAGTTCGAGAATGCTCAATTCTCACCAGGTCCGTAAAATTTTTCGACAGTGTAACGAACATAGACCATTTTCATGTATGCAAAATCTTATGAACTTAAAAAATTGTAAAATAATTGTTTACACATCATCAATGCAAACAATGTTGCACATACTACAGAAAATGTTTTAGCTAATCAACCAAGCAAATACAATAGATTATGAATTTCTAACTACCTCAAAATCAGACATGCATTTATGTAACTGTACTAATAAATATTAAGCTTGAAAGAATTTTATTAACTTAGTACCTTTAAGACCTTGAGATAGAGATTAAGAAGTTATTGAGAAGTTCAGTGATTGGTTTTCATTGTTCAGGTAGATAAAACCACGGGCGCCACAGAGAACAAAGAAAGAACATATTATTAGATATTAGTTTAATAACAAATTATGTTTTATATTCTTCGTATTTCTTATTTTCTAATTGTATAAAATTAATATTTATTCGATAACATGGATGGAGACAAATTTTTGGGCATACGATGCATGACATTGTTTTTCAATCATCTTTGAGATTAGGTAGAAAAAACATTTTCGCAGAGCACAATCACATTAAATTAGCGGTATTTGTTATTTAAATTCTATAAAGCGTCGGGTGAGTGGAAGAGGCTATTATCTTGGAAAAGCGGTGAGAAGGCTATTATCTCGGGAAAACGGTGAGAAGGCTATTATCTCGGAAAAGTGGTGAGAAGGCTATTATCTCGGCCGAGATTTGAAGAGTATATTATATCGAAAAAAATTCTTGTTATTTGAAATAGTTTTTAGGTTGGTAACCACAGCACGATTTTTGAATAAAATTCAAATGTAATTGTGTTATACAAATGGTTATATACAAATACATACATTAGATATGTTTGTATTTAATGTGCATTAACAGTCACTCAATTAGATTAAATTTGAATTTTATTCGAAAATCGCGCAGTGGTTACCAACCTAAAAGCGATTTCATATAACAAGAATTTTTTTCGAGATAATATACTCTTCAAATCTCGGCCGAGATAATAGCCTTCTCACCACTTTTCCGATATAATAGCCTTCTCACCGCTTTCCCGAGATAATAGCCTTCTCACCGCTTTTCCGAGATAATAGCATCTTCCACCCACCCGACGAAAGGATTTAATCTTTAGAAGGCCGGCACAGCCATTTCAGGGGTCAACGAGTATATTCATTACATAAATCATACCTCCAGAAAATATTAAATTTGTAGGGAAAACCGCTGATGTTCTAAAGATTAAGTAAATATATCACTATTAATATACCTTGATTCTGAATACTTTTGTTAATCACTGTATTGATTAATTTTTATTTATGCCCGCTCAAAAGAAAAACTAGCAAAGACACATTTTTATACTAAAAATATCTAATAATTTTTTATATCTATAAGTTTTAAAAACCACGAATTACAAAAAATATTTTAACTTATTTCCGCGAGCTTGTGTGTGCATAAGCGAATTCATAATGTATTATATAATATGTATATTATAAACTATGTATTGTAATTGGCGCACGTATACGTAAGCTGGTAGTAGTACGCCGTCTTTGACCATTTCAAATATTTATATTTATATAGAAATATTCAAATATATATTTCACTACGGTAGCGTCGTGGGAAGAAGCGGGATATGGGATGTTGAGAAGAGAATGGCGTGGCTGCCATCAGGCTTGCCAGATGGCGATCTTTTGTTATATTAGTTACATATTATTTACGCCATGCAAGAAGTGCACACAGGTACTCCATGTGTAATGCGCTTTGTATCGTGACCGAAACGCCACCGCACCTTCACGAGAGCAACCAGCTGTACTCACGTATACCCGCCTGTCAATCAGGGCAGCTAGTTGTCGAGTTTCTATTCCTTTCACTCACATGTAAATAACGTCACGTTTTTTGATAGTAAGACAAAAAATCGCCACCTGGCCATCCTGCTGCAAACTAGTAACTCTAGATAATCGCCATTGCAGTGAAGTGGGAGACACAAAGGAGTGAGATAGAGAGAGAACAAGCTGGAAGAGATGGAAGAGAGAGGGAGTGGAACCAGGAAAGGGAGAGGGGTAGAGATAGAGAGAGAAGGAGAGAAAGGGAGAGAGGGGAGAGATGGGAGAGAGAGGGGGAAGGGCAGGAGAGGGGAGGAGAGGGAAATAGAGAGGGAAGGAATATAATGACGAGTCTGGCAAATATGTGTATTTTGAAGAAAATCTACTAAAAATTCTACTGGGTACTAAAAATTACTAATTATTCGTTAATCTAAAGACATATGTTCAACTGTCGTTGATTGCGGTAATGCGTTAGTTCATTTCGGATTTAATTTGAGGAATTAAAAATTTTTTTCTAACGGAGCGTGCAAAATCGAACTGCGTATCTTGTTAGGAAATAGTTATTTTCGATACAAGTGTGCGAAGTGGGTCATTCTCGCACGGGTGTAGTTTGTCGCCCGAGCGAAGCGAGGGTGACAAAAACACCCGTGCAATGATGACCCTTTTCGGTCACGTGTATCGAACTCTATTTTTTTTAACGGAGTGTATGAAACTAGCCTTGTTGTTTGTTTTGCGCGAAGTAGCTGTTTCTCGCACGGCGTGCGCGACTTTCGCGCACGCCGTGTGTAAAACAGCTACTTCGCGCACGCAAAACAAGCACGAGAAGGCGAGTTTCGTACACTCCGTTAAAAAAATAGTTTTCCTATCATCGTGCGCAAAGTTCGAGTTTGCACACGTATTTGCTTTCGCAAACTGCCATTTTCCTCACGCTGAAAGGAGTGTGTGCGCGAACATTGCACACCTCGATAGGAAAAATAGTATACGATACTCATGCGCTGCGTAGGTTATCCAGCACTCGTATCGTAATGTACTAATACGCTGCACCTACGCAATAGGTCACCCGCACTCGCTGCGCTTCGGCGACAAACTCGACTCGTGCGGGAATGACCTATTTTGTGCACTAGTTGCGTAATTTACTATTATAAAATTCTTTTGTTCAATTATCGTATTCTACCAGTGTGATGTGAGTTAAACAAATATAAATAATCAAATATTAATAATATAATTTAAAAGTTAATTTTAGCCGTTGGCTATTTGTAAATTAGGTATGAGTCAACCTTACGAATTCATTTATTGTTTTAACTAACATTATGTTTGTGGGATTAAGTTAATAGATTCATCATTTGATTATAGAAATAAAAAAAACAATTTCGATAACATCAATAGACGTTACGTATCTTGGCTATGTATATAAGAATTGATTAATTTCGCTACTTTTTTTTGTTTAATTTACATCACATTAGTTGTGTATATAAGAAAATACATACATTTGCACGGTATATTTCGATTTCTCATATGATTATAGAAATTGAAAAGCAAAATCATTAACATTAATAGACGTTATGCACAGTTGACTATGCATGAATTCATTGATATCACTACTTCCATTCGTTTAATTAACATCATACTAGTTGCATATAACAATAGCATCGAGGGAGGATAAAATTTGAACAGTTAACAGCTCGTGTAAATTTACACCCGAGCCGAGGCGAGGGTGGCAGACAGGATCTGTGGGCATGTCAATTTCTCTCCCGTGGTGTGTATACTATTTTTCACCATACCCGGGCCGAACATACCACATTCGTGTTCCTGAGCCGGCAGCGATAGTGGTAGTTTCGGCCAGGGTGTGGTGAAAAATACATTTGCGCGGTATATTTTAAGAGTCTTAATTATAAATAAATCCCTCTATATTTTTATAGAGAGACAGAGATCGATTTGGAGCGGAAAACGAGTGATGACGCGCGTAGCGCGTCCAACTTCTAATAAAATAAAACACGTATGTATTGGAGACAATATAATATGATAAAAATTCTTTCAATCCGTAGAAAGAGCTTATTGAAAAGCTCAGATTTAAAGAAATAAAGAACTAGAAACATTGTTATGTGATTATTTATTTGCCTTGATATGAATCATTAATTTAATTTATTATTAACAATACTATTGTAAAGTTATAAAGATATATTTGAACTCTCATTACAGTTCTTTGTAGAAACTTTAACAGATGTTTTAAGAGAGACAGAGAGAGAGAGAAAGAGAGAGAGAGAGTGTGACCGCTGCGTCGACAGCTCTCCTGGCCGCAGCAATAGTAAGTCCCGCTTTGATCCCTTCCTGCCGCCTAGTTACCCGTGTGTGTGTGCGCTCGCATCCGCGAAGTACAATATCGAACTTACCCCCTATAGACTGCGTGTAGCTGAAGCTGCAATTCTGACCCCCTTCGTGAGGAGAATAGTACCGATTGGGGTAACTATGCGTGTAGCTACAGCTACGAGTCTTTAATCGTCCCGTTGCAGAGCGATTGTGCTCTACCTTTCGTGATAGCTAAAGTGAAGTTAGAATTTGGTATGAAGCGAACGTACCTGGCGTCCTTGAATTTGTAAGATTTGATAGTAAGTCAAATAGTCTAAATAAAATGTATTGTAATATCCTTTCTTGAGATTTTGAGTTTTGATTGCGTATGTGTCTGAATAAGAATATTGTGTATTAGTCCACTTGGTGGAAAACTAGTGCATAGTAAGGTTTTCCCACCCGCGGTTTTCCTGATCCCCAGCAATCGTGATATTGGAAACAACTTATTTTATTTCAATGAAGTAATTACTATTTAAATATATTCTCTTGGATGCTTTTTGGGAACATTCACTGTCGAAAACGTTTAAAAATAAAACTACGAATTTAAACAGTTATCGACCGAGCGCTACCAGGGTGACCGTTATCGATCAAAAAGTCGGTATTCTTGAAGATTAACGGTTCAATCAAAATCATTCTAAGATACATTTGTTGGTGTATAAACTTAAAACAACTGCAAATGCCTATTCCTAAGAAAAGTTTAATTGAAAATCTAAATAAAATGGATGTAGTTTGCGATGATATGGAAGGTAGTGTAAAGTTTAAAGCAAAGAATAAAAACGATAGTATTAAAAAGGAGCGCGCAATCAATAAGGAATGAAAAGTTGCACAAGAAAAATCGATTACAAAAATTTCATGTTTTAGAAAAGAAAGAGAAGATTTCTTGCTCTATGCCTAAACAGCAATCATTTGAAATATTAGAAACTGAACCAGAAAATACAAATAATAACGGCGGAAAATACCCTTTCACGCTAGTGCTCAATACAAAATTTTTTTAAATGTACGCAAAATGAGTGTGTAAAATACCTTATTTTACTTAATGTACAATTTTTTTCCATTTCACACATCATAACAAATTACAATTTATTACTCTCGTTCAAATACAGTGTACAAGGAATGAAAAAAGGAATCCAACGCTAGTGCTTTGTATAATCACTGAACCTCAAAAAGATGTAGCAAGAAAAAATATATTTAACATAAATAATGACCAATATAATGAAATAATGAGAATATCGAAAAATTGTGTAACCTACAATCCATAATATTATATTATAATTATTTCATTGAAATAAAATAAGTTGTTTTCAATAATTATTAATAAGCTTCATTTTTTACTTACGTACTAAGCTTAGAAATAATGGTAGATAGATGCAAGTTTATTTTTAAATCTAAATTGTCAAAGACAAATTTACAGTGTAAAGGCAAATATGTGTATAATAAAGAAGCTCAAAAATAAATTGGCCAAGTCATTCAATTCATTGGCCCGTTGCTTCCTCAAACTTAATTTTGTGATTCCTTTAATTAATTTTTAATAACGAAATTTATAATTTGTGCAACAAATTATGCCATAATTATAATTAAATTTATTTTGAAGATTAAAAGGTATTAATTTTCAAATATATTCATTCTTTTACTTATTTATATCAACCGCCATGAATTTTGCAGGTTTAACATAATATCTCTCTATATTATATAGTCGTAAGCGTTATTTGTGTCACGCAGACCCCCCCGCCCCCCTCGCACCCCCTCAGCCTCCACTCAAAATAACGTAAAATTGTGATTTTTCTACGTTATTTTGAGTATAGTAGAGCCCCCTCGCCCCCTTCGCCCCCTCAGCCCCCCTCGCACCCCCTCAGACACCCCTCAGACCCCCCTCATTTAAATGTTCACTAAAGTTTATTTTTTTCATGTATTTTTCATATGTTTTATTAATAAGGTAGTATATACAGATGTAACGTTTAAGAGTAATTTTGAATTCTTAATTTCTGAAATAAAAGAGTAAATTATTGAGAAAATTACATTAATTATATATAAAAATATATTTTATGTATATTTCATATATTATATAAAATTAATAATTTATATTTTTCATATGTTTTATTAATAGGGTAATATTTATAGATGTAACGCTTAAGAGTAGTTTTGAATTCTTAATTTCTAAAATAAAAGAGTAAATTATTAAGAAAATTACATTAATTATATAATTCATTATGGATTAGGCCTACTGGGGATACCACTTAAAAATAAAACGCATCTTTCTATTTACCTCCAAGGTGGTGTGGAAAAAATAGAATAAAATATATCTTAATATTGTAACGCTCTGCTGGGGATCAGGATAGAGGTTCGGGGGGGTGTTCAGAAAGACTCTAAATACACAGATAACAAAATCACTTTATTGACTCTCGAAGAGTCTAAGGTACAATATATAATTTACGGGGCGCCAGGTGCACGCGTCACTTGCACCGAATGCTAATTTCGCGCGGCTAGCGTAGCCGAGAGCGCTGAAACCTATTCTAATCATCTACAGCTCCAGCTAGAGCTGCAGATACGCGGGTCCGGAGTTCGCGACTCCCGACGCGAACGCGCACACACAACACACGCGGGGAACACACGGGAAGGGAACAAATCGGGAACAAACCTCGGCCAGTGCAGTCACGTTCTCCGTTCTCTCTCTCTCGTTCACGGCGAAGAGGTCTCTTCGACGTGGTGGAGACACGGCGAGCACGCGGCACCGAACACTTGTCACGCACGCGGCACGGCGGTAGGCGACAGAATAAAATGCCGGCCGGCGTGAGCACGCAGTTCCGCGGCGGCTTGGTTCGCCGATCGGCCGTCTTCTTTACGACGGCGCCGGCGAGCAGTCAGCTATCATGGCTGCCGATGCTCGTCACGCGCCGCGTCGGCCGAGACATCCCTCTCCGCTGGCTCTCTTCGCCTCTCTCTCTATGCTGGCATCGTCTGCTCCTGTCAGCTGCATGGGAGAGACAGGCTCGCTGGCTCTGGGCTGCCTGCCCCTACTATAGCTATTCCTGCTGTAGCTGCTGCTCGTCTTATCCTGGCCGAGCTATTCTGAGAGGATCCGGACGAGAAGGGAAAAGGGAGTACGCGCCGGGACATGATTGTTGGGAAAAACAGTGTGCGCGTACGAGCGTGCGCGTGTGCGAGTGCGCGAAGTCGCGCGCCGAGTCAACTCTCGCCGCAACCGCCGTGCACGTCGTGCATTTCACGCTGTTTGCTTCGGCATGTGATTTGCCATGTCACAACTCCCCCCTCCTAAACTCGAAGTAGTCCATGCACTATCTTCGCATGATTCTAATTCCTAAACAACTGTTTAACGATGGGTTCTTACTAACTTAACCTAAGCTAAGCGGCTTTAGCTACAGCGGTGTATGTGGAGTTGTTTGCGTCCCCTTATCTTCTTCTTCAACAGCTAGGCGTATGTGTAAATCTGGGTGAGTGTAAGCCGGTGAGTATGTGTTCTCCCTATTGCAACCTGGCGCCTGTGATTTCTCTCATTACAACAAATACTCGCAAGCACCGATCCCGATCACGAACTCTCATACTGCACTCTAACATGTTCATTCACTCATTGATTTACACATTATAACTTGTAAATAACTTGCTGCAGCAGCAACTTACCTGGCCAGTCCCTTGGGCTACTGCTCTTTTGAGCAACGTTCTGGCGAACCTGTAATGCATGCTGATTCTATCGCGAATAAAGAAACACGAGTTTAGCCAAACTATTCAATGCTCTTACTTTTAAGTCAGTATTTTTCTATTACTCGAGTTTGCTTTTTTTTTTATTGCGATTTGCTTCCATGCATTTGAAATAACGTGCTCGCTTACTTGCAGGAGATCCAGGAAGGGAAGAGAAAGGGGCAAGATAAACCCAACACAACTAAGAAATAGGTTTAGAGGCTGGTGTTTTATTTAACACGCTTGGCGCTCTTCCCACATACACCGTTTGTACATAAAAAAAAATAAAAAATAATAAAGTGATGGTCGAGGACCACTTCAGCCGTCGCGCTGCTCTCTGGCCATCTCGTAGCGGTGGCGCTGTCCCCATGCCTGGCAGCAGGTGGGGCATGTGGCGATCGTGATGTTGGGGCGGTCGCACATATAACAAACCCGCTCCCTGGGGCGGGGGCAGTCAATCCGACTGTGGCCGAACTCGCCGCAGTTCCAGCACCCTGGTCTGCCGGCTCCTGCTTCTCGAGTCGGCCGGGTTGAAATGCGCTGCGGCGGGTTCTCCCCGGTCAGCCACTCCCGTGGTGGGTCAGGGCCCACGACCCCCGCTGGATTTCCCTGGACATAGGGTTGCGGCTGGCTACCTCCTCCTACCTCACTGCGTTGGGGCCTTGCGCGGCCGTCCGCGACCTCGGCGCATGGCTGTAGTGGGGCCATCTGGGGCAGAAGCGGTAGCTGGAGGGGCCGGCCTCGCCCGCGTCCTCGGCCAACTTGGCGCAGCGTTGGAGGTGGCGATGGAGCGCGCATCCTCGTCTCCTCGGTGGGTGGCAGGCCGTACCTTACCACCATCGGTGAGCGGGGGCCGTCCTCGGCCTCTGCGCACAGTGGCATCGGGGCCATCAGCCTTGGCACCCCCTCCAACCTTCCCCTGAAGAGCAGGGGGCCTGGGAGAGGCACCCCGGTGGCGGGGAGGCAGTATTTTGCTGCTAACCCGGGCGGTGGCGGAGGGAACTGCGCTCTCCTTTGAGCGCGTCCTCTGCCCACTTGTCGCGGCATCGGCGGTGGTTGAAGGGGTCGTGCCTGGTGGGCGGCTCTCCCTATCGCTAGGGCTGGCGTCCACTCCTCGTACGACGAGTCCATTTCCTGAAAGATCATTATTTGGACTTGTAGCTTGAGCTTCCAGCTGCTGCGTTTCTCTCGGAGGCGTATACTTTTTTAAATCGTTGACGAAGACTTTCGTCCGCCTTTGAGAGTCAAGATCCTCTAGCAAGTATACCACGGGCGAATAGACTTGCACTATCTTAGCCAGACCGACAAATCTAGGCGCCTGCTTAGCCGCAAATCGATCCTCGGCGGATGATAATACATGATTTCGGCGACGTACAAGGTCTCCGACTTGGTACAGGACCTCTCGTCGATTTTTATTATAATTCCGGACTTGCCTTGCTACAGCTTTATCCATATGTCGTCGCACTAAATCGTGCAAGGCAGGCAGTCGACTGGCTCGATCCTTCCACTTATCCAAATCGGGAGGAGAGGTAGGAATAGGATTTTCTAAATGACTTCTTAATAGGGTAGAGGGAACAGGATTACGCCCTAGATTAAGAAACGCGGGAGAAACTCCTAACGACGAGTGCACAGCACTATTTAACGCGAAACGCAGCTCGTTCAAGTGCAAATCCCAATCCCTATGATCGTCTGCTAAAAAGCTATTAATCATGGGTCGTAAATTCCGGTTGACTCTTTCCACCGGGTTTGCTTGAGCATGATACGGCGGAATAGCGGACTGCAGAATTCCATACTCATTCAACCTCTCCGTAACCATTCTGTTCGAGAATTCTGTGCCATTATCCGTGAGCAAAACCCGAGGGCAACCCCAACGATTTACAATTAGTTCCTCAAAAGCTTGCAGCACTGACGTAGCGTCTGCTTTTCTCAACGCCTTCAGTTCGACGTATCTGGTAAACAGATCCTCGAAAACAATTACGTATCTGCTACCAGTACGCGAAGGCGGCTTTGGGCCCATTATATCTGAAGCCACAACGATCCATGGACCTTCAAGATTCCGCTCGGTCATCAGCCCTGCTGGAGCTTGCTGAGAGCTTTTGTGAGCTTGACATACTTGGCACGCGGCGACATACCAACAAACATCTCTGTAGTAAGCGGGCCAATAATAGTATGTCGCGACTCTCGCAAATGTCTTGTTCACGCCCAAGTGTCCTGATTGCGGGGCGTTATGACATTCAGCTAGAGCTTTTCCTCGATCGGCTTCTGGAAGAACGAGCTTCCACGCATCCATGTCCGGCAGCAATGGGTCAACAGTTTTATTCGGACGATGCGCATACAGCAAACCGTCTACTACCTTCCAATCCGGGTATTTCTTAGGATTTTTCTCAACATTACCTATTCTCATTTGATACCACGGATCGTCAGCTGTAGCAGTAGCGATCGCTGCAAGCTCGTAAGTTCCTTCCCACGCACGCGACAACGCGTCTGGGACTTTGTGCAACGCACCTTTACGATGTACAAATTCGATATTATACATCTGCAGAGCTGTATTCCATCTGGCGAGACGACCCGTTGGATCTCGGAGGTTATTTAACCATAATAAACTATGGTGGTCGGTGATTACTGTAAACTTCTCCCCTAGCAAATAACCTCGCAGCCTCTCGACGGACCATAAGACGGCGAGGCACTCCTTCTCAGTGACGGTATAATTTCTCTCTGCCTTCGACAGAGTCCTACTCACAAAATAGATAGGGTGTTCCTCGCCCTCAAATACTTGTGTCAGTACTCCAGCTATAGCGTAATCACTCGCATCCGTTTGCAGAGTGAAGGGTAGCGCCAGATCTGGCCTTGCAAGCACAGGGGCTTGCGTCAGCGCGAGCTTCAGCTTCTCAAACGCTTGCTGTTGCTCTTTATGCCACTGCCACCGAACATCCTTCCTCAGCAGTTTGGTTAGCGGTGCTTTATATCCTGCTAGGTGAGCTATAAATCTGGAATACCAGCCAATCATGCCGAGAAATCTTCTCAACTGCCGGATGTTGAGGGGTGCTGGATACTCGAGGATGGGCTTCACCTTGTCTTCGTCAGTCTTCAGTCCGTCCTCGTTAACGATATAACCTAAGTACTTAACCGCTGCGCAACAAAACTCAGACTTTTTGAGGTTAATCTGTAGGTTTGCATCTCTTAACGCCGTGAGCACGATCTCTAACCACTTTGTGTGCTCTTCAAATGTCGGCGAGACGATAATGACATCGTCTAAGTAGGCGAACACATACGGTTCCCAGGCAGCCTTGATTAGATTATCCATGATGCGCTGGAACACCGCTGGAGCATTTGTCAGCCCATATGGTAACTGCATGAAGTGGAAAAGTCCTCGCCCTGGTACTGAAATGCGGTGATCTCTCTGCACTTCGGATCCAATGGGATCTGGTGGTATGCCTGGCTTAAATCTAGCTTAGAAATATACTTAGCGGAACTTAACTTATCAAGTATATCATCCATGTTTCGCAATGGATACGCGATAGACTTAGTATGCTTATTAACTTGCCTATAGTCTATGCAAAATCGGAACAGATCGTACAATTTCGGAACTAACACAGGGCAGCTTCGCTAGAGGCTATCCGAGGGCTCGATAATTCCCTCCTCCAGCATCCTATCGACTTCAGCCCGAGCCGTCTGCAACATCTTCGGAGTATATTTCCGAGGAGCTTGGCGAATGGGTTCATTTCCTTGAATATCAGTGAAATGCGGGGCGACATTAGCTAACCCTAGCTTTTCCGGTGTCGGTGGATTCAATCTCTGTTTGATTTTGTTAATAAGCAACTGCTGATCAGCGGTAGCACGACTCAGTCCTCCTATGCTGGCTAGAGCTGGGAAGCAGGTTGGATCTTGGCCGTAAGGGTAAAACTGATGCACTATTCCCTTCGGTGTCCACCATGTATCGTTCTCGTAGTCGATCTTCATCTTAAACAACCGTTTGAAGTCGATTCCGAGAATGCAGTCGTACTGTAGTTCATCTGCGACACGGAAAGGCATAGATAATTGTATATTATCGATGCTCACCGTCAGATTCAGTACTCCTTGTAGCTTCACTGCACCTCCATCAGCTACGCGTACTGAAGCTGCTTCCTGTTCCAATTTCTCGGCAAATTCCTTGCTGACGCCTTTGCCGAGATACGAGTGAACGGAGCCATCGTCGAGCATGCCTAAGAGTTTTCTTCCATTCAATTCTATGTTGAAGAATAACCTTGGCTCGACGTTGCTGATAGCGCTTCTCATTATTAGCGATTCTGGAGCTAGGACTTGAGGGTTGTCTCCCTGGTTCATAGCTGCAGCGGAACTGTTTTCTGGAGTAACCCCGATCGAATCAGAAGTGGAAGGAGTCGAGTCTGAAGTAGGAGGGGGTGAGTTGACTCCGCTAGCTTCCCCTTTTACTCGTTTCCCGCCGCCGTAGTCGAATTGCACTTGGTGCATCTACGCGCTGTGGTATTAGGCTGTCCGCACATTAGGCAGACGGCAGCGTTCATACACTCACGTTTCCAATGTCCGGCTTGGCTGCAACGGAAACATGGCTCACGCATTTTCCGTCGCTGCACGTCCTCCAATTTCCCCTTTGGGGGAACAACTTCAATCTTCGGTTGTTCCTACGTAGGCTCTCGCTCCGCTGACTTCGCTGGAGCATTTCCGGGCTTGTCGCCACGTCGACCTTTACTCTTGCTGCGCGGATCTGGTCTTCGACCTTTCTTCTCTCCTTGCCGTCCATCCGTCGACTTGAATTTCGGGTCCCTCGTCGATCGCTGCTTCTCTCCTCCTTCCGTCTGTGTGGTTGCGACCGGAGCTAGATTGCTTGAGCTGGACAGCTTCAGCTCGTTTTCTTCCGGCGTGCTCGAAACCACTGAGGCTAGTTTCACCTGCCGCTGCTGTCTCGGAGGAGTATAAGCTGAAGCAGGGAAAGCTGAATCCGCTATCGGAGGCGGCGGCTTATAAGCTTTCTCCTGTGCTCTCCTCAGCTCTTCTCGCTTCCCTAGCTTCTGCAACTCCGGAAAATTTTCGAAGTCCTTCCTCTCGATGCGCAGCCGATATGATGGATGCAGCTTCTGGTATACTCGGTCAAGCTGCTCTCTCAATGTTAACGGCGGCTTCAGCTGATCCAACAGGTCCCTCACTTTCAGCAGATAAGTGGAAATCTCCTCACTTGGTCCTTGCGTTCGCACCTCCAGCTCCTTCCGTAGTCTCTCCTGCACGTCTTCAAAGCTGTACTGCAGGCAAACGTGTCCACAAATTCTTCATACGTCCTCCAGAACTGATATTCCCGGCGAAACCATTGCCACGACTCGTCATCGAGAGCTGATGGCAAGGCTTTCACTATTTCCTCGAGAGTCAGCTTGTAAGTGTCTTTGCATTTCGTTAGATCTGCAATGAAACTTTCGGGGTCTCTTTTCCTATCCCCTTTAAACGAAATGTGCCACTTGGTGAGTAGCTCCGTCGTGCGTTTCTCTTTATAAAGCGCTGAACGCTCGAAAAACGACGCATCTTAACTCATCCCCGGAGCAGAAACATCACCTCTCCTCGGTTGAGTCTGCAACCTTGCATCCGTATGCATTAGAGCTGAATGAGGCCCTGTCACAACAGGCGGCAGAACGGCAGGCGAAAAATGCGGATGCGCTTGCAGAACGTTGCTCGGATACGGAGGATACACTGGAGGATATGGCATCAGCGGCTGCGAAGACACGAAAGGCTGCGGAAAATACCCAGGCGGATAATGAAACGACGGTGGCGGCGCTGGGTGACTGTAATACGTGCACGCCGGCTCGGCTCGTGCTCTAAATCCACTCGCTTGTGAAGCTCCAGCTGAAACAAAATTTTGAGCGAGCGACGCTGAGGACATGAGAGGCGGCTCATGATAACCTGTTGTTACTCGTGGCATTGGACACTGTGAGTAGACAGCAGGCCCTGCTACGCCGTCGAAATTCCCTAAAGCAACATTAGCTGAAAGCTGAGGAATACCAGTCGAAGGCAGAGAACCAACCACAGAAGCAACGATCCCGAATTCTCTCCCCGGATACATTGTGGACGGAGCAGCCGGATATCTCATCTGCTGCGACGGCAACACTGGAAGCGGCAAAAACGACGTACCGTCGAACAATCCATTCGGCTGCCTCATCGCCCCTCCTGCACTCGCAGACAATGGAATCTCGGTCCGCGCACTAGCCCCACTCGTTAATTCGATGCTATTTTCCATAAACGTGCTATGCTCGTGAGCACGAAGTGGACTGAGAGGATAACGTGTGGATTGTGCACGCGGATTAGGAGCTGACTCCCTCATGTCATGAACCACTTCCGGCGCGGCGATGCTAATACGCCTCTGCGCGTCAGAACTCTGTATCGCTGGAGCAACATGGCTGCCAGCTGTAGGCGGCTCGGCCGCTCGCCGCGGCTCACTCACTTCGATGTGCAACCTCGACGTAAAAGTCTGCGACGGCCCCTCCATCGAAATTGGATCCCGAAATCTGCCTATCGATTGGCCTGTGGAAAGCGGCTCTGCTTCTGAATGCTCCGGAGCTACCACCGGCTGAACTGGAGCCCTGGATGGCGAAAAACGTGCAACTGAATGCCTACTCGACGACGAAGGACTATGCGCAGAAGTGGACTCGTCCGCCGGCTCGTCTCTGGCCGGGTCCCATGGCGCGGCGTCTGCGCCAAAATGGCGTTGCATCTCGTGCCTCTCCAACCTATTACGCAAAATGATCGCATCTGAGTGAATATTCAGCCCGAACCGCTGAGCAGTCATCGCGACTTCCCCGTCGGTTAACTTATTAATTGATCTCTTCAGCGCGTCAGCTGCAGCTATCGGGTCGACGCACATTAAATCATTTTCGTCGACACCGAGCGAAGCCCAGCTCCAATCGTGGTGTTCCATTTTAATCTTTCCTCAGTTAGCCTCGGCCGAGTAGCTCCGTTGATTTTCTTTTCCCCCACCCACTTACTTTAAGTTAATTAAGTTATGAACTAGCACTTATAGCAATCCAAAAAAAATAATCTAAAAGCAAGCACAGCAAGGCAAAACCAAAAAAAAGAAAATCAAGCCAACCAGCCGAGTTACGTGAGAGATTCCCGTGCGATGATAACGCACCTATCTCTCGTGCTCTCACAAAAACCAAATTACTCCTGAAACAAAATTCCCCCCTCCCCGTTCCTAAAAGTCTTTTAACGAAGGCGTGGGAATTTCAAGGAGGTATGGAAAGGAACGTAAGCGAGGCCTTCCTCCCACGGAAAGGGATGAAATTCGAATCAAAATGACCAAAATGTCAAATCGAAAAAAACGGAACACAGGAAATGATTCTGTCCTGCACGCGTGATCAGGAAGTTACTCCCAACTCCACACTCCCTGAGCACGTTGCAGATTCTTAAAGTGCCGCGTGGCTAAAGCTGTAACCAGAGGTGAATTTGCGAGTACTTCATTACTTATCTCGCAAAAACACCCGCAAATCGCAATAATGTTCGAAGCAAATTCAATAATTTAAATAAAATGTTATTCGCATTCGTTAGCTTAAATTGAATCGTCTGGCTATTTTAAAATTGATCACGGCGTCTCTTAACGCTTCCACGCGGTGAATCTAATAATCCTAAAATGGCTGCCAGAACGCTTCTTCCTCGCGGTTTCCCGTTGTGTGTGCGCGCCGCGATGGCGAATATCACGACGCAGATCCCTTACTATGCCACGACTTTACCGTGGCCCCACGTTGGCTGCGCCACTTGTAACGCTCTGCTGGGGATCAGGACAGAGGTTCGCGGGGGTGTTCAGAAAGACTCTAAATACACAGATAACAAAATCACTTTATTGACTCTCGAAGAGTCTGAGGTACAATATATAATTTACGGGGCGCCAGGTGCACGCGTCACTTGCACCGAATGCTAATTTCGCGCGGCTAGCGTAGCCGAGAGCGCTGAAACCTATTCTAATCATCTACAGCTCCAGCTAGAGCTGCAGATACGCGGGTCCGGAGTTCGCGACTCCCGACGCGAACGCGCACACACAACACACGCGGGGAACACACGGGAAGGGAACAAATCGGGAACAAACCTCTGCCAGTGTCCTACTGCTGCTGCACCACACTCGCTCTCTCTCGTGCAGTCACGTTCTCCGTTCTCTCTCTCTCGTTCACGGCGAAGAGGTCTCTTCGACGTGGTGGTGACACGGCGAGCACGCGGCACCGAACACTTGTCACGCACGCGACACGGTGGTAGGCGACAGAATAAAATGCCGGCCGGCGTGAGCACGCAGTTCCGCGGCGGCTTGGTTCGCCGATCGGCCGTCTTCTTTACGGCGGCGCCGGCGAGCAGTCAGCTATCATGGCTGCCGATGCTCGTCACGCGCCGCGTCGGCCGAGACATCCCTCTCCGCTGGCTCTCTTCGCCTCTCTCTCTATGCTGGCATCGTCTGCTCCTGTCAGCCGCATGGGAGGGACAGGCTCGCTGGCTCTGGGCTGCCTGCCCCTGCTATAGCTGTTCCTGCTGTAGCTGCTGCTCGTCTTATCCTGGCCGAGCTATTCTGAGAGGATCCGGACGAGAAGGGAAAAGGGAGTACGCGCCGGGACATGATTGTTGGGAAAAACAGTGTGCGCGTACGAGCATGCGCGTGTGCGAGTGCGCGAAGTCGCGCGCCGAGTCAACTCTCGCGGCAACCGCCGTGCACGTCGTGCATTTCACGCTGTTTGCTTCGGCATGTGATTTGCCATGTCACAATATATATATTAAGAATTGTATCCAAGATTTAAATCTTTAAGAATGTCGATGAAAATTGTTACTCAGAGGTTTTCGGGGTCATAAAAAGGATGCAACCACAGATATGCGAAGCTTACGAAGAAGTTGACGATCTCAAACATAATAAGATGGTAGATATTTGAGTCCCATGGAAGCAGCATGGAGATTACAAGAATTTCCTTTATATGGTAGAAGTCACACCGTAATACGTTTAGCAATTCACACCGAAAATAAAGAAAATATAATTTTCGAAGAAAATAAAGAGGAAAAAGCTTTAGATAACTGGAAAACTACATTAACTTCGTGGTTTGAATTTAATAAAAAAGATAAAAATGCAAAAAATATTAACTACGTTAATATAACAAAATATTATATTTTTAAGAATAAAACTTGGATAAAACGTCAACGAGAACTAAAACATGTTGCTATAGGACGTTTAAATGTAGTATCTCCAAGAGATATTGAAAGATTTCATTTAAAATTAATTTTAAATCGTGTTAAACGCGCAACATCTTTTGAAGAATTACGTACATTTGAAAATAAAACATATAATACTTAGAAAGAAACAGCAATACAAATGGGTCTGATCGGAGATAATTTACAGATTGACAAAATTTTTGAAGAAGCTTGTAATATAATGTTACCTGTTCAATTGCGTAAAATTTTTACTTGGTTTTTAATAACAGATAACATTAATGGTAATACTATTTGGACAAAATTTAATAAATATTTTATAGAAGATTTTGACAATAATAAAAATAACCGAGCTCTACATCATATAAACGAAATTTTAAAAGTTGAAGAAATGTCTTGTAAATATTTTGGATTACCTGAACCTGATGAAATTTTCGATACAAATAATGAAAATAATAAAGAAAATATTTTATTCTGTAAACAAATGTTTAATAATTACTATAGTCAATTAAACACAGATCAAAAAACAATTTTTACACAAATATTAAATAATGAACATAAAATTAACTTTATTGATGGTCCTGGAGGTTTAGGTAAAACGTTTTTATATAAAACTTTAATTTAATATTTTTTGTCAATCGAACAAAAAATTATATCAATGGCTTGGACTGGTATAGCATCTATACTATTACCAAAAGGTATGACCAGTCATAAAACTTAGATTACCTTTAGATTTAAACAATATTGAAAGTGCATTTTTAAAATTTGAATCAGATAAAAAAAAATTTCGTGAAGTTCTTACGATTATTTGGGATGAAGCGTCAATGATTCCACGTAAAGCTTTAGAAATTGTTGATAAAACTTTACAAGATGTTTGTAATAATAATCTACCATTCGGAGGAAAATTATTAATTTTAGGAGGTGATTTTAGACAAATTCTCCCTGTTGTTAAAAATGGTTGTAGAAGCACAATAATTCAAGAAACAAAAAAATATTCAAATCTTTGGTCATTATCTAATATAATGTATTTGAAAACAAATATCCGTTTAAAAGATATTATGTTTGCTTCATTTTTATTAGATATTGGAGAAGGTAAATTTAATTCATTTGTTATACCTGATAGTTTTAAAACAAACGATGTTTGTTTTAAAGTATATGAAAATATAAATTGTAGTATATGAATAAATAGAGTTATATTAACATCACATAATGAAGATGCCAATATTTTAAATAATAAAATTTTAAAACTATTAAATACTGAAGAAAATATACATATATACTTAAATACATATATAACATCACTCTGCCGGAAAAAGTTGATAGAAATCAATAGAAATCGATAAAATATCTTATCGACTTGAATGGTGAATTTTAATTCCATTTTCTGCATTAGAAATTGATAAAATGCGATAAAATCGATATAAGTCAATATAAGTCGATAAAAATCTATAAGAAACATTACAATTAAAATCAATAAATAAAATTACAATTAAAATCAATAAATAAAATTACAATTGGAAGTAATATAAAGATCATCCTGAAATTCTATCGATTTCAATTGTGATTTTTCGTATAGTTTTATCGACTTATATTGACTTATATCGATTTTATCGCATTTAATCAATTTTCAATGCAGAAAATGTAATTAAGATTCCCCATTCAAATCGATACGAAATCTTATCGACTTCTATCAACTTTTTCCAACAGGGTAGTATTCTCAAAGCGCGCGGTGAGCGCTGTGATTTTATCGAAACTACACCACTTTTGTTTTTGTAACATAGCAACCCGTTACACCCACCAACCAAACCACTAATAAATTGATATCATAACTAATCCATCATTTTTGAAGATAGGAGATAGGATTAAGGAGTTATAAGCTTTTTTGAAAAAAACACGTTTTTGCTTTTGTTCATAACAAAGGGACTGTGATAGCTAGACATAAAATTTCAAATATAGATATTTTAATTCTCTTTTCAATGCTACCCACCCGATCCAGATACATAGAACCGTTCTCGAGAAATTACGATTTGAAAAAAAGGTTAAAAAAACTTTAACCTCAAATATCTCTGAAATTTCTAGACCAATCATTTTGCCCAAAGAACTCGACCGAGAACTATACAAAATCGACCTCTACAAGGAATTTTAAAGCGATTAAGTCAATTTTACTTCCGTAATCGTTGGACATAGAAAACTCGATTTTTTCATTTTGCAATTTTTTTCTCAAAAACTAAACAAAAGAATGGATTCAAATTTTTAGAGCTTATAGCTATTTATATTCTGCATTATCGTGATTTTTCTCAAAAAAAATGACCGTTTACATGTCACGGACTAGAGGAGGACGCAAGGCATGTGTTTTTCTCATGTCCCAGATTTAACATACAAAGACGAAAGTTCGAAAGAACACTTGTGACGGCGATCACGCCAGAGAACCTGGTTCGACAGATGCTTGCATCAGAGAAGGCATGGATTACCGCAACGGACTTCGCCAGGGAAGTCATTGAAGAGCTACGGAAAGAAGAGAAGAAGAGAAGAGAACAGCGAATGATAGATGCGGGGCGCCAGGCTATAGAATAGTAGACTTTCTTTCTTCATGCAGGTGACCGGACGATGCAGTAAGACGAAGACGACTGGACGATGCAGCAAGAAGAAGACGATAACCAAGAGGAAGAGAAGAAGGCAATCTATCCTGAACCTCCAACCAACTAACATCAGTTGGGGGATGTAGGGAATGACAGCAAGAAGGAAGAGCAAATTAGCTAATGCCTCCCCCGCGAAGTAATACCTAGGGGCAGTTCCGCGGGGGTTTCGTTTAGGCGTACGAAAGACAAAGAGGTTGGAGTTTAGTGGGTAGGGGTCCTGCACAGCGGGATCTGGTCCATCCATCTGACCAGACAAGTTAGTCCATCAACTTGGCGAGCCCCACACACGGGGAGCTCCGAGCAGCTCTTGACATAGTGCGTAAAAAGCATTCTCCACCTCTTCGGAAAAAAAAAAAATACACACACACACACACACACACACACACACACACGCACACACACACACACACGCACGCACGCGCGCGCAGACGCACGCACACACACACACACACACACACACACACACACACACACACACACACACACAGATACATCCATACAGACATTTTTAAAAAATCATGTATTTTGGTTCCAAATACCTCGAATATCAATTATAACATGTTTTTACAACAACTCAAAAAATTACTATCACAAAGCTTCCTCTAGGAGGAAGCAAAAATACAGCAAAAAATTTCCAGTAATTACTTTATTCAATAATATCTCGCAAAGAAAAAAAAATGTTAACAAAAATAATAAAAATCGCAAGAAAAAGAAACGCCAAATAACTAATTCTAAAAGGAAAATATCAACGCGCATAAAAGAGATAAAAGAATGTATTTATATAAGTCACGCGGCGCGGGTGTTCTCTCAAGGTCCTCGTTCAGTACGCGTATAGTAGTCGTCGAGCCGTAGAGACAACCTGGTTCCCGTGTGCGTGGTTGATCTTGCTATCAATTCACTGTGTCCAGGAAGGGGGTTAGGTTTCCTTAACTGTACGTCGCTTCGTCCGATACTTATATAAAAGGGTCGCTGAGTTGGGCAAACCAACCCGACTCAGCCTGCTTTATGCCAAAGGGAGTAATCGGAGACCTAATCCTTTACCTTACGATACGTTGCTACTTGTTCTGTGACTGCTGCCGGCTCTGCTGGTGGTCAGAGTGCTGGAGATGAGTCGTTCCTGAAACTGGAGTCAGAGTGAGCGCTCTCGCCGCTCGCGGTCCTATTTATGTACCACCAAATCCACTTGTTGTTGAGGTGCGCAATATACCTTTTTTTGATATACACCGGGTAGTGGTTGCGCACCTCTCCGTAGCGGCATCCTCTCCAACTAGCCTTGATTTGTGGGCTAATATCCCCCTTTGCCACTCATCTAGATTCTTCCTATGAGGTACATATTTTACTGCCTAGATGGCGCGTCGAGTACCGTTTTAAGGTGACTGTGTCACAGCGGGGGACTTGTGTCGGTAAGCAGAATTCTATAGGGTAATGAGTTACGTTTGTTCATATATATATCGTTATACGATGCAATATAAAGGACTTGTGACCGTTACAACTTTTTTCCCTTACGCATTCAGGTAACGCAACATACTCAGCTTGCATCGATGATTTTGTTACAATATCTTGTTTCTTTGATTTCCAATATATAATATTTGCGTTTATTCTAATTACACATCCTGTCATAGATTTTCTATCACTTATATCTCCAATCAGCATCAACACAACAATCTAAAATGCTAGCATTTGAATTTCTTTTATACTTTAACTTTAATTCGTTAGTATAATACAAATATTTCAATATTCTTAATACATACTTAAAATGACTTTGATCATAGCAATTTTTAAATCTACTTAGATAATTTACACAATAACAAATATCTGGTCTAGTATTTGAGCTTATATATAACAGTGCTCCAATTAGATTTCTGTACTTTAAGTCACTCGACACTGATAAAGCAGATTAACATTTCAAATTTTGCTGCATTGAAGTCGCATACACTTTCGCATTCTCAATTTCATAACTTTTAGCTAGTGACTCAATATAATTTTTCTGATCTAACGTCATCATTCTTTTTTCATAATCCTAGTCAATATTTACACCCAAATACGTTTTTATCTGGACCATATCTTTCATTCGAAATTTTACAGCTAATTTCTTCTTAACGAATTCTATTAATTTTCTATTTTTGCCACAAATTAAAAAATCATCAACAAAGATTATTAAGTAAATTTTCTCATTATTAATTTCCATGAAATATAAACAATAATCGATTTTACTTTTCTCAAATCGTAAATCCATCAAGTATTCCTCCAAGCATTCATATCACGCTCGTGGACTTTCGCGTAGTCCGTACAAGGATTTCTCAAGTTTACACACTCTTTCAGTATTGTCATCATAACCTTGAGGTTGTCTTACGTACACTTCGGACTTAATTTTTCCATTAAGGAATGCCCTTCAACATCCATTTGATCTATTTCTAATTCGTTTTGTACACAGTAATTAATGTTTGTGTTCTCGCAATTGGTGAATAAATATCGTCCAATACTTCTCTTTCTTGAAACCCTCTTACTAAAATTCTAGCTTTAAATTTATCATTTGTCTTTCGCGTCCTCCTAGAGGAAGCTTTGTGATAGTAATTTTTTGAGTTATTGTAAAAACATGTTATAATTGTTTTTGAGGGTGTTAGGAATCAAAATACACGATTTTTGAAAAATGCCTGTATGAATGTGTGTGTGTTTGTGTGCGTGCGTGCATGCGTGCGTGCGTGTGTGTGTGTGTACGCCTGGATCTCAGCTTCTGCTCGATCGATTTTGACCGGACAGGACTCATTTTTTTGCTTTTCTTGTGTGATGGCGGGTCAAAAATTCGTTTTTTGATTCGCCGATGCGTTTTTGTTTTATTTTCAATTTTCGATTTTCTCAAAATTGATTTTTGCTTTTATATAATGATAAGATTGAGATATTTGAATCGAATATATTATCTAAAAAAAATTTCTCTAGCTATCACGGTTCTTTTGTTATTAACAAAAACGTTTTTTTTAAGCTTATAACTACTAAACTAAACGGCCAATTTTCTTGAGAAAAATCATCGTAATGTAGAATATAAAAAACTGTAACCTTAAAAAATTTGAATTCGTTTTGTCGACTAGTTTTTGAGAAAAAATTGAAATGTGAAAAAAATGAGTTTTGTATGTCCAACGATTACGGGAGTAAAATTGACATAATCGCTTTGAAATTCCTTGTAGAGGTAGATTTTTGATAGCTCTCGGTCGAGTTCTTTGGGCAAAATGAATGGTCCAGAAATTTCGAAAATATTTGCGGTTAAAATTTTTTTAACCTTTTTTTCAAATCATAATTTCTCGAGAACGGCTTCATCTATCAGCTCTAAATTTGTAGACAATTTTATATGTGATATAGATAAATTGTGTGCGAACTTTCATCAAGATCGTACGATTACTTTTTGTGATATTTGATTTTGAAAATTTTCGTATTTTACAAAGTGATTTTCTTTGTCGCATCATAACTAGAGGAAACAGAAATTTATTTAATCATGTTGGAATTTTGTGGAGATGTAGAATCTATATATTATCGTATAAGTCCTTTAAGTAAAAGAATTGTCTCATGATTTTTACAGATATTTAAGGTTAAAATTCTTTTACGGTTTTTTTTCAAAATCGTAATTTCTCAATGACGACTTCAAGTATCAGCTTGAAATTTATAGACTATTTTGTATACAATATAGGCAATACTTGTATAAAATTGCATCCAGATTATATGGTTATTTTTTGTGATATTTGATATTTAAAATTTTAGTCTTTTTGAAAATGACTTTCTTTGTTGTCACGCAATATATCTACATTAGAATTGTTTTAATTTTATTGAAATCTGGTGGAGATATAGTATTTGTATATTATTTATTAGAAAAGTTCTTATGGTAAAAGTATTTATTTATAAATTTCAGAGATATTTGAGGTTAAAACTATTTTCGCCCTGTTTTAAAATCGTAATTATTGGAGAATGCATTTATGTATACTAGAAAATGGAAATGACATGCGCTATGCTCTATGCGCCGATGCGCGCGTGTTGTATACCTGCTTTTGTTTTGTAATAGCCATTTATTGTTTTTAAGGTTAGAACCTTTTTCTTACATCGAAAATTCCAGAAAGAGCACACAAATACGGACAGGCATACTACTAGAGACAAGTATCGTATGTGTGAAATTTCACAAAGAAAATATAATTTGAAGTAAAGGTTAATTATGAATTTTAAAAGATTTTGACGATAACATTACAATCAATTATATTACTTATTTTTCACACACAATTTAAAAAAAAAAATTATACCTATTATTTTATTCATATTTTATAAAAATTAATAATTTTTCATCTTCATAAATGAATTTAATTATAATTATGTCACAAATTGTTGCAAAAATTATAAATTATGTTATTAAAAGTTCATTAAAGGAATAAGCAAATTAAGTTTGAGGAAGCAACGGGCGAATGAATTGGCAGCAGTATTTTGTATACACCCACTTTCAATCTAATACCTTCTTAACCTTCGGTTTTTCAACTAGTTTCCACGTTTTGTTGTTATTCAAACATTCAATTTCTTTATTCATAGCTTCTTTCCATTTCTCGCTATCCATATAATTTATTACTTCAATATAATTTTGCGGATTATCTAACGCTTACATAATTTACATAAATACAATTTGTTATTGGATTTCCGTATCGGTTTACAGGGCTTTTATTTCTTTCTGACCTTCTAGATAATGTTAAATTTTTTATCGCTTGTACTAGGTATGTTTTGCATACGCTCATTATTTTCATGAATTTTATTTACATCGAAATCATCATTTTTCTCATTTTCATTTTGAACTTGCTGATAAATATCATTTTCAATTTCATTTTCAATAATTTCATCGTTCTCTTCAAATCCCACTAAATTTTCATTTTCTTCAATTATATCTACATGTCAAGCTATAATTACTTTGTTGTTGATTAATACTCTACATCCTACAGTTTTATAGCCGACTAATACTCCAAACTCAGCTTTTCTATCCCATGTACTTTTTCTTTTAATCTCCGGAACCTTAACAAAAACTCTACTTCCATATAGTTTTAAATTACTAATATCTGGCTTTTCTGCCATCATAATCTCATACGGTGTCTTTTGCTCAATTGTAATTGCTAGTGTTCTATTTTTCAAATACACTACCGTTTTAACTACTTCCGGCCAAAACCTATCATTTATTCTAGCATCTGCTAGTAAGCATCTCGCGGTCTCCATTACTGACCTGTTGTACCGCTCAGCAGTTCCGTTGAGTTCGCATACATACGGAGGGCACGGCTCGATATAAATTCCCTTTTTTTTCGCAAAGCTATACACGTCTCTGTTTATAAATTCTCTCCCGTTATCGCATCTTAATCGCTTAATTCTTTTTCCGGTTAAATTTTCTAGTTGATTCACGTAAGTTAAAATACAATCATAAACTTCATTCTTTTCTTTGATTGGATAAACTTTCCCAGCTAAAATCATCAATTAAAACTAAGAAATGTTTTTCACCCTTAAATCCAATTACTCTTTGCCGTCCATTTACATCCGCATGAATAATTTCTTCTATATTCTTGGCTCTACTTCTATTATTTTCAAAACTAATGTTGTGTATTTTATTTTGAATACATGTGCCTTGTAAATTATGTAAATTATTTCTACTAAAAAAATTAAAATATCCAAAATTTACATGATCTGACAGTCTATGATATTTTTCTTTCAAAGTCATACCATTATTTACATTCTCGGTTACATAACTTTGTTTACTGTTGAACACGGTATTATCTTATACAAATTATTCACCTTATTCGCGACTGCTATCAAATTATTTTCTCTCATATAAATTTTCGAAGTATTTCCCATTGAAATGATTTTAGCTTTATTCGCGATTTTTCCAAAACTCATCAAATTTCTATCTATTTCTTTTCAATTTTAATTCTATTTCTGTTTCGTTAAAATTAGTTAAGAATTTAGCTTTAGTTTTTTCTACACTAATTACTTTCAGCGTTCGACCATCTATCACTTTTACATTTACCGGATTATCTAATTTATTTACCTTTTCAAAGTATTTGCTATCATTTGCGACGTGGTCTGAGCACCCACTGTCAAGAACCTATTTCAACTTATTTTCGCAATTATTTACCTCTACATTGTATCTTACTCTACTGTCTAACTCGGTTGCGAAGGTTATCGAGCCTTGGCCTGCGCTCTGACGATCCTGCTGCTGTTGACCCCCCCGCCCCCCGTGCTCGTTGACCTGCCCCTCGACCTCTGATGTTTCCGCTTCCTCGGCCCTGGCTGCTGCCGTCTCGTTGCACGAGTAACAACTCAGCGGCGGTCTCGGCTCCTTCGGAGGAATACCTCTGGAGCCGGTGGGTGGCACGGAGCTATTCTGCGAGCTCGGCGCCTTCTCCTCGGGTTGGGGGCCAGAGGGCCACTTTGCCCCGCCCCTGTCCGGTGGCTGGTAACCACGTGCTCTACGCGGCCCAGCCGGCGTAGCCTTCCCGGGGCTCTCTACTCCGGGCCGTCCCAATTCGGAAAGGCTTTGCTTAAGCACGCTCCGAAGCATCTGCTCTAGGTTTTCGGACTTGGTGCCTTTCTCTTCGACCACAGAAACTTTGCTATCTTTAGCGTCGGGCCTGGGCCTTTTCTGCGTGTCGGTGGTGGCTGAAGGCTTATACGCCATTTCTGGCAGCAGGGCTGCGGCTGGCAGTGGCGGAGGTCGAAAAGTTTTCGCATTTTCGAGCGTCTGCTCCGCGTCAACTGCCAGCTCCAGCAGCTCCTCCACAGTGTTAAAATCGGTTGTACAGACCATCGCTTGCAGCTGCGGCTGTAGATTTCGATGCAGCTGGTTCAGCTATTGTTCCGCGCTAGGGGGCGGCGATATTTTGCGAACGATCGCAATGCGGCACGTGATGCAATCCCTCACGGCCTCATCTGCCCCTTGTGTGCGGTTATTGGCCTCTGCCACTAACCGCTGCTGGTACCTTTTGGTTGTACCATACCAGCGTCTAGCTGCGGTCACGAACTCTTGCCACGTGGTCCACTTTTCTTCTCGTTTCGGTACCACGTGGCTGCTATATCCGTAAACAGCTTGGATGGCGACGAGAGCATCTCCTCCTCCGTGAGGTTTGCCAGGACTCGGCAGTCCTCCGGCCTCGCCAGGAACACATCGATGCTCTGGCTCTTCGCCCCAGAGAATCGAATTTGCCGTTTGCGTACGATTTGGCCTATGTCTCTCGAGTGAAACGTGCTCGACCTGAAGAAGTTGCCTGTCCCCGGCGTGCTGTAGTTCGGCCAGCTCGATCCTCTCGACGAACTTCGGCGGTGACCCTCCGCCCAAGGTGCGTTTACCCCTGGTAAACCAGTCTGTCCATCTTGGCGAGCTGGCTGAGGTGCTGGCGGCAGACCCATCCAGTCGTCGTTGTGGATGGTGTACGTGTCTGCGAACTGCACGTTGTGTCCTGCTCTGCCACTGCGATATGCGTGCTGGAAGCGGCGTATCGCTGTTAGTCTAGCTCCAAGGTCTCCAGCGACTTTACCTTTGCTATTAGCTCCGCTAATAGCACGCCTACTTCCCTCGGAACGCAAAATTCTGAGCCATCCGTCGCCAGGAGGCGTATCGTCCCTCCTGTGCAGTCTCGTTGCACGTCGCTATCCTGATTCTGTTCACTATTGCGCCGCCTGTTGTTTGGTGTGTGCCCGTTTTCCTGTTCCGTCGAGGTGTCCCTTTGTCGCTGAGGTGAGCTGTCGTTTGATGTATTATTTCCTACGTTGGCTGTGGAGTTTTGGTGTGGTGCATGCTGGGCGGCCTCCGCCGTCGTTCTACGCAGTATTTCCAGGATCTCCTCACTCTTTAGGACTACGTCGAGTGGGTCAACGTCCCAGCCGGGCGCCTCCATAAAGGAGCCGTCGTCCTCTGAGAGGATTCTCCGTAAGAGATTATCTCTCAGTGTTTTTCGCCGGGCGATTACATCCCCCGCCCCCTCAGGCTCATCGAACTCCTCCGGTGCGTAGATCGCCAGCACCCACTGGCTCAGCCTGTACAGCTTCAGCAGCACAACGTCCTGCCGCTTTAGCTGTAACTCGGCTAAGTAGCTTTCGGTCTCAGCTGGAGAGATCGACAGCACCCACCCTTCCACAGCTTCTTGGATGTTGTACGACATCTTTGTTGCGCTCGCTAGTGTGTGTGCAAGGGTATTATTTTCAATACTCCCGAAATCTGTAGTGCTTTTGCACTGCCAGTGGTATTCTTCTCAAGGTACCTACTGAATTACCACTGGCTAACTATTAGGTAATGTCGGATTTGCATCTGTTGGTTTGTGATCCGCTCGCTTTCAATGAAAGGAATTCGCACTCTTTTAGTAATCGTTCCGTGCCTGGAGGTTTCGTTTCTAGTGCCAATCTTGGTTTCTATTCTCGCGGTTTACGAAATTAGCACGCTTAGGAACACTTTGAAACAGCAAAAAAAAAAATTTTAAACTCGATTTTTCGGCGTGCCGCGCACGTGGCCGGGAAATTATCGCGTGCGCCAATGAGCCTATCTCATGCATAACGAACCCGCGGTGTTTAAAATTACGTTGAAAATTTTGATGTGTTGCGCATGCGCAATTCAAAAGTTAGTATGCGCGCAAGTATCACTGTCGCATGCGCAAGCAACCCGCAATAGTGAAATTTCGAATTTAATTTTCTGAGCGTTATGTGTACTTAACCTCAAAATTTTCGTGTACACGAACAATCACGTGCCGGAAGCAAACGATCCGTCGTGCTAATTCCGTTTTATAATTGTAACACGTTACTAGTTATGTCGTATGAAGTTTAAGAGATTGATATTAACCAATGGGCATCCAATTGGTTATCTCGGCGTGCACGTAACTAAGGATTGTTGCGGAACAAAGAAGAAAAGAAAACAAAAAAAAAATTTTTAATTTTATAAATAGTTGTTAATAAATAAATAAATAAATTAATTAACAACAATTCCTTAGTTCCTAATTATTGCCTTAACAAGCAATTACGCAGTGTAAACGTGCAGGCCGACTTTTCCCTCCAAGCAGGAATCAACCGACAGCTGTACACACTTGCACACACTATATAAACTTTACTTACTATTTAATACGCAACTCGAGTCTCGACCTATTCATTTCCGTCGGATTAATTGCGAAATAATCTATTCCTACTTTAATTGTGCTTTCCCAGCACGTAATGGGCGCCAGTTGTAACGGGGTTAAGTTAAGAGAGGACATTAATCCCTCTCAGGGGTTCTTCGAGTAATCTACGGGCGTATTATACGTCGGGGGAACTCGAGAATGTAGAATCCCCCTGCGCGCCTGATGGAGCGCAGTGGCACGGGCCAAGGGCGGTGCGCGCTGCCGCTGCTTCCAACCTCGGCGCGTGAACTCCCGGCTGCTGTCTAGCCTCACCTACGGCAGCCGGCGTTCCCGTGCAACGCCGCGCAGGTTAAACCTGGGCGACTTCTACTTACTTATCCCCGTTGCCTTTGTCCTCTATGAGGCCGAGCCTTGACTAGCTGCAGCCGCTAAAAATGGTAGAGGACGGTATTCGGGAAGGGGAAAGGGTACTCGCCAAATAATCCACGAAACTCCGAATTAAGATAAAACTACATTTATTGGGGAGCAGAAAGAATACACGGAAAGGGCCGCGTGCTCTCACAGAAAAATACAAATATCGCGTAGGCCGAGACTAAACGCGCGACCTGCTGCTCGGCAGCAGGCTAAACCTCACCGCGAGGTTCGCGTTCGCGCGCTCACGCTGCCGCTGCAGCGTGTACAGAAGCTGTGCCGTCGGACGCACGTGGACGGCAATACATGGAGATCGCTCTTACTTTGCTGGCCAGCGCTTGTTAATCTGCGCCTCTCTCTGTCTCCCTCTTTCTAAGCAGCAGAAGACGCAAGCTATGAAGCTAAGCAGCACGCAGGTGAGCGCGTGTCTCTCTTCTATGCAGTCGCAGCGCCGTACGCCAGCTCGTTCACGTACGACGCCCCACCACCGCGTATCTTTCCAGTCATCAACGCCGGCGGGCAAACGCCCCCTGCAGAGCAATGACACCAGCGCGAGTACGTTTCTACTCGGCACTAGTACCGAGTCTGTCGGACGGGTACTCGGGGCGCAGGGACTTAGCACAGCCGAAAGCACGGCGTTGAAGGTTGCCGGTGTACAGGGGCGTGATCTGGCGCTGAATACCAGTGCTCAACCGGTTAACATGATACAGGCGCCACCTCCAGTACAACAACAGATGACATCAAATGAAGAGTGCTCAAAACAAGTTACACCAGCATATCTTCCCCCGATGAGGGATGTCAATCTAGAGGGTGTTGATAATATAATGATTCCGGTGAGCACACTGGATCTTCTCTTCCAGCGTTTTGATATGCTCGAGAAGCAGCTTGATGATCTGACGTCCCTTGGGAATCGGAGCCTCGCATCGCACAGCACAGTCACTGCATTTTCAGGAACAGATAAAGTTAATAATAACAAGGAGCTGGCTACGCGGGTGTCCATTCTTGAGGGATTAATTAGCGATCAAAATTTATTGTTAGGGAGTTTAAATGCGAAATGTGAGCTGCTTCTCGAGGAAAACTCAACCCTTAAGTTGAAATTAGACAAAATCAATAGGATGCTAAGCAGAACCGAAGGACTCCAGTCTGCTCATCTGGATGGAAACAGGGACGTGGATCTAGATATCCCGATTATTTGTAATGCTGGTGGCTCCACCTCTATCGTCAATAAACAATTATCATCTCCATCCTCTCGCCCATGCGTCGAGGTTTCTGTCGGGGGATCCGGGGATCACAGTGCTGAGCCCAGCGAGATAATTCTTAATGGAATATTTAAGAAAGATAATGATTTAACGGTAGAAATTAGAAATGAAATTGTCTTCGCGGTTCTCAGTACTGTCCTCCCGTCATTGACCAAGGAGAATATTCTCGGAGTCCGTGATCTGCGGCCCCGACGCACGTTCGAGGAGGCTGAAGAGACGGGGGAGAGCCTGGCTTCGCGCTCAGGCGCTCCGTGTTCTTGTGTAGTGAGCCTTGGAAGCGCGGACCTTGTCAAAGAGGTGATGAAAGCGAAGCGTAAACTCTCCAATAATTACCTAACATCGTCGGGCATCAAGTCTGAGCTGCTTGGACCAGTTTCTGCCGCCTGCATGCCAAGTTCTAGGATATTTTTTAATGAAATGATGCCCCGAGAAAATTTTTTGTTTTTTAAGAATTTGAGGCCCATTGCTCAGGGACTGGGCTTCAAATACGTCTGGCATGCGGGTGGTAAGTTTCTGGTTCGACGCAGGACCGGAGAGCGTGCGCACGTATTCGCTTCAGCTGCCGACTTGCAAGCCATTCAAACGGCGTACCAGTCTGCTTCCAAGCAACACTGCCCCAAAATTATTTCGCCAACTGATGTACTTATAAACAGCAGCAATGCTGTGAAAAGGCAGGGGGCAGCACAGGTGGTCGAGTCGGCATCAACCTTGTGACTGGGTCCGACTTCTATTGGTGGAGGAGGGGATGGGTGCGCGCTCAAGGCGGGGTTTTTAAACATTAATTCCATCAGGCCGCGACTAAGTAATCCTCGCATGTATCTGGCAGAGAATCCTTCCTATCACCTTTTTGGTATAGCGGAATCGTGGCTGGGCTCAGTTGTCGACGACAGCCTCATTCAGATAGAGGACTACTCGGTAATTAGGCAGGATCGCAATATAAATGGGGGCAGGGTCGCCCTGTATGTGCGTGACGACTTTAACATCACGATATTGGCATCATCCAGTACTCTTGGATGGGGAGGCCGGAAATTCCCGAGTACTTATTTTGTCGCGTACAGAAGGGTGATTCTCCCCCCGTTTTGGTCGGTGTCATTTATAGACCTCCACATATTGCCATGCAGAAAGACACCGATCTCTTTGATATTTTGCGCGATCTTTCCAGCGAGTATAGCCACAAATTCATCATGGGGGATCTGAATGCTGACCTTTCGTCGACGGCTGATGCCGATGCATTTACCATTAGAAATTTGGCTAAAGAATTATCCCTGCAAATTGTGCAGCATGGGCCAACCCACCATAAAACTCCAACATCTCACACATGGATTGATTTGATCCTTGTAGACGATAACAATGAGTTGCTGGGTTACGAGAATCAGTGCTTACCCAGTTTCGGCAAACATGCCATCGTCGATGCCACCATATCATACTACGTGCCAGCCCCTGTAAGAGATTCTTTCTCTTACAGAGATTACAAGAATATATGTCCTGCCACTCTGAATTCACTGCTCGCAAGCTGCGACTGGGTGAGCATGGGTTCAATTGAATCTGATCTGGAGGAGGCTTTAGATAATTTAAACTCGAACTTGTACATAGCCGTAGATCAATTAGCACCTTCAAAAACTGTGAAGCCCAGGAAAAAATATGCTTTTTGGCTTGGTCCTGAGCTGAGGCAGCTTATTGACAAACGCAATGCAACTCACAGGCGCTACAAGCGTACTGGGTGGGCGGCGGTGTTCGATGAGTTTCTTCGGCTCAGTAACGAGGTCGACTTGCGCATTGATCAGGAGCGTAACTCCTTCTTTCATAAACATCTCTCAGACGCTCTTGATGCTAAAAAGGATATATGGAAGGAAATGCGCAAGCTCGGCCTCCTACCAAAGCGAAAAGAGGAAGACTTGCACGGCCTTACACCGGGGGAGTTGAACGCTCATTTTGCCGGGATATCCGTGCCCCCCTTGAAAATATAGAAGACGCAATGGATACCATACTATCTGCAAATGAGGAGGGTTTCTCTTTTAAACCAGTTGTTCTAAGTGATGTAGTCATTGCAATCTCTCACTTCTCCTCGCAGGCAAGGGGGGTAGGCGGTGTTCCCCAAAAGGTGATCGTGAAGGCTCTGCCGGTCATAGGCGAGTACTTGGTAAAAATCTTCAACTCCTCTTTCGCACAGGGAGTCTTTCCGGGCACTTGGAAGCGGGCACAGGTCATCGCGCTCAAGAAAAATGCAACCTCGTCTACACCTTCGAACTTTCGTCCGATAGCGCTGCTCTGCTTCCTCTCCAAGGTGCTTGGAAAGATTGCTCACGACCAAATCACGGAGTATCTTAATATAAATAGCTTACTCGACCCCCTCCAGGCCGGATTCCGTAAACATCATAGCACTCAGACGGCACTTCTCAAGCTCACTGATGACATACGCATGGGCATTGATAACAGAAAACTGACGCTACTGTTACTCTTTGACTTCAGCAAGGCCTTTGACACCATTTCACCGACAAAACTTCTGTGCAAACTCCGCAGGCTGGGATTCTCCAGGTCGGCTCTCCTGTGGATTAAAACATACTTACAAGATCGTTCCCAGATGGTTATTTCCAATAAAAGCGGAAATTCGGATTGGCTGAAAACTAATCTGGGAGTTCCGCAGGGTTCCGTCCTGGGTCCTCTGCTGTTTTCTCTCTATGTAAACGACGTACGCGACAGACTCGACGGACATACTATCAAACATATATTTTACGCAGACGACCTACAAATTTATCTGCACACCACCAAGGACAAAATCTTGGAGGGTATAGCTCAGCTATCTGATGCGGCACGAATGGTGGCTGAATGGGCTGAGAGCTTTGGATTACATCTCAATGCTGGCAAGACCAAAGCAATCCTATTTGGCTCGAGGACAGGTGTGAATTATGCAAACTCGTTGAGATTGCAGGGTATTGGTCTGCCTTCTGGGGCGCTTGTTCCATTCAGTAGCGAAGTCGTGAGTCTCGGTGTTACTCTTGATAGCAAATTAACATGGAAACCGCACATTGAACAACTTGCAAAGAAAGTCAACAAAGCCTTATATAGTTTGCGGTTTATTAGGGCATGTACCACCGAGACCCCCGCAGAAGACTAGTTGAGTCATTAGTGCAACCGCACCTCGACTATTGTATGGTGGTATATATGGACGCATCCAAAGATCAATGTGAGAGAGCGCAACGATTAAGCAATGCATGTGTGAGGTATATCACTAAGACTAGAAAGGATGAGCACATAACCCCCGACAGGAAACGCCTGGGCTTGCTCCGTACGGACTCACGCAGACTTTACTTCGCAGCACTACTAATGTATAAAATACTACGACTGCGTGAGCCCAGTTATTTGGCTGCCTTGTTCACGGAGCACAAGCCTAGGCCTACCAGCAAGGGTGTGCAGCCAGAACTTAAAACCCCTGCCTTGAACTACAAAACGAGCGATAGGGCGTTTCAAGTTCAGAGTGTAAAACTCTGGAATTCCCCCCCCCCCCCTCCCTACGCCACTTACCATCATTTTCGTCCTTCAAGAGGGCGGTGCGCCGGCACCTATTTGAGCTTGACACCTAGCCTCTCTATGTGGGCTGGAAGCTGCCAGCACGGGGACCTTCTATTATTTAGATTTGCGCTTTTGACAAAGCAGAACTTAGATCTGCGAGTTTGACTAAGCAGCTGTATTACTCTTACTGTGATATTATAAAACGTGTTATTACTGTGATTTTTTTTTCCTGTACCAGCTGTGATATTTCTTTATTTATTTGTAGTATTATTTCTCTAATTTGAAGGTCCGCGTATTTATTACTATGTATTTTATTTACGTTATTACTATAGTGTTTTATTCACTTTTAAACATTGTATTTTTATATATTTTACTGTTTTATTTTGTTATCTATCGTATTCGACTGTAAAATATGCACTGCATAAAATCTTGTATTAATTTTTTTGCCGCGAAGGCAAATAAAGTTTATCTATCTATCTATCTTTCGCGGCCTCGCTCCTGGCCGGCAATAACTGTCGATGCGGGGACGCCGACGGGTTGCCCGTCGGCCGGCTCGCTCCTTCTCGCTTGACGCCACATTCCTCGCAGGTTCTCTTCTCTCTCTCTCTCTCTCTCTTCTTCGTGATGCACTGCTATCGACGGGTTGCAGTCGTGAAGGCGGGAACCGTGGCACACGTGAAAGCGGCGGTCACACGCGGAGCGAGCACGCGCGTGCAACAGGTGCAACTCGAATGGCGGCCAACATGGCCGCGCGCGTCGGCTTCGCTCACCTTCTTCCTCCCGTGCCTCGTCTCTCGCCGTACGGCGCGCGCTCTCGTACAAGTCTAGTTCGGCGTGCTATTCGAAAATGATCCGCGCTCGAGGTTCGCATAACTAGCAACTTCTAGTTTAGGCTACTCTACTATCGAGGAATGTACGCGCCCGTTACAACCCTTGGCACACAATATACTATTAATTATATAACTATAATGCCTTCTCTTTATTTCTAAAATTCATAAGAATTCTTTTAGATATTTACGAAAAGTCGAAGCCTATATAAAAAAATTACATAGTTACCAACACATCGCTATTTTTCATTATTCTTTCTCAATTTTGAATTTTCTATAATATTACGCACCTTGAGAGGAAAAGAGAAGTCTAAAGCTACTCTAGCAGGGGTGGTCCTCCGATCTCCCATACATACTTGGCAGACCCGACGATTTGCAGTTCAAGGTGTAAGACATGATCATTTACATATAAATATTCATATGTTTAAAGATCAGATAAAATGTATAAATGGGTTGCTTCTTCATATTAACTACTGATCCGTGAATCTATCACTCTGTTTTTAAATAGAGAGTGCAAACCCGCCTGAATGTATCATATGAGATCTCATATGTAATCCCATAATATATAAAATTGCAGATGACATCACATATGAGATCTGATACAAGATATGCGATGTCTGAAATTCTCATATGAGATCTTATATGATATTTACACGCGGGAAAAGGATACATAATAGGTTGCTTATAAAACGGTTAGTAAAATGTAAAGCACTTTTAAGTAGACTATAAATTTATATGAAATTTTGATTTTATTCTCGTTTAAAAAGGATGGAGACAAAGAAAAATATTGTCGGTAATAAAAGTAAATCATGATTCTGCACATACAGGGATGTTGTACTTAACGGTACCAATTAAAAATTAAAGCCAATGTAATTATTTATAGTAGACTTATAGGCAAAGTATAACTTATATATATTGTTAATGAATTTATGCAAAAATTTTGTATTCTATATTTAAGTAGCCCACCGGTAAACTACAAATCGTCGGGCCCGCCAAGTATGTATGGGAGATCGGAGGACCACCTCTGCTAGAGCAGGTCTAGACTTCTCTTTTCCTCCAAAGGTACGTAATATTATAGAAAGATCAAAATTGAGAAAGAATAATGAAAAATAGTGATGTGTTGGTAACTATGTAATTTGTTTATATAGGCTTTGACTTTTCGTAAATATCTGAAAAAATTCTTATGAATTTTAGAAATAAAGAGAAGGCATTATAGTTATATAATTGTTTTTTTTTATTTTTATTAACCAGAGTAATACAAAATTACATTACAAAAGTAGTCCAGCAGAGGAAGTCACTTCCTGTATGCTGGTCTGGTATATATAATAAATTTACAATCTAAACTTATAATCTAATACATTTCTTTTAGAGCGTATTTGTTTACTCTCCTGTAACTTGGCTACAGGGAGAAACAAATTTTAACTATAAATAAAACTATGTCACTAGCACTCTCACCAATATCTTATTAGCTTAGATCTCGCAGTTGTAGGTGTTTCTGTTGTTGCATTCTTGTTTCTTGCATAAATTATCCTTTCATGTTTGTCGAGTCGAGCTGGGCATGTAAGCCCAACTGCACAAGTGACCCTATAATGAGGGAACATGTCCCTGTGCTGGTTACTCGAATCGCATTTACAGTTTGATGTGAAAACTATTTCATCTATTACTACTATATCCTTGTGTTTTGGTTGTGCAGCTAGTGGGTACATTGAATTAGTAAAAGTTTGCTTGTCTCTGATTCCTCTATCAAAATAAAAAAGTGGTTTGTTTGATCCTAGGTAGTTAATATCACCATATATCATACAGATGTTGTTTGTAGTTGTTTTCTTTCCTGGTTCTGTTGTTACTGGTTTTTGTAGTAATTTAATGCTATTTTCATTGGCTATATTGTCAATCATATCATATATTTCTTCTATTCCATTATGTTCAATTTTGGTGGGTTTTTTATTTTTTCCTTGATTTTCAGTTGTATCAGTGCTTTCTAAGAAATGGGTATGCTTAATTCTACGTGTTTTAGGATCATGGCAATAAGGACAATTTTTGTTATATGTTATTCTTTGCGGATTACTGTTCGAGTTGGGCCACTTAGTAAATTTCCTTATAAAAGAATATACTTTTTTTGGTTGTTTAATTTTTTCTTCCGTTTCTGTAGCAAATAACTGGATTATGCTGTCTGCGATTATGTTTATATTTTGCAAGTATCTATCATTATTGAATTTTTTTAATTTGGTGAAGTTATAATTTGTCATTAGTTGGTGTGAGTGAAATTGGTGTCGTATACATTTGGTTATCGAACAGATGTATATTCTAGTATCTAATAATAATGCGTCAAGCATATTCTTATCCACATGGACTTCCGATGTTAGACAGTCATACTTGACGGTTGTTTTCCGTCCTTTATATTGTAATATTAAGGCATAGCCCTTTCTAGTGTATTTTACTTCATGTAAGATTGTTCTGATTTTATTGCAGTCTATTCTAATTTCTTCTGTTGCTGTGTATTCATAACTTGTTGATCTTAATTTGTTTTTCTGTTGTTTTTGTTTGTTAGTATTTTGAGATTGTTAGGCAGACTGTTATAACAAGTAATGGCCCTTAAATAACTGATCTTGTTACTTATTCTCTGGCTTTGTTTTGGAACTATGATGCATTTTTTTCTCGTGATGCTATTTGAATTTATAAAGTTTTCTTTTAAATATTCGTAATGATATAATAGAGATTCGTAAGTGAATTGTTGATCTAAATTTAGTGGCTGTTTTTCATTTAAAAAGCTATTTTTGTTTATTATTTTGAGAATTCTGTACTGTAGAGTTTGAAGAGTTCTAGTTATGTTTATGTATGCTCCTCCCCATGCAATTATGCCATAAGACATGATACTATGAAAAAGAGCGTAATAGAGCATCCTTAGATTTTGTTGCGATAGTATTTTAGTTAGTTTATAAAAAATAAAGATTAGATATTTTGGTTTATTGTAAATATTTGTGATGTGGTTTTCCCATCTCATGTTACTATCACTGGTTATTCCTAGGTATTTGGTACTGTCAACTCTTGTTATTTGTTTTCCTTGTATACAGATATTTAAATTTCCCGGAGTGCTGTTTCGTGTACTTCCAAATTTCATGTAAACTGTTTTATCAATTTTTAAGGATAGTTTGTTTAGAGCCAACCAGTTAGATACTTTATTGAGGTATAGGTTCATTTTTATTTCTATTTCTAGCCATGATTTTCCTTTTACAATTATTGCAGTGTCATCAGCAAAAGCCAATATTGAAAGTTCTGGTATAGTTTGAAACATGTCATTTATGTAGATAATAAATAATGATGGTCCTAATATTGTTCCTTGGGGGACTCCCATTTGTATTGTATCGAATGTGCTATTTGAATTGTTTACTTTGTTTTCTGTTATCTAAGTAGCTTTTTAGTAGTTTGTGAACTTTACCTCTTATTCCATAGTTGTATAGTTTATTGAGAAGTATCTTATGATCCGCTGTGTCAAATGCCTTGGCAAGATCAAGAAAGGTGGCTGCTATAGGTTCACTTTGATCTATTTGATTGTATATTAAGCTTGTTAGAGCATTTAGTGCATCTTTAGTACTTTTATTTTTTCTGAAGTTGAATTATTTCTGTGATATAATATTGTTTTTATCTAGAAAGCTTAGTAACCGTTTGTGTAATAATTTTTCAAATATTTTTGCGATATGGAGATAAGCGATAATGGTCTATAGTTGTTTGGTAAATGTTTTTCTTTTCTTTTGTATATTGGAATGACTTCAGCTATTTTTTTAGTGCATGTGGCCAGACACCATGTTCTATGCATGTGTTGTAGATGTCTACAAGTGGTTTGCTGATGTGTTGTTTTAGTGTTTTTATAACTTGTGCATCTATTTCATCTATACTTTCTTTTTTGTTCTTTAAACTTGTGATAATGTCATTCATTACAATTTGGTTAGTTGGGAATAGATACATGGTTTTGGGATTCATGGGTGGCATTTGTAAATTTTCATTTTGAGTAGTTATCTACTCATTCTATCTTCTCACTCATTTTTCTTCCTATATTACTGTTGGATAATTTTGGGGATAAGAATAAGTTGAGGTTATTATTAATAGTATGTTTATTAACTAAATAGGATGAGATTACATTGGTCAGCACGCGTCTGACTCACACGGCTTTCTCGTGACGACTAACTATACATGCGCTGTTGGCGCTCGCGATACTCTCTCTCTACTCACACACACTCACACGCATGTAGCTATGTTCAGGAGCATAGCATTTATACATATTCCAACAATTACAAAAGTATTCATTCATCTTTTCTGCTATTTGAGTTGAGTCAGTGATTTTTATATTGTTATTTTTTAGGTAGTTTATGTTATTATTAGTATTGGTTTCTTTTCCAAGTTTTTTATTAATTATCTTCCAAAGATTCTTTTGGTTATTTTGGTTCTTTTCTATTTGTTTTTTATCATAGCCATTTTTTGCTTCGTTTATAGTTTGGTTTAATATTTTTACATAATTCTTGTATCTTTTTTTGATGTATTTTGTGGGTCTTTTTTCCATATGTTCTATAATTTTTCTTTCGTTTCACATGATGTAATTATGGCTTTGGTTATTAAATGTGGGCGAAAATTATAATAATTTTCGCCCACACGGGCGTAAAGTGCGTAGGTTCTATAATGTTTTGTAAGAGTATGTGAGCTATTGGGCCTCTTGAGCGTTAAGTAGTATTTTATACCCCCTGGCTGAATAATTTTGACGTTACAACGTGGGCGTAAAATGTAATTTTACACGCGAGATACGAAAAGTTCTATTACTCGTATGTCAGTCAAGTTAACTTATGGCCGGTACTTGACTACAATAAATTGATTTCAGTACTTTCTTGTGTTTAATTTGTATAGCTCAGAAAGATGAACAAATTTGAATACATTTCTGAGAACAGTCATACAGTAGTTTCTGAGAGTTATTTGCATTACTTCACTACCGATAATTGATTTCACAACTTTCGTTTGTTTGATTTGCAGTGAACAATTTGAATGTACTTACTTACATATAATTTGTTCAGAATACAATGACTCAAAGAATTAAAAGACTGTTTCATTCGTATTTATTTGATTTCTTTTACAAAATCATAAATATTATTATTTTATAGATTATTTGTACAGTCGTGAAAAAAATTATTACCATTTGTAGAGAGTGCTTATTGAATAGATGAGATTCGAAGAAATAAAAGGACTAGACAAATTATGTTGTTATAGAACGTACATAAAAAATTAGCTTCTAAAAAACGTGTTGGTTGTTTTAAAAAAAAATTTAAGCTCTAATTAAAGTTTTTAGTACTCAGGTTGACGGATGTTGAGAGAGAGGGAGGGAGGAAGAGAGAGTAGGGTGGGAAAGGAAGGAGGGAGAGTTTATACAGTCATGAAAAAAATTATTACCATTTGTAGAGAGTCCTTATTGAATAGATGAGACTAAAAGAAATAAAAGGACTAGACAAATTGTGTTGTTAGAATTTAACGTACTTAAAAAATAACTTTTAGAAAACGTGTTGATTGTTGTAAAAAAATATTTAAGCTCTCATTAAAGTTTTTGGTACTCAGTTTCACGGATGTTGAAAGAGAGAGGGAGTGAGAGGGGAGGGAAAGAGAGAGAGAGAGAGAGAGAGAGAGAGAGAGAGAGAGGGGAGAGAGAGAGAGAGAGAGAGAGAGAGAGAGAGAGAGAGAGAGAGAGAGAGAGAGAGAGAGAGAGAGAGAGAGAGAGAGAGAGAGAGAGAGAGAGAGAGAGAGAGAGAGAGAGAGAGAGAGAGAGAGAGAGAGAGAGAGAGAGAGAGAGAGAGAGAGAGAGAGAGAGAGAGAGAGAGAGAGAGAGAGAGAGAGAGAGAGAGAGAGAGAGACTAATACTTGTCTTAGTTTAAACTTTTGTAAAATGTTTTTTAGATTATGTAAATACATTGACATTGTCCACTGCAAATCAAAGAAAGGAAAGTTATGAAATTAATTATCGATAGTCAAGTATTTGAAATAACTCTCCGAAACAACTGTATGACTGTTCTCAGAAATGTATTCGAATTTGTTTATCCTTCTATGTAAATTAAACACAAGAAAGTACTGAAATCAATTTATTGTAGTCAAGTACGCATAAGTTAACTTGACTGACATAATAGAACTTTTCGTACCTCGGGTGTAAAATTCCATTTTACATCCACTTGTAGCCCCTGTAAATACAAGCTGTCAACATCACTTTTATGGATTTTTCTCTTATTTCACTAATTTGGATTTTAAAGCTAATGTTGTTTATCCATATGTTGGCGGTAGAAAAACATACTTTTGCATATTATAAACAACTGCTTGAAGAAATTGAAATCTACAAGAGTCATCTATAAGAAAATAACGTAGAAATATCCTATTTAATTCTCCAATGAGTATACATCCACTAGATTCTCAAAATGTGACAAATCTGTTAGGAATTAGCTACAACTACGATGTTTAAGACAGTATTGCACAGAGAGTCTGAGAAAGGTGTTCTGAAAAGGGTAGAACTTGAATTAGAATACAAGTATTGAAAAGTTTGTTTTTCATAAATATATCTTAAAATAAAAATAAAAAATTGATACTTGGTGAAATTTTTTTCATTTTCAGATTATACAGTTTCTCACAGAGTTTGAGCTCTGGAATAGATTCTTATCGAAGAAGCAGCACCAGTAGTAATGCCAGTAACATCTCATTACATCAGCAAACTCTTCATAGGCTACAATTGCTAGTATTTCTTACTATAAAAGAATATCGAGAAAGCTTTTCTCTCAGAATGATTCTTAGTTTATAAACTGCTTATTTTTCATTTACAAGATATGTAACAATAGTGGATTTCTAAGTCAAGTGGTTTCTAGTGAAAACTTCAAAAATTGATGATACTTGTTTGAAATATTGGTCCGAGCCTTGGTTGAAAATAATTTGTCTACTTCAAGAAATTTAGTCGAAATCAGTTCTGTGCTGTAGTACATATTTTCTCAAGCACCAATTCAATTATTTATAACATAAAAACATGATGCTCTCCAGTTTAATACACCTGTGCGCTTTTTTGTCAGTGAAATATACATAAGTGTATCTCTATTCTACTAAAGTGTCGTTTAGTACACTGCATAAATAATTAAAACAAACTGAATTGTATCATAAGTGAATTATTAGGTAATTATGGATCAAGAATTAATATTTAAACAATCCGTGCTTTATAACGTGTGTGACTGAAAATGAAACATCGCGTAATCATGAATAAATAACTTAATAGTTTTGTAAGATAAAACCATGATTCTTTCCAGTGAAATTAATCTGGCTTCTACATCAGTAAAATGTATAAACTTTTGTATATTTAAAAAAATGAGTTGTATAGCAAAAAGCATTTTAGACAGTGTTGCAAGAAAGTGCGAAAAAAGTATTATGAAAATGGAAGAATTTGTTGGATTTTTTTAGTTTTTAAAAATTAGTTCTTCGAAATAAAATAAGAAAATTGTGATTTTAATAGAAGATCATCTATCTAGTTGATTAGAGCTGGTGAAGTTTTTTGAAGACTTATGGAACAAGCTCAGCCGGTGTTTTTCTTGAGACACTGTTGGAAACTCACTAATAACAAATAACGTACTGATTTGCCCGATACAAATATATTATTGTATTGTTGATAAAAAGTGACATCTAATCAATGTTCATAAATATAATGTAATTCAAGTGAAGTGTCAGTGCGATTTTCCAGTTATAATAAAATGTTTTGTGTAATAAAAAAATATAAACTAAATTACTGGTTAAAATCTAAAAATACAATGGCCTAATAGTGTTTGATGTCAGAAAAATGTACAGACAAAATATCAGATCAATAAGAGTGTACTGCAATAACAAGTCAAATGTAAAATTAATCAAAATAAAAAAAGGTAATTGTGATTTTAATAGATCATCTATCTACTTGAAAGTCATATTCAAGCTGGTGAATTTTTTTGAAGACTTATGGAATAAGCTCAGCCTGTACGTTTCTCGAGTGATTAGAATTTCACTGGTAAAAAATAACGTAGGGATTTATCTATCCGATACAACTGTTATTGTATTCTTAAAAAGTGATCAGTGTTCATAAATATATAATAATATAATTATAGTGAAGTCAGTGCAAGTTTGCAGATCAGATATAATAAAAGGTTTTGTGTAATAAATAAAATAAAGTAGCGGTATGATGTGTTCATGAAGTGTTTATAACAAATTTAGAACCTCTACTTTAAATCAGAATTTAAAATATTGGTCAGAGCCTTGGTTAAAAAAAGTATTTCTTGTCTAATTATATACTTCAAGAAACTTAGTCGATATTAGTGCTGTGCTGCTGTACATGTTTAATGAAACACCAATTAAAAGATTATGCCAAATGAACATTGAAATATAGGAAAAAGCAAAAGTGATTGGTTATTGTTGTGAAAATTTCAACACATAAAAGTGATCAGTTAATCTAATTTTATAATTTTCTCACGGTGGGAGACGTCAAAATGTTTGAAAGGAGTTCTCAGTAAATATTTTTATACACAAGATTCAGATAACTATTTCAAAAAGTATACAAGAATGTGAAGAAAGCTTTTATTCTCAATAATTATTAGTTCATAAACTGATTCTTTTTAATTTTACAAGATGTGTGGCATTCATGGTTTATTAATTTAAGTAGTTCCAATCAATAATTATTTCAAGATGTTTTATCTTTTCTACTATAAAAGAATGTTGAGAAAGCTTTTTTCTCCCAATGATTCTTAGTTTATAAACTTTTGTTTTTAATTTTGCAAAATGTGTCTCATGGGTTATTAATTCAAGTGGTTTCTAGTGAAAACATCAGCGAATCCAAGTGTTGAAAATAACATAATTAATGATTGGCTAATATAAATTACTGTAATGACTACTTTTTGAATCTGCAACCAATATTTTAATTTGCTAGCTGATTGTGATGCAGTAGTATGATTATTAGATGTAGTATCCTTGCAAGTCTTTGATATTTATTTTAAATATTTTGGAACCGTGTTTAAGAAGCATTCATCTACTTCAAGAAATTTAGTCAATGTCCGTGCTGTCTTTTGTTCTACATAATTTAAAAGAGAACTGCATAAAGCAGCTGAACTAATATTTAACTCTACAGAAAATTGCAAAAATTTTTTCCCTTTTTTATTTTTAATTTTTCCATTTCTATATATAGTCTCTGAAATAGTTGTGAAATCTACAAGTATTCTACGAAAGTCATAAATTATAGGTAAGTGTACATTATCATTTCTTGCAAATTTTTAATTTATTAATAAGAATCAAAAGTTCATGCAAAACCTACATGTTTAATAAATAAATTATTGTTATTATTTCTCTTAATAACTGTAAAGTTATATTTCGAAAAACAATAATTACGCAGGCACACAAAAAAGAAAGTGGTCTGTTACTGAGGCTTGACATACCCCCTCTTATGCATTTTGACGCGCTGAATCCGAATCCGAAGCCAGAATTGCGCCATCACCCCTCAGTTTCTTTTTAAATGTGTAAAACCACCCCTAAATCGAAAAATCCGGGATATTCCACTTTTAACGTTGGGAAAATTTTTATGAACTGCCTAAAAATTACTGCACATCTAAGCTATACACATTTTGAGGCACTGAATCCGAATCCAAAGGCAGATTTGTGCCATCACCCCTCAGTTCCTTTTAAATCGTGGAAAACCACCCCTAAATCGAAAAATCCGGTATATTCCGCTTTTAACGTTGGGAAAATTTATGAAAACTGCCTAAAAATTACTGCAGATCTAAAGCTATACACATTTTGAGGCGCTGAATCCGAATCCAAATGCAGATTTGTGCCATCACCCCTCAGTGTTTTTTAAATCGTGGAAAACCACCCCAAATTGAAACATCCGGAATATTCCGCTTTTAACATTGGGCAAATTAGTACAAACTGCCTAAAAATTACTGCAGATCTACTGCTATACATACTTTGAGGCACTGAATCCGAATTCGAAACGAGATTTACTACATTCGCTCTACTTTTTTTTCAATCACGGAAAACCACCCCTACATCGAAAAATTCGAAAAATTCAGCTTTTGACCCTTTCAACCCCTAAACCCTGTGAACCCTTGAACTTATAACTCTTAAACCCTAAACCTTGAAGCCCTCAACGCTAAAACCCTTTAATCCTGAACCCTTTAACCCTGAATCCTTTAATCCCCAACTCTAGAATCCTTAAACATTGAACCCATAGCCCTCTAATCCTCAACCTTTTAAACTCTTAACCGTTGAACCCTGAACTCTTAAACCCTCAGATCCTGATCCCTTAAGCCCTCAACCCTTAAACCCTGAACCCTTAAACCCTTGAACGATGAACCATTAAACTCTGAACCCTTAAAGCATCAACCCTCAAACCATTAACTGTCCCTTAAAACCCTTAAAAAGTGAAAACTGAAACCCTCAGCTCTAAAATCCTCAACCCTTAAACCTTGCATCTTTAGAAAACGAATTCAATTTTCTCTTTTTCGCTTATAGCGGGTTCTTTTATCCTCAAATGACCTGTGTAAAGGATTTCTGGATCTTTTTGTATCACCTGGGTTAGTTTCTCTTTCCAACATCTTGCAGTAGTCAGCCATCATATCAATACCTCAAGTGCCTTGATATCTCCTCTCCATTTCTATAAGGTCTTCGTGAAATCGCTCACCTTGCTCTTCGCTGTAGTCACCTAAGTTTTCAGGAAAGTATTGCAAATGGGCGTGTAAAAAATGTAATTTCACACTCATCAAACAACCTAAACGTTCGTAGTTATTGAATAAATCTGAAACAATTTGTTCATATTCCTGACTTTTCTGATTACCTAAAAAATTTTCAGCAATACTTTGAAAACTGAGCCATGCTAACTTTTCTGTTTTGTTCATTGTGTTGATGAAATTAGGATCCCGAAACATTTTTCGAATTTGGGGGCCGTCAAATATTCCTGCTTTTATTTTAGCGTTACTGAGACCTGGAAAATGATCTAACAAGTATTGGAAACATGCCCCTTCTTTATCTAATGCTTTAGTAAACTGCTTCATTAAACCAAGTTTAATGTGCAGTGGAGGAAAAAGGATTTTTAATGGATCGAGCAATGGTTCTTGAAGCACGTTGTAAGTACCTGGATTAAGCGCATTTCTTTTTGGCCATTCTCTCTTCCTGTAATGATTTATGCGATCTCCGCTGTCCCATAAACATAGAAAGCACGGAAACTTTGTAAAACCTTGCTGTTGTCCTAATATGATGGATATGATTTATTTTCTCTAGGACATACTTCATATTTTCATAACTTTCTTTTAGTTTCGTGGAATGAGCTATTGGGATCTTGCGTATTGGTTTCCATTATGCAGCAAAACTGCCTTTAGACTTTGCTTTGAAGAGTCTATGAAGAGTCGCCATTCACTGGACTTGTAAATATTAGGTTTTAATTCATTAATCAGACTCTTTACATCTGTGCAATAAACTAATGTTTTATCCTCATCTACAGTGAAATATTTTGTAAACTCTTGTTCCAGTTTTCTATAAACAGAAGATTTAGTTCCAGGTTCTACTAATTCCCGCCTATTAAATTCCGCTGCCATGAATTCTGCAAAATCTTTCGAGACGCCAGTATTGCGAAAAAAGTCATTTAAATCTTTTTGGTTAAATGGTTTAGGATTGCATAACATAACAGAATATGGAACATACTTGTCTTTACTTTCATCCATTTCACATTCACTAATCTCCATTAATTCACTTTCACTGTCAACTTCATTTTTTCTTATGACGTCTTCTTCAATATCTTCTTCCATAAAATCTTCTTCTACATTCATAAGTTCACCAGCATCACAAATAGTTTCCTCTCTTTCAAATCCATTGGATATATGAATATCTGATTTCGTAATGGGTTTTATTGTTGAAGAGACATTAGCGTATTTTATTTTAGATTTATTTCTCGAGTTAAAGCCGCTTGTAATAGTTTTGCAAAAATAGCAGTCATCGCATGACTGTGGTTTCTGCCATATAGTTGGCGTGGTAAATTGTAAAACTTCCTTTCCATTGCTTTTTTTTCATCGATTCAACATCGTTAGACAAGTCATCCACCTGTGAAGAGCTGCGGTGGTATGATGACGACGGCTGCGGGCCCGCTTGCTCACCCTGACCAGTCGCCCTGGGTTTCTGAAGCACTGCATCGTGAATATATATCACTTATATCTGCACCCAGGGCACCTCCCCGTGGTGACGGTGGGCAACGGATAAATTTTTTGCTGGTTTCTTTTTTCACTTCGGTTTTTTGTATAAATTTTTTGTATATTCTGGCAAAGTTCCAGGAAAAGGGCGTTTCGCCGTCATGGCAGATATAAGTAATATATCTATTACGATGCAGGGCTTCGGAAACCCAGTATCGGCAACTGGTCAGGGTGAGCAAGCGAGCCCGCAGTTGTCGTCATCATACGACCGCAGCTCTTCACAGGTGGATAACTTGGCCAGTGTTGAGTATAATGCCACAAGAAACCCCTCAAGTAACCAGATTGCCTTGGAGAACCAAATCGGTTTTGCTACATATGTGGTAAATTTGAGGTAGCAAAGTACCGCAGACCTATTACAGATTTAAATAGAAAAATTTTTATTGACTGCCTCAAAATGCAGATACCTGTTGAAAATACCTGGTGGGTTCCTCAAGTGATGTGCTGTACTTATCTAACGATGTTGAATCGATGGAAGGAAAGCAAAGGAAAGAAAGTGTTACAATTTACCACGCCAACTATATGGCAGAAACCACAGTCATGCGATGACTGCTATTTTTACAAAACTATTACAAGTGGCTTCAACTCAAAAAATAAATTTAAAATAAAATATGCTAATGTCTCTTCAATGATAAAACCCATCATGGAATCAGATATTCATACATCCAATGAATTTGAAAGAGAGGAAACTATTTGTGATGCTGGTGAACTTATGAATGTAGAAGAAGATTTTATGGAAAAAGATATTGAAGAAGACGGCATAAGAAAAAATGAAGATGACAGTGAGAGCGAATCAATGGGAATTAGTGAAAGTGAAATGGATGAAAGTGAAGACGAGTATGTTCCACATTCTGTTAAGCCATGGAATCCTACACCATTAACCAAAAAGATTTAAACGATTTTATTCGAAATACTGGCGTCTCTAAAGATGTTGCAGAATTCATGGCAGCGGAATTTAAGAGGCGGGAATTAGTAGAACCTGGAACTAAATCTTCTGTTTATAGAAAACGGGAATAAGAGTTTACAAAATATTTCACTGTAGATGAGAATAAAACATTAGTTTATTGCACAGATGTAAAGAGTCTGATTAATGAATTAAAACCTAATATTTACAAGTCCAGTGAATGGCGACTCTTCATACACTCTTCAAAGCAAAGTCTAAAGGCAGTTTTGCTGCATAATGGAAATAAATACGCAAGCATCCCAATAGCTCATTCCCCGAAACTAAAAGAAAGTTATGAAAATATGAAGTATGTCCTAGAGAAAATAAAATATGAAGAACACAAGTGGCAAGTTTGTGGAGACTTGAAAATCATATCCATCATAATAGGGCAACAGTCAGGTTTCACAAAGTTTCAATGCTTTCTATGTTTATGGGACAGCAGAGATCGCATAAATCATTACAGGAAGAGAGAATGGCCAAAAAGAAATGCGCTTAATCCAGGTACTTATAACGTGCTTCAAGAACCATTGCTCGATCCATTAAAAATCCTTCTTCCTCCACTACACATTAAACTTGGTTTAATGAAGCAGTTTACTAAAGCATTAGATAAAGAAGGGGCGTGTTTCCAATACTTGTCAGATCATTTTCCAGGTCTCAGTAACGCAAAAATAAAAGCAGGAATTTTTGACGGCCCTCAAATTCGAAGAATGTTTCGAGATCCTAATTTCATCAACACAATGAACGAAATAGAAAAGTTAGCATGGCTCAGTTTTCAAAGTATTGCTGAAAATTTTTTAGGTAATCAGAAAAGTCAGGAATATGAACAAATTGTTTCAGATTTATTCGATAACTACGAACGTTTAGGTTGTTTGATGAGTGTGAAATTACATTTTTTGTACTCACATTTGCAATATTTTCCTGAGAACTTAGGTGACTACAGCGAAGAGCAAGGTGAGCGGTTTCACCAAGACCTAAACGAAATGGAGAGGAGATATCAAGGCACTTGGGGTGTTAATATGATTGCTGACTACTGCTGGATGTTGAAAAGAGAAACTAATCAAAGTGATAAAAAAAGATCCAGAAATCCTTTACACAGGTCATTTGAGGATAAGAGAATCCGCTATAAGCGAAAAAGAGAGAATTGAATTAGTTTTTTAAAGACGCAAGGTTTAATGGTTGAGGGTTTAAGAGCTGAGGGTTTCAGTTTTCACTTCTTAAAGGTTTTGAGGGACAGTCAAACCATTAGGTTTCAAGGTTGATGTTTTAAGGGTTCAGAGTTTAGTGGTTCATCGTATAAGGGTGGAGGGCTTAAGGGTTCAGGTTCTAAGGGTTTAAGAGTCCAGGGTTCAACGGTTAATGGTTAAAGGGTTGTGGGTTCAATGTTTAAGGATTTTAGGGTTGGGGATTAAAGGATTCAGGGTTAAAGGATTCAGGATTTAAAAGTTCAGGTTTAAGGGGTTCAGGATTTATGGGGTATGGGTTTAAAGGTTCCAGGTTAAAGCGTTGAGGGTTTTGAGGTTTCGGGTTTAAAGGTTATAAGTTTAAGGGTTCAGGGTTTAAAGGTTAAAAGGGTAAAAGCTGAATTTTTCGAATTTTTCGATGTTGGAAGTGGTTTTCCGTGATTGAAAAGAAGGAGAGGGAATGTCGTAAATCTCGTTTAGAATTCGGATTCAGTGCCTCAAAATATGTATAACATTAGATCTGCAGTCATTTTTAGGCAGTTTATACAAATTTGCCTAATGTTAAAAGCGGAATATTCCAGATATTTCGATTAAGGGGTGGTTTTCCACGATTTAAAAAGAACTAAGGGGTGATAGTATAAATCTGCCTTTGGATTCGGATAGGATTGAGCGCATTTCTTGTTGACCATATAAGGGTTCGGAGTTTAGTGGTTCATCGTTCATGGGTTAAGGGCTTAAGGGTTCAGGATCTAAGATTTTAAGGGTTCAAGAGTTCAGGGTTCAACGGTTAAGGGTTTAAATGATTGAGGGTTAAAGAGTTGTGGGTTTAATGTTTAAGGATTTTAGGGTTTGGAATTAAAGGATTCAGGGTTGAGGAGTTCAGGATTTAATGGTTCAGGTTTAAGGGATTCAGGATTTATGGGTTCAGGATTTAAGGGTTCAGTTTAAGCGTTGAAGGTTTCAAGGTTTAGGGTTTAAGGGTTATAAGTTCAAGGGTTCCGGGTTTGAGAAAGGGTCAAAAGCTGAATTTTTTGAATTTTTCTATGTTAGGGGTGGTTTTCCGTGATTGAAAAAGAAGAGAGGGAATGTCGTAAATCTTGTTTGGAATTCGGATTCAGTGCCTTAAAATATGTATAGCAGTAGATTTGTAGTCATTTTTAGGCAGTTTATACCAATTTGCCCAACGTTAAAAGCGGAATATTCCGGATTTTTCAATTTAGGGGTGGTTTTCCACGATTTAAAAAGAGCTGAGGGGTGATGGCACAAATCTGCCTTTGGATTCGGATTCAGCGCCTCAAAATGTGTATAGCTCCAGATCTGCAGTCATTTTTGGGCAGTTTATTCAAATTTTCCTAATGTTAAAAGCGGAATTTCTGGATTTTTCGATTTAGGGGTGGTTTTCCACGATTTAAAAAGAACTGAGGGGTAATGACACGAATCTGCCTTTGGATTCGTATTCAGCGCCTCAAAATGTGAATAGCTTTAGATCTGCAGCAATTTTTAGGCAGTTTATAAAAATTTTCCCAACGTTAAAAGCGGAATATCCCGGATTTTTCGATTTAGGGGTGGTTTTACACGATTTAAAAAAACTGAGAGCTGATGGCGCAATTCTGGCTTCGGATTCGGATTCAGCGCGTCAAAATGCATAAGAGGGGGTATGTCAAGTCTCAGTAACAGACCACTTTTTTTTTTTGTGTGCCTGTGTTATAAAACATATTTTAATAAGAAAAGTGAAAAGTTCATACAAAACTTACATGCTAACAAAAATTAATTATTTTTATTATCTCTCTAAACAACCGTTAAGTCGCTTTTTAAAAAAAAATGCAACTCACCTCTCTCTCTTACTCTTTCTCTCTTGTCTACTCTACAACTGTATAAGAACTCCACAAAAAACTTTGAGATGAGCCTAAATACTTTTTTCGAACAGCCAACAAGACGTTCTGTACAAGAATAATATAGTAACGAACTTTATTTTGAAAGATCTACAGAACTTCTTAAAGAAACATTCAAATTTATAACTTTTGTGAATAACAATACTACCATTTAATAATGATATTAAAAATATACTATGATAAACTCTCATGACGTTACCAGACAATGTGATTATCATGTTCTCTTATAGAGTTCCGAAATCAATCTAAAAAAACTTTTTACAAAAGTTTAAACTAAGGCAAGTATAAGTGTCTCTCTCCCCCTTCCTCTCACTCTCCCCCTTCCTCTCTACCACCCACTGTTACTCGCTCCCTCCCTCTCTATCTCCCCCTGTGTCTCTTCCCCCCTCTGTCTCTCACCCTCTCACACTCTCTATCAACATCCATCAAACTGAGTATCCAAAACTATAATGACAGCTTAAATATTTTTTTTAATGAAATCAACACATTAAAAAAAAAAACGCTGCCAATTCATTGGCCCGTGGCTTCCTCAAACTTAATTTGCTTATTCCTTTAATGAATTTTTAATAACAAAATTTATAATTTTTGCAACAATTTATGACATAATTATAATTAAATTCATTTATGAAGATTAAAAAGTATCAATTTTTAAATTATGTATAAAATATGAATAAAATAATAGGTATGATTTTTTTTTAAATTATGTGTGAAAAATAAATAAGATAATTGGTTGTAATATTATCGTCAAAATCGTTTAAAATTCCTAAATAACCTTTACTTCAAATTATATTTTCTTTGTGAAACTTCACACATAGGGTACTTATCTCTAGTAGTCTGTCCATATTTGTGTGTTCTTTCTGGAATTTCCGATGTAAAAAAAAGGTTCCAACCTTAAAAGTAATAAATGGCTATTGCAAAATAAAAGCAGGTGTACAAGACGCACGCATCGGTGCATATCGCATAATGCATGTCATTTCCATTTTCTAGTATACATAAATGCGTTCCAGAATAATTACGATTTTAAAAGAGGGCTAAAAATTTTTAACCTCAAATATCTCTGAAATTCATAAATGAATTCTTTTATCCTAAGAACTCTTCTAATAAATAATCTACAAATTCTACATCTCCACCAACTTTCAAGGAAATTAAAACAATTTTAATGTAGTTATATTGTGGGACAACGAAGAAAGTCATTTTCAAAAATACTAAAATTATGGATATCAAACATCTCAAAAATAACCATATAATCTGGATGAAATTTTACACAGGTATTACCTATATCGCATACAAAATAGTCTATAAATTTCAAGCTGATACATGAAGTCGTCATTGAGAAATTACGATTTCGAAAAAAACCGTAAAATAATTTTAACCTTGAATATCTCTAAAAATCATGCGACAATTCTTTTACCTGAAGGACTTATACGATAATATATAGACTCTACACCTCCACAAAATTTCAACATGATTGAACCAATTTTTGTTTTCTCTAGTTATCATACGACAAAGAAAATAACTTTGTAAAATACGAAAATTTTCAAAACCAAATATCTCAAAAAGTAATCGTACGATCTTGATAAAAACTCGCGCACATATGATCTATATAGCATACAACATTGTCTATAAATTTGGAGCTGATACATGGAGCCGTTCTTGAGAAATTACAATTTGAAAAACAGGTTAAAAAAACTTTAACGTCAAATATTTCTGAAATTTCTGGACTAATCATTTTACCCAAAGAAACCGACCAAGAGCTATCCAAAATCTACCTCTACAAGGAATTTTGAAGCGATTAATTTTGGTGTGGATGTTGTGGGCTATCCTGGATCTAAATAATGTTATTGACGTTTAGGATTCTCGTAATAGATCCACTTTTCATCACCAGTCACTAATTTCCATAGAAAGCTCTTCTTTTTTTGTCTCTAAAGAATGAGAGACACGTCTCGGCTTGCCTTTCACGTTGCTCCTCGGACAATTTATGAGGTATGAGGTATTTTGCACATTTTTGAATTTTTCCCAACGCACGTAACCTCTCAGAAATAGCTTGTTGGGTAACGCCTAATTTTTCAGCGAGCTGATGTTGCGTTTGTGCCGAGTCGTCATCCAGTAGCTCCTGCAATTTCTCATCACTCATCTTTTCAGGCCTACCACAGCGTGGTTTGTCGCTCAATTCAAAATCTCCGTCTTTAAATTTTCGAACTATCTGCGACATGCACTCGCATCAATAACTTTTATAGCACAATGTGACCTAAGCCTGCACTTAAGTCACGCCTATCCGTGCGATAAGTAGCCCATTATTGCACCGTGTATATCGGCTCGCTACGCCCGTGCGCTAACCGCACGGTGCAAAATAGGACTGCTTAGTGCACGGATAGGCGTGACAGCGGGCTTAGGTTAGCCTGTGCTATAAAATATTGTACGATACTAGAGTCTTAAGTAGCCCATTATTGCACGGCGTGAAGTTAGGGCCCGAGCGCAGCGAGGGTTTTGCAAAACAAAATGTTTTGCTGCTTATTTAAAAAAATATGTAGACTTTTACCCAAGTTTTTCGTAGAATACTTAAACATTTGGTAGAGAGAGAGGGTACAATAGAGAATTGAATATTTTTTAAAAAAGATAAGACAGAACATTTGTTTGGATCTAATAAAAATAATTTAGTTTTCTCAACATGTAAGTTTTCAAAACGAACTTTTCATTTTTATTATAAATTAGAAAATTTGCAAGGAATAAGAAAAAATCTATATAAGTTATAAACCAAGGCTCAGACGAATGTTTCAAATAAATATCAAAGACTTGTAAGGGTACTAGATCTAGTCACACTATTGCATCACAATCCGCTAGCACATTAAAATATTAGTTGCAGATTCAAAAAGTGGACATTACAGTAATTTATATTATGGCTTCATGTACTGTAATATTTACAGAATAGATGGCTTCTCTGAAATATTTGGTGCCCCATACCATGAGCCGACCATTAATTATATTATTCTCAACCCTTGGATTTGTTGAAGTTTTAACTACCCGAATGAAAAAAAGAAATGTATGAAAATGTAGAAAATCGTAAAAAATTATACAAAACTGTAAGAAACTGTATAGAAGCGTATAAAACGATTGGTTTTCGGACATTTTATGAGAAACGATTTGTACAGTTATATACACTTTTATACATTTTTATACATTCTTATATATTTAAAAAATTAAAAGTTTTTCAAAAAAATTTTCTTATATAATGTACAAATTTTAATGAAATGTAAGAAAATGTATAAAAAGATACAAAACTGCTTAAAAGTATATAAAAGTGTATATGGCCGAATCTATCTCAAATCAGATGGTCAGCGTATGCCTATGTCACCGATCATTTTGGAATGAAACTATTCATGTTCTTCTCCAAAAATTATTTGACACGTATTTTATTTTTTTGTTTTATCAAAATTTCATGCGTTCAGCGATACCGAAAAATTCCGAGAAAATTCTTACTTAGAAAAAAAAATTTTCAATTTAATTTTCAAACGGTTACTGTTTCACCAGTTTTTTATGCTTTTAAGCGTGTAACAGATAATTTTACTCAGTTTTGAGCCCTCTTTCACGTTCTCTATGTTATTTAAAAAAAAAATAAAAAATGCACGAGTTATGCCTTTTTTACTGAAAAATGCACTTTTTAGAAAAATGCATTTTTCTCGAAAACCCCAATTTTTTTTGCACAATTTTCGTATATCGTGATAGAGGACCTAAATACCTATCTAGATGTATTTGTGAGATTCCGAACATTTGCACTGGGATAACGATCACTAATGAAATAACACAGAAACATATTTTTCACGCTTAGCGCTTATGTATAGTCAATGATATTAGAGTCAATATAAAGGTATTTATCTTTGTGCATATGTAATATACAGGTACACATAAGTATGTATTTATTTTTTATTTGCGTCTTTTAGATTTTTTATTTCACAGCTTTTTTTTATTTTTATACCTATTTTACTACCTTTGCTTTCTGCTTCATTGTTCTTAATTCAGTAAGCGGACGATCGGCGGTCTTTGCTGTCAAACAATGTACTTTATCATCACATGTTTTTTTAACCCATATATGAGTTTTTTGAATTCCAGGATACTTTGGAGTTGTAAGCCAATCATTATTTTTTTCTTTTCTGAATTGTTCTATTTCAACATCTCGTAAATGTATTATTTTAATAGCATCAGTATATTTTTGAACTTGTATTGCAAAATCATTTGCGTTTTGAACAGCTTCTTCAAGGGGCTCTCGAAGATTATGCGAAGTAGCATAATGCTTTATAAGTTCACCCACACCATTTACACCTTTGCCATGCCCAGTAGCAGAGAACAACCATTTTATATCATACGGTACTCGTTTTAATTCATCTAATTGAAAGCGATTTTTAAAGTGACTAACGGCGCACAGTGGGCTGAAATGAACCTCTTGTTTCAAAATAAAATATCTCAGCCGGGAATTGACCGATTTGGACGATTTTTTTTTTAAATACAGGTAATAAGAAGTACTTTAAAGGAAAACTATAGACAAATTGAATAAAAAATTTTTTAGGTCATTTTTTAGATCAAAAGTGATTTTTTGTTTTTTTCAATAACCAATCCCGCGTAAAAATAATTCATATATATATATGTGTGTGTGTGTGTGTGTGTTTGTCCAACAGGACTTATGTTGACATCGCGGGTTAATGTTTATGTAAAATTAACATGTAAAAATTATGCGGACGTCCGCATAAGTACCGTAAAGTCAGCATAAGTCTCGCACCAGTTCAGAAATTGTTTGCATAAGTCACGTTCCACACAGATTATATATATATTCATATATACTTATATATTATACATATATATATATATATATATATTTCTTTTACCAGATTTATGGAGCCCTTTTATACACATGAGCATATTTATGGAGCCCGCTTTCTTTTGTGGAGCCCGGGTCCCATAAAATATTCTTATACGGCGTTTATGGAGCCCGATCTAGAGTTTCTATACCCAGAGAGGGATTATTTCTTTAGTCACTTGTATACGGGAACTCTGGGCGTAGGTACTAATATACAGGGATGGGCTCCATAAAGGGGTTAAGTAATAATATAGACACACTTATCGGGGTTTATGAAGCCCAACCCTGTATATTAGTACCTACAGCCGAGAGTTCCCTATGGCAAGTGACTAAAGAAATAATGGACCCTAAGGTTATAGACTCTAGGTTGTGCCGCATAAATCCCTATATTTAGAAATATTATGAAGCCCGGGCTGCATAATCAAAATCGGGCTCGATAAACCCCTATATAGAAAAAAAAACGGGCTTTATAAACCCCTTTCGAGAAATGTATATATATAATATTATATATATAATATATGTATATGGGTCAAAAAATACTTTTTTAAAAATCCGTGCGCACGGGGGTTCCCGATTTTTCTGGTTTTGAGATATTTTATAGAACTTATCAAAAAAATGATCTCTGCCAATTTTTAGGGTCCAATATTCAAAATTGACGTCAGGAGCTCGTCATAAAGGTGCAAAAAAGGTGATTTTTTATGCGTTTTTTGGTGTTTTTCAAACTTTTCTTAAATAAGTTCATTCATATCAATTTGCAATTTATCAGTGGGTTTTTTCTTTGTCTTGACTTGAACTTTAGAGATATATTTTTTGCGAAAACCAAAATTTACGTATACATGTCCAAATTACCACATTGCTAAAGTCACATTTTTGACATTTTAACGATACTTTAAAGCGATTTTTCGTACATTAGATATAATCGCACCCCAATCTACCCAAGAGCGTTCGAAAGAGGGTGAAAAATCCTTTCTATTTCACTGGGATATCATAAAAAAAAGTTTAAAAATACAGTGCGTGTGTTAGTTTGAATTTCACAGATTTTGAAAAATTATCCATTTTTACGAAGTTCAAACCAGTGGGAATTTTTGTAGCAACTTTTATTTGCCTGAAAACTATTGGAAAGTGTTCTTAAAACATACCTGAAAGTAGTCCAATTGGACCGAGCATGGATATCACGATTTCCTATTGATTCGAGCTCATGAATTATGATATTTTTTCAATTTCGTTGTCTAAATTACTAAGCACTTTCTGCATTTCTAGACCATTTCCTTAAACTTTTAGGATAATTAAAGGAATTTTTTGATAGTTGCTGTATTTTATACACCTATTGTTGTCAGTTTCAGTACTAAATAATAATTTCCGTATCCCATCCTTATTTGGACATTGGATACATTTGTGAAACATGCAATCAGGGGTTTCCATGGAGCATACTCCAACTTCAATTACTTCTTTGTAACTTTTTTTCACATTCATAGATGCAAGTTTTAATTTCACATTTTGATGTACGGAACATACGAATATATTGCGCGTTCCTGGATCTCCAGCAAAAACACATTCCTTAGGTCTCAGCTGAGAGAAAAAAGATAAGCAGGGAATTATATCGCATCTGGTGTCCTTTATCCAATTTTGATATAAATCTTTCAGATCATAGATCAATATTCTTTTCTGCACTGATGTTGAAGGTTGGCCAGGAACTTTTACTGTTACATATTCCTTTATTCCGCTACAATTTATGCTACTATAATCATCCAAATAATATTTAACAATATCTTCCTTAACATCAGGTGAAATACGAAACATATAAATTTAAATTCACACAACTTTTCAGTTAATGAAGAGATAAAATACGAACATTTTGAGACTCTGATTATCAAAATCCCTTAAAATGCTGGACCTGTAAGTAACGCCAGAGCCAGAATATACATTTAGAATATTACTTTTACATATTTGTAATTATCAAAATTTATTCATTTCAGGTCATTTCATGGAGAAAAATCTAAAGGTGTCTGACACCCTTAATTGCTTGTATTGCTATATATAAATGTTGATGAAATAAGTTATTAGTAGAAAAATCTATAAAATTGATGTATATATATATATATATATATATGTATCTACCTTTTAGTTTTAATCGTCTGGCTTCAGTGAACATATAATATGTGCATTTAATATACATAGAGACCTTGAGAAAATTCCATTCACTAGGCAACAAAGTCAATAAGCTAATTTTTTCATTAAAAGTAGAAGTAGCAAATTTTGTTTGAATATCTGAAATCATACTTCTAAACCACAAACTTTCATCACTCATTTTTTTTATATTTTTAAATTCTGACAATTTTATATTATAAACTTTCTCAAACGCTTCTGAGGTCTGTTTCGTGACATTCTGTATAATACTGATACATTCCTTTACAAGTACATTATCATTCATCTTTTGTCGTTTAAAAGGAGCAATGTTAAAAGTATCAAGAATTGTATCAAGGTATCTTTTGTTCTGACTATTTATAAAAAATTCTGATATTGGCGACTTTCATTTGTTGATTTAATGCTATTCTGACTAGAATTTTCTTTACTCTCATCTGATAAAGTTGTAACTGTCCTGACTTGGTTTCTGTACTCTAAAATATCTGATTTTATTCGAATACCACAAGTCCTACATAGTTTACGTTGAGAAGTGAAATTCTTATCATAAACTGTTTTTAAGTGTTCTATATCCTCATGATCTAAATAATTCAAGTCATTAACAACCTTTACCCTGTGTTTTTCAAATGGATCACTGCAATAAATGGATTGGTTTTGATTTGGTTTTGATAAGATTTAACTTCATCGTTTAGTTTGCTATAACAGTTTTTACAAACTTTTTTTGTCCTGGTATAATATTTACATTACAACCATATCCACCATTTTCTAAAAAATTTAAACTCACTTCTTTTAAATTAACTGTAACATTTTTTGAGTGTTGATTCCACGGATCAATACATGTTTTTTGGTATGAAGAATAGAAAAGTAAAAATCTTCTGTAATGATCATCACAAATGGATCCATCATCAATGTTTTGTAACCCAGGTACTCTTAAATACAGAAGTATTTTATCATCTCCTGTAAGATCTCTAATTTTATGAAGAACTTTCTTTAGAGAGGAACATTCCGAGTCACTCTTTAAAAATTGACAAATGCTACAATTGTTTATATCATCCATCCTGTCGAAATCAATTAGTATTATAAATACCCTCAAGTAAAAATGTATTAAGTAAATAATTGTAATTGAAGACTTCTATGGAAAAAGGGCGTATCTCGGGATGCGAAATACAAGGTCAAAACAAAAACTCTACTGTGACAAATTTTTGTTCTTGGTTATCGATGAGTTCAATTAAACAAATTTTTCATATTTTCCCTGTGCGCGGACACTCTTACAATCAGTACCGAAATTTGATGTTTATTCAAACAAGTTGAAGAAAATTGAAACTGTGGAAAGTGTTAAGGAATAGGGTAGATGTACCGGTTCTGGCCACCATAAGGATTCTTTTTTCACCGGTTGGCCACCTAAAAATCCATTTAAAAACATGGATATGTGGCCAAAAACGGAGAAGTGGCCAAAACCGGTACGTCTACCCTACGTATGACTGTTGAAAAATTGTCGAAATAATCGAGAACATTTCAAAGTTATATGTGGCACACCTTTCATTCATGATTGGAAAAGTGCATTCGTAAGATTAGGATTATCTAAACCAAAATCAATGACAAAAAATGTTCAATTTAAAATTCAATCTTACAAGACATTTTTATACAAGCCGAACGGATCGATGGATATCTCAAGAAACTACACTTCAACTCATCTGTTACATTTTTCGAGTAATCCAGAACACATTTTGTCAATAGATTTTTTGTTGAAACGAGTTTCAAAAGCTCTTCTAAAAAGTGCTAAAATCAATAATTTGAAATGTCTGTTGAAATATTTAAAGAAAAACAATGCAGAAAAACTTCGTCAGATTATTGAAATATAAGTAGTAAGGAAATTTATTTATGTAATGCCTTCGAAATATATTGCAATATTGTTTTGTATACGATTGAACGTGTATGTGAATTTATAATATTAGGGTTTGTCAGCGAGAAAAAAAAATGGAAATTAAGAGTTTTGTACCAACCGTTCCAAAAGGTATGGTTGATAGCAAGAATATGATGTGAGCGTGAAATATATATTTGAGCACGTAAGCAAAGTGGTGTAGCAAATAATACGAGAGCTTCTTGTATTATTGGCAAAAGCAAATGTAATAGCAATTGAGCAATCAGCAAAGCAAAGTGTAAGTAAGGCAATGTAGTGGTGCCGCAAATAATACGAGAGCTTCTCGTATTATGGGCAAAGCAAATGTAATAGCAATTAAGGAATAAGCAAAGCAAAGTGTAAATGTAAGTAAAGTAATGTAGTGCCGCAAATAATACGAGAGCTTCTCTTATTATGGGCAAAAGCAAATGTAAAGCAATAGTATAGCAGTAGTATAAAGTGTAAGCACTTAAGACTCCAAAAATCTTTGCAGCCAACTCTTCTCGAAAAGGCGAAGTTGAATTGCAGATAAGCTATGAACGCAAATGCGTTCGGGTAAATAGGCAAAGTATAGGTAATTAGATGTCTTATTCGCAAATAGGATGAAGCAAGTATAAACAATGTATAGGCAAAATAAGTAATGTGTAATAATTGGTCGCGGGAAAGAAGTAAAGCAATAATGCGGGGGGCTGAGTGCGTGTCACAAGCCTCTATATGTACAGCCTCGTCGATTTTTTAAGTGGCGCGTTGGCGCTTGCCTGGCGCTCGCCATCTAGCGGCTCGCTCGGGTACCACAATCCCGAACATGATTGAATATCATTTCAGTATCATTTCAATATCATTTCAATGTCGTTTCAAATAATTTACTGTATCAAAATTATATATTATATATTATTATAATTTATTATTATACTTATTGCAGCGACGAATTTTTTGTATTAAAACCTTTTTCTTGTACGTTTGTATTTATTAAAAAAAATTTTGAAAAATATATAAGTTCAAGAAGAAACTTTAAATCCCCTTCCTTTTTAAAAAAAACCTGTTGAATAGAAAAAGGGCGTATCTTTAACATTTTGCTTTTTTGTAGAGTTATTATAGCAGCTTCTTTTTCAAACTTATAAATATGCTTTATAATTTTTCAGATAACGTAGATTATATCTGTAAGGGTTAAGCATTTTATTTATTTATATTAATACTACAGAAATATATAAAACTTTAAATATGATTTTCCCGAAATGTGATTTTTTGAGATACACCTTTTTTCCATAGAAGTCTTCAATTAATGTTATTTTAAATAACAGTTTAAACAACAAAAATTTAATATTAACCTTAAATTTTGCCTTCAGTGTAAATCCTCCAAATTTTTCTACCTAAATAGTCGAAATAATAACAGTTTAACAGTTATAAATGAGTTTCCGTATACCACATGAACACAGTCGGTTAGCACCATAGACTTGAAAGATAGACTGTGCATCCAATCAGAGGGATCGACATTAGAAAAAGAGAGGGATAGTCGATAGCGACAGGATTTCTTTCTCTCTCGCACAGTTGGAACCTGAAAGGAGTGTCCATGTTATACGCCGTATGCCGTTTACCGGACACAATGTATGAATGTTTTTTTTTACAACATTTTTTTTACTCGTGACACTGTAGACAGTACATGGCACACGGCACTTGATGTAGACACTCCTTTACATATGTGAACTGCACTAATTCGAAAGGGAAAGAGATACTGCCACTGCCACTATCCCTTTCACGAAGGAAGATACCGCGAAAATGTGGGTTTCCATACGCAATAGAAACTGGTTACAGTGAATAATAAAATACATTGTTTCTATACCTACATATGCAGGGAAAATTAACATAGTTTCTGGTATACCTTACATAGCTATCATAAACTATAGCACAAAATTTATGTGCCTCTCAATTTCAAATCTATAAAAATTGTAAAACTGAACTATAAATAGCAGAAAATAACCAATTTTGCAATTTTTTAAGGCTGTACCTCAAGATACTGTGGACCAATTAAGCTACAGTTTTGACTTACATATTACATTAATCAAAATATTATATTAAGTAATTAAGAGTATTATTTTAGTAATTTAAAGTATTATTTATTATACAGACCTGGGCGCTGCGGCGAGGAAAAGAATAGGCATTTTATCTTATAATACCATTAGTTTTTCTTAACTTCAAACCGCTGTATCTGCTTTAAGACAACATAGATGTATCTTACAAAGCTTTATTAAAGACTTCAGAAGTATATTTTAATCAATAATTAAAAAATTCCTTTAATTATCCTAAAAGTTTAAGGAAATGGTCTAGAAATGCAGAAAGTGCTTAGTAATTTAGACACCGAAATTGAAAAAATATCATAATTCATCAGCTCGAATCAATAGAAAATCGTTTGATATCCATTCTCGGTCCAATTAGACTTCTTTCAGGTATGATTTAAGAACACTTTTCAATAGTTTTCAGCCAAATAAAAGTTGCTACAAAAATTTCCCACTTGTTTGAATTTCGTAAAAATGGATATTTTATCAAAATCTGTGAAATTCAAACTAACACACGCACTGTATTTTCAAATTTTTTTTTATGATATCCCAGTGAAATAGAAAGGTTTTTTCACCCCCTTTCGAACGCCCTTGGGTAGATTGGGGTGATTATAACTAATGCACGAAAAATCGCTTGAAAGTATCGTTACCATGTCAAAAAGGTGACTTTAGCAATGTGGTAATTTGGACATGTATACGTAAATTTTCGTTTTCGAAAAAAACATATCTGTAAAGTTCAAGTCAAGGCGAAGAAACAATCCACTGATAAATTGCAAATTGATATGAATGAACTTATTTAAAAAAAGTTTGAAAAATACCAAAAAACGCATAAAAAATGACCTTTTTTGCACCTTTATGACAAGCTCCTGACGTCAATTTTGAATATTGGACTCTAAAAATTGGCAGAGATCATTTTTTTGATAAGTTCTATAAAATATCTCAAAACCAGAAAAATCGAGGACCCCCGTGCGCACGGATTTTTAAAAAAGTATTTTTTTGACCCATATATATATATATATATATATATATATATATATATATTCATATAAACTTATATATTATATATACTTATATGTGCAATTCCTCCAAAACAGACACAAAAATGGTGTTGAAGAAGGAAAACAAATTTTGGGGCACACCTAAAAAAGAATAAAAGTTGAAGAATAAAGCTTTAATTGGAGGTGTGAATCGTTAAAATCGGTCGATTCTGTGCCAAGTTACGTGAATTTTAAAGTGGCGAAAAATGACAAAAATTTGAAGAATTACGTGGATTTGAAAAAAATCGCTCATTTTTGTCATTTTTCGCCATTTTAAAATTCACGTAACTTTGCACAGAATCGACCGATTTTAACGATTCACATCTCCAATTAAAGCTTTATTCCTCAACTTTTATTCTTTCTTAGGTGCCCCAAAATTTTTTTTTCCTTCTTCAACACCATTTATGTGTCTATTTTGGAGGAATTGCACATATAAGTATATATGAATATATAAGTATATATAATATATAAGTTTAAGTATGTTTGTGAAACACGACTTATGTTGACATCGCGGGTTAATGTTTATGTAAAATTAACATGTAAAAATTATGCGGCCGTCCGCATAAGTCTCGCACCAGTTCAGAAATTGTCTGTATAAGTCACGTTCCACACATATATGAATATATATATAATATATATATGAAATATATAAGTATATACGAATATATATACATAATATATATATATATATATATATATATATATATATATATATATATATATATATATATATATATATATATATATATATATATATATATATATATATATATATATATATATATATATATATATATATATATATATATATATATATATATATATATATATATATATATATATATATATATATATATATATATATATATAATATATAAGTATATATGAATTATTTTTACGCTGGATTGGTTATTGAAAAAAACAAAAAATCACTTTTGATCTAATAAATGACCTAAACAAATTTTTATTCAATTTGCCTATAGTTTTCCTTTAAAGTACTTCTTATTACCTGTATTTAAAAAAAAAATCGTCCAAATCGGTCGATTCCCGGCTGAGATATTTTATTTTGAAACAAGAGGTCCATTTCAGCCCACTGTGCGGCGCCGACGGATACGATGGTAATTTTTTTAATTGAATCACAACAATTTTCTTTCAAGAATTTTATAATTTTTTGTACTGCTAGCAAAGCATACGCTGAATCATGTTTTCGGTCATCACTTATGACTGCGAAAATTTGTGTCGAATCCCCTTGATAAGATACTGCTGTGAAAATAGAAATTTGTTTATTAATCCAATGATATCCTTGAACAGCTTTATTGTGAATCACAGCCCAGTTTTCAGCGAAGTCATTTGAAGAACTAAATGATGTGGGTCTTTTTTAGCATTTTTACTTTCTGCTTTTATAGCTTTGCGTTGTATATTTTTTACATACATGTGAGTACTAACCTTCATGGTCCAAACCGAGGTTCATCTTTAAAAGCAGAAATTGACAGTGCTTTTTTAATCAAGTTTCCATTATCCCACAAAGCATATGTAGTTTCTTCTGTACCTTCTATATCTTGGAGTTTTAAAACACGAATAGTAATTCCGTTACTGCCTGGAAAAATTTTTCATTCTTGTAAATAGCATAAATCAGATGGCTCAGAAGACATTGTTGCGTTTATTATTTGTGACCGAATTTCATCCAACTCGGTAACGCTACTCCCTCTGAAATTAATTAAGCTCGTAAGAAATAAATCATAATTTTCGCAATAGAAACAGAGACAAACTTCTTTGATGGGGGGAAGTAAGACATATTTTGGTCGCATAGTATAAAATTTTGATGTATCAATTCTCAATTCGGGATAATCATTTTTAAATGCTTTATACGTTGCTTTCAGACTTCGAGTAAGAAAACGTTTAACTTTCTTCTCTTTATTATCATTTACTTTAACGATAATAACGTCACTCTTATTGGGACTCTGTCTTGAACAATTAAAAACGTCATTGATATAATATTCCATAACAATTTTTTCGGTCCTTTCATCAATTGGATGGTCTGTGTATGCTTCTGGTTCGGAATAAACTCCCTTTTCTTGTGCAAGATTTTTCGCTCTTTCTACCATGTACATTGTTATGTCTGGAAATAAGGATGAAATTTCATTTTTCGTTAAGGATGAGGGTAGCAAAATCAGAATTTTTATTTTTTCTGATACCATAGAACACTTTTGCAAGGCTAAACCAAGATTTTGTATCCATTCTGTACAATGGCATACAGTTGATTCGTTTGCTGTTATAGAAACGTCATAAATATTGTTCAACTTCACATCAAGGGTATTAGACAATGTTGAAAGTATATTTTTTTTCTTCTTTTTTACGTAATTTTCAAGTGATTTTTCACGTATAAGATTTTTTCTCTTAAGAGGCGATACAGAAACTAAAAAAGATGTACTTATTTCATTATTAAATTCTTCGATGCGTTCTGGAGTACTTGGAAAAAATCTTTATCTCTATCAACTACATTGTCGGCAACTTCATTATCGGTTATAAACTCATTGTCAGTGCTACTCACCAATTTTAAAGCACGATTGTAACAATGTTGACACAGATATGTAGATGGTGTCAAAGGTAAATTAGGATAGAGGTGTTTCAATGGATGAGCAAGATTCTCAAGTTGTTTGAAACGTACGGAACTAGATTTGTAACAGATTTTTTTGTGCTTGTGTAAAAAGTCAGCACATTTGATTCTCTCCGTTGAGTAATATTGAGACATCGCAGTTGAGTTGATAAGGTGTAAATATGTAATAATTTTCCAAAAGATGATGGTTTTAAATAAGACGAGATGTGTGATATATAGCAGAAACCGAACTTTCCTTTGTAAATGTTAAGTCGAACCATATCCATCTAGCGGACCAATATACTAGTACATAAACTCATACAAGTAGGCACACGTACATGTATATGTACGCACAAAGATAAACATCTCTATATTGACTGTAATATCATTGGCTATATACAAGCGTTAAGCGTGAAAAATTTGTTTCTGTGTTATCTCATTAGTGATCGCTATCCCAGCGCAAATGTTCTGAATCTCGCAAATACATCTAGATAGGTATTTAGGTCCTCTATCACGACATAAGAAAACTGTGCAAAAAAAATTGGGGTTATCGAGAAAAATGCATTTTTCTAAAAAGTGCATTTTTTAGTAAAAAGTGCATAACTCGTGCATTTTATATATTTTTTTTTGAAAATAACACAGAGAATGTGAAAGAGGGCTCATAGCTGAGTTAAATTATGTGTTACACGCTTAAAAGCATAAAAAACTGGTGAAACAGTAGCCGTTTGAAAATTACATTGAAAATTTTTTTTCTAAGTAAGAATTTTCTCGGAATTTTTCGGTATCGCTGCACGCATGAAATTTTGATAAAACAAAAAAATAAAAAAATACGTGTCAAATAATTTTTGGAGAAGAACATGAATAGTTTAATTCCAAAATGATCGGTGACATAGGCATACGCGGACCACCTAATCTGAGATGGATTCGGCCATATAAATGTAAGAATATGTACTATTTAACATTTTTATTCATTTTCTTACGTTTGCTTATATTTTTTTATATTTTCTTACCTTTCCTTATGTTTCTTTACAATTTGTTTTTGTGGACTAATTTGGAAAAATTAGTCATATTTGTAAGGAAACGTATAAAAATGTAAGAAAACGTAATAAACTGTATAAAACTATTAAAGAAATGTCCGAAAACCAACGGTTTTATACACTTTTATACATTTCCTTACATTTTCATACAATTTCATACATTCAATTATAATTATTATTTCCATACGGTTAGAAACCACTTGATAACCCAAACCACTTGATGAAACAATTAATAGCCCATCTTCGCCACACGTCTTGGAAAATTAAAAACAACCAGTTTATGAACTAAGAATCACTGCGAATAAAAGCTTTCTTGTATAGACATAACTTCTTATAGTACACTACCATACGGGTGTGGAAGATGATTATTTACCGCATGACAAAACTAAGACAGAATATAAAAACTATGTTAAAATACTTAATAAGGTTATAAATAATGCCAAATTAATGTGTAATCGCGAACAAATTCGACAAAACTGCAATAATTTAAGAAATTTATGGAAAATAATAAATGCTAAGCTAGGCAAGAATATACAGAAAGGTGTTAAAATGAACCAAATATATGATAAGAATATGTAAAAAATCACTAACCCTAATGAAATAGCGAATACAATGAACGAATATTTTTGTAATATTGGTAAAGAATTAAATGAAAAAATACAACAACCTCTCAATACTGTCATGGATGATTCAAAAATAAATTCTAGAACTATTTTCTTAACACCAACAAACCATCACGACATTACTAAAATCATTAACAACATGAAGCTGAAAAATGATGAAGTTGATAATATAAACCCTACTGAAAAAATCATATGATTTATCACATTATTTATCATATAATTTATCATATAATTTATCATATGATTTATCATATGATTTGTCATATGATTTATCATAAAATTTGACATATGATTAATCCTAAGATGTTGTCGAGAGAATCATCTTATAATTTGTCATATGATAAATCATATGGTTTATCATATGAAACATCATAATATGACAAATTATATAATAAATCATGTGATAAATCATATGACAAATAACAGGTCGCATCAAATAATAAATCTAATAATTTAAATTATTTCTATTATCCCCCTACATATTAATATCCATGGACGTGTCAGCGTAACGCCAATATAATAACGTTAAAAATCGGTTCGTCGCTAAAAATAGATATAGATATATAGATTATGTGTATTACTAACGAGAGGGGGGGGGGGGGGGGTGAGTGAATGAGAGAGATAGAGAGAGAGAGAGACAGACAGATGCGCATTGTTACATAGCATGCAGGGACTATATAAGGCCGGCGGCAGCGCTCCGCGGCTCAGTTGGAGCCTGGCTCTCTAGGAAGTAAGGTGCCTTCAGCTGAGTGTGGTGTGTGCGTGCGTGCGTGCGTATGTGTGTGGTGCGCAGGCGCATTCTTACATAGCCTGCGGGGGCTATATAAGGCCGACCGCAGCACTCCGCGGTTCAGTTGGAGCCTGGCTCTCTAGGAAGTAAGGTGCCTTCAGCTCTGTGTGCGTGTGTGTGTGTGTGTGTGTGTGTGTGTGTGTGTGTGTGTGTGTGTGTGTGGGTGTGTGTGTGTGTGTGTGTGTGTGTGTGTGTGTGTGTGTGTGTGTGTGTGTGTGTGTGTGTGTGATAAATTAAAGATAATTTATTACCGGGTGAACAGGCTTCATATCGTCCTGACATCTGTCCTCGTGTTTTCCATTTAAAAAAAGAATATTTAATCTCGCTAATAACAAAAAAGACATATTTTGGCGGAGTTTCAGCTCACGTACATGTTGTAGAATTGAAGAAACGAGGTTTACCTCATGCACACATTTTAGTTACTTTAAAAAATGGTTTTAAATTATCTACCGTGAATGATACCGATAAATACATTTCTGCTGAAATTCTTGATTCTAAACCAGATCCAATATTGTATAACACTGTAGTTAATAATTACCATGGTCCATGTGATAATAGATGTATCATTGACGGTCAATGTTCGAAACATTACCCAAGAGAATTTCGAGAGGAAACTATAATGTCGGCTGATGGATATCAGTATTATAAACGAAGAAATGATGGGAAAAAAATTATGCGTCATAATCAAACTGTAGACATTCGATTTGTAGTACCATATTGTCCTGGGTTATTACACATATTCAATTGTCATATAAACGTTCAAGTAGTGTCCAGCGTAACGTCCGTGAAATATTTGTATAAATATGTTTATAAAGGTTACGATGCAGCTAATATCATAGTTGAAGTGTTAAATAATGAGAGGTAATTAATCACGATGAAGTTCGTAGTTTTATAGAAACGCGATATTTTAGCCCAGTTGAAGCACGTTATCGTATTTTAAGGAAACCATTACAGTGTAAAAGTCATGGTATCATACGCTTAGCAGTTCATTTACCTCAGCAACAGTCAATTATAATTCATGATATTGATGATGATCTTGCTGTGGAGGCTGCATTAAATCGAACCACTACATTATTAGCTTATTTTGATTTGAATAAACAAGACATTTCAGCTAGATAATACACTTATGCTGAAATTCCAGCTCACTATGTTTTTAAAGAACATAATGATAATGGTCAGAAAGTTTTTAGATCGTCAAAACGGAAATCACATTATAATTCTATCGGACGTATGTATTCCGTCAGTCCAAGTCAGGTAGAGTTATTTTGATTAAGATTACTTTTATTAAGTTGTAGAGGCACAAAAAGTTTTGATGAATTAAAAAATGTAAACGTTGTTCAGTATATGACGTTTTCGGAAGCTTGCTTAGCGTTAGGTCTTATAGATGATGATGAGGAATGGAGTCGAGCTATGCAGGAAGCTGTAAGTTGAATGATGCCAGGTAGTGCACATCTGTTATTTGTTATGGCCCTGGTGGATCTGGGAAAACGTTTGTATATAAAACATTATATAATTTACTAAAAAGTCAAAACAAAAATGTTTTTTGTATGGCTTTTACTAGAATCGCTGCAACGGTACTACCTAAAGGAATGACGGTTCACAAAATACTAGGTTTGCCTGTACCTTTATTATCAGATTCTTCATCTAATATCGCTGTGCAATCAAAGGAAGGGTCATTTTTGAGGCAAACAGATGTGTTTATTTGGGATGAGGCCCCAATGACTCCACGATACGCATTAGAAATCGTGGACAGGACTTTAAAAGATATTATGAGTAGTGATTTATTGTGGGTGGTAAAATTGTCATTTTAGGTGGAGATTTTAGACAATTATTACCTATATTACCACGAAGTATTCGAAGTGAAGTTATAAATTTATCGATCAAAAGTAGTATTTTGTGGAATGTGTTCCATAAATTTAAGTTAACGGCTAATATCAGAGCTATAGATGAAGATATTACATTTTCAAAATTTGTTTTGGATGTGGGAAACGGTGATTTAAATGACAACAATGATAATATTGATATTCCTGAACGATCTATAACTACTAATTCTAATTTCATTAATTGTATGTATGGACATTTGATAAGAAATCACCTTTATGATGAAATGAGCTCATAGGTTCATATTAGCTGCACGAAATATAGACGTGAACGAAATTAATAAAACTGTCGTATCGTTATTAGATAGTTATAATGAACGTATATATGAGGCGTTTCACATCAGCTCTCCAGGCGCGGCGCGCGAGCGCGAAATCATGCTGTATTCAGCTTATGTTTGAAGGGCTAAGATGTATCTAAAAAAAATAATCCCCAAGTGATTTCGATGTATTTTTTCCTCAGCTTTCCGATGGTGCTATTAGTTTCTCAAAATTTTTCAATTCTAAGTATTTCTTGAATAATATCTCGAAAAAATCAAAAAACCCCTATGTAGAAAAAGGCTATGTCCATGTAAAATTTCCTCCTCTTTCGATCTAGCAGGTCAAAAAAAATATTAAAAATATAGTTTTTGAGATATAACACGTTTTATGTTTTTTTGAGGTTAGAATTGAAAAATTTTGAGAAACTAATAGCACTATCGGAAAGCTGAGGAAAAAATACATCTAAATCACTTGGGGATTATTTTTTTTAGATACATCTTAGCCCATCAAACACAAGCTGAAAACAGCATGATTTCGCGCTCGCGTGCCGCGCCTGGAGAGCTGACGTGAAACGCCTCATATACGAGTGTTGATTCCGCTGATCAGTGTGATGATAATGGTTTAATGGGTGAAGGAATTATAACAGAATATCTTAATTCATTGAATCCACAAAATTTACCACCTCGCGAATTGCATTTACGAATAAATTCTATAGGTATGCTTATCAGAAATATTAGTATACATGAAGGATTATGTAATGGAACACGATTAAGAATTTTAGATTTAAATAATAATTTATTGAAATGTAAAATTTTAGCCGAGGATAAAGAGGGTCAAGTTGTTTTTTTAAATCGCATTACTTTATATTCTGATAATGAGTATCCTTTTACTTTCAAAAGAAGACAGTTTCCAATAAAATTGGCATTTGCAATGACTATCAATAAAGCTCAGGGCCAAACATTTTCAAATGTATTAATTGATTTACAAAAAGATGTTTTTAGTCATGGACATTTATATGTTGCAATTTCGCGTGTCCGTTCTTGGAGTGGATTAAAATTCTATTTAGGTTCTAATCGAGTTAATAATAAAGTAAAAAATGATGTTTTTAAAGAAATTTTATAATAAATAGTATCTTTAATTTATGTATGTATATATGTATGTATTATTATTATTACTATTATTATTATCATTATTATTATTATTATTATTATTATTATTATTATTATCTTTATTATTATTAGTGTACAATTTAAAATGAAGAAAATATTTACATTTATTTACATATGTTTAATATATAGAAAGAATATGGTTTAACACGAATTATAGATAATTAAAGTGTGTAAAAATTATTATACTTTGAGTATAACACTATACACACTGCACCCATGCTAGAGCCCTCTCCACTGTCTTTTTTCCTAAATCTATTTGCTTTTTATTTTCCATTCTCTCTTCTATCGGCCGTATTCGAGGTCTAATTTTTTTTTTTTTTTGTTTCTACGTGGCAATGAAATTCATTACACCATGTATCTAGAATTAACATTTTAATCGAATAATTAACAGTATACATCAACAAATATATTTACGTAATGAGTGATGTAATAATTACACAATTATTGTAGTCGACTCAAGAGAACGCAGAGACATTGTAGGCGCGCGTAGCGCCTATTCTAGTATGTTTTAAAATAAATCCTTAAAACAAATTCTTCTCACGTGGGATAAACTCAAGTGCAGTATTGACTCTCTTTACATCGACATTTGATACGACTGCGGATCTCACATGGCGTCCATTCGCACGGCAGTGCTTCTCAGACGACACCTCTAACATGGCGTCTGCGAACCCGCTTCACTTACACATGCTCACTGGCTCTTCTCACTGGCTGCAGCTCATCTTGTTGCAGCTCATCTGGTTACAACTCAATCTGCTTTATCTCTATGGACTGTGTGATTCAACCGGCTTCTTCATTCTTCTCGAAATTAATATAATTGCTATGACTCTAAGGTAAACACACACACACACACACACACGCACGCACGCACGCACGCACGCACGCACGCACGCACTCACACACACATACACACCCATTTGGATGACTCAAGCAAGCAGTAATCTAATATGAAGTACTCTGCACATATAATTCTTGGCAAGTCTCAACCACATGAAATCAATAACATTTATTGCGTGTATGTATGCTAGCAGTAAACTCAACGGGATTTATTTTACACACAAACTTCATTACACGACTTTATAACACCAATCTTATGATGCTTATATAACCACTGTAAATATGTAATAGTTATTTTAATCATCGTATTTTTATACAATATATTATGGTTAAATTTACTCAAGTGTTTGTGTCAAATTTATTTAAAACACCCACAGCATGTAACTCATATGCATTATGGCATTGTCAAACACTCTCTTTCGCTCTTTCCCCTTCTCTCTTCCTCTCTTTCTGGTCCCTTTTTCTTCCACTCTCTCTAGAGCTCTCTGTTCACAATTCCTCTTCTTCCCTCTCGGTCTTTACAATCGAGAGAGAGAGAGAAGGGGTGGTGGTGAGAGAGAGAGAGCTCACTATCTTTCACTTTTTCTCACCTCAATTCTTTGTTTCTCTCTATCTTTCTCTCCCTCTCTCTTTCTCTCTGTAATTGAAGTAAAACCTTAAACCAATTTCAGTTACTGAATTCACTTTTCCGATCCAAAATCTATAAATTATTTAAACACTTAACAATGAAAATTGTATTTAAACAATTTATTTTTGCTGTACTAAGTAATTTTGAATTTTCATTATTGCTGGGGTTATGTTCAAAACCTCTTGAGCATGAACATTTAATGTCAGTTATAAGCATCGCATAGAACAGCTTTAGAACTATGTTTATCTACGAGGGGTGTTCAAAACGTAAGTTTCCCTAGTCTGCCGTTTTGCCCCAGCGCCATCTAGCGAGCTGGGACCGAACATAGTTTTAGTTTAGGATATACCGATAAGAGCGGAACCGGTCTTAGCTGCCGAAAAATTTTTTTTCATCAGTGCCGGCTCGGAAACCATGGAGCTACCTGTGAAAAACATGTCCACCTGTGAGTTGCGTGCAGTTATTCGCTTTTTAACTGCAAAAGGGCTTAATGGCTTAATAACGAAGGTGTTCTGTTGATTGATTTTCTTGAATCCGGTACCACGATAAATGCAGATCGTTACTGTGAAGTGCTAAATAAACTTAAAAGTGCTGTTAAACGAAAGCGTCCTGGAAAATTATCGAGAAAAGTGTTGCTTTTTCACGACAATGCACGGCCTCATTCAGCAAAAAAAACACAAACCTTACTGGAAAAATTCAAATGGGAAATTTTTGATCACCCACCCTACTCTCCAGATCTCGCACCAAGTGACTTTTTTCTTTTTCCTAAATTAAAGGAAAGTTTGGGTGGCCATCACTTCAATTCAAATGATGAAGTGAAAGACATCGTTAAATTATTCTTTAAAAAACAGGGCACGGATTTTTATAAACAAGGTTTGTCAAAGCTTGAGAACAGATACAAAAATGTATTCAAGTCCAAGGGGACTATGTAGAAAAATAGTTTATAAGTCAAACAATAAATACATATGTTACTTTAACCTAAAAATTGTGTTTTGCTTTTTTCCCGAAGCAGGGAAACTTACTTTTTGAACACCCCTCGTACTTTTTCTACAGTAGTAGCTGTAGTAAAGATGATTATTTCTACAATTGTTAACTCTGAATGAGGTTAGAATATTTTCATTAAATGATTTTTGGTTTTAAAATCATTCTGTAACATACTTTTAGATTTAAGTACAAAAACGTTCTGGATCAAACTATTGAAATTAAGAAATTGGAGATGTAGTCCATTAAGATCATAAATGCTGATTGAGGTTATGTTTCCGACAAATTCCAGTTGCGGTATTATATTCAACGATGCAAAATCTACCAAAAATGATTAAAAACGATCACGAACTAGTAAAGAATCTTTTTTGGCAAGACAAAACACATTTTGGCCGAAATTTGATACATTCTCATCCTGTTTTCTTTACACCATTACCTTGAATCTCCTACAAGTCTCATCACGCTAAGTTATTTTGTTCAAAAGTTATATGATTTTAGCACAAGAAAAGACAAAATTCGACACTGTGCGCCCCCTGCCGGATGCTCAAGAGTATACTAGGATTCGAATGTGGGGGATAAGGAGGGTCATCAGATGGCTTATAGTATAATTAAAAGACACTGTTTTATCAAACATAGCAAAGTATAATGTTTATTGGCAAATAAATCGAAGTTAAACTATATTTAAATAATAATTAATAAAGAGTTAACGAAAGTATCTGCGAGACGTCTGCCATGCCCTAGCTTAAGGACGTTCTCTTGGTCGAAATAGCAGTTTTCGAATTTTTAACTTTTAAATAATGTTTAATTAATTTAATAATCCAAAAGTAAGTACATATAACAAATATACACTAGAAGGAACATAAAAAAAAATTTTAAAACGAATTCAGGCAATAGTTACCATGATATTGTTAAAATTAAAGACAAAAACTTCAATAAGTTACCTAATTTTTTTTGTTTCTTATCCAATCTTAACGAAATAAAGCTTATTTTGTTCGTTGAGAAATTTCAGAGGGAGTATCGATGGGAAAATTTATGATACGAGTTACCAATACGACATAATATCAATTTGTTTATTAAAACTTGACTTACTTTTCTTAAACAACAAATTGATATTACGCCGTACTGGTAACTCATATCATAAATTTTCCCATCGATACTTCCCCTGAAATTTCTTAACGAACAAAATAAGCTTTATTTCGTTAAGATGGGATAAGAAAGAAAAAAAATTAGGTAACTTATTGAAGTTTTTGTCTTTAATTCTAACAATATCATAGTAATTATTGCCTGAATTCGTTTTAAAATTTTTTTTTATGTTCCTTCTAGTGTATATTTGTTATATGTACTTACTACTGGATTATTAAATTAATTAAACATTATTTGAAAGTTAAAAATTCGAAAACTGCTATTTCGACCAAGAGAACGCCCTTAAGCCATCTGAAACATAAAAAGCCAGAAAACGCACTTACCATGGATCGCTTTTAGTATCGCACGCTAACGCCCTCTCGCGGTGGGCGGTTATCGCACGAAGCAGCGCGCTGGAATATGTAGCGGGTTTCGACTGGATACTAGTCGGGTCGTACAGTCTATGTCGCGTACGTCAGCCAGGAAACTCGTTGTTCCTATTCCTCTTCCAGAACTGTGTCAGTCAGTCACCTAAGTACGTGTATGCACGAAACCTAGGGGACAGTTGACCCCAGGAGTCAGTTTGTCTCTATCTTGTGTGTGCACGATGATAGATCCAGGCCGGGCTTCGGCGTTCCGTTCTCTGCGGATCGTGACACGCACTCACCTAGATACGTGTGTGCACGAGACCTGGGTGAGTCTTGATCTGGTGGATCATCTGTCGCTGCCTCGTGTGTATACAGTCGACAGGGACAGCTCGTGTTCCTCTAGTGACGCGTGAGCACGTATACTAGTGGACTACGACGGGCCGAGTCTTTCCTCTCCTACCTCTCCTTCCTCTGCTGACTCCGAGTACATGTGTGTGTACGTTGCAACAGATGTCCGCACTCCTGGTTATCACCTTATCTCTATCGACGTGTGTGCACGACGATAGTAATAGCGGTAATTCCGGATGGAAGCAGTGAGCCTTGGTCTGTTAGATAGTTCGTGTCGAACCGGGGTGCAAGAAGAGGGCACGTCTTCTACTCAGATAATCAGAGAGATCGGTGTCTTGGTATCGAAAGGAATAGCCAATAATCTGTGTGTGCACAGTGCTATTAATCGGTTAAGATTAGGGAATTGATCGGCTGGACGGTCACTGAAGGTCTGTCGATCCCTCGGATCAGTGCGGTTTAAATACTCGAAGTATCCCGCGCGGAGCTGCGCGCGCTAGTGAGGCGGCGCGATGATCGCGGATGCGCGAGCGCACCGGCGCGCCAGCGAGCAAGGCGAATTCTCAGGAAGCGGCGTGAGCGCTCGCGCGCAATTAAATTACTAACTTGACTGTCAAGTCACTGTCGCGCACGCGTCAGCGTGCGCGAGCATTGCTGAAAACCCCATCTTTAGCCTAGCTTGTGCCGATGACACTTTCAGGGTCGGATTAGTAACGAGGTATCGTCGCCTCGTTACATCTCCCTCTCACTTCGGGAAAAGTGAAATTCACTGAGACTTACTGGTCGCGGGAGTCCTACGTGGCCAATCTCACCGGTCACGGAGACCAGGCGCAACAAACACTTGATGCCTCCGTAGTGCACCACATACTTCTTGACTCCTACCGGCACGTTGATGGCGGTAGCATCTGGCAACGTTCGAGTGACCCGGGGCATACTCCACGTGGTGTCCTGGGACAGCGAAGGTTCAGCGGGCCTGGTTGCTGGTGTGGTCGGGCTTGATGCTGGAGGCGTCGGCGAAGGCGCCCGTGGTGCAGGCGCACAGTGGGAAAAAAATGACTTTTTTTGGAGAAAAATCTGCCGACAGTGCAATTCTTAACCGATTTGGACTTTTTTTTTTAAATTCGCGTGAAGAAATTTCCTATAACGTATGGCTACCTAAATTAGTGGCATTTCATTCCTTAGCTAAGAAAAGTCCCAAAAACGGCCCAAAATGGCACGATCAGTCAATAGAATAGACCAGTAAAATCCATAAATAAATATATTCTGAAAAAATACGCTCTTTACTCCTAATTTAAACATTTATTAATATTATATTTTTGCTTCGGGGTTTATACCGGTATGTTATGGTCCCATGGGCCCATGGGCCCCAAATAGATCCTAATAAGACGCACCAAACGACATTTTTTTCAACATAAATCATAATTTTTATTACTGAGTCGAAAAGTAATTTCTATACTCACATTTCAATCATTCCTCATCTGTTAACAATATATTAGGGTCCCATGGGCCTCATATTTACAGGGTCATCTATTTGAAACTACCTACTTAAATATATCGAAAGCAAAGCATTTATGGAAAATATTCAAAACTGAACATTCCAAAAAAGAATGGATTATCTCTGAATGGACCCTCTTAACCAGTCCTGGGCCCTACTAAGGCCCAATATATGTAAGGCCCATTTTTTAATATAAATTCTTATTTTTATTACACAATCAAATGATATGATTCAAAGGACACAGAAAAGGCACTCTTTAATTTATTTCAATGTGGAATTTCTTTGACTTACTAGAATTTTAGATATTGAATACTTGGATAGCTGGGATCTCAGAATAAAAGAGCCACTCAAAAAACCATTAAGACGGTTCTTATTCCTTTACAAGGAGATAACCAGGGCTGGATTTGGCTCAATCTGCAGTAGACACTTTTTTATGATAAATAAAATGAGGCACGTATCTCCGGGTTTCTCTGAATGAGCCTGTTTTCTGAGATCCAAGCTAGTTTATATTATCTAATATAAACTATTTTGGACAAAAACATGGTCTCTTTATTCAGCTATAGCTTTTCAAATATATCGGTGATCTAATTGCACTAAAAATATGTAAAAGCAGATGAAAAAAACTTTAATTTGAGCTCCATTTTTAATAGCTCATAACTTCATAAGAAACCGAAATTTTCGAATGAAATAAAGCTTAAATTGAAACTTTTTTCGCCTTCTTGTACATACTTTTTAGCACAATTACATCGTCGAAATATTTGAAAAGCTGTAGCTGAATAAAGAGACCAGATTTTTTTCAAAAAATTCGTTTTAGACAAAAAGTAGATTAGATCTTTAAAATAAAGATCCATTCAGAGAAATTCTGATGCATGTATCTCATTATTGATCCATTTTCATGTGTGACAATAAGAGGCTCGACCTTAAACGGGCCTCATTGGCTTTATATTCTTCATTGGTGACTTTTGGCTCATGAACTAATTGTAAATTTCTCTTAATTTTACTCTTGTTAGCCTCTTCTTTATTACCGTGTATGGGTATATATAAATGTAAGAAAATGTCAATAACTGAAAATAAGTGTATTTATATACAAATAAAAATTTTCAATACAGCTATTCAAAGAGTAAGGAAAAATGTATAAGTGTAAATTTCTGGAAATAAATGTATATAAACGTATGTAAATGTATATGAACATATAAAAGTAAATAAATGTAAAAAATATTACAGTATCAACTTTTATATACACTTATTTAAAGATATATGTTTATTTACAGAAATTTACAGTTATTTTCATTTATATACACTTTCTATTTCTGCTGGGGATGATAGTCCATCGATATACAAAGTAAATTTAAAATTGGCCTGCTGTAGTACTACTTTAATATTAAAAAGATATTTGTGTGATATTTATTTAACATATTATATAATTTATTTAAGGAATATAACCCCGATGGGAATTAAAATATTTTTAAATATTTAAAAACGTTGTAACGCGTGCGCGAGTTAGGTAATTCGAGATTCGAATTACCCGAGCCGAGCAGGCATGCTCACTGGGGGCGCGAGCGCGCGAGCATTCTGACCGGATTAGAACGGTCTCGCGACGCGTAATATGCCCGTCGGATACCCGCGAAGCTGCTACGGCTTTATGCGAGTGACGGCAGCTATTTTCGTATCTGCCATCGTGCCGAGAACTTCTCTTCAGCGTGTCTCTCAAAAGTCTCGTCCGCGCCGTTCTAGCTTTTTATAGTTACCGCGAGTGTAGTGGAGGCGCCGAGTAGAGTGTATGGGTGTGAAAGAGAGACAGAGAGAGAGAGCGATCCCGAGCCGCGTGAGCCACACGAGACAGCGAGCGAGGAGCCGGCAGCCAGCCCGCCTGCTGACCCAATACAGCGAGTAGGAGAGAGAGAGAAAGAGAGCGCAACTGCTGTGCGAGCGACAGAGAGCGAGAGAGAGCCGAGTGCACCGGCTGCTCCTTCTTAACGTAAGTTTTCTACTCTCCTCTCGCGGGTTTATTGTAAAGACTCGCACGGAAATCGCCCCGTGCAAACTTTCTGTGCCGTGTACGTGCGGGTGTGTGTCAGCCCGCCGTACTTTATAATAATAATAATAATAATAATAATAATAATAATAATAATAATATAATAATATAATAATAATATAATAATAATAATAATAATAATACTTTATTTTCGATCATGGCCAAAAAAGAAATAGTACAGAGGTAAGAACAACAGCTGATTTGAGAGCTGAGCTTCAAGTCACGCTAGTATCATATACCGAGAAAATGATAACAATACAAACATAGTCGCTAATCAAGATAGAATTACAATTAAAAATACAGATATCACAGATTTTTACACTTAAAATGCTAGATTGATCATTTGAGTTACTTACAATAAAAATATGTAATGATCTATAATACCTGTAGGTATCATGTGTCAACGCTATATACATATAGACTATAATAGTCAGTCAAGAATTTAGTTCAGTCAAGAATTTATCGAATGATGCAAAAAGATATCACAGTCATTTAAAATAATGTCAATCAAGTTCGAACAAATGCTCATGGAGAGCGTGTTTGAAGCGACTAAGACTAGGTAGATATTTTATGCGCTCGGGGAGGGAATTCCACAGTTGCACACCTCGGGCCCTGAAAGATAGTAAGCCAAACTCGGTTTGCACCTTTGGAATCTTAATGTCCCTTGTGGCTCCCCTAGCGGGTCGGCCTAACTGGCGCTTCTCAAACATATCAAATAAATAAGACGGAGAACGTAAATTTATAATTTTATACAATAGAACAGCAGTGAAATACTGCCGTCTCGTATCCGTCCGCAACCAGCCCAGCTTGTACCGAAGAGGAGTCACACGATCAGTCCGTTTCACTCCGAAGATGTACCTGATACATGCATTTTGCAGTCTTTGTAGCCGAGATTTCTGTACGTTCGTAGCGTCGAGTGTTATCTCGGAACAGTAATCGAGAAGAGGGAAGATTAATGCCCGTACCATATGCTGACGAAGCAATTCGGTGGTGCATGATCGGACAAAGCGTAATGCATACAGCACTCGATTCACCTTTACCGTGAGGTGGTTAAAATACGATTTCCAAGAAAGTGTCCGATCTAGCACAACCCCAAGGCTTGTCACCATATCGGTGAAGGGAACAGTAGCCCCCCCGATCCCAGATCGACTCCAGGCAATCTCAGCTTATCGATACAATTTATCATGTACTGCGAAGCAAAGAAAATGGCTTGAGTTTTGCCTGGATTGAGTCTAAGACCGGATCGTGCAGCCCAGTCCAACACAGCTCGAGCCGCTGCTGATAGTTTGGGCAGTCCCCTCTCCTCCAACTGATTGTACGGCACTTGTACATAAATTTGCAAATCGTCTGCGTAAAGTATATGTCCTATGTTGTTATTGAGAAAAAGTTGCTGTATGTCGTTAATGTACAAACAGAACAGCAGAGGCCCCAGCACCGACCCCTGTGGAACACCGAGATTGGTTACTACCCAATCAGAGGTTTCATTCTTATTAAAAACTCTTTGCCTTCTATCCAATAAATACGAGTGTATCCAACAGAGGACGGAGTGTGATAGCCCCATACTGCCCAGCTTGCGCATCAGTGCCGTTGGTGAAATAGTATCGAATGCTTTGCTAAAATCAAATAGCAACGCGACAGTAACGAGTTTTTTGTCAAGGCCGGATCTGATATCGTCCGTCAGTTTGAGAAGTGCGGTGGTCGTGCTATGGTGTCGTCGGAAGCCGGATTGAAGAGGGTCAAGAGTGCCCTTTTTGGTTATATAATCTAACAGTTGGTCATGAAGAAGCTTCTCCAAGACGTTGGAAAGAAAGCAGAGCAGTGCAATCGGTCGAAAGTCCGAGGGAGATGAAGGAGAAGATTTCTTTTTTAATGGTATCAGCTGTGCTTTTTTCCAAGTTCCTGGAAAAACATTATTGCTAAGCGACGAATTAAATAGTATGACTAGAAGTGGTTCGATGGTAGGAAGGGCTTTTGCAATAACACTCTGCGGAATGCCGTCCTCTCCCTTGGCCTGTGAGGTAAAGTGAGCTACCGCAAGTATAACATCATGTAGCGTCACATGTTGGAAGAAAAAACCCTCTTCAGGTACAGAATTAATTGCTCTGATCGCTTCATCATGCGATTCCAAGGGAGAACGCGACATAGACGCAAAGTGTTCGTTGAGATCGTTAAGCGAGAAGCCATGCAGTCCATCGGCCGACTTAGGGAGAAGACCGAGGCTACGCAATTCCTTCCAAAAGTTGCCTTTATCGACCAGTGTCCTTTTCAGTCGGTTACGTATGTATTTGGTCCTTGCTTGTTTAGTCGCATCCGTCGTTTCTCTACGTAATCTGATGAACTCCTCTAGCAGTTTGCGATCGCCTGTCCGCTTATGTCGCCGCAACGTGGCGTCACGTTTGCGGTATAGGACACGCAACTCATCATCCACCCATGGCGGCTGCCGTTTTTTGGGAATGACGGTCCTCAGAGGAGCCAGCAAGCCAACCGCAAGAGTCAAGTTGTCTGTTAGTTTCAGTATCATGTCCGTCAGATCCGGCGAGGGAGAATCGAACGACCAATCGTAACCTCTCAGTACAGTGTTAAGTTCGTCTAGATCTATTTTGTCAAACGGACTGTAAGTAAAGTACTCATGGGGTACTGATGGCGTAGGTCTGTCCAGTGTTACGGAAATGAGGTTGTGGGTGTTGTTATATGGCGCCGGACGATTCTCGATGTCTATTATTGAATCATTGCTGTCAACGAAGATAGCATCAATCCATGTCCCAGGTAGGGTTTTGAAGTTCGTAGCACCATGCTCGACTACCTTCAAGGCTAACTCGCTAGTGATGTCGTATAAGTACGTCTCGTCTACAGATATTGTGAGAAGGTTAGCGTTAAAGTCCTCCATAAGTATTCTCGTACTGTAGTCACCTCCAGAGTAGAGTTTGAGGTTATCAGTGAAATACTTATTGTTAGTTAAAGAGACATCAGGGGATCGGTATACTACAGAGATAAAAACGGGATCACCCGTGCCAACATTCAGGGACCCCATGATGTACTCTATAAGTCCAGGTTTACCGGGACCAGTGGTGTCAGAGGTTGCGAGCTCAGTAAATTTGAAAATATTCCGAAAGTACAGAGCCACGCCACCTCCTTGTGTATTTCGGTCTTGTCTCACAAGCGAGTAGCCATTGATCATTACCGTCGAATCGTCAAGCATAGGATGAAAACGAGTCTCCGCCACTGCTACTACGTCGTAATCCGGATTGTCGCGAAGGTACTGCCGGACTTCCTCAATATGAGCTTTGAGAGAGCAGGCATTGAGGAAGGCTGCCCTTAGCCTCTTCCCCGAGTGCATTCGCGCGCTCCCGGACCTCTGAGGTAGTCACGCAGTCCCATTTGAGACACATAATGTATGCCCTATTGGTTGCGAAGCATATGTGTTCGCGATAACGCTAATGTCTGCTGCTGAATTAATAACATGGGAACTTTCACCATCGCGCCACTTGACCAAGAACGATCCTTTACGGTGCCATACATACTTGAATCCGAGTTTTTTAGCTATTGATTTAAGATTTTGAAAATGCTTGTACTTATTTTTATGGAGAACTTCGTTAAAATATATATTTGTGTCGATAACATGAGAACGATCATCAAGGTCAAGGTGCGATAGATCCAGATCCCGTGTATGAAGCAAGGTGAAGTTACACTTCGCATTCAACATGTCGTGTACAATTTTAGCCGAACGCAGTTGGACAAAGAAAGGTGTTGGGCGCTTAGCAGTTGGTCTGACAGAGCTGCTTTGTTGCTCTCTAACAGCCGATGGTCGACAAGAAAGAATATCATCCATCGAAATCGAGTTGGAAACAGCATGGAGTGCTGCGAAAGCAACGTTTTTAAAATTATAGTCCTTCTTGTCTATAAACCCGGTAATAAGAAGCTCGGAATTTTCGATGGATGATAATGCAATGGGCGTGTTACCTTCAGAGGACGGAGGGGGAGCAGACAATACTGCAGACACGGATTTGTCATTATTATCGATCGATCTTGCCGAGGACGCTAGAGTTTTTTCAAGCGTAATAAATTTCGCATCGAAGCAATCGGTTTGCTTGTCAATTTGTTCGCGAAGCAATTCACATTCTCTCGCAGATGTTTTCAGTTGCTCAGTTTTCTCGACCAACAAGGCTTCTAAAGAGGACACCTTCGATTCGAGATTATCAATTTTCTGAGTGATATTAGGTAGTACACTTAGAGAAGCGGCAATCTCCACAAGCTTGGACGCAATAGCTTCCTGTTGGGAGGTGATAGCTTCCTGTACTGTATCGCTGATGGAATTAGCGTACGTCACCATGCTGGAGATCATGGTGCCATTCTTGAGTTCGGAAGAGTCGAATTGGGCGGAGCTTCTTCTCGACGAACTGGCGAAGATTGAAGTCGATGACGGGGGTGAGGTGTTGAATGACTCGCTGCTAGACTTATTTACCGTATACATAGGACTTGGCACAAACGTAGTGAGGTTTGAGCGCGGCAGCAAATACGATGTTTTGTCAAACTGCTCTTTGTCCGACTTCGCATTCTGATGCGAGTTATCGCAGCTGTTGTTGATGTTGTTGCTGCCGTTATTGCTGTCGTTGTTACTACTATTGTTGCTGTTGTTACTGTTCTTGCTATTATCGCCAATGTTGTTGTTTTTGTGTGCCGCAGCCTTCATCGCTGCAACCCGCTTTACAGCGGTCTGCGCCTTAATAGCGGCAACCGGCTGGATTTGAGTTGAAACCAGCAGGGACGTGTTCGTTTTCGTTTGTAGCTCCTGTGATTTTAACGCATTCTTATGTTGAGTTAGTCTTCTTCTCTCCTGTAGTTGTCCCCGATTTTATAATTTTGCACACCTTACATATGTATGTGGTAGCGGGAGAATTGCTTTGTTCCACTATGAACATGGACTGGCATACGTCGTGGAAGGATTTTTTGCATATGCAGCAGTTCCGAATTTTGGCTTCCTTTCTGTCCACTTTCTTGCAAATACTGCAGGATTTCGGTGCCATTTCAAAATCCAATGGTGAGAAAATAAGATATGAAGTGAGATGGATAAATTCAGCTTGAATATCAAACTTGAACGTAAGCAGCCAGCTCCGTTTGTTTTGGTTTCGTGGAAATGTGTGCGTGAGTACGCTATAGTAGCTGGCTGACTCACGAGACAGGTGACGCGCGCGAGTAAAGTGCGGGTCCTTGACCTCTGCTCCGATCGTTGGTGAACCTTTTGAATAGTAGGAATTCCGCCGATGATGATACTCTGATTTTGGCGGCAAAACATGCAGGACCACGATGTCTGTGTTGATTATGATAGACGGAGTGACGTTACGGCGGGGTGCAGGGCGAAGTGAAGCCGAATACAAATCAGCGGCCGATGACAACGAACCGATATCAAACCGGCTCTTTCCACTTTCACAGTTACCTTCACAGTTGAATCACTCTCTCACCGATGCAGCACCTCCAGCACAAACAATACACCACTTTTTATAAAAAATACCTGCAAGCCACCATTCAAAATCCCAAAAAAAAGTGGGAGCCGAACCAGCGCACGTCCGTACGCTCCGCGCCACCTACCGAGTCTTTAACACCGCGCGCGATATTAGCAGCTTCGCCGCGCGCCGTATCGTTCGCGCGTTTGAATATTAACGGTAGCGCGCGAACTAACTCATTGTTCTAATCAGCACGTGCGTTGTGCTTGTAGTTATTAGAGATTTGAATATACTGTGATATCTAGTTACTCGTCGCGTTGTTCATTACAACCTGTCCTTCTCCCGGATACCGCCGCCTCCGCGGGAAAACGACTCCGCCGGTCGTTTTCATATCTGAGCATAGCGGCCGCGCGGTTTACTCTTCGAGCGCGCGCTATTCACTCATCGATCCAATTAGTTGGAATGCGAAGTTCGTGTGCGATCTTCGTGTTGTTTTCGGGATTCCAGGAGTAGATCCCCGGGCAAGTCATTTTAGTCTGACACCCGCCGCACCGTGTTCTAGGGCATCGCTGGCCTGTGGCTTGTTGGGATTTCCCCCCACTAGCCATCCCGTTACAACTGGCGCCCAACGTTTTGGGGGTGGAGAAGGACCCGCGGCGCGTACGTGATTCGCGGCGAAGCTTGACGCGAAGAAGCTCAGCAGCGTAGCTGAGCGTAAGCTGCAAAGAAAGGCTCTTCCTGCCGCAGCTCGTAGGCGCGTGTGTGCGTGTGCGTGACACAGCCGTGCTGTTGCGAGAGTGCGGTCGAGAGGTTAGGCAAGCGATAGCCAATAACCCTCGACGTAGAGTGCCAACGAGGAGAGATCTTGATCGCGAAATTTTTGTACGTTGGATAATTGTTTTTAACATTTATTTTTTTTTTAATAACAATTAGTTTTTTTTAACGACAAAAATTTTTTTAAGCGATAATTAATTTTTTTTTTTAATTAATTTTTTTCTCGACTCAGAAAATTTTTTTTTCTTTCTTTCTCTCGTCTTTCGGGTACGAATTATTTTTTTTGAAGAAAAATAAAATTTTTTTTCTTTGCTCGTGCAGTTAGTGGAAAATCGAGAGAAAGTCGGCAAGCACTCTCGGAACAAAAAGTTGACAGTGCGCCTGAGTAGAAACTCGAGCGCAAAAATCCCCTCGAACTTTAAAATTGTTTTTTAATTTTTTTAGGTGAAAATTGTATTTATTTTTTTTGTGTTTTTTGGTGATATTGTCCGTTTTGACATATATATATACATATATATATATATATACACATATATATATATATATATATATATATTTTCACATATATTTATATTAAAATTACAAGTGCGAGTAGTGGAGCGTAATTAATTACAAATCGTAATTACTTACAGAAATAGCTTTTATTTTTTATTTAGAGCCACATACGGGAAATCCTCGTGCGTTATCGAGGTTAAGAGCAACCACCGTAGCTCTTAGAAAATAACCCGGATACGCGTTAAAAAAGCTAGCTCTCGGATTGAAAAGGCAAACTCTCTCTGCCATCAATCCGGATACTACTCGCGCTAGTAAAGTAAGTTCGTGGGGAAGCGCACAGCCAATTGAAACCATGGCCCGATCATCGCAGTTTGCGGAATCTGCGATACTCAATTGGGCGTATACACAGCCTGAAGAGGAAATTATCGAGGCCATGCAAGCCCTTGGTCTACAGCAGTTAGATCTGCAGTCAGTAAATATGCTGACAGCGATCAAGTGGCTTATGGGCAATTATAGTGCCGCCGATTTCGTGCTAGAGCCGGAGCTGTCGGAGCAGCAAGCGTTTGCGAAACGTGAGCAGTCCCGAAGGGCGTTCATCGACTTAACGTTGATGAACAAATCTGGGACGACTATTGTGGATCCCAATAATGACCCAGACCACCCGCACCCGTTCATAACGCTCCTTGATAACCCGATAGTGATGCAGAAACTCTCGGAGTCTCGGAGGATGAAGGCTCCACAACAAGCACATAATGCAGTGGTGGAGCCAGCGGAAGAGGCAACCGGCCAGGAGGGTTCCGGGACAGAGATATTGAGCTCTGCTGCATCCACCGGGACATCATCAGCCGAAGCCGAGGGACAGCTTCAACAGCAACAGCTCCAACAGCAACAACTGCAGCAGCAGCAAATGCAGCAGCAGCTACTGCAGCAGCAGCAAATGCAGCAGCAGCAAATGCAGCAACAGCAGATGGAGCAGCAGCGACGGCAGCAACAGCAACAACAGCAGGAGCAGCAGGAGCGGCAGCAAGTACTCCTGGAAGAGCAGCGCAGGCAACGACAATACCAGCGTAACTACAAAGAAGAGTCGTTGTTAGCACGAAATGGGCAGCAAGGGTTCTGGCAGCAATCGCGAAATCCGCCACAGCCGCAAAACTTGGAGTGGCCGCGACAACGTGAGTCGCGAACCGCTGGGATAGCAGTCGGAGACAATATATTATCGGAGCAGCTACTGGCGGTTATCAAAACACCCGTCGAAGAGGTTGAAGAGCTTAAAGAGAAGGAACAAATACTTCAAGGAGCTCGACATCCAACCTCAAGTACGCACTTGGAGAGAGTTCAACCCCCAAGCACGGGCCGTAGACGAGGATCACCGCATGTGAACTTCCTAGACACGTTCACGTATGCGGAGTTTAACAGCAGCAGCCCGAGTCTCCAGTCCCCAACAGAGGCTGGGAGGAATAATACCAGAAATTCTTCCCAGCGCCAGACTAGGAACGGTGCGACCCAGGACCCGTCTGAGAGGTATAAGTATTTGCCCCAGCAGACGAACCGTGATGTGGGCCAGATAGTCCGAAAATGGCACATCAGGTTCTCAGGGTGCTCAAAGGAGCAGAGCGTCGAGATATTCCTCACAAGAATAGAGCAATGCAGTACTCTAGCTAATCTGACATACGACGAGGTGCTTCCGTCGTTGTCAGAGCTCCTAACTGGGGTAGCAGCCATCTGGTACCGGAGTAACCGCCCACATGGCGATCGCGGCCAGATTTCATAGAGACCATAACGCACATGTATGGCGGAGACAGGGGACATCAGCAGCGCGTCATGGCGTCCGAGCGCACGTACATGCCAGAATTTGCCTACGTGCCGACTGAGCCACCCACGGATCAGCGGAAAAAGCAGAATCCAAGCGTGGCGGCGATGGGGCACCAACAGCACGAGCCTCGAGAGAGCCTCAAGGCTATGTTCCGTCGGGTCATGGTTGAATGCTTATCGGCCATGAAAAAGAAAAGCACCGACGAGAACAAGGGGCAAAAGCCTAGCCCGCCGCCAACCACAAAACCTAAGAAAAAGGGTAACTGGGAAAATAGGCGGCGTGAGGGCGGGCAAATTACAAACCAGCCTAGTGGGGGTAGTAGCTCGACCCACCAGGCTAGGCTGCATAGTCCAAGAAATAACGGACATCCACAAAGGCAAGAGTACCGAAGAGAACCCGGATATGAGCAAAAGGGAGGCAACAAGCCCAATGTTGCCGGAAACCAACAGGGAAACGGCCGGTTACAGGCTACGAGCATTCTTCGATACAGGAGCTTCCTGGACTGGGATAAATTCCATAGGCCTACAGCTCGCTACGGCCTCTGGAAAAGAGTTAATCCCAGCCAGCGGCCTAACGGCACGGGTGGCAAATGGGCAAAGCATAGCAGGCCGAATCCATCTCAAATCAGACAGCCCGCGTATGCCTATTTCACCTATCATGTTGAAATAAAAATATTTATGTTCTACTCGAAAAAATATTTTACACGTGTTTTTTTATTTTTTTGTTTCATCAAAATTTCATGCGTTCAGCGATGCCGAAAAATTCCGAGAAAATTCTTTCATTGAGAAAAAAAATTTTCAATGTGATTTTCAGACTGCTATTGTTTCAGCAGTTTTTCGAGCTTTTAAACGTGTAACACACAATTTCACTCAGTTTTGAGCCCTCTTTAACGGCCTTAATGTCATTTTCAAAAAAAATAAAAAATCCACGAGCTATGCACTTTTTACTGAAAAATTCATTTTTTAGGGAAGTGCCTTTTTCTCGAAAACCCCATGTTTTTTTTTGCACAATTTTTGTTGTCGTGATAGAGGACGGTAATGCCTAGCTAGACGTATTTGTGAGATTCGGTACTTTTTCCCTGGGATAGCGATCACTAATGAGATAACACACAAACAAATTTTTCACGCCTAATGCTTATATATAGTCAATGATATTAGAGTCAATGTAAAGGTATTTGTCTTTGTGTGTATGTAATATACAGGTACACATAACTATGTATTTATTTGTTATTTGCGTCTTTTTGATTTTTTATTTTTATACCTTTTTTTCATTTGTATACCTATTTTACTACCTTTGTTTTTCTGCTTCATTGTTCTTAATTCAGTAAGCGGACGATCAGCGGTCTTTGCTGTCAAACAATGTATTTTATCGTCACATGTTTTTTAACCCATATATGAGTTTTTGAATTCCAGGATACTTTGGAGTTGTAAGCCAATCAATATTTTTTTCTTTTCTGAATTTTTCTATTTCAGCATCTTGTAAATGTATTATTTTAATAGCATCAGTATATTTTTGAACATGTATTGCAAAATCATTTGCGTTTTGAATAGCTTCTTCAAGGGGCTCTCGAAGATTATGCGAAGTAGCATAATGCTTTATAAGTCCACCCATACCATCTACAGCTCCTTTGCCGTGCCCAGTAGCAGAGAACAACCATTTTATATCACACGGTGCTCGTTTTAGTTCATCTAATTGAAAGCGATTTTTAAAGTGACTCGCAGCGCCGTCTGATACGATGGTAATTTTTTTAATTGAATCACAACAATTTTCTTTCAAGAATTTTATAATTTTTTGTACTGCTAGCAAAGCATACGCTGAATCATGTTTTCGGTCATCACTTATAACTGCGAAACTTTGTGTCGAATCCCCTTGATAAGAGACTGCTGTGAAAATAGAAATTTGATCATTAACCCAATGATTTCCTTGAACAGCTTTATTATGAATCACAGCCCAGTTTTCAGCGAAGTCTATTTGAAGAACTAAATGATGTGAGTCTTCTTTAGCACTTTCTCTTTCTGTTTTTATAGCTTTGCGTTGTATATTTTTTACATACATGTGAGTACTAACCCTCATGGTCCAAACCGAAAGTTCATCTTTAAAAGCAGAAATTGATAGTGTCTTTTTAATCAGGTTTCCATTATCCCACAAAGCATATGTAATTTCTTCTGTGCCTTCTACATCTTGCAGTTTTAAAACATGAAACGTAATTCCCTTAATCCCTGGACATAGTTTACATTCTTGTAAATAACATAAATCAGATGGCTCAGAACACATTGTTGCATTTATTATTTGTGACCGACTTTCATCCAACTCTGTGACGTTACTCCCTCTAAAATTAATTAAGCTCGTAAGAAATAAATCATAATTTGCGCAATAGATACAGAGACAAACTTCTTTGATGGGGCTAAGTAAGACATACTTTGGTCGCAAACTATAAAATTTCGATTTTCCAATTCTCAATTCTGGATAATCATTTTTAAATACTTTATACGTCTCTTTTAAACTTCGAGTAAGAAAACGCTTAACTTCTTTCTCTTTTTTATTGTTAACTTTAATTGTAACAACGTCACATTTATTAGGACTTTGTCTTGAACAATTAAAATCATCATTTAAATAATATTCCATAACAATTTTTTCCATGTTTTCATCAATCGGATGGCCTGAATATGCATCTGGTTCTGAATAAATTCCTTTTTCTTTAACAAGATTTCTCGATTTGTTGATCATATACATTGTTATTTCTGGAAATAAAGATAAAATTTCATGTTTTGTAAAGGATGAAGGTAGCAAAGTCAGAATTTTTATTTTTTCTGATACCGTAGAACACTTTTGCAAGGATAGACCAAGATTTTGTATCCATTCTGTACAATGGCATACAGTTGATTCATTTGCTGTTATAGAAACGTCATAAACATTGTTCAACTTCACATCAAGGGTATTAGACAATGTTGAAAGTATTTTTTTTCTTCTTTGTTACGTAATTTTCAATTGATTTTTCATGTATAAGATTTTTTCTTTTAAGAGGCGATACAGAACCTAAGAAAGATGTACTTATTTCATTATTAAATTCTTCAATGCGTTCTGGAGTACTTGGTAAAAAATCTTCATCTCTATCAACTACGTTATCGGTAACTTCATTATCCGTTATAAATTCATTGTCAGTACTACTCACCAATTCTAAAGCACGATTGTAACAATGTTGACACAGATATGTAGAAGGTGTCAAAGGTAAATGAGGATAGAGGTGCTTCAATGGATGAGCAAGATTCTCAAGTTGTTTTAAACGTACGGAACTAGATTTGTAAATAATTTGTTTGTGTTTGTCTAAAAAGTCTGCACATTTGAGTCTCTCTGTTGAGTAATATTGAGACATCGTAGTTGAGTTGATAAGGTGGAAATATGTAATAAGTTTTCAAAAGATGATGGTTTTAAATAAGACGAGATGAGTGATATATAGCAGAAACCTAACTTTTCTTTGTAAATGTTAAGTCAAACCTTATCCATCTAGCTGACAAATGTACTAGTAGAGATACTCCTATAAGTAGGCGCACGTACATGTATATTACATACGCACAAAGATAAATACCTTTACATTGACTCTAATATCATTGACTATATATAAGCGTTAAGCGTGAAAAATTTGTTTGTGTGTTATCTCATTAGTGATCGCTATCCCAGGGAAAAAGTACCGAATCTCACAAATACGTCTAGCTAGGCATTACCGTCCTCTATCACGACAACAAAAATTGTGCAAAAAAAACATGGGGTTTTCGAGAAAAAGGCACTTCTCTAAAAAATGAATTTTTCAGTAAAAAGTGCATAGCTCGTGGATTTTTTATTTTTTTTTGAAAATGACATTAAGGCCGTTAAAGAGGGCTCAAAACTGAGTGAAATTATGTGTTACACGTTTAAAAGCTTGAAAAACTGCTGAAACAATAGCAGTCTGAAAATCACATTGAAAATTTTTTTTCTCAATGAAAGAATTTTCTCGGAATTTTTCGGTATCGCTGAACGCATGAAATTTTGATGAAACAAAAAAATAAAAAAACACGTGTAAAATATTTTTTCGAGTAGAACATAAATATTTTTATTTCAACATGATAGGTGAAATAGGCATACGCGGGCTGTCTGATTTGAGATGGATTCGGCCAGCAGTGGCTGGCTATGTCTATCTGCCCATGGTCGTGGCTGGCGTGTGCAAAGAAGTGCGCGTCGCAATAATGCCAGATCTAGACACGGAGTGCTACTTGGGGGTACACTTCATTAAGAAGTTTAGCGCTGTCTTAGACCCCACAGATAACACGCTGCATCTCAAGGATGACGATGCAAGCGTAAAGTTAGAAGTAGCCGCCATAACCGCAAACAACACCGTGTCCGTATCAGCTATAGGGTTGACGGACCCAACAGAAGAACAGTGCAAAAGGGTAGCTTTAGTAGCTCAGCTGATCGGTAGCAGCCTGGCACCACTAGGGTGTACTTCGTGGATCGAGCATACAATAGACATCGGATCTACAAGACCCATTAAACAGAAGTACTACCCTGTATCACTGAAACTCGAGGAAGAGGTTGCCAAACAGATGGAGGAAATGCTAGTCGCGGGAATAATAGAACCCTCGACAAGTGGCTGGTCAAGTCCAGTGGTAATGGTACGCACGTCAAACGGAAAGTTCCGTTTCTGCGTGGACTTCAGAAAAGTGAACGCAGCGTCAAGGCCAGACGCGTACCCGTTACCATATATGGAAAGTATCTTGCGCAAACTGCAGAAAGTGCGATACATCTCCACGTTGGATTTAAGCAGTGCGTACCACCAGATACCACTTAGTCCGGAGTCGAAAGAGACTACGGCCTTCACCGTGCCAGGCAAAGGGCTTTCCCAATTTACGAGAATTCCCTACGGTCTTTCGTATGCCGAAGCATCCTTCCAGAGGCTGATTAACAAAGTCATCGGCCCCGAACTCGAACTTTTTGCTTACTCGTATCTCGACGATATAATAATAGTCACAGAGACATTCGAGGAGCATAAAGAGGTTCTAAAAAGAGTTCTGGACAGGATACAGAACGCGGGCCTCACAATAAATCGCGAGAAGAGCTTCTTCTGTCGCGATGAGGTCCAATATCTCGGGGTCATAGTAAATATAGATCGTTTTAAGCCAGACCCCGAGAAAATAAAGCCCATTATGGAGTATCCGGTACCGAAAAACCCCCGTCAGCTGAGACGCTTCTTAGGAATGGCCTCGTGGTATAGAAAGTTTTTATCGAACTTCGCCACAATTGCTGAACCACTGATCGAATTAACGAAAAAGGATCGGAAATATGAGTGGTTAACGGCACAAGCAGAGGCCTTCCAAAAGCTGAAAGTGCTAGTAGCTTCTGTACCGATTCTACACAGACCGGTATCTAACGCGCAGTTCGTGGTGCAAACTGACGCGAGCGATACAGGTCTGGGAGCGGTGCTATACCAAATAATTGATGGCGATGAAAGAGTCCTAGAGTTCGCGAGTCGAACTCTGATCGCAGCCGAGAGAAATTATAGCGTGACGGAACGAGAATGTCTAGCAATTCTCTGGGCAATTAAAAAGTTCCGTCCGTATATAGAAGCCTACGACTTCAAGGTTATCACGGACCATAGCAGCTTGAAGTGGCTCCGTAACCTCCAAAACCCGACCGGCAGGTTAGCTAGGTGGGCTTTGGAGCTGCAGAACCACAGTTTCACGGTCGAACATCGAAAGGGCTCGTTGAACAATGTCCCAGATGCCCTTTCACGGATGTTCGAGGAAGAAGAGCCAACGGTTGCCGCGTTAGAGCTCGAGCACGATACAGACGACCACTGGTACCTCAAGATCCTGAAAGAGGTCCAACAGAAGCCGCGAGACTTCCCCACGTTCAAGCTGGCGGGTGGGAGACTGTACAAGTACAACCCCAATGAAGTCATAGACGAATCTCTCGGCGACGACGATGCATGGAAGTTAGCAGTCCCTCACGAAAAGCGACGCGAAGTACTGAGAGAATGCCATGACTTTCCAACTGCTGGGCACTTGGGCCGCGAGAAAACTCTAGAGAGAATAAGGCGAAAGTATTATTGGCCACACATGTCCCGAGATGTGGCCAGATACGTGAACCAGTGTCAAATTTGCCAGCAGTGCAAAGTCGAACAGCGCGCTCCAGCAGGATTCATGGGACGTCGCATTACAGAACGTCCATGGCAAATCGTGGCCAGCGACATTATGAGACCCCTCCCTAAAACCAATCACGGCCACGAATACATTCTTATCTTCCAGGACCTGTTCACACGCTGGATCGAAGTAATACCGATAAAAAGGGCAGATGGCAAATTGGTGATAAAAGGGCTCAACGAATGAGTATGTCTGCGGTTCGGAGTCCCCAAGGTGTTTCTCTCCGATAATGGGACTGAATTTAAGAATGCACCCTTAGAGGCATTCTTAAAGGAGAGAAACGTGCATCACACGTTTACACCACCATATCACCCTCAAGCCAAACCTGTTGAGCGTGTGAATCGAACGGTGAAGACCATGATCATGTCTTACGCTGAGGAGAATCACCGGTCCTGGGATGAGCATCTGAATGAGCTGGCGTTCGCGTACAATACGGCCGAACACAGCTCCACCAAAATAAGTCCTGCCATGCTCATTTACGGCCGACGGCCTGACCCACCGAAGACACTAAGGCGCGAGGAAGACAGGTTAGCCGAAGAGCAAGGGCAGTAAGAGGCGATAAATAATTGGGTGGCGCGCATGGACAAGCTCCGCGAATTGCATGTTCGGGCGGCCGAGGCGCAAGCTGAGCAGACGAGACAAGCCAAATATTATGACGCTCATCGTCGACCTCCAGAATTCTGTCTAGGGGATCGTGTATGGAGAGAGAATAAGGTACTATCATCAGCAGCTGAGGGGATTTCTGCCAAATTAGCCCCGAAGTACGCGGGGCCCTACACGATTGTGAATATTCTAGGCGAAAACACCTATGAAATCCAAGGTGAAGATGGTCGAACGATACGTCCCGTCCATGCGCAGCAACTCAAGCGATACGTTTCCGCAGAAGAGCCCAAGGACTACTTGGACAAATGTAATCAAGAAGTAGCACAGTCGCGATCACCGAGGGACTCTTCAGCCGAACGTAATGTGCCAGCGGGCAACAGAGTTAGCCAGGGGAATGTACAGCCTCGGGCGACGGCTAAGAGGTGCGGTCCACTTTGTAAGACTGCGCTATTAGTTAGGCCAGGAAAGCGTGCGAGCGACGGCCGATCTACGCGTGTGGTCGGTCCAACAGAGTCCAAGCGAGGCCCAGGAAGGTCAAAGGGCTCGAAGAAGAAGCCTGCACCTGCGGATGTCGGGCCAATTAGCCCCCGTCGAACCCGAGCGTCCAAAAAGCGCTAACTTTGTCGTCCAAGAATTGTGACGTCTGTTCTAACCCGTGTTCGTCCTTGTTTTCCGATCCTCATACTCACCTCTTTCAGGGATCAATTTTCCTGTTGCAGGACATGCCAGGCCTAACTCCAGAGGTAACAGAGACGGCGAAGCGGGTAATCGCTGAATTAATCCAGTGTCAACCTAACCCCGCCGTCATCGACTTCCTGGAGCAGGTGGTGGAGCGGATAGATGCGGTGACGCTGAAACCTCCACCAGTGGAAGAACCCTCCACCCTAGTAATTGAGGAGATAGAGGCACCGGAGCCCAGAAGGGGACCTTCAAGGCCGGTCGACACAGGCGCCGGTCCGTCCCCACTCCGGCGACCTGAGCCCCCGATGGAGCAGCGGGAGGAGAGCGGGACGCGGCCTCAAGAAGAGGCACCAGCCGAGCCAACTGGTGCTGGCCGAGTCTCCGAAGAGGAGGCGGCCCGAGCCCATCATTGTGCGCAAGAAGTTCATGCCGGCGCGGCTCGGGCCGCAAAAGGAAAAAAAGGAGATGCTCCGACCAAGGCCCCAAAAGGAGCACCGACCGATGAAGTGGGTGCGGCCTGGGTCCCGGTGGAGCAGGTTCTAGAGGAGGCGCGGCGCCTCAGCAAGTCCTCGCGCGCTGCAAAGGACGCTGTTCTGGCCGCACTGGAGGGTTTTCTCCAGTGCCACGGTAAGGCCGGCGAGCAGCAAGCCGGCAAATGGGTGGAGATGGCCCAAGGCCAGCGCGAAGAGCTCGCGGCGGCCGCAGAGGCCAGGGCCGCCAGGCTGCGCCGTGCCGCATTGCAGAAGGAGGAGGAGGCTCGTCTGGTACGTGCGCAGGAGCGCATGGAAGAGGCCAGGCGAGCCAGAGAAAAGGAGGAGGAGACGGCGCGTCGGGCCAAAGAAGAGGCCCAGCGTCGTCTCCTACGATAAGAGGAGCGACTCCAAAGGGCGCTCGAAGAAGAGCAGGTGGCCCGAGAGGCGTTAAATGCACAGACGCTTCCCCGGTGCTTCATGTGTGGCGAGCTTGGGGAAAAGAAGCCGAAGTACTGCCCCAACCAAGCTCGCCACAAGGGGCGCCGGAATTACTCCCGAGCCAGCTGAAGATGGCTAAGCCCCGAAGAGCTTTTTTTGTTTTTTTTAATAAAAATTAAAAAAGAAAATCCAGTGACTCCAATTCTTCCTAATTCCCTTTTAGAACCTCCTTCTACTAAAGCCTTACCACCCTACGTATAGGTACGACGACGGCCATGGATGACAGAGCTGCTCACAGGTCCCCTAACCAGCGTCTGGCGGGGGCGTGTAACGCGTGCGCGAGTTAGGTAATTCGAGATTCGAATTACCCGCGCCGAGCAGGCATACTCACTGGGGGCGCGAGCGCGCGAGCATTCTGACCGGATTAGAACGGTCTCGCGATGCGTAATATGCCCGTCGCGTACCCGCGAAGCTGCTACGGCTTTATGCCACTCACAGCAGCCATCTTCGTGTCTGCCATCGTGCCGAGAACTTCTCTCCAGCGTGTCTCTCAAAAGTTACCTCGTCCGCGCCGTCCTAGCTTTTTATAGTTACCGCGAGTGTAGTGGAGGCGCCGAGTAGAGTGTATGCGTGTGAAAGAGAGACAGAGAGAGAGCGATCCCGAGCCGCGTGAGCCACCCGAGACAGCGAGCGAGGAGCCGGCAGCCAGCCCACCTGCCGACCAAATACAGCGAGTAAGAGAGAGAGAGAGAAAGAGAGCGCAACTGTTGTGCGAGCGACAGAGTGCGAGAGAGAGCCGAGTGCACCGGCTGCTCCTTCTTAACGTAAGTTTTCTACTCTCCTCTCGCGGGTTTATTGTAAAGGCTCGCACGGAAATCGCCCCGTGCAAGCTTTCTGTGCCGTGTACGTACGGGTGTGTGTCAGCCTGCTGTACTTTAACACCGCACGCGATATTAGCAGCTTCGCCGCGCGCCGTATCGTTCGCGCGTTTGAATATTAACGGTAGCGCGCGAACTAACTCATTGTTCTAATCAGCACGTGCGTTGTGCTTGTAGTTATTAGAGATTTGAATATACTGTGATATCTAGTTACTCGTCGCGTTGTTCATTACAACCTGTCCTTCTCCCGGACACACACACACACACACACACACACACACACACACACACACACACACACACACACACACACACACACACACACACACACACACACACACACACACACACACACACACACACACACACACACACACACACACACACACACACACACACACACACACACACACACACACACACACACACACACACACACACACACGCGCGCGCATGAGCGCGTCAGCGTACAAGGCAATCGGCCCTTTTCAGGGCCAAATGATGTGCAAATTCCGATCGACTATCCTCCACACTGAGAAGCAGAAAGAACAGCTACCAGACCGCGAGAATAGCTAGGACGCAGATTGTTGACATGGTAGTTTAGCTCGGAAAAGGCGTAGTAGCTGAGCCCTGTGGCGCAGCCAGCGCGCCTTGGGGTATGGCCAGCGTACCTTTATTTTTGTTTAAGTCCGCGCGAAGGTCACGTCACATGAAAGAGCACAGCCAGCGCTCTCAAAAGGCGTAGCCACCACGCTCTTTGGGCAGCCGCTACTAGCATAGGGTAAGGCTAGTAGCAGCGCTTTCTGCCTCTCAGTGCACGTGGTGCACATTGTGTAACGCTAAAGTCGGCGGTAATTAAAGAAGAGGCTAACAAAAGTAAAATTAAGAGAAAGTTACAATTAGTTCATGAGCCAAAAGTCACCAATGAAGACTATAAAGCCAATGAGGCCCATTTAAGGTCGAGCCTCTTATTGTCACACATGCAAATCGATCAATAATGAGATACATGCATCAGAATTTCTCTGAATGGATCTTTGTTTTCGAGATCTAATCTACTTTTGTCTAAAACGAATTTTTTGAAAAAAATCAGGTCTCTTTATTCAGCTATAGCTTTACAATTATTTCGACGATGTAATTGCGCTAAAAAATATGTACAAGAAGGCGAAAAAAGTTTCAATTTAAGCTTTATTTCATTCGAAAATTTCGGTTTTTTATGAAGTTATGAGCTATTAAAAATAGAGCTCAAATTAAAGTTTTTTGTATCTGCTTTTAGATAATTTTTAGTGCAATTAGATCACCGATATATTTGAAAAGCTATAGCTGAATAAAGAGACCACATTTTTGTCCAAACTAGTTTATATTAGATAATAAATAGCTTGGATCTTGGAAAACAGGCTCATTCAGAGAAACCCGAAGATACGTGCTTCATTTTATTTATCATAAAAAAGTGTCTACTGCAGTTTGAGCCAAATCCAGCCCTGGTTATCGCCTTGTAAAAGAATAAGAACCGTTTTAATGGGTTTTTGAATGGGTCTTTTATTCCGAGATCCCAGCTATCCAAGTATTAAATATCTAAAATTCTAGTAAGTCAAAGAAATTCCACATTGAAATAAATTAAAGAATGCTTTTTCTGTGTCCTTTGAATCATATCATTTGATTTTGTAATAAAAATAAGAATTTATATTAAAAAATGGCCCTTACATATATTGGGCCTTAGTAGGGCCCAGGACTGGTTAAGAGGGTCCATTCCGAGATAATCCATTCTTTTCTGGAATGTTCAGTTTTGAATATTTTCCATAAATGCTTTGCTTTCGATATATTTAAGTAGGTAGTTTCAAATAGATGACCCTGTAAATATGAGGCCCATGGGACCGTAATATATTGTTAATAGATAAGGAATGATTGCAATGTGAGTATAGAAATTACTTTTCGACTCAGTAATAAAAATTATGATTTATGTTGAAAAAAATGTCGTTTGGCGCGTCTTATTATGATCTATTTGAGGCCCATGGGCCCATGGGACCATAATATACCGGTAGAAACCCCGAAGCAAAAATGTAATATTAAGAATTGTTTAAATTAGGAGTAAAGAGCGTATTTTTTCAGAATATATTTATTTATGGATTTTACTGGTCTGTTCTATTGAATGATCGTGCCATTTTGGGCCGTTTTTGGGACTTTTCTTAGCTAAGGAATGAAATGCCGCTAATTGAGGTAGCCATACGGTATAGGAAATTTCTTCACGCGAATTTAAAAAAATCGTCCAAATCGGTTAAGAATTGCACTGTCGGCAGATTTTTGTCCAAAAAAAGTCATTTTTTTCCCACTGTGCGGGAGTGCTGGCTGGGGGCCGTTGGCATCGCCGAAAGCGTCGTCGAGGTCGGCGGCGCTGGCTGTGACGTCAGTGGCGTCGGTGACGCTGGTAGTACCGCCGATGTTGTCACAGTTCCGGCGGCTGGGGCGGCCATCATGGAGATATTATTCACGACGGCGAGAGTGGATCGGGTGGTGAAGCGCAGCTGTCGCAGAGCACCTTGTAGCTGCGGCAGGACACCCGGCGCGAGCCGTACCACGCTCTTCACTCTCGGCTTCGCGATGGTCGTCTTCTTCGGCCCTATCGGAGTCTGCATGTGCGGGGTCGTCTTCCCCGTCGGTGGCTGCTTCCGGGTAGGCCTATACCGGAGCGCCTTCTCTCGTTCCCTCCTTAACTCCTCTTTGTTGATTTCCTGGCGAATCTGTGCGAGCTCCCTGAATTTTATGAGCCCCGAGGACTCGAATTCCCGTTGTAGGGCGGAGATCTTCTTCTCGAACGAGCTGGCGTAGTTTTCCAGGATGGGATTGGCCATCTTCGGAAGTCGGATGGAGACTGGGGTCGATCCTCTGGGTAGCGGAATTTTATAAGGCTTGACGTTTATCCCCTAACCCTAGATTTTTCTGGTGGAAGGGTACGAGTTTTTCCTCCCTCTGGGAATTATACGAATTTGAATTTTGCCGGGGTTCCCCCTTCCTACGGCACTAATTCATTTCGAAGTTGCCGCGCTCCTAAGCTTCGTCTTCAATGATTGGGGAGGTATTCATCGCCGCGTCTGGTTTTAGGCGCAAACTACAATAGGATGCGGTGGGAAAATTAAAAAACGGGCACGGTACGACTGTGGTGATCATGGTACAGACGGGTGTTTTCCGGAGCGGACGCGTTATAACCGTGTATTTGGTAGGAATTACCTCTTCTTCGGTGGTGCTGCCTCTTAGAACCTCATCCTCCTCGCGCCATCGTTTCCACCGATAGCGTTGGCGCCTCCGTCGCTTTTCTTCTCTCCGGTGTTCCGGGTTGTCGTTTGTGAGTAGCCGGGAGCCGGTTTTAGACAGAAAGTCCATCCCAAACACTATAGGGAGGACCTGATAGGTGATCACTACCCAAGGTTGCCAAAACTGCCCACCCTTAGATTCATATCCGTTGCCCCAAATCAATGTCATGTTAAATAAATTGCGCGGCGCAAAATATCTGTCCACCATTTATTTAATGAACGGATACTGGAAATCTCTCACGGAAGACAGTAAGCCACTGACCGCCTTCACCGTGCCGAATCGAGACCTGATGCAATTCAATCTCATGCCTACACTCAGTCCCCGCTGCATTTCAACGTCTCATAGACAACACCATCACACCGGAATTAAAGCCCAACGTCTTCTGGTACCTGGATGACATCATTATCGTCACCTCGACCTTTGACGAGCATGATCGATTGTTGCGCGAAGTCTTACGAGGGCTTCGAGATGCGAAGTTAAAACACAACTGGGATAAATGTCAATTCGGCCGCACGCGCTTAAAATATTTAGGTCATATAATAGATTGCGAAGGGATCCGTACCGACCCGGAAAAGGCCGTGGCCATAAAAGTGTTGACCGAACCGAGGAACGTCCGGGTATCGTGGTATAGACGTTTTATTCCAAATGCTTCAGCTATAGTTACTCCGTTGAATAAGTTGACGCGGAAGAAAGCCAAATGGCACTGGGAGGAAGAGCAGCAGAAAGCTTTTGAGGAGTTAAAATACAAACTTACGCATGCACCCGTCTTAGCCTACCCGGATTTTTCTAAGCCCTTCGTGTTGTAAATCAATGCAAGCGATGAGGGGCTGGGTGCAATGCTAACCTAAACTGTGGATGATAAGGTACAAGTGTTCGCGTATGCTAGTCGCACCCTGTCATCCCCCGAACGAAGTTACTCCGCGACCGAAAAAGAGTGCCTGACAGTTTAATGGGGCGTCTGAAATTTAGAGGGTTATCATTTTACCGTCCTTATCGACTATCAATCCTTGTAATGACTTCAAAAGATTGATAACCCCTCCGGACGTCTTACCAGATGGGCCATAAAACTAAGCCAGCGGGATTTCGACGCGGTTCCGAAAATCATATAGCCGATGCTCTGTCACGCTAACCGTTACCTTTATGTACGGTAACAACTAAAGACTACGGATCGTAGTATAAAAACACCCTTGCCATGATGCAAGCCAACCCTCGGTACTTTCCTGAATATTATATAAAAGACGGACATTTGTTCCGACATATTTCACATACTTTAGATTTTAATGAATACTCCGAAAATGAAACTTGGAAATTATGCATCCCGGCAGGAGAAAATATACGCGTACTTCGAAGCCCACACTCCCAAACGGGAGGAAATAAGTCTGATGGCATACTGGTGACCCCGACGTGATATGAACCATGCAACCTTCTGACAACCGTCCAAACGCAACCCTTTGATACCATCCAACGGCAACCTCTGATCCTCACATCTCCGTCACACATATCTGGAAATGGCTAGCGACATTCTTCGTCACACGTAGCCGGAGTGGCTAGTGACATGCAACGGTCAAAAAGTGCCGCATATCCGCAAGCCCAGAGAACGCATTCTCCCCCAGATCGCAGCGCAGTGCATGCCCTGGCAGAGGATTAAATAGTTACAGCGCTTTATCTTCACCTCTCCTCCAACCTGATTAACCGCAAGAACTCTGGCACTATCCGTCACAGCTGCGGCGGTTTGGCGACAGGGAGCTTAAGGGTGAAGAAACCCGGAATCCACGCAACTCTACCCGGGTCACAGTTCACACTCCCTGGGGAAAGAGATCTTCATATCCTCACATCCTCTCCATCGGTAAGCTCGTCCCCAACAACATCCACCCAGCTATCGCCTCAGATCGGGCACTCGCTCCATCTGCTCGTTCCTCGCCCTACGGCCTCGTCACTGGAGAGGGCACCGGTGGTAGCTCAAGCTTCAAAGCTCTGCCACCAGAGCTCATGCCAAGTTCTAACTCCCGCAAGCGGCCGAACCATGACGCGGTCAGTATATATAGCCCTCTTAACACAGCTAGGACATCCTCCTCGAGTCTAAGACAAGGTTACCATCGGCTTTACTGATGAGTCCACGATGGTAACCTGCGACGAAACAATACCTTCCTTATCTACACCTCTTTCCCAATAACTTTTATCCGCTCTCTCTAGATGCCCTCATAGTGCTGAACCCTCAGCACTACGAGCCTACATACCGGTCATGTGACGGTAGCTCCGCGCTCTGCCGGATGCTCAAGAGTATACAAGGATTCGAATGTAGGGGATGAGGAGGGCCATTTAGCTTATAGTAAATTAAAAGACATTATTAGCAAAAACAATTTGCTAATATGTTTTCTCAAAATAATGAACCATCAATTTTAATCACTCTAAGGAATAGGCCGCTAACAGTTCTACTGCCCAGGTTGAAAAATAAAGACAAAACTTATATGTCCAAAGCTTCGAACGGTTTTATTCCGCCCCTTATCAAGGTCTAAAAAAAATATACAAATAAAACACAAATTTATTCAAGAACAAAGAACACTTAATCTATGACTTCGTATTTTTCGAATCTTACCAAAACTCTATCGTATTAAAGTATACTACAAGTAAACACTATAAGTGACTACTAGTCAATGTGAAGCAACGTAAGCAGATTCGTCGTATTTATAGTAAAGTATGTACATGTGTGTGTGTGTGAGAAAAGTGTGTACTGACTAGCTATTAAGTAACGATGACTAGGCCGCGTATGTATAAAAAGTATTATTATTCTGATAGTCCAAAAATGAATATAACTTATAACAACTTATTGTTATTGATAAAACTTTTATAATCAGCCTTTAAAAAATTAGTGTCAAACTGTATATTTAAACTATTGTGTTGTGAGTGTATATGGAGCATTTCTGATAACAATCTTTTATTTAAATTTTGTTCTTGATCTAAAATTTTTATATTTTTAAAATCAATTTAATGATTTGTATTCGTAATGTGTTCGTGTAAAACTGATTTATCCCTCTTAAATTTGCAGTCGCTCGCATGTTCTTTACTTCTTACAATTAATTTTCGAGATGTTTGTCCTACGTAAGATGCATCACAATCACAACAATTGATCTTATATACGACATGAGATTTTTCATTTTTGTGATATTTGTCTTTTCCTAATCTAATTATGTAATTGAATTTATTGGAGATTGAATTGATCATGGTCAGGTTATTACTATTGCAGATGTTTTTTAATTCTGGGTTAATATATTTAATATATGGAAAAACTAAAATGCTGTTGAAATTTATATTTTGTAACGGCAGGCGCGTCTGTGTGTGTGTATGTGCGCGAACACGGAGCTCGGATCGAGCCTATCTCCGACACACGGTATACTCACAGGTAGTCGACCGAAAACATAAACATACCGCGGCCTTGGAGAAGGCAAGGCCGACAATTGCGGCATGAGGATTCGCAACTAGAGTCGGGCTTGTCCTCGTATTTCTCCGGGGGCTTGAGTGTGTGTGTGTAGTTGCTCGCACGTGTAGCTGTGCGAAAAGTACCGAGCACAACTACGACACACAATGAGCCCCGAAATGAAAGCTCGCGACAACCTTGCGCGAGGGGGAAGGAAAGCGAGAGACAGAGCCCGGCAGTATCGCTTCTGCCGTAGCTGAGGCAGCTGCTCGTCCCCCGTGCGCGACGACTTGGGGAGAGGAGAGAGAGAGAGAGAGAGAGAGAGAGAGAGAGAGAGAGAGAGAGAGAGAGAGAGAGAGAGAGAGAGAGAGAGAGAGAGAGAGAGAGAGAGAGAGAGAGAGAGAGAGAGAGAGAGAGAGAGAGAGAGAGAGAGAGAGAGAGAGAGAGAGAGAGAGAGAGAGAGAGAGAGAGAGAGAGAGAGAGAGAGAGAGAGAGAGAGAGAGAGAGAGACGAAAGAAAAAACAGTAGAGTCTGAATTCTCTAAAAATATAAGAAATAAGATCTTAAATATTTTAAGCAAACAACAGAATAATAATTTCAGTTTAGATTTCTTTCAAGATTGATTTAAAAAGAATCAAAAAATTTCTAAGCCATGATACTAACCTTTTAGTAACACGAGCTGATAAAGGTAATAGTACTGTTGTGATAGAAAAACAAAAATATGTGGAAGAAATGATTAATTTATTCTCGGACACAAAATATTATAGTATTATTATGAAAAACCCTCTGCCTTCATTGGAAAAAAACAGTGACGCTTATTAAGAATCTAAGACATAAAACTAACTTTCACAAATTACAACCGGACTCAAATAAATGTACAATAGCTAGAGCTTATGGTCTTGTGAAAATACATAAGATCAATTTTCCAGTTAGACCTATAATTTCTGCGATTAATACTCCCACATATCATTTATCTAAAATTCTAGCCAAGTTTCTCTTCAACAAATTAAAAAGACCGATTTCACATGTTACTAATAGCCTAGATCTAAAACAAAAAATTGAATTCGTATCTATAACTGCTGGATACACGATTATTAGTTTGGATGTTATTAGCTTGTATACGAATGTTGCTGATTATTTAATTTTTAACTCATTGGAAAAACGAGGGAATCAACTTTATAACTTTTACGAACTAAATTGTAGCGAATTCATCAATGTTATTAGTTTTATATTACATAATAATTACTTTGTATACAATAACATGTTTTATAAACAAATATTTGGAGCGGCCATGGGCAACCCCTTAAGTCCCATCTTAGCTGATATTGTCATGGAGGATTTAGAAAATCAGGCCTTATAAAAAATTTGCTTTCCTGTTCCGTTTTATTATAGATACGTCGATGACTCATCATATGTGTCCCTGATCGGATGATAGATTATACCGTTAACTTATTCAATAGTTTTGATAAGAATTTGCAATTCACAGTTGAAATATCTAATAATAATAAAATTAGTTTTCTTGACATTCTTATCATTCAAAATAAACAAAAAATTTCCACGGACTGGTTCAGGAAACCAACTTTTCCTGGTAGATTTTTAAATTTCAACTCTCACCATCCTGTTAGTAATAAAATTGGTATTATTTGTAATTTAGTGGATAAATGTATTAATTTAGCAGACACACATTTCCATGACAATAATCTTAATCTAATTAGAGATTTATTATTGGAGAATGATTATCCTATTAATTTTATTAATAAACACATAAATAAACGTTTACTACATATTAAAAATAATAATAAAAATACATGTAATTCTAAAAATATAAATTTCAACAGCATTTTAGTTTTTCCATATATTAAATATATTAACCCAGAATTAAAAAATATCTGCAATAGTAATAACCTGACCATGATCAATTCAATCTCCAATAAATTCAATTACATAATTAGATTAGGAAAAGACAAATATCACAAAAATGAAAAATCTCATGTCGTATATAAGATCAATTGTTGTGATTGTGATGCGTCTTACGTAGGACAAACATCTCGAAAATTAATTGTAAGAAGTAAAGAACATGCGAGCGACTGCAAATTTAAGAGGGATAAATCAGTTTTACACGAACACATTACGAATACAAATCATCAAATTGATTTTAAAAATATCAAAATTTTAGATCAAGAACAAAATTTAAATAAAAGATTGTTATCAGAAATGCTCCATATACACTCACAACACAATAGTTTAAATAGACAGTTTGACACTAATTTTTTAAAGGCTGATTATAAAAGTTTTATCAATAACAATAAGCTGTTATAAGTTATATTCATTTTTGGACTATCAGAATAATAATACTTTTTATACATACGCGGCCTAGTCATCGTTACTTAATAGCTTGTCAGTACACACTTTTCTCACACACACACACAGGTACATAATTTACTATAAATACGACGAATCTGCTTACGTTGCTTCACATTGACTAGTAGTCACTTATAGTGTCTACTTGTAGTATACTTTAATACGATAGAGTTTTGGTAAGATTCGAAAAATACGAAGTCATAGATTAAGTGTTCTTTGTTCCTGAATAAATTTGTGTTTTATTTGTATATTTTTTTTTAGACCTTAATAAGGGGCGGAATAAAACCGTTCGAAACTTTGGACATATAAGTTTTGTCTTTATTTTTTAACCTGGGCTGTAGAACTGTTAGCGGCCTATTCCTTAGTATATTCTACCATGACTGCCATTAGCTGCAAACAACTACATATAAATTTTAATCACTATTAAAATTGTTGGTAATCCATTCTTTGACGCATTGACATTCAATGAACTTCATCAACTGTCAGTGTGTTTACAAATTATTTAATCATGATCAACTTGTCAATAATCCTTACGTTCTTATATAAAATATTTGAGCATGATGCACTTCTAATAATTTGAGAAAATCTTATATCTTACTATTTCCGGGTTGTAATAAAATTAGATATCCTGATTTTAATTGTCATCAGCTGTCAAAAACGCTCCACATAAATTTTGTTACATGATTTAAATAGTTAGCTCGCTTTTGGAAACATTTCTAAACGAAGAACTACAAGGTTTTAAGAAAGTTCCACCAAAAATTATTATTGCCAACTTTGATATCTACACTGTTATTACACTAAAAGAATCGCATTTTTTCATTTCAAACATACAAATATATTCTGATCTTGCATCTCACTATTTCCGTGTTTAATTTGACAGCCTTGTTCGCTTGTGTAATAATAAATAGCTGCAACAGTATTTCTCTTTGTCGTTTAGATATAACTTCTTGTAATTATCATATAATGTAGGAAAATAGTTATAGATTATTCTTCTAAAACATTTTGATGTCTCTAACCATGAATAAATCATAAAATATGAATCTGAACCCTTTTATTTTATGAAATTTTCACAATAACACATCGACTTGGCTTTTTCCAATATTTCAATGTTGATTTCACGTAAACTTATGCATGGTCCATGGGCAAATCACTACAATAGCTTAAGAGACAGTACTGATATTGACAACATTTCTTGATATAAACAAATGCTTCTTGAACCAAGACTCAGACCAATATTACACATAAGTATCATAAATAAATCAAAGACTTGCAACGATTTTAGATCTAGTCACACTACAGCATCAAAATCCGCATGCAAATTAAAAGGATTTCTTGAAGTAGACAAATGCTTCTTGAACCAAGGCTCAGACCAATATTACACATAAGTGTCTTCCTATGGACCATCATGAATATCAAAAAATTTACTAATTGCTCATTTTCCGAGCTTGAAACATTTAAAGCTTTTAATAAAATTTTTTCGCCTACTGCATACGTTTTATGCATTCTGTTTTTATTCCTTTTATTTGCTCTTTTCTTTAGTTGTCCATGCATTCTCGCTTTAGCTGAAAACAATTTTCTCTCATACGGAATGTCATCGGTATTTTGCACTTTAATATATTTTTCCCATATGCGCGTAGGTTTTTTGTTGAAATGTAATTCTAAAGGAGTGTAACCGGTAGTATCGTGGTGAATTTCATTCATAATTTTTGCTATCGTTTCTGTATATTTCGCCCATCCCTTATGCGCGTCTTGTGTATAAACGCGAAAAAATCTTCCTAATTCTCTATGTATTTTTTCGACTATATTAGATTGAGGTTTCTGAATTGAGAAAAAAGTTGATTTTATACAATTTTCTGCTAATTTGTCTATCCATTTTTTAGACGTTAATTGAGTCCTATGGTCCGTGATTATGGCGACTGGTTTACCATATTTAATAATGTAATCTTTGAAAATTTTATTTATCACTGCCAATGTATTGACTTTTTCACACTCCGTGCGCAAAGCGTCCACTTTGTGCACGCTCGGCCAAAACTGTGCTCGCAAAATCGAGCTTTGCACCCGTCGTATAAAAAAATAGTGTTCGATACACAAGTGAGAAAGTGATTTTATCCTCGTGTGGCCTTTTCACCCTCGCTTCGCTCGGGCGCAAACGTCCACACGAGGATAAAATCACTTTTTCGCACTTGTATCGAAAATAACTATTCTTAATCTCATAAATTACGACATACTTTGAAAAAACATTTATAGTCGATAATATGTATTTTACACCGCCTACTGAAGTCGGAAGAATTGTGTAAAAATCTATTGATGAAATTTCATTTGGTTTATTTACCAATATTGGTTGTACTAATTCATCATACCAAACTTTTAGGTGTTTGAAATTTCAAAATTTTCTCAATTTTTTTATGCATTTTCGGAGCAAAAAAGATTCATTAATTATCTTGAAAGTTTTATTCGATCCTATGTGGCCGTATGCTTCGTGAATGTCAACGACAAATGGTATTAAAATTCTATCGGGAATTACTACCTTATTTACTGTATGTATTATTTTATAAAGTAAATCATTTTGAATCTTATAATTATCAACAATCGTCTTTTCTTTATTTTCTAATTTATTTTTTATTTTTTAACAATATTCATCAGATTTTTGCGAGTTAACTAAAATTTTTATTAATTTAACTGTTTGTTTTTTCAGTTCAGTTTTATTTACAGCACTTATAATAGTATCTGTATCACTTTTTAAATTAGAATTAGGATGCATTTGTCTGCTTAGATAATCTGCACTAGAGTTTTTCTTACCCTCGATATGCTCAATTTCAACATTAAAATCTTGGAGTGATACACCCCAATGCCCCAACGAATCTACTAGTGTTCAAAAATGTAATTGCTTGATCATCTGTTCTCACAATGATCTTCTTTGTACCTTTTTAGTATGATCCTAATTTATGTAATGCCCATACAACGGCAATTAACTCTTTTTCTGAGGTAAAATAGTTAATTTCACTACCTTTCAACGTACGGCTAACGAAACAAACTACTTGCTCTTCTTTTTTATCATTTAATTGTGACAAGATCGCAGCAATTGCATAATTACTCGCGTCAGTCGTGAGAAGAAATGGTTTGTCTTTATCGACATATGCTAATATCATAGTTATCAAATGCACAAATTATATTGTGAAAAGCTAGTGAATGATGTTCTTTTCATTTAAATTTAATATCTTTTGTTGCTAATTCTAACAGAGGAATTGTTAATTCAGCGTAGTTATTTACAAACCTACTATAAAAATTTATGAAACCTAAAAATGATTGAATTACTTTTGGATTTGTCGTTTTCTCTGAAACATTTTATTGAAATGATTTTTTCCGGGTCCGAAATTATTCCGTCCAGCGTTAGTATGTAGCCTAAAAATTCTATATGTTCGTGACAGAACTTAAGTTATTGACTTTGCAAAATTAATTGTAATATTGTGCTCTAAAACTCTTTGGAAAAGTAACTCTAAATGTTCTAAATGTTCTTCGAACGAGACTGAGCGCGCGTGCACATCGTCTACAAACGTTAATAAAAAGTGCTGCAAGTCGGCAGTTACTCTTCCGAATGCACAAATCAATGCCGCCGAACTAGTTTTAATTCCAAAAGCCGAGACATTAAATTCCATTTCGCGATTTAAAATGATAAATACGGTATATTGTTTACTTTCTTCTAACAAACCGATTTGCCAATAACTGCTCGTTAAATCTAAGCTTGACATAAGAGGTTTTTTTGTCCACCTGAGTAAAATTTCATTTACGGAGGGCGAAGATTCATAATCATCCGTAAGTTCTTCATTTAATTTTCGACCGTCTAAATATAACCAAATATCGTCATCTTTCTTTGAGACTACCAACATCGGATTTATGTAATTATTTTGAGAAAGTCTAATGATACCTAATTTTAACATTTTATCAATTTCTTTTTCTACTTTTTCTCTATACTGGATAAGGTTTTGAAAAGTATGGTGTGTTATCTTTTAGACGCAACACGTGAGTATAATTGTTAATTAACCCCGGCTTTTTTAGAAATACGTAATTTATATTTGATTTATTATTTTTAGAAATACGTAATTTATATTTGATTATTAATTCTTTTTAAATTTGTTTCTGTTCGATGGATACTATGTCACTTGTATTGATTTTTTGTTCGATATCTTCGATGGAGACATCGAACTTATTATCGACGTAATCCTGGAATTCAGATCCGCCTTTGAATGTAATGATTTTTGGTCATTATCGCCATCAAGACATTTAATAATATTCAATGAATATTATTTTGAATCAATAACACTTATCATATTATACGATATCGACTCTGATTTATAGTTTACCGTAATCTTTATGCTTTTCGCCTCAGTATTAATTAACATTTTTAATTTTCCTTGGGAGTCAATCCCGATTATACAATCTTTTATTAATTTAGGTACCACAATATAGATGAGATTTATTGTCAATTTATTTATTTTAGTAGGTATCATCACCTGTAATTTGAGACGTATCGATTTATTTCCTGATGCTGCCTTAACAAATTCTCCACGTAAAGGTAAAGTCGGACATGATTTGAAGCGTTCTACATTATCATCATAAAATTTTCCTGATATGGCTGTAACTTCGCTGCCAATGTCAATTAAAGAATTTATTATTTTTACATTTAAAGAGATATTTATCTCTGGACATCGCAAATACTCAGTAATTTCGCCAATCGGATCTATATCAAAAGTTAAGTCCTCTCAAACATCTATTAAAGTAGCCGACACTAGTTCAACTTTGTTGGGAAATTTACGCGCAGTTGCATTTCGAGAATTTTCGATTTGCGTATTTTCCGAGTATGGAAATGCAACTACATTTAGTTTTCCGAATCCGAGGGCGATGGTTTTGCGTCTACCATATGAGATATCCAGAATGTCGATCTCGGCATGAGACTTTTGTACAGATTCATTACTGACGGGGGGAATGTGCTTCTCAGAATTTCGTTTAGAAATTTTATTTTTATTTTGAAATTGCGTAGCGTTTATGTGTTTTGTTTGCTACGGTCTCTTTTGTTGATTTTCATTTGCGTTTTGATTTTGATTTTAATTTTGAGCAGGTTTTTCATTTTTGTCATCAGACTGCATCATTTTTCTTTTGCTCACTATTTTGTTTTTTTTTATTTTGAGCTCTTTTATCACCATTATCATGGTCTGTCAAAATTTGGAAAACTGTATTTTTTGATTTTATTTGCTGACCAGTAAAAACATGTCGAACTCCTTTCTCAAAATGATCTGCTAATCTTTCCGACAATTTCTCGTCTGAATACGACAATTCTAACTCTTTAGCATATCCGAAAATCATTGTCGCGTAAGTGACTCGATCCGTTTTGCCCCCCACGTAGAAGTTACCGAATGCGACTTTCCGACGCGTTTGAAGTTGAATAGTCGCATTCCAAAATCTATCTTTGAACCTATTTTTGAACTGTTCATACTCGAGCACCTCACTCTCGTGAATGTACCACCCATCTTTAGCTGCTCCTTCCAACGCTTGCGAAACTATCTGATACTCTCTCGCGCATTGATTTTCATCAAGATTATTTAAAAGTTTGAATGGCCTTTCCTGCTCAGTGCCCTTAATAGACGGAAATGGTATTTTTATCTTAGATTTTTCAAAATTTACAGAATTATTTGCATTAACGCCATTATTATTGAATTATGACTTTTTTAACTCATCAATCTGCGCTTATAATTCATTGCAAATTTCTTTCAATTTTTCTAACAAGTTATCTTTAACTTCAATAATCAAATTATCATTTTCTACGAACTCTAAAAAATCTTTTAATTCTTGACTCACTTTTTTTACTTCTGTAGTCCAAGATTTCATACTCTCAGATAAGGCATCCAATTTCTCTTTCCTTGGACATGCTTGCAAATGCCTACTAATTTCATTTACTTTTTCAGGATCGTTACTTATTAATCCTAAAATTCCATCTAATTCTTGATCAGTAACTTACTGTGTTCTACATAATTCGGTTATTTCATTGGTCATTGCATCAATTCTTGTTGTGTATGCATATATTTATCTTGTGATTCTTCCATTATATAGTCAATTTGAAAAATTTCAATGTACACTAATGGTAGTTCAAGAATTTTAATTGCATAAATACTCTGACCAATCAAAAGAAAATGCAGGATTTAATTTTTTAATTCTCCGAAAAATTTCACTGAATATAATTTTGCCAAAATAGAATTATCATAATTCAAATTGATTTTTATTTCCAATAAGATCATTTATTATAATCCATTTAAGAAACATGCTTAGAAAATAATATAAAATATGAAAATACTAGCCAACAATGTGTAACGACCCTGACGCGTCTAACAAGTGTGAATGAGGCTTGACGCTCGTAATCACACACATAATTGGAAAAGAGAGCGCTCGCTTGTTATGCTCGTTTACCTACGCTCGCTGAGCACGGTCAACGCGTAGCAGAACAAAGGAATTTGCTTACTTCTGAACTATTATTTCTCGTCCGAATTTTTCTTTTGAAAACTTTGCTATATTTATGCTTTCACGTTGATGCGTGAGAGAAAATTGTTTCATTAATGAGATGTGGCTTTCTATTTTTCGTTTTCACAAGGATTTTTCCCAAATTTAATAACTATGCTCACTTCCCCTAATAGAAACTGTACGAATTTTCATCTCGGTCGTGTTTGCATCGTGTTTTATACGTTCGTGTATGATGTCGTGTTGGTTGTTGTCGGGCTGAGCCGTATCGCGAATCAGTCAGGATTACGCCACGGCCTTCGTCGTTGACCGCTAGTGCACCATGCACTTCACGGCGTGGACTCGATCACGTGGGTGTTAGACATCTTGATGGAAAGGCTGCCAGAACGAGAGTGCCATTGCCAAGCTCGCACAGCACATCGGTGCCGCGCTGGAAGAGAGGAAGTAAGAGAGTTAAGGAAAAGGGAGCGATAGCTGAATAGGCTTAGTATAAGGAACGCGCGGAGAAGCCGTGCGCCGTTCCTCTACTCGCGCATTCATGCGGAGTAGTGGAAATGCTAGTTGCTCTGTCTCCTTCTCTCTCGGTGATACTATGCTATGACCGTGCGCATGCTCATCATGTCGTACCCCTCGCATGTGACTTGCGCAGGCTGGACTGTTACAGCACTAATATCCACATAAATCCACGTAAATTCAAGTAATTACGTGGATATTAACTCATAAATATTCATTCATATCAACCGAATTCCGTGACTATAATGTACTTCATCAACGTAATTATGTGGATGTGCACCTTCCATGTTTATATCCACGTAATTACGGTTCTGTAAATGTAACTTCATTCACGTTGATCCACGTAAGTACGTGGATATACATGGGTTTACGTGGACTTACGTGGCTGTTGATCAGCCCTTTGGATTTCATACAAAATCAAAAAATAACATTGGTAGCATGCATATACAACTCCCTCGCAATGGAAGCGATGTGAAAAGATCCCTCGGCTGCACGACCTAACCTTATTCAGGCAATTACACCGCATGCGAAGCGCAAAAGCGAGCACGTCAATATTGCGCAGGAGCATTGTAGACTACTATGATATAGTCCTACTAACCTTTTTGATCACTGAGAAAAAGCGAGCACTATTTATAGAATAGGGCACAACCAGACGTGCGTGTGCACACCCAGCCTGAATCCAACTTAACACATATGAAAATGGTGATGCATAGGGCTTGCGTGGATCGATTAACTATGTCAAATAAATAAAATATCCATCGAAATGAAAATCCTAGCTGATCCTTTTCTTGAGTTATGAGTGATTAAAAAAATGTGTGTGTGTGTGTGTGGGTGGTCATGTACATATAGTACATATATACTAGGGGGTATCCCCCTACTCGCTCCGCTCATCAACCCCCCATTTTGAAAAGTGATTGAATTGTAAATTTTGTTTGATTTTTTCGTCGAGAAAACCTAAACTTTTTTCAAATTTTTCACCGCCATATTGGTTCCACCACTTTAAATTTCGAAAGCCCGAAAACAAAATCTTGATCAGCGACCTTGATAACTCCTGTATACTGATTTTAAAAGAAATCTATGCTTCATTCGGATTTTTGACCACCATTTTGAATTTAGAATGTCTGATAGTAAGATCGTGATAAGCGACCCTGCATTCTAATTTCGAGAAAAAAACTAAGCTTTTCTGAATCTTTAACGGCCATATTGGTCCGCCATTTTGATCAGCGACCTCAAAAACCTTATCTGTATACTAATGTTAAACAAAAAATCTAAACTTTCCTTGAAGTGTCGACGGCGATATTGAGAACTTTTGACCGCCATATTCAATTCGCCATTTTTAATTTTGAAAGCCTAATAGCAAAATCTTGATCATCGATCTCGAAAAGTCCTGTATTCCAATTTTTAGAAAAACTTAAGCTTTTTTCGAATTTTCATATTAGTATAGATTTAGCTATTATATTTTCGTAATTTGAAATAGCGGTCCAATATGGTAGTGAAAATTCGAAAAAAGTTTAAGTTTTTCTAAAAATTTAACATTAGTATACAGAGGTTTTGGAGGTCACTGATCAAGATTTTATTGGATTTTTGAAATTCAAAATGGCGGACCAATATGGCCGTTAATGATTCGGAAAAGCTTAGTTTTTTCTTGAAATTAGACTACAGGGTCGCTGATCACGATTTTGCTATCAGATATTCTAAATTCAAAATGGTGGTCAAAAGTTCGAATGAAGCATAGAATTCTTTTAAAATTAGTATACAGGAGTTTTCAAGGTCGCTGATCAAGCTTTTGTTTTCGGACTTTCGAAATTTAAAGTCGTGGAACCAATATGGCGGTGAAAAAATTGAAAAAACCTTAGGTTTTCTCGAAAAAAAAAATAGAACAAAATTTACAATTCAATCACTTTCTAAAAATGGGGGGTTGACGAGGGGAGCGAGTAGGCGGGTACCCCACTAGTATATATATATATAATATATGTGCATGCCCACACACACAAACACACACGTATACACACACACGCGCAGACGTACGTAGATCATAATACGCTGAGTACGTGTTATCTGATTTTTTTAATCACTCATAACTGAAAAAAAGGATCAGCTAGGATTTTCATTTTGATGAATTTTTTATTTATTTAACATACTTAATCGATCCGCGCAAGCCCTATGCGTCACCATTTTCATACGTGTTAAGTTGGCTTCAGGCTGGGTGTGTGTACATGGTGTGGTGTACCACGTACTATCGAGGATTTATGCGTGGATTTACGTGGCAGTTGTTCAGCCATTTGCATTTCGTAAAAAAAAACAAATAAAATATCTTTTGCAATTAACAATTGGCTTTGGTAGCATGCAGAAAACTCCCCCACAGCGGATGAAATGTAAAAAGATTGCTCGCCCACGCGGCGTAACCATTTTCAGGCAATGAAACCGCATGCGAGGCGCGAAAGCGAGAACGTTACTTACAGTGCAATGTCTCATTGAAGACTACAATCACCATAGGTACCCTTTTTGCTCACTGCAGAAGAAAGTCGTACTATTTGAAAGGCGTACGATCACACGCGTATGTGCATGCAGGGTGGTGTACCGTAAAAATATTCCAGCAAAGTGTGTGTGATATATATTTATACACACATGTGTGTGGGTATGTGTATGTGTGTGTGTAAAAATGTGTAAGAAAAATAAAAATAAAATACTTGGATGGTAAGAAATTCAAGCTTTTATTTATAATGCAACAATACTGAACATATAAATATTGTTAATATACGTTACGCCATACAAATTTTGTGCTTTCTTTTAAGTCATTAAAATCATTGTACCAAACTATAACTTAAACTAAAAATTATTAAAAACCTATACAACTATTATAAAACAGTAATGTTTATATTGCATATTGTATGAAACATATTGAGTGGCGAAACACAACTCTCCTATCAGTCTTTTAGATTATGCTTCTCATACGTAGCTTAAATACATTTTTAGATCATTTCTCAATATATAACTTATAATTCACTCATTCAAAACCTAAATCTAACTTATAAGAAAAAATAAAAATAATTTATTTTCATTAAACTGCAGGTTCATCAACTGAGTTAACATTTATCTTATAGTTTTGTAAGCATAGAATCTATACAAAATCATTGAATGAAAATGCAAAAGAACATTTACGACACATATGTAGATATACTTTTGTAACAACGACAAAAAATGATAAACGATAAGCTAATCATAAAGCTTTTTCTTTTATAGTTAAGGTAGTTCTCTAATATATCAAAAAGTGGATTTCGAAAGTAACAAAATTCTAGCGTGTTCTTTAAAATCTAAATAATTTTTCTTTATTTTTTAAAATATAGGTTACGGACCTATTTTTCAAGAAAAAAATTATTGAAAATGGTTACTTTTACATTGAGAGTAAATCACGCCATATAACGCATAACAGGAAGTAATAGTATTACTTGATAAAAAAGTGGGTTTTCAAAAAGAAAGACATAGCTTAAGACAGTTGAAATTCAGCTCTTTCATTTAAGTTTATCAAATATGTGTTAAGCCAACCTTTTTAAAAAGATATGAATGATTATAAACGCAAATAGTAGACGACATGCATGAGAGCGAGAGACAGAAAGACGCGTATGGCATGCATATAGTATAGTTTGTGCTATCGCTGAGCGCACAAACTATAATGCGTTAGAGAACTACCTTAAGAAATTCTAATAAAATCAAAATGTAGTCATGTAAAACTAATCATTTAAGATAATCTTAACTTAAAGATAATCTTTTTTGCAATTATCACAAAACCATGCGTCACGTTTCTGTGACAACTTCTTTGTTATTTTAATACCTGCACATTCTTCGTGGAGCCACCTCAGACAATGGTCACAGAAAACTGATGCTAATTCATCGCCTCTCGTACTTCCAAAGAACAATGAGGATAAATATATATTCCTTCTTCCTTCAAATCGTTTAATTTTGTCTTCTATCACCTTAAACGCTTCCTTTCTAGCATATTTTTTAAAAATGTGGACGCAGCGACAACTGCCAGTCAAAGAGAAAATACTTAAACAATCAGAGGTGGGGCGCGAGTCAATACGCGCAGTCAAGCGTATATTTTATAGGAGTATTAGGTGTACGTGAAGTATAGTGGCTCTTATTTAACCTTCCGCTAGACTACGTATATAATACACTTAGTCTATACGACTATACATCTATACCTATTCTATATATATTCCTCGCGTTAACCTCCCTTACATAACATTGGAGAGGTGCTTTCAATGTATTTTAACATCAAACTTTTCTCAATTATGTACACTCCAGATAATATATTTTGAATTATGTGGGTTTAAAATCCAAGTCATCCTAAGGCAATTTTTTATTTTTTATTTTGAGGCAACTGGCAAAATTCTATTATTTCTGTCTTTTTTATAGGGACCTATTATTTCTGTCTTCTTTATAGGGACCTATTATTTCTGTCTTTTTTATAGGGACAATACAAGTCAGTGATGGGCCCTTTGGCCTTCCTTAGACGTCCTTGGAGGCAAATGAATCTATGAAATATTAAAATAATTAATTATAGAGAATTTGTAATATTATAATTATTAAATACCTCTTTCTCACCTTCTTCAATGTCTATTGGAGAATCAATGTTTTGCCTATTACAGTCAGCTTTCATATTACTTATCCCAAGGATAGCTTCATTAGTTTCTGGTCCTGATCCTGATTCAATTGTTTCAGGTTCTGATTCTGATTCAATCATTTCAGGTCCTTATTTTGCAACATCAGGTGGTACAGGAGTACTGTTATCTCATTTGGTCTGGAATTGAACGAAATCTCCCTAAACAAATTCGTTTTAACAATTAATGAATAAAATTATTATTTATATGCATAAAATATATTATGTATCAACAAAATTTATTGTTTATTAATAAAATGTACTAATTTTTCAAATTTATTAATTAGTTATAATTATTTTACTTACATCATTTGGAGAATGGTTCTGTTGATGTTTGGCAATCGAGACAATCAATTTATCTCTTTTTGTCAACCTTTACTCTCACATGAAAAGGGCAGTTTGCTTTGTTGGACCTGAAAAGATATATAGATATAGATGAGAAATTAACAAACTGTTTCGAATAAAAATACTTGAAGAGAACTTAATTTTAATTTATTAAAAACAACATAAAACTTACCGTTTTAGCCTTTTCGATTGTCCCTTGGATTTATACGTTTCTGACTTTGGACATTTTAATACTTTGTATAAATACATAAATTTCTCTTTATCATCTTTGGTTTCTTTACAGTCAGCTATTGAACAGCGGAATTCCATTGTTTTCTCGTAGATTTTTACCAGTTCGTCAAACTCCTTGTAATTTTCTAAATTTTGCCTTTAATAAAACAAAGGTTCTTTGTTCTGACTTTCTGATATACTTAGAAACATAATATAAGGTTATGTCCAACATTATTTAATGTTTATAATTATTTATACCTACTTTTAGTTCTTATTTTTATTGCGAGATGATAGTACTATAATAACTAGGTACGCACAAAAATTTGTGTATTCGCAGCGGGTGCAGCGAGCTTTTGTAGCCGAGAAACTTTCAAATAGGTAATACGAAGAGCGCCATTCCAACCTGTTGGTAACGGTTACCACGAGTCGCTTGTAGCTGCTCATTGCAATAAAGCAATAGATAGCGTGTTTAGTAAAGTGACTCCAAGGCGGTGCTATACACGCGCAAAATATTTTTCCGCGAAAGGATTTATGGGTTCTGTTTTTCGAAGTGGAAACAGCTAAACGAAAGTTTTCAAATGTGCTAAACATTCTAAAACGTTTTGTGGTCATCGTTGATTTGGAGTAAGTATATAGGCAAATGCTGATTTTTTTTAAAGCTTTTAATAAAAATATTTAGATATTATTACCTGTAAGAGATTTATAATTTTTAATTAGATGTGGAGGTGATCGATATAGAACATGTGGATTTTAAGGCTAACAGTGTTTCTTTCTGGAGCAATTTCAAGAAAAGCAATCATCTTAGCACTCGGTAAAGATTATTTAAATACTTTGTACGTATCGTAAAGAAATACTGAAGTCTATTTGCACCAATGCATTTTGCATGCCCAAACGATAAACCGAACTACTGATTGGAGGTTATGTCAACAGTTCCGCATCTGAAGGTATTTATACTAGATTATTTTTATAAGTATTTATGTTATAATGTGTTTTTTAATTATATTTCCTGAATTCTTCTTTAAGGTTCATTCGTTACAACTCGTGACTGCATTGGAGATTTAAGTCCATAAATCATAAAATCTGGTGAAACTTCTCCTATAAATGAGGTTCTTTATAATGATGAAACTGGGAAATAAAAAGACCCATACTAATTGACTTCAAGATGTAAATTTGTTCCTAATGTTGTCGTTGAAGCTCTACTAGGATCTTACTTAACTTTCATGGCATCAATCATTAATGAGTATGAAGGCACATGCCACTTATTAACTCTTTAGCTTTTACAACTGAAATCACAAACTTGATTATTAAGCACTTAGAGCAAGCAAGATGAAGATTGACATGTCATTCCCTCTGTTTGTCCTGCACGCATCGTCAAAACTTAGGGACACATTTTTTTTCTATCACAAAGCTTCTTCAGAGATGTTTCTAAAAATAATGATGTCACTTTGTCTTGCTTCTCGTTAAAAAAAAAATACTCCAAATTTGCTAATAATGTCAGATGATCCTGCTAATCATTTATTTTTTTACTTGGACTTAGTATGGATCACCAGAAAAAAGTTTACCAGAAATATTAGTTGTTTTAGAGGTATTTATTTTCTTTATCATTACTATAATTTAGATTTTTCAGTGAATAGATAATAGAATAGTATTGGTAATGTGTACTTTTTTTAGGTATATTTGGAAGGATAAATTGTAAAATCTACTGTCTCTAATAGTTTAAAAAGAGGTCACAAAACAGCAGGGGATTTAAATCTGTGGACGCTTTTACCACAATTCCAAGATGAAGATTACAGCCAGTTTTATTGACATCAAGATACCCATGAATGCAATTAGTCGCAGTCAAGCTCATGGAAGGTGGATTCTAATATTATCGAAACAACAATTTAAAATCCATTTATAAAATATATTTAGAATCTGATTGTTATTTTAATTTAAAATATGGGAAAAACAGATAGATTATTGATTAATGACATAATTTATTTATAGAAAACTTTGGGTGTTATTATCACCAGATAGTAATCAATTTATGGACTCTAGCCGAATTCAACATCAAGAATTAACAGTTTTCAGTGAATATAATTTCGTTGCTCCAAGTAGAAAGGAAATGGCTGCCTTAAAAAGTGTGCCTATATTTGTATAAAAATGATAACGCTCGAATCAGAAGATATCCTTTTCATATCAATGGGAGATTTTCATTATGTAAAATGTTTAAACACTAGTATGCCATAAATATTTGGTTGTCATTAAAAGATGATTGTAAAGATAAATTAAAAGTAACACTTGTAAATCGAGTTAAAACTAGAGTAGGATAAGCAATACCAAAGTCAACAGATTGAGTAAATTTGAGATTACTATAATTTATCAACTATGAAAGTATAAGCTTTTATTTAGCTCTTCATTTATCATTTTTTATCATTGTTGCAAAAGTATAAGTTATTGTGATTTTTGTGAAACGTTTTCACGATAAGAAAACACTGCCAGGCTACAAAGTTGTACTAAAAAATTTGTGCTACACAAAAACAACAATAATGCTGAACAGAGCAATTTATAGATACAGTGCTTTAGTTGTATGCAATTACTCAATTTTTTCATTAATTTCAGTTTATACAGGTCTGATGATTTTCCATCAGTAGAGTCCTATTTTATAATTTACAAGAACAAAGTAGCAGTTCTTATTGACACATGTCGCCAAGTATGTTTAATATTTTGACAAATATTTAAAATATGTATTTAAATTTAAAACAAAGTATGATACAAAATACGTGGTCAATGATAGTGAAAAATGTGAGGTCATGAAACACAAAATAAGGAAGTTGATAGCAGAAACAGATTATCCAATAAGGCCTTACATTCCAAGATATGTAGGTAAAATAAATAGTCAGCCGCAAGTACTAAACTCGAATCCTACAGTCGACAAGTTACCTGCCGAAATTAAATCTACGATGATAAGTAAATATACATTCAGCCCGACAACAACTGGCACGATAAGCAAAGCCAGGGTATAACCAGACCGTCAGATAATGACGATAATGGCTCATGCATTGACAATATCTTTATAAAAACCAATACAATAACTATAAATACTTTAAGATTAACAAACTTGATAACAGATCACTATCCTCTTTTCGTAACTATAAGTAGAGTAAGAAATTACAAAACAAATGAATCAAAAATGTCAATAAACCATAAAAAATTATATAAAATAGCAGAAAAAGAAAATTGGAATACGATATTGTCATTGACTGATCCAAATGAAGCCACTAATGCATTAATAAATATGATAAAAAATTGTACTGCCTCAGCAACTTATTGTATTAATACTAATAAAAAGGAAAATAATTCAATACCTAGAATTAAATGGATTACCAAAGCAATCATGATATCTTGTGACAAAAAAGAATTATTATACAAAATATGGAAAGCTGACCGAAACAACGAAAGAACTAAGACAGAATACAAAAACTATGATAAAATACTAAATTAGGTTATAAGTAATGCCAAATTAATGTATAATCGCGAACAAATCCGACAAAACTGCAATAATTTGAGAAACTTATGGAAAACAATAAATGCTAAGCTAGGCAAGAATATACAAAAAGGTGTTAAAATAAACCAAATATATGATAAGAATATGCAAAAAGTCACTAACCCTAATGAAATAGCGAATACAATGAATGACTACTTTTGTAATATTGGCAAAGAATTGATTGAGTGAAGAAAGAAACTGATGGAAAAATTCTTATCAGTTGGTAAATAATTAAGTGAAAAAATACAACAACCTCTCAATATCGTCATGAATAATTCAGAAATAAATTATAGAACTATTTTCTTAACACCAACAAACCATCACGAAATTATTAAAATCATTAACAACATGAAGCTGAAAAATGGTGGAATTGATAATAATAATGCTAAAATGCTGAAAACGGTATCATACTATATCGCAATGCCACTAGAGTATATAATTAACCTTTGCATTGAAAAAGCGGTCTAGCCAGAGGCGCTTAAAAAAGCAGAAATAATATCTATACACAAGGCGAATAGTAAAAATCATACATCTAACTATAGACCAATATCACTTATATCTAATCTAGCCAAGATATTTGAAAAATAATATACACTCGAATCCTTAATTTTATCAATGAATGCAAAATTATCTCTGATAAGCAATTTGGATTTGTCAAAAATAAAAGTACAAAAGATGCTTAACAAAAAAGATGCTTAAGTACAATAACTCCCCAAATGCAATCGCCTTCTTAGATCTTGCGAAAGCTTTTAATACTGTTGATCAGAATATACTCCTCAACAAACTTTATAATTATGGGATAAGAGGCAATGCTCATAAACTTATGACAAGCTACTTAAATAATAGACAGCATAGAGTTAAAATTAACGAATATACAAGTGAATAATACTGTTACCACTGGTGTACCGCAGGGAACTATTTTGGGACCATTATTATTTATATTATACGTGAATAATCTCCTACTAAACATGCCTGAAATGAACAGCATAATGTCATATGCGGATGACACAGCTGTCATAGCAACCGGGAAGAGTTGGGGCTATCTCGAATTAAAGCTAAATAATAATTTAGATAAAATCTCTACGTGGCTCTTTCAAAACAAACTCTCCTTGAACATTGACAGAACAGTTTACATGACGTACGGAAGCTACAGTAATAGTATCCCTAGTAATCTAAAAATACAAATTTATGGGAAACATTTAAAAAGAGTTGAACACTATAAATACTTGGGCAACATAATTGACCAAAATCTTAAGTGGCACAAACACATAGAATACATAACGAATAAAACAAAATATCTGATTTTCATATTCAAAAAAATATCCAAGTTTATGACAATAGAAACTCTAAAAATAATATATTATGCTTTCTTCCATAGTATAATATGCTATGGAATTATCGCCTGGGCAGGTGCATATGCAAAAGCATTAAACTTAATCAAAAGATTACAAATCAGACTATTGAAAATATTAAACAAAAACACATTTACAACACAAAATAACCCTGTAAATATTCAACAACTTTTTACATACGAAGCCTTAATATATCACTACAGTACACTAAGAAATAAATACTTAAACACAGCAAGTATAACAAGAAATAAGAATATTCAAATACCATTAAGACATAAAACAATAAGTAGTAACTAGGGGGGCTGCGCCCTCCAGCGTGCCTTCGGCACGCCATCCTCCCCGCCCCCACACACACCTGTTCCTCGCTTCGCTCGTCGCCCGCCCCCTCCCTATGTAAAAACTTCGTTTTTACATAATAGGCACGACCGCAATACTCAGGAGAACCTTGTATTTTTATAAAAGCGAAAATTGCAACACTTCCGATATTTATAATAAAAAAAAAAATTAAATATATAATAATAATAATAAACTAGCTGCTCACGGACTCACGGGTGTTCCTAACTACATATACCTATACAATCTCAATTACAAAAAAATACTTGCGCACATATGCATATATATACACTAATACGGCGAAAAGGAGAAAAACAGAAGGAGAATGCTCAATACTGATGCATTCGGCAGCGACAATCTGGCTTAGCCCTGCGACCTGCGTGCATGAATACTTATACTGCTGCATGAGTCGTAACGGCTACGCTAGGTACCTCGGCTCACGGTCGTACACACTTTCCGGACCTATGTATACTACCGTGCCTTGGCTAGGGTGCGTTCGCACACCAAGAACAGCGGAAAAACACATGCGACTCGTGCGACCACAAGGTATAAGATATATCTATATATATGATCGCGCGCGCTTTCTGCTACTGCTGAGTAGTGCGGCGTGCCGTCAGCCGTGGCGCACATGTGTCCATGGTGTGTGTTGTCAACAATCGAATCGTCTGGCTCCCGGCGTCCCCAGCGATGACTGTGGCTGCTGTAGTATGCCGCCCTGGTGAATCGTGTTCGCCCTTTCATCGTGTTCGTCGATTGTCGATGGTTCGTCGGAGATGGGAAGGCAGTGTGTCAGCGGCGAGAGCAGATTTAGTAAGCATTTTCTCGTTCCTAACCTCTCTGATGGGTGAGCTGATGGTACTTTCGCTTGTTGCAGGTATCTGTGGCAGCGAGAGTAGTGTAAACGACGGGCACTGCTGCAGACTGTTTTTTGGGTGTGGAAATGTTGTCGGAGTCATCTATTTATTAATTATATGTAGTTTTTAGGTGCTTAACTTTCCTTGTTTGGCTCTTACATTAGTGACTATGTGTACAGTTAAGCTGCTGCTTGTGTCTTCAGCGTCTTCAGTGAAACAACGGTTTAAGGTCTCCACCAGTTCTTCCCCTCTAGTTGTTACAGGAAGCTGGTACAGTGAGTGAACAACAGCCATTGCTGCAGACTTTTCTTTTGTATGGTATGTTTTTTTGAGTCATCTATTTATTAGTCACATGTGGTTTTTAGGTGCTCAACTCTCCTCGCTTGTCCCCCAGAATAGGGACTGATCTGCTGTTCATGCGCTTTGCTGATCCCTAGGCTGAGGCAGTCCCTGACTTTGAAACACAATTGACGGTCTCTGTCAGTACTTTCCTCCTAGGTGGTGTGGTTACTGACACAGTGGATCGCTGTTAGATGATTCTCAGCAGACTGGCATCCATGGAGTAGTGTCAGCGTAGACCGTCCAGCCCTATTTTGCAACTTCTGCAACTCTAAGTGATCTTCGAGTGTTAGTGCTTTAAAGTGTGAGGGGATAGGTAATAGGAACTGGGAAATATTATATAAGTGCTGTGTGTGTTGTTAAATGCGATAAGGGTAGGTAGTTGTCCCTGGTAATATGAGCTCGTCTATTTAATTTCTAAGTTTAGTCAGGGTGTAACAACTCACTTCAGGGTATCTGTTCTATTAAAATACATCATTATGTATTTCGCAGACTTCTACCCAGTGAGACTTGCCTATTTAATAGTTTTCTACATGCTGTAAGACTGAGTCAGCTAGAACATTGCATTCTTTATGCATTGAAATTTACTATGTTACAACATTTATAGCTCATACATTACACAAAAGTTTTTTTTGTATATATGATATTCCTTTAACATGTACTTATATAATATTACACAATTTTGATTCTTTTAGTTCAATCGCTTAGGTCCTAGGAACATAGCCGGTTAAGCTGGGTAATCTTATATCAAATTTTTTAAATTTGTTATTAAAAATCTTTTTGTAGAAAACAGGGAAATAGATATTTTGTTTCTTTAATTATTCTTCCAATGTATTTATCCCATTGAATATTGTAATCAAATGTAATTTTGTATCTCATTATTATGTTTTTGTAATTATATTATCTTTGGAATGTTATGTCGATTTTTTCCATCTTATTTAGAGCTATTGTATCGAATACTTCACGTTTAGATGATCCAGTAATTATTGTACATAAAAATGTTAATTGGGAATAAGTTTTGTTTAAACTATATCTATATACTTTGTATTTAACAGTTTTATTGAAAGTCAAATTCTTGTATGATAAGCGAATATCGACTATTTCAGGTGTATTTAGGCATTAAAAATCGTTTTTATAGGTCTAAGCGGTCAGGAATCCATTTTATATGAAAATGTTAAACGGGAAAAAGTTTTGATTAAATATTATGTAGAACTTTTGTATTGAACATGTTTGTGTAAAATCAAATCCTGTCAAGTTTTAGCCGAAAATCGTCCATTTTATGTATGTTTTGACGTTTAAAATCGTTTTTATAAGTCTAACTCGACAGGAGTTGATTTTACACGAAAATGTTAAATAGAAAAAAGTTTTGTTTAAATATTATCTACAACTTTTACATTTAACATTTTTCTATAAAATCAAATCTTGTCAAGTTGTAGCCGAAAATCGTCCATTTTATGTATATTTAGGCGTTTAAAATCGTTTTTATAATTCCAATTCGTCAGAAATTGGTTTTACACAAAAATGTTAAATGGAAAAAAGTTTTATATCAGTATTATCTACAACTTTTGTATTAAACATTTTTGTGAAAAATCAAATCCTGACAAGTTATAGCCGAAAATCGTTCATTTTATGTGTATTTTGGCGTTTAAAATCGTTTTTATAAGTCTACCTCGTCAGGAGTTGATTTTACAAAAAAATGTTAAATGGAAAAAAGTTTTATTTCAATATTATCTATAACTTTTGTATTCAACATTTTTGTGTAAAATCAAATTCTGAGAAGTTATAGCCGAAAATCATTCATTTTTGACCATTTTTGGCTGTTTTTCGCAGTTATCTTGGCAAATATTGCTCGTACAAAAAAGTGTTCAACATAAAAAAGCTGTATTTTAATTAGTTTTAGCAGATAGACCTGTACATATTAGCTTAAAATTAATTTTTCTAGACATTAGGCTTAAAAATTGATTTTTTGAGATATTTCTTTGTGCTCGCATTTGAAAAATTTTTCATCGATCTATCTCAATATAGAACCAGCACTTAGGTATAATTAGAGGAGTATTTTCCCGCAATCCCGATGAAATCGGTCGAAAATTCATTGAGATAATCGAGAAACTTGAGTACATACGGACGTACAGACATACATACATCTCAGAAAACGCTTAAAACGCACTCGCTCTGAGTGGAACATGGTTTTTACACATTAATTTTTCAGTATTTGAATTCTTACAATTTTCGCTCTGGTGAAATTATAAGGCTCTCCCGAGTAGCGGTCGTGCCTAAAAATAGCTATTTAAAAGCTATCACTATATACAATAATCTACCAAATGATCTAAAAATATTGAACGATATATATTATAGAAAAAATAAGTTATAAGAGTGGATTACCAAAAACATTTAAGAAAAATCTAATTAAAATATATATAAATATCAGGTATTAAGTTTCAACTTATGAGAATTTTTCCATCGGTCTTACCGTCTTATAAATTAAATTAAAATAATTCATATTTATGGCAGTCATATTGCCCTTGTTTATAATCACCCCCGCAGAATCTGAAATAAGAACTTAATTAAAATCTGGAAAAAAACTTTATTAGCAAAGGACTATCTGGCTTTCAAGGCTTCATCAAGGCTTTCCCTCTTACATTTATTCTTAATCCCTTGTTCCAAAATATCCACACTCCCAAAATCGAAAGAATGCAAACTATTTAAACAATGTTCTTCCAAACTCGATGTAAAATTTGTACTGCGTAAACTATATTGATGTTCATATATTCTCTTCTTCAAGTATCTACCCGTTTGACCACTATAACATCCATTACAATCCCTACAATTAATTTCATAAACTACTCCCGATTTTAAACCTTTATTATCCTTGTCTTTACAATCACTAAATAACCTTTCGAAATTATTATCGTTTCTAAAGAAAACTTGAATATTATGTTTACTAAAAACCCTTCTAATCCTTTCTGATAAACCTGTAACATATGGTAAACTAAAATAGGCGTTCTTTCCATTTGTATTCCTTGTTTGATTATCTGCCCACTTCTTCAATCCACCATTATAAAATTCCCACACTCTCTCATCAATCATTTTATCAATAAATTTTACCGGATAACTATTCTTAATAAATGTTTCTCAAGGTCAATCTGACTGCATATATATATATATATATATATATATATATATATATATATATATATATATATATATATATATATATATATATATATATATATATATATATATATATATATATATATATATATATATATATAAGTTAGTAAGTAAGTAACGCTATTTGACCCGACCTACACACAGTCACTATTATGCGTGTCTGTAGGATGTCAGTTGGTCAGATATATATCTGTATATTTGATGTAATGACAATTATTCTGGTGATAAATAATAATAATAATAATGCTTGAAGAAACAGCTCAAACATTTGTTTTAACTCTTACTAGAAAATAAATGTAAGAAAAGTACGTTTACATAACAATTAAATTTGATATTGTTTTACAGCATTTACATCAGTATATTCCCGAAATATTCACGAAATATTCAGGATGACTACTGAAGAGAAGAAAGTTGCTCTAGACTATTTAGAATTGGGTGCAAAACCACCATTGGGGGGGGGGGCTTTTAGGGCGCATTGCATTTTTACTTAGAGAATCGACGAAATTGCAATAACATTTAGTTAGTGACAAGTTGTAAGGTATTCTTAACCGTTTGAGCACCCTGCAACGTTAAAATAAGAATGTTATTCCTTAATACTGGTTAAATACTACGGCCCTGCTAGTGTATGTTATACATAGGAGGAACGGTTCTTTATTTTATGCATAAAGATTTCTTGAAAATTTGGTGGCTGATCGTCAGTTTTCGACACATCATTGTATACTATAGATAATAAACAATTATTTACTCGTTTGTTTTTGAAGAACTTACGTGTTTTCAACTCACAACAGGAAAATTAATACTTAAAAATTCTCCCAGAAGAGCCTGTATTAAAAGTACGAATTTCAACGAATTTCAACATTTTTTTCCTTTTTGATTAGTCGGTGACCCTATTCGGTACACAATCCATTAAATAGCTTGGAATTTCAGCTTTCCATTAGGATTTTTATTTTTAGATTCTTATGTTTTTAAAAAAACGCCGGAGCCACCTTAAGCCTCCTTTATATTTTTTAATTTTCAATTGCAATGCATGATTTTGCCTTTCTTTATCATTGTTTTGATTTTGGTAAGCGGCTGATCAACACTTTTGCCTGCAAAGCCACACCCACACACACATACACACACACATGCACGTACGTACGCACACACACGCACTTACTTAATTTACAACTGCCAACCAATACTTTTAGTTTTTCTATATTTTTTAATATCAATGTGTTGTAATATTTTTATAATTTTATGTTTACAGAGGCAAACGTAGAAAATCTCGAAGAAAATAAAGAGTTGAGAGGGATTTATTTCTTCACGGAGGAAATGAAGTCAACTTTTAATAACTTCCCGGAGATAGTATTCATCGATGGGACATATAAGTTGTTGAAAGCCAGTCTCACCTTGATGCTGATTGTCGTTGAGGACGGCAATCGTAGAACCAAATTTTCTGGCGTTGGAATTCTGACCAATGAGACGCGACCAGTCATAAAATGGTTTCTAGCATGCTTCGAAAAGATGCATGAAAGAGCATGTTTAAACATTAAAGGTTTCATGACTGATAAAGACTTGGTAGCACCAAAACCAGTACAAGACTATTTTAATAAAAATTAGTTACCCATCAAAATGGAATGGACGAAATTCAATATTTTTCCAGGAAGTTACGGTAACCTTACCAACAACAGATTGTAATCCATAAATAGTAAAATTAAAAATTTTTTGTCAAAGTTCAATTCGCTCATCAGTTTTATAAAAGATTTTTTCAAATGAGAAGATTACAGATATTTAGAAATGTCATAAAGATATTCAGCTTAAATTAAGCAGAAAAATTTATCAAGCAAATGATGATTTAAGCTTGTTTAAAAAAAGCTATGAAGAACTATTAAAAGATTATGATTATCGAAAATTTGAATAAAATCTATCGAATAGTGAATTTGCTACTCTCAGAACGACTAGTGATGAGTACAAGGAATGTACAATAAAAAAATTTAAGGTAACCATTTGTATCAGACCAGAAAATTGTTCATGTTTTCAATTTTAGTGAGTTATGATTCCATGTAAAACATATCTTTGCGTCAGACGCTTCTATGAGATACCTTTATTTGCTGAAAATCTTTGTGATAAACGTTGGGAAAAGGGTGTAAATGTATGTACACGATTGAATAATACAACAACAAACTATATTAATATCATAAGCATTCAAACACCAAAAACTTTTTCGATAGGAAAAAAAGAGAAAATCTCAAAGTTGTAACAGATGAAATCATTACAATTGTTTCAGAACAAAGCAGCACCACATTTTTAGAAAAAAAAAAAGATTTTCTGAAAAAATTACTCGATTTATGGAAACGAAATATGAAAGTAGAGTTAACCATTTCTATTAAAAATATAAAAGATCCAGAATTAGGAGATTTAAATATAGTCAATAATTCTCTACAAAATATAACGCTAAATGATGAAGATGAAACCTCGAAAGAAGTACGACAAATAATCAATCCGACGCCAATTAAAACAATCGGACGAATAAAACTCAGTTCCGTATGCACTCTCCAAACAAAGAAATCGGGGAAAAAAATAACCAACCAATAAAGAAAGGAAGCACAGGAAATGCTGTAGATTTTCCACTATTAAAAAAAGGTTTCAGAATACACGGCCAGTGGGAGCTATTGTTAATCTCCATTAATTAAGTAATCAAGCAAAAGCTGCTACTTACAAAGAACAATGAGAATAAATGTATATTCCTTCTATAACAGCACTCCTGTACCACCTGATGTTGCAAAACAAGAACCTGAAACGATTGACGAGGATAAGGACCTGAAACAATTGAATCTTGATCAGGACCTGAAACTAATGAAGCTATCCTTGGTATAAGTAATATGAAAGCTGACTGTAATAGGCAAAAAATTGATTCTCCAATAAAGATTGAGGAAGATGAGAAAGAGGTATTTAAAACTTATAATTTTATAAATTCTCTATAATTAATTATTTTAATATTTCTTAGATTTATTTGCCCCCAAGGACGTCTAAGAGCGACCCTGGGCGGAAAAAGGGCCAGTCACTGACTTGTATTGGAGTTCCTATAAAAAAGCCAGAAATAATAGAATTTAGCCAGTTGCCTCAAAATAAAAAATTAAAAATTGTCTTAGGATGGCTTGGATTTAAAAACCACATAATTCTAACTATATTATCTGGATTGTACATACTTGAGAAGATATTATACAGACATAATCTATAGTACTACTAATAAATTCATGCGTTTTATAAAATTGGGAAAAGGTACATGTAAAACAGGTGACAATACAAATGTGGTTTACGGTATAAATAATTGTAATGACTGTGAGGCAACATATGTTGGGCCGGTTGGATTGCAGACTTCTATCTCAAATGTTTTCTATACATTCGCAAAATCGATTTGTAAATAAGATGACAGACACTATGAAATTAAATGATGACTATAAAGCGTTTATACATAGAAATAAAATTTAAGTTTCACCTCTGCAATGTTATGTAACGGAGGTTAACGCGAGGAATCAGTAGTAGGAGCACATAAAAATAGAGAACTGCCGAGGTTTATATACATTGGTATGGTTGTGTATAGATACATAGTCGTAAAGACTAAGTGTATTAGATACGTAGTCTAACGCAAGGCTAAATAAGAGCCACTATACTTCATATACCCCTAATACTCCTACAAAGTATACGCTTTACTCGCGCCCCACCTCTGTCGCTTGCTATTTCACACCTTTTCTTACTAATACTCTTTGACTGGTAGTTGTCGCTGCGTAGAGCACGTTTCATAAAATGTAATCCGTAAGTATCTATTGCGCTGTGAAATAGACTTTTGTGTAATTACGTATATATTTCTTTTAATTACTACTGCTACTTATTACTTTCAATAAAGAGCCTAGAAGAGGGGCATAAAAATGCCCGAAACGTCGGCAAGAAAACAACTGGTTTATTCATTTTGAACCACTTCGACAGCTGGACCATTCCTATCATCTTTCCAACATTAATAAACGTCGCTGTCATTCATATCATCAAACCTCATACTTGAGAAGAGTTTGATGTTAAAATACATTGAAAGCATTACCGATAGTTTTACATCTGAAGATTTTGACATCGGTATTTTAAAAAAATGTGCTACAAAGGAAGTGTTTAAGATGATAGAAGACAAAATAAACGATTTGAAGGAAGAAGGAATATACGTTTGTCCTCATTGTTCTTTGGAAGTAGGAGACGATGAAGCATCAGTTTTCTGTGACCATGGTCTGAGGTGGCTAAACGAAGAATTTGCATGTATCAAAATAACAAAGAAGTTGTCACAGAAAAATGAGGCATGACTTTGTGATAATTGCAAAAAACATTATTTGTAAGTTAATATTATTTTAAATGACTAGCTTTAACTATTTTTGACTACATTTTGATTTTATTAGAATTTCTTAACTATAAAAGAGAGCTTTATGATTAGCTTATCGTTCATCATTTTTTGCCGTTGTTACAAAAGTATGTCTACATATGTGTAGTAAATGTTCTTTTGCATTTTCATTCAATGATTTTGTATAGATTCTATGCTTACAAAACTATAAGATAAATGTTAACTTAGTTGGTTAAGCTGCAGTTTAATGTAAATAAATTATTTTTATTTTTTCTTATAAGTTAGATATAGCTTTTGAATAAGTGACTTATAAGTTATACCGGGTGTCCCATTTTAAAACCACCAGGCAAATATCTCGAAAACTAAGGGAGATGGAAAAAAACTTTTAATACAAAAGTTGTAGGGTTCAGAGGGGCCCAACTGATCGTGATCTTGGTTATAACCTTGAGGTCAATGATCAAGGTCATTTGAAGGTCAAATCGATTTTTTCAAATAGGAACCCCCACTTTTGCCCTCGTAAATGGAAAGAGCGGAAAATTTTACGTTCCGATATGTCCTTGAGTCAAGGTCATAGTCATGGTCATGGTCATGTTTAAAATCAAAATCAATCAACGGATCAAAACATTCCCGTAATTAGGCATACGAGACAAATTGTTAAATACAAAAGTCGTGGGGTTCAGAGGGGCCCAATTGATCGTAACCTTGGCTATGACCTTGTGGTCAATGATCAAGGTCATTTGAAGGTCAAATCGATTTTTTCAAATGGGAACCCCCATTTTTGACCTCGTAAATGGAAAGAGCGGAAAATTTTACGTTCAGATATGTCCTGGAGTCAAGGCCATGGTCATGGTCATGTTTAAAATCAAAATCAATCAACGCATCCAAACATTCCCATAATTACGCATACGAGTGTTAAATACAGAAGTTGTAGGGTTTGGAGCGGCCCAACTGATCGTGACCTTGGTTATGAACTTGAGGTCAATGATCAAGGTCATTTGAAGGTCAAATCGATTTTTTCAAATGCGAACCCCTATTTTTGACCTCGTAAATGGAAAGAGCGGAAAATTTTACTATTTTTACTATTATCAATATTTACCAGGGTTAACCACTTATATCAAATAATAACAAAAGTTAATAAGTGTTGACCACCTGTATCCAATAGTGACCGGTAGTATTCAGCATTGATCGGTAATAGTCAATAATTATTACTGTTTACATCAAATTGTTTTCAAATTGAGCACACTTATATTGGCACAGAAAATTAAACTTTATCGTTTTAAAATATTGTATAGTATAATAACATATTATTTCTTTTGTGGTGTCTTTTGATAAATAATTGCATTTATAACTAAAAAAGAATGCCTGACTATTCTGCTAATGAAATAGTTGACATTCTTCTTATTTTAGGAGAATGTCGACGAAACTATCGAGAGGCAAGCAGATTGTATCGTGCTCGGTTCCCTCAACGACAACATCCTGATCATACGGTAATACGTGACATTGAACTGCGCGGTCGACAAGGAAACTTCGTTCGAAGAAGGAGGACACTGAATGAACACGATTATGAAAATAATCCTCGCTTTCTTGCTGTTCTAGCCATGGTATATTTTAATGTTCATGTCAGTTTACGCGAAATCGAGTTAACAATGGGTATTCCAAGATCTACGGCCAGTAGATATTTACGATATGCGCGTTACCATCCTTACCACATTACTCTAAATCAAGCTTTAACTGTGGAAGATTATCGACGGAGAATAACATTTTGCCAATGGGCAACACAACAAATTACTGATGATGAAAATTTCTTTAACAATGTTCTTTTTAGCGACGAGGCTACATTTCAGAGTACTGGTATGTTGAATCGCCATAATTGCCACTACTGGTCTCCTGTTAATCCTCATTGGATGCGAGAAGTTGATCATCAGCATCGCTGGAATGTAATGGTATGGTGTGGTATTATTAACGGATGTCTGATTAGACCTTATTTTTTTGAAGGTCACGTAACTCAACATACTTATTTACAGTTGCTGAGAGACGAGCTACCACTCTTTCTAGAAAACGTTGATCTCCATACAAGGGCCAGAATGTGGTTACAACAAGATGGTGCTCCTCCACATTATGCCAGAATTGTCAGAGATTTTCTTAATGAAAGGTTTAACGGTCGATGGATTGGTAGAGGAGGTCCCGTAGCATGGCCACCAAGATCTCCAGATCTGATATCTCCAGATTTTTATTTATCGGGCTTCCTAAAAAATACAGTCTACCGCAACAGGCCAACTACAAGAGATGACATGATTCAAAGGATTACACAATTCTGCTTAAGTATTCCACGTCAAGTATTATTAAATACTGTTAGAAACTTTAAAAGGAGAATAGAATGTTGTCAACAAGTAAATGGTGCAACTTTTGAGCATCTTCTTCAGTAAATGGTGACCGAAATACTTGGATCCTATGACTAAATACACATAAACGTGGAATTTTCCAATGAATTTTTAGCTGGCCTGATCATCCCCGACCTTACCTTAACTGGCCGGGTCATCTCCGACCTTGCCTTAACTGACCGGGTCATCTCCGACCTTGCCTTAACTGGCCGGGTCATCTCCGACCTTGCCTTAACTGGCCGGGTCATCTCCGACCTTGGCTTAACTGGCCGGGTCATCTCCGACCTTGCCTTAACTGGCCGGGTAATCTCCGACCTTGCCTTAGGTGACCGGGTCATCTCCGACTTTGCTCTTAACTGCACGGAAACTGACCATAACTTTGACCATGACCTTGACCCAAGGTCATATCAGAATTTTTCGGTTTTTCTATTTACGAGGTCAAAAGTGAGGGTTGCCGTTAAACAAAATTGATTTAACCTTCAAACGACATCATCCTTGACCTCAAGTTCATGGTCAAGGTCACGATCAGTTGGGTCCCTCCAAACACTACAACTTCTGTATTTAACACTCGTATGCGTAATTATGGGAATGTTTGGATGCGTTGATTGATTTTGATTTTAAACATGACCATGACCATGACCATGACCTTGACTCAAGGAGATATCTGAACGTAAAATTTTTCGCTCTTTCCATTTACGAGGTCAAAAGTGGGGGTTCCCATTTGAAAAAATCGATTTCACCTTCAAATGAACTTGATCATTGACCTCAGGGTCATAACCAAGGTCACGATCAGTTGGGCCCCTCTGAACCCTACAACTTCTGTATTAAAAGTTTTTTTCCATCTCCCTTAGTTTTCGAGATATTTGCCTGGTGGTTTTAAAATGGGACACCCGGTATATTGTTATGTATTGAGAAATGATCTAAAAATTTATTGAAGCTACGTATGAGAATCATAATCTAAAAAACTGATAGGAGAGTTGTGTTTCGCTACTCAATATGCTTCATATAATATGCAATATAACCATTACTATTTTATAATAGTTACATAGGATTTTATTAATTTTTAGTTTAGATTATAGTTTGGTACAAAGATTGTAATGATTTAAAAGAAAGCATAAAATTTGTATGGCGAAACAAATATTAACAATATTTATATGTTCAGTATTGTTGCGTTATAAATAAAAGCTTGAATTTCTTACTATTCGAGTAATTCGTTTTTACTTTTCGTACACATTTTTACACACACACACACACACACACACACACACACACACACACACACACACACACACGCACACACACACACACCTACACACCCACACACCCACCCACCCACCCACCCACACACATACACACACACACACACGTGTGTAGATATATATCACATATTTTGTGTAGTGTGGCACCCTCCATTGTTTATTGATTAAATATAGGTAGGAATAATGGATCCTTTGAGGGCCAATGTCCAAGGTAAAAATGAATTTCAGTCCATTTTTTCTTTTGCAAAAGAAAAAATGGACTGAAATTCATTTTCACCTTGGACATTGGCCCTCAAAGGATCTATTATTCCTACCTATATTTAACCATATATCACATATATTTTGCTAGAATATTTTTACGGTACACCGCCCCGCATGCACATACGCGCGTGATCGTGCGCCTTTCAAATAGTGGGCGTTTTTTCTGCAGTGAGCAAAAAGGGTACCTATGGTGATTATAGTCTTCAATATGACAGCACACAGTAAGTAACGTGCTCGCGTTCGCACTTCGCATGGGGTTCCATTGTCTGAAAATGGTTAGGTCGCGTGAGCGAGCCATCTGCCGTTGCGGGGGAGTTTTCTGCATGCTGTCAAAGCCAATTCTTAATTGCAAAAGACATTTTATTTACTATTTTTATGAAATGCAAACAGCTGAACAATTGCCACATAAATCCACGTAAATCCACGTAAATCTACATAAATCTACGTAAATCCACGTAAATCCATGGAAATCCACGTAAATTCACGTAAATCCACGTAAATCAACGTAAATCCGCGTAAATCCGCGTAAATCCGCGTAAATCCTCGTAAATCCTCGTAAATCCTCGTAAATCCGCGTAAATGTACGTGGCACACCATGCTTGCATGGACACGCATATCTGGTCGTACGGTATTCAAATAATGCGCGCTTTCTCTCAGTAATCAAAAAGGCTAGTATAGCATAGTAGTCTTCAACGCGCCTGCGCAACATTAACGAGCTTGCTTTTACGCCTCACATGCCTCGTAAGGGACTCTCCACATAACACCATGCCATTTCTTCCATGTCTTCGATACCGTTGGTCCATTCCACTTGGTCGTTTGTCTTGTACTCGTATAGAGTCTACACGAGTGAAATCTAACGATGCGCAAGCCAAGACAAACAGAATTGAACAGACCACGGAACGAACCAACTCCGGATTCAACAGCATGGAAGGCATGGCATGGTGTTATGTGGACAGTCCCTCAATCAGTGCGTCGATACTTTACTGTAGTCTAGCGCCTGCGCACTAGAGGCCCTTGCCGATTGGGCGCTTGAGCTGCTCAAGCGGCATGAGTATAGCTCGCGCGTTCAAACAGCGAGCGCACGAGTAGGCGGGTGACGCGACATCCAAACATACAACGGAGTTACGTAAACGTGTGAAACTAAGAAAGACAATTATTAAAAGTATCTTTAAACCCAAGTAGGCGGGGGATGCGAGGATCCAGCATGTAAAAGAGTTACGTCGAACTGCAACACGATTATTTAATTAATTTTTAAAACTAAGTAGCTGGGGGACCCGAAGTCCACACATATTAGGTAATTATGTAGACGTGCAGCAATAAGCAAGACAATTACTTAAACAATTTTTAAACCCAAGTAGAGGGGGAACGCGTTGTTCACGCATATTAGGAAATTACGCAGACGTGCAACACTAACCAAGAAAATTTTTAAACAATTTTTAAACCCAAATAGGTGGAGCATATGTGTTCCACGCATATAAGGACGTCATGTAGACATGAAAAAATAAGAAAAACGATTATGTAAATAATTTTTCAACACAAGTAGGATGGGAACATGAGGTTCACGCATATTAGGGAATCACCCAGATGTGCAACAATGAGCAAGAGAACTATTTAATCAATTTTTAAACCCAAGTAGGCGGGGTATATAAGGTCCACGCATATAAGGGAGTCATGTAGATATGAAAAAATAAGCAAAACGATTATTTAAATAATTTTCAAACCCAAGTAGGAGGGGGATATGAGGTCTGCGCATACTATTTGTCACAAAACTACCCGGAATTTTTAAATAAAGCACACAATATTCAATTATTTATCAATATTTATTTTGTCGCCTTCAAAGTAGGCCCCATTTGATGCAACACACATGTGCCAACGATTTTTCCAATCATCAAAACATTTTTCATAAGCGTTTTCTGGGATGGCCTTCAGTTTCCTCAACGAATTTTGTTTTATGGCTTCGACCGCTTTAAAACGTTTTCCACGGAGAGGTAATTTTAGCTTCGGGAACAGGAAAAAGTCACATGGGGCCAAATCTGTTGTACGGTGGTTGCTCGATTGTGTTTATTGAGTTTTTGGCCTTAAATTCGGTTAGAACCGGTGCAGCTCTATGCGGTGGTGCATTATCGTCGTGCAAAAACCACGAATTGTTCTTCCACAATTCTGGCCATTTTTAACGGATTTTTTCACGCAAACGCTTCAAACCGCTCAAGTAATATTGTTTATTGACCGTCTGTCCCTCTGGCAGGAATTCATGATGCACCAAACCATGAATATGAAAGAAAATAGTCAGCATGACTTACACTTTTGATCGACTTTGACGTGGTTTTTTCGGTTTTGGCTCGTCTTTTGTTTGCCATTGAGATGCCTGTTGACTTGTTTGCATGTCGAACTCGTAGACCCATGTATCATCTCCAGTTATAATGCGTTCCATGAATGTAGGATCGGAATTAGCACGATCCAGCATGTCCAAAGAGATCTATCTGCGGTACTCTTTTTGAAGAAAATTTAGCTATTTTGGAACAAGTCGAGCGGCGAGGCATGTCATGCCCAAAACATCCACCAAAATCGTACGAACTGACTCGTGGGAGATGTTTAGTTCTTGTGCTATCTCTCTTAAGCCTGAATGGCGATTTTCCAATACGATTTGTTTCACTTTTTTAATGTTCTCCTCGGTGGATGCTGTCGATGGCCGTCCGGACCGAGGCAAATCTTCACACACTTCTCGACCTTCCTTGAATGCTTTGTACCAATCGTAAATTTGTGTTTTTGATAAAACTGATTCCCCATAAGTCTTTTCCAACATTTTCAAAGATTCCGCGCACGAAATTTCGTTGGTAACACAAAATTTGAGGCAAACTCTTTGTACAATATTTGTATTCATTGTAAAAATCGTGACGCACTGCTGAGCTTAACTGACTACAACAGCGGGCGTAAACAAACTGCTTGATGACACGCGCTCAAACTTGGCATCATAATTTAGTTCAGTGATGCCAACATACAACAAAAACTAAATTTCAAATATCCATGACGCGGGAGATTTAAAAAAACTTTTCCGGATACTTTTTTGACAGAAGCTACGCTGTGTACGCGCCGATTCGGGTGGTGCGCCCGCGCACGCTATGTACGTGTGTGCGCGGTCGCACACACGTACTCTAAAAGGCGACTCTGGCCGAAGTAGGCCGATCGCCGCGCGCGATCTGCTCTCGCGTACGCGTCGGTGAGTCTCGCTTGCTTGCGCGGACCTCACTCCCCGGACGTACTTCGTCCGCGGGGGGAGCACGCTGGCGCCTGGCCAGGACTTACCTCGTATCGGGAGTTACGGTGACGAGTATCGGCGCGGCAGCGCTGGCTCGTTCGCCGGCGTCTCTCCCTCTCCTTCGGCGGCGGTCTGGCCGTAGCTGGCTATCGGTCGCACTGTCCTCTCTCTCGATCTCTCTCTCTCCTTCGACTGAGCAATGCAGGTGTAAGGTACATTTTTGGGGTTAAGAGAGATGCTCACATCACACCCTACTGGGAGCGCCTGGGTTGGCTCCGGTCGGACTCTCGCAGTCAATATTATACAGCCCTGATACTATACAAAATCAGACGCATGCGAGAGCCAACTTATTTGGCTGATTTTTTCATGCAACGCAACCCTCGGCCTGCCAGCAGGGGCATTCAGCCGGAACTTACTCTTCCCGCTGTATCCTATGAAACGAGTGGACGGTCTTTTCGGGTTCAAGGAGCTCGTCTCTGGAACTCTTTTCCCCCCTCCCTGCGACACATTCCATCTTATTCGGCATTCAAGAGGGCGGTACGCCAATACCTATTAGATCGCGACTCTTAGCCATCGGGTGGGATTTAGGAGCTACCAGGGCGGGGACCCACAGTAGCCTACCCTACTTTAATATCTAGTCTGACCCAGCCTTTTGGCCTTATATTGTGATATTAGTTTAAGAAACTGTAAATAACTGTGATATTTTTAGGGTTAGTGCAATATGATACGCAAAGAAAATGAAACAAAAATAAACGGGACCCCGGTGACACTATGTCAACCGTAGTATGTCTATGACAATGTCTGTAATTTTTTTTTTTTTTGTTTTTAAACTGTGAATTTAATTTATTTTGTGACTATGTTATAGTGCTTTTAATATTCCAATTTTTTCTTCTTCTTTACCTTGCGAATAATTTTATCTATGTTTTTTTGTCCTTTTGTTACTTTTATATTTTTTTATACGTTTTCGAACTTGACTGATATTAAATGTACACTTATTATGTATGTCATTTTTTTGCCGCGATGGCAAATAAAGCACTATCTATCTATCTATCTATCTATCTATCTATCTATCTATCCTTCACTCTATCGGTCGCAGTCGAGCGTGGCTCTCTCTCTCTCTCTCTCTCTCTCTCTCTCTCTCTCTCTCTCTCTCTCTCTCTCTCTCTCTCTCTCTGTCGTCAACTGCCCGGTAAGTCGCACCGTCTTCTTTCTGGTCTCGCTCGTTCCGAGCTTTTTCTGATCCTCTCTTCACTCTGAGGAGTGATTTGCTTATAGGAAAGTAGCTCCACTGGCTCTCAAGCTTCCTGCCTAAGTTCCCATCAATTTGTATGGTGTACTATGAGCCAGGAGCCGCTTTTTCTCTGATGACGGTTCATAACCTCAAAAGCCAGCAGACTGGGCTGCTATTCGACGGGCAAGCAACAACATCCATCGTCTGCAGCTTACGAGAGGCCAGTACACCCTATTAGCACCGTCTGCATAACTTGGTCTTGCAGAAATCATCAAGTAGTTGCTGGCATCTCAATAGCAGGAATAGCAGTCTTTTCGAACTTGACCACGGTCAACGGCTAAAAGCGACCACAGAGCGAGAGGCGTCCTTCTTTGTTGTCACGACATGGAGAACAGGTGTGCGGTGTGTACGGTGATTTCTACACGCACACTCGGACGGTGTCCGAAATGCCATCAGCCATGCCACTCCAAATGTCCTGGGAAGAAAAAGGATGCGCCGTGTGATCTCTGCCGCATCGCGGAGCAGTCCCCTGCAGTCCTGAAGAAGACACTCAAACCAGGCAAGCAGACGGGAGCACAGGTGAGCAGGCACGCTACAACCGCCACTACGCAGCGAGTGTCTCCCCACTCTCGCGCACCGCTTGGCTCGTCAACGCCAGCCGGTACGCGCTCACCGCTACACTCACACATCAACGCCAGCGCGTCTGCCTCGCTGCTTGGCTCCAGTGCCAAGTGAGCGCGGCGGATAGCCGGAGCGCAGGGACATGTCGCGGCCAAGCAAGCTGTAGAGCGGGCAAGCTGCTCGCAGGCGCGGGAGCCTGTTATGGCTATGGAGCAGGAAAATGGCTCGCAGGCGCCGTCTCTCTTGTTGGAGTCGCACATCACCGGTGCGGAGATCGGAAGCGGTCACTCTGACCTCATCAGCAATGATGTTAATGTACATGCGAGTGTCACCTCTCAGGTTGTATCCTCTCCACTGGGAGATGTCAACCTGTTGGGTGCCACTAATTTACTTATTCCTGTGAGCACACTGGAGTTGCTATTCCAGCGATTTGACATGCTTGAGAGGCAGCTGGATGACCTTAAGCTCTCTGAGAATCGGAGCCCCGTGTTGCACAGCATTAGTCCTGTGACCACCGATACAGATACTAATTCTACCTTGGATCTGGCGGCACGGGTCTCTGATTTGGAGAAAATAATAAACACGCAAAATATGTTGTTAGAGGATTGCAATAAAAACTCTAAGCTGCTTCTCGAGGACAACTATAAACTCAAAATAAAATTGGACAAAGCACTGAGCGGCATTGAGGATCTCCAGTGTGCTCGCAGCGTTTTAAATGCTAAGGAAAGCGTAAACTGTTCACCTGATTTACGCACTGGTGGCTCCATCCTCGCTATTGATCAGCGTCAGTCCTCTCGGCCGAGCCTCGATATCGCTGGCACGGCTTCGGAGACCGTCAGTCCTGAGCCCTGTGAAGTTATTATCAATGGTGCATTGAAGAAGGGTACTGATTTGTCAGAGGAAACAGCAACTGGGGTTGCCTTCGCGGTGCTCAGGACTATTCTCCCTTCGTTTGAAAGGAACAACGTCCTTGAAGCCCATGTCCTGCGTGCTCGGGACTCGTCCCAGAGAAGTGAGGAGGAGACTGAGGGGATTTCGGGGTCGCGGTCTCACGTGCCGCCCTCTTGTGTGGTAAGGCTCAGCAGTGCCGGACTAGTCAAGGAAGTTATGCGGGCCAAGCGCGCACTGGCCAATAATTACTTTTCTACAGGTGATATAAATCCTGAATTGCTTGAACCGGTCTCTGCCGCCTGTTTGCCCGGTCACAAGGTATTTATTAATGAGATGTTGCCCCACGAGAAATTCCAAGTGTTTCAAAGTTTGAAGTCCATAGCACAGGGGCTAGGTTTCAAATAAGTGCGGCATGCAGGTAGTAGATTTCTGGCCAGGCGTAAGGGGGCTGAGCGTGCGCATGTATTCGCTACTGCTGCCGACTTGCATGCTATGCAAACGGCGTACCAGTCTGCTTCTAAACAGCACCTGCCCAGCGTTGAATCACCAAGTAATGTTACTATTAACAGCGACAATGCTAAGAGGCATGGAGCAGCACAGGTGGTCAAGTCGGCGCAGGCTCCATGACTGGGATCGATTTCTGCTGTGAAAGGAGGGGATGGGTCTTCTCTCAAGACGGGGTTTCTTAACATTAACTCCATCAGACCACGCCTCAATGAACTACGTGCATTTCTGGCTGAGGATCCCTCCTACCACCGCTTTGGTATAGCGGAATCATGGTTGGGCTCGGTTGTTGATGACAGTCTCGTTCGGATCGAGGGCTATTCGGTAATTAGGCAGGATCGTAACACGAATGGCGGAGGCGTTGCCCTGTACGTGCGCGATGATTTCAAAGTCACAAGACTAGCATTTTCCAATACTCTTGGATTGGGAAGACCATCCATACCTGAATATTTATTCTGTCGTGTACAGCAGGGTGGCTCTCCACCCATTCTAGTCGGTGTGATTTATCGACCCCCACACATCGCCATGCAGAAAGACACCGACCTATTTGACGTTTTGCGCGATCTTGCTGGCGAATATAGCCATAAATTCATCATGGGGGATCTGAATGCGGATTTGTCATCGGCCACTGATGCGGATGCTTATACTATAAAGAACTTGGCCAATGAATTGTCTCTGCAGATCGTCCAGCATGGTCCAACTCACCATAAAACGCCAACAACTTACACATGGATTGACTTGATCCTCATAGATAACAATGATGAGTTGCTTGATTGTGCGAATGAACACTTACCCAGGTTCGGCAAGCATGCCATCATTGATGCTACCATCTCACACCACGTGCCAGCTCCTGTGAGAGACTCTTTCTCTTACAGAGATTTTAAAAATATTTGTCCTGCTACTCTAAATGAGCTACTGGCACGCTGTGACTGGGTGAGTGCAAATTCAGTCGAATCCGATCTGGAGGGGGCTTTAGATAATTTAAATTCAAATCTTAGCGTAGCCATTAATGAATTAGCATCCCTTAAAACTGTAAAACCTAGTAAAAAATATGCTCCTTGGCTTGGTCCTGAGCTGAGGCAGCTTATCGACAAGCGTAATGCCACTCACAGACGCTACAAGCGTACTGGGCGGGCGGCGCTGTTCGACGAGTTTCGCCGGCTCAGCAATGAGGTCGATTCGCGCATTGATCAGGAGCGTAACTCTTTCCTTCACAAACATCTTTCGGACGCTCTTGATGCTAACAAGGATATTTGGAAGGAGATGCGCAACCTTGGCCTCCTACCAAAGCGAAAGGGGGAAGAACTGCACGGTCTTACACCGGGGGAGTTGAACGATCACTTTGCTGGGATTTCTGTGACCCCCCTTGAAAACATAGAGGAGGCAATGGACACCATACAATCTGCAAGTGAGGAGGGTTTTTTATTTAAACCAGTAGTTCTAAGTGATATAGTCATTGCAGTTTCTCACTTCTCCTCGCAGGCAAGGGGGGTAGACGGTGTCCCCCAAAGAGTGATCGCGAAAGCTCTACCGATTATTGGCGAATATTTGGTAAACATTTTTAATTCCTCTTTCGTGCAGGGAGTTTTTCCGGGCTCTTGGAAGCGGGCGCACATAACTGCGCTTAAGAAGAATGCAACTTCATCCACACCATCGGACTACCGTCCGATAGCGCTGCTCTGCTTCCTCTCCAAGGTACTCGAGAAGATTGCCCACGACCAAATCACGGAGTATCTTAACATCAATAATTTACTTGACCCCCTTCAGGCCGGTTTCCGTAAACATCACAGCACTCAGACGGCACTTCTCAAGCTGACCGATGACATACGTATGGGCATTGATAAAAGAGAACTGACGCTACTGTTACTTTTTGACTTTAGCAAGGCCTTTGACACCATTTCACCGACAAAACTTCTGCGCAAACTCCACCAGCTGGGATTCTCCGGGTCGGCGCTTCTGTGGATAAAATCATATTTACAAGGTCGTACTCAGATGGTCATTTCCAATAAAAGTGGAAATTCTGAATGGCTAGAAACCAATCTGGGAGTTCCACAGGGTTCCGTCCTGGGTTCTTTGCTATTTTGTCTCTATGTGAACGACATGCGAGACATACTTGACGGACATGCTATCCAACATATATTTTACGCGGACGACCTCCAAATATATCTACATATCACCAAAGATAAAATTTTGGAGGGCATGGCTCAACTATCTCATGCGGAGCGAATGGTGGCTGAATGGGCGAAGACCTCTGGACTGCATCTAAATCCTGGCAAGACCAAAGCCATTGTATTTGGCTCGAGAATAGGTGTAAATTATGTAAACTCGTTGTGATTGCGGGGTATTGGCTTACAGTCTGATGAGCTCATCCCATTTAGTAGCGAAGTTGTGAGTCTCGGTGTTACTCTTGACAGTAAATTAACATGGAAACCGCATATTGAACAACTTGCAAGGAAAGTCAATAAAGCCCTGTATAGTTTGCGATTTATAAGGGCATGTACCACCGAGACCCTCCGCAAAAGATTAGTTGAGGCGTTAATCCAACCACACTAGGACTACTGTACAGTGGTATACATTGATGCATCGGACGAGCAGCGAGAGAAAGTGCAACGACTGAGCAATGCATGTGTGAGGTATATCACTGGGGCTAGGAGGGATCAACACATAACCCCTGATAGGAAACGCCTGGGCTGGCTCCGGACGGACTCGCGCAGATTTTACTTTGCAGCACTATTAATGTATAAAATACTACGGCTGCGTGAGCCGAGTTATTTAGCTGCCTTTTTCGAGGTGAACAAGCCTAGGCCTACCAGCAGGGGTGTGCAGCCAGAGCTTAAGACCCCCGTCTTGAATTACAAAACGGGTGATAGGGCGTTTCTAAATCAGAGTGTCTGGCTCTGAAACTCTCTCCCTCCCTCCCTACGCCACTTACAATCATTTTGGTCATTTAAAAGGGCGGTGCGCCAGTACCTTCTTGACTGTGATCCTTAGCCCTCCATCTCGCGGGTTCAGGGAGCCAACAGTGCGGGGACCCAAAGAAGCCGACCTTAAATATAATGTCAAACTTGACTCGGCCGATTGGCCTCGTACTGTGATAGTATTTTAGAAATATAAAAACTGTGATATTTAGGGTTAGTGCAATAAAATTAAAAATTCAAAATTAAAAATTAAAAAAAAAATATAAAATAAAAATTAAAAATAAAACGGGTCCCTGGTGACAGAAAATTATATTAATCCTATTTCTTGTATAAAATGTAATGTTAGCCTTGGATGACTACGACTATGTCGGTATTGTATTATAGCGTTTTAAATTTTTTTTTCTTTTTGTTTTTTTATTATAATTCTTTTTTTTATTAATTTTGTGAACTTTGCAAATGAAACATATTTATGCTTTTATATATTATGTATTTTATTCGATTGTTTTTTATATTTTTTATATTTTTATATTTAATTTTGTGGTTATCTACAATGTACACTTGTTATGTATTTTATGTTTTTGCCGAGATGGCAAATAAAATTTCTCTCTCTCTCTCTCTCTCTCTCTCTCTCTCTCTCTCTCTCTCTCTCTCTCTCTCTCAGCCACGAGGGTATGCAGCTCTCGGTTACGAGGAACGCGCCGGGCGGCGTCTCTCTCTTTCTCCGCACCGTCACTGCACCACTGCGCCGCTCACTCTCCTTAGCGCACACCGATACACACATACGTGCGCACGCACACGCACCGGCCGTTACACCCCCCGTTCAGACGCGGACTATCCCTCGGAGAGTCTGCTCTGCTATCTCACGATCAGCATCTTCAACGGTGGCACGAGACTTCCTGAAAAGGGGTAAGGCGCATGCGTAAAATAATAAGGAAGACAGGTTAAAAGACTGACGCTCTCGCATGCCGCTGCGCGCGAGCCGACCGCGGTGAGGCATCTCGATGCGACCTCGGCTCCTGTCGCTTCGCGGAACCTTTCGGCCGGCCCCGGGGTTTTCGCGTCCCGGGGTTCACCTTCGCCGTCACATGCGTTTTACCGGGAACCGCGCGAACCACGACGCGAACCATTTTACGCGGATGTCCCCGAGGACGTTTTTCGAGTGGACGCGCATCGCTCGGCGGCGCTCCGCCGGCCCTCGGTGGATCGCTCGTCACCGGGACGCTTACATTTTCCCTCGGCGGTTGCGTTTCCTCGACGTCATCTACTTCTTCGCCCGTTTCATCGCGGCCTTCCTCGTCGTATGACTTGAGGTGAGAGACATGAAGGATCTCTTCTCTCGCGTCTTTCTCGTCAATGACCCTCACCGTATTGGAGCCGGTTATCTCGGTTATCTTCAGTGGACCGGCATACTTCGGCGCTAACTTCGCCGATATTCCTTACGCTGCCGAGGAAGGACTCTCTTCCTTCTCATGACGAGGATATATTTTGCGCTCTTCAGCTTGCGCAATATCGCGTCCATGTAAGGCAGCGGATACGCGTCTGCCTTCGAAATCGCGTTGAATTTACGGAAATCGATGCAGAAACGGTACTTGTCGTTGCTTTTCCGTATCATAACGACGGGGCTCGACCACGCGCTCGTAGAAGGCTCCATTACCCCGGATTCGAGCATCACGATCACCTGGCGGTGCATATCCTCTTCGAGCTTCTTGGATATCGGGTAATAACGCTGCTTCATGGGGCGTGCACTCCCCACTTCAATGTGGTGACTCGCCCACGTAGTGCGGTCGAGAGCTTGGTCTTCTCCTCCGAGAATTCCGCCTACCAGCTCCGCCATCGCCTGCCGCTGTCCTTTCGAGACGTCTTCAAGGCCGATAGATGATACCTCGAGCGCCTCGACGGACGAGACAAGTCTACGCGCTTATCCGCCACGCTCACGATCAACTGGTTGCTGATGGGATCGGGGATTGTGCCGAAGGCTCGGACGAAGTTTGCACCTAAGTAACAATCCACTTTATGATCCGAAAGCACCGCTATCCAAATGTCTCGCTTTACACCAGCTACCTCGAATGGCAGCTCGACGTAACCAGCGATCGTCGCCGTCTGTCCGACGACTTTCACGCGACGACCGGAGCTTGGCATCAATGGTCGCCCTAATGCGGAGGCGAGCTGCAGACCGACCGCCCCCATTACGGTGCGTGAAGCTCCAGTATCGTAGAGGGCGTGGAGTCGGTAATTTCCAATAGCCACCTGTAACCATCAGCTCGATTCCTGCTCGTGCTCAGCTGCCGGCTCAGCCGTTAATTGCCCTGCCGCGGCGTCCGGTTTTAGTGCGGAGACTTCGGCAGACGAAGCGGAAACCCCGCTTACTTCGCCTGCGGTACTTTTTGCCGCGCACTTAGGGCAATTTCGGCGAATTACGCCAGGAGCGCCGCATCCATAACAGTTAAATGCTCCCGGCACCGGTGCGCTCGGGTCGCCTGTCCTCCTCGGCGACCGCTTGGCTCGGTCTTCTTCACTCGAATCGCTGCTGGAGTTGGACTTCTCGCTCATTCTACTCGTCCTCCTGCTGGAGCGTTTGGAGCTACTCTTTCTCCTCTGTTCCCATTTCTCTCCGCTCTGATTCCGCGGCGAAAGGGGTGCAGGTGGAGGAGGGGGCGGTTGCTTCGGTTGCATTCGTTGCATCCTCTCCAGAATCACTTTCGCAAATCGCTCGATCGTTTCTTCTATCGTCGGCGTTTTCGGCGGTGGCGTCGCCTGTGGCAGCTTCGTGTCAACCGTCGCGGCTACGCCCACCGGGCGTACACGCACGATTCCGGAGGCGGCGGAGGCTTAAAGGACTTCTCCGCGTTCACTGCGAGCTCTGCCTCCATTGCGAGGACAAGCAATGTCTCGATGTCCTCGAAATCATTTCGCCGAATGAGCTGCTGCAATCGCAGCTTAATGTTCCGGTGTAGCGTCCCCAGCTTGAAGTCGAGCGTCGACAGTGGCTCCATCTTTCGCATCATTGCTTCGAGGCACGTAGCATAGTCACGCACGGACTCTTCTGCTCCTTGCGTTCTCAAAGCAACCTCGTGCGCTAGTCCTTGCTATACACGGTCCGTCATGCCGCACCATCGCCGAATCCGGCGACAGAATTCCTCGCAGGTGATCCAGCTCATCCTGTTGGATCGCACCCAGGTACCGGCTACACCGACGAAAAGCTCGGGAAGGGCACTCAGTATTTCCCCTTCCGTAAGCTTGGCGAGTTCCAAATTTTCCTCGACTCGCTCGAGGAAAGTGTCGATGCTTTCGCCCGGATCGCCGGCGAACTTAAATCCCCATCGACGTACTACCTGGCCGACATCTCGCAGTCCGCCGCCCGTCGTGCGGTTCAATTCATCGAACGTCCTCGGCATGGACCGTCCTCGTAGGTAATGCCATATCTCAGAGTCCGACGATTCGATTGGCTGGCTCTGTGATCCACCCCCCCCCCCCCCCCCGGCACCACCGAAACCGGTTCGGCGCGACAGCGGGATAGTAGGTGGCGGCGGCCTCGCGTTCACTGGGGGCTGTCGTAGCCTCGAAGGAGGCTGCTGTATGGGGGTAGGCAGCCCCCGTACGCCGATGTCTTGCCGAGAGGGCAAGTTCCTCATCTGTGTTTGTTCTCGCAGATTCTCCACATTTCTGCCGGCGGGCGTGAGGTCCGTGAACGTCACTCGCCGCATCGCTTCGGTGCTCTCCCACCGGGTGCTGTTGGCGTTCGGATGCTGAGTTAAGTTGGCGGCCATGATCCGCGTCGACTCTTCAATTTGCCGAAGTTTCTTATCAACCGCGGCCATGTATACGGCCCAATCGGTTGGCACTTGCAGTGTCGTGCCGTCCGCCATCGACATTACGCATTGCCGGCCCTTTCTTGGCCGTGATTCGTTCGCTCTCCTCAGCATCCTGGTTGTTAGCGTCGTCTTGGAACGTTGCTTCCTCTTCGCTGTCAACCCTGGTTGCGTTTGCTGCCCATTTACGACTGCGCTCGAGGTTTTTCTGGACTACGTAGCCCGTTTTTAAAATCTCGAGCGGATGCGGCTCGTGGAGTTTTGCCCATGATATATCGTGTTCTGAGCCGGATGTTCGATCTAGGAACGTGCGGCGAGCGTTCGAGCGTTCTACCCACGCGAAATGCTCGTCGGCGGCGGCTACGCCATCAAAATCTTCTGGATCGTAGTCGCCGGCCAGCCATTTGCTTCGAGCGCCTGAGTGTATCGCAGTGTCTCGTCCTCGGTGAGACATCTGCACCAATTATCAATAGCTTTGGCTGCAGACTCTCTCATCGTTGCTTTAGTTTATAACTAAACCTCTCCCGGAGTATACCTGTGCGCGGCTAAACGAGTACGTTCGCGTATCGAATGGACGCACCAAAAATACAACAACAAAAAATACAAGGTAATTTTTCTCCTATCAGGTTCGACTCTCAGTTGTGGCTCACAATCTCTCTACCACCGCTGAGAGACGACGAACTGCTTCCTTCTGTCGCTTTTCCCCTCAGCGGCAACGATTGCCGAAAAGTAATTGAAAAAAGAAAACGACAAAACCCAAAAAAAAGACTTTTAACCGTAAAACAGAAAGAAAAAAAAATTCTTTGTTAGAAAGAAAATTTTCTCTATTCTGCCAAACAATCCCTTATTTTGTTAAACAATCAATCAATTTAAGCGACCAAAGGAAGGGACAATGACGATTAGATGCGCGTCGTAAAGTTAGTATTTACTTTCCTGTCAGCTCCCTTATGCTGACTTTCTCAGAAAAAGGAAATACTGTCATTCGCGCACACACACGCTTACACACGCAGTTTATAGCGCGCTCGCGAAAATTCGCACGCGACTCGTCGCGGTTATACGCAACACCCGATTCTACTCTTTGTAGAAAAACCAATTAGATTCATTCAAATTTCCAATTTCGAGTTTTACTTCCCAATTTCGAATTAAAAAAAACCAAAATTTTCCCAATCTATTTCCCGCACGTTCGTCGGTCGCAGGTATTTGTGTTTCCACACGTTAAGGGCGCCAGTTGTAACGGGGTAGGTATTTCCCTTGGCGCGGTAAATCCCCCAAGCGGATTTGCCGATGAACGGCGCGGCATAAGTTAAATGCGCGAGCACTGGCTCGCGCAGACCCTCGGCGTTGTGTCTCATCTTACGCTGCTGCGCGCCGTCGCTCGCCGTCGGCTGCCTTCGTAGGCAGCCGTCCCTACGGGCGTTACAACGCGCGATTTCGCTGTCGCGCTCTCTCTCTCTCTCTCGCGCGTGCTGCCCCGGCTGCTCAGAAATGCGAGAGCACTGCGTTCTCACGTCCGCGGAGGCCGGTGGTATTCTATACCGCAGCGCCATCGACGTGGAAAAGGGAAGGGAAGGACGCTTTAGTCACACGCGTACACGAATATTAAAATAGTACATTTCGATACTAGTGCGAGGATTTGATTTTCCCCTCGTGTGACTGTTTGCACCCGAGCGAAGCGAGGGTGAAAAGGTCACACGAGGAGAAAATCAACTTCTCACACAAGTGTCGAACCGTATTTTTTGACACGACGTGCGAGAAGTGAGATTTTTGCACGCATCGTTTAACGCAGCGCGCGAGAAATCGAACTTCTCGACGGAGTTTCAAAAAGAACTTTAAGTTTATTGCACCTCAGGCGAGATCAATTCTATGCACGCGGTGCGTACGCTGTGTACGCGCCGATTCGGATGGTGCGCCCGCGCACGCTATGTATATGTGCGCGCGGTCGCACACACGTACTCTAAAAGGCGACTCTGGGCGACGTAGGCCGATCGCCGCGCGCGATCGGCTCTCGCGCACACATCGGCGAGTCCCGCTCGCTCGCGCGGGTCTCACTCCCCGGACGTACATCGTCCGCAGGGGGAGCACGCTAGCGTCTGGCCAGGACTTACCTCGTATCGGGAGTTACGGCGACGAGTATCGGCGCGGCAGCGCTGGCTCGTTCGCCGGTGTCTCTCTCTCCATCTCCTTCGGCGGCGGTCTGGCCGTAGCTGGCTATCGGCCGCACTGTCCTCTCGCTCTCTCTCTCTCCTTCACTCTATCGGCCGCAGTCGAGCGTGGCTCTCTCGCTCTCTCTCTCTCTCTCTCCCTCAGCCACGAGGGCACGCGGCTCTCGGTTACGAGGAATGCGCCGGGCTGCGTCTCTCTCTCTGCACCGTCACTGCACCACTGCGCCGCTCACTCTCTCGCTTCCGTCCGCTGCACCGCACAATCCTCGCTGCACTCTCGCGCGCACCTCTAACTCTCCCACTTCTCTCGCGGGGAAAAATTCTCTGTTGCACGAAGCAGGCACCGGGCACGAGCTGTAGCCTAGGGGTACTGATCACCTGTTCCCTCGTCGGCACGCGCAAGCATCTCTCGGCCTTGCCCTTTGCGCAAGGTTGAGAGATGTTTATCTCTTCGGTATTAGCGCGTGGCGTTGCGGTGTGCCGAGACTCGCTTTATGTCTCCTTAGCGCACACCGATACACAGATACGTGCGCATGCACACGCGCCGGCCGTTACAGTTTAAATAATTGTCTTGCTTATTGTTCCACTTCAACTTAATTCCCTAATATACGTGGACCTCGCCACCCCTGCTACTGGGGTTTGAAACTCGTTTAAATAATCCTCTTGCTTATTGTTTCATATCTTCATGACTCCCTTATATGCGTGGACCTCACGTCCCTCGGCTAGTAGAGTTTACAAATTATTGAAATAATCGTTTTGCATGTTTTCGTGTCTACATGAGTCCCTTACATTAGTGGACCTCATATTCCCCGCCTACTTGGGTTTAAAAATTGTTTAAATAATTGTCTTCTTTATTATTGCTAGTCTGCCTAAGATTTAAGACGTATTTAATTAATCGGTTTGCTTATTTTCATATGTCTACATGACTACTTTATATGCGCGGACCTCATATCCTCCGCCTACTTGGGTTAAAAAAAAATATTTAAATAATCGTTTGGCTTATTTTTTCATGTCTACGTGACTCCCTTATATGCGTGGACCTCATATCATCCGCCTACTTGGGTTCAAAAGTTATTTAAATAAACGTTTGGCTTATTTTTTTATGTCTACATGGCTCCCTTATATGCGGGGACCTACCACCGCCTACTTGGTTTTAAAATTGTTCTAATGATTTTCTTAGTTATTGTTGCACGTGTGCATAATTCCCTAATATGCGTGGACCTCGAGTCCCCCGGCTACTGGGGTATGAAAATTATTTAAATAATCATTTTGCTTATTCTTTCATGTCTTCATGACTCCCTTATATGCGTGGACCTCGCTTCCCGGCTACTAGGGTTTACAAATTATTTTAGTAATCGTTTTGATTATTTTTTCATATCTATATGACGCCCTTATATCAGTGGACCACATATCCCCCGCCTACTTGGGTTTAAAAATGGTTTAAATAATTGTCTTGATTATTGATGGACGTCTGCGTATTCCCTAATAAGGGTGAACCTCGCGTCCATCGCCTACTTGGGTTTAAAAATTGTTGTAATAACTGTCTTCGTTATTGTTGCACGTTTGCGTAATTCCCTATTATGCGTGGACCTCGCGTTCCCCGGCTACTTCGATTTAGAAATTATTTAAATAATCGTTTTACTTAGTTTTTCATTTCTACATGACTCCCTTATATGTCGTCGCTCCCGAATAAAAGGGAGTCATGTCAACGCCCAGTTGGAAAATGGGTCCTCCCAGCGCCCGGTTGGAAAAGCAGTCATCTCGGCGCTCTGTTGGAAAAGGAGTCATCTCAGCGCCCGGTTGGGAAAGGTGTCACCTCGGCGACCGGTTGAAAAAGGTGCCATCTCAGCATCCGGTTGAAAAATGCTACGATTGATTGTGGTTTTTAAGCACTGCCAAAGTATATTTTTCGGAAGGGCTTTATATCATTTTATATAAAAATAATTACTGTACAAAACGATATAAAGCTCTTCTGAAAAATATACTTTGGTGGTGCTGAAAACCTCAATCAAAGATATCCCTTTTCAACCGGATGGTGAGATGGCACCTTTTCCCACCTGGCGCCGAGATAACTCCTTTTTCAACGGGGTGCCAAGATGAATCCTTTTCCAACCGGACGCCGAGATGACTCCTTTTCCAACCAGGTGCCGAGATGATTCCTTTTCCGACCGGGCGTTGAGATGGCACCTTCTTATTCGGGAGTGACGATGCGTGGAGTTCATATCCCTTGCCTACTAGGGTTTGAAAATTATTTACATAATCGTTTTGCTTATTTTTTCCTGTCTACATGACTCGCTTATATGCATGGACCTCATATCCTCCGCCTAATTGGGTTTAAAAATAGTTGGCTGTGCCCGACCATTGATGACATCCTCATTCAGATTGACGGTTGCACGGTGATCCGGCAAGATCAAAATATACATGGGGATGGAGTTGCCCTATACAAACGTAAAGATTTTCAAGTTACCGTCTTAACATCATCTGATACTCATCTACCGGAAAAACAGCCGCTACCAAAGTAGTTATTTTGTCAGGTATAACAAGGTAACTCTCCTCCCATTCCAATCGGTGTTATATATAGACCCACACACATTGCAATGTAGAAGGACACTGACCTTTTCCAAGTTATACGTGATTATACTAGTAAATACAGTCATACATTTATTATGGGGAATTTGAGTGGGGATCTGTCGTTGGCGGCCGATGCCGATGCGAAAAGTATTAAGAATCTAGTCAAAGAACTGGCACTGCAAATAGTACCGCATGCTCCAACTCATCATAAAACACCATCTATCCACACATGGATTGACTTGATTCTGACGGACCAAAGCGAACAGATAATAGACTATAAGAATGAATGCCTGCCCAGTTTTGGAAAACATGCCATTATTGACGCTACGACTGGTGTATTTGTGCGAGTACCTGTAAGGGACTCTTTCTCTTACAGAAATTTTAAGATTATCAATCTAACTACGTTGAATGACCTGCTGGCTTGCTGCGACTGGGTAAGCATGCGTTCTATTGAATCCGACTGGAGGGAGCCCTTAACACTTTAAATTTAAATTTGAATCTCGTCATAAATCAACTAGCACCTTTCAAAATTGTAAAACCAAATAAGAAATATGCTCCTTGGCTTGGTCCTAAGCTGAGGCATCAATAAGCGAAATAGCTGCCCATAGACGCTATAAACGTGCTGAACGTGCGGAGCTGCTTGATGAGTTCTTCGGCTCAGCAATGACGCCGACATGCGCATCAATCAGGAGCGTAATTCCTTCCTTCATAGTCATCTTACAAATGTTGTTGATGAAAATAAGGATATTTGGAAGGAAATGCGTAATCTCAGCCTCTTGTCAAAGCGAAATGAGGTAGACCTTTATGGTTTCGCACCAGGGGAACTAAACGCCCATTTAACAGGAATTTCCGTCTCTCCCCTTGAAAATATCGAAGATGCAATGGATCTTATTTTATCAACAAATGAGGAGGGTTTTGTTTTTAGACCAGTACATGTCAACTATGTAGTCCTTGCGATATCCCATTTCTCCTCGCAGGCAAAGGGGATTGACGGAGTTCGTCAAAGTGTGGTAGGAAAAGCCCTCCCTGTTATTGGAGATTACTTAGATAGTTTTTTAACGCCTCATTCGCTCAGGGAATTTATCCAAGCGCCTGGAAGTAGGTGCAAGTGATTGCGCTTAAAAAAAGTGGCCCCGTCAAATGTCTCGGACTTTCGTCTGATAGCGCTACTCTACTTCCTTTCCAAGATGCTTGAAAACCTCGCTCACGACCAAATCACGGAGTATCGTAACAGTAACAAACTACTCGACTCCAGGCTGGATTCTAAAAACATGATAGTACTCAAACAGATTTGCTAAAACTGACGGACGATATGCGAATGGCTTCTCTGCGACTTCTCCTCTGTAATTCCTGGTACAATGCACTTGATGCCAGTGAAGTCCTTTTTGCACGTTTATTGCTATCTCCTCAACTGGTGAGTAACATTAATAATATATATAATAGTTTGCTATTGTTACCTATATTTAATAGGTAACAATAGCCTATATTTAATAGTTTGCTATTGTTACTTCAACCACTGTTTATTCTTCTACGGTTGATGGGTGGCTTCCGTTGTTGGAGATGGCTTGGTCAACTTATCTGTATATGCATTTCTAAGGATGACCCTGGCTGTAGTAGGTACTTTTCCAATGATTTAATTCTAAAAATCCATATCATATTTCTATGTTGGGTTACTGCATGAACAGGGAGATGTGAGACAGGCGATCAATAGGCTATGATAAGTAGGCTTCAGTGCAGCACAATTACTGCTACTGTTATGTTAAATTTACTGCTGCATTTGGAGTACAAGCTGTAAGCTGTATTTTAATGATCAAGTAGCATTCAGCAATAATGCATGGATTTTCTTTTTCGCAGTAAGTTATATAATAATAATTTGTAAAATAGAATACGTAATAGAATGTTTGTAAAATACTTGTAAAGCATAATTATAACTTGGAAAAAAAACAGAATAACTATTCACAGTCCAAAATGCGCATCTAAATAGTCTTTAATATGTGAAGTTATTTTATAACAATATGTGAGCAGGCTATAGTAATTTATGCTTTTTATTTTCTTGTAATGAATCAACTGATTTGTTTTCAATCTGTTTTTGTTAAGAATAATATAATCAAATATGGGAGCGTCCGCCAGAAACGAGCCAGCGGGCGTGCGCGGCACCGTTTTCGCACAAAATGCACTCTGTAAAACTCGGTCATATTAATTCGCTGAGTCTCTCGGAAAAAAACAAAGTACATATATCGATAGATTTTTTCCTACTCTTTCTAATGGTACTATCGTTTTTTCATCAGAATGTTTTCTTCTGATTGAAAATTCAAGTTGAATGTTCAGAGCCATTTTTCTCAAAGTATACCATTCTTTTTCAAAATGAATTACACCATTCGAAAGTACACGTCTTAAGCTACAAAAGCCTAAAGTTTCAAGTTGGAGAAATGAAGGGTTCAAAAGTAATGAAATTGAAAAGACAGCGGCGGGTGGTCGGGCGCGCTCCCCGCGCTGTGGTGCAGCGCGCTGTTAATGTGCTACACGCGAATGTGTGTAATTTTCATTCGTTTTTTCATCACTAGAGGGATTTAACAGATCTGCTCTCCATACCCAAAGAAGCGACTTCAAAGTCTTGTAAGCCCACTGAAAAATGTATTCTTCCTTATTATATTTCTAGAAATAATTAATAAAATTCTTGATTAAATGACTCTAGTGATAGCCATAGATTAATTTGGATAATAAGACTCGGGTGGTGATACTATCAACTTATTTATTCACTAAAATAAATAACGACGTTTCGGCCCGTACAGAACGACGTACGTTACAAGGCCCTCATCAGGTTCCAATTTCTAAAAGTTAAGATACATGTAAATTCAAACAAATGTTAAACAAAAATCACGTATTATTACAAACTTACAGTTATTTCTACAAAAACAACTTTCGGCAACACGCTAGATGGTAGAGCGGTGAATACAAGCTTCACTGTCGCGTTATATTCTTATATATGTTTTGTTACATACGAGTGTAATAAACTTATTATTACAATTATTTTTGGATACTCCTATTTATCATGAATTTTCATCGTTATTTTAATCCTTACAATGAAACAAAACATTCTCATAATCTGAGATTAGTTTCAGTAGAAATGAAGACACTTTTTCCGTTTTTTAAAGATAGAGATAAAATATGTGATTCTTGCAGGATTCAATTTATTGCCAAGAGTAAATACGAAAATGAAGTTTCGATAAATGATTGTTATGAAATAATTTCTAATTTGTAAAAATTGTTTAATGATGAAAATGTAACAAAAAAAGAAAAATTGTTCCTCATGCAATTACTTCCAAAGAATTGAAGCTCTCGTAAAATTGCTGAATTTTCAAATTCTTCTCGTCCCCTGACTACTAAATTTAAATTAATAGATAATGATGAGTCTCTTTTAGTTGACAAAAGAGGAAATAAATAAGTATCAAGCGATACTGTAGATCAAGTAAGACTGTTTTATGAAAGTGATGATAACAGTAGAATTATGCCAGGCTACAGAGATAGTAATTGCATAAAAAATGAAGAAAGATAAAAAAACTACATGCAGAAAAGACTCGTTTTGTATAATCTGAGAGAACTATACATAAAATATAAAGAAATGTATCCCAATTCGAAATTTGGTTTCACTAAATTTGCGGAATAACGTCCTCAACATTGCGTTTTAGCCGGTGCTAGTGGCACTCATTCGGTTTGTGTATGCGTCTACCACCAAAATGTCAAACTTTTGTTAGCTGGCTTAAGAAACTCAGTAGGCGTTTTTGATAAAATGAATACTTAGAAGGATTGCATAGCTCAAATAGTAGCTGAGTAGCACTTTCATGCAACTGATCACGGGAAAAATGCATGTGATGGAATTGGTGCTTCCATGAAAAGCAATGCTAGGCGAGCAAGTTTGCGCAAAGTACCCGATAATTATATATTGACGCCACAAAATCTTTACGAGTGAGCTACTAAATATTTTGAAAATATTATTTGTTTTGAAAGGGGGGAATTGTTTCGCTTTGCAAATAGTTATAAGAATAAAAATTTTTTAAATCGAGTTGACGTAAGCTACTAAAAATCAAAAATTCACCAGATCCGGTGAACAAGAGCAAAAAGAAAGATAAATTTTTTTTTTATTTTTAGTAGCTTGCGTCAACTTGATTTAAAAAATGTTTACTCTTATAACTATTTGCAAAGCGAAACAATTCCCCCCTTTCAAACATTAGCGACTGAGTAGATATGTCGTTTTACCACCACATGATGAAGTATCATTTCTCGAAATGAGAAATAACACTCTATACTTATAAGTAAGCTGCACAAACACCTTGCGGCAGGTGTCTGATGACGGCTACTGGATCATCACTGATGAGTCCAATCCAGTAGCCAGGACGAAACACCTTCTTATTTTGTATGCTCGGGACATTCACCAGATCCGGTGGACAAGAGCAAAAAGAAAGATAAATTCTTTTTTGATTTTTAGTAGCTTGCGTCAACTCGATTTAAAAATTTTTATTCTTATTATTTGTTTTTCTTTTCATCAAAAGATAAATATTAAGAAACTAGACAAAAATTAAAACGACGATTTGAATCAGCAAAAACTCTGCCTGGAACTCTGTCATACCATTGCGTTAAATTGATATCAGACACTAAACGATTACAACTAAAACGATTCTCAGCATCAGAAACATTCGAATTATACCCAACATTCAAAAAAGGAAAAGATTATAAAGATTAGAAGAAAAAGAACAAGTATTGAGAAAAGAACTATCAAAATGAATTCGAGTAAAAATAAAAAAATTAAGAAATAAACAAAGAATTAACATGATTTAGAATTTTAATATGTGGACTTCCATACAAATTAACGTTTACAATAATGGTGCAGCGCAGCGCGGAGAGCACGCTCGACCTCATGGCGCTGTCTTTTTAATTGCATTACTTTTGAACCCTTCAGTTCTCCAACTTGAAACTATAGGCTTTTGTAGCTTAAGACCTGTACTTTCGAATGGTGTAATGCATTTTGAAAAAAATGGTATACTTTGAGAAAAATGGCTCTGAACATTCAACTTGAAATTTCAATCAGAAGAAAGCATTTTGGAGAAAAAACAATAGTACCATTACAAAGAGGAGGAAAAAATCTATCGATATATGTACTTTGTTTTTTTCCGAGAGACTCAGCGAATGAATATGACCGAGTTGAACAGAGTGCATTTTGTGGGAAAACGGTGCCGCGCGCGCCCGCTGGCTTGTTTCTGGCGGATGTTCCCATATATGCTAATAATAATCTATAATATTTAATCAAAATCAATCTCTTTTTGTTGAGAGTAATATATCTTATAAATATAAGTCAAAATGCAATTAATTGCATCATAAAGACATAGCAAGCATCGTTAACTGTAGCTGTCTCATATACTTACATCTCGGGTTCCTGTACGAAAAATCCCAACTGACGAAATTTCGCGCGAGAATAAATCCAATCCTGTTAGCGAAAATACTTTTACGTACACGTATTGATAAATAATGCTATATATTATGCTTGCAAGTTTTAATTATCACAATACAATTTATTCATACTATTAATAAGCGGTACTAGGAATCCCGAACCATTGTACTGATAATTTCAGTTTTTTTTTTATCATTGACTTTGAACATGTGTCAAAATCACTGCAATAAGTCATTCATGAATGGTAGTATACATACAATTGTATATTTATTATGCTACTTACACAGAAAAACCTCTTAGGAACGCAGTAGCGCCGGCCGTGGGTCTGCTGCGTCAAGCGCATGGAAGGCTGCCTTTCGTGTTTGCAGATTGGAACCATTGCTCTTTTTTCGAATATATCCAAAAGCGCAATAAACCTGTGATTGCGAGTACACTATAATTTATGAACGGTGTTGCAGCATTAAATGTTGACATATGTTCAAAGCTACTGACAAACCCGGAACTGCCAGTACACTGATTCAAGATTCCTAGTACCGCTTATTAATAGTAATTTTATTATGATAATTAAAATTTACAAGCATAATATACAGCATTATTTATCAATACGTGTACGTAAAAGTATTTTCGCTAACAGAATTGGATTTTTTCTCGCGCGAAATGTCGACAGTTGTGATTTTTCGTCCAGGGACGGCGCAAACTGTTTTTTTTCGTGGCAAAGCCGTTTGTTGACTTTTCTTCGCCTTAGACGCGTTTTTGGCTTTTCTTCATACCACGCGACGATATATGAAAACGTAATGACATGTCTGTTTGTGATTGTACTTAGTTATTATGTTCTTTTTAATTTAAAATTTATGATTTACAAGTATTTTATATAAAAAGAACAAGTTATTGATAGATAACTTACAGCGAAAGACGAAACCTATTTAGCAGCAAAAATGAAACAATTTAATATTCATTACATGGATTTTTTTCTAATTCAAAGATATATGTGATAATAATTAAGTAGCACTTATTCGTATCACATGCAAACCATTCACATTAAATTGAGGACATTTTGGATAATTTTATTTAGTGTATTATGTATGTGTGTGCTGGGGTAGTACGAAAACCCTATTCAATAGTCGTTACCGACGAAGAAGGACGTGCCTCGTCGCGAGGATGAAGAAGGACGTATCTCAGCGTGAGAATGAAGAAGGACGTTTCTCGGCACTCTGACACACTGCCAGTATACGGCGAGATACGTCCTTCTTCATCCTCGCGCCGAGATACGAGGGTCATTTGATAAGTACCTAGCCTACAAATGAAAACACCAAAATTTTACAAAAAATAAAATTTATTTTTCAATGTAGTCTCCTTTTAGTTGAATACACTTGATCCAGCGGTGTTCCAATTTCTTTAACCCCGTTGAAAAAAATGTTTTCTCTTGGTTTGCAAAATAGGCCTCCGTGGCGGCGATTATTTCGTTATTGGAGTGGAATCTCTTCCCGGCGAGCGAATTTTTTAGGTTCGGAAACAAAAAAAAGTCGCACGGAGCCAAATCTGGAGAATACGGTAGATGGGGCAGCAGTTCGTAGCGTAATTCGACCAATTTAGCCGTGGCGAGTGCAGAAGTGTGAGCCGGTGCATTATCGTGGTGGAAAAGCACTTTCTTTTTAGACAAATGGGGCCGTTTTTCTTCTAACACGGCGTCAAATCGGCTCAATAGTTCGGCGTAGTACTGTCCTGTGACCGTTTTGCCCTTCTCCAGATAGTCAATAAAAATCACACCTTGAGAATCCCAGAAAACAGTGGCCATCACCTTTCCGGCCGACGGGACCGTCTTCGCCTTCTTCGGAGCAGGTTCACCGGGTAAGGTCCACTGTTTTGACTGCTCCTTGGTCTCTGGAGTGTAGTAGTGAATCCATGTTTCGTCGACGGTCACGTAACGACGCAAAAACTCTTTTGAATTGCGATTAAACAGCTCCAAACACTGCTCTGAACTGGTCACACGGATGCGCTTGTTGTCTGCAGCCAGCAAACGCGGCACCCACCTTGCTGACAGCTTCCTCATGCCTAAAATCTCATGTAGGATATGCCACACGCCTTCTTCTGAGATGTCTACTATCGCAGCTATCTCGTACACCTTTAATCGGCGGTCTGACAAAACGATATCGTGTATTTTTGTCACGTTCTCCTCCGTAGTGGCTGTTTTCGGAGCACCTGGGCGTGGATCATCAAAAACCGACGTACGACCACGTTGAAACTCGTTATACCAAAATTTAACGGTCGCCATCGAAGGAGAAGCATCCCCATACACTGCATCCAAGCGTTCTTTAATTTCACTGCGCGATTTCCCTTCCAAAAACAAGAATCGAATCACCGACCGATATTGTTCTTTCTCCATTTTTTCAAAAATCAACGGACACATTTGCTTTCACACGCTCTCAAAAATAAACTACAACTCCGATCCGGCTGAAATTTCGTCTGTAACCGTTTACAGGAAGATACTGCACTGTACTGTATTTCTGGTGCGATAGTGGCACCATCTGGCGGTCAGGCTAGGTACTTGTCAAATGACCCTCGTACGTCCTTCTTTATCCTCGCGTCGAGGTACGTCCTTTTTTATCCTCGCGCCAAGATACGTCCTTTTTCATCTGCGCGCCGAGATAAGAGCTTGTTCCGCTGAGCCGTCGTTTTGCAGTATTTGTGTGCGGCAAAATGGATAAATTAAATGAAAAATAAATCGAGAGCCAGGGAAAATTACAAACTCCTTTACAAATTTAAAAGAGAAGGGCGCGTAAAGAATATTGGTTGGTAATACTACCTCTCGCTTAAACCGTCTAGAAACATGTTATGAACGATTCTTGAAGAACCATAATAAAATCTTGGCCCTTAACGGGATGCCGGAGTAACAGAACTAGTTTTTCAAAGTTTTCTCTGTAAAGAATTAACCGACATAGCTGAAATTTTGGGAATCACTTCAAAATTTGTATATCAAGTGCGGACAACTCTTGGATTTTGGAAAATTGTCATATTTGGTTATTTAGAAAATAAAATATACTACAGTACTTTCATATAATAATACATTAACTGCGGCGTCCCCTTAAGGATTTAAATAAAAACCATGCCTTTTTCAAATTGGACTTAGCCCATTTAGTTGAAGATAATTATGATGATAGGAGAGGCGAGTTCAATAATTATTTGGAAACTCTGAAAAAGGTTCAATTCACACCAAGTGGATTCTCTTCTCCACCCCCTAGATCTAGTACCAATGTCTCTTTACATAGTTTACCCAAGATATACCCAAATTTTCGGGTAGATTCTTCAATTGGGAGAATTTCAGAGATGTCTTTCGTTCTGTTATTCATCGATGCGAAGATATGGCGCATGTGCTAAAGTTGTACTATCTTCGCACATACCTTACAGATGAGGCATTGGAAATTATCAAATCGTTCTCTATAGCGGGCTAAAATTATGAAAGGGCCTGGAATGCATTAATCACTTATTATGACAATAAACTCCGCATTGTCAGCACTCACGTTTCTGATTTATTTTCGTTAGAACCAATGAAGTCAGAAGCTGACCTTGAACTCAAACGTATAGTTAGAGAAGTCTTCAACCCTATTGGAAGTTTAAACTCATTAGGAAGAAATGAATTTTTAGGAAGCAATTTAGCAGTACATTTAACTATTAGTCGGCTTGACATAAGTACCCGAAAGGACTGGGAGAAAAATCTAGGTAACTAGGCAGGTCCTCCCATGTTAGATCAGCTTAAAACATTTCTATCAACTCAAAATTTGACGCTAGAAGCGATAGAAGGAGATCACAATTCTTCATCAAGCAATACTCTCAAATCAAACAATGCCATTTCCAATTCGAAAAAAATCAGATCGAGAATCATCCTCTACTCATTCTCTTTAAACCACTTAAAAACTCAAATATTATTATAAAATTATCAAATTTTCGCTTTGTAACGAAGTACATTACCTTAATAAATGCGAGGATTTCATAAGATAATTCGCGAGCCCGATGAATTTGTGCTAGCAAAGAACGTATGCTTTAATTGTCTAGGACGGCATCATATAAATGCGTGTAATTAAAAATTTCGTTGTCTCAATTGCAGGTTAAAATATAACACTTTATTGCACATAGAGAATAATAGAAATAGTACTCAATCAAATACGATTTCATTCCTCCCTAAGAATTTGTTACCTATCTCTTCAAATTACAATGTAAATTGTACCAATCTCACAGCTTCAAATACCTCAAAAGTCGTTTCTCATACGAAGCAAGTCTCACAGAGTTGTATAGGAGTTTTACTAGTGACCGCTAGAACCAATATCGCCAGCTCAAAGGGTAATAAAGTTATGGTGCAAGTGTTAGTAGACCCCTGTTCACAAATCTCAATTATTACGCGCTGTTTGTGCAATCAATTAGCTCTAGGTATCAAGGATAGTTATGTCTGCCTTCAAGGTATAGGTGAGAGACTGTAGCAGCTGCAACCAAAACTACTCACCTCACAATATAACCTCATTTCAACCCGTCCTTTTCAAGGGACATTGAAGTTCTAGTTCTTCCAAAGCTTCCTTCTTATCAATCACCGCCTGCAGAAAATCATCGTGAATTTGAGCATCTTCAAGGCTTACAATTATCAGATCCTCTCTTCAATGATCACTCTTGTATCGATACCTTACTTGGTGCTAGCATTTATGCCGAGATAATTGATAACAAAGTTGTTTCAGGCCTCAGCTCCCAGCCAATAGCTCGAAATTCAAAACTCGGCTGACTTCTAATAGGAACCGTGTCTTCGAATCGCGTTGAAATACCTCACAAACCTTTGACTCTTCAAAACTCTCTACACTATTCACACAACGCTCGACTTCTTGATCTTCTGCAGGATTTTTGGCGGGCGCAGGAATTAATAGTCAGAAAATCTTACTCACCTGACGAAAAGGCTTGCGAAGATTACTATTCTAGTACCACACGATGAAGTTGTATAGATCGCTACGTCACCAAACTCCTTTGGAAAAACTTAAAAAACTTAGAGCTTGAAAAATCATATACAAACGCATTACGCAAACTCGTGGTGAACGTCACAAGCCGAACTCAATTTTTCAGTAAGTAGTGTAAGCGTCACGCCTAGCCCTAGTTTTACGTATACTAGCTGCTTGACTGATACCCCATTAACTCTGTGGGATTTACGTAATAGATACTCTACGTTAATCCTTTCAAGCACAGCGGTAACCCCGGTTACAGATTTGATTTAATCACTTTTTGGTAAGTTATCCTCTAGTTAACGAATTTAGACTCGGTTTCTGCATTTTCTCCATTCTTCAGATGTTAAGGAATATGAAGAAAAATTGTACTAACCTTGAACAAATATTATTTATTGTTAATAAACAAACATATACGAAAAAACTGTAATTTTTTCGGAGAAATTCATTTTTGACTAGACTTTTCAAAATTTTTTTTTTTAAAATACGTATACTATACTTTTTGGAGTGGCTGATTACGAATCTGATGTCAGATTTTGAAAATTCAAAATGGCCGACACAAAATGGTGGTCAAAAAATACAAAAATTCACATAAATCCGTAGTTTTTTAAGATTTTTCAAAGAAAATCTGTGTATCTTAGTTTTGAAGGTCATCGATTATGAATTCGAAATCAAATTCACAATCAAGATGGCGGATCCAAAATGGCGGCCTAAAAGTACAGCAAGCCATATAATTTTTTATTTTTTTTTTTACTTTTTTAGTATCCGCATACATTATCGCTTACATTATCGCTGATTATGAACCTAGGATTCAATTTATAAAATTCAAAATGGCGGATATAAAATCGCGGTCATAGAATACAAAAATTCACATAAATCCGGTTTAATTCAAGATTTTCCGAACTAAAATACGAAATCTGTGTATGTTAGTTTTCAGAGTCATTGATTTTGAATTTAAAAACAAATTTACAAAATTTAAGATGGCGGATTCAAAATGGTGGTCGAAAAGTACAAAGCCATATAATTTTATATTTTCTTTCCAGTTTTTTAGAAAGAATTCTCATTTATAGTTTTAGTATCGCTGATTATGAACGTGAAATTCAATTTATAAAATTCAAAATGTTGGATACACAATGACCGTCAAAGACTCCGAAAATTCATTGAATTCTAATTTTTTCAAGATTTTTCAGAGTAAATTTGTACACATAATTTCCAAGGTCACTGATTATCAACTTGAAATCAGATTAGTAGGATTCGGAATGGCGGATTCGAAATAGTGGTTGAAAAGTACCAAAATCTATTTGATTTCTCATTTTTCCGGAATTTTTCAAAGAGTATCCGTATAGAATAGTTTTCAGTGTCGCTGATTAGACTAAAGCCAGATTTGTGAAATTCTGAATGGTAGTGTGAAATAGGGATGGGCGATACTGTATCGATATATGACAATATATGGATTCATCGCTTGATGAATATCGACATTTTGTATCGCTATTTTACAAAGTGATACTAATAATATCGATACTCCGATGTATCACTATATAAAATATCGATACAAAATATAGATATCGATACATCGCTTGATCAACATCAATATTTTGTATCGATATTTATTGCATACTAGTAGTATCGATACTCTGATGTATCACTATCCAAAATATCGTTACAAAATATCAATATTGATCAAGCGATGTATCCATATATTGTCATATATCGATACAGTATCGCCCATCCCTAGTGTGAAGTCCGGAAATAAGTGGAAATAAATAGTAATTGGTTTTATGTATGTTTATTATATAAAATACAATAATTTATTTACCAATACAATCTGCTGGCTTCTGGTAGATCGATGCGTTGTAATTTTACTTACAATTCTTTTTCTATAATTTTTCTTTACGTTTAGAATTTATACTTGCTTCTATAAATTTACTATAAATAACTTATAAAATCTGCTTGCTAGATGAGTAAGGCTTACGATTACAATTTCAATAATTTATAAGATCTGCTTGCTAGATGAGTAAGGCTTACGATTTCAACTTCCTCGATGTCGTAGAGTTACACGGAGCTCTCCAGGTTTCTTGTACGCTGTGACTGACTCGCGTGACACAAATCACTTCTTTTATAATACAAAATAATTAGGTTAAAGATGAGGCCGATGACGTATCGAATTCAACTTTTGACAACTTATGTATTACAAGTTTTCTGGGTCGTCGTACTTGCGAAATGCTGAGCATTGCAAAGTGTGGCCTTTCGACTGCCGCGGAGTTCGGTGGCTTGGATTCTAACTCGACCGTATGTTAAAAACTGCATGCGTTGTCTTCCTGAACCCACTCAGGACTCTATACGTCACCCGACTCTATACGTCACAAGGTCGCATAAGCAGAACGCTGCGTAGTATTAAGTTGCATTCTCGCTTTTATGTGTCAGGAAATATCTGATACTAATTATGCTTTTTCTTTAAAATGAGAATACGTCTCCGGACGTAACAGTAGATACAAAATAGCAGCTATAAAGTTTGAAATAATTTCCTTGCAATCTGAATATTATATACTATTTGTGGTCTTTGATAACAAATCTGACGTTAGTCTATACGTGAAAGATCGGCTTTAGGACGTATGGTCTCAAAAGACCTTGAGTTTTTCTATAAATAAACCTAAATTTTAATCTCAACTTTTATCTGCATTTCGAGAAGGCGGATTGAAAGAACGGTGAAGAAATGCAGAAATATTTATAATTATCATAATTTCGTAGCTTTCATTTTGAAATTTAGTTTCTAGATGTCGGCTGGGTGAAAATAAGAACGATCGATCAAAAATATTAAAATAATCGTCTTTTTCCATTTTCCTAAAGTTATATTTTAAAAATTTATGACTGAAAATAATTATTGTTTATAGATCTAAAAACTTTTTTTTGGATGTCTGAAATCTGATTTCCAAAAACTCATTGACTTAGAATTTTCACTGATAATCATACAATTATTCAGTATTTCTTAGATTTCGGTATTCTTGTTTGAATTTTTTTGAGTAAGATGATCACGACAGAAATTTGAAAATCGGAGCATAATAGATTTCTAAATTCATAATCGTTGGATTCTGACCTGACTCTATAGAATAAGATCTGATTGTTGTAATAATAACTATTTTCATAAATTAGGTGCTCCGAAAGCTCAAAAAATTTACTCAATATAGCCAATTTGAGTAATTCTGAATATTTAGGAAATTTTCTCATCTTCATATGATATGTGTTATTGTAAATCGAATCATGATGATTATACTGCAAATTTTTCCGAAATTAAAATTTGAGAAATCAATATTTTTGAAAGTGTAGAAAATCTTTTTTATTATAGTCTCTGATGGTTTTCTAAGATCACTAATTCCGGATTCTGTTGGATAAAGTCGGACTCTTCGAAATTTCTTGATTCTGGGAGTGTATTTTGATTAGAAAAAAAAAATGTAAATTATAAAAGTTGATGAATCAGAATAATATACAAAAATTACTTATAATACCCAATATAAGATACAATTCATACTTCGATAATATATTGATAATATATAACAAATCCACGTTTGGTGAATACGATCTGCTTGTAGAATACATAATTTTACTTTGATATTATATGAATAATAATGTGATTGTAGAAACATGAGATTTGCGTTGAATAAAATTCACTACTAACACTGAGTATCATTATTGACAAATAAAGACACAGAGTACTTTGATTTCAACCATCGTAACTCCACTACAATAACATTTTGATAGTCAGAAATATGAGCAGAAAAAGAAGGAGACTAGTGATAACTGATATTCCGAGTGATTCGGAATCCGTTGATGGATTTGGCAATTCCGACAACGAAGAAGAGGTTCTTCCGAGAATAATCATAGAACAATCTAGTTCTACACTGGATAATATTGACTTAGATGCTCAGACGTCAGGTGAAGAAGACACTGAATCACCTTCAGAACATGGAGTTTGGAAATCTGTACCTCAACCTAGAACAGATATCACATTCTCCAAGGATTTTGGGCCTAATATTCTCGATTCTGTTGATACTCCATGAAAAATATTCTTTCATTTATTTCCTGAGCATCTTCTCGATCTTATTGTGGAACAGACGAATTTGTATGCTCCTCAAAAAAAGTCAAAGCAGAGTTCTATTACAAAAGAAGAGCTCAAAATTTTCTTGGGCATCAATATTCAAATGGGCATAAAGAAGCTACCTTCTTACAGAGATTACTGGAATACCAATCCTCAATTGCATTACTCTTACATATCTTCTGTCATGACCGTGAATCGTTTTGGATCCCTTTTATCGCATCTTCACATCAATGACAGTTCTAAGGAACCAAAAAAGGGGAGCCTGAATACGATAAATTGTATAAGTTGATACCTCTTCTGAACGAGCTTTCTCAGAGTTTCAAAAACAGTTGGAGACCAGGAAAAAATCAATCAGTTGATGAATCCATGATCAACTTTAAGGGAAGAAGCAGTACAAAGCAATATATGCCAGCCAAACCAATCAAACGAGGATATAAGTGTTGGGTCCGAGCAGATGAATCGGGATTTGTTTGTGAATTCCAAATATACACTGGCAAGGCTGAAAACGCTGAAAAAGGATTAGGATATAGAGTTGTAAGGAATCTTACACGTGAGCTTGTAGGTGGCAATCATCGAATTTTTTTCGACAATTTTTTTACTGGTGTTGAACTAATGATAACTCTGAAAGAAGATCAGATTTTTGCGTGTGGTACGGTGAGACAAAATCGCACTGGTTTACCTAAAAGTGGAAAAACTGATAGAAAATTGAAGTCTGGAGAATTTGAGTTCAAAATATCTGACACAGGGATCAAATGGATGGACAAGAAACCAGTTTTCTTGTTGTCCAACTATCATGATCCTTCTGAAACTACAGTTGTCAATCGCAGACAAAAGGACGGTTCTCTGTGTTCCATAAATAGCCCTCTTCTGTGCTCAGATTATAATGATCATATGGATTATGTTGATTATGCTGATCGGTTGGATGCTTGCTATAAAATTGACGGAAAATCTAGAAGATGGTGGTTGCGATTATTTTGGCATTTTGTGGACATTACAGTATCTAATACGTACATCTTATACACTAAAAAGAATTTAGAACCAGCCTTGTCATTCAAAAAATTTCGGGGCTTACTAGTTGAACAACTAATAGACTCTAAAATTCCTACTAAGAAGGGTAGAAAACGTCAAAGTAATCAATCAGACACTCACGAAACATGGAGGCCTCAAGTATCAATGGAAAAAAGGCACTCCCAAGCAGCTCATATGCCTGATTATAAGGGTAATTCAAGGAGTTGCTCACACTGTAGTGCGAAAAATGGCCAGAAGAGAACGAAATGGGTTTGCGTCACCTGTGAAGTACCATTATGTCTCATTGTAAATAGTAATTGTTTTCGAGCATGGCATGAATAATTTTTATGGATACTCACAATTATTTTTGGAGGAAAAGAATCATTTCTAAATAGAGGAATCTTTATTCTAAACTATTTTGAGACTTGAAAACGAAGAGCGAAAAAATGAAGTTGTAATGGAAAAACATTTTAAAAAAGAACAGAAAATGAAAAAAAACAAAATGGAGATAGATCTCATCACGTCCTCGTCGTTAGCTCTGGATCACGCCAAGAATGAGAAAATTGTTGGGAGAACCTAAATAGTATATTACCTGAGCGCGTCAAGGTGTTTTTGGGCACCAGGGCAGTTTGCGACCCGAGCGGAGCGAGGGGAGTAAGACCTGAGTGCTCAAAAATGCCTCAGCAAGCGAGGAGCATGCAATATTTTTTTTCGGCCCTTCGTCCCTTAGAAACTCCTCGTAGAACCTTTCCTGGACGTCGAGCAAAAGATATTGTTCGCACCCGTATTGCGCGTGATTTGCACGACTCGATTCCATTGAGGCCCTCGCTTCGCTCGTGCCTCAATTTGTGAATCGAGCCGACAAACCTCGCGCATATAAGATACGAAAACTGCTAATTCCAAGACCCGTACAAACGAATTTGTCCGAGCTGCTTGGGCGATAATGACGCATTATGGGTACGAGGGATGAAAAAAATGTATGCCTGCAATTATGAATTCGCTATGTACGCCACTGATTTTGAAAATTTGAGGACAATTTTGTTCCCAGCTCCTCAAAATACCCATAAATGATGAATTTTGTGAGATTTGGGCCCACAGAAAAAAATTCTTGACCGCCATTTTGAGTCCGCCATCTTTCATACGGAATTTTTGTTATCCATTGTTAGATTCGTTTTCAGCGGCCCAGAAAACTTTTGAATAATAAGTTTCGTGCAATTCGGGCACATCGAAATAAAATATGTTGTCCGCCATTTTGAATCCGCCAACCCTCCCATTGCACCCTACTTTGGTGGCCTCTGGGAGGTTGCTGTTAAATCGGCAAAATTACATATTCGTACACTGATCAGTGAACAGGTGCTCACCTTCTCTGAGCTCCCTACTCTTCTATGCAGAGTTTGGGCTTTCCTAAACTCTCGGCCCTAAACAGCGCTCATAGATGACCCCCTGGATCTCCAATTCGTGACACCATCTCTCTTCTTGATTCAACGCTCTTCGTTTCTGGTGCCTGATCCTGACTTAAATACTATCCCTGTACACGTAGGAAAATGTTGGCAACTAGTTTCTCATATGGTTCAGCATTTCTGGTTCCTCAGCATTTCCGGGTTGTACGTAACCCCGCCAGGTCGTTGATGTATTCCGCGATCTCTTCCGACTAGTTAGCGGTCACGTTGTAGTCCAGCGAAAAAATGTTAGACGCCGCGGCCATTCCGACTTCTCAGTAGCACTCGAAATGACATCGCGGATGCAGCCAACGTTTTCTGTTCGCAACAATAAACTCTATTAATTACTATCAAAATTCAATCCAACTATGTATTTGAACCCTTCAAAATTAACATACAAAAAAATTTTATTGCAGAATTTGTTCACGTAACCTTATTATTATATATGTCAAATTGCAAATCATCATGCAGTCATGCCTTACGACGCCAGCGCCCGGACTACTGCGAACGGTGAGGGCCGTGGACGGTGCGAGATGGAATTCAGAAAAAAAGCACACAATTTTAATGGTAGCGCCATCCCTCGGTCAAGGCGGAACTTATTCTTTGTCGTCCTCGCCCTCCATCTGAAGTACGCTTCGATATGCGACTATACTCGTTCTCTATACTAATCGTGTGTAACATTGATCTACAATAATATTTTAGGTTAATTCTGCAATATTTTGAGATACTTTTACAAGAAATACTCGCCTACGATAATACTTTATACAAACATTTTAAAAATCGACGCTGCTATAAAAAATGTATAAATAAGCTTAAAAATCGTAAAATTTCGCAATAACCTCCGAATTTAAAATTGTAATTTATATAAAAAAAAAAAATTTCTTGGATTTTCCTATGTATAAAGGAAGGTTTAAAAAATATATTTTTCAAAAAGAACCCCTACCTTTACAAAAAGTCCGCTCGCTATCTTGGATCGTCGTCATGATGGATCGGTGGTTCAGCGATGATGTTGTTCCTCCGTGACGGATGGTCTCGCAGCAGAGAGCGTAGTGCGGAAGGGTTACGCTTGTTGTCGACAGCTCTCCACGAGGATCCACTCCGAGAGGTAGTCAATCCTTCGCTATCGGTGAGGCGTGCCACGGGTAATGCTTCGCCGTGGCGCAGAGTCGATCATCGTCGTGGTAGCCGAGAAAAAGTCAAAGTCCGAATCGAGCGTGACACGGGCAGCACTTCGCCGTGGGCAGTGTCGGTGGCGTCGGTCGTTCGACGGGCAGAGCTTCGCCCTCGCAGAAGTTCAGAAAAGTTGTGTGCGTTGAGAGCACTTGCTGGCCCTTTTTATAGCGCGAAACCCCTTTGTTTTGGGGAATAACTTGTTTTTCTCCCTTATGGGAAAGTGCGCAGAAGTTAAACTCCCACCTCCTGTTACGATGCGCTCTCTCATAGTCGCTTAATTTGGAGGAAACATAAAAATGTCAAAAAGGTTCTCCTAAGCAGAGAAAATTCCGCAAAGCTGCACAGAGAGTAAAGCGGCACGCGCTGCCATCACTTATCTCCCAAAATTTGAATTGCGAGGGGAACGTCTCGATGACCCTCCCTTCGTTCTGACGCTATGTATTGCTTTCTCAGCTCCCCTGCATGTTGCCGTGAAAGAGGCTTGTATTAGAAGCATCTCTGATGTTTTCACCTGAACGATTTTCCTGTTTGTGTACACTCGGGGCCACACAGTATAGACATGCTGGGGCCTTGACTCTTGTTACTAAGTCAGTCCTTCCCTGCACACGTATATAAAAAGCGGCAGTGTGGAAGGTAAAGTGTCGTCCCCATTGCCGCTCTTTTCTCTTCTTTATTGCGGCCCGCTATCCCATAAATTTGGAAAGTGCGGTGCAGGTGTGTTTATGTTCCTAGGCCTCCTCCGGCCCTTATCGTCTCCTTGATCTGCTCCATATTTTAGTCGGCCACGCGTCCGGTTTGCCCGCCCCCCTCCTCTCCATGGCTCTAAGATTTTCTCCCAATCCGCTTGTTCCTCTATTTTTTCCTCCACCTTTTTTCTTGCCACTTTTGGTTTTCCTCCCTTCCTCTTTCTCTCCTGCTGTCTCTCATTCTCTCTCCTTCTTAATTTCCCCCCTTTACTCTTCTTTCTTCTCTCTTCCCTGTTGCGTCTTTTCAAAGACTTACAAGTATTCTTTTTACATATATGACTATGAGTGAAAGAAAATAATTATTTTTCTAAATGGACGAAAAATTCGTTCATTACACTTTCTAACGGTGAAAATTTTCGAATCAAGGATTTTGATGAATTACGATGTTTTTGAGGCTCCTGAGTCAGAATAATAGGTTTTTAAAAAATGTATATATATATATATATATATATATATATATGTCTTTTTTTTGGGCGTGGGGGGAGCAAGCTCCCCAGCCAGTGGCCCTACGATACTGGAACCCCACCGGTACCGCGTGAGCATTCCTTCAGTGGAGCCCGTTCTGATCCGCTGGACCCGTCGCCGTTGCTGTCGTTATCCTTACTCCCCCGTCCCCTTAGCCTTGCGGCCAAGGGATTAGGGGTTCGGGCTCGACAGTTTATCCGCATTTCGGTGTCACTTTTTCAGGGCGCCTCCATCTTCTTTTTCAGCACGCGCACATTCACACACACACACTAACACGCACGCACGCACGCACGCACGCACGCACGCACGCATGCACACACACACGCATACACATACAAACACACACACACACCCGCTCACACACTCACCCACACAGACACACAGACCCATCTCTTCGCGCGTCGGCCTTTCTTTCCCTCTAGTCCAAGGGTCCGTGATTCCTCATTCGCTGTGTCTCCTTTTCTGTTTTTCGCTTCTTTGTGATTACGTGCCTGAAATAGCACGCAATCTTCTCCCAAGATTCCGGTCCACGTAGCATGATTTCGACCAGTGTCTCTGGCTCTAGGAGTGCGCCAATACTCTGTTGTAGTTGAATCCGCTCCTCCATATAGAATCTGCAGTGGAAGAACGCGTGTTCCGCGTCGTCCCATTCGGCGCCACAGTCCTGGCAGCTTGGTTCGTTTCGCCTTTTATACTTAAACAAGTAGGCACCGAAAAACCCATGTTTACTGAGTGCCTGCGTGACCCAGTAATCGAGTCTTCCATGTTCTCGGGTCCTCCACACATTAACGCCCCTAATAAGCGTATGTGTCCATCTACCTTTAGGGTATGCGCTCCATTCACCTCTCCACTCTTGCAGTAGGACTGCGTGGGCTTCCTTTTTGATATTCAGTAGTGTGGCTGTCTCATCCTCATGTTGCTGCCTCTCCCACACGTTGGCTCTTTCCTTAACGAGTAGCCATATCGGGGCTATTCCTGCGAGGAGCAGGGTTGCGCCCAGTGATATGGTACGATATCCGCCAATAACTCGAAATGCTATTCGTCGCTGTACAGGAGCCATATTCTTCATGACTGCGCTATTGTGCGCATAGGCACCCCAGAGAGGCGAGCGGTAGAGTAGCACCGAGTGCACCACAGTCGCCAGAAGTGCTCGGCTGCCTTGTTTAGGTCCTCCCACATTGGGCATCAGCTGTTGTAGCACTGTACCTATATTCTCTGCTTTGGTCGATGTTCGCCTGATGTGGTCTTTGAAGTTCCAGTGCCTGTCGATCCATAAGCCCAGGTACCGGATGCTATCCTGGAACTGTATCGTATGGCCATCTAGTTCGAGTTTGGAGTACTCAAACTTTCTTCTCTTTGTTACGAGAATAGCCTCGCTCTTCTCCTGGGCTAGTTCGAGGCCGTGTGCTTTCATCCAGCAGCTGACAATTTCTAGAGACTCGTTGCATTTCCACTCTATTTCTTGTATAGTTGCAGCTACTGCCACCATGGCCACATCACCCGCATATCTTATTAAAACCACGTCCCTAGGTAGTTTGAGCCGCAGCAGCCCGTCGTAATGTATGTTCCATATCGTGAGGCCACCTACAGATCCTTGAGCGACTCCTGCCGTGATCGCGACTTCTGTGGTGCCATCGTCCGTTTTCACCATCAGCGTTCTGTCCTCTAGGTAGCTGCTAGCCACCCTCATTAGATTCAGGGAGTCTTCTGTTAAGTGCTTGATATATATATATATATATATATATATATATATATATATATATATATATATATATATATATATATATATATATATATATATTCACAGTTGGCCGTGTTAAAGGCATTTTTAACATCGAGTGTTACCACGGCACAGAAGCCTCTCGGCTGCGGTTTCATCGAGAATGCTTTGTCTACTCTTTTGCACGGAATCCGTATTGCATCTCCGACAGCATTCTCCGGGTCGTCTAATTCGCTCTGCATGCAGTTGAGAATCATTCTCTCATATAGCTTGGCCGTAGAGTCAAGCGTGCATAGCGGTCTCCAAGAGGATGGTGCCTTGGAATCCTTGTTTTTATCCTTCGGTATGAGGACCAGTTTTTGGTGTTTCCATTGTTTCGGGAAATGACCTCTTTCCAAACACGTGTTGAATAAGTCCAGGATTAGTTGAGGTTTTTCCCAAATAGCCGCTCGTAAACTTCGTTGGAGATCCCATCGGGTCCCGGGGCCTTACCGGAGTCCAGCGTCTTTGCAGCCAGTTTAAGTTCGCTTATCTGGAACAGAGGTACCTCTAGTGCTTCATCGCTTGGCTAGCTCTCTCTGGGAGCTCCTTTTGGAAAAAGCCTTTCTACTGTTGGTGCGACTGATCCCCGACACGTCTGGAGTTTCCATATCACTAGGCGATAGGGTGTGCCCCATGGGTCTCGATCGACATCGGCGCACAGAGCTTTCCAGCATTGCTTCTTACTTTGTTTTATGGCGTTTCGGAGCGACTTTCTGGCATCCTTGTACCTATCCTCTTTCTCTTCTTGTTCGGGGCGTTTTCTTTTCCGCGCTCTTTGAGCTTTCCTTCGTTGTTTCTTACAGCTGCTCCTCAGTTCTGAGATTTCTGAGTTCCACCAGAAAGTAGGGTTTTGATTCTTGTGCTGTCTTCTGCGGGGCATGGATGAATCACACGCTCGGCTCATTTCAGTTGTGTAAAGTCACGTCAGGTCGTCCGTCGTCCCAGTCTTGTCCAGTCCTGGTGTCCCCGAGATGTATTCTGGAAAGGAGTCCCGGTCAAATTTCTTGACAGCCCATCCTGTGGGCTTTCAATATTGTTCACTCGTGTAGGTGCTTCCTCAGCGGTGGTCGAAGAAATGTTAGATCTAATACCGAGGACGACGCTCTTCTTTCGAATGTTCCCATCTCCGACTGATTAATCACTATCAGGTCGAGTGACATCATTTCGTCTAAAATCTGTCCTCTTTTGTCTTCCGGACCTCCGCTCCATGACCCAAATTTGGCGTTGAAATCTCCTGCAACGATGATGGGTAGGGGCCATTGTCTTATGCTTCTCTCCAAGTAGTCCAAGTCTACCTGGAACGTCTCAAGCGGTGCGTTTGGCGAGTAGTAGCAGCTATAAACTACGGTGCCATTTAGCACGCATCGTATATACCCGTTTCCTTTCTCTGTTGAATTTACCTGCGTGTTAGCTCTAGGCAGTACGTGTATAGCCGCATCGCCACGGTTGTTCGAGTGCCAGCCATTTTTTCCGAGTTTTTGTATTGTTCGGAAATGAGCAGAATACCCGCATCGTGTTCTTTAGCCGTTTGGTAAAGCAAGTCTTGCGCGGCTTGGGCCCGTGTAAATTTATTTGTATAAACTTAGCCATTTCCTTTCCTTAGCAGACTTTCCTTCGCCTTCGCCAGGGCTGTGCATTTTGCGCTCCCAGATCGATGTCTATGGTCGGCACCATGTATATATGTATGCATTTATGTATTTATGTATGTATGTATGTATGTATGTATGTATGTATGTATATATACGTATATATGTATGTATGTATATAAGTATGTTGGTGAACATATTTGGCGAGCTATAGTTTTTTACCATGATTGAAGTATATGCTTGACTAAAGAAATAATATCCCTCTCTGGGGCTGAGGTATTAATAAAACTCGCCAAAAGTGGTCTATAGTATCTTAGCTCTTTTGACGAGCTCGTCAAAAACGTCCAAAACTCGCCAAAACAGTCGTTCCGTAACTTTTTTACTCGTCAAAACGTGCCAGAAATATAAATATGTATGTATGTATGTATGAAACCAAATTTTGTCCCCGGCATAACTCTTGAACGAATGGATGGAATTAGCTGAGATTTTGCATGCACCTTAGCTATGTCTTAACTTAGAACGGATTCAATTTTGGAGTCAAATGGATGACTTTAAGGTCTTACTTTTTAAAAAATAACAATTTTGTAAAATTTTTTTTTTTTTTTCAAAAATAATTTTATTTTTCTTGAATTATATTCGATTTCCTTCTAAATTATGTCTTTTAAAACTACTCACGAGTTATTTCTGACTTAAAAATGCGGATTTGAAAAAGTAGTAACTTTTAGAAAAATTAAATAATTTTATAAATTACTTTTTCGGCATTACATCTCAAATGTAGACCAATATTCTCAACGTACATTCTATTTCCTTCTAAATTATGCATTTCATAACTATTTACTAGCAATTTTTGACTTACAATTGAGAATTTGCAAAAGTAGCAACTTTTTCGAAAAATATAATAGTTATATGAATTATAAATAACTTTATCGGCATATTCTTGTAATATGCTTAATTGACTCTTTATTTATGTATTTAAGTATTAAATGAAAAGCGGAATATAATACTATTTCAACTTTAAACTGTCATTTTTAATTTATATATGCAATAGAAAAATGTCATAAAAATATTGAAGATACTCTTTGAGAAAGCATTCTGCTAATTCAGTTAGCAGCGGTTTTTATTTATGACTTTAACGTAAAATTACATGTAAATTGCAATTTTCCACATAAAGAGTTGTACATATATGGTTGTTCATATATAGTTATAACTACTTAGTACGCTAAATTTTATTTCATTTATATTAGCATTTTGTCAGCATATTAAAATACATTAAGCTCGAAATATATTCAAGTCTATTCACGTCAATTCGATGACTGTATTAGTTTTACTAATTAGAATTAATTGTGTTCAAAATCAATTCAAGTTTATTACAATAAATTGCATAATGTTTATTATTACCATATTAAAATCGATTAAAATTAAAATATATTAAAGTCAATTCGATTTCTGTGTTAGTTTTGGTAATTAGAATCAATCGACGTTTAAATCTATTGGTCTATGGATATTAAATACTTGCTGTATAATTGTTGGAGCATTGGTATATTGAAATCCAATAAATTCAAAATATGTGACCCGGTCTATGAAAAGGGACCTTACGTGCGAAAACAATCTTATAAATAGATGTATTTTCCTTATTCCAGATTTAGAAAAAATAACAGTATTTTTCGTATTAGTACTCTTCTTTCTCTTCACTTTTAGTAAACTTTTAAACAAATTATTATTTTTCAGATTTCACCACGTGAAAAAGCGTCTCAAACTCTATTCGAATCGACAAGAAAGTGAAAAATGATTTTTTTGACACGTAAGGTCCCTTTTCATAGAGCAGATCACATATATTAAAATCTGTTAAAGTCTTCTATTTCTATATTAGTTTTGCTAATTGGAATCAATTGACGTTGAAATCTATTCAAGTCAATTGAACTCAATTAAAATGAATGGGTAAATTGATGATTGAACACAGTTGAAACATTGAATTCATTGAAAACTATTCATTTTAATGTATTTTTTTCTGGGCATTGATTAAAGTTATTGAAGTCATATCGAAATCATTTAAATTTACATAAATTTTACTTGATTTCAACATACTATTTTTAGCAGGGTATGTTCTATCTAATCTATAATTAAAGTAAAAATTACCTATTGGGAGCACAACTGACATACACAGGCTGTACAGTTCTAAAGTTTCCCCTGCTCTACCCACCTATGCTACATCACTGGCACTGAGATATCAAGAATCAGCAACGGTGTGGCTAACAGGTTAAAGCTTGTGCAACTCCATCATCGCTAGTCACTTCAAGAACACTGTAGACTTCTGCAGCATCACTCGTTCAGCTCCAGGTGCAGTGCCTTCAGGACTACCTTGGGGGCAGCCGACAGCCTCACCAGCAGAATAAGTAGTAAAAATAGTTACGCCATTGATAGCAGTACAATATTTCCACGTATGTAAATTTCATGAAAAATTTTTTAAGCAGATTTAGCTTCATCAAAACCAATCAGGAGTAAATTTTGGCAAACCCATGCAAAATCAGTTCTTTATTTGTTTTGTTTGGTGAAGAATGGATACATGACCTAATTTTCTATTAACGTTAAATAATATTTGTAAATATTATAAATAAATTGTTATTGTGTTGTTCTTTTTTATTTAGTCACAGATAAAAATAGCAATAATTCTAACAATTTTTATTTTAAACTAATTTAATCTGCCACATACTGGTTGAATCATAAACTTTTTGTTAAAAGTATGTCTAACGAATCAAACATTTTAAAAACATATTTTATGAATCGTTTTTATTTCAAATTTAGTAGCTATATAAAAAAATTATATTTTTACCATTTTTCTATTATAAAATATAACCCTTACGACACAATGACTAAGCATACTTTTATATATTTATTTCTTCACACAATCTGTAGTGTTGTAGACTCTTTTAAATAAATTTCATCTATCTTCTTAATTATTCCAAAAGCTGTTGTTTCTTGATACACAAATTCTAACTGTTTATTTGAAATTGCACTATATATCAGATTTATTGCTTTTAAATCATTTTCACCCCAGGCTTCTTTATCTTTTGTTGCGCCTTTTTCTCTAGTTATTACCTCGTGGCACTTTTTCATCTTTAGAAACATCATAATTCTTATCTTCCTCATATTATAGTCCTCTTTATCGAACACCGGTATCGAAATATCCTTTTTCTCCATTTTGTTTTCTTCAATCTAGAACTTTCCTTCGTATTCAGATTTTTCTTCTTCTTTTTCTTTTTCGATTTTTACCTCTCGCTTATATAGACGATAATTAGAAAACAAACCAGGCTCTTGTTACCATATTTGAGTAAGGTTAAATAATAGAAGATTTCGTAACTATAAATATGTGGTTTATTAATAAGACCTAGTAGCCTATAGTAATGAGTGTATTGGGATCTGACATGGAGACGTGGCCAATATATAATATATAGCCATATCTTAGCCATAGCCGACATCGCGCAGAAGAGCCCTTTCTATACAGCGTTAAAGCGGGGCTAGTTCTAGTTCACTCGGTCACCACGAGGGTCGCATGATCGCTGTCAGATCTCAATTGGTAGCGAGTCTCTTGCGTAGCGCCTCCTGGTCATACAACTCTCACATACATACTCGAAAGGGGAGTCGTACATGTTTCCGTATACACGCCATACTTTATCTCACGCGCAATTTTGCTGCTATTAGAATCCTTACATCTATCTAGTCTACCGCAACGTTGGGTCCAAACACGTTGCCTTGCTCGCTGTCTAGTTGGTAATTCACCGCTAGATGGCAGCTCCATCATCCATTAGTAGAAATTTATTTCTACTACATATAGGCTCGTCAATCCATCCGACGAGTAGCCATAGGATGTGTGTTCCAGACCATCACTGATGAGTTCACTCTGGTAACCTGGACGAAGCGCCCTTTTTTTCGTAAGACAATGTCGTTATTTCGTTTTTTCTAAATTCTTATACTTTGAAGGATGAAAACAATTACGATTTAATAATGTTCTCCAATTTTTTTCCTTCCCCCATTTTCCTATCTTTTTCCATTATTTCGGCAGCTGGGCCATTCATATCATTTATATTTATTATGACTTTGCTGCTATTAGAATCCTTACATCTATCTAATTTTCTTTCAAGGTACAGTTTCCAATGCGATTTTTCTTGTTTTTTGTATCATATAATATATTACGTTATTGTATACGTAAAAATTCGCCCTAAACTCGAATGTGTTTTATAATTATTTCCTATATTTGTTAAGGTGATGTGAAATCCAAAATCAACCCAATTTGATTCATTAATATTTTAATTAATTAATTAATTCCATTAATGAAAATCATTAATTAATTTAACAAATTAATATTGTACTGTTACATACTTTAAATATTCGAATTTATAGCGTGATAATTTTATATATTACTGTATTGTTATTAATTATTAGATAATCTTTAAATATAAGCAATTAATAAAATAATTATTATCAATTTTTTTTTGTGCAAAAGTAGGAATCATATATATATATATATTATAACGAGGTTCCAAGATAAAATACGGAGAAGATAAGCATCTCGGTCCTCCGTATTCTATCGAACCCGTTAGGCTCTTGTTCCCGCGAATTCGTATATCTCGAGCGAGTATTGACATCGCTCGGACGATGTATTCGCGTTAGCTACGCGCGGGGCAGGCGCGACTTTGACCGTTGCTAAGTCGCGCCCGATTCTTTTTGAATCAGATTCTCTCGGGCTGTCAAACCGCGCGTACGCGAGTTAATTTGATCGTCCGCGAAGAAAACTGTATCGTGCGTCCTCACCGGGGCAGAGCAGCACCCGTACACGTAGCGACCACGAAGAGCAGCGCACGTGAGCAATCCGAGCCACTCCTGGGGTCCGAAGCGTCTGTAGGTGAACGCTGGACGTTAAGACTCGGCCTAAACACTCCGAAGTCGACCGGAGGATAAGGCCTGACGCAGGAGCGGATTCGTGAGCGAGCGACGAGGGGAGTGCACTCCCCTCTCGGTAAGACTCTTCGCCTATTTTCCGCGCAGCGATTGATTTGTATTTTCGGCTCGCAGCGGCGAGCGGCCGGTGTCTTGATCGCCGGCCCAGCGAAAAACAATCACCTCGATCCGCCCGCGCCGAGCGGCGGATCTCCCGCCTTCTTGTCAACGCGCAACGCGACGCGTATTTTGTATAGTATAACTGAGAGTAGATCTTGTTATAGTTTTGAATGTAACCAAGACCACTCGTTATTTATTAACCTTCACTTAACCTTCTCCCGGATACCGCCGCCTCCGCGGGATCGTCGAACCGAGACGACGATCATTCTGAGTGGCCGCGCCTCGCGTCTAGCTAGCGCGAGTATTAACCCTTTCCGGCACACGGAAAAGTCGAGTTCAATCGTGAACTCGACATTTGTAAACAGGAATCCAGAGAACATCAACCCCGAGTGCTCGTTGTAGAAGTAGCACTCGACGGCACCGTGTTCTAGGGTTCGGTTCGCGGAATTACAAAAGATTTCCCCAGGCCTCCCGTTACAAATGGCGCCCTAACGTGTTGGGTTTAAGGAGAAGGTTAGCGGCCGGTACGTTCGAGACCGGCCTATTCAAATCGCGTTTCGTTTAAATTCGCCCGGGCGCGAATCACTGCACCCGACTATTCAGCTGACGGCCAATGGCCATATACCGTTACAGCTTATAGGCGCAGTGATTTAAACTCGCCAAGTCGAGGTGCCGGGCGTAAATAAACAGACAAGAAGGCTCGCGACGCGCATTCAAACATAAACGCAAAACAGCCGATTGCTTGTTTTTGTGTGTGTTTATGTTTATGCTTGGGTAGTATTGTGTATACTTAGCCCGAGCCTTTTAAACTGCTGTAAAGCCAGGGCGAGAGCATTTAAACGACGATTATCGTTGTTTTCGTCGTCGTATGTGGCGAGAATTAAATTCCTTTTTTTGACGCGAGATTTAAAGCGATTTTCACGCGATTTTTTTTTTATTTGACCGTGCCTGTGCGTGCAGCCGGTCGAAAGTGAGAATACTTTCATCCTTTTTTTTTGGTTGCGGGAATTATTTAAATCGTTATCGTCGCGAATTTTTTTTTGGAATAGCCACGCTCTCTCCCTAGCTAGCTGCATCGAGATACGTCATTCTCGAGCAGCTTGGGACAATTGTGTGGGGTAGTTAGAATTCTAACATTGTAATTTGCGTAACAGACGGCCAATTAGAGAGAGAATCTCAGTAGTTAGTTGCGTATACACACACAATTCGTCACCAAATTTTTTATATAATCGGTCTAGCTTCGCAAGATGGAATCATCGACCCCAGAAGAACTAGCCGATAAGATGGAGCATTGGCGCAAAAATCTAGAGCTGAGCTTTGAAGCTGTAATAGAAGCAAATATAGCTCTAGATTTAAGAAGCACCGGACATCTCGAGGGGGATTCTAAGTGAATCGCTCAATGGCTAATGGGAAGTTACAACCCAGCCCACTTCACACAAGAAATAAGTGGAAGTGATTACGAGCAGTTCACAAGGAGGCTCGATTGCAGGAATAAGTTCGTCAACACGACGACCCTCAATACAAGCGGCGCTCCAGAAGTGAACCGAATTGCCGATCCCTCAACCCACAGCCTGTTTCAGCAATTGGCGTCGAACAAAGCAGTCGACAACAACTTGCTGAGTTCCATAAGGACACATGTCTTGCAGAGGAACCAAAGAGCAGGCAGTCCTCCCGACGTAAGACACGAGGCTCTTACGTCACCACGGAGCACTTTATCTCCAGCGGGAGGACCGGGTGAAGTCCAGGTGCACCTAAGGTGCAGCATAGCTTGGGGAAGGGGAGATTCCCCGATCTCCTTCCAGTCCGAAGAATCCGAGAACGCGAGTCACTCGGGGAATGCAGACCGCACATGGATTTCGGACAGCTGTGCAGCAACCGCACCATCGCCATCATCTTCAGCTTCCATCCACGAAATCGACGTCGGAGTAAGCACAGTCAGGGGGAGGGGAGATTCTCCAAGCTTCCCCCTGTTCGAGAAGTCTGATACTTCACATCGCTTGGCGTATACAGACTGCCTGAGGGCACCGAACGGCTGTGCTGAATACTCCCAAGCCCAAGACGACGGAGTAAATGCAGCCTGGGGGAAGGGAGATTTTCCAAGCTTCCCCCTGTCCGAAGCGTCTGATATGCCCCGTTTATGGAATATATCGGCATCGGACGGCTGTATTACTCATTCAAAGACTCCTGAAGACGAAGAGCAGACAAGCCTTCCAAGGAGCAACGAGGAAGAGGTCGATAGTCTGGTGACGGCACAACCGGTGGACCGAACGCTGATTACTTCGCAGTTTCGCGACGTATCGACGCAAGCAGAAGGTGAGCGTCATTGCGAATGCGAATGTAATCAGACGCGTAAATTGGAGGAGGAGAAAGTTAGGCGCCTAAGCGAAGAAGTGAGGCGACTGCACGACGAGCTGCGCCAGCTACGCGCGCAAATGTCGTCACTTCATAATTCCGCTGCGCCTAACAAGAAACGAGCCGCAGGTGCAGCCAAACACTCTGCAAAGCAACCTCGATCGAACCTAGGGACTAAAGACAACAAGAAGTCGTCCCGAAGTCTTCAAAAATCCAGCTCGACAGGGAAAAAAGAGGCGTATGCAGCGGCCATGCAACGACCTCCAAAGTTATCCAAAAGAGATAAAGGCAGAAAACCCTCGAGTGGACTGGGTTCGAATCAAGGAACAGGTTCGAATCCTTGGACGACGGTAGCCTCTCGACGTCCCAAACAGCGGTATATCCAGCAGGGGTTGGATAGTCGAGTATACCGCTCGTCAAGATCGAGGAACGCGCTCGGAGCATATAACTCCCCACCACCGAGTCCAACCAGAAAATTGTGTTGGATGTGTAGGTCACCAACGCACCTTCACTGGGCCTGCCCGGAGCGGTAAGAGGGCCCGAAGACGAAGACAAGAAGAAGACGAGATGATCTGCCAAGTCAACCTTGGAGGAATGACGGCAGTTGTCGACCGGAGTCCCAGCGCCAGAAGTGCCAACAGTCTCCGGTCCATCAATCGTCTTGGGATTGGTCTCGACCGCCGTTGGAATTCAGCGGAATTACGGTGATGAGCGACCCACCGTGTGCGTGTGGACGATCCCTCGATGTGGATCGTCTGATCAGCCGTTTAGTACACGAGCTGATCCGCGCGTATCCGGAACTGTCGGCTCTGCCGCCGACGACGACGTAAAGTCGAATCGAACGAGAGCCTCAGTATCGAGTTACTTCTCTCCCGCTACGCAACGTCTGGGAGAGGGGTATAACGAGGTTCCAAGATAAAATACGGAGAAGATAAGCATCTCGGTCCTCCGTATTCTATCGAACCCGTTAGGCTCTCGTTCCCGCGAATTCGTATATCTCGAGCGAGTATTGACATCGCTCGGACGATGTATTCGCGTTAGCTACGCGCGGGGCAGGCGCGACTTTGACCGTTGCTAAGTCGCGCCCGATTCTTTTTGAATCAGATTCTCTCGGGCTGTCAAACCGCGCGTACGCGAGTTAATTTGATCGTCCGCGAAGAAAACTGTATCGTGCGTCCTCACCGTGGCAGAGCAGCACCCGTACACGTACCGACCACGAAGAGCAGCGCATGTGAGCAATCCGAGCCACTCCTGGGGTCCGAAGCGTCTGTAGGTGAACGCTGGACGTTAAGACTCGGCCTAAACACTCCGAAGTCGACCGGAGGATAAGGCCTGACGCAGGAGCGGATTCGTGAGCGAGCGACGAGGGGAGTGCACTTCCCTCCCGGTAAGACTCTTCGCCTATTTTCAGCGCAGGGATTGATTTGTATTTTCGGCTCGCAGCGGCGAGCGGCCGGTGTCTTGATCGCCGGCCCAGCGAAAAACAATCACCTCGATCCGCCCGCGCCGAGCGGCGGATCTCCCGCCTTCTTGTCAACGCGCAACGCGACGCGTATTTTGTATAGTATAACTGAGAATAGATCTTGTTATAGTTTTGAATGTAACCAAGACCATTCGTTATTTATTAACCTTCACCTAACCTTCTCCCGGATACCGCCGCCTCCGCGGGATCGTCGAACCGAGACGACGATCATTCTGAGTGGCCGCGCCTCGCGTCTAGCTAGCGCGAGTATTAACCCTTTCCGGCACACGGAAAAGTCGAGTTCAATCGTGAACTCGACATTTGTAAACAGGGATCCAGAGAACATCAACCCCGAGTGCTCGTCGTAGAAGTAGCACTCGACGGCACCGTGTTCTAGGGTTCGGTTCGCGGAATTACAAAAGATTTCCCCAGGCCTCCCGTTACAATATATATATATAAATATTGAATTTTTTTAAACTCATTGTAAGAAGGTATTAAACTTGAAAATTTACGAATAACAAAATGAATTTAGAAAATGAGAATTAGCAAAAGCAAATACGAATAACATGATGAATTTAGAAAATGAGGTTTAGCAAAAGGAAATATAGGGATGACAGGAAAAGGTCGTGAATTGAGAACCAGAACTGACGAAACAATATTTATTTTATTTAGTATAATTAACCCACCACAATACATGTTTATTACAATTAATTTTCATTCAAAATACAATTAAACGATGATCACAATATGCTCTTAAAGATTAAATTTTGACCGACATAAAAGGATGTTCCCATGGTGGTCTGGACCCATGATAGCCGCATACGCCAATCCACGTATCTCTCCAACAGATGAAATAGTCTCGAAGATCAAAATAGTCGTCTTCTTCGTCATCTGCATTGATCAGCGTCATCTTCATTCTTCCGCCCAGCAGAGAGACTGAGCCCTCTTGACTCAAAGATGCTGACAACTCGGTGATGTCAAACTCAAGTTCCACTATGCTCTTCTTCTTTTCACAATCAAGACGCGCCTATTATTGAATCTGTAACAACAACAAAAAAAAAAAAAGAAAAAAAAATATATATATAAGTAAATAGGAAAATATATATATATATATATACACACACACACACACACACACGCGCGCCCGCCCCCACACACACACACACACACACATACACACACACACACACACACACACACACACACACACACATACACACACACACACACACACACACACACACACATATATATATAGGAAGATATTTTTTTTTTTTTTCTTACCGAAAACAAACATGAGATTGAAGGTCTATGGTAGGTTTCGTCCATTCCTCACTGGAACAAGGCATTCAAGGTCTGGAAAAAAGTTTGTTTGGTCTTCCGGTAAACAACGCTATGAAGCTGTAACAAAAATCAAAGGCCATATGTTTAATACAAATTAGAATTAATAATTACAAAATTATATTAAATAATAAATAATTACAAGGGCAAGCACGAGTTATTCTCATTTAAGTTAACAAATAATATAGAAGGAAAATACTTACACTAATTACAGGTGCCATTGTTGATGATAATCCAGAACTGAATATGTTCATTGTACATCTATCGCATCTTATATACCAATTTTCTGTTGACCTAGTAAAACTTCGACGAGGTAAAGCAACGAAGTCATGCCTGTCAACGACCCACTGCGATTTCCTGGTCATTGCAGTCATAATGTTGCGGAAAAGGGGGTTATTGACACCAAATGTATCAACTAGCATATAAAAAAAATGCAACGCAGGGAAATTGTCGATATTCTTGTACGAAATGAACCACCAATTTCACAAAATGAAACATATTTCAATTATTTCGAGTTTCCCAACAAGTTATTAATTTATAGTCAATTTCTCATCCTATCATTGTAAATTGAATTGTAAATACTGTAACAGAAAATTACTGATGGTTAACTATTCTTATACTTGTTGAATCTCTGCAAGATTCAACAGTCTAAGGGGGAGGTGTTATGTCTGTGACATATTTCTAAAATTATAATTTATTCATATTTCTCATCAGTAATTTCCTGACCTACAGATTGATTTCAAATTCGAACAACGCAGCATTTCGACAGCGCAACCGCGTGACGTAGCGAGCTACTAAACTCGCGAAAGCATACGCGCACCAAAATTTTATACACATGACACCACAATGAAGCGGGTAATCGATAAGTATACGTGCAGCAGTTTTTGTGAATTCAGCACTTCCAATTGCCACAATCGAACTACTTACAGCTTGCGCACATTTAAGTTGGTGAAAAGATGATCTCGATTTATCGTCGAAACCATCTTTAACCCAAATTAGCTGGGTAATAAATACGACAATGTACGCCACACACGGCAGTCATTCGCGCACAGATCGCGAGCTCCGTACCCTCCAGGCGACAATAGGAGTAGCGATTATTTGTGCAAGCCAATACGAACCTATCAAGGAGCGCGGGAACGCTCCGAAGGCAAGTATAGAAGAAGCCTAAAGGAGCGATCCGTGCTACTCATACATTGAAATGGGTGTGCACGAAATCAATGCGCATATATATATATATATATACACACACACACACACACACACACACACATACACACACACACACACACACACACACACACACACACACACACACACACAAACGTTTTGCTTTAGTTTTTTTAACATTACTCTGAATCGAAAGCCATTTCATTGTTCTACTTAAAACAGAAGATTTTATTTAAAAAGTTTATCTCGTTCAAAAGATATAAAGAACTGAATTTTTTTATGTCGACTTTCAGATTCTTAACTTTCTCCATGGGATTCAGCCTCACATCCAGTTTTCCCGACTTCTTGTGACGTTATATATATATATACATATATTTTTTTTTATGGTATGCGCATGCCTGTTGGACGAACTGTCTGCTACTCTATATATATTATATACATATATATAGATATATATATATATATTATTATCTATTTATATTAATTAAGTATATACATCGTCATAAGATGAAAATTTTTTATCATTGACAAGTAGATCATGATGATAGTTGGTGTATAAATTATTATTTCATTTTGAATTTTGGAGTTAATTTGGAAAAATATAACCTATATAAACAGCTGTGACAATCAATGGGCAATAGCAATATTATAATCAGATAAGTAGTAAACTTTTATTATAAAGTTATAAATCTCAATCATGTTTATAAGTATTGTTACTTTGTGAAATCTTGTTTTTATTTTACAGATTATATCAGAAAATGTAAGGATATTATATTTTATATTACAAGTAAATACATAGATCATTATTACAAAATACTTTTTAACAAAGAAGAATTCATTAATAATTATTATTATTATTATTTTAATTATACAAGTTTATCAAAATCATTGAATAGGCTAACGAAATCTTGTGTATATCCATGTGAATCTCAAGAAATTTTTAAATCTTCAAGTGAATTGGAAAAAATCTATAATAAGGACTATATTAGAAGATAATGGTGGACAATAATATGCATTTTGTACAGTTTTCTTTACTGCAAAGTGTTACATCCAGTAAAATAAATCTGTGGGCTTTTCTGTCAACGGGTAGTTGATACAGAGTATAAATTTTCATTAAGAAATCAGATAATCGGAACCAGAATGAATATTACATCAATATGACAAGAATCCCTGCAATGAGTTCATATTCTATGTGAGTAAATGTTGTAAAATAAACAATGGAAATTTTAGTTGGCTCGTTATGAAATGACTTGTTTTTGTAACACAAATACCAGTAACACAGCTTTCCAGCCAACTATACTGCAGGAAATAGAAAATATATCTAAAACAGTTGCTGGTAAGATATTATATTTAGAAAATTATCTTATTTAGATTGTGAATGTGGATTTTTTGAAACATTTCTTATAGCTCCTGTAAATATAAGTTTTCAACATCACTTTTACGGATTTTTCTCTTATTTCAGTAATTTGGATTTTAAAACTAATGTTGTTTATCCATATGTTGGCAATAGTATTATAAACAACTGCCTGAAGAAATGGAAATCTAGAAGAGTCATCTACAAGAAAATAACGTAGAAATATCCTGATTTAATTTTCCAATGCATATACATCCAATAGATTCTTAAAATATGACAAAAGCTGTTAGGAATTAGCTACAACTAAGATGTTTAAGACAGTATTGCACAGAAAGTGTGAAAAAGGTATTCTGAAAAGGGTAGAACTTAAATTAGAATGCAAGTTTTGAAAAGTTTATTTTTCATAAATATATTCTTAAAATAAAAACAAAAACTAGATACTTTGTGAAATTTTTTTCATTTTCAGATTATACAATTCTCACAGACTTTAAGCTCTGGAATAGATTCTTATCGAAGAAATAGCACCAGCAGTAATGCCAGTAACCTCTCATTACATCGGGAAGCTCTTCGTAGGCTACAATTGCTAGTATTTCTTACTATAAAAGAATGCCGAGAATGCTCTCACAATGATTCTTTGTTCATAAACTGTTTGTTTTTCATTTTACAAGATGTCTAACAATAATGGATTTTTAAGTCAAGTGGTTTCTAGTGAAAACTTCAAAAATTTATGATACTTATTTGAAATATTTGTCCGAGCCTTGGTTTAAAAACAATTTGTCTACTTCAAGAAATTTAGTCGATATCAGTGCTGTGCTGTAGTACATATTTACTCAAGCACCAATTAAAAGATATTATGATAAACGAAAATTGAATTACTGAAAAAGCGAAAATGATGTGTTATTGTGAAAATTTCAACGAATAAAAGTGCTCAGCTAATCTAATTTATGATTTGTTCATGGTGAGAGATGTCAAAATGATTCAGAGATGTCACCAGTAAATATGTTTCTACACAAGATTCAGATAATAATTTCAAAAAGTTATCTATACAAGAATTACAGAGTATCAGAACGTAAGGATTATTGACACGCAGATCATGATTAAATAGTCTATAACATAGAAGAGTTCATTAAAATACATAAATTGTATAATACATTATTACACAAGTCTGTCAAATTAAAACATGGAAATAGTGAGATGCAAGATCAGAAGTTTACACATGTCTGTCAAATTAAAACATGGAAATAGTGAGATGCAAGATCAGAAGTATTCGTATCTTTGAAATGAAAAAATGCAGTTTTAGTGTAATAGTAGTGTAAATATCAAATTTTAAATAATAATTTTTGTGGAACTTTCTCAAAACATTGTAGTTCTTGGTTTAAATTAATATTTTGAGTTACGTTAATTCATTCACACTCAAGCTTCACTCCGTTCTTTGCTTAAAATGCAAATAAAAACAAAAAAACACACTAAAAATTGATGAAGTTCATTATACAGGTCATTGCGTTAAAGAATAGATTACCAAGTATTTTACTAGTGACATTAATTGATGGTTCATTATTTTGAGAAAACTTAATTTAAAAATTAGTTCTTCGAAATAAAATAAGAAAATTGTGATTTTAATAGAAGATCATCTATCTAGTTGATTAGAGCTGATGGAGTTTTTTGAAGATTTATGGAACAAGCTCAGCGTGTGCTTTTCTTGAGACACTGTTGGAAACTCACTAATGACAAATAACATAGTGATCTGGCCGATACAAATACATTATTGTATTGTTGATAAAAATGACATCTAATCAGTGTTCATAAATATAATGTAATTCAAGTGAAATGTCAGTGCGAGTTTCCAGTTATAATAAAATGTTTTGTGTAATAAAAATAAACTAAATTACTGGTTAAGAGCTAAAAATAAAATTGCCTAATAGTGTTTCATGTCAGAAAAATGTACAGACAAGATATCAGATACATAAAAGTGTAATGCAATAACAAGTCAAACGTAAAATTAATCAAAATAAAAAAAAGTAATAGTGATTTTAATAAATCATATTCAAGCTGGTGAATTTTTTTGAAAACTTATGGAATAAGCTCAGCCTGTACTTTTCTAGAGTGATTAGAATCTCACTGATAAAAAATAACGTAGTGATCTATCTACCCGATACGAATATTTTATTGTATTCTTAAAAAGTGATCAATGTTCATAATAAATATATAATATAATAAGTCAGTGCAAGTTTTCCGATCAGATATAATAAAATGTTTTTTGTAATATTATATTGTTGATAAAAATAACATCTAATCAGCGTTTATAAATATAATATAATTCAAGTGAAATGTCAATGCAAGTTTCCAGTTATAATAAAATGTTTTGTGTAATAAAAAGAAACTAAATTACTGGTTAAGAGTTAAAAATAAAATTGCCTAATAGTGTTTCATGTTAGAAAAATGTACAGACAAGATATCAGATTCTTAAACTTTTGTTTTTAATTTTCCAAGATGTGTCTGATGGGTTATTAATTCAAGTGTTTTCTAGTGAAAACTTCAAAAAATCCAAGTGTTGAAAATAATATAATTAATGATTGGCTTATGGTGAGGGGCGCCAAATGTTTCAGAGGAGCCATCTGTTCTGTGAATATAATATATAGTACATGAGACCATAATATAAATTAGTGTAATGGTACTTTTTTCAACTATGTGTATGAACATTTGTGTACACCTAAAAATAGAAAACTTGTTAAAAAATGAAGTATTCAATAACAGAATCATTTCTGTAAATTATTCATTATTATATTTTCTCTACAAAATATCTCCAAAAATGGTCCACCACTACATCTTTTAAAAAATCCATTAAGAAATTATTTTACAAAACTTCTACAATCCTTTACAAACTTTTGCAAGCAACGAGAAATTCTTTTCCAAAACCTTTACAATCACTTTACAAAAACTTTTACAAACGATAAGAATTTTTTCGGAAACCATAAGAATGATTTTCCGAAAACTATACAATATCCTAAAAAATTATTTAAGTTTTATTATATGAAAAGGAATTCTACGAATAAAGAATAAATTTTTGCTTTCTAAAGTCGAAATAAATTTCTTTCACGCGGATACTGAAAGTCAAACCCAAAAAAGTTGTGAAATCAATTAAAGTGTAATTTTATATACTTAACAAACAATATTTATAATGTACTTTTACTCTTAAAAAGTTGTAAAATCTCTCTAAAAAATTTTTTTACAAAAGTAAAAACTTATAGGCAAGAATAAGTTTGGTTACTATTCTACATAGTTTTATACTTAACAAACATTATTGACTAAACTCTCCCACCCTCTCTTTCTTCCCTCTTTCTCTCTCCCTCTGTACCAAAAACTTTAATGAGAGCTTAAATATTTTTTCAAAGCAATCAACACGTTCTTTAAAAAACTAATTTTTTAAATATATTCTAGCAACACAATTTGTCTATAGTCCTTTTATTTATTCTGATCTCATCTATTCAATAAGCACTCTCTACAAATGATAATAATTTTTTTCATGACTGTACAAATAATAATATTGTTAATAAAACTTTCTACGTAAGTATAAATAAGGCAAGTATAGAAGTTTTTTCTGTATAATCTAATATTTATGATTTTTTAAAAGAAGTCAAATAAATACTATAAGTAGATAAGCTATGCCGGTTCTGGATCAATTCAAGTCGTGACCTGTTGATCCAGAACCGGCATAGGTTTTTTGGGTCCCCCTCCCCTCACCCCTCCCCCTTCCCCTCCCACCGCTATTGCACGGGGTGTCATTAACCCAAAAACAGGTCCTGACCTGTTTAAGCCAGAACCGGCATAGGTTTTTGGGTCACCCGCACGGAAGCCAATAACCCAGACCTGCTTGATCTAGAACCGGCATACTGGTTCTGGCTCACCCGCACGCCAACGAGTTGAGCCAGAACCGGTCTACCGATTCTCGATCAGGTCTTGCCCCGTTCTAGGCCAGCCGCAATGAGGGTCCTGAGGGGGCGGGGAGCGGGCCGCCGGCAACCAACGGCCAGCGGGCAGCGGTAGCAGCCGGCGACGGGCGGTAAGCAGGCGGGCGGCCAGCGGTCGGCGGCAGGCGGTCTGCTGCTTGTCAGCCTGCAGCTCTCGGTCTACACGGAAAGAGGTTTTATTGAACCGCTCGCTAAAACTCTATTGGTGCGACTACACGGCCGAGTTAACGAGCCGCTCTCTCAGTTTTGGTGAGTGGCGCGCCAATTTTCGAGTTCCGACGCACCAACGATTTCGGAGAGCGGCGTCGCCTGTTGGTGTACTACTGGCATACAATTTTCGCCGTTACGAACACTCAACGGCTGGCGGACGGTGCTCCGTTAAAATGGATTGATATAAGCGATTGTTCCATTGAAAATAACTCTACTACAAATACAAATAAAATAAGGCCTCATTTTTCGTTAGATATATCACTTTCAGACTCAGATCTTATATCTTAGAAGTTTCTTATTCTTGCGTCCATAAAAAGTTTTTTTTTAAATTTTTTCGAAACTTTTATATTACCCATGCCCATGCAATGCGGTACATGTAACAGAAAAATATGCTTGTGAAAGAGTTTAATAATAAAGCAAATTATATAATTAGCAATTTTTTTATTTATTAACAAATTATAAAACTTATAAGCTAGGCATTACAATTCAGCGAGGAAAATAAAACTTATAATTACAAACGATATCGAGAAGCTATAAAATGTGTTGTACTATTTTTAATTGAGAGACAAGGCGCAGGATCGGGAAGATCATCAAAATTTAATAATTAAACGAAAACATTTAACCAAAATGCAAAATTTACAAACAAAAATAAAAACTGCATGCGTGCACGCAAATATAAATATATATATATATATATATACACACACACACACACACACACACACACATACACACACACACACACACACACACACACACACACATCATAATATATTAAAATCTTATAGGTTACGTTTTACGAATGTAAACATTGTATACTTACTGTGAAAAATATCCCTTAGTTCTTGGGGTAACTTATATTTTTGTAGGAACTCGTTCATTGTAACTTGAAAGACTACAACAGCAATATTAATTTATAAATTTAATATATAAAACTTATAAAAACAATACAATGATGATCAATTAAGACGATCGTTGCCGTTGCCGTTGGATGTTGGACGTTCAGATGCCATAAAGACAGTGCGTAGTTTGCCAATCACTAGAGTGCACCACTTTCCAAAATCCTTGTTGCGCGGGAGCACGAATATTGGCGTCTCACGCACCAAACCTGAGAGAGCGGCTCGTTCACTCGGCAGTGTAAGCGCACCAATAGCGTTTTAGCGAGCGGCTCAACAAAACTTCTTTCCGTGTAGTGGCGAGAGGCTATCAGCCTGCAGTACGCGATACATGAAAATGGCTGACCTTTTTGTCGAAGTACTCGTCTGCTGCTTGTCAGCTTGCAGCTCTCGGTCTAGTGGCGAGAGGAAGTCTGCAGCATCGGTACATGTAAATGGCTGACCTTTTTGTCGAAGTCTCAACGGCGGTGGCTTCCACGTTGTAAACTGTAAAATTACAAACAAAATTAAAATTTGTTATTTTGATATACGTGCGCGCGTGTGGAACTGTCATGCGTGCACATGAAATGAGAGAGAGAGAGAGAGAGAGAGAGAGAGAGAGAGAGAGAGAGAGAGAGAGAGAGAGAGAGAGAGAGAGAGAGAGAGAGAGAGAGAGAGAGAGAGAACGTGCGAGTGATTACTTATCTTTCTTTTTTGTCGTGCAGTGTCCAACGACGTTGTCCAACGGTGAGTGCTTCCTCGTTGTCCAACGGCGAGTGCTTCCTCGTTGTCCAACGGCGAGTGCTTCCTCGTTGTGAACAAACGTTCCACTGAAAAATGATAAAATTAAAAATTAATAATTTACATGACGAGTGATCTGGCAGCCTGCAAATAATTGCTCTGAGAAGAGCAGAATTAGAAACAAATAGCATTGTTTCATACTGTAATATTAAATTGCTCTGAAAAGAGCAGATTTTAAATATATATATATATATATATATATATATATATATATATATATATATATATATATATATATATATATATATATATATATATACATATATATATATATATATAAATTGTCCTACGTGAGAAATAGCCTGAAAGAAAAGTACAAAATAATAATATATGTATATATTAATCTTAAAATTGTTCTGAAAAGAACATATTTTAAGCATGTTTGTTCTACGTTGAAAGTATAAAATATTCCATTTGGGGTCCTTTCTACTCTGGTTGTCTCTAGATTGATGGGAGGCTTGTGTGACGTTGTCCTTATATCTGAAAGAAATATAAAAAAATTAGATACTGTATGCGTGAAAACAACATATCCGCGTGAATCATCGACATCGAAAAGAAAACTAACTCGTACGCTCGTCCGCGAGAAACCCTAACCTAGTGCTTGACATTGTAGTTCCGAAAGCGAGAGAGAATCCTAACTTTGCGCTCGCCGGTGAGCGACAGGAAGATGTGCACGTGCGTGATACCTCGTCTGCGAGGAGAAAAGTAACCCCTCGCGCTCGGCTGTCGCGCACGAGAGAGAGAGAGCAATATGTGCTCGCGCACGAGAAACATTAACCTCGTAATCGTCGAGGAAGCGAACACGCTCATCGCCGAGCGAGCGAGAAAAAGATAAATACATCACATGCGCACGATAAACGTCCAGGAAGCCTGCGCATGGTAAAAAACTAACCTCGCATCATCACCGTTGGCGAGCGAGAGAGAGAGAGAGAGAGAGAGAGAGAGAGAGAGAGAGAGAGAGAGAGATGTTCCTACGTTATTGCTCTGAAAAGAGCAGATTGTCGTGCCGGGGAGAGAGAGAGAGAGAAAGAACACGGCAATGTTCCTACGTTATTGCTCTGAAAAGAGCAGATTGCCGTGTCAATGAGAGAGACTTCGAGTGGTTTATAATACACATACACACATACATCACCGTTGTCCACCCTCGATGTTGGCTTCGTGGTCACCTGAAGCTGCTCGTCAGTGGTGCGCCGCCTTCGTGGTCCATGGGAGATCCTGCGTGTGCGGCTGCCGATCGAGACTGTCACTTTCGATAGCATGCGCGCGGCAGCAGCGCTGCAGTGGTAACTTTATGGCATCACTTGCGTGAACGCGCGGGAGCTCCTGCTCGCACCGCGACCAGGCGCAAAGTGGCTTTTTCGCTCTTTCGCTCGCGCCCCCCTCCCCGCGGCACCTTCGTGCGCACACGCGGGAGCTCCTGCTTGCGCGGCAGCCGAGCGCGAAATGACTTTTTCGCCTTCGCGCGCGCTCCCCCCCTCCAGGCGGCACTCGAGAGCGGTTGCTGATACTAGTGCAGGGCATTAGACGACTTTTTCACGTATACTGCTGTTAAGCCGCGGATTGCGGGAGCGCTCTCCTTCGCGGGCGACTAGAAGCGCTCGCGGATGCCGATTGACGCGGAGCAGCTCCGCGGAAGGGGATATAAGTAGCGCGTTTCTCTCCGTCCAGCATCAGTTCGAGCAATGGACTCTTATCAAGAAGTCAACTCAGTTCGTGCAATGGACTCGAGTGAAGCAGCAGCAGCATCCGATTTCATCCTTGACGAAATGGCTGGGTCATTTCATCAAGAAATTTTGGATGGTTTAGCAGCCTTGGATGGCTGTGAAGCCTTTGATGTGGAGCTGCCAGAGTTGGACCTCGAGAATTCGACGCGTGGTTAATGGGATTGGATGAATCCCGATTATCGTCGCCCATCCCTCTCCGCCGTCCTCATCAGTTGCCGATGACGCCGGAAGGCACGCCACCGCCTCCTCTCTCGCCACCAACATCTGCAGGACCATCATCGCCTCTCATGTTCTATGACGGACATGGGGGGTATCATGCAGTACCCGTCGACCACATACAGTGGGAAGGGCTGCCATCTGCGATGGAGGTAGCGATGAATCAGGATTCATCGATAATGATGGTGGAGCGGACGACTGACTCGACACCCGAACTCATCATTATTACTGATGATGAGAGCGACACCCGACCGCGAAAGCGAGATAGATCGCCGTCACCATCGTCGCCACCATCAAGCAAACGACGCCGTACCTCAATTTAATCGGTCCTTTTCAGGGCCAAGCACACGCACACGCACACGCACACGCACACACACACACACATGCACGCACGCACGTATGTACACTTACATACACATACAATCGGCCCTTTTCAGGGCCCTATATATTCTTTACGTAAACATATATATTTATTATTTCTATGTGATATTTAATCAGCTCTTTTCAGAGCTAAAAATATATTTTTTTCTATGTGATATAATCAGCTCTTTTCAGAGCTAAAAATATATTTATTTCTATGTGATACAATCAGCTCTTTTCAGAGCTAAAAATTTATAAAATATAGCAACAAACAATTTATTAAAAAAACAATTTTGAAACTCTCTCTTTCTCTCTATATATGTAGAAATTGTAAACATAGAAAATTTTTTAAATGATTCTATCATTATTTTTAATAATTTCTAAATATTTTTTTTCTTTAACCCTTTCAGTCACAGAAGCCTATATATAGACATCCAAAATTTTTTTATATTTCTCGTCATTTTTTCTATTTAATGCATATTCCTTCATGTTTTTTTTTTGCATTTTCTGTTAGATAAATACTTAAGCTTGAGAAATATAATAATACTTTTCGGATTTATAATTGTTTATAATTGTTATAAATAGATTTATGCCAAAAGAAATCATATTTTGTGAATTTAATTTGTGACTGAAAGAGTTAACATTCATGCTCTTTCATATATGTATGCAATATTATACTAAAAATTTTTAAAGATTCTAATACAATTCGCATACTTTAAATTAAAAATTACTTGATGTTAATATTATATCTTTAAAGAATAAAGAATACGCGCGTTGAAAATATCTTATTTATAGGTTTTGTAAATAAAGAGCGATTTTCTTATTCTTTACCCCCACCACACAACAGGTCCGCGCTTTGGCTATAAAAGCAGCGCGGACTAGAGAACAATTATCATTTGCAAAGATGAACTCGACAAGTAACAACCTCGAAGAAAAGGACGCCACGTGGGGTGAGGCCGACTTCGATTGGGAGATCGGCCTCGCGATGGATAGCGACGATGAATTCCGGCCGGAGTTGATGGAGCCGTTGGCTACATCGTCACCTATCAAGTCACCGTTTGCTTCGACGAAATTCACGCCTCAACGGTTGCCCTATCCATCGCTGCTCTTCGTCGAACGCCTACCCGACTGTGCGCCGCTGTTGTTACCGCCGCTGTCGCCGCCGTCATCGCTCTCTCCGGTACCATCATGCTTCTCTCCTGGCTTTCTGGAGAACCATGAGTTGAGGTCCTCATGCTTTTCTCCAGAGAAGTATGATGTCATCGAGCTAGGCTCGTCGCCTTTGTGCGTCACCGTCTCCTCGGGGACGATGTCTCCGCGGAAGATGCCGGAGAAGCGACCACACAACGACAGCGATGATGGTGAGCCACACCGACGAGTTCGTCGTCGACTTACGATTTGATCAGTCCTTTTCAGGACTAAAACCAATCGGCCCTTTTCAGGGCCACCAATATTTTTCAAAACAGTAGAACAAATATTCATATATATATATATATATATATATATATATATATATATATATATTCATGTATATTTAAAAAAAAATAGACGAACTCAAATTTAAAAAAAATGATTATTTATTTGAGTTTAAATAATTTTACAATTCAAATGTACATAAAATGAAAGGATTCTGTCATTTCATTCACGTTTTTGCTATGCTATGCTCAAGCATCCATCTTTTCATGACCAGCGCATTTCGAAGTGCGCATACTGGAAAGTTACAGGCAATATGGTGGGTACATGAGACTGGTTCTGCAGGTAGACTTTTTAATGAAGGACATCCCATCTCCTCGATATTAGTAACTAATCTGAAAATTAATAATAATATATTATGCGAAAACTTTTTTTTTTATTGTGAAAATATTTTTTATAACCACAAAATATAGTTTACCGATCGGGAAAAAATCTCCCCGATGACTGCGACTTTGGATACTTTGTTGAAGTGGACCTGAAGTATCCCGAGTCACTCCATGATTCGCATAAATATCTGCCGTTCTGTGCCGAACACATGGCGCCTCCTGGCTCGAAACAGCATAAACTTATGACGACGCTTCACGACAAAACTTGTTACGTGCTACACTATCGAGCGCTTAAACAGGCCTTGAAACATGGCCTGGTTCTAGTCAAAGTCCATCGTGCCATACAATTCAAGCAGAGTCCTTGGCTAAAAAAGTATATCGTCTTGAACAGCGCAAAAAGGAAGGAAGCCAAAAATGAGTTTGAGAAAATGCTTTTCAAACTCTTCAACAACGCTGTGTATGGCAAGACGATGGAAAACGAGAGGAAACGCGTTGACGTGAAACTAGTCAACAAATGGAAAGGTCGCTCATCGCCAAACCGAATTTTCACAGCAGTGATATTTTTGATGAGCAGCTCGTTGCTATACAACTGCTACGAACGGAGATCTGCATAAGAAATCCAATTTACATCGGCTTAAGCGTATTGGATTTGTCGAAAACACTCGTGTACAGATTATATTACGACTATATGCGAGATCGCGTAGGAGGCAGCGGCAAATTGTTGTACACCGACACGGATAGTCTGATCTACGAGGTTACGGGTGTTGACATGTACAACGTGATGCGGCAAGACATCCACGAGTTCGACACATCAGACTATCCACAGACCAATCCATTTAACATGCAACAAGCCAATAAGAAGAAGGTTGGCTTGATGAAGGATGAGTGCAACGGTGAGATTATGCTAGAGTTCATCGGGTTGCGGAGCAAAATGTACAGCGTCAAAGTCCAGAACCAGAAACCCATTAAGAAGGCCAAAGGAGTGAAGACTTCTGTAGTCAACTCTCCATCAGCTTTGAGGATTACATCAAGTGCCTTCACGAGAACGTTATCGTCACTCGAGAGCAGCGAAACATCAGGTCTCGACATCACAACATCCACACTGAGAAAGAGAGGAAAATTGCTCTCAGTGCCCATGACGACAAACGCTGCCTGCTGCCTGGCACTACAGATACGCTTCCCTGGGGCCACTACAGAGCAGGAGTGGTGGGGGAAGAGCAGGCCAATCAGAACGAAGAAGTTGCTGGAGAGGGGGAACGCGAGCCGCCAAACGCCGCCGCCACCGAAGAGCTTCTATATAATGAGGCAGCGCGAGAGCTGGAGCTCATTCGCACAGTCGAGCCTTCCAGCAGTAGTCTTCAGCAACAGCAGCAGCTCCAGCAGATCTCAACGCCGCTTCCTCCATCTTGGCAGCAGATTACTTCAGTTGCGCAACCGCTTCTCGCTGTCTCACGGCCGTTTCTTGCTGTCTTGCAGCCGCTTCCTGCAGCTTCGCTCCTCGTCTTAAAAAGACCTTGTGAGGAAAATACTGAAAGTATTATTAAGAAAAGGAGAGAAATCTAAGGTTTGTATTTTCTTAAAGTAATTTTTTCGTTTTATTTTTTCTTCTATTCAAAAAAACTAATTATTTACAAAACTTTCTGTTACAGATGGATTTTTGAAAATTAAACGCTATTGCGCGTGGAGGATTCCTTCCCACAAAAAGACTGGTCGATCTGACCAAGGGCCAGCTGTACATGGTGACAAGTCTGAAGGATGTGACTACCAAGTATAGAAAAAAAGTTGTGGCTGAACTGGAGAGTGAGTTCGACGTGATTATGCGAAAGAGAGTATCAGAAGCCATTCAACAAGACAAGCAGTTCTTTGTCAATCTCCAAGATGCCGCGAACAAGTATGAACTGTTTATATTGTACAATGGCGGTTCAAGCATTGAATTTAGTGGAAAATAATTTTTTAAGTGAATATATAGTTAATGTTCAAGTATTGTTAATATAGTTAAAGCGAAATGTATATATTGAAGTATAGTATTGTGAAAATATATATAGTTAAGTGCGCGCAAATGTACATAATTTTTTAATTTATTTATTAATAAACAAACACATTGTTTAACTTAAAAAATTGTTTTTTTATTTAGCCATTCTATACACGATATTACATATCTTTCTTCTCAATCCAACTATTACGTGAATTATCAAAGCCAAGCCATTTTACAAAAATTTTACTTCCTTTTTTCTTTATTACTTTTTCTACAAGATAAATATCTGGATACTTGGCCTTGAGTAGTTCTTGTTCGTAGAAACCGCCTGAAACAGGCTGATCTTGATAGTCCTTTAGATGGTAAGTTGGAGGATTTGTAGCTGCTACACGTACAATTGTAAATATCTCTGTAAACCAATTGGGCGTATATCCTTTGTCAAATGCTGCCTTAGCCTTGCTCACTCGGACTTTGTCACCAATTTTAAATTTTGGTTTAATTTTCTTAGTTATTTTAAGAGCAAATCTCTGGAGTATATCTACTTCGTTGCTGAATGTTACATCTTTAGGTTTCACGCCGATAGTACGATGTTTACGATTATTGTATGCGGTAAGTAAATTGGGTAAAATATCTAGCCATTTGTAGTTGCCTCTCAAACTGAATTTTTTCCACATAGCACTTTTTAGCGTGCGATTGAAGCGTTCACATATTGCTGCTTTTAGATTGCTATAGGTTGAATATAACTTTATTTTGTATGTGCTCATAAGTTTTTGAAAATCTGTGTTATAAAATTCTTTGCCTCTGTCGGTATGGAGATTCTTTGGTACTCTGCCTTTAACAAGCACAGATTTCATAGCTTCCGAGACATCTTTGCCTGTTTTTCTCTTTACAGGAGCAGCCCATGCATATTTGGAGAAAATGTCGATTATAGTGAGCAAGTATCTATAGCCCTTATTGTCGCGAGTATATGGAATCATTTCGACGAGATCTGCTTGCCAAGTTTCATCCAAACCACGTACGTCAAAGTGTCGACGTGTATATTTACGCCTTGCAGATTTATGTAGTTCTTCAACTAGTCTTTCGTGTTCCATGTTTTTGGAATTACTGATTGAATACCTGTGCCAAACTCTCTTTTATAGTCAAAACGTCAGCTTTTATTTGAGATTTCTGGGCATCAAGTTCATTTCTATGATTATCAACTATTATATTCAAATCATCTACCCTAGTTCTAAGACTTGTAGTTATATCAATAATTCCTCGAATTTCTATTTGAATAATATTTCGTAGAGACTCTAAGTTTACAGCATCGCTCGGCTGTTGAGGTTCGGCAATATTGCATAATTTTTTATTTTCCATGTCGTAGTGACCGTCAGACGTGACTTTAAAGCCAACGCCAGGTGGCCCTCGACTGCCTTCGGTTTTTCCAAGATTACGTCCAAACACGTCGACGCTCATTTTGAGAATGATTCGTTTATTCGTGTGCACTTAATATATATAGCCTGCTTCGCGAAGTTCTTCGATTATAGAGTGTATCTTGTTTACATGACTTGGATTTCCGGCAGACCTTTCAGCTACTAGTAAGTGAAGCCGGTCAACGAGCTCGTTTGGATCGTCCCAGTACACATAGTCCAAAACAGTATGTTTTTTCGCAATTTTATAACGAGGTAATGAGCCACCTTTAATCGATTCATTTGTTTTCGAGGTAATATTGAACATTGGAGCAATAAAATTGTTAAATTTATTACTATTATGAAAACGAATCTTTTCGTTCTTGTCATATCGCGTTTTATGAGCAGACGATAGTTTTAAAATTTTGCGATAATTTTTTAAATCATCTGAACTTATATTATTTTTATTTGGTTGTTTCGCTATGAGTAACTCGAGTAATCCTGTAGTTTTCGGATATGCTACTCCGTTAATTTTAATTTTATTATTATGAAAACTAATCGGTAAATTACCAATAAAAAATTCACCCTTTTCATTTTGTACTCCATAAATTTTGTCAAGATACTGGGGTTGATTGAGCTTCAGAGCCTTGACGTATAAATCAGAGTCATCTTCGACATCACTATCTGCGGCTTCGAAAGATGTCTCGTGGGCATTCTGTATCATATCATTGAACTCACTGTCAGAACTTTCATTCTGTTTGACGCTACTCTGTTCGACTGTGTTATCTTCGACACTACTTTGTTCAATATTTTTCTGAGCTACAAGTTTTTGAAGCGGATCTACTATTGGTTTGAAAGTTTCACTTAAAATCTTTTCGACATTGTCTTTTCCAAATTTTAATATTCTATATTTGCGTTTAATCGCATCTCGTGCCTTAACGAGTTGACGAAGAACGTTTTTTTCTCGTTGAAAGTCGGCCATGTTGTCGTTTCAACGTTCAGTCTGAAACTGCTGATTATTACCTATGTGCATGCTATATTTATAGCAAAATTATCAAAGCCCTTACGAAATCTGCCGTCATTTATTCCTCCATCTTTATCGATGCCTAGAAAACCGTGCTTATCATATCTCCAACACTTGGAGCACAATTCTTTAAAATGTATATAAGTCATATCGGTATTTACGTGATCGTCATAGATATGCTTTCGATTTACTTCATCTTGTCGAAAAATAGCAAGTAAGTTTACATTATCTCTGACAAGATGTTTGGGGACATGAGCATAAGTTTGACATAGATAAAAACAATCAACCTTTTTATGTCTACCCATGCAAAAGAAGGCCCTAACATTATCTTGGTTTTCACAAGCAATATCGTCAAATATCATGATAGAGTTCGGAAGCGCGTGGTCAGGATCGATAACTGCATCGTGCTCGCTGAACGGAAAATATTGTACACCTTCTATAGGTTCTAAGATTTCATTTAAAAATTTATATTTTGGCTGATTGAGAGACTTTGAGTAAACGTATACGTTTTCAAATCTAACGCCATTAGGATGTGTTATGAGAGCAAGTAAACTATTTGTTTTTCCGCAGTTTGACGGACCGCAGAAGACGGCTCGTATACTATCAGAAAGTAGATCGCCATGCCATTTTGCTCTTTTATCATGCTCTACAAGTACATCAAAATTTTCTATTGGTAGCTTTACCGACTGCTCTTTGAAGTTCATGATCTTTACTCTATGAAAACCAAATCACGACTGATTGCTATGAGTATAAATAGCGGTCTTATATAGCTTTCACCATCAGTTGCGCGTTGACTTTCGTAGATTGATGATCATTCACAAACGCGGACGCGGTTTAGTTAATAAAATTATCAATAAACTTCTATTTGAGCTCCACATACCTGGTTATCAGTACTGCGGCCCCGGCACTAAGTTGGCAAAACGTTTAGCTCGAGGAGATCTTGGAATTAATCCTCTTGACGCTGCTTGTAAAGAGCACGATATAGCTTATTCTAAAAATCGTGAAAACGTTCAAGCGAGAAACGAAGCAGATAAAATTTTAGCTGAAAAAGCTTGGAATCGTGTTAAATCAAAAGACGCTAATTTTGGTGAAAAAGCGGCTGCATACGCTATAACTAATACTATGAAATTAAAATCTAGACTCGGTATGGGTTTGAAGAAGAACATTAAAAAGCGAAAGAACGCTAAAAAATTGGGAATGGGTTTAAAGAAGAGAAGCCAAGTTCCCTTGAAAAAAATTATCAAAGCTGGTGCCTTTAAATCACCGCCAAGTAACTGCGCTCTAACAGTCATACGATCAGCTTTGAAAAAAGCACGGAGCGCTGTTAAAGAAGCTGGAGGTAAAAAGAATATTAAAATTCCATGTATTTTACCAGTCCCCACGCAAACAGGAGGGGTATTGCCATTTCTCATACCTCTATTTGCAGGTTTGAGTGCAACTGGCGCTCTAGCTGGTGGTGCTGCTGGAATAGTAAAAGCCGTAAACGACGCAAAAGCCGCTAAGGAGCAGTTAGAAGAAAATAAAAGGCATAATAAAACTATGGAAAGTGTAGCGTTGGGTAATGGCTTATATCTTAAATCACACAAAGTAGGGTTAGGTCTCCATTAAAAAAAAAAAAAGTTCTGAAATTACCTCAGCGAGCACTTACTGACGCCGGCATATTAAAATATGCAAAACTTTTAAAAATACCTAATTTTCGGGGAGTATTTATGAGAAATGCAATGCCAACTTCTGGACCGCACTATAGTGAATCCGCTATAGTTAATCTGGATGATGCTAGCGGCCCTAGGACACATTGGGTTGCATATAGAAAAAGAGGCAAAAATGTTGTATATTTCGATAGTTTTGGCGATCTCCGACCACCTTTAGATTTAATATTATAGCTCGGAGTTGACGAAGTTAAATATAATCATGAAAGATATCAAGATTTTGACACGTACAATTGCGGTCACCTCTGTCTAAAATTCTTGTGCGGGGCTATATAAGGAGAGGCGGGGGAAACATTGCATCATTCTGATTTAAGCTGTCATGGAAGGTTCATTAACTCTGACACTTTCAGGTACATCTTCTATACTAGAAGTACAGTATTTTCCACCAATCGAGTTATCGCCAAATAAAAATTACGTTTTAGGCCTTGTTGAACTTTTAACATTTAATTCAATCCCCAATATAGACAGTAACAATAATAAGTTTTACGTAGGTGGAAACGTTGTCCTTCTTCCAGTTGGAAGTTACGAAATTGAGGATATTGACAAATTCCTTCGTAAAAAAATTAGCGCACAACGACATTACTTTCAATTTAAAGCCAAATAATAATACTCTTCACTGTACAATCAAGTGTAGTCAGCCTATAGATTTTCGACCTGAAAATTCACTCGGTCGTCTACTGGGCTTCACCAGACGTAATCTCGAACCGAACGTTGCTCATAATTCAGATTTACCTGTTACAATTCTCAAAATCAACGCTTTGCGAGTAGAGTGTAATATAACTTCAGGAGCATATATAAAGGATCGAAAAGTACATACAATTCACGAGTTTTTTCCTGCAGTACCTCCGGGGTATAAAATCATCGAAGTTCCCTCACACGTCATTTACCTTCCGATTGCCGTAAAGCGTATAGATCATTTACAAGTACGCATCATCGATCAAGACGGAGATTTAGTAAATTTCCGCGGAGAAGTTATAACTATAAGGTTGCATATTCGACAATCATAATGGGAATCATTTACAACAAAAACTATATAAGCAGAGAAATATGCCCACCACGCATCAGTCATTAACGAACTGTGAAGACGCTACACGTCAGAGCATAAAAAAACTAAAAAGTCTAGGCTTAAAAGTAGTAGTTGGTGGAAAATAACTTGCATCATCTTTTGCTGCTTTCAACGAAATGGAAGAAATTCTATGCATACAAACACCTGTAACTTTTGATGAATCCGTAGCGCACTACGAGGTTCATGCTCACCAACCGTATACAGCATCATATAATAACAGCGATGAAATACGCATATCTATTCAACATCAAGATTTATGTCTCTTACCTTCACGCAGTGCGCTACATATCTGCGGGCGATTGGTTAAAACTAATAATACTCCCGTTGAAAATACAAAACTTGTGAATAATGCCATTTGTCATTTGTTTGAAGAAATCAGATATGAGTTGAACGCCATTGAGATAGACAAATGTAAAAATGTTGGTTTAACTACTCTCATGAAAGGTTGGGTGTCACTCAATCCGACTCAGAGTTTTATCATTGAAAATGCTGGCTGGATCGATATAGAAGAAACACAAAAGATAATCGATGATGCCGGTTACTTCAATGTATCGATTCCATTGAGCCTAATTTTTGGCTTCGCAGAGGACTATCGTAAAATATTAGTAAACGCAAAGCATGAACTCGTTCTCATGAGATCAAGAAACGACTTGAACGCTGTTGTACAAACAGCTACACGAGCAGCCGAACAAGACGTTTATGAGAACTTTAAAATTGAATTAACTAGAATCGAATGGCTTATGCCATACGTAGTTGCATCTGACTCTAACAAAATTCGCCTACTAGATTTTGTAGGAAAAGACCGTCCTATTGGCATGAGTTTTCGCACGTGGGAATTGTATGAATACCCATTACTTCCGATTACGTCGAGACAGGTGTGGACAGTAAAAACATCAAATCAACTTGAAAAACCACGCTTCGTCGTCTTAGGTTTTCAAACTAGTCGAAAAGATCAGAAGGCAGTAAACGCTACCCGCTTTGATTACTGCAATCTTAAAAATGTAAAACTCTTTCTCAATTCTCAGTCATATCCGTATGGTAATCTTAACCTCGATGTGAATCGTAATCAATTTGCCATGCTCTACGATATGTACGCTAATTATCAAAATTCTTACTACGGCAAAGATCCAGAACCTATGTTGAGAAAGTCGCAATATCTCACATACATACCACTGATAGTAATAGACTGCTCAAAACAAAACGAGTCCTTAAAAAGCGCCCCTGTAGACATCCGTCTGGAATTTGAAGCAAAGGAAAATTTTCCTGCTGGAACTTCAGCCTACTGCTTGATCTTGCACGATCGCATAGTTCAATATAGTCCCGTAAGCGGCGACGTGCAGAAACTTTAAGGAGTATATAAGGTGAGCGAGCCTCCGGCTCCTCCTCATTTTGGAATTTGACGCCATGGACTACGCAGTGGATATGCAGGGCTTTAAAAAGCCTGGCAATGATTTCGTTCTGAAAGAGTTGGCTTTTGTGTCTCTCAACGATGGCGATGAGCCAGTAGTGCACCTCTTCCTTAGCGAAGACTAACAGAAAAGTATAAAAGTGAAAATTTGTGGTTAGAACTTTGCTACCATGGCCTGTCATGGGATGGTGGTGATTACGATTATACTGAAATCGGAAAAATTCATCAAGATGCATTGAAAGAAGCTAACAGAATTTTTGTCATTGGTGAGATAAAAAAGTTGTGGTTAGAGCGTTTCAACTTCAAAGTTACAGATATCACTGAAATGGGCTATCCGGCGTTCGATTATCCAAGATCAGTGACTATATGTACTAATCATAATAGAGCGTACAAAACTACTTGTGCTCGATACAACGTAAAGCGCATGAAGCAGTTTTACCTCAACGATTCAAACATGGAGTGGGAAGATGTCATGGAATGGGAAGATATTGATGAATAAATTTTTAAGGGCAATGGAGGGGTTGATAAACAGGTAAAACCTCACAGGATAGGAGCGAGGTGGGGCTCCTATCCCCCTTAAAAAATTTTTTTTATTCAGTAGACCAGTTGATGGCGCTCGCAAGCAATCGAGGTCTTATATAAGCATGTTGCAGTCGTTAGAGACTTTCATTCCCTCATAATGGGTCAAACCAGCAGCTCGGCCGTTGCTCCCGAGCAACAGCGACTCATACAAAACGATTCAAAACAGTCGCAGTGGAAAAAATATTCAGAAAAAGTTTCCACAAACATGTATTCTTTGCCCGAGCAAAAGGGTTATAAAAAGTTTTAAATGGTTGCATAATAGTTTCTAATGGTTATAGTAGATAAAAACCGCTGGCCGAGTGCTGCAGGCTGACAAGCAGCAGGCCGCCCGCTGCCCTCCGCCGGCTGCTACCGCTGCCCGTTTGCAGCAGGCTGTCGCTGGCCGCTCGCTGCCGGCGGCTCGCTCCCCCAGGGCAAGGTCTGACTTTACGGCTGGCCTAGAACGGGCAAGACCTGATCGAGAATCGGTAGGCCGGTTCTGGCTCAACTCGTTGGCGTGCGGGTGAGCCGGAACCAGTATGCCGGTTCTAGATCAAGCAGGTCTGGGTTATTGGCTCCCGTGCGGGTGACCCAAAAACCTATGCCGGTTCTGGCTCAAACAGGTCACGACCTGTTTTTGGGTTAATGACACCCCGTGCAATAGCGGTGGGAGGGGGAGGGGGAGGGGGCAGGGGAGGGGGACCCAAAAAACCTATGCCGGTTCTGGATCAACAGGGCACGACTTGAATTGATCCAGAACCGGCATAGCATATCTACTACTTTAGTAAAAAAGTCTTTTACTACTTTGAGTCAATGTATGCTCAACAAATTATATGTAAATACATTCAAATTGTTCATTGCAAATCAAACAAACGAAAGTTGTGAAATCAATTATCGATAGTCAAGTAATGCAAAGCATTCTCCGAAAAACTGTATGACTATGTTCTCAGATATGTATTCAAATTTCTTCATTCCTTTATACAAATTAAACACAAGAAAGTACTGAAATCGATTAATTATAGTCAAGTACCGGTCATAAGAACTTTTCGTACCTCGCGTGTAAAATTACATTTTACGCCCACGTTGTAACTTCAAAATTGTTCAGCCAGCGGGCATAAAGTACTATATAACGCCCAAGAGGTCCAATAGCTCACACACTCCTACAAAACTTTATAGTACCTACGTACTTTATGCCCGTGTGGGCGAAAATTATTTTAATTATATAACTATAATGCCTTCTTTTTATTTCTAAAATTCATAAGAATTTTTTCAGGTATTTACGAAAAGTCAAAGCCTATATCAAAAATTACATAGTTACCAACACATCACAATTTTTTATTATTCCTCCTCAATTTATCCTCAATATTACGCATCTTGGAAGGACAAGAGAAGTCTAGAGCTACTCTAGCAGGGGTGGTCCTCCGATCTCCTGTACATACTTGGCGGGCCCGACGGTTTGCAGTTCAAGGTGTAAGGCATGGTCATTTTCATATAAATATTCATATGTTTAAAGATCAGATGAAATGTATAAATGGGTTGCTTCTACATATTAACTACTGATCTATGAATCTATCACTCTGTTTTTAAATAGAAAGTACACGCCCGCGTGAAAATATCATATGAGATCTAATATGAGATCGCATAATACGTAAAATTGCATATGACATCACATATGAGGCGTTTCACGTCAGCTCTCCAGGCGCGGCGCGCGAGCGCGAAATCATGCTGTTTTCAGCTTGTGTTTGAAGGGCTAAGATGTATCTAAAAAAAATAATCCCCAAGTGATTTCGATGTATTTTTTCCTCAGCTTTCCGATGGTGCTATTAGTTTCTCAAAATTTTTCAATTCTAAGTATTTCTTGAATATAAACGTTCAAGTAGTGTCCAGCGTAACGTCCGTGAAATATTTGTATAAACATGTTTATAAAGGTTACGATGCAGCTAATATCAGAGTTGAAGTGTTAAATAATGAGACGGTAATTAACCACGATGAAGTTCGTAGTTTTACAGAAACGCGATATTTTAGCCCAGTTAAAGCACGTTATCGTATTTTAAGTAAACCATTACAGTGTAAAAGTCATAGTATCATACGCTTAGCAGTTCATTTACCTCAGCAACAGTCAATTATAATTCATGATATTGATGATGATCTTACTGTGGAGGCTGCATTAAATCGAATCACTACATTATTAGCTTATTTTGGTTTGAATAAACAAGACATTTCAGCTAGACAATACACTTATGCTGAAATTCCAGCTCACTATGTTTTTAAAGAACATAATGATAATAATCAGAAAGTTTTTAGATCGTCAAAATAGAAATCACATTATAATTGTATCGGACGTATGTATTCCGTCAGTCCAAGTCAAGTAGAGTTATTTTGATTAAGATTACTTTTATTAAGTTGTAGAGGCGCAAAAAGTTTTGATGAATTAAAAAATGTAAACGGTGTTCAGTATATGACGTTTTCGGAAGCTTGCTTAGCGTTAGGTCTTATAGATGATGATGAGGAATGGAGTCGAGCTATGCAGGAAGCTGTAAGTTGGATGATGCCAGGTAGTATACATCTGTTATTTGTTATGGCCCTGGTGGATCTGGGAAAACGTTTGTATATACAACATTATATAATTTACTAAAAAGTCAAAGCAAAAATGTTTGTTGTATGGCTTTTACTGAAATCGCTGCAACGGTACTACCTAAAGGAATGACGGTTCACAAAGTACTAGGTTTGCCTGTACCTTTATTATCAGATTCTTCATCTAATATCGCTGTGCAATCAAAGGAAGGGCAATTATTGAGGCAAACAGATGTGTTTATTTGGGATGAGGCCCCAATGACTCCGCAATACACATTAGAAATCATGGACAGGACTTTAAAAGATATTATGAGTAGTGATTTATTGTGGGTGGTAAAATTGTCATTTTAGGTGGAGATTTTAGACAATTATTACCTATATTACCACGAAGTATTCGAAGTGACGTTATAAATTTATCGATCAAAAGTAGTATTTTGTGGAATGTGTTTCATAAATTTAAGTTAACGACTAATATGAGAGCTATAGATGAAGATATTACATTTTCAAAATTTGTTCTGGATGTGGGAAACGGTGATTTAAATGACAACAATGATAATATTGATATTCCTGAACGATCTATAACTACTAATTCTAATTTCATTAATTGTATGTATGGACATTTGATAAGAAATCATCTTTATGATGAAATGAGCTCATAGGTTATATTAGCTGCACGAAATATAGACGTGAACGAAATTAATAAAATTGTCGTATCGTTATTAGATAGTTATAATGAACGTATATATGAGGCGTTTCACGTCAGCTCTCCAGGCGCGGCGCGCGAGCGCGAAATCGTGCTGTTTTCAGCTTGTGTTTGAAAGGCTAAGATGTATCTAAAAAAAATAATCCCCAAGTGATTTCGATGTATTTTTTCCTCAGCTTTCCGATGGTGCTATTAGTTTCTCAAAATTTTTCAATTCTAAGTACTTCTTGAATAATATCTCGAAAAAATCAAAAAACCCCTATGTAGAAAAAGGCTATATCCATGTAAAATTTCCTCCTCTTTCGATCTAGCAGGTCAAAAAAAATATTAAAAATATAGTTTTTGAGATATAACACGTTTTATGTTTTTTTGAGGTTAGAATTGAAAAATTTTGAGAAACTAATGGCACCATCGGAAAGCTGAGGAAAAAATACATCGAAATCACTTGGGGATTATTTTTTTTAGATACATCTTAGCCCTTCAAACACAAGCTGAAAACAGCATGATTTCGCGCTCGCGCGCCGCGCCTGGAGAGCTGACGTGAAGCGCCTCATATAAGATCTCATACGAGATATGCGCTGTCTGAAATTCTCATATGAGATCTTATATGATATTTACACGGGGGAAAAGGATATAACATATGTTGCTTATAAAACGGTTAGTAAAATGTAAAGGACTTTTGAGCAAGCTATAAATTTATATGAATTTTTTATTTTATTCTCGTTTAAAAAGGACGGGCACAAGGAAGAATATGTTCAGTAATGAAATATAAATCATGATTCTGCACCTGTACGGATATATTGTACTTAACGGCATCAATTAAAAATTAGAGCCAATGTAATTATTTATGGTGGATTTATAGGTATAAATATTGTGAATGAATTTATGCAAAAATTTAGTATTCTACATTTAAGTAACTGCAAACCGTCGGGCCCGCCGAGTATGTACGGGAGATCGGAGGACCACCCCTGCTAGAGTAGCTCTAGACTTCTCTTGTCCTTCCAAGATGCGTAATATTGAGGATAAATTGAGGAGGAATAATGAAAAATAGTGATGTGTTGGTAACTGTGTAATTTTTTTATATAGGCTTTGACTTTTCGTAAATACCTGAAAAAATTCTTATGAATTTTAGAAATAAAAAGAAGGCATTATAGTTATAAAATTAAAATAATTTTCGCCCACACGGGCGTAAAGTACATAGGTACTATAAAGTTTTGTAGGAGTGTGTGAGCTATTGGTCCTTTTGGGCGTTATGTAGTACTTTATGCCCGCTGGCTGAACAATTTTGAAGTTACAACGTAGGCGTAAAATGTAATTTTACACGCGAGGTACGAAAAGTTCTTATGGCCGGTACTTGACTATAATTAATTGATTTCAGTACTTTCTTGTGTTTAATTTGTATAAAGGAATAAAGAAATTTGAATACATATCTGAGAACATAGTCATACAGTTTTTCGGAGAATGGTTTGCATTACTTGACTATCTATAATTGATTTCACAACTTTCATTTGTGTGATTTGCAGTGAACAATTTGAATGTACTTACATATAATTTGTTGAGCATACATTGACTCAAAGAAGTAAAAGACTTTTTTACTATAGTATTTATTTGACTTCTTTTAAAAAATCATAAATATTATTTAGATTATACAGAAAAAACTTCTATACTTGACTTATTTTATACTTTCGTAGAAAGTTTTATTAACAATATTATTATTTGTACAGTCGTGAAAAAAATTATTACCATTTGTAGAGAGTGCTTATTGAATAGATGAGATCAGAATAAATAAAAGGACTATAGACAAATTGTGTTGTTAGAATATATTGAAAAAATTAGTTTTTTAAAGAACGTGTTGATTGCTTTGAAAAAATATTTAAGCTCTCATTAAATTTAGCAGTTTACGTGAAAATACTTGTATCAATATAATTAATATTGTAAAAGCATCGGTACTAATCACCCGCGTATATATAATTCAGTCAACGAATAAATTATACACATTAATCGAATAAATCGAATAGAGTTATTGTAAAGGCAATTACTACCCAGATCATTTTATAGAAGAACTCTTATAGCAATAAGCAAATCCTAATTAATTCCAAAAGTGTGATGGATTCATTTCGAGAACCTACACCAAGGGGAAAAGGTAATATAATTCAACTATTGATTATCAATTAAATTATAAAATTATATTCCTCGATTTTCGAGACTTAACACTCGTTTAAAAACTATATGAAAATTATACAAATGCAGATTCCTACTTACCGGCATTGCGGTTTTTATTTAAGGCGGTCTTACACCTAGTGACTTCTGAGGCCAAAATCGGCTATAAAAAAAAAAATTGTTTAAACAATATAAAGTATATATCCTATAAATATACTCTATTTCTGGCAAAATGGCCCAAGACTTAATCTGTAGACCAATTTTACTCAGAGATATAGCATTTTCAATTTTTTTCATTTGGCGTCATTTTTTAAAAAAGCTAGTTCATGGATTTGCATGGGGGAGGGCTGAATTACTTGAAATTTATCAAACTATAGCAAGAAGAGCTGGAAATATAGAAACAAAATTTTTCAATCATCTTAAAATGCTAAAAATCATACAAAATCACAATAATACTTAAAATTAAGTATTTAAAATTGGTTTTTAACATTTTAAGATTATTTACAATTTTCTTTTTAATATTTACCACTCTTTTTGCAATAGTTCAATGCATTTCAAGTAATTCAAGCCTTCTCCCATGCAAATCCATGAACTAGCTTCTTAAAAAATAACGCCAAACTTTAGAAAATGACATTTTGAGAAATAAGCCTGCAAAGAAAAATACCATAAAATTCCAAAAATAATCAGCAATTTGATCTCCATTCTTTCCCCTCTTGAAATTCAATTTCCTGTATATCTGTCATCTGTTCTCCCATATAAAATGGTTACAACAGAAGCTCTGGCACCTTGTGTGGATACTGCTAAGTCAGAAGCATTCGTTCCATTAAAAACTACTGCTCAATCGGCCCTTCTTTTTTACTTTTGATTCATCCACTGTTGAATCACTTTTTAACACACTGTACTGAGTTAGATTATTATTTATAATACTAAAATAACTGTAGAATATACACCAGGTCTTATGAAATATGAAATCCCACTCATCCAACTCGAAACTTAAGAAGCCATCACTGTTATAGACATAAGTACAGTAGTACGTAAAAGCCGCTAAGCCCATATTTAAAATTTTCCCTTGATTATACATCTTGAAAATAAATATATCTTGAATTTAAGCCTGTATACTTGTGTGGGGGGACTTTGTTGCTTTTAAGTATATCGATACATCTGGACACTTATTACAATTCACAAATCTTTTGAATTGAATTATAAACCCTATAGTGAGTTAGACTTAATTATCTCACTTTCATCTTTCTTAGAAAGAAGATGTATTTATTTTCATCCGCTGAAAATTTTTACTGCCTCTCCTTTAAAATACTTAATTCAACCTTGCCAATCCACATGTTTTTCAGTATTAATTTTTATACAGCATTGAACTGAAACTGTAATTTGTTACATCCCAAACACCGTTAATTTGGGATCCAACACAAAATAAATACATAGAAGTATATAATTTAAAAGATGCTACAAAGTTAGACAAATTGAATGAAATAATAGAAATCCATGAAAAAGAAGAAAACAAGTACAATAACTATTGTAATAATTTACTTATAGAATATAATTTAAATTATTTACAAAATTTAATTAAAAAATATGAAAAATAAAATAAATCAAAAGCAAACATAATATTTTCAATATACAATTTAAACTCAATTTTTTAGTATAAAATATTTGAAATTTCACAAAAATAGTATTAAGTTATATTAATTTTTAATTCTATTATTTTACATTAACTTCTTTCACGTATCCAATATAATGTTTATAAGCAAAAATATACATAATAGAAAAAATAAAAATATATATTTCCATATTATAAATAGCTTACAAAAGCGTCACAGGATATGTTAAAGAAAATTTAATTAAAAATTTGAAAATTATTTTTTTATAAATATTTTTGTAAATTTTAAATAGAAGTAATAAATATAAAAATTCAATGAAATAAAAGAAAATTATTATTAAGTAAATTATTATTAAGTATGAAAATGGAATATTTGAAATTTAAGGAAAATAAAATTATTTAATTTTAAAATCATTTACAATAAATTATATTAAATTCTTTCATGTATCCAATATAATGGTTAAAAGCAAAAATATATATAAAAGGAACAAATAAATATATATGGTTCTAAATAATAAAAAGCTTATAAAAACATTCAAGCGTATATTAAAGATAATATAAATCATATAATTTATTTTTAATTTATTATTTTCCTAAATTTCAAAATGTAATATAAATGATATAAAAATATATTTAATAAAATTTCATAAAATTTTAAGTATAGTGGTAATGTAGGGCTATTGGCGAAGGAAGCCACTTAAAATAACAATCCAACGGTCCATAAACAGTACCCCCAGGGTGACGTGGAAAACTGTTCGTCTCTTCAACCAATCTTTATAGTTAATAAAGTTTATATAAAACGAATTAACGCAACACAGTTATTGGTTAAATTTAAAACATTGTTCAATATTTATAAAGTAAGTAATAAAATAAGTAATAATTTATAAGTAATAAAATAAGTGTAATAATTTAAAATAATGAACATCAGGGTGATTTGTTCTCTTATTCCAAAATATAAAATTTTTAAATTTATTTTATATGGGGGTTTACGAGCGGAGCGAGTAGGGGTTACCCCCCCCCCCGCCCCCTAGTATATATATATATCAGAAACCTATAGAAAAAGCCAAAAAAAAGGAAAATTAATGTTTTCGTTATTTTAAAGATAGTAAGATCTTTTAACGATATCATTTTGAATTTTTAAAATTTTTTATTCAAACCAGATTTTTTAGATTTAGAATAACATATATAATTAAAAAATTCAATAAAAAAATTTGATTTTTTCAAAATTTTTAGGCGTAATACCACCTTAATTAAATAATTTCTAAGTATTTGTTTTGGAAAAAACAGGATTATCAGACGCTCCGTACATGTAAATACTATACTCTAACATTTTTTTGAGTAATTCTATTAGTATTTGCATAAGATGTACACATTCAAAAATTATGTTGGTATTTCACACTTTCATTGCATTTTATCAGTTTTTAATCAATTTTAAAATATAAATTAACAGCGACATAGTTTACAAGTAGTAAACGTAGCACTGTTGCTGCGATTAGTAGTTTCTATCGCTCTATTTAGTACCTTTATACGATAAAAACAGTATAAGATATAGAAATGTAGATATTTGTTGATATAAAATAAAATATATGTTACATAACAACTTCTAAGCTCATTCTATCAAAATATATTTGGGAGACAGTTGGCTCTCTTAGATACTTATAAAATGATATAATTAAGCTCAATGTTTGTTTCTATCACTTAGCATTTATAATTGCAACAATCATAAGATAACTTATAATTATCTGTAATTATAAGTAATCTCTGGCACATTGCGCGCCGGTATCTTACTATAACCTGAAAGGAAAGAGAGTAATACCTTTAACTGATATTCGCTCGAGTCCAGTACACAAACTTGTTACGGAAAAAAGAAACTATGAAAGTACAAGTTATATACTATTAGATAAACTGCAGAAAAATATTAAGTACCGAGAGTAATACCTTTAACTGATATTCGCTCGAGTCCAGTACACAAACTTGTTACGGAAAAAAGAAACTATGAAAGTACAAGTTATATACTATTAGATAAACTGCAGAAAAATATTAAGTACCGAGCAATTAAAAAAGTTATTCAACAATATATATAAAGAAGAAGCTGGAAGATTTGTTGAGCGCACTCTTCCTTTTGAATACACACACATATTTGCTTCCTCCTAGAGGATGCTTTGTGTTAGTGAAAACATTTTTTCGAGATAATATGATAGAAGTGTTGTATACGACATTTGGAATCAAAATACACTATTTTAAATAATGTTCGTGCGTGTGTGCGTGCATGCATGCGTACGTGTGTAAGAATATACGAGCAGATCTCGGAATCTATTAGACCGATTTTGACCGGACCGTGCTTATTTTTTTTTTTAATTTGTTTACTTACTTCGGGAAAATATTTGTTATTTAAGAATATAGTTTTGTTTTGATTTTTAGATGTTACAATTTAAAACAAATATTACTAAGGTATTGTTTACGCAGTTGACGCAGGATCAAATTCTCTACAATAAAAAAAGGTGATGATAGCTATACTCAGTTCATAGTTATTAATGAAAACGTGATTTTTTGCACAATATACCTTAAAATAAAAAGAGATATCGTGTTATTGTTCTTATCCGCACTTGTTTGTCGTGTGATATTTGTGCATTTGAATACAGTGTTATACAAGGTTCCTCGTTCGCGTTGTTATTCTAGAATCATTTAACCCGTCCTTCTCGCAGATACTGATTCCTCTCCAGGAAACGATTCCACCCTGATCCACTCCTTTGAAAGCAAACTTCCTTCCGAAACTTCGCGCTGTTTTTAGCTTTATAAGTGGTGATCCCCGGAAGCGTCAGTTTAGATTGACCCTCGCGGCAACGTGTTCTAGGGCATATCTGGACTTTGACTTCGAGGAATTTATTCCAAAACTCATCCCGTTACAATACGATAAATTTAATTTTAATCTTACTCAAGTATATATTTATTACTAAAAAAATACGGACATTGAAGGGTACCTAATGCATCAGTTCTAAAAAAATCAACTTTAAGTAACTTGAAGGTAAGTGGTTACAGATTACCGTTTCAAGGGTTAAGTACTCCCATACCGTCGTCGTATAAATTGTTCAAATTTCTGCATTAAGTGTATTTCTTGTATAAAGTATGATCATAATTTATAAGTTATAAAATGTATTCGAGAACTAAAAAAGAAATTCTGAATAATATAAGCAACGGGAAAAAGGCGAATTAAAGATTTTTTATATAGCATACACCTAAGAGTGATATTTTGTTTTAGCAGTAACAAAACTTTTCTTTTAACATTTAAAATTCGCTTTAAAAAGCGTAAAAATTACTATTTAAAAAATAATCCTAAAGTTTACGCAAACAATTTTCTCCTAGTAGATGCTACTTTTCTGACATAAAGTACGTCAAGTACGTAAATATTATACGGACACGTATAACGAAAAGAAAATGTTAATATGATTAATGTAAAATAAAATCGATGAAGCAAATACCTACCAGCTCAGAGACGAGTGGTACTGATTTTCTTCGTGGGCGTATGTCTGGCATGCTGTCAATATTACTGTAAAATGTTATTTCTCCAGGATGCCTGAAATTAGAATATTTTTAGAAGTTTATTATTTTGTCTGTGATATATTATTTATATCTTATAGATAGCGAAAAATATAGTATATATATATATATATGCGGAAAAATATAATAAAATAAATTTTTATATTAATAAATCCTTATTTAATTATAAGTCATGCCATTAAAATAAATGTATAATCAGTACAGATGAAAATGTCGATCTCTCGAAGGCATGAAACGCTTAAGGAGGTCATAGACCTATAGGTCATTGAAGCCAAGATCACCTGAAAAAATATAATAGAATATAATTAGTTACACATACTAACAATACATTATAAGTACACGGAAAGGAGTAGGCACCTCTATAGGGCGTGCAAAGCAACAGCGCGAGCAGCATACTCTTTGCAGCGCGTGAGGGCGTGCGCGCAGGTCTATACGGCGTGCATTTGAGCATCGAGCTGGAGTGTGCATTTTGGACAGCCTATCGGGGTGCAAATGGCATGCGCCAACTCAACTGAGCAGTAAAACGGTGCTCGGGCCAATCCCGCGTGTATATGTGACAGAGACAGACGACTAGACGAGCGCCTATATAGCATACGTATATGAATTATTATAGTTCAGTCTTCCTCTTTGAAAATTTTTTTTGTATATCTTCGGGTTTATTCTTGTGGATGTAACCTGAATCTTAAGCTTAATATTCTATAAAAGTACAATGATTTTCTTTTAAATTCATTTGTTTAAACAAAAAAGCTTAAAATAATACATGATTTTTCGATATTAAATAATTTTTTCGTAAAAATCGCAGTAGTTTTGAGATTCATAAGTTGTAAGTGTTATACATTTTCTCAATGTTTTTTTAACCAATGATTATTTAGTCACATACTTAAACCTTAAGTTAAAGTTATAATTGTTTACATTATTAAACATTATTTGTTAAAATAAAACATGCAAACGATATATTTAAGTAAAGATAGACAAAAAAGTACAATGACTCTTCTAAATCCATTTGTTTAAATGAAAAAACTTAAAATAATACAAATTATTTTTTAATATAAGAATAATTTTTTTTAATTTTTTTTTTACTTAACCCGAGAAAAAATAATACAGTTACTGGCTACCTACACTGAGAGAATTTTGGGGTCGCTGCCGTACTTAGTACGTACAGCAGACGTACCGTTCGTTTCGCGCAGCAGCTCTACCGAATTTGGGAGAGCTGGTGTCCTATACCGCGAGACGTCTGCTGTCGTTTATTTTCCCGTACTACACTAGCGCAGCGAAATATTAGGAGAGCAGTTGCCCCGTGATTTACGTGCAGCAGCAATACCGGAAAGAGACGACTGTTATGCTACAGAGGGCATCAGCCGTACCAAAACAAAGGACAACTCTTTGTGTACATTTAAGAACGTACTACTACCTAGTACAGCAGCGCTCCCAAAATTCTCTCAGTGTAGATATACATAATATGTAAGATATAAAAATACTTCCTGTATAATAAGTGGCCGTGGACCATTGATGTCCAAGGATCCACCTGTGTTTTTCTTATGTATTTTGACCTCTCGAATCCGAATCCGCAAGGTGTTTTTCGATAAAGTGGGACATTAATTAGTTATAAACAATTTAATCAATAATTACGCGAATTTCTCATTTTCACATGGAGGTAAGTGTTATTGTAACTTTTTTGTAGTATTTTGAATCATAATGTATCACAAAATATATACGTAGTCTAAAATTAACAATAATAATAAATATAAAACACATAATCAGTTGAGATATCATAAACAAGACAACTCTTATAAAGATATGGGAATGTAAGCCGTAGCGTTAAAATATTAACTTTAAGCAATGTTACGACGCTTTTATTTAATTTTAATAACAACAAATAAATATAATAATAATAACAGAGCTTTATTTGAACTTCGGTCATGTACATTACATTAGTATTTTTATAGAAAGTATAAAAAAATATAATCTCCTTTATTTCTTTGGCTCCCTTCCTAGTTTGGTCTGTCAGTGTGATTGTGTAGAAATAGAGCTTGTTTTTAAGTAATAAAAAATAATAAAAGAAAAATGATAAAAAATGTAAATTATGTGGAATCGAGTGGTTTCACAGTGTAGTTTGATGCAAGTTTCAAGTGTTGTGTTGTGAGGTGTCGTGTTTGCGTTAGTGTACTTCTTAGCCTCTTCATTCCCTCTTCAGTCTTCCTTCCATTTCTCCCTGCTCTCTTTCTCCGTTCTCTCTTTCTCTGTGTTTTTGCTCATCCTTTTCTCCAGTGCTTTTTTCTCCGCTGTCGTAATCTACCATCTTTCCCTCATCTCTTTTGCAGATAGTACTTCATCGAAGTATATATTTATTTTCTCTGAATACTTTTCCTCTGGCACTACAGGCGTACTCCTTGGCTGCTTCGCTTTCGAATATCAGCCATCTCATTTCTTCTCCATGTTTTATCTTTTCCACCGTCCACTTCGCCTCTCCCATCTCCTTCTTCATCCAGGTCTTAAATTCCATTTCACTGCTATTCCTGCCTTTTTTTACCACAAGCGTCTTTTTCCTGTCTATATTTCGATATGCACAAACTTCCTTTTCACTTCATTTTTGCTGTCTTTCCACTTTTTTATCTCTTCTCTCATTTCTGCTGCAGTTTTTTTCCATTGCTCTTCTTTTTCTTTCCACCCTTCTCTTTAGGTTTTCCTCTGCTCTTATTCTTCTCTCGATTTCTCCTTTGAAACGCCTCTTCAAAGTTTCCAACCTTTCTTTTATTTTTTCCACTGCGTCCATCTCTCTTTCCATTTTTCTGCTTTTCTTTTCTCTCTTATTTTCTCACACCGTCTCGTTCTCTCACCTAAGCGTTTTGCTACCCACGGGTATGCTTTTGCTGTTATGTTTGGTTTCTGCAGGTCTGTTATAGCCTCGTGTCTATTTTGTCCTTCCATAGTTCGTGTTGTCTCTGCGGTTTGTGTTACTATCCTCCTTACGGCTTTTTCTACAATATAGCTTCCAAGATCCCTGCTCTCGTCTCATCCTCTTCTTTACTGTGTGTTCCTCTGTGATATGTTCTTTTCCTTTTCTGTCCTTCTTTTGCATGTTGTTTGTAGTAGCGTCCCCAGGCTTCTTTCTTCCCCTTTCAATACTTCTCTTCATCCTTTTACCTGTTTCGTAGCCTGGCATTTCTCGAGGACGTGTCCCAGCGTCTCTTCTTATCTCCCACAGATTCTGCATCTTCTTTCTTCTTCTTTTTTCCAAAATATGTACCCTCTTGTTTCACAGCTCAGTCTGAACCTTCCAAAAGTTTCCAATGTTCCTTTCTTTTTTATTCTTACGCCCTTTTTTTAAGTATTCTGGTCTGCTCTCTTGGAGAATGAGGTTCTTGATGTCTACAACGTATCTTGACTTACTTATTTCACATCTCCTTTCCTGTAGCTCTATGTCCTTGTACCTCTCTTCCATTTCACTCTACGCTTCCTGTCCATCTGCTAATCTTCTCCCCACCTCTATACTTGACCATCCTTTGTTCTCGAAGAATTTTTCCCGCACTTTTCCTGTGTTGTCTTACATCCTCCTCTTATTACTTTCATTCAGTTTTCTCCTTTGATCGTGGGTACCTCTCCGTTTCTGAGTTCTTCCTCGTATTTCATAGCTCTTTTACCAGCCATTATTTCCATCTTCCATCTGACCGTTTCCTCGTGCAACACCGCCTGGAGTTGTTCTATCCAGTCTCATCACCCACCTGATGTATTTATCCTGAATTTTCTACAATTGTGTCCACTCTTTCCATCCCCAGATCTCTGATCCGTACATCAACATACTGTTAACTAGCGCGTCGAACATCTTCATTCCGCATGTCCAGTCTTTTTTGAACTTTCTTTACCCAATGCTCCATACCGTTCCGAGAACCGCATTCGCTTTCCCTGTTACGTACTCAATGTATTTAGTATCCCCGTTGTTGCATTGAATTTTGTATCCTAGGTATGTCGTGTCTTTTACAATCTCAATCTCTTCTCCTCTCCATTTGAACTCTGTTATGTTTTTACTTTTCCTTTCCTTCTGCCTTCTAGAATCTCATCATCTTGGATTTCTCGGTGTTGAGTTCCAGCCCTTTTTTCACTAAAAGTCTGTCAAATCTTGTCATCATATCTTTCATCCCATTTTCGTTATTCGCGAGCGGCACGACGTCGTCGACTTATGCTAGCGAGAATACTTTCTTCTTCCCTAGTAGGATTCCTCCTTTCTGCACAATTTCCAGCTCTTTCTCTAGATCTAATATGCTTATGTTGAATAATGAGGGGCTTATCGAGCATCCCTGTTGCACCCCCTTCTTCGTCCAGAATCTACCTATTTCATCGTCCTTTACTACTATTGTGCACGTTGTCTCCGCGTACACTTCTTTTATCCCTGTCCTTAATTTCTCTTCTATTCCCTCCTGCTCCATTCTCTTCCATATTTCTTTTCTCTTAATCATGTCAAAGACTCCTTTCAGATCTGCAATATACCGCATCTATCGTCGCTCTATTTTTCCTGAATCCAAATTGCGTGTCATCCAGAATTTCTTTCCTTTCCAATTGTTTATCCAGTCTGTGCCTGAGTATTTCCATATATATCTTGTATCCTGTATCCATAATCATTATCCCTCTATAGTTTCTTGCTTCTTTCTTGTTTCCTTTTTTGAACACTGGCTTCACGATTCCCTCCGTTCATTCCGCTGGTATTTCTCCTCTTTTCCATACTCTATTCATCTGCGTACGTAATGCCTTACTCATCTTCTGTCCTCTGTAGATCCACGCCTCATTTGGAATCCCGTATTTTCCGGCTGTTTTCTTCGTTTTCATTTTTGCCCACGCCCTCTCAATTTCCTCTGCCCCAATCTCTTCTTCTTCCCATGTCGCCTTGGGGACCACCTGCTCATTATCTCTCCGCGCGTCCATGTCTTTTCCTTCAAACTGTATCTTGAAGTGTTCTATCCAACTCTCCTTTGGTATTTCCTCATCCACTGGAGTTCTTTCTTTCCTTCCTTCGTTCACTATCTTCCAGAAGCTTTTTTCCCTTTTGTCTTCTAAAATTTTTCCTAGGTTTTTATCTTTCCATTCTTTTCTCTTCTTCTCTATCCAATGGCTACAGCCTTTTCTTTCTCTTCTATATTCCGTTATTTCCACTCTCCATTTTTACACCGTCTCAGCACCTCTTTGAGTTTTATTTTCCTGTCATAGCATGACTTGTCCTACCACTTTTTGCTCATACCTTCTGTTTCTCTTTTCTTCCTCTTTATCATTGTATCTTGTATGCTTCTTTTTACTTCCGTCCAGCTTCTCTCTGTGTTCTCTATATCGGCCTCTTCCATTTTTCCTTTGAACTTCTCTATTGCCTCTTCCGATCAGTCCGGAAACCATTTCTCCTCCTTTTCTTTCCCTGTCGGGTTTCCTGTCTCTTGTAGTTCTATACATACGGGTTGGCGGCCAGAATCCGTGTTTAGCCCTACTGTCAGGTCCATGATCTCCTCTCCACCATCCTCGTTGGTTAACACGCGAGCGCGCGCGTAAGCTTGCCATCGACGGTTGAAACTTGCAGACGCACTGTTATAGGCTCGCAACATGGTTAGCGTAAATTACTCTAATTTGAATTTAAAAAATATTAATGTCAAGGAAATGCATAAAATAGTTATTTTTGAAACTCCGTACGAGAAGTTCGATTTCTCGCACGCTGCGTTAAACGATGCGTACAAAAATCTCACTTCTCGCACGTCGTGTCAAAAAATACGGTTCGACACTTGTGTGAGAAGTTGATTTTCTCCTCGTGTGACCTTTTCACCCTCGCTTCGCTCGGGTGCAAACAGTCACACGAGGGGAAAATCAAATCCTCGTACTAGTATCGAAATGTACTATTATGTAAATTTACTAGTTAAAGTATTGGCTCGTCCCGAAAACTCACAAATTGAAATAATTTAAATTATATATATTATATATACACTTAAAGGGGTTTATGTAGCCCGAGACTGTATATTAGTACCTACAGCCCATAGTTTCCTATGGCAAGTGACTGAAGAAATAATGGACCCTGGGGTTATAGACTCTAGGTCGGGCTGCATAAACCCTTATATTTAGAAATATTATGAAGCCCGGGCTACATAATCAAAATCGGGCTCGATAAATCCCTATATATAGAAAAACGGGCTTTATAAACCCCTTTGGAGAAATGTATTATGTATATATATATATATATATATATATATATATATATATATATATATATATATATATATATATATATATATATATATATACACATACACACACACACACACACACACACACACACACACACACACACACACACCACACACACACACACACACATTGCGGAAACATTACATAGTATATATATATACACACACACATTGCGGAAACCGGTACTTTTGAGGATCTATAGTTTTTTTCTCCAGAGTTCTTATATGCTTGACTAAAGAAACAACTCCCTCTCTGCGTTGAAGATATTAATATAAATCCTCAAAAGCACCGTTTCATACCGAAGGAATTTTGAGGATGTCCTCAAAAGTCCGAAAAATCCTCAAAGTATCGAATCCGTGCTGACATAGATCCTCAAAAGCTGCATTTGATGTATTTATATATATATTGCTTTATTTATAATTATTAATAATTAATTATATCTTATAACTTTATTTAAATTTAATTTTTAATATCCCTAGAAAAAATCACCAAGAAATGACGATATCTGTTTTTCATTCACATACCTTTATTAAAGTTGTCTAATATTTCAAGTGTTTATGTATTTTATATTAATTATTGTCAATTTTGTTTTATCTATGTATTTTGTGACACATTATGCCCCAAAATTAAATTCTATAATTATATAATTATCTTAAATTCTCGTAATTATTGATAAAATTGTTTATAACTAATTAATGTCCCACTTTATCGAAAAACACCTTGCGAATTCGGATTCAGGGGATCAAAATACATAAGAAAAACCTTGGTGGAGCCTTGGACATCGATGGCCCACTGCCACCATGGAGCTGCGCCAGGACTATAAATATAGCTGTTTTAATACAAAAAAGCATAAATCGCCCGATGAGGTTTTTCACTTCTATTTACTATTTCTTTTTTCATATCTCAAAAAATGACTGATCATTTAATTTTTACACGTTCTAGAGCTTTTATTATTTTGAATCACTCTTTATCTTTTTGTTAATTTAATAGTAGTTTAATTCGCCATCGGTTGTCAATATAAATAGAAACGAAACACATAAACGCCTTTTTATGCAGAAGCAGCGATATATAAATCTTATGATTGTGAAAATCTTGCATAAGTAAGTTACTTAAATTGTACTTTTAAATATACAAATTCGAAGAAAAAGAAGATACTCCGACGAAAAGGGAGTCAGATAATAGAAAACTATGAAGTATTGAAAACTGAAATAGCAAAAAGTTTAGTATGTATTAAGCACTTTCTCTTATTTTTTAATAATAATAAAGATTAATATTATATTAAGATTTAGATATCATATTGTTGGTTATAGAATTTTTTTTACATAAATCTTTTTCATTCTAAAAATTGATTAAGTATCCGGTAGTCTACCCACATGTTTGGTCATTTATACAAAAAGCTATTTTTAAAATTGAAAAAGAAAGAAGAATAGTTGTCAATAAAAAATTAATCAAATTATTTCAAATTATATCTCGAGATAGTTTTTTTTAATACTTTAACTTTAACTGAATATATAAGTTATATTTATTTTTATAACAGTTGTAATCTTTTTTTTAATAAACCATATTTATATACGTATAAAAAAGTTTAAGATTATGTTTGATACAACGTTATAATAAAGAAGTTTTTATTATAGTTTACTTCTTTTTAAATTTGACTCATTTTATCCTATCTTTACCTGAATATGAGGCGTTTCACGTCAACTGCCCCAGCGCCGCGCGCAAGCCCCAATTCGTGCTATTTCTAACTCATGTTTATGATACTAAAATGTAATTAAGAAAATTATTTCACAAGCGTTTCCGACGTATTTTTTCCTGAGATTTCCAATGGTGTAGGCAGTTTTTTCGAAATTTTCAATTCTCATCTTCAAAAAGTACAAAACGTCTTATATCTCAAAAAGTGTATTTTTAATATTTTTTTTGACCATTTAGATCGAAATCTGAACATCTTTTACATAGGAAATGATTTTTTTCATAATTTGCTCAGGATGTTTTCTTCCAGAAATAGAACGCGAAAGAGTAGCGCAGAGGCTCTCCTGCGAGCGGAACGTCGCGCGGCACCGCATGATTCATTTTTCTTTCGATAGGTGGCTTTCGAAATGACTTTTCATCTTATTCCTCTTCGAAATTTTTTCGAATTTCTGTCAATATAATCAACCTTGGATTTCATAGTGTCTTTCGTGTATTTGACGACTAAATCATCGGTAACTCTTTTTTTCGTTATTTCTTTCGTTTATTGTAGCAACTATAATGGATTCAACTTGGAAATTAAAATGCATAAATCCTTTAAATAAAAATGATCACCCTTCATATAAAATAAAAGATTTGATCGATTTTCCAATACTTTTAAGAAGCGAATATCCCATAGTTCCAGAAAGAGCAAAAATTTGTTCTATCAACGACAAATTTACAAACATAAATCAAGTTTACCTCCAGCTGATGCTAAAAAAGCTAAAATAGTGTGTAATGATGAGTATCACAAAGCTGGTGTTGCAGTTCTTGAACAAATAAAGAAAAAAATTTCAGAATCAACGAATAAGCAAGAGAGAATTCAGTTATTAACTCGTGCGCCCGAGTTTTGGTCTCGTAGGGACTTAATGCGAGAATTCGCTTGCACTGAACGGGAAGCTCGCGAAGCAAAAAATTTAGTAGCTAAAAGTGGAATTTTCTCAATACCTGCTAATAAAAGTAGCTATCTACTTTCAGCTGAAACTGTAAATTCAGTGAAAAAGATGATGTAAGCCGAATTGTGCTAGGTTTAAAAGATTACATATCTGTTAAGCAGAGCAATGGTAAAAGAGAACATGTTCAAAAAAGATTACTGCTTAGTAATTTAAATGAACTGTACAGTTGATATAAAAAAGAAAATGAACACGTTAATATTGGTTTTACTAAATTTACACAATTGAGGCCACCACATTGTGTTTTAGCGGAAGTAGTGGTACGCATAATGTATGCGTGTGTGTACATTGCGAAATCGTAAAGCTCATGCTAAGTGCTATAGATCTAGAAAATTTAGCAAAAGATACTACATTGCCTCTTAAAAACTACCACGATTGCATCCAAGCAATTATGTGTAATGATGCACACGATAGATGCTATTTGGGTGACTGTTTAGATTGCCTCAATTATTCCAATAAGTCCATATTACGTAATCATTTGCTTGAATGTTTTGATGAAAGTGATATTTTTCAAATAAAGTATGAATCGTGGTTTCAAACAGATCGGTGTACAATAGCTTCTAAAACTGTAAATGTTCATGAATTTATGGACGTACTGGGAGAAAAATTGATAAAATTAAAATCTCACGATTTTGCTTCCTCAAAGAGGAAGCTTTGTAACGGTGAAAAAATTTGTTGAAACAAAAAATGTTCAAAAATATGTTTTAAGACTTTTGGACTTTTGGCGCTAATATCCTTTGTATTTGACAAAAAAAAATTTCGCGCGCGCGCGTGTGTGGGTGTGTGTGTGTGTGAGTAAATGAGTGTGTGTGTGTGTCAGTGTGTGTGTGTGTGTGTGTAAGTGTGTGTGTGTGTGTGTGTGAGTGAGTGAGTGAGTGGGTGAGTGAGTGTGTGTGTGCGTGTGTGTGTGAGTGAGGTGTGTGTGTGTGTACAGGCGATCACTTTTGAACCGATCGACCGATTTACATCAGAAAAGGCTTATTCTCTTCGTTTCGGAGGAGAATAGAGAGAGCATAACCTACTTTTTGAATTTACCGATTTTTTTTTTATAACCAAAAAACGATTTTCAATTTTTAATTTTTTTTTTATTTTTTAATTTGTTTAAGCCAGTATTACTTAATAAACTAAATTTTTATTAAAAGGGCTTTAAATTACCTCCAATTTCTTGTTTTAAAATTTAAATTATCTCTAGCCTGTCATTTATTATTAATGAAAATATGGTTTATATTTCTTTAATTAATATCTCAAAAATTTTTCATTTTTCCACTCAAAATTTTTACCACTTATAACACTTATCGAGTACAAAATTATGTTAAAATTTGAAGAGATTATGTTGATTTGTTTCCGAGAAAAAAATTATTTTTGAAAACAAGTGCGTTTTCATTCGTTAACAATATCAGGAGTAAAAGTCAATGAATCGGTTTGAAATTAGGCAAAGAATTAGCTTTTTTATATTTAAGGATTCAGTTCTTTGCCGAAAAAAATCTGACCGTTGTGACCAAAGATATTTGAGGTTAAAATTTTTTTATAAATTCCTTATATTTGCATTTTTAAAAAGAATATTCGATAGATTGACTCAAAATTTTTAACAATTATTACACTTATCGAGTACAACATTGTGTTAAAATTTCAAGAGGTTATGTTGGTCAAAATTTTTTTAATCATTCCAAATTAGCCCCAAAACACAAAAATAAAGTTTTAGAGTAAAATATGCAATAGTTCTATTTAATTTGTATATCATATATAAATAAAATAATTATTGTGTACTAGGGCATATGAGGCGTTTCATGTCAACTGCCCCAACGCGGCGCGCGAGCGCCAAATCGTGCTGTTTCCAGCTCATGTTTAATATACTGAAATGTAATTGAAAAAATTTTATGATAAGCATATCGAATGTATTTTTTCCTCAGCTTTCCAATGGTGTAGGCAGTTTTCCCGAAATTTTCCATTTTCACCTTCAAAAAGTACAAAACGTGTTATATCTCGAAAACGATATTTTTCAGATTTTTTTTTACCCTCTAGATCGAAAGCTGAGCATTTTTTACCTAGGAAAGGATATTTTCCAATGAGTACCCAAGATGTTTTCTGCGAGATATAGAATGCGAAATAGTAGACGCACCGCCTTTCCTGCGATCGGTACTACGCGGTACAGCGCGCGGACTGCGCCCGCCTCGTTGCCTATATAATAACCTTTTATAATCTTTAATTCTTTACCTATTATTCTCGATTCTTAATAATGCATGGAGTAATATTTTATTAATTATTTTATAAAATAATAAAATTTCATAATTAACAGCAATATAGTAACTCTTGCACTAACGTTTCTTTTTCAGTGTAGATAATATTTTTTTGTTTGTTTTTACGTGTTATATCTCGAAAAGTATATTTTTAATATTTTTTTTACCCTTTAGATCGAAAGTTGTGTATTTTTTACGTAGGAAATGATATTTTCCAAAAAGTGTCCAAGATGTTTTCTGCTAGAAATAGAACGCGAAAGAGTAGACGCACGGCGCTGAAAAAACGGTTTCTACGCGCGGTACCGCGCGGCACGGAATCATTCATTTTTCATTCGATAGGTGGTGTCCACACTTTTCAAACTGTATGTAAATCATCACGTCGAAGGTATATAATTACCATAACTTTTTATCTTTTTCCTCTTCGAATTTTTTCGAATTTCTTGTCAATAGCAGTTAAACAATTTGATTTCCTTGCGACTTTTGTGCATTTGATTATTAAATCATTGGTGACTGTTGATTTCAGTATTTTTGCTTTCTCAAAGAGAAAGTTTTCCATTTTTGTTTATTATAGCAATTAAAATGGATTCATCTTGGAACTTGAAATGTATAAATCCTTTAAATAAAAATGATCACCCTGCATCTAAAAATTTGTCTGACTTTCCAACACTTTTCAGAAGTGAATATCCTTTAGTACCTGAAAATGCTAAAATATGTTCAACCTGTCGACGCCCAATTTATAAACAGAAATCAAGTTTATCTCCATCTGATGCTAAAAAAGCTAAAACAGTGTGTGATGATAAATATCACAAAGCTGGTATTGCAGTTCTCGAACAACTAAAGAAAAAAATTTATGAGTCAACAAATAAGCAAAAGAGAATTCAGCTATTAACTCTCGCGCCTAAGTTTTGGTCTCGTAGGAACTTGATGCGAGAATTCGATTGCAGTGAACGGGAAGTTCGCGAGGCGAAATATTTGGTAGCGAAGAGCGGAGTATTTTCAATACCTGCAAGAAAACGTGACAAACTACTTCCAGATGATACTGTAAATTCTGTAAAAAGTTTTTATGAGAGAGATAATATAAGCCGAATCATGCCAGCTTTAAAAGATTATGTATCTATTAAACAGAGCAAAGGCGAAAGAGAACATGTTCAAAAAAGATTACTGCTTGGTAATTTAAATGAGCTGTATAATTTATATAAAAAAGAAAATTAATGCGTTAATATTGGTTTTACTAAATTTACAGAATTGAGGCCACCACATTGTGTTTTAGCTGGGAGTAGCAGTACACACAATGTATGCGTGTGAGTGCAGCACAAAAATGTGAAGCTCATGCTAAATGCTATGGACGTAGAAAATTTAACTAAAGACACTCAATTGCCTCTTAAAAAATACGACGATTGCATCCAAGCAATTGTGTGTAATGATGAACACGATAGACGCTATTTGGGTGACTGTTTGCATTGTCCCAATATGTCTATATTACGAAATATTTGCTTGAATGTTTTGATGAAAATGATATTTTTCTAATTGAGTATCAATCATGGTTTCAAACAGATGCTCAAAAAAACCTCTCTGAGTTCAAAGTATAAAATCTTCCCGACAAAAACTGCGAAAACAAACAAAAAAATATTATCTACACTGAAAAAGAAACGTTAGTACAAGAGTTACTATATTGCTGTTAATTATGAAATTTTATTATTTTATAAAATAATTAATAAAATATTACTCCATGCATTATTAAGAATCCAGAATAATAGGTAAAGAATTGAAGATTATAAAAGGTTATTATATAGGCAACGAGGCAGGCGCAGCCCGCGCGCTGTACCGCGTAGTACCGCGCGTAGGAAAGGCGGTGCGTCTACTCTTTCGCGTTCAATATCTCACAGAAAACATCTTGGACACTCTTTGGAAAATACCCTTTCCGACGTAAAAAATGCTCAGCTTTCGAACTAGAGGATAAAAAAAAATTAAAAATATCGTTTTCGAGATATAACACGTTTTGTACTTTTTGAGGGGGCGAAAATGGAAAATTTCGGGAAAACTGCCTACACCATTGGAAAGCTGAGGAAAAAATACATTGGATATACTTATCATAAAATTTTTTCAAGTACATTTCAGTATCTTAAACATGAGCTGGAAACAGCACGATTTGGCGCTCGCGCGCCGCGTTGGGACAGTTGACATGAAAAGCCTCATATCCCCGAGAAAGTAATTTCAGACTGAGTCCCGCGGCAACGTGTACTAGGGCAACGATAATAATTGACTTTCAAAATATGAATTTCGTAAAAATTTCATAAAAATATTTCATAAAAATATCGATTTTTAAATATGAAAGAAACTACCTCTCTGTTAAATTTTAAAACGATTCATTGTCCTTTGTTAAGAAGTATAACTTAGTTATTATATTTGTATGATTGTTACAATGATGAATTAACTTTAAACCACTAAGTCGGGCAGTATAGTAGTTAAATACCTGTTTCAAAACAAATATTTATTTGATTATTGCCGATACATACTTTTCTTTCTCAAACTAAAGTATTTCTTTAAAATTTTTTCTAACAATAACTAATTGTTTGTATAGGATACATAAATGAAAAGACAAAAAAGATATTTTTTATATTCAGTCAAATTGTTTAACAAACATCAAAGAACCACAAAGAAAATAGTTTTATTTATTTATATAGTTTTGATGTAAAAAATTTACTTTTGTTTTTTAAATTTAAAAATGGAATCGGTAAATTAATTTGAGGAAGCACCTTGCCAATGAATTGGCAGCGCTTTTTTTGCTAAGTATCAATCACTTTTTGTAAGTGACTTAAAAAACAACTTTCAACAAGGAGAATTTCTTGTGTGTTGTGATTTTGCCGAAAATTATGCAGTTGTTATACAAAATTCTAGACAATCGTTCCACTGAACAACAATCAAACAACTGTTTTTACAGTTGTTGTGTATTATAAAGGAAATGAAGAGTTTACCCTGTTGAAAATATCCATGTAGATTTTATTCTGATTTTCATATGGAATCCACATAGAATCCATATGGAATCAATGTAGATTCCATACGGATTCCATTTAGAATCCATATGGAAATCAGTCCCAAAACATCCAGTGGAGGATTTCCACAGGGAATTCCACGTAGATTCCCACGTGGATTTCTATTATAAACACTTGCCGAGCGAAATCCGTATGGATTTTCATAAAGCTTTCCACGCAGAAATCTAGGAAAATAGTAGGTGTTCCACATGGATTTGTGTATGGACATAGCTACTAACATTTGCTGAAGAAAATTCGTATGGACATTCGTGAAGATTTCCATGTAAAGTGTAGGTGGTTCACAGAGATTTCCATATGGATTTTTCTTCCAACCCTGTTAAAAAAATCATCTAAAAAAATTGCTAAAAAACAGCTAAAAGATATAGCTGTATTGACCTGAAATACAGCTGTATTTCGTTGGATATTTAGTTATATTTTTTATCTAAAAACTTAGTTAAATTTTTAGTTGTAAATCCAAGTAAACGATTACGACCTATTAACGACTGGAAATTTAGCTAAAATTTTTATCTGTAAATCCACCTGTTAATAACTGGAAATTTAGCTAAAATCCACCTATGAATAACTGGAAATCCAGTTATATATTTTGTGCCATGGAAATTTCCAGCTACTAATAGGTAAAAGTTTAGTTCATTTTTCACTTATAAAAACCCCTACAAATTTATTATTAAATGGAAATATAGGTAGATTGAAAGGTGAAAATATAGATATATTTTTAGCTACAAGTAGAGCTATATTTTATTCTCGATTTGGCCATATTTTTTTAGCTGTAAATCCATGTATTAATATGGATTGGATTGATCATTTCATTTTATGCTAATAATAACAAAGTTTATAGATCATATCTGTGTAACATATGTATATTGAAAAAGATATATTTATATACACAATATTACTATTTAGAACTCAAAAAAACTTTTCTCTTTCAAATATATTCAAATATATATTTGAACCGTTATTTACATGGTTTAAATACTATTGGCGTACCCCAAGTCACCCATACATACTATAAGTACACTAGCATGTTGACATGAACGACGCCTGAGTTGAAGTTATCCAAACTGTCCTTTTCATGATTTGATATGTATGGTTTGCAAGTGATATTAACAAGTGATACTTAATTATTATCACATACCATTGAATAATGTTTATGAGAAAATTTATTATTTTATAGCGCTGGGACACTCGAGATGTGTGATATTTACTGTCTGAAACAGTAATTTTTATGATTTTCGTAGCAAATTTTACTTTTTAAATCATAATTTTTATAATTTTTGTAGCAAATTTTACTATTTGAAATAGTAATTTTTATTATTTTTCAGTAGTCATAAAAAGTACTATTTCAAATAGTAAAAATCTCATATGTCGAGTGTGTCCCAGCGCTATTATAAAAAATAATATATTTTTCTCCATGCCTGTAATAAATACTATATTGTTTTAAATTTGCTGCTAAGGTTCCTCTTTCACTGTAAGTTATATAACAATAACTTGTTCTTGTACTCTAGTATGAGGGAACACTGACATTTCATAACTGTACACCTCTGCCAATGCGGAGAAAGGAGAAACGCTGGTCAACGAGTCTCGTGCTCGCGCTACTCGATGCCGACCCGCAATAGCAAAATCACACGAGGCCGGCGCCAAGCACGCCCATGTGTACTCGATATTAGCAGCAATCAAGAACAGTCATGATAGCGACGGCGACAGCGCGAGGAGGCAGCTAAATTTTACGCCAAGTCTCATATAACAAAATAAAGTAAAAAGTATCTTACAAAATTTGAGTCCCGACTAGTCTTGATGAATTCACATATACTTACAAAAGCACTTTACATATGAAAGTGCATTTAAATGTGGATGGCTTTACTAGTTTATTGAATCGATTTTTAAATAAATTGTTTGTACAGTCATTATTATTCATTATAATTGAAGTTTTATCTCGACCACTCACTGTTGTACTGTAAGGTATATTTAAAATTTTTTTAAATATTTTGAATTTTCTGATTTAGTAAATATTGTATACTTAAAGGTACAGTCTTTAGTCTGTAATTATAGGCACATCTCCTTTGAGATCCACAATTTAGTTGCTTACAGTTTATTAAAGGTTATGTTATAAATATTATATAATTGTTCTAAATTTACTGCTGTATTTAGCAAACAAGCTGTAAGCTACATTTTAATGATCATGTAGTATTTAGCAATAAAGCATGGGTTTCTTCTTTCATTGTAAATTTTTTAACAATAACTTGTATAGTGTTATATATAAAATATTTTCAAAGCATAAATATAATATTAAAAAAATTGCAGCCCAAGCTATGCACATATCAATCCTCTTTAAAATGATTAATCATATAATTTTAAATCTATAACATTATTAATTTATAAATAGAACTGGCCATAATATAAATAAATTAATACCATAATTTAATATCAAAAATCCACATTTATATAGGCTGGGTGACTTTACCACTGGACATATTTGAACTCGATGGACCAAATGGCATCATATTTGATATGATTTTTTGTGACCGTAATGGTTAAGTATGTTTTTGAAAACATTGCTTTAAATTAAAAGAAAATGTATAATTTGGTAGAAATATAATGTTAAATATAAATTTTATTTGAAAAAAGCAATACGTACAAGCCTATTATAGTCAAATATGAATCAAGTCATTTTGTCCATACGGTCGCAATATTTCCTGCGATAGTCAGTCATGCCCATAAGTGACTTATCGAGTAATAAAAGTTGTAACTAAAGGTACTACGTATGAGTATACAAAATATTCTATGTAATTAGAAAATTTTATATGCTTATAGGTACTTAGTATTTTTAGCTACAATTTACGCACAATCAAGGTTGATTTTGGTTCTCTCGTATAAGTTATCTACAATATTATTATTAGTTTATTGGGTCCAAATATATTTCCTGCGCAAGGGCACCCAAGTCTTGAATCTATATAGGGGAGGGCGGGGCACGTGTGACACCCTAACTTTGATTAAAAATAACAACTAAACCGTGTATTATTTCAAAATGTACAAAAACGGAATAATTAGATCAGAAAAAAATAAAATAAAATAAACTATTAACTTTTTTTTCATTTTCTTTTAATTATTGATAAATTCAGAAAAGAAATTCTGAAAAAAATGCTCTACGTGCCCCACCGGCGGGTGGATTGTGGCACCCGACGGGGCACGCATGGCACGGTCAAATTTAATATTTTACTATAAGTATTTTTCAATCCTTTTTTCCAGTAATTAATACTTTAATAATTATGCCATAATAAAATTTTCAAAAATCAAATAATTAATCAGTCTATTGAAAATTTAAAATTTTATTTTTATTAAGTAACATAACAATTTTTATTTTAAAATAAATTATTACATTTTAATAAATGATTTTATATTATAAATTCCTTCTTATAAAATATGATCACAACATAATACTTTTGTTTGATTAACAAATTATCATTATTATTACAATAAGTTTAAATTTAAAGATTTCGCATCATTTTCATCTATGTAGCATATTTGAACTACCTGACCATTGAAAAAGGCAGTTTGAGTATCTACAATTGATTCTTCAGGTATTACTTCTCTAAAGTAATTTTCATTATTTACGGAAGCTGAATTATTATTAACAATGGATAAATCAAGCTGATTTGTGTTTAAGTCTTCAAATGGCTTTTTTCTACTCTAAATATAACTTAATACGCAGTCGAAATAATCGTTATTTACTTATTAATGTAATAATTGAAACTAAAAACTACTTAAAACTAAATTATTGCACTGCGTAGTTGTTAACCCATCTTGCTCCGTTTTTGGTTTGTAGGTTACATCACTTCGCTCGGCGGCCGCCGCGGCGCACTGATACGCTCGAGTGTGCCACGCGTGCCCCGCCAGGGTGCCACGTCATGCCCCATTTTAATACCATTTTCATTTTTTAATTATATTATTTATAAAGATTTTCTGAAAATAACAAAAACAGGGCTTGAAAGATAAAAGTTGAAACTATCAAATAGGTTTGGTCTCATTTAGAAAAAAAATCATTTTCTCGTTGCTCCAAGCGACTTAAAAATGAAGGCAACCTTGTTTCTACACGGAGAGAAATTTTAGAGTAAACATTACCAAGGTGCCTTGGTAGCGCATGGATAGACTGTCAAAAGCCGTGATATTCCCAGGTTTCTAATACAATTTATAAGTTTCCCAGGAAAAACTACCATAACCACTTAAAAAAAATACCAAATTATCGGAATAAAAATTACCAGACACACTGGTAAAAATTGAGATCTAGTCATTTTTACAAGGTAACCTAAGAATTTTTACTAAGAAAACTGATAAATTTTACCAAATAACCTGGTATTTGTGTACTCGCGCATGCGCACTGCGCATTATTGTGTTTCAGAAGATTGATACTAGAGGCGTGCGCGATGTTAAAATGAAAACAATACACATCTTTTCAGTAAGTAATAACGGCGATTCAAATGACTGTTGGTAACAGCTTCCGTGGCGCAGTCGGTAGAACGTCGGACTCTCAACCCAAAGATCGTCGGATCGAATCCCGCTTCCGTAAAAATTTTTTTTCAGTTTAATGTTTTTTCATCCTTGTTTCTGTTTCTATTTCTATATTAAAATACTATGTATCCATCAATATGGATAAAAAAGTTAATTTTTTTAATTTAAATTAACTAAAAAAAAATTTTACCAAGGCACTTTGGTAAAAAGTTTGAAATTGTCAGTCTGTCCATCTATTACCATAGAAACTGGTAATTTTGTCTCGAATATTTGTAATTTTCACTACAAAATTTCTCTCCGTGTAAGCACCGATTTTCAATCTTATTAAATTAAATGTTAAACATTATCTATAATCTCAAAAGTATAAAGGAAAATTCTAAAAGCATATCTAATTAGGTTTACGTAAAAATTACATTTTTTGCATTCATTAATATTAAAAATATGAGGATGCCAAACTTACCTACCTGACACGTCATGCCCCGCCTTCCCCTATCAACGAGCAACTAAATTGTAGATCTCAAAGGAGATGTACCTATAATTATTAATTACAGCCTAAAGACTGTACATAAGTATATAATATTTACGAAATAACAAATTACAAAAATATATTTAAATAAAAAATCCACATTTATATAGGCTAGGTGACTTTACCACTGGACATATTTGAACTCGATGGAGCAAATGACATCATATTTGATAAAAAATCCACATTTATATAGGCTAGGTGCCTTTACCACTGGACATATTTGAACTCGATGGACCAAATGGCATCATATTTGATATGATTCTTTGTGAGCGTAATGGTTAAGTATGTTTTTGAAAATATTGCTTTAAATTAAAAGAAAATGTAAGATTTTGTAAAAATATCATGTTAAATATAAATTTTATTTGAAAAAAGTAATACGTACAAGCCATAACTATTATAGTGTCAAATATAAATCAAGTCATTTTGTCAATACGGTTCCAATATTTCCTGCGATAAAGTCAGCCAAGCCCATAAGTGACTTATCGAGTAATAAAAGTTGTAACTAAAGGTACTACAGATGAGTATACAAAATATTCTATGTAATTAGAAAATTTTGTATGCTTATAGGTACTTAGTATCTTTAGCTACAATTTACACACAATCAAGGATGATTTTGGTCCTCTCGTATAAGTTATCTACAATATTATTTAGTTCATTGGGTCCAAATATATTTCCTACGCTAAGGCCATCCAAATCTTAAATTTATCAACGAGCAACTCAATTGTGGATCTCAAAGGAGATGTGCCTATAATTACACCCTAAAGACTGTACCTATAAGTATACAATATTTACTAAATAAGAAAATTAATAAATATATTTGAAAAATTTTTAAATATACCTTACAGTACAACAGTAAGTAGTGGAAAAAAAACTTCAATTATAATAAATAATAATGAATGTACAAACAATTTATTTAAAAATCGATTAAAATTAATAAACTAGTAAAGCCATCCACATTTAAATACTCTTTCATATGTACAAAGTGCTTTTATAAGTCCACTGATAAGAATTTTTCCATCGGTCTTACAGTCTTACAAATTCAATTAAAATAATTAATATTTATGGCAGTCATTAAAGTAAAGTACATACTAGTTTAACAAAATATGAATTTATAAAGGCACTTAATTTGGTTTTTAAAAACACAATTTTTTTTTTGATAATAGTTTCTATGAGCAAAGACATGGCTGTCCAATGGGATCACCTTTGTCATCTGTTATAGCGAATTTAGTAATGGAAAAATTGGAAAATGTTGCTTTGTCTAAGTTGGGTTTTCAGCCAATTATTTTTAAAAGATATGTTGATCACATTTTTGCAGTTGTACCTGAATGTTTTGTGGATGAAATGGTGGATGTGTTTAATTCTATCCATGATAGAATTAAATTCACAAAAGAAGTTGAGAAAGATAATCAATTGAGTTTTTTAGATGTTAGAGTCATTAGAGTTAATAATAATGGAGTGAAATTAGATTGGTATAGAAAACCTACATGGTCAGGTAGATTTTTAAATTTTGATTCTCACCACCAATTCGGAAACAAGACAGGTGCGATCAAGGTTGTCATTGACAGAGTGATTAAATTGTCACATAAAGATTTTAGGAAAAAGAATTTAAATTTAGTTACAGAAACATTTATTAAGAATAGTTATCCGGTAAAATTGATTGATAAAAGGATTGATGAGAGATTATGGCAAATTTATAATGGTGGATTGAAGCAGCGGGTAGATAATAAAACAAGGAATAGAAATGGAAAGAACGCAAATTTTAGTTTACCATATGTTAGAGGTTCGTCGAAAAGGATTAGAAGGGTTTTTAGTAAACATAATATTCAAGTTTTCTTTAGAAACGATAATAATTTAGAAAAGTTATTTAGTAATTGTAAAGACAAGGATGATAAATGTTTAAAATCGGGAGTAGTTTATAAAATTAATTGTAGGGATTGTAATGGTTGTTATATTGGTCAAACGGGTAGATATTTGAGAAAGAGAATATATGAACATCAATATAGTTTACGCAGCTCAAGTTATACATCGGATTTGAAAGAACATTGTTTAAATAGTGCATTCTTTCGATTTTGGGAGTGTGGATATTTTGGAACAAGGGATTAAGAATAAATAGAAGAGGGAAAGCCTTGAAAGTATTCACATTCTAAGAAATCGGAATAATGTAAATTTAATGATAGAGTCAAGTAAATTAGATAACATTTATCATTCTTTATTAATTTAAGTGAGAATGGAAAGTTGGAGAGGGGAAAGTGGATGGTGGTGGGGGTAAGAGAAAAGAAGAGGGTGTGGGGGTATATAAGGAGGTGTATCTCGGGTTTCATTTCAGTCCCTGAGGAGGAGCCGGAGCGCACTGTAAAAAAAGTTAGGTAAAAGTTCACCGCTTAGCAGTGGTAATAGTAGGGACCTGCACTCAACGTTGTACTTCTACCGCTTTCATGTAATTTCCCCCCCCCCCCCAAAATTATCCCAACAATAAAATTACCTTTTTGTGTAAAATTACCTTTTTGTGTAAAATTACCATATCATGTAAAATACCTTATAACAAATAATACCACCGAAGTGTAATTTTCCAAATTCGGTAACAAAAATTAATGATTATCAAAATAAATTAATATATAGGGTAAAAATAAAAGAATTGACATGAGAAATTTTAGCTTTTATTAAATTAAACTAAACAGGTACTACATAGGAATACTAAATGTTTATTAATCAACAATTTTCTTTTTAATTTAAATACTTTATGCAAACGTCGCAATAATCTAAATATTATCTAGTATTTTTACATTAAGAAGATTTTATAATTAATAATTTTATAATCAATAAAATAGTCAATAACAATATTTGCTAGAAAAATGTTCACTTTGTGTACTTTGTACTTAAAATTCTTATATTCTGAAACTTATTAATTAATAAGTTGTTTGAAAACTACTATCTACTTTGTACATTTTCAACATAAAATTATTTTAAAAGAAGATCTTGCTCTAAATTAAAATCCGTGATACTAATTGCTTTTTTACAATATAAACTCAGAAACTATCGAAGTAGTGAATATGTAGTCTGAATTAGTATACATCCATAATTATTGTAATAATGACATGTATTAATCTACTTTGTACATTTTCAACATAAAATTATTTTAAAAGAAGATCTTGCTCTAAATTAAAATCCGTGATACTAATTGCTTTTTTACAATATAAACTCAGAAACTATCGAAGTAGTGAATATGTAGTCTGAATTAGTATACATCCATAATTATTGTAATAATGACATGTATTAACGTTTTAAAATCTTTAAAAATGTTTCTATTATTTTGAAAAATGCAAATTCGATTTGTCTACAGATTTTAATTTAGAGAGTAATGTATTATTTTAAAATCTTAAAGTAGCATTGACTATTTTTTACACGATAATAATACTTTTAGAAAAAGTTTAAATTAAATAATATAAATAGTCGAAACTCTCATTGCTTAAACTTCAATTTTTTGCAACTTGCAGATAAACCTATCAATTTTGGTAACAATATCCTGACTTTTTGATCGATTGCCTTCAAAAGGATATATATTCCAAAATCGTCGTTGAATAAATTCTAGGAAACATGCACATTGTCGTGGATAAGTTTGATTGAAATTGAAGTAACTAGCAATCAATAATTGCAACGCATCAATTATATTATTAACTTTATCAAAGTAACCTCCATTAAATATTACTAAATACTGCCTAGAAAGTTTTATTTTTTTCATTATTTTGATTACTTTGCTCCGATTCGATTCCTTCAAACACTATTATGTGTGGATAATCATACAGAAGCGTAATTTCTGAAACGTCATCCTAAAAAGAAAATTGACATTATTTTAAATTTAAAAAACAAATCAAAATAAAACGAAATTGTGATACTTACTTTTACAAACGTAAATAAAGACGCTGTATTTTCTTTAAAACGTTCAAAAATTATGAAAACGACTTTCCAATGTTTTAATTCAGCATACATTATTGTATCAGACGATACATGTCCATACATAAATATCCTTTCTATGTCATCGGGAAACCGCAAACTAATATAAGTAATATTTTTCCCAGTTAAATGCAAAAAATGTTAATGAGCAAAATACTCGTTAAATAAACATGACCAAGCTTTTTGTATTTCCTCTCCCTTTGGCATATTTTCTCGATTTAAAAATAATCTTTGAAGCGGAAAGGAATCCTCAAAATCTTTTACTAATTTATGAAGTGCTTCATCTGAATCCGCTTTATCGAAATCAAGTAATGAAAGTCTTTTAATCTCGGCGTTGTCCAGCTTTAATAGCTTTGATGTGCTTGTTCATCTTGAGTGGTAACTTGAGCTTTTTTTGTAAACTGTTTGTCATTTCTGGCCTATTCAAATATTTATTATGTTCCGACAGTTTATTTGTTATACTTGTGTATCCTATACCTTGGCGCTCTCCAGATGAAAGTTTGTCTTCAAATACCGATGGATAAGTTTCGCACATTTCTTTTCCTAATGCTCTAAATACTTTGATTGGCGCATGATTGGTGATTTTCCTAATATCATTAATTACGTAATGCACAGATTGTTTGATTACTGCATCTTTTTGCTTTATACTTAATCCGGAACAACCATTTTCCAAATTATTCATTGTATGCAAATCAAAAGTTTCCCATGAAACTTTAATGTTATCTAATTGAATTAATACACCTTTTTTTGTTTTCCCAGGTGGCATTGTCTTCTTTTAGCGAATCATTGTCATTTGATATTTCATGAACAGAAACATTTAATTCATCTAAAAAATATACAAAATTTATTAAAATTGTCTACATTTTTTATAATATTTCGAATACATTTATTTATTAACCTGAATCATTGAAATGCGGGGAGTTGGGTAGGTCACGATTGTCCGGTGATTTTTGTGTTGTACATGTTTCAGAAATATTTGAAGGCCAACTTTCATTTTCACCAAGGAGCATGAATATCTCAGTTTTCCAATATATTAAAAAGACTTTTTCATCGATCAACGTTCCATCTTTATGTAATACTAATTTACTGCCGTTTACTAGTAGTTTCAACTTGGCAGCTGATACTACATCTTTGACAAGTGATGAAGAATTTTCATCAGCAGCCACTGCTACTATTTGCGTCCGCTCTCGCGAGCAAACTTTAAACACCAACATTTAGAAAAAAATAAATATTTTTATTGTGTTAGTTATAATGATTGTATATTTTCACGAATAAAGATAATCAACATTAAAGATAAATTTTATATCGTAAAAAATGATGAAAACACCAAGTAAAATGAATTTTAAATAATTAGCAAGGAAAAAAATATTTTTTCAAACGGTATCGATACAACTTCTATAAATACCTAAGACCAATTAAGTCTGATCAATACGGTTATAAATTTCAACGTTGTTAACTATAATAATGTTGTTAACTTAACACAAAAACAGAATGATGGTATTATCAAGTACAATATAAAGTTTTTATAGTACTCACGGCTGTTTACAGTAGGGTCAAATGGCATATACTTCATTAAGTAAATTGGATAAGATTGAATGGTGTATCGAGGTAATGGATCGGGAGACAAGAGAAAGGAATACGGAAATATTGATAGCCACTGTGATCGAGTTTCTTGTCCTTCGTATTTTACTATTTCATAGATGCCTAACTCAGTATAACAAGTGATTTCATCTGTGTATCCAACAAAGTATATATAATCGAATTGCTCCGTTATCAAGATATATTTTATTGTACAAATAACAAAATTGTCGAAATTATTTTTTCCTATGCAAACGCACATATTTTCTGCGTAATTTATCCCACAAAAATTGACACTTTTACTAATGTGAGTGATTTTTTTTTAATTATCTTTTAAAAATTCATTTATTAAAGACGACATTTCTTGATCGTATGAGTTAGGGTCATATAAAACAGCACCTTTAGATTCAAGAATGATGTCGTACTGATTTTCAAGTAAAGCTTGTAATAGTTCATGTTTCTCAGCAAATGTTATATGAATATTCTTAAAATTTCTGCAACTTTCAGCAATGCTACGGAAATAGCTATGTTTAGACTCGAAGCGAAGCGTCGAGATATGCTTAAGTGGTCCAAATTGGTCTTAACTTCTCCTTGAACAATGTTGTCCTTAAGTGCATATACTCGTTAACAACGTTATAGAGCAAATCGATTTGGTTATCATTCAGAGCTGGAGCACACACTATGCAGCTCAATTGTCTTAACAACAAAACCATTTTCCATACGTCATCATCACAATCTTGAATTCTATCATAGAAAGCCAAAGGGAAAATTAATAATAATCTGCGTATCTGACTTGCTGAACCTGTCAATTTCGTAGTTTTCGAATTTATCTTAATTTTTGGGATGAATTGCGGCGATTCATTAGTAAAATTGATGGCATTTAACCGATAATTCAGTACATTTAACCGAATCCATTTTTTCTTTATAAAATATCATTAAAAATATTACTTATGTCGACTGCAATTTAATATCAACTGATAAGAATTTTTCCATCGGTCTTACAGTCTTACAAATTAAATTAAAATAATTAATATTTATGGCAGTCAGATTGCCCTTGTTTATAATCACCCCCGCAGAATCTGAAATAAAAACTTAATTAAAATCTGGAAAAAACTTTGTTAGCAAAGGACGATCTGACTGTCCACCACCACCACATTGTCCGACGTTTCGAGCCTGCTCCGGCTCCTCCTCAGGGACTGAAATAAAACCCGCGATACACCTCCTTATATACCATGCACCCATACGCCCTTCTTTTCTCTTACCCCACCACCCTCCACATTCACCTCTCCAACTTGCCATTCTCACTTAAATTAATAAAGAATGATAAATGTTATCTAATTTACTTGACTCTATCATTAAATTTACATTATTCCGATTTCTTAGAATGTGAATACTTTCAAGGCTTTCCCTCTTATATTTATTCTTAATCCCCTGTTCCAAAATATCCACACTCCCAAAATCGAAAGAATGCAAACTATTTAAACAATGTTCTTTCAAACCCGATGTACAACTTGAGCTGCGTAAACTATATTGATGTTCATATATTCTCTTTTTCAAATATCTACCCGTTTGACCAATATAACAACCATTACAATCCCTACAATTAATTTTATAAACAACTCCCGATTTCAAACATTTATCATCCTTGTCTTTACAATTACTAAATAACCTTTCTAAATTATTATCATTTCTAAAGAAAACTTGAATATTATGTTTACTAAAAACCCTTCTAATCCTTTCCGACAAACCTCTAACATATGGTAAACTAAAATATGCATTCTTTCCATTTCTATTCCTTGTTTGATTATCTACCCGCTGCTTCAATCCACCATTATAAATTTCCCACACTCTCTCATCAATCATTTTATCAATAAATTTTACGGGATAATTATTTTTAATAAATGTTTCTCTAACTAAATTTAAATTCTTTTTCCTAAAATCTTTATGTGACAATTTAATCGCTCTGTCAATGACACCTTTGATCGCACCTGTCTTGTTTCCGAATTGGTGGTGAGAATCAAAATTTAAAAATCTACCTGACCATGTAGGTTTTCTATACCAATCTAATTTCACTCTATTATTATTACCTCTAATGACTCTAATATCTAAAAAACTCAATTGATAATCTTTCTCTACTTCTTTTGTGAATTTAATTCTATCATGGATAGAATTAAACACATCCACCATTTCATCCACAAAACATTCTGGTACAACTGCAAAAATGTCATCAACATATCTTTTAAAAATAATTGGCTGAAAAACCAACTTAGACAAAGCAATACTTTCCAATTTTTCCATTACTAAATTGGCTATAACAGGTGACAAAGGTGATCCCATTGGACAACCATATCTTTGTTCATATAGACTATTATCAAAAGAAAAAATTGTGTTTTTAAAAACCAAATTAAGTGCCTTTATAAATTCATCTTTTGTTAAACTAGTATGTACTTTAATTTCAGACCATTTATCTTGTATAATATCATTCAACAACTCTAAAGGTATATTTGTAAACAAAGATACTACATCCAATGAAACCATCCTATGATCATTCGGAATAATAATATCTTTCATTATACCATAAAAACTCCAACTATCTTTAATATATGAATTTGTTTTACCCACTATCTTGAACAATATATTAGACAAAAATCTAGCAAGTCTATACGTCGGAAAATTTATCGATGATATTATTATTCTATATGTCAACTGTTCTTTGTGAATCTTAGGAAGCCCATAACATTTAGCTACAGTGCCATTTTCACATTTTAAATATTTAAACATACTATCTTTAATATAAGCTTTTGTTTTCCAATGCGTCAATAATTCTTTCAATTTATCTTGTAGTCTATTGATATGTGGATTCCTAATTTTCACATAAGTGGTATCATCCTCCAACATAAGTTGAATTTTATTAATATAATCCCTTTTATCCGAAACTACAGTTACATTTCCTTTATCTGCTTTTTGGAAGATCATATTCGGATTCTCTCTCAAGAATTTCTTCGTTATTTTTAATTCATGGAATAAATTACTATTCAAATAATTATCAAATCTATGTTCTCTTTTAAAATTATCAACAACTTTAACTAAAGAACGCCGACAATCTTTTTATAACTCCAGATTAAAACTACTCATACTACTTTCTACCTCAGCGATGATATTCTTGATCGGAAGAGATTTACTTGAATATGATATTCCAAATTTAGCACCCTTTGACATGATATTTACCACTTCTTCTGGTATTACTTTGTCAGTTAAATTTCTAAACCAATCCTTATTAACATTGTTAGTTTGATTGACCTGAGAGTGTTTTCTATGCTTTAAATATTCAAATTTTCTTTTTAATTTACTCCTATGGTTATATTTTACTTTTTCAAAGTGCCTCTTTTGACCACGAAAAAATTCTTGCAAATCATTCTGTTCTATTTTATTATATAAATATCTTTCAAGCTCTAATAAATATTTATTCAAACGATTAATTTCAAAATTCAAATCTCTAATTTCTAAGTTAAGTAATTTATTTTTGAAAAAGAAAATATTTTTCCGTAGATCATAAGAAACTCTTTTATTGTAATCCCGATAAAAACCCTTATCATCAAATTTTTTTCCAATATGTTTAGGAAAAATATTTGATTTTTTACACCTTAGAAGAAAAGTGAGTTGCTCCTTTAAAATTACAATCCTTAAAACCATTTTTACCCATTTTGAGCAATAATCTTTTACCACCTTCCCATAAATCCCATATATATCTCTAAAAAACATTTTACCCCACCTTTAATAGACCTTAGTTTTATCATTAAAAATATTACTTATGTCGACTGCAATTTAATATCAACTGATAAGAATTTTTCCATCGGTCTTACAGTCTTACAAATTAAATTAAAATAATTAATATTTATGGCAGTCAGATTGCCCTTGTTTATAATCACCCCCGCAGAATCTGAAATAAAAACTTAATTAAAATCTGGAAAAAACTTTGTTAGCAAAGGACGATCTGACTGTCCACCACCACCACATTGTCCGACGTTTCGAGCCTGCTCCGGCTCCTCCTCAGGGACTGAAATAAAACCCGCGATACACCTCCTTATATACCATGCACCCATACCCCCTTCTTTTCTCTTACCCCACCACCCTCCACATTCACCTCTCCAACTTGCCATTCTCACTTAAATTAATAAAGAATGATAAATGTTATCTAATTTACTTGACTCTATCATTAAATTTACATTATTCCGATTTCTTAGAATGTGAATACTTTCAAGGCTTTCCCTCTTATATTTATTCTTAATCCCCTGTTCCAAAATATCCACACTCCCAAAATCGAAAGAATGCAAACTATTTAAACAATGTTCTTTCAAACCCGATGTACAACTTGAGCTGCGTAAACTATATTGATGTTCATATATTCTCTTTTTCAAATATCTACCCGTTTGACCAATATAACAACCATTACAATCCCTACAATTAATTTTATAAACAACTCCCGATTTCAAACATTTATCATCCTTGTCTTTACAATTACTAAATAACCTTTCTAAATTATTATCATTTCTAAAGAAAACTTGAATATTATGTTTACTAAAAACCCTTCTAATCCTTTCCGACAAACCTCTAACATATGGTAAACTAAAATATGCATTCTTTCCATTTCTATTCCTTGTTTGATTATCTACCCGCTGCTTCAATCCACCATTATAAATTTCCCACACTCTCTCATCAATCATTTTATCAATAAATTTTACGGGATAATTATTTTTAATAAATGTTTCTCTAACTAAATTTAAATTCTTTTTCCTAAAATCTTTATGTGACAATTTAATCGCTCTGTCAATGACACCTTTGATCGCACCTGTCTTGTTTCCGAATTGGTGGTGAGAATCAAAATTTAAACGTCGGACAATGTGGTGGTGGTGGACAGTCAGATCGTCCTTTGCTAACAAAGTTTTTTCCAGATTTTAATTAAGTTTTTATTTCAGATTCTGCGGGGGTGATTATAAACAAGGGCAATCTGACTGCCATAAATATTAATTATTTTAATTTAATTTGTAAGACTGTAAGACCGATGGAAAAATTCTTATCAGTTGATATTAAATTGCAGTCGACATAAGTAATATTTTTAATGATAAAACTAAGGTCTATTAAAGGTGGGGTAAAATGTTTTTTAGAGATATATATGGGATTTATGGGAAGGTGGTAAAAGATTATTGCTCAAAATGGGTAAAAATGGTTTTAAGGATTGTAATTTTAAAGGAGCAACTCACTTTTCTTCTAAGGTGTAAAAAATCAAATATTTTTCCTAAACATATTGGAAAAAAATTTGATGATAAGGGTTTTTATCGGGATTACAATAAAAGAGTTTCTTATGATCTACGGAAAAATATTTTCTTTTTCAAAAATAAATTACTTAACTTAGAAATTAGAGATTTGAATTTTGAAATTAATCGTTTGAATAAATATTTATTAGAGCTTGAAAGATATTTATATAATAAAATAGAACAGAATGATTTGCAAGAATTTTTTCGTGGTCAAAAGAGGCACTTTGAAAAAGTAAAATATAACCATAGGAGTAAATTAAAAAGAAAATTTGAATATTTAAAGCATAGAAAACACTCTCAGGTCAATCAAACTAACAATGTTAATAAGGATTGGTTTAGAAATTTAACTGACAAAGTAATACCAGAAGAAGTGGTAAATATCATGTCAAAGGGTGCTAAATTTGGAATATCATATTCAAGTAAATCTCTTCCGATCAAGAATATCATCGCTGAGGTAGAAAGTAGTATGAGTAGTTTTAATCTGGAGTTTAAAAAAGAATGTAGGCGTTCTTTAGTTAAAGTTGTTGATAATTTTAAAAGAGAACATAGATTTGATAATTATTTGAATAGTAATTTATTCCATGAATTAAAAATAACGAAGAAATTCTTGAGAGAGAATCCGAATATGATCTTCCAAAAAGCAGATAAAGGAAATGTAACTGTAGTTTCGGATAAAAGGGATTATATTAATAAAATTCAACTTATGTTGGAGGATGATACCACTTATGTGAAAATTAGGAATCCACATATCAATAGACTACAAGATAAATTGAAAGAATTATTGACGCATTGGAAAACAAAAGCTTATATTAAAGATAGTATGTTTAAATATTTAAAATGTGAAAATGGCACTGTAGCTAAATGTTATGGGCTTCCTAAGATTCACAAAGAACAGTTGACATATAGAATAATAATATCATCGATAAATTTTCCGACGTATAGACTTGCTAGATTTTTGTCTAATATATTGTTCAAGATAGTGGGTAAAACAAATTCATATATTAAAGATAGTTGGAGTTTTTATGGTATAATGAAAGATATTATTATTCCGAATGATCATAGGATGGTTTCATTGGATGTAGTATCTTTGTTTACAAATATACCTTTAGAGTTGTTGAATGATATTATACAAGATAAATGGTCTGAAATTAAAGTACATACTAGTTTAACAAAAGATGAATTTATAAAGGCACTTAATTTGGTTTTTAAAAACACAATTTTTTCTTTTGATAATAGTCTATATGAACAAAGATATGGTTGTCCAATGGGATCACCTTTGTCACCTGTTATAGCCAATTTAGTAATGGAAAAATTGGAAAGTATTGCTTTGTCTAAGTTGGTTTTTCAGCCAATTATTTTTAAAAGATATGTTGATGACATTTTTGCAGTTGTACCAGAATGTTTTGTGGATGAAATGGTGGATGTGTTTAATTCTATCCATGATAGAATTAAATTCACAAAAGAAGTAGAGAAAGATTATCAATTGAGTTTTTAGATATTAGAGTCATTAGAGGTAATAATAATAGAGTGAAATTAGATTGGTATAGAAAACCTACATGGTCAGGTAGATTTTTAAATTTTGATTCTCACCACCAATTCGGAAACAAGACAGGTGCGATCAAAGGTGTCATTGACAGAGCGATTAAATTGTCACATAAAGATTTTAGGAAAAAGAATTTAAATTTAGTTAGAGAAACATTTATTAAAAATAATTATCCCGTAAAATTTATTGATAAAATGATTGATGAGAGAGTGTGGGAAATTTATAATGGTGGATTGAAGCAGCGGGTAGATAATCAAACAAGGAATAGAAATGGAAAGAATGCATATTTTAGTTTACCATATGTTAGAGGTTTGTCGGAAAGGATTAGAAGGGTTTTTAGTAAACATAATATTCAAGTTTTCTTTAGAAATGATAATAATTTAGAAAGGTTATTTAGTAATTGTAAAGACAAGGATGATAAATGTTTGAAATCGGGAGTTGTTTATAAAATTAATTGTAGGGATTGTAATGGTTGTTATATTGGTCAAACGGGTAGATATTTGAAAAAGAGAATATATGAACATCAATATAGTTTACGCAGCTCAAGTTGTACATCGGGTTTGAAAGAACATTGTTTAAATAGTTTGCATTCTTTCGATTTTGGGAGTGTGGATATTTTGGAACAGGGGATTAAGAATAAATATAAGAGGGAAAGCCTTGAAAGTATTCACATTCTAAGAAATCGGAATAATGTAAATTTAATGATAGAGTCAAGTAAATTAGATAACATTTATCATTCTTTATTAATTTAAGTGAGAATGGCAAGTTGGAGAGGTGAATGTGGAGGGTGGTGGGGTAAGAGAAAAGAAGGGGTATGGGTGCATGGTATATAAGGAGGTGTATCGCGGGTTTTATTTCAGTCCCTGAGGAGGAGCCGGAGCAGGCTCGAAACGTCGGACAATGTGGTGGTGGTGGACAGTCAGATCGTCCTTTGCTAACAAAGTTTTTCCAGATTTTAATTAAGTTTTTATTTCAGATTCTGCGGGGGTGATTATAAACAAGGGCAATCTGACTGCCATAAATATTAATTATTTTAATTTAATTTGTAAGACTGTAAGACCGATGGAAAAATTCTTATCAGTTGATATTAAATTGCAGTCGACATAAGTAATATTTTTAATGATAAAACTAAGGTCTATTAAAGGTGGGGTAAAATGTTTTTTAGAGATATATATGGGATTTATGGGAAGGTGGTAAAAGATTATTGCTCAAAATGGGTAAAAATGGTTTTAAGGATTGTAATTTTAAAGGAGCAACTCACTTTTCTTCTAAGGTGTAAAAAATCAAATATTTTTCCTAAACATATTGGAAAAAAATTTGATGATAAGGGTTTTTATCGGGATTACAATAAAAGAGTTTCTTATGATCTACGGAAAAATATTTTCTTTTCAAAAATAAATTACTTAACTTAGAAATTAGAGATTTGAATTTTGAAATTAATCGTTTGAATAAATATTTATTAGAGCTTGAAAGATATTTATATAATAAAATAGAACAGAATGATTTGCAAGAATTTTTTCGTGGTCAAAAGAGGCACTTTGAAAAAGTAAAATATAACCATAGGAGTAAATTAAAAAGAAAATTTGAATATTTAAAGCATAGAAAACACTCTCAGGTCAATCAAACTAACAATGTTAATAAGGATTGGTTTAGAAATTTAACTGACAAAGTAATACCAGAAGAAGTGGTAAATATCATGTCAAAGGGTGCTAAATTTGGAATATCATATTCAAGTAAATCTCTTCCGATCAAGAATATCATCGCTGAGGTAGAAAGTAGTATGAGTAGTTTTAATCTGGAGTTTAAAAAAGAATGTAGGCGTTCTTTAGTTAAAGTTGTTGATAATTTTAAAAGAGAACATAGATTTGATAATTATTTGAATAGTAATTTATTCCATGAATTAAAAATAACGAAGAAATTCTTGAGAGAGAATCCGAATATGATCTTCCAAAAAGCAGATAAAGGAAATGTAACTGTAGTTTCGGATAAAAGGGATTATATTAATAAAATTCAACTTATGTTGGAGGATGATACCACTTATGTGAAAATTAGGAATCCACATATCAATAGACTACAAGATAAATTGAAAGAATTATTGACGCATTGGAAAACAAAAGCTTATATTAAAGATAGTATGTTTAAATATTTAAAATGTGAAAATGGCACTGTAGCTAAATGTTATGGGCTTCCTAAGATTCACAAAGAACAGTTGACATATAGAATAATAATATCATCGATAAATTTTCCGACGTATAGACTTGCTAGATTTTTGTCTAATATATTGTTCAAGATAGTGGGTAAAACAAATTCATATATTAAAGATAGTTGGAGTTTTTATGGTATAATGAAAGATATTATTATTCCGAATGATCATAGGATGGTTTCATTGGATGTAGTATCTTTGTTTACAAATATACCTTTAGAGTTGTTGAATGATATTATACAAGATAAATGGTCTGAAATTAAAGTACATACTAGTTTAACAAAAGATGAATTTATAAAGGCACTTAATTTGGTTTTTAAAAACACAATTTTTTCTTTTGATAATAGTCTATATGAACAAAGATATGGTTGTCCAATGGGATCACCTTTGTCACCTGTTATAGCCAATTTAGTAATGGAAAAATTGGAAAGTATTGCTTTGTCTAAGTTGGTTTTTCAGCCAATTATTTTTAAAAGATATGTTGATGACATTTTTGCAGTTGTACCAGAATGTTTTGTGGATGAAATGGTGGATGTGTTTAATTCTATCCATGATAGAATTAAATTCACAAAAGAAGTAGAGAAAGATTATCAATTGAGTTTTTAGATATTAGAGTCATTAGAGGTAATAATAATAGAGTGAAATTAGATTGGTATAGAAAACCTACATGGTCAGGTAGATTTTTAAATTTTGATTCTCACCACCAATTCGGAAACAAGACAGGTGCGATCAAAGGTGTCATTGACAGAGCGATTAAATTGTCACATAAAGATTTTAGGAAAAAGAATTTAAATTTAGTTAGAGAAACATTTATTAAAAATAATTATCCCGTAAAATTTATTGATAAAATGATTGATGAGAGAGTGTGGGAAATTTATAATGGTGGATTGAAGCAGCGGGTAGATAATCAAACAAGGAATAGAAATGGAAAGAATGCATATTTTAGTTTACCATATGTTAGAGGTTTGTCGGAAAGGATTAGAAGGGTTTTTAGTAAACATAATATTCAAGTTTTCTTTAGAAATGATAATAATTTAGAAAGGTTATTTAGTAATTATAAAGACAAGGATGATAAATGTTTGAAATCGGGAGTTGTTTATAAAATTAATTGTAGGGATTGTAATGGTTGTTATATTGGTCAAACGGGTAGATATTTGAAAAAGAGAATATATGAACATCAATATAGTTTACGCAGCTCAAGTTGTACATCGGGTTTGAAAGAACATTGTTTAAATAGTTTGCATTCTTTCGATTTTGGGAGTGTGGATATTTTGGAACAGGGGATTAAGAATAAATATAATAGCGAAAGCCTTGAAAGGATTCACATTCTAAGAAATCGGAATAATGTAAATTTAATGATAGAGTCAAGTAAATTAGATAACATTTATCATTCTTTATTAATTTAAGTGAGAATGGCAAGTTGGAGAGGTGAATGTGGAGGGTGGTGGGGTAAGAGAAAAGAAGGGGGTATGGGTGCATGGTATATAAGGAGGTGTATCGCGGGTTTTATTTCAGTCCCTGAGGAGGAGCCGGAGCAGGCTCGAAACGTCGGACAATGTGGTGGTGGTGGACAGTCAGATCGTCCTTTGCTAACAAAGTTTTTTCCAGATTTTAATTAAGTTTTTATTTCAGATTCTGCGGGGTGATTATAAACAAGGGAAATCTGACTGCCATAAATATTAATTATTTTAATTTAATTTGTAAGACTGTAAGACCGATGGAAAAATTCTTATCAGTTGATATTAAATTGCAGTCGACATAAGTAATATTTTTAATGATAAAACTAAGGTCTATTAAAGGTGGGGTAAAATGTTTTTAGAGATATATATGGGATTTATGGGAAGGTGGTAAAAGATTATTGCTCAAAATGGGTAAAAATGGTTTTAAGGATTGTAATTTTAAAGGAGCAACTCACTTTTCTTCTAAGGTGTAAAAAATCAAATATTTTTCCTAAACATATTGGAAAAAATTTGATGATAAGGGTTTTTATCGGGATTACAATAAAAGAGTTTCTTATGATCTACGGAAAAATATTTTCTTTTTCAAAAATAAATTACTTAACTTAGAAATTAGAGATTTGAATTTTGAAATTAATCGTTTGAATAAATATTTATTAGAGCTTGAAAGATATTTATATAATAAAATAGAACAGAATGATTTGCAAGAATTTTTTCGTGGTCAAAAGAGGCACTTTGAAAAAGTAAAATATAACCATAGGAGTAAATTAAAAAGAAAATTTGAATATTTAAAGCATAGAAAACACTCTCAGGTCAATCAAACTAACAATGTTAATAAGGATTGGTTTAGAAATTTAACTGACAAAGTAATACCAGAAGAAGTGGTAAATATCATGTCAAAGGGTGCTAAATTTGGAATATCATATTCAAGTAAATCTCTTCCGATCAAGAATATCATCGCTGAGGTAGAAAGTAGTATGAGTAGTTTTAATCTGGAGTTTAAAAAAGAATGTAGGCGTTCTTTAGTTAAAGTTGTTGATAATTTTAAAAGAGAACATAGATTTGATAATTATTTGAATAGTAATTTATTCCATGAATTAAAAAATAACGAAGAAATTCTTGAGAGAGAATCCGAATATGATCTTCCAAAAAGCAGATAAAGGAAATGTAACTGTAGTTTCGGATAAAAGGGATTATATTAATAAAATTCAACTTATGTTGGAGGATGATACCACTTATGTGAAAATTAGGAATCCACATATCAATAGACTACAAGATAAATTGAAAGAATTATTGACGCATTGGAAAACAAAAGCTTATATTAAAGATAGTATGTTTAAATATTTAAAATGTGAAAATGGCACTGTAGCTAAATGTTATGGGCTTCCTAAGATTCACAAAGAACAGTTGACATATAGAATAATAATATCATCGATAAATTTTCCGACGTATAGACTTGCTAGATTTTTGTCTAATATATTGTTCAAGATAGTGGGTAAAACAAATTCATATATTAAAGATAGTTGGAGTTTTTATGGTATAATGAAAGATATTATTATTCCGAATGATCATAGGATGGTTTCATTGGATGTAGTATCTTTGTTTACAAATATACCTTTAGAGTTGTTGAATGATATTATACAAGATAAATGGTCTGAAATTAAAGTACATACTAGTTTAACAAAAGATGAATTTATAAAGGCACTTAATTTGGTTTTTAAAAACACAATTTTTCTTTTGATAATAGTCTATATGAACAAAGATATGGTTGTCCAATGGGATCACCTTTGTCACCTGTTATAGCCAATTTAGTAATGGAAAAATTGGAAAGTATTGCTTTGTCTAAGTTGGTTTTTCAGCCAATTATTTTTAAAAGATATGTTGATGACATTTTTGCAGTTATACCAGAATGTTTTGTGGATGAAATGGTGGATGTGTTTAATTCTATCCATGATAGAATTAAATTCACAAAAGAAGTAGAGAAAGATTATCAATTGAGTTTTTTAGATATTAGAGTCATTAGAGGTAATAATAATAGAGTGAAATTAGATTGGTATAGAAAACCTACATGGTCAGGTAGATTTTTAAATTTTGATTCTCACCACCAATTCGGAAACAAGACAGGTGCGATCAAAGGTGTCATTGACAGAGCGATTAAATTGTCACATAAAGATTTTAGGAAAAAGAATTTAAATTTAGTTAGAGAAACATTTATTAAAAATAATTATCCCGTAAAATTTATTGATAAAATGATTGATGAGAGAGTGTGGGAAATTTATAATGGTGGATTGAAGCAGCGGGTAGATAATCAAACAAGGAATAGAAATGGAAAGAATGCATATTTTAGTTTACCATATGTTAGAGGTTTGTCGGAAAGGATTAGAAGGGTTTTTAGTAAACATAATATTCAAGTTTTCTTTAGAAATGATAATAATTTAGAAAGGTTATTTAGTAATTGTAAAGACAAGGATGATAAATGTTTGAAATCGGGAGTTGTTTATAAAATTAATTGTAGGGATTGTAATGGTTGTTATATTGGTCAAACGGGTAGATATTTGAAAAAGAGAATATATGAACATCAATATAGTTTACGCAGCTCAAGTTGTACATCGGGTTTGAAAGAACATTGTTTAAATAGTTTGCATTCTTTCGATTTTGGGAGTGTGGATATTTTGGAACAGGGGATTAAGAATAAATATAAGAGGGAAAGCCTTGAAAGTATTCACATTCTAAGAAATCGGAATAATGTAAATTTAATGATAGAGTCAAGTAAATTAGATAACATTTATCATTCTTTATTAATTTAAGTGAGAATGGCAAGTTGGAGAGGTGAATGTGGAGGGTGGTGGGGTAAGAGAAAAGAAGGGGGTATGGGTGCATGGTATATAAGGAGGTGTATCGCGGGTTTTATTTCAGTCCCTGAGGAGGAGCCGGAGCAGGCTCGAAACGTCGGACAATGTGGTGGTGGTGGACAGTCAGATCGTCCTTTGCTAACAAAGTTTTTTCCAGATTTTAATTAAGTTTTTATTTCAGATTCTGCGGGGGTGATTATAAACAAGGGCAATCTGACTGCCATAAATATTAATTATTTTAATTTAATTTGTAAGACTGTAAGACCGATGGAAAAATTCTTATCAGTCTTTATAAAATATTTTATTGCTAAGTACAAATCGTAAGGAACTATTCCTTCGAAGAGATCATGAGCTATGCATGGAGCTAGTCCTGGACCAGCAACATGAAAATTATTCAATTTATTCAGAGGAGAGTTTAATTTGATTCCTTTTACCATTTTTTTTGTTTTCTCTGCTTCAGCTACATTTTTATTGTAACTTGTCACAGTTCTTAACGGCTTTCGGTCAAAAGGATTTTTACGAAATTCGTTAAGAGTAATTTCACAATAGTGACAAAAATAGGGAGAACTGCTAAAGTTTTCTGTATATCCACCGATTGAATGATTGCCTAAATTGTCTCCAATGTTTATAACTGTACTTCCAGTGAAATGGATTTTTTCTGAATTGATAGAGACCCATATTCTTTCATTTTCGAGAATCAACAAATCTGTGAGTAAATGTTTGAGAACATTATCCCAGCCAAACTTACTTACGTACTCATTTTTACATAGCATAACTAATTTAATATTGTCTGTTTGTGATCTTAAAAATGGTGGTAGGTTCAGTAGCATCATATACACGCCAATCATTTTGAATTTAGACTTAGCTGATCCAAGAGGATTACATAATTCAAAAGCATCCTGAAAAATCGCTATCTGCAAAGTATTATTCTTGTTAAAAAATTCGCTGTTTTTGAGAACGCGTCCATCTTTCACATCAAATAGTCCGCAAGTAGCACTTTTTCGGGGACTTTTGCAGAACTCAAGAACGTTTTCATTTCTCACCCAAACTTTAGCAGTCTCTATCGGCGAAACAACTAAAATAATATTGAATTGAATTTCCATCGGTATCTTGAATTGCAATTTGAATAGGTTGAACATAATTAAAATTATAATATAAATTTATGAAGCTAATGCCCGATCAAGATTTCATGTAAGTAATGCTGCTAATGGGTAATACGGTTAATTATACACCGATAGATGGAGCCTCCTTTTCCACTAGTGAAAAAGGTGGCTCAGTCTATAAAGCTTTGGCCGTGACCACCCAGCGGCAAGTGTCTGATGACGGCTACTAGATCATCACTGATGAGTTCAATCTAGTAGCCTGGACGAAACACTTCGATTGATTTCTTTGACTACAATAAGATATTAACTTATTGTTTTTCGTAATTTTGCAATTTTTTTCATTGGGCCTTTAATTAAAAAGGACACTCGAAAAACTTGCCCGTATTACCCATTAGCAGCATTACTTACATAATTAAAATTACTTTTGTAGTATTTTTCACGTTGATATGTATATCGACATGCTTTGGATCATGTAAATGCGAAAAACTCTGGAAAGTATTACTAAAAATATCTTTCACTGTTTCTTTATCAGTATTTTGCAAGTTACATTTAGAAAGCGATTCCAAAAAATCTCCTTTACAAGAATAAAATGCAGAATACATTCCGTTCATTATTTCTTGAAGAATAGGTTCTGTTGCAAAATGCTTTACTGATAACTTTAAATAGATTTTTGCTACTGCTTTGGTGTAATCTGATTTACATTTTCTTCTTTTTTTATTAGATATGTAACTGTCGATTTTCCAATGTAATGAATTTACAATCAATGAATTAGTAGTAGCCCTATTATTAGAACAATTTACGCTATATTCGTCAACAGTATGCGACTTTATAATAGGAATCTTCTCTTTTTTCGATGACTTATCTGCAAATATTGAGATTGTTGTTGAAGAATACTCATTCGTTGCCATATTATTTTGTTGGTCTACAAAATTACATCTTTTATTTTCTTCAATACGATTTTCTAATGTAGAAATCTTTTCTGGAATTTCAAAAATATCTTGCACGTTCAATGTTTCTTCCCAATTCTTATTGATGAACGTGTCTTCCAAATCCATATTCTTTCCAAATCGTTATTCTGTGACGTGTCTTCCAAATCCATATTCTGCGATGTGTTTTCCAAATCGTTATTCTGTGACGTGTCTTCTAAATCGTTATCCTGCGAAGTATTTTCCAAATCGTTATCCTGCGAAGTATCTTCCAAATTGTTAATTATTGACGTATCTTGTAAATCATTATTTATTGACATTAGACATGGTTTATTGGTTTCTGTTTGGCAGCGTTTACTTTTATGATAACGTGACACATGAATAGTATATGTTTTATAATCACGAAAAACTTTTTTGCATTGATCATAATTACATTTTATACTAGAGACCGCATGAGTTTTCTCATGCGTTCTAAGTGATCGCAAGAAAGTAGACTTGAAATTACAGTTACTATATTTACAACTGTACCGTACATTAGATCGATGAAAACGCAAAAGATGTTTTCTAAAGCTTTCATAATTTATATAAGAATTATTACAATATAAACAAAGTATTGGCTTATCCGTCAATCTTTGGTGAATTTTTTGATGCTCATTGTAAAGGTAAATACTTGTAAACTTACAAGTACAGTTATTACACACAAACATTTTAAGGTACGTCTTTGGTTAGGAAGGAAGTGAATGGGAGCATTTACTTTTAGAAGTATAGTATTATTCTTCGAAGTACTTCTTGATGCTAACTGATGATAACTGAAACAACCATTAGATGTTTTACTAGTCACTCATTAAGAAAGTCAAAAACCCATTTACACTATCAATCATACTCATCAATAACACAAATTTTATTAGTTCCGTAAATGAACTTCCTTGAATTTGTTTTTTCATAAATAAAGGTGTCAATTTATCTCTTTGCGTTGGCTGTTTTCATTAAATATAATAATATAAAATATCTTCTTGTTTTGAATAAATTTTTACAGTAATACTAAACATGAGAGGAACGGTATTTTATGCTATCGCTAAATTTTCTAATAGGTGTTTGATTTCTAGTTAATTCAAGAAAAGATTATCAGATTTTCATGTAAAATATAAACATTATTTTGAAAACAATTTTATTTTTATGATAAAATACCTTTCCGAACAGTTCATAATTATTTATTAATTTTAATTTCTTATCGCATCATTTAATTGAACAAAAAGTTTCACGTACTTATGATTTTTAATCATCTTTTTAGAATGAAAATTATGAAAATAATGATAAAGCCACTAGCAAGATATTCATAGAAACTGCTGACAATTGTTAATGTGAAATTCTGTGTACAATTAAATTACTCTACCCATACTTACTATAGAAACTCTTCGTCATCACTACTAGTGATTATAACGGTATCGGGTAAACTCTCCTCATCAGATATATCTAGTTCTAGGAGTACATCTGATAAACTAATCAGTACTTTTTTTAAAAGTAATGAATTATTTATTAGTTTATCTTTTATCTCTAACAATTGAGTATTGATTTGAATGTTTTTTTCACACCAAACAAATAACAGATCTAAAGATTCACGACTAGATCGTATTATGCACTCTAAATTGTGTAAATTTCAACACAAAAGTCTTTTTTAGAGAACAACTGACTATTAATCAATAATAAGTAATGTTTCTGACAATCTAAATTGTTTGATAAATTACAAACAAAATCATTCATCTGCAAATACACCATTACAATTTTAATCATGGGAAATGATACATAAAACATTCACAATCTTCTAATGAGCGAAATTTGGAAAATTTTATCAGACCATAAAATTTCACAAAATTGAAAGATAACCTTTAATTAATTTTTAACATATTGACAATTTCAGAATGATTAAAAATATATAATACCCAAAAACACCAAAAAAATTTTCACAGATAACTAACATTTTAATGAAAATAGGCACATGTGAGATATAATGTCAGTGTTAAGGAAGCTATTGTACTTGGGAAATATTTAAAACATTACTATATTTTCTAAAACATATATCAATCTGAAATCTTACTGTTCTGATAAAATATCTCCCTTTATGATTAATAGATAAGTTTTTTACCTTCACCAGTTGTGCAATACACTGCAACAAGTTACTTCATAGCTGCAATATGTCGGGTTGTAATAACTGTAGCTTACTGGCAAGTTGGACTGGTAGTACAACGATCATTAAAATTCACACAATCCACTCGAACAAGACTTTATAAACATAACAAAACATTAAAAATTAATGGAATTCTACTACATAAATTTAAAATACTATTTAAAAAAAAACTACTTTATCAAAGTAGTAAATCTATATTTAGTATTTTGCTGCAAAAATTTATGAGTAAATTAAAATTCCCATAACTTAACACACTAAAATAGACTTTATAAATATAAAAAGAATAAAAAAACAACAAAGTACCACCAAGTCGAAGTGTCTAAATTACATCTTAGGTTAAACTATACAAGTTATTTATTTATGTTCGTGTCATACATAAATTGTCAAATTATTTATTTTAAATAAAAATAAAAAACACATAAAAGTGAAAAATTAATTAAGTTTACTTTTTATTATGAAAAGATATCTTACCTTGATAAGATACGACTCAAAACTGTTCCCAAGCTTATACAGAAAAATCCACTGCAAAGTTGCTTCTTGCAACTGTAATCTGTTATCTCTGTGATTTATTGGAAAGTTGAACAGGTATTGTTACCATCAGTATTGGCCTTTCCATTCTCTACTTGACTAGTATTCTGAAACTAAAAAACAAATTAGAAATAATCAAATTAGAATAGAATGTATTTCTCAAATGAGATATGCGAATGCCAATATGTTTCAATTATATGCAATTTAAAAAACTGAGATGTGAAAATACATTTTTCATATACTTATTAAATGTTCAAGCTAAACGAAATCATGAAAAACAGAAATGAATAAGATTATTTATGGTTATAAAGTTTAAGTATTGAGTGATGGTTCTAAATTTGAAGTATCTAAATGACATGTTAGGTTATAACTATACAAGTTTACAATTTATGGTTGTGTCATACATAAATTGTTAAATTACTTACTAATAAAAATAAAAATCATAGACGTAAAAAGGTAATTAATTTTACTTTTCCCTATGAAAAGATATGTTACCTTGATAAAGCTTAATAATTCCAAATCGAACGCATGTAGAAGTCTGCTTCCAAGCTACATCTGATTTGAACAACCGTTCTGATATCAGCACTACAATTCTTTTTAGGTAGAAAAATCCACTGCAAAGTTGCTTCTTGCAACTGTAATCTGTTATCTCTGTGGTTTATTGGAAAGTTGAACAGGTATTGTTACCATCAGTATTGACCTTCCCATTCTCTACTTGACTAGTATTCTGAAAATAAAAAACAAATTAGAAATAATCAAATTAGAATAGAATGTATTTCTCAAATGAGATATGCGAATGCCAATATGTTTCAATTATATGCAATTTAAAAAACTGAGATGTGAAAATACATTTTTCATATACTTATTAAATGTTCAAGCTAAACGAAATCATGAAAAACAGAAATGAATAAGATTATTTATGGTTATAAAGTTTAAATATTGAGTGATGGTTCTAAATTTGAAGTATCTAAATGACATGTTAGGTTATAACTATACAAGTTTACAATTTATGGTTGTGTCATACATAAATTGTTAAATTACTTACTAATAAAAGTAAAAATCATAGACGTAAAAAGGTAATTAATTTTACTTTTCCCTATGAAAAGATATGTTACCTTGATAAAGTTTAATAATTCCAAATCGAACGCATGTAGAAGTCTGCTTCCAAGCTACATCTGATTTGAAGAACCGTTCTGATATCAGCACTACAATACTTTTTAGGTAGAAAAATCCACTGCAAAGTTTAACAAGTATTGTAGCAACTGGAACCTGTTGTCTCCGTAGTTTATTGAAAAGTTGAATGCACTCTCACTTGATAAGAAATTCTAAAAATAAAAAACAAATTAGAAATCAATAAAAATCCAAAAAATTGTTTAAAAATATTACTCTTATTAACCACAAGAACCATCTTAACGTGCAGTACATAAATGTAGACAAGCAATTCAAATTTGCTAGTACTAGAATGCTTTTTTTAAATTGGAGTAGTTACAAATGATCAAGTGTTCAGATCTTTAAATTACATGTAAGTTTACAACTATCAAGTTTAAAATGTATGTTTGTGTCATACATAAATTGTTAATATATATACTTAAATAAAAAACATCATAAAGATGAAGAGTGAAGTGAGTTTTGCCTTTGATTATATAAAAATATCTTACCTTGATAAGTATAGTAATAATGCCAAATCACATGTAATGCATGCATGCATCTACGCCTCTGAACTGCTGCGACTTTCTACAAATCCACTACAAATACACTTTACAGATGTACAAGGGCTCGATGCATTTTTATATGATTTGAAACGAAATCATATTTTGAAATAAATACAATAAGAACAATACTATTAAGTATCATAACATCAAAAACTTTATTCTCAGATTGTAGTCAATCTTTAGCATAAAATCAAAAACTAATTGAATCTGCGAACATTAGGGGCTATAATTATTTGAATTTGTTTAAAACCTTTCAACAATTAACACGGTGATGCAAATCATTAAATGAGATTTGCAATATTGGGACGCGTGCACGAAATAAAGCTTGCTTACCAGAAGTCGCGTTCACGCGAAAAGGGTGCGTTGGTGGTGAAAATTCCGCACATAGTGTAATGTTTACCCATTAGCGGTATTTTTACCACATAGCGTTATGGTACGTTTACACTGTTCAGCAGTGGTAATAGTATAGACCTCCGCTGAGTTGGGGGAATTTACATTAGCGTTACACATTTACGTCGTTGAAGTAGTGAATTCTTGAGGGAAAATCGCATTTCGGTGGTAAATTTACCTAACTTTTTTTTACAGTGCGGGCTCGAAACCTTGGATAATTTGGTGGTGGCGGGCAGTCAGATTGCCCTTTGCTAACAAAGTTTTTTCCAGGTTTTAATTAAGTTTTTATTTCAGATTCTACGGGGGTGATTATAAACAAGGGCAATCTGACTGCCATAAATATTAATTATTTTAATTTAATTTGTAAGACTGTAAGACCGATGGAAAAATTCTTATCAGTTGATAGTAAATTGCAGTCGACATAAGTAATATTTTTAATGCTTTTATAAGTATGTGTATCTTGCATCTGATGGCCAATTGTCTACCAGGAAAGGTTTCGTTTAAACAAATGAACACCATTTATTCTTAAACGTTTCGGACACTTTTTCCGTGTCCCTCTTCAGGTACTATATTTAACAAAAATTCATTTACATAATATATATATATATATATATATATATATATATATATATATATATATATATATATATATATATATATATATATATATATATATATACAGTATGTTGAACATCAACGTAAAATTTACACATTTTACAAAAAAAACGTAGTTTTTTCAATCTATTCCAATTAAAAATTGTGAAATCGAAATAATTTATATTACAAATTTGTTATAAACTAATCACTTAATTATTTATAAATCACAAGTCGCGAACTCTAAACAAATTGTGTATAAACAAGGTACACTTACATTAAGTCAGGATGTAATGATAACGGGAGACAGTCCGTTTCGTCAATGCGTTTTATTTGTGACAAACGGTCTATATATACTAATATACTGTGATTGTGTGTGTATATTGTGTGTGTATAAGAGTATATAAAACGATGTGAGACAGGTGGGGATAGCGCTGAACGATTCGGAGCCGAGGCGAGGTATCAGGGGAGCACGTCATAGTGGAAGTCATCCTAATGACAGGGTTCTCAAAACATACACTAATAGTGTGTTGGATATTATATGCTCACCAAACGTGTTCTCCTAATATACCCGCTCGACTTTGCAAAGTTTATATACATAGTAAGAGTTTTATTAAGCTAACATTTCGTAGTTATTAATTAATATATTATATTCTTTCGCTAATTTATTGATTTCAAATTGTTTATTTATTCAATTTTTTTGTTGATGAATCAAAAATGCTTCTGAAAAAAGTCTTTTTCCGTTATTTATTTCTGTATCTAAGATTTTAATATTGTCACAATCTATTGTATGATTGTTATTTTGAGTGTGCGCAAATAAAGAAGATTTATCATCTTGTCAAGATATTTTTTTCTATGTTCTTCTATTCGTACATTTAATCGCCTACCTGTCTGTCCCACATACGTTGCTTCGCAATTTTTACAATTGATTTTATAAACCACATTGCTTTTATTACATTTTTCTTCTTTATCTTTTCCTAATACTATTACATTATTTAGTTTATTTATGGTACTAAACACAACATTAATGTTAAGTTTTTTAAAGAAATTTTTTATAAAACATTCTAACTCGTTAACAAACGGTAAACATATAATACCATCGTAGGTTTTTTGTTGTTTGGGGTTGTTATCTGAAAGTTGTAGCATTTTTAAGCGTTTCTTTATGTGGAAATCAACTAAATTATGTGGATAATTGTTGTTTTCTAAAACATATTTGATAAAATCTGTGTTTTCTTTGTGAAATCTATTGTGCGATAATTTTATTGTTCTATCGAGGAGACTGTATATGATAGCTATTTTGTTGCTTATCGGGTGATGCGAGTTGAAATTGAGATACCTTCCTGAAAAGGTAGGTTTTCGATACCAATTAGTTATTATATTTCTTTCATCGCTTATTATAATTTTGATGTCCAGAAAACTAATGCTATTATTTTCGGAATGTTCAACAGTGAATTGTAAGTTAGTATCATAAGAGTTGAAAATTTGTAATGTATCGCGTATATTATTTTTCGGTATACAAAGAACAATATCATCCACGTAACGGTAATAAAATAGCGGTTTTTCTGGAAGTTTATTGATACATGAGTTTGATATATCCCTAAATAATTAATAATTATTTATTTCATTGTAAAGACTCTCCGCGCAATCTATTACGAACAATACGAATGCGCGCCAGATTCAAATTCGAATCTCCCGCCTTGCGCGCGGCTCCGGCGAGAGTGTAGTTCGCGCGCCGCCGCTAGGCGCCGCTGCCGCGCGGCTCCCGCAGTCAGTTCGGCCGGCCGCGGAGATATAAGGCCGCACGACCGAGGCCTGAACGGCTTTTTTCCTCCCGAACATCCGAACGCGGATGGTCACAGCACTCGCAGCGTTTATCGCGGTGGAATAAAGTTGATCACTTTTACAATCAAATAAGTGTTTATTTATTTGATTTACGTGGCAAGGATTTTTTTACTTGCCTCGTTTTTGGGCGGGATCAATTTTCAATTGATCCCCTTCCTTACCCTATCCTTTCTCCTTCCATGCGCTCTCGAGCCGCTCTCCTAGCGGAGCTCGAAGTGACCCGGACCTTGCTTGCGCAGGCCAACCGGGAGCGCACCGTCGAGCGGTTGCAGCGGGCACGTCGAGTAGACGCAGCTACTCAGACAGACCACGAGACGCCCTCGGGTGGGTCTGCTGAGCGCTCTCTCGGCTCACCGCAGCGGATAGAGTCGGCTACGCAGACGGATCACGAGACGCCTCCGGGCGGGTCCATCTGCCTGTCACCACCTCCGCCGCCGCCGAGCGCTCGAGCGGTTGCTCACTCCGTCGAGCTACCAGACTCGACAGTGAGTGCTGGGAAGCGCACTGCCACCGCTCGCCCTCCACCAAAGACAGGAGCGCTGTCTTCCACCTACCGATTCTTGGAGCCTGATCCAACACCATCAGAGCGGCCACCACTTCAAATAGTGGTTAAAAGGATTCAGGCCGAGCAGGCTCGACGACCTCCACCAAGAGCGGCACTCCTGCGCTCGCCGACGTAGCGAACACCAACCGCTCCGCTCAAGCCAGGAAGCGCGCGGAAGAAGCCCCGGATCACTTCAGTGGAACTGGTCATCCCCGCTCCGAGCGTCAGGGATGACGCTCTGGACTTAACCGTCCAACGCTAGGGAGCCTTTCGGCCCCAAGCATTTTTTAGTGGGTTAGTCCTTTAGGGGACTAACCCCAGCAAATTCCCAAGTTAAACTCTTCGAAGTTCCCTCCCTTAGACTGGGTGGTGTAGCCTACGCTAAGGTGGGCGAGCTTTCTCTCGTCCAGACTCGCTCAAGAGTCGACGTGGAGGGGTCCGAGCTGTGTCCGCCCTCCACGCAACGTAGAAGCCACAACGTAGGATAACGGTTCAAGCAACCGGCAACGGGGGAGCCTCTGCAGGCAGTTCTTGCCTTGCGTACACTCGGCAGGAGCGCCGAGTACCGTGAGCACATCCAGCTCGCACCCTGCGTGGTTGGCGTCGAGCTATTGCTCCGCCAACATCTCCACACGCTTGCAGAACACAGCGAGCACGCACAGCTCGTATCCTGCGTGGTTGGCGTCGAGCTATTGCTCAGCCAACATCTCCACACGCTTGCAGAGCACCGCGAGCACATCCGGCTCATCTCCTGCGTTGGCGTCGAGCTATTGCTCCGCCAACACCTCTTCACGCTCCTCACGCTCATAGAGCGCTGCGAGCACGTACAGCTCGCATCCTGCGTGGTTGGCGTCGAGCTATTGCTCCGCCAACATCTCCACGTACCTACAGAGCACCACGAGCATATTCAGCTCATCTTCTGCGTTGGCGTTGAGCTATTGCTCCGCCAACACCTACTCACGCTCGCAGAGCGCTGCGAGCGCACTCAGCTCGCACTCTGCGCGGATTCTCGTCAAGCTATTGCTCCGTCAATCAATTTCACATGTACACAGGGTCCAGCTAGCCTGTACAGCTACGCTCCGCTCCAATCAGAGCACGACCCAGCGCTCTCAAGCATTACACTGCGCGCGGAGCGCCCCTTTGGTGCATGCAACTCACGTTTTGGGCAATTTGTCTCCCTCCGTGCGTCGTCGCTCTCAGCCGAGATCGCATGCCTGCATCAAGTTTTCTAAATCTTCCATAACTATGTTAGATAATATAGGGCTTAACGAATTTCCCATAGCGGATCCGAATGTCTGTCTATAAAAAATGCCATTAAATTGAAAATAATTATTGTTTAGGACAAATTTAATTACTTTAAGAAATTCGGTACAGGTCATATTTATTTTATTATGTATTTGGTGCCACCTTCTTTCTATCGCTTCGTATACTAGGTATTCAGGAACATTTGTAAAAAGACTTACTACATCGAAACTCACTATTTCGTAATTACATGGTATTTTGATATTTTCAAGTTTTTCTTTCAGTTTTAAACTGTTATCTACATGTGATGACGGGGTTTTTAAGTTATTTTGTAGGAATTGAGCAAAAAACTTTGATACGTAGTAAGTAGGAGAGTTTACTGTGGATATTATGGGTCTGACTGGAAAACCTGCTTTATGTATTTTAATAAGACCATACGCTTTTGATATACTGAATTTTTGAAGGACCGGGAGTAGTTGTCTCTTAGTACTACTAAAATCCATTTTATTGAGCCATTTCACTATATCATTTGTTTTTCTTTCTAGGCTTGATAAAGGGTTTGATTTTATTTTTTCATAATATTTTTGATCGTTAAATAGCGTATCGGTTTTTTCTACGTAACATGATTTTTTAATTATCACTGTAGCGTGTTCCCTTTATCAGCTATAGTTATTAGAATGTCTGAGTTCTGTTTTAGAAATTTTCTTGTTTTTTTAAGGTCTGTTTTTAATTTTTTGTTTTCGTATGAATTATTTGCTAGTTCTCTATTGTATGAATTTTTTATGGTGTTGAGGAAAGAGCTTCTTATTTTAGGAATATCAGCTTTATTATTGTGTTTTTTAATAAAAGTTTCAAAATTCTTAATATATTGCAGTAATAATTTGTTGTCGAATGTTTCATTAAAATTAAATTTCTCTCCAAGTTTTAATATATCAGTAACGTACGTGGGAAGTTCAATGCCCGAAATATTCACACATCAACTATCGTTAGTATTCACCGGTTCAATAACCTGTGTGTTATTGTCTCGGACATTAACCTCCGACACATCTTCCTTATATCTATCTTTTTCAATTTCGTTCTTATATTTACTGAAATACATGGTTTCGAGTTTACGTTGTAGTTTTTCTTTTACTTTAACAATAATAAAGTTAAGTTTAGTAGCATAAAAGTCAGCAAACAATTCAATAGTGTTGTTTTCTACACTCGTCTCTAATGATTTTTTAAGTTTTATAATTTCTCTGTTTAACCATGCAATTTTTGTGTGTAAATCTATAATTTCTATGTTTAGAACTTGAATCATGATTTTTTCCGTCAACTTGTTTTGTTTAGTTACGCATTTTTTTTTTTACCTCGCCTCGGCTCCGAATCGTTCAGCGCTATCCCCACCTGTCTCACATCGTTTTATATACTCTTATACACACACATTATACACACACAATCACAGTATATTAGTATATATAGACCGTTTGTCACAAATAAAACGCATTGACGAAACGGACTGTCTCCCGTTATCATTACATCCTGTCTTAATGTAAGTGTACCTTGTTTATACATAATTTGTTTAGAGTTCGCGACTTGTGATTTATAAATAATTAAGTGATTAGTTTATAACAAATTTGTTATATAAATTATTTCCATTTCACAATTTTTAATTGGAATAGATTGAAAAAACTACGTTTTTATTGTAAAATGTGTAAATTTTACGTTGATGTTCAACTTACTGCATATATATATTTATTATGTAAATGAATTTTTGTTAAATATAGTACCTGAAGAGGAACACGGAAAGTGTCTGAAACGTCGTTTAAGAATAAATGGTGTTCATTTATTTAAACGAAACCTTCCTGGTAGACAATTGGCCATCAGATGCAAGATATACATATGATTAACACTCTACCATAAGCGCCTTTACCAACCAAATGCTTTTATAAGTATATGTGAATTCACCAAGACTAATCAGGACTCAAATTTTGTAAGATACTTTTTACTTTATTTTGTTATATGAGACTTGGCATAAAATTTTAGCTGAGTTCTGTCAACGGGGACATCATCGCCAAGACGTCGCCTCCTCGCGCTGTCGCTGTCGCTATCATCATCGTGTATGGACATAATAAATGTATGAAACCGTAGGAAAACGTATAAAAACGTATAAAAGTGAACCTTTCTATTGGTTTTTGGACATATTTTATACGTTTTTATACATTTTTATACATTTTTATAAAATTTTATACAGTTTAATACATTTTCTTACAATTCAGAAATTCTTCCATGTCAACTTTGTAAAAAGGTTAATGTAATAAAACATAGGAAACCGTATAAAAATGTATATTTCTGTATATTTCCGTTTTTTCAAATCTATTACATTTTTATACGGTTTTATACATTTTTATACAGTTTAATACATTTTCATACAAAATAAAAAAAAAATAATAGAAAAATAAATAAATAAATTACGTTTTTATGTTTATAAAAACTTAATTGCGTTTTTACGTTTTTTACGTTTTATAAATTCTGTAAAACGTAAAAAACCGTATGAAATTGTATAAAATCGTTGTAAATCGTAGAAACCCGTATTAAAATGTTAGAAACCGTATGAAACCGTATAAAACATATCAACACGTATTAAAACGTCTAAAGTTGTCCAAAAACCAATGTTTAGATCCGGTTTTATACGTTTTTATACAGTCTTGTACGGTTGTATACGGTTTCATACATTTCTTTTTTTCCATACGGGATGACTGTTCTTGATAGCTGCTAATATAGAGTACACGTTCGCGTGCTCGGCGCCGTCCTTGTGTGATTTTGCTATCGCGGGTCGGCATCGAGTAGCGCGAGCACGAGACTCGTTGACCATCGTTTCTCCTTTCTACACATTGGCAGAGGTGTAAAGTTATGAAATGTCAGTGTTCCTTCATACTAGAGTACAAGTAGAAGTTATTGTTATATAACTTACAGTGAAAGAGGAAACTTAGCAGTAAATTTAAAACAATATAATATTTATTACAGACATGGAGAAAAATATATTATTTTTTATAATAGCGCTGGGACACATTCGACATATGAGATTTTTACTATTTGAAATAGTACTTTTTATGACTGCTGAAAAATAATAAAAATTACTGTTTCAAATAGTAAAATTTGCTACGAAAATCATAACAATTACTGTTTCAAACAGTAAATATCCGCCACGTCGAGTGAGTCCCAGCAATATAAAATAATAAATTTTCTTATAAACACAGTGATGTTTACAAATAAATTTATCTCTGTGTGGATTTTTTCCTAATTCAATGGTATGTGATAATAAGTAAGTATCACTTGTTAATATCACTTGCAAACCATACATATCAAATCATGAAAAGGACAGTTTGTATAATTTCAACTCAGGCGTCGTTCATGTCAACACGCTAGTGTCCTTATTGTATGTATGGGCGACCTGGGGTACGCCAATAGTATTTAAACCATGCAAATAACGGCTCAAATATATATCTGAATATATTTGAAGGAGAAAATTTCTTTTTAGTTCTAAATAGTAATATTATTTATATAAATATATCTTTTTCAATATACCTATTATGATACACAGATATGATCTGTAAATTTTGTTATTATTAGCATAAAATGAAATTAACAACTCAGTCCATATCAATACATTGATTTACAGTTAAAAAATATGGCCACATCGAGAATAAAATATAGCTCTATTTGTATCTAAAAAATATAGCTATATTTTCACCTTTCAATCTACCTATATTTCCATTTAATAATAAATTTGTTGGTGTATTTACAAGTGCAAAATTAACTAAATTGTGACCTATTAGTAGCTGGAAATTTCCATGGCACTAAATATATAACTGGATTTCCAGTTATTCATAGGTGGATTATAACTAAATTTCCAGTTGTTAATAGGTGGATTTACAGCTAAAAATTTTAGCTAAATTTCCAGTTCTTAATAGGTCGTAATCGTTTACTTGGATTTACAGCTAAAAATTTACCTAAATTTTCAGATAAAAAATATAACTAAATATCCAACGAAATACAGCTGTATTTCAGGTCGATATAGCTATATTTTTCAGCTGTTTTTTTAACTATTTTTTTAAGCTGATTTTGTTTAATAGCGCAAATATTAGTAGCTATGTCCATGCATAAAGCAATATGAAGCACCTACTCTTTACCTGGATTTCTACATGGAAATCTTTATGAAAATCCGTACGGATTTTCGACGGCAAGCGTTGGTAGAAAAATCCATACGGAAATCCATGTGGAAGAAAAATCCATATGGAAATCTCTGTAAACCTCATACTCGTTACCTGGATTTCTACATGGACATCTTCACAAATATCCATACGAATTTTCTTCGGCAAATGTTAGTAGCTATATCCATACGGAAATCAATGTTGAACACCTACTCTTTACCTGGATTTCTACATGGTAATCTTTATGAAAATCCATACGGATTTTGTTCGGCAAGTGTTGGTAGAAAAATCCATATGGAAATCTCTGTGAACCACATACTCGTTACCTGGATTTCTACATGGACATCTTCACAAATATCCATACGAATTTTCTTCGGCAAATGTTAGTAGCTACATCTATATGGAAATCTATGTCAAACACGTATTTAGGTACATTTCTACATGGAAATCTTTATGAAAATCCATACGGATTTTGTTCGGCAAGTGTTGGTAGAAAAATCCATACGGAAATCCATGTGGAACATCTACTCTTTACCTGGATTTCTACATAGAAATCTTTATGAAAATCCATACGGATTTTCTTCGGCAAATGTTGGTAGCTATATCTATACGGAAATCCATGTGAACCACCTACACTTTACCTAGATTTCTACATGGAAATCCTCACGAATATCCATACGAATTTTCTTCGGCAAATGTTAGTAGCTATATCCATACAGAAATCCATGTGGAGCACCTACTCTTTACTTGGATTTCTACATGGAAATCTTTATGTAAATTCATACGGATTTTGTTCGGCAAGTGTTGGTAGAAAAATCCATACGGAAATCCATGTGGAACACCTGCTCTTTACCTGGATTTCTACATGGAAATCTTTATGAAAATCCATACGGATTTTCTTCGGCAAATGTTGGTAGCTATATCTATACGGAAATCCATGTGAACCACCTACACTTTACCTAGATTTCTACATGGAAATCCTCACGAATATCCATACGAATTTTCTTCGGCAAATGTTAGTAGCTATATCCATACAGAAATCCATGTGGAGCACCTACTCTTTACTTGGATTTCTACATGGAAATCTTTATGTAAATCCATACGGATTTTACTCGGCAAATGTTGGTAGAAAAATCCATACGGAAATCCATGTGGAACACCTGCTCTTTACCTGGATTTCTACATGGAAATCTTTATGAAAATCGATACGGATTTGCTCGGTAAGTGTTTATGATAGAAATCCATGTGGGAATCTACGTGGAATTCCCTATGGAAATCCACTGGGTGTTTTGGGACTGATTTCCATATGGAATCTAAGTGGAATCCGTATGGAATTTACATTGATTCCATATGGATTTTATGTGGATTCCATATGAAAATCAGAATAAAATCTGCATGGATATTTTCAACAGAGTATAAACACGTAAGCATTGCTGTGATTTCCGACAATCTAAACCATGATACTGTTGCCGTTTATGAATATCAAAAAGTTATAATATCTCACCTCAAAACTAAATTCATATTAAAAAAAGTCTATTATTTGACTGATGGAGCAAGTCAGCATTTTAAAAATGAATCTAATTTTCTAAATCTTCTTTTTCATGAGAAAGATTTTGGTGTTCCAGCTGAGTGGCATTTTTATGCCACGACGCATGGCAAAGGTACATGCGATGGTATAGGCGCCAACCTAAAAAGAGATGCAAAACGAGCGAGTCTACAAGTTTCTTCTAATAATCATATTTTAACGCCAGAAAAGCTTTATAACTGGGCTAAAGATTATTGCAAAGAAATCAAAGTTTTTTATAGCTGTAAAGAATCATATGAAGATACTGTCTTGAAACTAAAATCAAGACTGGATAAGGCTAAATTCATACCAGGTACATCACAATACCATGCTATAATTCCAATTGATGAAAGTACATTGAAGCTCAAAAGAACCTCTATAAGTTCTGAATATCAAATCTTCCCGAGAAAAACTGTTAGAGAAAACAAAGAAAAATTATCTGCACTGAGAAAAAAGCGTTAGTATAGTTACTATATCGCTGTTACCTATGAAACTCTGTTTTTTTAAATGTCAATATATATTATTCTTACATTAGAAAGAATTCGAAGGAACAGGTAAAGATTATGAAGGTTATTAGGTAGCGTGGCAGACCTATTTTACGCGACGTCCCGCGCAACGTCCCGCGCGCAGGAGAGCCGTTGCGCTACTCTTTCACGTTCTATTTCTCGAAGAAAATATCCTGAGCAAATTATGAAAAAAATCATTTCCTATGTAAAAAATGCTCAGGTTTCGATCTAAATGGTCAAAAAAATATTAAAAATACACTTTTTGTGATATAAGACGTTTTGTACTTTTTGAAGGTGAAAATGGAAAATTTCTGAAAAACTGCCTACACCATTGGAAAGCTGAGGAAAAAATACATCGGAAATACTTATAAAACAATTTTTTAGTTACATTTTAGTATCATAAACATGAGTGAGAAATAGCACGATTTGGCGCTCGCGCGCGGCTCTGGGGCAGTTGACGTGAAACGCCTCATACATCGTTTGCATGTTTTATCATAACAAATAATGTTTAATAATGTAAACAATTGTAACTTTAACTTAAGGTTTAAGTGTGTGACTATAATCGTTGGTTAAAAAAACATTGAGAAAATTTATAACTCTTTCAACTTATGAATTTTAAAACTATTTCAATTTTTAAGAAAAAATTATTTAATATAAAAAAATCATGTTGTCTTATTTTAAGCTTTGGTTGAGTCCATTCAAATTCAGACAGCCTGTCACAGATCGAATTTATTTTTCGCCTAATAACTATAAGACTGTATTCTAAATTATATTTAAGGAGACATGTGTTTCAAGATTTTGCTTAAAAAATTTTTTTTAGTTTACAGCCAAATCAGTATTAGACACAAAAATTTTAAATGTACCTCAATTTCCAAACTGCTGTAACTTTCTCAATTTTTCACCTTTTGAGATATTTTTTTTTTTGTAAAATGTGAGGAATTTCATCTAGATTTTCGAAAAGTATCTACTTTCATGATTAAGATTCATCTTACAGAGTTATTAATGAAAAACTGAAAAATGACGATTTAAAAAAATGTAAATATCTCAAAAACTATAATTTTTTTCTCTGAGAATTTAATATGGGTTTATACATTTAAAAAACTTACTTTTCCAGTAGGTGAGAATAAGCTGTTTTTATTATTTTTTTTTTTTTTTATATATATGAATTTTCAAAGTTTTAATCGATTTTTTCGATTTATAAGCTCCCAACTCGTGCCGTCTTTCAAAAATTATGCAATTTCTCTATCTCTCTACTATCCCATTTACTAATATGTTAATAGAATCAAAAAGAAACTTTAAAATGTCACCCGCAAGGTTTCTTGATCAATTATACGTGAAATTATAGCGATTGGAAGTTTAAGAAAGCATTGAAAGCTTAAATAAAAATGTATGTTCATCTTGATTTACTATTCTCATTTGACACTTCCGAAAGTCTTACTGAGATAAATATTTATTTTGTTTGAATTAAAACCTTTGCTTTAAAGTAAGCTTTTCCATTCATTCTTCGCAGTCCTAGCAGTGGAAATATTTTTCTATTCATTTTTCCAGCAGTACAATTTTTGTATTCCTTTGAATTCTTTAGCACGTTCATCCCATTCTACTTTTTTAGTCTAACAGAAAACTTCCATATGAACCTTTTGTAGAAAAAGAATATTAGTTGACGAAGAATAGTTCGATACGTGAATCACAAAATCGTCTGAATTTCTAATGAAACCAATATCCTTTTTAGACAGTTTGTGAGTTGTGGCATAATGTTTAACTAAACTCCCAATACCATCGCATGGACGTTTTCCATGACCTGTTGCAGAAAACACCCATCTTCAATTTTCTATTGAATTTTTAAAATAACTCGCAGCTCCATTTGAAATAATTGTAATATGAGGCGTTTCACTTCAACTGCTTCAGCACGGCATGCGAGCCCCAAATCGTGCTATTTCCAACTCATGTTTATGGTACTTAAATGTACCTAAAAAATTATTTGATAAGTATTTCCGACGTATTTTTTCCTCGGCTTTCCAATGATGTAGACAGTTTTCCGAAATTTTCCATTTTCACCTTCAAAAACTACAAAACATCTTATATCTCAAAAGTATATTTTTAATATTTTTTTGACCATTTAGATCGAAAGCTGTGCATTTTTTACATAGGAAATGATTTTTTTTTTCAAAATTTACTCAGGATGTTTTCTTAGAAATAGAATGCGAAAAAGTAAACGCAATGCCTCTCCTGCGAGCGTGAACTAGGCCTGCCTCGCTACCTAATAACCTTTCATAATCTTTACCTGTTCTTTCTATTTTTTTGTAATGTATGAATAATATTTTATTAGTAATTTTATAAAAAAATAGAGTGTAATAACTAACAGCAATATAGTAACCACACTAACACTTTTTTCTCAGTGCAGATAATTTTTCTTCGTTTTTTCTAACAGTTTTCCATTGGAATAATAGCATGGTATTGTAACGTGCCTGGTATAGAATTAGCCTTATCCAGTCATGGTATCAGTTTCAAGACAGTTTCTTCATATCGCTGGTACCGACGAAAACTATCCCACATGAATATTGATTACGAAAAGAATCTCACCTAGAGAAGTGCCACGAATACTATCCGCATTAATGTTCGCCAAGAAAAGAATCTCACCTACAAAAACGCCACGAAAACTATCCCTGTTAAAAAGCTGTCCGCGAAAAGTATCCCGCATCGATATTCGCCACGAAAAGAATCTCGTCTAAAAAAAAAACGCCACAAAAAGAATCTCAGCTACAAAAACGCCACGAAAATTATCCCGCTTAAAAATGTATCCACGAAAACTATCTCGCATCAATATTCGTCACGAAAAGAATCTCACCTATAAAAAACGCCACGAAGACTATCCCATATCAATATTAGCCAAGAAAAGAATGTCAACGAAGGAAAACGCCACGTAAACTATCTCGCATAAAAAAGAAACTCAAAAATCACACTTAAATAATCAAAACTACTTTTCCAAAAATATGTATAAAAAACTCGTTAAAACGCATAAGTCACATAAACTGTTACGTCCGGAGACGTATTATAGAGATTTAGAATTTCATTCTGAAAGTTTATTCACATCAGATATTTCCTGACATATAAACGCGAGAATGCAACGCAGCATTTCGCTCAGGCATCGTATCGTAGACCGTGTGACGTAGGGAGCCATCGGCCTCCAGAAGACAGTGGCGTGCAATTTTTTAACAAATCAGCATTTCACAATGCTACCACTTAAATGCTACGCGTATAAGCCGCAACCGAAAATTTCTTAATAAAGATGATCTCAATTTATCATCTATAACCCAATTAAACCGCATAATAAAACTGCGAAATGCATCACGCAAGTCAGTCACAGCGTACAAGAAACCTGGCGAGCTCCGTGTAACTCTACGACATCGAGGAAGTTGAAATCGTAAGCCTTACTCATCCAGCAAGCAGATCTTATAAATTATTGAAATTGTAATCGTAAGCCTTACTCGTCTAGTAAGCAGATCTTATAAGTTATTTATAGTAAATTTATAAAAGCAAGTGTAAATTCTAAACGTAAAGAACAATTATAGAAAAAGAATTGTAAGTAAAATTACAACGCATCGATCTACCAGAAGCCAGCAGATTGTATTGGTAAATAAATTATTGTATTTTATATAATAAACATACATAAAACCAATTACTATTTATTTCCACTCATTGCGGACTTCACAAAACATTAGAAATAGATCATTCCGCTATAATTATGTTTCTGAATCATTATTCAAAGAGAAAAAATTTTTTGCTAACAAAAAATGAAGATAATCTCTTAATATTTTAACCAAATATAGTCTTCAATGAGTTTAATAAGTTTAATGAGTTTAAAAAAAGAAAATCAATAAAAACTCTAATAGATCAGGGTACCGAGTTTTTTCGCGAGATTAAGAGAATAGTCTTTATCTGACGATATCGGTCGATTCCTTTCCCAGATATAAAGAGTTTACACACACACACACACACACACACACACACACACACACACACACACACAAAATGATCCCTCTCTGGTTAAAATCGGTCGAGTACATCAGATATCAGCGTATACGGACATAACACACACACGCATACACACACACACGCACGCACGCACGCACGTATGTACACACACACGCACGCACGGACACATCCACACGTACGCAGCACGCACGCACATCCATGAAAACCAAATTTTCTCAAAATCAACAAATATCGATATCGCCTTGAAACATTTTTTTGAATATTTATTGTCTCGAAAATTTTTTCACCGTTACAAAGATTCCTCTATGAAGAAACAATAAATGTCCAAAGTACAGCATTAATTTTATTACATTTTAAACAATTTGCTACATTTTCGATTTTTGCTAAGGAAATTAGGAATTTATTTTAAATATCATTTGAAATTATTTGAAACTGTTTCAAACTGTTTAAAACTCCTAAAAACTATTTGAAAATGTGTCCAAAATCCTATATTTTGTAACATTTATAAACAATTTGAAATAGTTTCAATTAATTTTAAGTAATTTTTAACTGTGTAACAGGGCGAATATTTTCTGGAGCGAGAGTGTTTTCGGCAACGTCGAAAGCTTACCTGTATGCTCTGTCTCTCTCTCTCTCTCGCTCTCTCTGCTCTCCTGTGGTACTACTTCCTCGGCGACGTAGCTCGTCGAGGACGACGAAAACCTACGATGCCACTCGAGCGGCACCATGGCTGAATCGCTGCCTCTGTGCGCGCTCGATGCAATGCCGTCCGCTCGCTGTTACAAGCAGGTAACTCAGAAGTTACCCGGGAATTTATATGGTGTGGAAGAGTCGCGTATGTCGATAAAGGGGTAAACGCGTATATGCCTGGAGCTCAGATGATCGTCGAGGAAGTCGACGATCCCGCGTAGGCGGCGGTATCGGAGGTACAAGGAGGATAATGAGCGGAAGGGGGAAGGAAGCGAAATGAATACTCACAAACTCCGAAATACATAAAATACAATCCACGTTTATTCGAAACAAGACTGATTCTATCAATGGGCTAAAAAAAATACAAATACGCCGCAAGGATTATTTTCGCGAGGTCACACAGCCTCGCGAGTCGCACGCGTCGCGGATCTCGCGCACACACACACTCGGAGACGTGGTCTCCGTCGCACCCTGTTGCCTCGCGCCTCGAGGTAGAGTTTCGCTCGCACGCTGGGAGTCTGCAGGCACTGACCTTTCTCGCCAGGATTCGGGAGACGGCGAAAATCAGTCCGTCGGTGAAAGGGCAGCCGTGGAGCTGAGATGGACGCGATGCCTCCTTCTCTCTCGCTCTCTGCCTCGTTGCCGCTCGGCGACGACGTGACTCCGGAATACCTCCGGTCGGTGCTGGAGCTGACGCTGAATACGTCACAAGTAGGTGAGGGAAAACACCTCACCTGCACCTCACTCGCGTCAAACGTTCTAATCCTCTTCGACGCGGAAGTTAGCGGCACTCTGGGTTTTCACGGAGCAAAAACTAATTGCGTGCGCACGTTAGAAATTAGAGTCTTTCGCGAGCGCGTAGTTGCCGATCTCTCCCTGCACGCGCGTGCGTATTAACGATGTACCTTACGTACATACTCGCGCGCGAGAGTTCGCCCGCGAAGTTCGAACTTCGTTACAACAGTTATTAAATGTTATTAACATTTATAATTTACGACAGATACTTTGAAAATTTTGGCAACATGCTACAACAAACTGTACTCTAATTTTGTTATAACATATAAATAAAGACAAATACTCGAATACGACCGATATAGGAGTTGGAGACAGGATAAAAAGTATAAAGCATAGATTTAAAAAAACGATAACGGAGAGGGCTCTAGCACAGGTGCAGTGTATTTTATTTAATGTTTATTATCAATGTAATATTTATGAAATCTACAATTAAATAAAGAACAAAAAAATCGTACAAATTCATCTTTATTTGGAATTTATAATTATATATTTACATATCATAAAATAAAATATTTATTTTTTTACAAATGATTTTTTACAAAATTACTTGTTCACAGCTTCATGATTACTTATAAAAGAATAATTTTTGGTCTAAATCACAAATAAACTTATTTCTATTAATCATAGACATAAGAGAGATAGATTACGGTGTAGGCTAGCGAAATTAATACCTTTACGGATGCTACTTTCACTAACCTGCACACCCAGTCTATCTATCTTGTCTATCTTGTGTCTATGATTTTAGTTGACGTGCTCAGAGCAAAAACAGGTTGAATTAACCTGTTAACACAACTTAACCTGTTTTTAAGTTAACCTGTTATCAGTCTCAAACTGAAAATCAAAATACTGGAAAATTCTCTTAAATTAAAGTTGAATATGACAATCGAAGAACAGAAATGAGACCTTACTTTTCGAGTTTAATATTGATTGAAGCAAAAAACATGAGTTAGAAAGAATTAAAACTTACACTGAAAAAAATTTTAGGCTGTAGAAACCATAGTTTCGATTTGCTGTACTAACACTATTTATAGTGTTCATTTACCCTTACAGACGGCTAAAGTAGCTATTCATTTGTATAATGTAACGACACTATTGGTCAGGTGCGGGAAATGTACTTGTACAGCTCTGACAGCCGTACAATTTAGTTTTGCCGCCGATATTTGTTTGTTGACAACGCTACAACGCGAAGCCGATGTTCATGTTATAACCTAAAAAAGTCAAGAAACCGGCCACATCAACCGCATGTTTGCAATCCGCGTTTGCGTATTTCATCTGTAATCAGTGTACTTATCAATCGAGATTATTTTAATGAAAAATATGTATGTATGGCGAATCATAACCTATTTAATGCTTCGACAAAAGAACTCTATACATTAGTGCTTTCAGTGTATCTTGTACAGCTCTCACAACTGTACGAATACAATTACTGTATCTATAAAATTTAGCAGAAAGAAAATCAGCCGAACAGTACTGTTGTCAGAGCCGTACTTTCAGTTCTTACAACGTGAAATTTTTTTCAGTGTACCAAGTTGAAAAGCTAGAAGGTTATAAAGCGACTGTAAATTAAAAAAGTAAATATACTTTTTCAATTTTTCCAGTTAAATTGATTAAAACTCAAAAGTAAGACCTCATTGATGTTCTTCAAAAAGCATAAGATTTGTTAATAAAACCAATACTATTCGGCGCCCTTATGAATCACTTGATTAACTTTCGAAACTACACTTACATCCACAGTATCTTCATGATCGAGTATATAATATACTCATCATCAGAATATAAAGTAATGTAATTTAAAAAAACAACTTGAACCTCTTTATCGCCCGCTAAAATTTTACATTTCAATAAATTATTATTTAAATCTAAAATTCTTAATCGTGTTCTATTACATAATCCTTCATGTATACTAATATTTCTGATAAGCATAACAATAGAATATACTTGTAAATGCAATTCGTGAAGTGGTAAAATTACCACCAAAACTTTGTGGATTCAATGAATCCACAAAACTTATCACCAAAACTTTGTGGATTCAATGAATTAAGATATTCTGGTAAAATTGCTTCACCCATTAAAACATTATCATCACAATGATCAGCTGAATCAATACTCGTATATACACACTCATTGTGACTATCTAATAACGATACGACAGTTTCATTAATTTGGTTCACATCTATATTTCGTGCAGCTAATATAACTATAAGTACCTCATATCATCTTTGATTCGACATCTGAAGTGCTACATTTGTTTTTGTTATAATTCTGTAAATTTATTAACATTAGATTTAAATTTTCACAATAGATGCAAAGACACGTATCGCTGGGATATGTTACAACCCATTTTGACCTTAGGTCATAGAATTTCGATATGCTAATTTTGATTGCCATTTCAGGATTCTCCTCTATGAATACTGTGTACATTTCCTTCATGCTGCGAGTGAGAAAACGCTTAAATTTTTTAGTTTTCATGCCATCCTCTTTAACGAACATTGTGTCACTTTTATTTGCACTCTGACGAGATCAATTAAAATTATCGTTTGAATAATAATGTTTGACTTTGGACACAATGTCACTATCTAAAGAGTGACCCATGTAAGATCCAGACTGTTTGTAGATATCTTCATCATTCGCTGGTATTCGCGCTTTATTAATCATATATGTAGTTGCATTGGGTATAACAGACACCAAATAGTTTTTAGAAATATCAGTTGGAATATGAGTTAACAATCGCACTTTTTCACGAAAACTTGAACAATTCTCGAAAGCTATTTTAATATTTTTAATCCATTTATTACATGTTGCGCACACTGCGTTTTCATTGAACTTAAGATTCGTTACATTATAAAATTTCATCATTTTACTAGGTATTTCCGAATCGAATGCACCATTAATTTGTATTCTTTTCCTAATAATATATGATTATCGCATCTCACTGTTAACAGTTTGAGACATTTGACAGGTGAAGTTTTTAATTTTAAATAATTTAAAGTCTCATTAATTTCATTTACAAAAATCTCAATCTCATAAAAATTTTCTTCACTGCTGATAATTGGCGAAGAAACTAATGATTCTTGACTACTTGAATGTGGTACATCAGAATAGCAGTCTTCACTTCTGCTTGTAATATTGTACGGCAACTTGCATAAATCTTGCCTCTATAAGTTCCCTAACTCCCTAAGCGGATTTATTGAAGAATGATAAACTGCATTCTCGTGCCTTCCTTTTAGATCCTTGCATCGTTTTTTGGTAGGAATCGGTGCCATTATAATCACGTGAAATTTGTTTAACAGTATAACAAAAATAATTTTTACAATAATGTAAGAAACAATGATCTTGGTTGTCGATCTCACCGCTTTATAGACTCCGCGCCGCCTCAAATTGTTAGTGGGGACGTCTGGAATCAATCGCGGCCACCTTGCGTAAAATCAAATCGCTGGTGCGAAATTCAAACAAAATAAATATTTATCTCAATAAGACTTTCGAGAATGTGACATGAGAATAGTAAATCAAGATAAACATACATTTTTATTTAAGCTTTCAATGCTTTCTTAAACTTTAAATTGCTATAAATTCCCGTATAATTGATCAAGAAACATTTCTGCTAACTTATTTTAAAGTCTCTTCTTTATTCTATTAATATATTAGTAAATACATATTTCACTAAAAAAACACTTGTAGAATATGTCCCTGATGCCGGCAGGGGGGAGAGGTACGCTCGTTGGAGACGAGAAATGTGTGTGTGTGCAGTTCGCGCTCCGCGCCAGATCCTCAGATCACTACCCCCTATTATAAACAGAGAAGTAGGTAGAGAACCTCGGTTGCACTGCGATATGGCTCAAAATTTGAGAGGAGACCGTGTATAAGAAGAGTGATTCAGGGATTTTACAGTGCCACTCTGCTCACTCAGGAGCAACTGAGGGTCCGTTTGAACGAGTGCGCAGACTCGAACGAACGTTTGAAGTGAGCGCTCTAGCCGGGTTGGAGCGTTTCCAGGTGATCATTCGCTCAGGAACGAATCACTCGCGGAAGGTGCCTAGAGGCCTTGAAGGGCAGAGCATGCCCGCAGAGTCGGAGCGCCCTCGTGGCCAGTCTGGGACTGTTGTCCCACGTCGTAGCTTCTTCGTTGGGCGTGGGAGGACACGGCACTAACCCTACACCTCGTTTGTACGAATGTACAAACCTATAATACTCAAAGAATATTTTCGAACTCGGTGCACTAGGCACACTGGTTCACCTAAAAAGGAAGAAGAGAGGAGGAGCAGAGCGGAGCAGGTCTCTTCCCTTGACCTTGTTCTTTGTCGGGGTCAGTCCCCTTAAGAACAGACCCACTAAAAAATGTAGACTAGCGCGGAGCGCTTAGCTCCGACGGCTGAGGTCGGGCGGCAGCTAAGGCGTGCTGCCTTCTCCTCTTGCTTGGGGAGGAAAAATTCCTTTATTCACTCGTAAACTAGGCGAAGTGCCGAGACCAACTATGGGAGAGTTATTGTCGAGTGGAAGAAGGCTGCCGGCTTCCGCGTCGGAGCTCGTATATATGCCCACGGGCTTGCCGGGTTAGCTGCGGGAGTCGCGCCGGGAGGGGTTGCGCCGCCTAGCGGCGGGGCGCGAACTAGACTCTGGCCGGCGGCGCGCGCGGCGCGGGAAATTCAAATTCAAATTCGGCGGGATATTTGAATTTTCATATAGGCCGACCGGCGCGGAGAGTCTGTACATGTTAAATCATTAATATTTAATATAAATTAAATAAATAATATATATAGTATATATCATCCCAATTAGTTTTAAAGCATTATCTATTTTTGTTTTAAGAATATATACAAAATACTGATAAAACTTTTCATTTGTTTTTTGTTCAAATTACATTTTTCCTCTTGTATACATATTTATATAATCGTATATTGTTTCTATTAATTTTTTTTCATTTCCCTGTTCTTAATATATTTAAAATTATCACTCTACATATCTATATGTACTTTAAAAAATCCAAAAATAATATTTTAAACATTAATATAAAGATGGAAATATATAATATAATTTATGGACGGTATTTTTGATAAAAATAAAAGTTTGAATTTAAAATTTATAGCAGTTCTGCCGTACAACGTGAAAACAATACAAGTCGAATTTTTTACGAAGATGACTTTTATATATTAATCGATTCGCAGTAAAAAAACTGCACCTAATCATCGAGATAAGAAATTTCTAATTCCCACGCGTGATTTTTAATGATAATTTTTATAGGACTGTGATCAAGTAATTTCTTGTAAAAGTAACCGCAAGTCACTGAATAGTTCTAATTCGACTGACGTACGTCAAGGCTATACAACTCAGAGCGACCTTAAGTCGACTTATAGGTCTTTTTAACTTGTAATAGCGCCGATCGTCGGCCACAAATACAACTATGTAACATTTGCAGAGACTTCTGGGTCTTTCTCTTTTGTAAAATGCTTGAGTATCGAGGTTATTAACAAATGGAGAGAGCCGTACCTTCAATTTTTTTTACCACTGAAACCGAGGTTTTGAGGTTCAATTATCGATTTTGTCACAACGAACATATTTATTTAACTAGCTATCTTACATTTTCCTCGAACGTAAATCCATAATTTACGTGTTACTATGTACAGTAGAACACGCTTAATTTCCCAGATCATGGGGGAAGCAAATTCTTAGAAACGGTGAATTAGCATAGAGAATAAAGGAGACTTATCATTTTATTTATTTATTTATTTATTTATTTATTTAATCATCTATTTATTACGGCTAAATTGGAGGTTACACATTAACAAGATATGTGGGAAACCCATAATCACGTTCTGGGCCTGCAGGAAGGCGTTTGGCAACACATGGGGCTTGTCACCGGGCAATGTGATATGATTACGAAGATATCATCAGGCCCAGATTAACCCATGGAGCGTGGTCTGATAGCAGAAATGCGCACTAAAGACCCACGTAAGTTCGTTAGACAAAATACAAAGGCTAGTAATAGGTGCCATAACGGACTCTCCGAGCACTACAGGCTTTGCAGCGCAAGAGTTAATACTAGGAAGACCACCCTTGCACTATTTCATTAAGGGCGAAGCAAGCAAGACTTAGTAGTGCATTGAAGATGTCATAGGCTTAGGGAACGAGCTTGAGCAGGAACTTGGTCAGCTACTACCCCCTGACATCGAAGCATCGGAATGTGACAAGATACGGCAGATGATTACATTGCTCAAACCTTTCAGGGTGCAATCTCCGACAGGAAAGAGGGGACCAACAATACTCACCCCTACATACACTGGGGTGTGAAGTGGTATATGGACGACTCCAAAAATGAGAATGGCGTGAGGGTGGTTGTTTGGAAGCAAGCTAGCTCTACGCAGCTAGTGTTCACACTCGATTCCCACGCATCGGTGTTCCAAGCAGAAGTAAAAGCCATAGTTTGCTACAGTGCAACTTACCAGGGACACTGGGAGATGTCCCATCACCATCTGCTCCGACAGAAAGGCCTCACTGATGGTCCTAAACTGCACCAGCATCTACTCCAAGAAAATTTTGCATTGAAGTGATATCCTTACCGTCTTGGTCCTTACCAATGCAGTAAGCCTCATTTGGGTGCCGGGGCATGAAGGTATTAGTGTTGACGAGAAGGCGGATCGCCTGACGAGAAGAGGCGCTCGTCCGATAAGAGTGAGCCGGTGCTTGATAGGCGTTCTTCAGAATTAAGAGAAAGATCTACATTATGATGAAGGAGGAAATATTCAAGAAATGGCGGGAGTCGCCAGGTTTAAGGCAAGCCAAGAGAGTCATCAGTAACTCTCCACCAGAGCATTGGCTACAAGAGGTTGGCAGGCTGAATAAAGCTAAGTTAAGTAGGATAGTAGGTTGGCTCATGGGGCACTGGTGGGTCGGATACTACCTGTATAAACGCAGGATATTAGACGAGAGTAGCTGCAGATGGTGCGAGGACCAGAGGAGTCGACCTTCCACCTTTTCTGCCAATGTACCACTTTCGTGGATACTAGACGGGGTGTGGGAAAATTCTTCCTTTACCTTGAAGCTTTGAGGGAGCAGAGCCTATATACAGTCTATCTGCCAGATTATAGAGCGGATAGCCAAAGGCTCCAGCGCAGCGAAAGGTAGAGAAGCATTATAGCTATGGAGTACAATGGGTGTAAACCAAAGTGCTGGGCACCACGTTTTGAGACAGAGCCGCTTCTCCGCCCCATCTCATAGACATAGATATAACCACAAACATTATATATACCAAGTTAAAGATCATTTCTATTAGATAACTTTCGTCCATACAATTATATTAAAAGTATTAACTTTGATGTTATCATCTCGTATATAAAAATAATTAGAGATTTTCTACATTGTGCAAGTGTCCATATTAGGAGCCTCTCCCCTATTATTAAATGTTTGAAAGGATTTATTAATAAAATTAATAACCAATCATACATTTCATTATGAAATTAATACTGTAACAGGCAGCTGGGGATCAGAGCAGCTCGTACTGGGGTTTTAATAATTACACGATGACTTGAATGTAAAACGACTGCCGATTTATTGACAATTAGATTCCTAAAACTAAAATTATTATTCTAGAACATTGATTATTTATCAGCATATCGGTAAGTAATAGTTATTTATCAACGTACATGTTTTATATATATATATATATATTATTTTTTCAATCTTATTTTACAAAATATACTTACATTTTTCATTTTTTAAAAATTTCTCGAACTCGGTTCAAAGATATAAAAAATATGTGCCTAACTTCAGGACGATTGATTAATTTTTACTCCTGCTATCGTATGAGAATGGAAACGCACTTTCCTCTAAAATAATTTTTTTCTTGAAAAAAAAATAAAAATGAAGATAATCTCTTGAAATTTTGACGCAATGTTGTACTTAATAAGTGTAATAAGTGATTACAATTTTGAGTCCATAAATAAAATATTTTTTTAGAAATTAATTAAAAAAATACAAACCGTATTTTCATTAATAACAAACGACAGACTAAAGATAATTTAAATTTTAAAAGAAGAAAATATACGTTATTTCAAGAGCTTTTAATGAAAATTTATTATGTTAAGTAATACTGGCTGCAACATATTAAAAAATAAAAAAAAAAAACCAAAAAAACAAAATCATTTTTTGGTTATATAACAAAAGAAAATCAATAAAATCGAGAAATAGATTGATTTTCAGTTACTTTATGTCTAATTGCTAATTAAATTTCCATTTTTAATTATCTAATTGATCATTAAATTTTCATTTTCATTTACATTATATCTAATTTATAATTGAATTTCCATTTTCAATTACATTATATTTAATTGATAATTAAACTTCCATTTTAAATTATCTGATTGAGAATTTAATTTATTTTCAATTACATTATATCTAATTGATAATTAAATTTCCATTTTCAATTACACTATATCTCTTTGATAATTAAATTTCCAATTTCAATTATGTCACACGCATTGATAATTAAATTTTATTACTTTCTCCTAGAAAAAGCTTTGTAATAATAAAAATTTTAATTTTATTAAAATGTGTACATGATACAAATGTGTTTTGGGGACTAAGGAAATTCACTGTTTTTGAAAAGTGTCAAAAAAGAATAATTGACTCGACAAAATATTTATTTCAGGGATGATGCAGGAAACAATAAGCACTCAATAATAAATATCATCTCAATTTTTTATTTTTATATCAAAGAATATAAAATTTAGTAAACTAATTAACGTTACAATAATCTTTTTATTTTCATGTTATATCACACACACTATCACAGGCATTATATAGACATTAATATCTGTAAATATTATATTCAATCAGCACCGTTCACATAATCACACATAAACATATATATATATATATGTATATATATATATATATATATATATATATATATATATATATATATATATATATATATATATATATATATATATATATATATATATATATATATATATATATATATATATATATTCATTTTATCGTACATATCAAATAGAAATCTTAATTTTAGTATCACATGTCAAGTTTGGTTTTTATAATAAAAGTAGTATTTTTGTCATACTTTCTGAACTATTACTAAATAGACATTTTTTGATACAAGCGCGAATAATGATTTCTCTTTAATATTACCTTTAGGTAATAATACTATTCACCGTTCTACCATCTAGCTGTTGCCGAAAGTTGTTTTTGTAGAAATAACTAAATTGGAACCTGATGAGGGCCTTGTAACGTACGTCGTTCTGTACGGGCCGTTATTTATTTTAGTGAATAAATAAGTTGATAGTATCACCATCCGAGTCTTATTATCCAAAATAAACTATCTATGTTAAAAGTTAAATCCTCTGGAGACTTCATTAAATTAGCAGACAGTAATTCAATTTTATTTGGAAATTTACGCGCAGTTGCATCTCGATAATTTTCAATTTGCGTACTTTCCGAGTTTGGAGATACAACTACATTTAGTTTTCCGATTTCGGCGTTGATGTCGTTACCGCTATATCAATATCCAGAATATCTATATCGTTATGAAATTTTTTCGCGGTTTTATTACTCACTGGAGATGTATGTTTTTCTGTATCACGCTTCGGAGTTTTATTTTTATGTTGAATCTGCGTAGCGTTTATATTTCGCGTATGCCATTGTTTTCTTGGGTGATTTTCACTTATGTTTTGATTTGGATTTTTAATTTTCCCTTCTCTCATCAGATTTTGCTTCGTTTTTATTTTGGTCTCGGTTATTCCTTCTATTCTGGGCTCTCTTATCATCATTATCATAATCTGTTACAATTTGAAAAAGCGTATTTTTTTATTTTAATTGTTGACCCGAGAAAGCGTGTCTGATCCCTTTCTCAAAATGTTCTACTAATTTTTCTGATATTTCCTCGTCGGAATATGATGATTCTAACTCCTTCGCGTACTCGAAAATCGTTGTCGCGTAAGTAACCCTATCCAATTTTCCCCCCATGTAAAACGTTCCAAATTAAATTTTCCGACGCGTCTGTCTTTGTATTGTTGAATTCCAAAATCTATCTTTAAATAAATTTTTAAATTGCTCGTATTTCCGTACGTCACTTTCGTGGATATACCACCAATCTTTTGCTAATCCCTCTAGAGCTTGGGAAACAATTTGAATACTTTCTTTCATGTTGATTTTCATCAGTGAAATATATCTATCTAGATCACTCAAGAATTTAACTGGTCTTTCCTGATCAGTACCCTTGAAAGAAGTAATTGGAATTTTTATCTTTGATTTTTCAGAATTTATAAGAGTTTCTACATTACCACTATTATTATTAATTTTTGTCTTTTCTAACAGCTCAATTTGCGAATGGAGTTCGTCACAACTCTCTTTTAATTTTTCCAACAAGTTATTTTTAACCTCAATAATCAAGGTATCATTATCTACAAATTCTTTTAAATCTTTAAGTTCGTGACTCACATTTTCAATTTTAGTGGTCCACGATTTCATACTTTCTGATAAGGTATCCAATTCGTCCCTTCTTGGGCATGCTTGTCAATGCCTATTAAGCTTCTCTACTTTATCGGGTTCATTGCTTATCACCGCTAAAATTCTATCTAACTTTGTTTCCAGTGTCTCCTGATCCCTATATAGTTTCGTCATTTCATCCGTTAACGCGTCAATTAATTCCTGCTGTTTATATAAATATTTGTCTTTCTCTTCGTCAATAGATATGCTATGTAACTATCGAGACAAACCTAGTGATCTACGAGACTTAGCCATTTTGAGGAATTCTAATTTACAATAATGGTAATTCAAGAATTTGAGTAGAAAGAATATTGTGACCAATTAAAAATAACTGCAAAATTTAATTTTTTAAATTTCTAATAATTTTATCGAATATAATTTTTCAAAATTACAATTATTCGAATTCACATTACCTTTATCTGGAATAAGCTTATATATGCTACTTTATTTCAGAAAAGTACTTAAAAAAAATATTAAGTATGAAAATGACAGACACAATGTGTAATTAGCTTAAGGCCGCTTATAAATGTGTACAACACGTAGTGTTTGTCTTTACACGGCAAGTAGGAGAAGGTAGTGCGCGTTTGTTATGATCGTGACCTACGCTCGCGGAGCACTGTGAATACGCAACATACCATAAGAAATTTCTTACGCTGATATTTCGTTTCAAAAGTTTACTCGTGATAGAATATTATTTCTACTTTTCACTACTAGTGAAATTTAACTTTCTATTTATCCAAGTTACCCTAATCTTTCTCATCATTTTTTTGTCATATTATTTTTGTGCTTTTTAGTTTTTTTTTGTATTTTTTAGTTTTTTAGTTTTAATACATTTTAATTGATATTATTTAGCCGTAATATAATTACCTTAACTCCGATTAACTTTTTCTTAATTTAATTTCAAATTTTTTAATTTACTTGTGAGAGCCTCGATATCTCTTTCGCGCTCTTCTAAACGTCTTTCTAGATTCTTGTATTTTTTAATCGTAAATGCGGTTAATTTTCCCAGGGGTTTTCCTATTTTACGTTGTTTCAGCGTCATTCGTAGGACTTTATTCATAATATAATTATTAAAATCTGATATTTTTTTATTTAATAATTCTTGTTCTTTTAATTTCATTTCTAACTCTATTACCCTATAGACTAATCTCGACTCCGCGAAAACCGGATGCACGTCGGGAAATATTATTTTGCTATTCTACCTATCTAGAAAAATTTACTTATAAAATAAACTCAATTACAAAAATGATAAATTCCCTGTGAAATAAGTAAGTAAACACTTAAGGTATTGTAATAGAAACCGCGCGTTTGTTATACTCCCTGACCTATGCTCGCGAAGCACGGTCAACACGCCATATACCAAAGGAATTTGCTTATTTCAGAATTACCGATTGACGTTCAAATTCTATCTTCCGCAGATTTTCATTTAATATTTTAACTTTTCTGTTTCAATTTTGAGCACAATATTGGAATTTTCACATTCACGTACGAGAGAAAACCGTTTTACGACTAGAGAGCTTTGATGCTATTTCCCTTTTAATGTATATTGTAACGTTGCACCTTAATTTTCCCTGTGCATACGCAACAACTTATTTCTTTGAGCCGGATCTGGAGGCTGACGCTCCAATCGTCTCGGAGACGGTGGGATGCCGACTCCTATATTGAGAGAGCAAAGATATTTGGAGAAGGCACTCGTAAATAACACCAGCATATAAGAACACTTTTCATTTATTCATAATTCCTCACAATATTAACCCGACAATAATCACGTGATTCTAAATTACTTGCTTTAACCGCACCGACGACAACGGAGATCCTACAGGACTCTAATGCACGCGCATCGGACGCGGCCTCACAACCGGGGTTTCCGGCCCCGCACTCTATACCCGAGAGCGATCGCCGTGCGCAGCTGATTACCGGCGCTCAGCGGCGATACAAACTCTCGCACTCGCTACCACACGCGCGCTGGCCAACACGAGGCCCAGAGTAACTGTACTCGCCTTTCCGGGAGAGAGTGATGCTCGATGGTGCTGGACTAGCCGCTGCCCGGCGCCGCTCGTCCTGCCGTCAGCTACGGCTCGCCGCTGACGGAGAGGATGTGCTCTTCGCTGAGGGAGGAGACGGCCTCTGTGCTGCTGGAGCTGGTGGACGAGAAGGGGCCGGCAGAGCTGGCAGGGCGACGTTAATACTGTCTCTCTCTCTCTCTCTTGCTCTCTCTCTCTTCTCTCGAGCTGCGTGGCTTCTTTTCCCAAATCAATTGCGCGCGCGTTGGCTATTCAGCCGTGACTGACTATCGCAGCAATTAGACGCGCTCTCTCGCGCTCTCCAGCGTCGCCCCCCTCTCCGCTGGTTCCTCTGCCTGCGTGTGTGTGTCCATGTAAGTGCGTACTTCGCACCTTGCGTCGTTGCCGAATCCTCGTAACAGAGAAAAGCCCGTGTAAGTGTACACACACATACTTCGTATGTACACGGGCTTTGGCCAGCGCGGGCAACGAGGAATGCGAGGCGACGAGGGCACCGCTGTTAAGCGTGCTCCTCGTCACAGCCCCTCCCAAGCCGCGAATCTCTCCGAGATCAGCGGCTTCAGCACTCTCGTACCCACGAGTGGCCATCGCCTCGTGTACTCGCTAGATTTTTTGTTTTTCAGTGCCACCAACGAAGCTCTAAGATGCTTCGCTCGTGTGCGCGCAATTCAGCTACCAGCGAATTTCTTTATTAATGTTTAGTCTTTCACATTTTTACTCCCTTTTGTCAATTTCCCATTTTAATTTCATGTAATTCCCTATTTCCATGCACAACTTACTTCGGAACGGACCTTGCGCTCTTGACTCCATACGCCTTTGGCGCCTCTCTACCTCGCACCCTGGGTTCCGGGAAAAACCCAGGACGAGCTCGCTATTGGTCGGGGCGAGCCGCTCAGTCAGATGAATCTGACGAGCAGACCTGCTCTCCCTTCCACACCCTAATCAGCCGCTCCTGCGTCTCCGGAGACAGCCGTCTCAAGCCTAAGCAAAACCTTTCATAGGTTGTGCCCCGGCTTGTGCTCTGCTCTGGCTCACCAGACGCAGGCGGCAGCGACGGCGGCGCAGCTGGCTGCTTCGCCTCTGGCGTCGCCGGCGCGACTTGCTGCGCTTCCTTTTTCTTCTTCGCGCGCCGACACTTCTTCTTCCCCGCGGGTCTTTCAACGGCTGTCGCTTCCGCGTTTCCCACGGAAAGCGTCACCACATCCATCACCCGCGGCGAGATCGTTTCGGCGCGCGAATCTGCAGCCTGCGCGACCGCGGCAACAGCTGTCTCCTTTCTCTCCGCCAGAAACGAGGAGTGAGTTGGCCCACACCGCGGGCACGTGCACATCGTCACTTCAAGTCGTCCGCAATTATAGCAGACGAGCTTGACACGTGGCTTTGCGCACTCTGCCATGCGATGTCCTGGGAGTCGGCAGTTAAAGCACGTAAACGGCTTCGCATCCACGCGCGGGTCTACTGGGACGTGGACCAGTCCTCCAAACTGGGCGCCCCTTACGCGGCACCCATCTCGTCCGAGCCATTTTCCACGTCTACGTTTCCTCGCCGGCTCGGGCGTCCCCGCGCGCGACATGCTCTGCCGCTGCCTTTCCCTGCCTTCCCTCGACGACCTACTCCTCTCCTCTCGCTTCTTTCTGCGCCGGCCAGGGTTACACGGCGGAATCTGAGGCGCGGTTACCGCCTGCCTCCTCTCCCGTCGCTTCCTGAGTCGCGCGGCTCGCAACGCAGGGCACTCCGAGGGAAGCGCTGTAGTCGGTACCGTTGAGGGATTTTGACCCCTCTCCAGCCCCTCCCGCGCTCTTTCCCCCGGGCTCGCCTGCCACTCTATGGCGTCGACATCAAATAATATCGACACCAGATTCTCTTTCTGAAGATTCGGGCCTTTGCCCTTCCTCTTCTTTCTCCTCCTTCCGGTACCCGCCCGCTCGTCAATCTCTCGGCGGCGTTCATCCTCCAGAAATCCAGCCGGCGCGATGTTCAACCCGGCGTACGCACTCGGTGCGCTCTCCGCCCACTGAAGACCGCGCATCACTGCTGGACCCCGAAAACGCTCGAACAAGCCAGCCGAAGAGACGGGCTCCGTATCCCATTCCATGGACACGATCGCGGGCTGGCCTCCCTCTATGACAACGACTCCGGGGAGCACTGGGGGCTGCGGGTCCGGATCCGTCACCTCCAATGTCTCCTCTCGGCCGAGGGGCTCCGGCCTATCCCTCGAGCTGCGTCGGAGCTGTCCGCCATCTCTCGTTTGCTGGCCTGCAACCTCGCTTTGCACATCCGCCGCTGCCTCGCTATGGACCTGCAGGGCCTCCACAGCATCAGCAACGGCGGGGCCAGCGTCGTGCAGGGGTTCTCCCAGCAAACAAGCCTCCGTTTCCGCGTCCATCTCCTCTAGCAACTCGATTGATAGGCGATCCTCCTCTTCCTCCAGAATCGCCGGCAGAGGTACTACCAACCGCGAGGCGGTTACCTCTTCTCTTCCGCTAGAAAGGACGAACACGTCGTCTCTCGCGGCTCGCAAACAGGGGGTTCCTACGCTAGGCGTGGCGGCGGCACTGCCAGCCGTCACACCTTCGCGGCGCTCCCCTGCCTCGCTACCCGTCGGGGCTTCCCGGGGCCCCTCCGGCTCTCTATTAGCGTCCACGACGCCTTCCTCTCCCCCGTCTCGGGCGCAGGTGACCGACACCTGTAACAAAGGGACAAAAAAAACATCTTCACGTCATTTCCCTAATAATTCTTTAACACCTATGTCACCAACACCGTTACCGACAATACATATAAAATGAAGAAAAAAAAAATATTTCTAACTACTTTACATTTCTCGGTGGTATCCACTTTTTCAGCTCCGAAACATGCGCCTTCGCAGTCTGTTTCTTAGAGCCTGTTTCTAACACATAAACCTCCGGCGAGAGCACTTCCAAGATTCTATACGGCCCGGCATATTTCACATCTAGTTTTGCCGAAAAAGCACGTGCAGCATTTGAAAGCGAGTGTTGCTTCCGCAGCACCAAATCGCCCACAAAAAATTCCACATGCTTCCTGCCTTTATCATAATTTTGTTTCTGCCGCTCTTGCTCGGCGTCAATGTGCGTAGCCACCAGATCTCGGAGTGCATCTAACCTTTTTAATCGGTCCTGCCATTCCGCGGGGTCTATTCGCACTACTCCCTCTCTCGATTCAACTTCCCTTCTCAAACTTTTCACCGGTTTTGGCTGCCTTCCAAAATTTAAAAACGCGGGAGAAACCTTCGTTATCGCCTGTGTTGCGGTATTAATCGCGTGTCTAAACGCGTGCAAATTTTTATCCCAACTTTTATGGTCCGAATCCACAAAAGTCGCTATCATTGTTTTTAAGGTCCTATTTGTACGCTCAACTGGATCGCTTTGCGGGTGATACGGGGACGTGGTGATGTGTTTAATCCCATACTCAATGAGGACTTTGTCCAGATGTTTATTCACAAACTCTTTTCCATTATCGGTAAGAAAATAGTCTGGAGTTTCCCACCTAAACAAAATCAACTCCTCCATAGCACTCGAGACGGCCTTCGCGTCGGCTGATCGTAGGGGTTTTAGTTCTACCCAGCGCGTAAAAAGATCTTGAAACACCAAAAGATACTTAAATTGATTCTTACTGCGCGAGAGCTCCATCATATCCGCCGCGACGACCGCCCATGGCCTCTCTACCACGCGCTTTCCCATTAGTCCTTGCGGTGCAGATTGCACGGACTTATAATGCTGGCACTCCTCACAGCGCCGCACAAAGTCGTGCACATCATGCCACACGCCGGGCCAATAATACTCGCGCGCGATTCTATCATACGTTTTCGAGACACCGAAGTGCCCCGAAGACGCCTCTCTATGGGCATCCCTCAAAACGCGCTCTCTATGATCCGCTGGCACCACTAGGCGCCAGCACTCCTCGCTATTTGTTATTGGATCGAGGAGACGATCGCTCGTATATTTATACAGCATCCCATCATCAACTCGCCATTGAGGGAATTTCTCTGGCCGCGCCCGCACCTCTACCAATCGTTTCGCATACCATGCGTCAACTGTGACGGAAAAGCTCGCAATTTCATTCTCCTGTAGCTCGCGCGACAGTGCGTCTGGGACATGGTTGAGCGCCCCCTTTTTGTGAATGATTTCGAAATCCCACTGCTGCATCTCTAGTACCCATCGCGCGAGTCTTCCCGTCGGCTCTTTTTTATTTCGTAGCCACGTAAGCGCGCTATGGTCCGTAATCGCGACAAACTTGTACCCTTCTAAGTACGGCCGAAACTTCTTTATCGCGAACAACAACGCTAAGCATTCCTTCTCCGTCACGGTATAATTGACCTCTGCCGGGCTCAGCACACGATTCACGTACGTTATCGGATGTTCCCCGTCATCAAATTGTTGTGTCAACACCGCCCCTATTGCGTGCGAACTCGCGTCTGCCTGTACACAAAATGTGCGGTTAAAATCGGGTCTGGCGAGGACTGGCGCAGAGGCAAGGGCTTCTTTTAATTTTTCGAATGCTCCCTGTTCTCTCTCTCCCCATATCCACTCCTGCTCCTTCCGGAGTAATTTTGTTAGTGGCATTTTATTTCGCTCTCCCCCCTAATAAAACGCGAATACCACCCCACCATCCCCAGAAACCTTCTCAACTGCTTAACATTATTAGGCGCAGGATAGTTAAGTAATGGCGCGACGCGTTCTGGATTCGGACGGAGCCCCTCCGAATCTAATAAATATCCTAAATAAGCAACCTGCTGACAGCAAAATTTCGACTTTTCAAAGCTAATCGCAAGTCCCGCGTCCACAATGCGTCTTAAAACAAATTCTAACCAATACAAATGTTCCTCAAAATTCTTTGTTATAATAATTACATCATCTAAATACCCGAATACGTGCGGTTGACACTCCGGTCCGAAAAGTGCGTCAATCAATCTCGAGAAGGTCACGGGGCCGTTAATCAAACCAAATGCCATGCACCGAAACTGCCAAAGTCCCGAGCCCTGTACCGCGAATGCCGTGTATTTCTTACTTGCCTCGTCCATTTCTACCATCAACATCATCTTCCCTATTACTCGCAACGCTCCTCCGTTTACCCCGCGCACGATCATAGACGATGGTACAACTCGCTCCCTACATAATCGCGCAATCTCCGTGCCTACTAACGACACCATCGCTCCTGAATCCAGTAACGCTTTGAAATTACGCCCGCCCAGACGCACAGAAATCAGGTTGCGATTTTCTATTGCCATCTCCGCAACCTGCTCGCTACCCTGTCCGGTGCTCGCCTGATTGTTCAGTGGCACTCGCACAGGCTCTATACTCGGGGTACTCTGCCCCTCGCACCATGCTGTCCGCTCCGCGTCATCCGCAGGGCACACAGCCTCACTATTCACCGCGCTCCTCTGAGCGCCGCTAGTCTCTCTCGCTTCTGCCTTAGCCAGTCTTCGGATGCCGTCAGCTCAGCGGTATCATTTATCCCAGTCGACCTTGTAGCGTCATGATCGGGATTCGGCAAAGACGCGTTTGTTTCCAAGTCCAGACTTAGCTGTAACTCTCGAAACAAGTCGCGTCTCTCACGCCGATCATAATCACTACACGCCGAATGCTGTGAACGCCTTTCCACTGCCCCCTCTCCTACACATCCTAGCGTTCCTACCTCTGAATTTGTAAGAACGCTACGCGAAACTCCCTGACTATTGCTCGGCGCGTTTATAGGCGGTGAATTTCCCGGCGCTCTTCGACCCTGCGTACACGCATTCGCATAATGTCCCGGCTGTCCACATGCGTAACAAACGGGAAGCGAACACTCTCTCTGCTTGTGTCCGACATTTTTACACAAAAAACACCGACCCTTAAATCCTGTGCCCTCGCGACTATCCGTGTTTCTCCTTGGAGCTACTGTTCCCCCAGGAGGTACGGAATGTGCGGCCGGCAGTGCACTACTATCGGGACGGCCAAGGTCCATCCCAGTGTGCGACTGCTGCGGCACCTCGCTAGTTGGCGCATTCACAGGAACGAATGCGTCCACTCGCACATCCACCGCGGTCTTTCCGCCACCACCTGAAGCCACGCCTACACTCTCCGCTCTTCGCTTTTTCTGGTCAGATTTCGACGGCCGACGTCTCGCGTTCCCGTCCGATTTATCTTCCAACGAAGCCGCGTTCACAACACTTTCCTCGCGGCGGAAAGCCGCTGCCGGTATACGCGACTTCCTCCTCGGCGGCGGCGGCAAATACCGCGCATCTAACTCACGTCTCCTCTCATACTCTACTCCAAACTTCCGCAGATCCTCGAAATTTCCTATTGTTTTCCCTTCCAGAAAATGACGAAACTTCGGGTGTAAATTCCTAAACACTATTCTAATCTGCTTTGCCAGCGACGGAGGCCCTTCGAACCGCGCGATGATGCACCGCACATCTGCTAAGTAATTCGCAACTTTTTCTTCCGGGCTTTGCGTACGATTCCTCGTCATACACGTCCTCGCGATCTAATTTCCGCACGAACCGCTCCCGAAAGTGCTGCTCAAACTCGATCAGCGACCTCGCGTCTCGGCCGACGGACCGAAACCACTGCAGCACCCGCTCCGTCAAAGCGCAAGGGACCGCTTCGAGGATATCCATATCGCACAGCCGATAATATCGTTGCATTTCACGGATTCGCTCCAAAAACTCCTCAGCGCCGTCCGAGGACGTCCCCGAGAAGGAAATGTGCCAATCCTTGAAAGCTTTGACCGCATTTCCCGGCCGAAATGCGGCTGATCGACGCGCTCCATGTCTATCCCGTGCGAATGACAGAACCTATGACCAAGGAGCGGTATTACCTCGCTCGGCCAATACTTTATATCGGCCTGCGTACGCAACGCACAGCCAACCTCTCCACCGGCACGCTTGCGCGCTGCCGCTCTCTAGACTCGCGCGTGCAATTGAACGCACGGCGCGAGTCACATAGATACTAGCTTTAGCTAGCACAACACAGTCAATGATATATTCAAATAATTTATTACACAAATACTAGCTTTAGCTAGCACAACACAATCAATATTACACACACACACACTAGCTTTAGCTAGCACAGCACAAACACGATGTGTCGAATTTAAAATCTAATCATTCAATAACGCAAACGTCCGAACGCGTACAGTAGTTGTCGAAATTTAAAAGAAAATTCACCTAGAAATCAACTCTCCGTTCAGCAGCGCCACCGCTTAGTAAACCAGACTAAAACTTCATTCGCGGGTGCACTGCACCCTGCATACGCAGTCGGCACGCTTACGCGCTGCCGCACTCTAGTGCGCACGCGTGCAATCAAACGCACAGCGCGGCCACGCAACTTGCTACCTCAACGCTATTTATTTCAGCTGCGTGCGAGCTACCAAAATCTTTAATTCGGAGCAACCAAAATACCAGATAAAACTAAAAAACCAAAAATCTCAAATTCAATTCCCAAAACACAATCTAAAACAAATAAAATTCGACGATACTAAAATTCGAACCATTCAATTAATTTAACATTCCAAACTCTAAATCACTTTCAAAAATAAAAAATTTTTCTAAATTAATACACTCATTCCCAAAAATTATTTGGGCTCCGAATTATTAGTTAAAATCTACTAACGTGATCACCGTATCACGCTTACTCTCACGCGCAATTTATACTCCGTTGAATCACACTCGAGGAAAAATTTTCTGTTCACGGCTGATTTCAAAATAAATCTGAATAATATTCCCCGTGTTAAAATTTTACGTTGCCTAAAAGCTACAATTTCGCCCCGAAATTTCGCTCGTTAGTCAACAACACGGCGATAATCCCCTCGAGTAAACTCACCGGCAGCCAAGTACGCGCGCACAACGAAAACAAAGCCACCGAACGTTCGCGTGACCTTTGCTCTATGCGAAGCAAAGTCTCGACTTTGCTCGCCTCTCTAAATCTTTTCCGCGTCCGAGAAATTTTCAAATTTCAACGCTCGCGAACGAAAATTTTGTCACGGCTGAATTTAAATTTGGACTCGTCCAAATTAAAAAATCGGCCATTTTCTAACGTAATTTTCGCCGCGACTCGCGAACTCCCGAAAATTTCTCCGCGCTTTCACCGTTGCTGTCACCCAGACAAATCTCCAAAATTCACCCTCTCAATACGACGACAATCCTGGCAGGATCGCCATTTGTAACGTTGCACCTTAATTTTCCATGTGCATACGCAACAACTTATTTCTTTGAGCCGGATCTGGAGGCTGACGCTCCAATCGTCGCGGAGACGGTGGGATTCCGACTCCTATATTGAGAGAGGAAAGTTATTTGGAGAAGGCACTCGTAAATAACACCAGCATATAAGAATACTTTTCATTTATTCATAATTCCTCACAATATTAACCCGACAATAATCACGTGATTCTAAATTACTTGCTTTAACCGCGCCGACGACAACGGAGATCCTACAGGACTCTAATGCACGCGCATCGGACGCGGCCTCACAACCGGGGTTTCCGGCCCCGCACTCTATACCCGAAAGCGATCGCCGTGCGCAGCCGATTACCGGCGCTCAGCGGCGATACAAACTCTCGCACTCGCTACCATACGCGCGCTGGCCAACACGAGGCCCAGAGTAACTGTACTCGCCTTTCCGGGAGAGAGCGATGCTCGATGGTGCTGGACTAGCCGCTGCCCCGGCGCCGCTCGTCCTGCCGTCAGCTACGGCTCGCCGCTGACGGAGAGGATGTGCTCTTCGCTGAGGGAGGAGACGGCCTCTGTGCTGCTGGAGCTGGTGGACGAGAAGGGGCCGGCAGAGCTGGCAGGGCGACGTTAATACTGTCTCGCTCTCTCTCTCTCTCTCTCTCTCTTTTCGTGGCTTCTTTTCCCAAATCAATTGCGCGCGCGTTGGCTATTCAGCCGTGACTGAGTATCGCAGCAATTAGACGCGCTCTCTCGCGCTCTCCAGCGTCGCTCCCCTCTCCGCTGGTTCCTCTGCCTGCGTGTGTGTGTCCATGTAAGTGCGTACTTCGCACCTTGCGTCGTTGCCGAATCCTCGTAACAGAGAAAAGCCCGTGTAAGTGTACACACACATACTTCGTATATACACGGGCTTTGGCCAACGCGGGGAACGAGGAATGCGAGGCGACGAGGGTACCGCTGTTAAGCGTGCTCCTCGTCACAATATTTAATTAAACCTCTTTACCACTTTAACTTTTTATTCCTGCACGAAACTAATCATTTTCTCCTGCCCCCTGCATAAATCATGCTATCATATGTCACTCGGGTCCCTGTTCGGGCGCCATATTGTAACCTGTCACGTTCTGAAGACCTGTCGTTGCATCCGTCGTCCGTGACAGATTAGGGTTTTTGTAGGATCGAGTCTAATATGCGCAAACCGTCAGGAGGATCCCCCAGGCGTCGTCGTTGCGCATAGGTGCGCCTTGCACTGCCACGGACTTGGGTCCGTGGGGAGGATGTAGGGTTTTTTAGGAATAAGTCGCCCGTTAGCTACGGGCCTAGCGTTGTGCACCGGCGAGGCTTCTCAATTCCTCTATGGCCTCAAGTTCGGCAGAAGGATGGGAGAGGGTACGCTCAACCGTTCCCTGAGCGCCTTGCGTTGCACAGCGGTGGATCGAGACGTGTGGTCAGTAGGACTGCCGAAATGAGAGTGCCTCTCCAAGCTCGCACTGTCCAATCGTTCGCTCGCTCGAAAAGGGAAAGATAGAGAGAGTCTAGGAGAAGGGAGCGCTGGCTAACTAACTTGTACGTGCGGAACGCGCAGAGAAGCCACGCGCCGCCTTCCTCCTCGCGCATTCATGCGGAGTAGTGGGAATACCGTTCGCTCTTCCTCTATCTCTCTCTTGGTGATGATACACTATGCTCGAAAAGTGATAGATGTGCGCATGCTCGCGTGACTTCCTCTCACGTCTTAGCTGCGCGAGCTGGACTGTTACAATACAACATGTTTAATACTTAAGCTTGACAAATAATTTTTTTATTTTGTTGAAGGTACGTGCTAAAGGTAAATTTTAGTCAATTAATGTAGGGATAATTATAAATTAATTGAATTAGCGGAATGATAAAAGCGAGTTTGAGAAGAATAATGAATTCGCAGCATTTTCCAAAAATAGCTATCGCATATATGCCTCTGCAACTACGAAAACCTCCTGTAAGATAAGCCAGTATGGAAATAATAAACATAGGACGAGGTACGGAACTGTAGAAAACTGTATAAGACCCTAGGAAACTGTAGGAACTATTGATTTTTTCATAAATTGTTTACGGTGTTGTACGGTTTTGTACGATTTTGTATTTTTTATACGCTTTCTTACGCTTATTTACGTTTGCTTGTGATTTCTTACATTTAAGTTTTCACAGACAAATGTAAGAAAATTTATAAATCGTATTAAACCGTATAAAACCGGACAAAAATGTACAAAAACATACAAAACCGAAAAAAATTTATTAAAAAATCAATAGTTTCCTACAGATTATTAGGGTCTCATACAGTTTTCTACAGTTACGTACGTTTTCCTATGTTTATTTTCATACGGGCTTATCTCACAAAACGTTTTTCTAGTTGTAGAGGCATATATGCGATAGCTATTTTTGGAAAATGCTGCCTATTCATTGTCACTTCTCAAACTCAATTTTATCATTTCGTTAATTCAATCAATTTATAATTATCCCGACATTAATGGATTAAAAATTTATTCTAATGAAAAACCAGAGAAACGGAAGGAACCAAAACTTTTTATATAACAATAAAACAAGAACTAGTTGTTTAACGTTTAATTTTAAGGTATACAAATGTTTTTCTCCGGTTCCACTGGTTCCAGAGCTTTCTTCACGAGCAAGTGAAAAAGTCTCTCGATCCGGACGCTGTCACAGTTAGAGAGAATAATTTAACAATATGGAATATAAATAATATATAACTAATAAATGAGAGAGTGTATTAAGAAATCAAAATCGTGTAATTATTATTAACCTATAAAGCAACGATGGGTTCTTTGCTGTTCCTCATATCAGTTCCTTGTTTCATGTATTTGCACTTAAACGCCATCTGTGAACCCGCTATAGTATTCGATGTTACATATTCCGATTACTCCGAACCGAATGATTCAATGATTGTGACAGACAGAAGACTGACAGACTGACAGTCGTAGATTATAGTTCAAAGATCAGTTCCAGCCGAGCACTGGTCGAGACAAGACGTATTTCTATTGCTCCCGCTACTAGTACTATATAGGTCGAAGTGCGAGTTTGTGTACGCGGCTTTCTCGGTAATGGAGCTTCGTTCCTGTACTAATATATTACGCCTGTGACGTATCTCTAAAATTAAAATCTATATTCATATTCTCATCAGTAATTTCCTGACCTATAAAATGATGTATTTGCGAATTTAAACGACACAGCATTTCGACAACGCAGTGGCGTGATATAGCGAGCCACCAACTTCGCAAAGGCATACGCGTGTTCTAATTTTGTACACACAGCATTTCTCAACTTCGAAATTGAACGATTTACGCCAAAATGTTTACTAAATTTGTGTAAAAAAGATGATTTTGATCCAGCGTCAAAATCATCTTTAACCGAATTTACTCACTTAATAAAAACGGCGACTTTCACTACACACGTCAGTTATTCGCGCAAAGATCGCGAGCTCCGTACCCTCCAATCGACAATAGGAGAAACGATTATTTTTATACAGGCCAATACGAGCCAATAACAGTAAAGCAATTATATCAATTTGATACGTTATCGGTATTATATATTGTTTAATAAAGTTAATAAGTTGTAAATCGCATAGTCTTATTTATAAAACTTATATCATTCAATAAATAGTGCATCTAACTAATCAGCTGTTTATTATTTATGAGAGCCTACGCCCAGAATAAAGGTAATATAAACTAAATATCAATTGAATATATATATATATATATATATATATATATATATATATATATATATATATATATATATATATATATGTTTTATGTTAGTTTCCAGGACATTCCAGATGTTTAACGTTGGTTTCGGGGACATTTGTTAGTTTTGGGGACAGTCCCTGAATCTACATATGTTTAACGTCAGTTTTGAGGACATCGGCCCCCATAAGAGACATTATTTCTTTAGTCACGTATAGGTATACAGTACATGGGGTCCTGGGAACTAACGTTATACAAGTTTATATATATATATATATATATATATATATCATTCAAATATAACTATAATAAATTCAATAATTAAAAGAGAATATCTTCAACTCTCAAGACTTAACAGTGGTTCCGGTACGAATCGAACATTAGTTCATTAGACGGTTTAAAATGAAAGAATAAAATAATTATTTTTCGGAACGTCACAGTGGTTCCGGTACAAATCGAACATTTTATAGTTCACTAGATTATTTGAAATAAAAAAAATAAAATAACTATTTTCCGGAACGTAACAGTCGTTCTCGTACAAATCGAACGAAATCAGTTTAATCAAACTATAAACGTTTTCAAATAAGTTCTTGAAAGACGAGGAAAATATTCTTATATAAATACAACTAACATAGAATAAGTCCGAGCTTCTTTTTTTGCAGAAAGGAGTTGGGGGGATCATTGTAGCATGAATCGTCCAAACTTCGGAAGATAAGCAAATACGGTTCGTCGAGTTATTAACAACAAATTATATAACAAATTATAGCTGAAATAGCAAGTGAAAAGATAAATTTACAGCGTGAAATCAAGATATATTACGCGAAAAATAATAGCAGTCTAATACAAATAAGAAATTGGAAAAAAATCAATAATAAAAAGATATAAAAGTAAAACCAAAAGAAAATACTACAATATATAAACAAAATATCATAATAACAATTTATAATTACAAAAATTAAGAATAATGATCACATAAATCGAAAATACATCACGCAAAAATAAAGATAGAATAGCGATCAACGCAGCTCAAGAAAACGAATAATAATATTAAACAAATTTATCAACTAAATAATAATTGGATAAATAAACATTATATTTTAAACAATAAAAGATAATGCACTAAAAACGAAGCAAACGGAAAAGATTTATAAAAGTGACAAATAAATAAATAAATTATATCGTGAAATAAACAATTACAAAATATATACAAAAAAATAGTTGAACTAATAATAAAAACGTATTTTAAAAGAAATATTAAGTATATCATCAGCAAGAGAGTAATATGTCATATCATATCAGAAAGACATAGGAAATAAGGGAAACAAAGAGATTATAACCAGACAGACAAAATACGTAGAATCACAAAAAATCAAGAGAATACTCTTCTGCGATTTTGAACGTACAATTACCCAGTAAAAGTCTGAACGAAACCGAATTTTGTTTTGTTTAGTCTCATTTAGTCTCGACCCTAACCCCTTCATATGCGTGAACATGAACTCGTACATCCTAGACATCTTTGCTTCGCTATCTAGATTATTAAAGCGTGACATTTCATCCGACACGGCTGCTGTTTGCAAATGTTGAGACGCCACTGTCGGCGTGCTCGCCGTCGGAAACGAAAAAAGCAGTGTCAGAGGGCTGGACGACACAACGCAAACCAAAACTAAAAAAGTAAGTAGATGATATAAATAAACAAACGAACATTTTTGAAAGAAGACCAAAAGTACCAAGATCACCTCCAAATACACAATTAAATAAAACTTCATCAGATATTTGCGTTAACATGCCACGGGACTCAAAAACAGAGGAAAATACGGAAATAGTTTCAATTCCATCAACTTCAAAAATAGACCATAACGAACTAAATGCACAAACTTCAGTTAAATTAAACAAAAATCAGAATTCCACACAAGAGCAAGACATAGCTGGAAAAAATATAAATAATCTTTTAATTCCGGAAATAAAACGGGATATATTATCACCAACAAATTTTCATACACCGCATACATCAAGTCAGAGCCCAGCATTTTTTGAAGAATCAATATATGTAGAAAATAGAAGGCAACATGACTACACGGATATAGAAGGATTTTTTAATGAACAAAGTTTGATTTTAGCTAGAAATAATAATACAAGTAATATCGGACAACCAGAAATTCAAATAAACGAAGATTTAATAAATCTCGAACCAGAAATGGCAAACCAAACATTAAAATTACCACTTAAAGAAGTTGCAAAATTGGTACCGGATTTTGACGGGAAAAATATCCAACTCGAGGAATATATAGAAAAATTAAAACAAGCAAAAAGAATAATATAGAATAATGACGAATCGAACCTAGTACAGATCCTCAAAATAAAGCTCAAAGGAGAAAGTGATAAAGCATTAGCAAATGTAGAAATTGAAAGTATTGAAACTTTTATTCAAACAATACGTAAAATATATCCATCAACGGATAATGTACATTCATTATACGGAAAACTAATACAACAAATTCAAAAATCAGATGAAGATGTACTATGTTTTGCAAACAAATTACGAGTATTGAGTACACAAATAATAGAATTAAAAAAATTAGAACCAAATGTAACAGGAGAAATATTAACAGAATATAAAACTGGATTAAAAACCGACATGCTCAGTAGTTTTAAAAAAGGATTAAAAGAAGAAATTAGAATCAAACTCGGAGAACACCAAGACATGGATAACGCAATACAAAAAGCAATTGAAATAGAATCAAACTTAAAAAAGCAAAATAGCTTAAGGAATGATACTACGAGCATATTGCTTAATCTCGAAACTCCAATTCCAAACAAAATTAAACAAGTTTTTGGCCAATTATGTAGGGAAATAAATCACGAAGCATTATTTTGCATGAAAGCTTCATGTGTCTATTGTAAAAGGAGCATGTATCATATCATTGCAGAACAGCTAAACATATAATAAAATTAATTTGCAAATTGTGTAGTACGGAAGGCCACTCAATAGACGCGTGTAAGTTAAATAAGATGTCGAGTAATCATTGTCAATACTGCCAAAATATGGGGCACGAGGTTACACAATATTCTACTATTACAGAATACGAACTGTGTTGGAAATGTAAGGAAAGAGGACACGATCTGCTTACGTGCAATAATTCGGTAAGAATTACGGAAGCATGCGACGTCTGTGGCAGCACGTCACACACGGCTAAAAATTGCCCGTCAGCATTGTGCAAGAGGTGCAACCTCGAGCATTTAATGAAATACTGCACGATAAATAAAAGAACGATATGGTGTGCGATATGTGCGGATGAAGGTATTAGAATACGTGTACATTTATGTCAGCGTGCGAAATAGAGAGCGCATGCGTGGCGCCATCACGCGAGCATAGCTGGAGAGCTAGCGAGAGCGAGCAGCCGAAGCGGGCACTCACTCGTTCGCCGTCCTCTGCCGAGAGCAGTTGTAATCAGAGAGAGAGAGCTGTACTGTAATTGAATAAAACGTTGTTGCTGTTAACCAGAGTGGGTTATTTGAAGAACCCTGCCTTCCACATCCTAAATTAACATGGTAGCAGAGTGATTGGTTGTTGTCGTTATTTTTAGTTGCGGTACTGTTTCTCCTTGTGAGAGCAGTAACACACTTTAAATTCCACGAAAAGGAAAAGTGATTTTAAGTTTAGCGCATGGTAAGCGCAAGAACAAAGGAAAACACATGAGTGTAAAAGAAGAACCAAAAGTAAAAATTGAAAAGTCAAGTGAAACTGAAAGTGAAGAAAAATTTTACAATATTGAAAATAAGGAAGTTAAAAAGGAAATTCCTGTTGAAAGCGAGATGGCATCGGAGAACAAAGGATTCACGTTACAAGTATTTGATGGGACACACTATGATAAATGGAAGTACAAGTTAAAATTATTCTTGGAATTTAAAGAGTGCAGTGAAGTTATCGAAAATGATGAAAGACCGGAAGCAATAACAGAAGTTGAGTGGAAAAAGAAAGAGATAAAAGCTAAAAACTATATAGTGAACAGCATGACAAATACACAACTAGAATTAATTATTTCAGAAGAAACAGCAAAGAAAATGGTTGCTAAGTTGGATGAAAATTACTTAGTTAAAAGTAGTGCTGTGAAATTATTGTGTAAAAGAAGACTGCTCGATTTGAAAATGGGAGAAAGTGAGAACCCGACAGACTTTTATAATAACTTTGAAAAATTAGTGAACGAATTAAAAAATGCTGGAGAAAATGTGACGAAAGAAGATAAATTGAATTACTTCTTATTAACGCTACCAGAAAGTATGTCACACATGGTTGATATTGTGGACGCATTAGCTGAAAAGGACAAAACAGTGGAATTTGTGAAGTCAAAATTGGAATTCCAATTTAAGAAAAAACATGGTGAAAGTGAGAATTCGAGATCAAACGCGTTTACGTTTGAGAAAAGAAGAGAGGATAAAAGGACATGTTATGTATGTGGTGGTGTAGGACACATACAATACGATTGCCCGACGAAAAACAATTCCGGGAATCGCGCGCCACAGCAAGGAGGCGGCAGAGGAAGCCGTGCGCCACAGAGAGGAGGGGGCAACGGCAGAGGCTACACACAGCAGCGAGGAACGAGTTCCAACCGGCGTGGAAGGAGCGGATACCGACAGCATGGCCGAGGCGCGAGAGGCAGTGACAACAACAGCAGCGGTCATCAAAATACCGAGAAGAGCGAAGTGTTGAGCACTTCAGTAGAAATAATGTCTGCGAATAAAAGTAACGGTAAAGTAAACGAAAATAAGATAGATTGGATCTTAGATAGCGGTTGTACAGACCACGTGATAAATAACGAAAATTATTTTAATGATGCAATTGTATTGAAAGAACCGATTAATGTAAAAGTAGGAGACGGTAGAATTTTGAAAGCAACAAAAGTAGGTCATGTAAAAAGTAAATTCAAAACGTTTAATGAAGAGATAGATATAGAATTAGAAAATGTATTTTACGTAAAAGATATGGACAGAAATTTAATGAGTTTTGCTAAAGTAACTGATAAATGTAAAGTGGTATGTATCGGTGATAGTGCTAAAATTTATAATAAAAATAATAAATTAATTGCGATAGCTTGGAAAAAAGATAGAATGTATAAAATGACTAGTTTTATTGAAAAAAGAACAAGAGAATCAAATTTGACAGTTAAAAATGAGAAAATGACTTTAAAGGAAAAATGGCATAGAACTCTAGGGCACGTTAATTTTAACTATTTGAAAACAATGTGTAAAAATCATGTTTTGAAAGGTTTGCCTAACGAAATAGAATCAGATTACTATAAATGTGCTACGTGTATTGAAAACAAAATGCACAATATTCCGTTTGATAATAATAGAAAAAGAGCGAAAGATATATTAGAAATAGTACATACAGATTTGAATGGGCCACACAAGACAGTAGGTTATAAAGGAGAAAAGTATTTTATAACTTTTATCGATGATTTTAGTAAATTAACAAAAATTTATGCAATTAAGTCTAAAGACGAAGTATATGATAAATTTATTGAATATATAAATTTAGTTGAAAACAAGACTGGAAAGAAAATTAAGAAATTAAGGTGTGATAATGGTACTGAATATTTGAATAAAGACATGTATAAATTATGTAGAGAAAAGGGAATTGAAATAGAAACATGCCCACCTTATGTACACGAGCTTAACGGTACAGCAGAAAGATATAATAGGACAATCATGGATAGTACAAGGTGTTTGTTAGCTGAGTCTAAGATCGAAAGAAGATTTTGGCCAGAAGTAGTCTGCGCCGCAGCCTATTTAAAAAATAGAACTATTGCTAACACCTTAGTTAGAAATAAATCTCCTTATGAGATATTTTTAAATGAAAAACCAGACACGAAGCATTTAAAATTATACGGAAGTAAAGTATTTGTTAGAGTACCGGAAAACAAAAGAAATTCGAAATGGGATAGGAAGGCTGAGTTAGGAACCTTGATAGGTTATGATGTAACAGGGTATAGAGTTTTGATAAACAATAGAGTCATTGTTGCAAGACACGTTGATGTCGTTGAGGAAGATGTAATATGTATTGGCTTAGATGATAGTGATTTAGAAAATGAGAGTTTAAATAAAAATGTTGATAAAGAAAATGAACATGTAGAAAATATAAATGAAAATTTGAATAATATAGAAAATGCTGAAAATGAAGCTAAAGAAGTAACTGATTTAAGAAGGTCACAAAGAACGAGTAAAAAGCCTAGTAGATTTGATGATAATTATGTATATAGCGGATGTATTTATATAAATTATTGTAGTGCAGATAGTCCTGTAAGCTTTAAAGAAGCTATAGATAGTAATGAGTCTAGTTTTTGGGTAGAAGTATGAACAAAGAAATGAATAGTTTAGAGAAAAATAAAACATGGGTATTAGTTGAAAAACCAAAGAATGAAAAGATATTAGATTTAAAATGGATTTATACTAAAAAAAGGTGAAAATATATATAAAGCGAGAATAGTGGTAAGAGGTTACCAACAAACAGATGTATTGGATGACATTCATTCACCTGTTGCGAAAACACAAACTTTGAAAGTATTGTTATCGTATTGCTGCCAAAAAGGATTGTAAATGAGAATTATGTTAATGGATTAATTGATATTGTTAAGGTCAGTATAGAGAAAAATGTTGCAGATATTTTGACAAAGGCTCTTGGACGAGTAAGGTTTGAAAACTTGAGAAGTTTATTGAATTTGATTTAAAGAATATTGTAATTGCGAGAAACATAAATGTAAGGAGGCGTGTTAGAATACGTGTACATTTATGTCAGCGTGCGAAATAGAGAGCGCATGCGTGGCGCCATCACGCGAGCATAGCTGGAGAGCTAGCGAGAGCGAGCAGCCGAAGCGGGCACTCACTCGTTCGCCGTCCTCTGCCGAGAGCAGTTGTAATCAGAGAGAGAGAGCTGTACTGTAATTGAATAAAACGTTGTTGCTGTTAACCAGAGTGGGTTATTTGAAGAACCCTGCCTTCCACATCCTAAATTAACAGAAGGTCACGAAACCGTGGATTGCGAGAACGTAAAAGTTTTAATGATGCAAAACAGACAACAAAAGTTTCAGAATAGAGAAATTTGTCAATTTTGCGACACGCCAGGACATTCAGCGAAAACTTGTGGGAAAACGAGTAATAATCAACAAAATACGTTCCAGAATAACAACTACAACCCTTTAAATAAAGCCTATGAACATCGAGATAGAAATAGAAACGGATTTTTACGAACAAATCATCAAAATAGTCATCAGTTCTCAAATAACTCAAATAGTAATTATCGAGAAAACTTTAATACACAAAGTATAAAATGCGAATATTGTAAATTCACCGGGCATACGTTGGAAGATTGTAGAAAATTAAAAAGTTTGACAGCACAAAGTAAATGATCTTATTGCAAGAAAGAGGGACATATCAAATAGACAATAGCCATGAAATCAAATTGCTACAAAATAAATTAGATAAATTTTGTAAGAACACGAATCACACAACTGAGGAATGTACTTCGCGATCAGTATTTAATCAACAAAAATCGGGAAACTAACAAATACTTCTGGAAATGAGTAGACTAGAAGGATTAGCAAAAAACCACTCGAAAATAACGCAGCTATTAAAGTGCATTTAATGGCGATAATATTGCAAACATAAATCGCAACAAAGGGAAAGATACGGACATTAATTTATTAATTACAAAGAACTTAAGCGATATTAATGAAAATATGAAGGAAAATCAGGCAGCTAACAAAGCGGAAGGTAAAAATGTTAACAAAATGAACTCAATTGATTTTAACGAACCCGAAATAAATAGTGTTGAAAAGGAAAAAAATACAAGAAAGAATAACGGCGACCAAGATTGAAATGTATTTTCTGAAGTTGGAAAACACACTTCAGTATAAAGAAATAGAGAATCATTATACAAATAAAATATATAATTTACTCGTAGATAGTGGAGCTCAATTAAATATTATCAAAGGAAATCAGATACCTTCTAACATAATTTTAGAAAATAGAAAAATTCGTTTATCCTGTATCACAGATAAAACTATTGAGACATGAGGAGTAATAAAAATGAAAATCAATGGACTAAATATTGATTTTCATGTTGCACCAGAAGATTTTTGTCTACCCTACGACGGAATTTTAGGAACTAAAATTCTTGCTAAACAAAAATTAAGACTAGACGAGGGTTATTTACAAATAAATAATAATAAAATCAAGCTAAAACCAGTCCATAAATTAAATTATAATCTTAATATAGTAACTGAAAACCTACAAAAAACGGATAAAGAAATTAAATCAAGAGCAACGATAGAACAAAAGGAATTTTAAAGAAAATGTTGGAAGATACGAATGAAAAACAAAATTCAACACCCGTAATTCATAGGGATTGTGAACAAATAGTACAGATAAACGAAAAAACGGAATTTTCAAATTGAGGATGAAATGGAAAAATCATCTTGTGTAATATCTTATGAACCCGAGTTAATCAATAAAAATGAAGTAAATATAAATTCAGAAATAACATTTTATGATGACGTTACAAAAATTTTAAATACGATCCCAATATTAGAGGCAGAAGGAAAGGATTTATAAAAAAAATGTTAAATGAAATTCTACCAGAAAATAAAAATGATTTACATTATGAGAAATTTTTGGAAAATGACGAAAATAGTATTAAGTGATTAATAAATTATATTAATATTGCTTTTGAAAATAATGACCAAACAATCGATTTTGAGGAAATCGGATCAACGGATTATAAACAATTTTTGACAATAATGAATAAAAAGATTGAAGTAGATTTAGAAGAATATAATAAACTATCGAAATGAAAAGGAATATAACTTTATATCTTATGAAATAGACAATTTACCTGAAGGTTTTCAAATAACAGAAGACTTTAACATAGACGAAAATGAAATTTTAAATTTTCGATCAATAAATTTTATAGGAAAAAATGATTCAATACAAGATTTAAAAGAATATAATAGAGAAGAAAGATTATTAGAAAAAATATGTTACGAAAACTTGCCCGAAAATAGTAAAACAATGTTTAAAGATCTAGTATTGAAAAATAAGGATATATTTTGGCTAGCGGGAGATAATTTAGGATCATGTAATGTAGAACAACATGAAATAAATTTAACAGATGATAAACCCGTATAAATAAAGCAATTTCCTTTACCCCATAAATTAAAAGAAATCGCGATAGAAGAAACTAAAAAATTAATAACAAATGACCTAGTTAAAAACTCAAAAAGTGCTTTTAATGCTCCAGCATGGATTGTAGCAAAAAAACAGTTAGCAGACGGAAAAAAACGGTGGCGTTTAGTAATAGATTATAGAAAACTTAACGAAAAAACAGTTCCAGATCCATATTTACTCCCAAATATTACAGAAATATTCGATCAATTAGGAAAAACTAAATTCTATCATGTTATAGATTTAAAATCGGGTTTTCACCAAATTCCTATGAAACCAAGCGATATACATAAAATTGTATTTAGCATAAATCCTTTGGGACGCTTTGAATTTCGCGTATTGCATTTCGGATTAAGAAATTCACTTCGTACATTTCAAAGAGTTCTAAATACAGTTTTAGGCGATTTAATCGGTAAAATATGCTTTGTATTCATCGACGATATAATCATTTTTGGCGAAACTATGACAGAGGCAAACGAAATATTTAATACAGTAGCACAAAAATTATGGGAAGCAAACTTAACATTAGAACCGGAAAAATGTGAATTCCTAAAAAAAGAAGTATGTTATTTAGGTCATATTATAAGTGAATACGGAATAAAACCTGACCGAAAGAAAGTAGAAGCAGTAAAAAAATTTCCTACGCCTAAAAATGTTAAAAACATTAGAGAATTTCTAGGACTTTCAGGTTACTATAGAAGATTTATAAAAAATTACGCAAAAGTAACAAATCCCTTAAATATATTGCTAGAAAAGGGCGTGAAGTTTTATTGGGAAAACGATCAACAAAAAGCTTTTGAGGAAATTAAAGAATTATTATGTACAGCACCAGTTTTAGAATATCCGCGTTTTGACGAACCATTCATTATTACAACAGATGCTTCGAATTCTGCCGTAGGTGCAGTTTTATCGCAAGGAAAAATTGGCAAAGACCCAGCGATAGCTTACGCATCACGAAGTCTACATAAAGCCGAAACTAAATATCACACCTATGAAAAGGAAGCATTGGCAATAATGTTTGCCATAAAAGCGTTTAAAAATTACGTATATGGAAACAAATTCGCAATAGTTACTGATCACAAACCGCTGTTATGGTTAAGATCAGCTGATAATAATACAAGAGTCCAAAAATGGACACTAAAATTACTAGATTATGAATTTGATATCGTATACAAACCAGGAAAACAGAACGCAAATGCAGACGCTCTATCCAGAAATCCAGTAGAACTATTCGTAGTTACAACAACGCAAAACAAACGAGAAATAGGTCAAAATACACAAACAACAAAAGTAATTAATAATGATGATAAAATTAAAGCAATAAATGATAAGAGACTAAGGTTAAAAACAAAAAGAATAAGACCAAGGAAAAATAATGCAAAAAACCCCAAATTGCAAAAAGAAAATGTTATAAAAAATAATAAAGTAATTACAAATACACAAAAACTGAATAATATAATTTATTCTAAAAATTCTACACAATTCAGAAATGATAATAACATTAGATAAGAATACGGAAATATTAATAAAAAATAAGAATATAAAACCAAAGCTATCATTAACAGGAAATAATATAGATATAATAAATATAGAAAATAAAAACTATTCACGTTATACATAGATACGTCCGTATCATGTAAATTAATAAAAGAAAATTTAGCGAAATTATTTAATCAATTAAAAGAATTATTAGTCACTAAGAATATATGTATTTATAGTATTTCTAAGGATATAGAAATTTTAAATATAAGTTGGTTAGAAATAGAGGAAATATTAAGAGAAAAATTTAGTAATACAAATATAAAAGTAATAGTATGTTTAAATAATATTGAATACGTAAAAATTGAAGACAGGGATAGAATTTTCAACATGTATCACTCCTCTACGATAGGAGGACATTCAGGTGTAAATAGAACGTATAATAGACTTAAGGAAAAATATTTTTGGGGAAAACTTAAAATCAGACATTGAAAATAGAATTAAAAAGTGTGAAGATTGTCAAAGAAATAAATTAAAACGGAAAAAGACTAAACAACCAATGATTATTACAGATACACCGGGGAAAACATTCGATATAATCGCGATGGATATTGTAGGACCATTTAACCTTACTAAAAATAACAATAAATATATTTTATCTATACAGGATCAATTATCAAAATTTGTAATCTTAGTATGTTTAAAAGATCAAACAGCAGAATCGGTTTCAGATGCTTTTATAAAAAGATTTATGTATATTTGGATGTCCAAAGATAGTACTAACCGATAGAGGGGCAAATTTCACGAGTAAAATAATGAAACAGATAGCTAAAAGATTTAAATTTGATAAAATTGAAACTAGAGGTTTCTCTCTGCAATCTAATGGTTCATTAGAAAGAGCACACCACCCGTTGTGTGAATATTTAATGAATTTTTCTACAAAAAAATATGAATGGGATGAGCTATTAGATTTTGCACAATTTCATTATAATACTTGTGTACATACTAGCCATCAATTCATACCATATGAACTAGTTTTTGCCTGCCCTGCTAGAATTCCATCTAGCGAACCAGTAAAAAAATCTGAATTATTACCAACTTATAATGCGTATTTAGAAAAACTGATTAATAATATGAGAGAAATTGCCTCAATAGCAAGACAAAAATTAATAATGTCAAAAGAAAAATCAAAATTATATTATGATAGATTTATTAATCCAATAGAATTTAAACTGAGAGATAAAGTATGGTTAATCAAAGAACCAAAACCAGGGAAACTGGAAAAAAATCATATATCAAGGTCCTTTTGACGCTATTAAAGTCAATAAAAAGAATAATGTTATCATAGACTATAAGAAAACGGCAAAAACAGTGCATACGAATAAATTAAGTCTTGTTAATACAAAATAATAACATGATTTTTTTTTTAGAGGTAATGGACTATCCCTTATAATAACTTTAACAATATATACCTTAAATAAAATAAAAAGATTTTGATTACAGCGTGACAGAACTTAATGGCTACAAATCAACCTCGATGAGATGTTAGAAACAATACTACAACCAAAAATGAAATCGATAATAATTTAAAATATATTTTTCTTTTCCAACAACAAGCAGAAATATTGTGATTATATATTAAGATACCTCAATTTTTTATTTTGCAACGATGAGACAAGCAAACATTTGGTATGTAAAAATGATGTGTTATTAAATAATAAAATTATTTAATATTATTATTTAGTCACAAAATAGGAAACATTGCAGGGATCAATTTAATAACTTATTACTCTATCTATCTTTGAATAAGAAATTATAGAACTAATCCAAAAGAAAAAGAAATAAAATCATTCCTAAACCATTCAATCCTAACAAAAATAATTTGACTGTAATTTTATGCAAAATCAGATGTATTTGCCTACAAAAATTGTTTGCACTCAGAAAAGAAATTTCATTAAGGGTTCAGGAACAAAAGAAAGAAATAATTCAGGTAGCTATGTTCACATTGCTAAGACTAAAAAGATATATGTATTGGAAGTGATCAGTTCAGCCATGTACTAACATGATCCTCCTATAAGATACACTATTCTCCACTGTATTGAGTAGAACAACTATCTACTCTAATGCATTGCGTACTCTCTAATGCAAATATGGGAATACTACTCATACCAGGAAAAAAAATCTTGAGTTCTAAAATGAACATTGAAATGGCTGAAGGAAAAAAAGGTAATACAATGATGCATAAGAGCAATAACAAGTCAAAATTAACAAAAATTACTCCGTCCTATTAACCTTCCCTTTTATCAAAAATACTTACCAATATAATTAAATTTTTCTTTTGGAAATAATTATAATTTTTCTCAGTATACGGTTGTTAAAATATTTTTATAATAATAGTACTGAAAGTCCTTCAATGTTATCCTACCTAAACAAAGAGAAAAAACCAAATATATCTTGTGCCACATATCTCCGCAGGGAGGAAAGTGAATTATTTAATATACACATTATTTAAAAAATTAGCAATCAATTGTAATTTATGTAAATACTGCAAAACAAAATATCCTTTGCCTTTACAGTTTAGCGATTATTAATAAAAAAATGTGCGAAATTCTATATACAGTCAAGGTATATATCTTTATGCAAAATTCTAATGTATAAATGCAAACCATATTAATTAATGATATTTCAAGTTATTTTTTACATCGGAAGTTTTGTAATTTATTTATAATTTAATTATAGATCCATTATAAAAACGTTTTCTTAGATGCGCACTATAATAATCGCACAAGAAATACGCACTATAATAATTGAAAATTAGAAAAAAAGAAAATTCATTTTTAGAACAAATAGCCAAATATTACTAAAAAAATTATAAAATTAATCTTTTTACGAAATAAAATTGTACGATATGAACATTAGTTTCAAAATAACAGAATACAAATATTCCGATTGTTGCGACTTTTTATATTAAACAAGTAATTATTATGTATTTATTTTATAAGCGTTAATTAAGATTAAATTATTGTATTATTTTAAGAGTAACCCATAAGCGAAAAAGGTATTTCAAAATTCTAAAATATAACAGAAAATTACTGATGGTTTAACTATTCCTATACTTGTTGAATCTCTACGATATTCATCAGTCTAAGGGGGGAGGTGTTACGTCTGTCACGTATACCTAAAATTAAAATCTATATTTATATTTTCATCAGTAATTTCCTGACCTATAAAATGATGTAATTGCGAATTTAAACGACACAGCATTTCTACAACGCAACCGCGTGACGTAGTGAGCCACCAACTTCGCGAAGGCATACGCGTGTTGTAATTTTGTGCACTCAGTATTTCTCAACTTCGAAATTGAACGATTTACGCCAAAATGTTTACTAAATTTGTTTAAAAAAGATTATTTTGATCCAGCGTCAAAATCATCTTTAAGGTGGCTCATGCGATTTCTTATAAAAAAGCAGATACATCTTAAACTTAACAAATATGTTCTTTAGACATTAAACTTTCGATCTGTACTAAGAAAATTGTAGGTCAACGACCAAATTATCGAAAAAACTGAGTTTATAAATAGGTACGTTTAACACATAACCTTATTGGAATGAACAGTTTATTGTTTCGTAGTAACTTGTAAAAAAACACGTTTTAATGTACAATATATGAAATTAAAGATTTTTTGTGAAGAATCTAATGATATCATCAGAATTATAGGTTAACGACCAAACAAAAAAGATATTAACAATAAACGTTACAAATGTGCTACGGCGCATGCGCACTGCGACCAGTCATATAAATGTAGCGACAAATTAGCAAAGTTTTTACTTATTTATAAAATCTTTTTTTTGTTTGAACATTTAGAAGTTATTTACAATAAATTTGCGTAAAATACGTTAACTTAATTTGGCAATAATAAAGAAGCCCCTTGCGGGGTCCCGACTTGATACGGCACCAAACGCATGAGCCACCTTAACCGAATTTACTCACTTAATAAAAACGGCGACTTTCACCACACACGTCAGTTATTCGCGCAAAGATCGCGAGCTCCGTACCCTCCAATCGACAATAGGAGAATAGTACATTACGGTACAAGTGACGAAAGTTGAAGTTCCGCCACCGCGTGAAGTATAATATCACGTAGTGGCGGGCCTTGATGTTTCGTCTCGTGTATCGTATACTATTTTTCTTGATGTCCGGTGGAAAGTACGTTTGCCACTGACAATGATAACGCACCCGACGGGCTCGAGAGCATTGAGTTCAATGCCCGCCCTCGACATTTGCGGCACGAGCGCAGCGAGTGCTGCTGGTCGGGGGGGGGGGGGGGGGGCGAGCATCGAAAACATCACGTGCATAATTTTAATAAGTGAATTTTACTGAAGATCATGTAAATTACTTTTATTTCACGTGCACTTGTTACAATTGTTACACGTAAAATTATTAAACATGCGGTACTTTTGCTCCATTTGCAGCAACAAAGTCAACTACTTTATTTGTATGTGAAAAAATAAATGATCACTCAAGAAGAAATTCTCACAAAAAGTGCGACATTATTAACGAACAATCTTTTATCCATTTCACAAATTAAAGCAATATAAATCACTTGTATACCCGATGGGCCGCATTGATTCTAACAATGCATAACCCCGTTAGTGACTGTCACACATAATATTTAAATCGTTAACATACCTCGAAAATGATATGAACATTCAAAAGGTTATGTGTGAGTGTCACTAACGGGACATGCATTGCTAGAATCAATGTCCATCGGGTGTACCTTGATGATCAGATAGTTTATGTTGTAAATATAGGTTAATGACTTTGAATATGTTGACAAAACCTCTAAAACAATCTATTAATAAAGTTTAAAGTTGCCTAGTTACTCAGAATCAATGGTTAAATGTCCTTCTTTCGCCATCGAAAACAATGGCGAAACCACGTACTTTCCACCAGGGCATCAAGAAAACAATTATTTTTGTACAGGCCAATACGAGCCAATAACAGTAAACCAATTATATCAATTTGATAAGTTATCGGTATTATATATTGTTTAACAAAGATAATAAGTTGTAAATCGCATAGTCTTATTTATAAAACTTATATCATTCAATAAATAGTGCATCTAACTAATCAGCTGTTTATTATTTACGAGAGCCTACGCCCAGAATAAAGGTAATATAAACCAAATATCAATAATATATATATATATATCATTCAAATATAACCATAATAAATTCAATAATTAAAAGAGTATATCCTCAACTCTCAAGACTTAACAAATAAGTGAAGTAAGTGCTGTATATAACTCGATTGCTTTAGCGATCGGGTTTTTGTTCATTTAGATGAAAAATGGAGGCTACTTCCATGGATGGGAGTGCCCTCCAGGAGATGCCCGCAGTAACTGGAGGTCCATGTCAAACCCAACAAGAAATCCTATCCTTTAATATAAATGAACTTAAAGGTTCAACTGACGCAAATGTTACAGAAAATATGAATACCCCAAAGAGAGATTAATGCTTAGTAATGATGTGTGAGAAGGGTTTAAATCTAAATGATTACACCAACGCACTCCTTGACTTTGTCAAACTAGAGAATATTACTTTTGTGTCAAAAGTTTTGAGGAACAGAATTCAAACCTACTTAACAGATAAAATCTTAGTGGACAAAATTACAGAAAAGCAGGGCTTTTTAATGATTAAGGATAAAAAAGTTTATATTAGACCATTAATTTCAAAATATAAAAGAATTGTCTTTTCCAACGTCTCTCCCAACATTATTAACACTTTCATCGAATTTATTCTTGACAAGATCGATGTTAATAGAAACTCTAAAGTGACGCATGTTAAAGCTAGCTTGGACAATCCGGAATTGAAAAATGTACAATATTTTTACCAAAACTGTTATTGAAAGCCTTACCAATAGTACTCCAAAATCGAAAACAGTAAGTGACACTAAGCATAAAAATCCAGTTCCGTGGTAGTATGCGGGCGTGAGTGCAGGTGCTTGTGTAAAGTGAGTGTATGTATTGTAATGTGCGGTGGAGTGTACGTGTGCAGACGTGTATGTATTGTACGCGTGCGGGTGTAAAAGTGTGCGGTGGAGTGTACGTGTTTGGGCGTATATGTCTATAATGCACGTTGCAGTATGCGGGTGCGCAGTGTAGTATGCGCGTGTACGTGTAAAGTGTAAGCGCGTGCGGGTGTGTATATTACGCGATATATAATACGCGATGCAGTCTGCGGGTATGTATACGACCGCGAGTGTAAAAGTGCGCGGTGCAGTGTACGTGTGCGGTGTAAAAGTGCACGGTGACGTGTACGTATGCGGGCGTATATATATTGTAATGCACAATGCAGTGTATGAATGATTATGTATGTAAATGATTGATTAAGTGTATATACGTCGGTATAAATGATTGATTATATGTTATCATATATGAGTGTGTATGAGAAAGATTTGATGTATGCATGTTGACAAAAGTGCTGATAAGTATACCGGGTGTCCCATTTTAAAACCACCAGGCAAATATCTCGAAAACTAAGGGAGATGAAAAAAAACTTTTAATACAAAAGTTGTAGGGTTCATAGGGGCCCAACTGATCGTGACCTTGGTTATGACCTTGAGATCAATGATCAAGGTCATTTGAAGGTCAAATCGATTTTTTCAAATGGGAACCCCCACTTTTGACCTCGTAAATGGAAAGAGCGGAAAATTTTACGTTCAGATATGTCCTTGAGTCAAGGTCATGGTCATGGTCATGGTCATGTTTAAAATCAAAATCAATCAACGCATCAAAACATTCCCATAATTAGGCATACGAGACAAATTGTTAAATACAAAAGTTGTAGGGTTCAGAGGGGCCCAACTGATCGTAACCTTGGTTATGACCTTGTGGTTAATGATCAAGATCATTTGAAGGTCAAATCGATTTTTCCAAATGGAAACCCCCATTTTTACGTTCAGATATGTCCTTGAGTCAAGGCCATGGTCATGGTCATGGTCATGTTTAAAATCAAAATCAATCAACGCATCCAAACATTCCCATAATTACGCATACGAGTGTTAAATACAGAAGTTGTAGGGTTTGGAGCGGCCCAACTGATCGTGACCTTGGTTATGACCTTGAGGACAATGATCAAGGTCATTTGAAGGTCAAATCGATTTTTTCAAATGGGAACCCCTATTTTTGACCTCGTAAATGGAAAGAGCGGAAAATTTTACTATCTTTACTATTATCAATATTTACCAGGGTTAACCACTTATATCAAATCAATATCAAATAATAACAAAAGTGACCGGTAGTATTCAGCATTGATCGGTAATAGTCAATAATTATTACTGTTTACATCAAATTGTTTTCAAATTGAGCACACTTATATTGGCACAGAAAATTAAACTTTTTCGTTTTAAAATATTGTATAGTATAATAACATATTATTTCTTTTGTGGTGTGTTTTGATAAATAATTGCATTTACAACTAAAAAAGAATGCCTGACTATTCTGCTAATGAAATAGTTGACATTCTTCTTATTTTAGAAGAATGTCGACGAAACTATCGAGAGGCAAGCAGATTGTATCGTGCTCGGTTCCCTCAACGACAACATCCTGATCATCAAGGAACGCGGGAGCGTTCCGAAGGCAAGTATAGAAGAGCCTTAGGACGACCGCGTGATGATATACATTGAAATGGATGTACGAGAAATTCTATGAGCTTATACACCTATTGCGCTAGTTTTAACTATATAACATATCCCTCTTAATCGAAAGCCATTTCATTGCTCTACTCAAATCAAAAGATTTTATTTAAAAAGATTATCTCATTCAAAAGATATAAGGCACTGAATTTTTTTTTGTCGGCTTTCCGATTTCTTAACTTTCTCCATGGTATTCAGCCTCGCATCCGGTTTTTCCCGACTTCCTGTGACGTCATATATGTTATGTATATATACACAGATACAATCACCCGGAATTAATGACCATGAAGAGTTAAGCAGTGATAATGGCCGTATAATATAGATAGAGAGAGAGGGAGAGAAGAAGAGACATAAACATATGTATATTTTTTATTATATACAGTATATATGTTTATTAGTACATAACCTCTCTCTATGTATATACCTCTATATATGTATATACACATACATATAAACATGAACATAATATCTGTGGCTTTCCGGAATAACGACCTAACCCACTTGTACGTGTTTTCGAGAAATCGACGTTTTAAAATTTCTGTCATGACACTTCATATGTAAGATCGAATTGCGCGAGATGAGTCATAACAATGTAGACTTTTACAAAGGTATAGAGTACTCGGCTCGGACCTCGGCTTTACCTCGGCTCGGACCACGGCTTTACCTCGGCTGGGACCTCGGTTTGGACCTCGGCTTTACCTCGGCTCGGACCTCGGTTGAGCCTCGGTTGGACCTCGGTCGAGCCTCGGCTAGAACTCGGCTCGGACCTCGGCTTTACCTCGGCTCGGACCTCGGCTCCAGCCCCGGATTTGCCGTGGCTCGAGCCGAGGTACAGCCGAGGTGCTGCCGAGGCTAATCCGAGGCACACCCGCGGCTAGCTTCAGGTGAATTCGAGGCTCATCCGAACTGTACCCGAGGAACTCGAGGTAAAGCCTTCGGGGTAGCCGAAGATGATGTCTAGGTGGTGCGCTCCGTAGCGTTTTACCTCTAGGTATTGGAACGCATCGAATGCGTGGTCTAGGTCTTTGAGGTGGCCGATGATGGAGTCTAGGTAGTGCGCTCCGTAGTTTTTTGTGATTAGATCTCAGGGTGCATCTAATACGTGGTCCAGGTGTTCGGGGTAGCCGATGCTGACGTCTAGGTGGTGCGCTTCGTGGTTTTTTGCATTTAGATATCAGGGCGAATGTAATAGGAGGTCCAGATATTCGAGGTAGCCGATGACGATGTCTAGGTGGTGCGCTCCGTAGTTTTTTGCATTTAGATGTCACGGCGCATCTAATAGGAGGTCCAGGTGTTCGGGGTAGCCGAGCATGATGTCTACGTGGTGCGCACCGTAGTTTTTTGCATTTATATGTGAGTGCGCATTTTACAGGAAGTCTAGGTGTTCGAGGTAGCCGATGATGATGTCTAGGTGGTGCGCTCCGTAGTTTTTTGCATTTAGATGTCAGGGCGAATGTAATAGGAGATCCAGGTACTCGAGGTAGCCGATGACGATGTCTAGGTGGTGCACTCCGTAGTTTTTTGCATTTAGATGTCACGGCGCATCTAATAGGAGGTCCAGGTGTTCGGGGTAGCCGAGCATGATGTCTACGTGGTGCGCACCGTAGTTTTTTGCATTTATATGTGAGTGCGCATTTTACAGGAAGTCTAGGTGTTCGAGGTAGCCGATGACGATGTCTAGGTGGTGAGCTTCGTAGTTTTTTACCTCTAGGTATTGGAACGCATCGAATGCGTGGTCTAGGTCTTTGAGGTGGCCGATGACGGAGTCTAGGTTGTGCGCTCCGTAGTTTTTGATGATTAGAACTCAGGGTGCATCTAATACGTGGTCCAGGTGTTCGAGGTAGCCGATGATGATGTCTAGGTGGTGCGCACCGTAGCTTTTTGCATTTATATGTCAGGGCGCATCTAATAGGAGGTCCAGGTGTTCGGGGTAGCCGAGGATGATGTCTAGGTGGTGAGCACCGTAGTTTTTTGCATTTATATATCAGCGCACATTTTACAGGAAGTCTAGGTGTTCGAGGTAGCCGATGACGATGTCTAGGTGGTGCGCTCCGTAGTTTTTTGCATTTAGATGTCACGGCGCATCTAATAGGAGGTCCAGGTGTTCGGGGTAGCCGAGGATGATGTCTAGGTGGTGAGCACCGTAGTTTTTTGCATTTATATATCAGCGCGCATTTTACAGGAAGTCTAGGTGTTCGAGGTAGCCGATGACGATGTCTAGGTGGTGCGCTTCGTAGTTTTTTACCTCTAGGTATTGGAACGCATCGAATCCGTGGTCTAGGTCTTTGGGGTGGCCGATGATGGAGTCTAGGTTGTGCGCTCCGTAGGTTTTTGCGATTAGATCTCAGGGTGCATCTAATACGTGGTCCAAGTGTTCGGGGTAGCCGAGGATGATGTCTAGGTGGTGCGCACCGTAGTTTTTTGCATTTATATGTCAGCGCGCATTTTACAGGAAGTCCAGGTGTTCGGGGTAGCCGAGGATGATGTCTAGGTGGTGCGCACCGTAGTTTTTTGCATTTATATGTCAGTGCGCATTTTACATGAATTCTAGGTGTTCGAGGTAGCCGATGATGATGTCTAGGTGTTGCGCTTCGTAGTTTTTTACCTCTAGATATGGGAACGCATCGAATGCGTGGTCTAGGTCTTTGGGGTGGCCGATAATGGAGTCTAGGTTTGCGCTCCGTAATTTTTTGCGATTAGATCTCAGGGTGCATCTAATACGTGGTCCAGGTGTTCGGGGTAGTCGATGAGGTGCGCACCGTAGCTCTTTGCATTTATATGAGTAATTCTCAGGAACTTTTACTTTTATGTCACTCTTTTTTAAACAATTTATTGCTGCTATTAGCGGTGCGTGAGAAGCACATGAACCAGACAGGGTGTAAAAGCTTCAATTTTACGTAGAAAACCAGTCCTGTAAACCATATTAGTGTGCCACGCTTGGCAATTCGGAGGATATAAAAAACTGTCGAAGAAGGTCTACTTTTGAAAAGTTGAGTTTTTTCGACAGTTTTTTATATGCTCCGAATTGGGCAAGCGTGGCACACTAATATGGTTTACAGGACTGGTTTTCTACGTAAAAATTGAAGCTTTTACACTCTGTCTGGTTCATGTGCTTCTCATGCACCGCTAATAGCAGCAATAAATTGCTTAAAAAAAAGAGTGACATAAAGTAAAAGTTCCTGAGAATTCCCCATATGTCAGGGCGCATTTTATAGGAAATCCAGGTGTTCTAGGTAGCCGATGACGATGTCTAGGCACCAGCGCTCCGTAGTTTTTTGCATTTAGATGTCAGGGCGAATGTAATAGGAGGTCCAGGTGTTCGAGGTAGCCGATGACGATGTCTAGGTGTTGCGCTCCGTAGTTTTTTGCATTTAGATGTCAGGGCGTATGTAATAGTAGGTTCAGGTGTTCGAGGTAGCCTTTGACGAGGTCTAGGTGATGCGCTCCATAGTAGGTTCATTTTCTTCGACAGTGGTTATTACATGCAAGATCAGAAGTATATTTGTACTTTGAAATGAAAATATAAATATTCAGATAAGTAGCAAACTTTTATATAGTAGAAAACTGTTATTAATATAATAATAAGTATTGTTACTTTGTGAACTTTTGTTTTTATTTTTACAGAGTATCAGAACGTATGAATCGTATGGATAAGAAGATCTTGATTAAACAGTTTATAAGTAGAACTGTTAACAAATACATAAATTACACGTCTGTCAAATTGAAAGAACCCACAAGGCATTCTATAGAAAAAACAGCTTAAAAGAAGATTCGAATTTAAAACTTTTGTTAATACCAATACTACTATTTAATAATGATATTAAAAATATACTGTATAAACTGTCATAACGTTATCACATTATGTAATTATTAACTGTACAAATAATAATATTGTTGTTTTGTATCTTGAGTCTAATGGCCAATTGTCTACCAGGAAAGTTTAAATAAATGGACACCATTTATTTTTAACCGACGTTTCGGACACTTTTTTCGTGTCCCTCTTCAGGTGCCATTACATCTCGACGTAATAGCCCCTGAAGAGGGACACGAAAAGTGTCCGAAACGTCGGTTAAAAATAAATGGTGTCCATTTATTTAAACCTTTCCTGGTAGACAATTGGCCATTAGACTCAAGATACAAAATTATGATTCACACTCTACCATAAGCGCCTTTACCAACCAAATAATATTGTTGATATGAAACTTTCTGCGAAGTTATAAAATAAGGCAAGTACAGACATTTTTTCTGTATAATCTACTCTCCCTCCGTCTCTTCTCCCCTCTCTCTCGCCCTCTATTTCTTCCGCTCCCTTCCCACTCTCTTTCTCTCTCAACATCCGTCAAACTCTGTACCAAAAACTTTCATAAGAGTTTTTTCTAAAAATTTTTTTTAAATAATCAACATGTTTAAAAAAAAAAAATTTTATTTATGTTTTAACAACACAATTTATGTAGTCCTTTAATTTCTTATAATCTCATCTATTTAATAAGCACTCTCTACAAATGGTAATAATTTTTTTCATGACTGTACAAATAAAAACTTTCTATAAAAATAATAAGAATTATGTTTTTTTTTCATATGATTTTACAATTAATAATATTGTTAATTTATCATCACACCTAAGAAAATACATGTTTGATTAAATTATTTCAAAAAATTAATTAATATAATCATTTTATAGAGCTCCTTGAAGAAAAATTTGACTGTTTCTTCCAATTTAAATCTTTTATGAATAACAATACAGCAATTTAATAATGACATTAAAAATATACTATAATAAACTCTTATAACGTTATCACATTATGTAATTATTATTTTCTCTTAAAAAGTTATGAAATCTATCTAAACAAACATATTACAAAAGTTTTAACTAAGGCAAGTACCTATTAGTCTCTCTCCCACCCTATCTCTCCCTCCCTCTCTTTCCGACCTCTCTCTCTCTCGCTCTCTCTCTCTCTCTCTCTCTGGCTCTCTCTCTATCTCTCCCTCTCTCTCAACATCCGGCAAACTGAGTACCAAAAACTTTAATGAGTGCTTAAATATTTTTTTAGAAGAATCAACACGTTTTTTAAAAGCTAATTTTTTAATAAAACTTTCTACGAAAGTATAAAATAAGGCAAGTATAGACGTTTTTTCTGGATAATCTATAAAAAACAACACAATTTATCTAGTCCTTTTATTTCTTCGAATCTCATCTATTCAATAAACACTCTCTACAAATGGTAATAATTTTTTTCATGACTGTACAAATAATCTATAAAATAATAATATTTATGATTTTATAAAAGAAATCAAATAAATACGAATGAAAAAGTCTTTTAATTCTTTGAGTCATTGTATGCTGAACAAATTATATGTAAGTACATTCAAAAAATTGTTCACTGCAAATCAAACAAACGAAAGTTGTGAAATCAATTATCGATAGTCAAGTAATGCAAACAACTCTCGGAAACTACTGTATGACTGTTCTCAGAAATATATTCAAATTTGTTCATCTTTCTGAGCTATAGAAATTAAACACAAGAAAGTACTGAAATCAATTTATTGTAGTCAAGTACCGGCCATAAGTTAACTTGACTGACATAATAGAACTTTTCATATCTAGCGTGTAAAATTACATTTTACGCCCACGTTGTAACTTCAAAATTATTCAGCCAGCGGGCATAAAATACTACTTAGCGCCCAAGTGGCCCAATAGCTCACATACTCTTACAAAACTTTATAGAACCTACGCACTTTACGCCCGTGTGGGCGAAAATTATTTTAATTATATAACTATAATGCCTTCTCTTTATTTTTAAAATTCATAAGAATTTTTTTAGATATTTACGAAAAGTCAAAGCCTATATAATAAAATTACATAGTTACCAACACATCACTATTTTTCACGATTCTTTCCCAATTTTGAACTTTCTATAATATTCCGCACCTTGGGAGGAAAAGAGAAGTCTAGAGCTGCTCTAGCAGGGGTGGTCCTCCGATCTCCCATACATACTTGGCGGGCCCGACGATTTGCAGTTTACCGGTGGGCTACTTAAATATAGAATACAAAATTTTTGCATAAATTCATTAACAATATTTATACCTATAAGTCTACTATAAATAATTACATTGGCTTTAATTTTTAATTAGTACCGTTAAGTACAACATCCCTATATGTGCAGAATCATGATTTACTTTTATTACCCACTATATTTTTCTTTGTGTCCGTCCTTTTTAAACGAGAATAAAATAAAAAATTCATATAAATTTATAGTCTACTTAAAAGTGCTTTACATTTTACTAACCGTTTTATATGCACCCTATTGTATATCCTTTTCCCTCGTGTAAATATCATATAAGATCTCATATGAGAATTTCAGGCATCGCATATCTCGTATCAGATCTCATATGCGATGTCATCTGCAATTTTATATATTATGGAATTACATATGAGATCTCATATGATACTTTCAGGCGGGTTTGCACTTTCTATTTAAAAACAGAGCGATAGATTCATGGATCAGTAGTTAATATCTAGAAGCAACCCATTTATACATTTTATCTGATCTTTAAACATATGAATAGTTATATGAAAATGACCATGTCTTACACCTTGAACTGCAAATCGTCGGGCCCGCCAAGTATGTATGGGAGATCGGAGGACCACCCCTGCTAGAGCAGCTCTAGACTTCTCTTTTCCTCCCAAGGTGCGGAATATTATAGAAAGTTCAAAATTGGGAAAGAATCGTGAAAAATAGTGATGTGTTGGTAACTATGTAATTTTATTATATAGGCTTTGACTTTTCGTAAATATCTAAAAAAATTCTTATGAATTTTAAAAATAAAGAGAAGGCATTATAGTTATATAATTAAAATAATTTTTGCCCACACGGGCGTAAAGTGCGTAGGTTCTATAAAGTTTTGTAAGAGTATGTGAGCTATTGGGCCACTTGGGCGCTAAGTAGTATTTTATGCCCGCTGGCTGAATAATTTTGAAGTTACAACGTGGGCGTAAAATGTAATTTTACACGCTAGATACGAAAAGTTCTATTATGTCAGTCAAGTTAACTTATGGCCGGTACTTGACTACAATAAATTGATTTCAGTACTTTCTTGTGTTTAATTTCTATAGCTCAGAAAGATGAACAAATTTGAATATATTTCTGAGAACAGTCATACAGTAGTTTCCGAGAGTTGTTTGCATTACTTGACTATCGATAATTGATTTCACAACTTTCGTTTGTTTGATTTGCAGTGAACAATTTTTTGAATGTACTTACATATAATTTGTTCAGCATACAATGACTCAAAGAATTAAAAGACTTTTTCATTCGTATTTATTTGATTTCTTTTATAAAATCATAAATATTATTATTTTATAGATTATTTGTACAGTCATGAAAAAAATTATTACCATTTGTAGAGAGTGTTTATTGAATAGATGAGATTCGAAGAAATAAAAGGACTAGATAAATTGTGTTGTTTTTTATAGATTATCCAGAAAAAACGTCTATACTTGCCTTATTTTATACTTTCGTAGAAAGTTTTATTAAAAAATTAGCTTTTAAAAAACGTGTTGATTCTTCTAAAAAAATATTTAAGCACTCATTAAAGTTTTTGGTACTCAGTTTGCCGGATGTTGAGAGAGAGGGAGAGATAGAGAGAGAGAGCCAGAGAGAGAGAGAGAGAGCGAGAGAGAGAGGTCGGAAAGAGAGGGAGGGAGAGATAGGGTGGGAGAGAGACTAATAGGTACTTGCCTTAGTTAAAACTTTTGTAATATGTTTGTTTAGATAGATTTCATAACTTTTTAAGAGAAAATAATAATTACATAATGTGATAACGTTATAAGAGTTTATTATAGTATATTTTTAATGTCATTATTAAATTGCTGTATTGTTAATCATAAAAGATTTAAATTGGAAGAAACAGTCAAATTTTTCTTCAAGGAGCTCTATAAAATGATTATATTAATTAATTTTTTGAAATAATTTAATCAAACATGTATTTTCTTAGGTGTGATGATAAATTAACAATATTATTAATTGTAAAATCATATGATACTGTAATACGTGACATTGAACTGCGCGGTCGACAAGGAAACTTCGTTCGAAGAAGGAGAACACTGAATGAACACGATTATGAAAATAATCCTCGCTTTCTTGCTGTTCTAGCCATGGTACATTTAAATGTTCATGTCAGTTTACGCGAAATCGAGTTAACAATGGGTATTCCAAGATCTACGGCCAGTAGATATTTACGATATGCGCGTTACCATCCTTACCACATTACTCTAAATCAAGCTTTAACTGTGGAAGATTATCGACGGAGAATAACATTTTGCCAATGGGTAACACAACAAATTACTGATGATGAAAATTTCTTTAACAATGTTCTTTTTAGCGACGAGGCTACATTTCAGAGTACTGGTATGTTGAATCGCCATAATTGCCACTACTGGTCTCCTGTTAATCCTCATTGGATGCGAGAAGTTGATCATCAGCATCGCTGGAATGTAACGGTATGGTGTGGTATTATTAACGGATGTCTGATTGGACCTTATTTTTTTGAAGGTCACGTAACTCAACATACTTATTTACAGTTGCTGAGAGACGAGCTGCCACTCTTTCTAGAAAACGTTGATCTCCATACAAGGGCCAGAATGTGGCTACAACAAGATGGTGCTCCTCCACATTATGCCAGAATTGTCAGAGATTTTCTTAATGAAAGGTTTAACGGTCGATGGATTGGTAGAGGAGGTCCCGTAGCATGGCCACCAAGATCTCCAGATCTAACATCTCCAGATTTTTATTTATGGGGCTTCCTAAAAAATACAGTCTACCGCAACAGGCCAACTACAAGAAATGACATGATTCAAAGGATTACACAAATCTGCTTAAGTATTCCACGTCAAGTATTATTAAATACTGTTAGAAACTTTAAAAGGAGAATAGAATGTTGTCAACAAGTAAATGGTGCAACTTTTGAGCATCTTCTTCAGTAAATGGTGACCGAAATACTTGGATCCTATGACTAAATACACATGAACGTGGAATTCTCCAATGAATTTTTAGCTGGCCTGATCATCCCCGACCTTGCCTTAACTGGCCGGGTCATCTCCGACCTTGCCTTAACTGGCCGGGTCATCTCCGACCTTGCCTTAACTGACCGGGTCATCTCCGACCTTGCCTTAACTGGCCGGGTCATCTCCGACCTTGCCTTAACTGGCCGGGTCATCTCCGACCTTGCCTTAACTGGCCGGGTCATCTCCGACCTTGCCTTAACTGGCCGGGTAATCTCCGACCTTGCCTTAGGTGACCGGATCATCTCCGACTTTGCTCTTAACTGCACGGAAACTGACCATAACTTTGACCATGACCTTGACCCAAGGTCATATCAGAATTTTTCGGTTTTTCTATTTACGAGGTCAAAAGTGAGGGTTGCCATTAAACAAAATTGATTTAACCTTCAAACGACATCATCCTTGACCTCAAGTTCATGGTCAAGGTCACGATCAGTTGGGCCCCTCCGAACACTAAAACTTCTGTATTTAACACTCGTATGCGTAATTATGGGAATGTTTGGATGCGTTGATTGATTTTGATTTTAAACATGACCATAACCATGACCATGGCCTTGACTCAAGGACATATCTAAACGTAAAATTTTCCGCTCTTTCCATTTACGAGGTCAAAAGTGGGGGTTCCCATTTGAAAAAATCGATTTGACCTTCAAATGACCTTGATCATTGACCTCAAGGTCATAACCAAGGTTACGATCAGTTGGGCCCCTCTGAACCCTACAACTTTTGTATTTAACAATTTGTCTCGTATACCTAATTATGGGAATGTTTTGATGCGTTTATTGATTTTGATTTTAAACATGACCATGGCCATGACCATGACCTTGACTGAAGGACATATCTGAACGTAAAATTTTCCGCTCTTTCCATTTACGAGGTCAAAAGTGGGTGTTCCCATTTGAAAAAATCGATTTGACCTTCAAATGAACTTGATCATTGACCTCAAGGTCATAACCAAGGTCACGATCAGTTGTGCCCCTCTGAACCCTACAACTTTTGTATTAAAAGTTTTTTTCCATCTCCCTTAGTTTTCGAGATATTTGCCTGGTGGTTTTAAAATGGGACACCCGGTATATATATATATATATATATATATATATATATATATATATATATATATATATATATATATATATATATATATATATATATATTGCAACGAAGTTCGAACTTCGCGGGCAAAACCCTCGCGCGCGCACAGGTACAGAAGGTACAGGACTTGAGCGCAGGCGCGCAAGAGAGGATTGGTAACGGTGCGCGCGAGAACGGCATTCGAGTTTCCGCCGTCTCAACCCGGGCACACCGAAGAAGCTTGGTTCTTTGGACTTGGAGAAGAAGCGAGAAAAAGTAAGAGACAGGAAAGTGCACGGTCGCGAATCGCGTGAGAGAGAGCAGATCCCTTCTTTACGTCGAACACTAGCTTCCTGGGGACGACTCCCGGCCACTCCGTCCACGAGGCGAACGGAGACAGAGAGAGAGAGTGCGAAGAGTCAGCTCCGCCCGATTCTCGTCGCATCTAGTGCAAGGTTAGAGCCTGCAGGCCCTCGCGTACGTGCGAAATCCTACCTCAGCGCGCGAGGTAGAGAGCGACGGAGACGAGCGGTGCACCTTGTCTCCGAGAATGTGGATGAGCGCGAAATCCGTGACGCGTGCGACTCGCGAGGCATTTTGACCTCACGAGAGATAAATATTGCGGCGCATACTAAAATCAATCTTTGCTTATATTAGCTTCAGCTCTTCCGATTTCAATAAACGTGTCATTTTGTGATGTACATTTCGGAGTCCGCGACTTATCATTTCGCCCTCCTCCCCCCTTCCGCCCGTTATCCTCTCGATACCTCGGATACAGCCGCCTACGCGGGGTCGCCGACTTTCTCGGCGACCATCTGAACTACAGGCAAACTACACAACATATAAATTCCCAGGTATCTTCCGAGTTACCCAGTTGTAACAGCGAGTAAAGGGCATTCCTGAGTTTTCGTCGTCCACGACGAGCTGCGTCGCCGAGGAAGGAGTACCACAGTGGAGCAGAGAGAGCGAGAGAGAGAGCGCATACAGGTAAGCTTCCGGCGTTGCCGAAAGTTCTCTCGATCCAGAAAATATTCGCCCTGTTACACACACACACACACACACACACACACACACACACACACACACACACACACACACACACACACACACACACACACACACACACACACACACACACACACACACACACACACACACACACACACACACACACACACACACACACACACACACACACACACACACACACACACACACACACACACACACACACACACACACACACACACACACACACACACACACACACACACACACACACACACACACACACACACACACACACACACACACACACACACACACACACACACACACACACGGGCACGGACACGGGCACGGACACGCGCACGCACGCAGAGAATCACTACGAACTGACGGCAGTCGAATAAAAATATCATTGTAAGCAAATAATATTTTTATTCAACTGTCGTCAGTTCGTAGTGATTCTCTGTATTGGTTACACGCTAGTTACGAAACTGATTATATATTGTTACTTTTTGTGCAATTATTTAAATTGCTATATAAATTTTATTATACTCTTTAAAAGATAATTTTAAAATCAGAATCCAGGATACAGAAAACAGATGAATGTATTGAAATAATTTGTTTTTAAAAAGGTCATAGTAAGTATTGCTATTTTATTTTTAGATATATTGTCGAAATATTCCAATAAATAAAAACATTCTTGACAAAAGTCTTTTAAATATTGAAATAATATCTACAGTTAAATATAGTTGGATTAAAAGAAGTGATATAATGTAAGGAGGATTATTATATAAAAACGTAAGATTAAATAATGATTTTAATATTGTTTAATTTATGTATTAAAACGAAGTTCCAGGATAAAATACGGAGAGAGTAAGAATCTCGGTTCTCCGTATTCTATCGAACCAGAGGCAGATCCGGGGGGGGGGGGTATATAGGCCCCCCCCCCCCAAGACCGTACGCAGACGGTCGGGAGGAACAAAATTGATTATGAAATAAACCCAAATAGCCGAGGGATATGAGGTCCACGCATATTAGGGAATTACGTAGATGTGCAACAATAAGCAAGACAATTAATTAAACCATTTTTAAACCCAAGTATGTGGAGGATATGAAGTCCACGCATATAAGGGAGTCATGTAGACATGAAAAGATAAGCCAAACGATTATTTAAATAATTTTTAAACCCAAGTATCCGGAGGATATGAGGTCCACGCATATAAGAGAGTCATGTAGACATGAAAAAAATAAGCCAAACGAATATTTAAATAATTTTTAAACCCGAGTAGCCGGGGGATATGAAGTCCACGTATATAACGGAGTTGTGTACATGACTTCCTTATATGTGTAGACCTCATATCCCCAACATACTTGGGTTTCAAAATTGTTTAAATATTCTCTTGCTTATTGTTGAACGTCTACGTAATTCCCCAATATGCGTGGAACTCGCGTTCCCCGGCTACTTGGGATTAAAAATTATTTAAATAATCGTTTTTCCTATCTTTTCATGTCTACATGACTCCCTTATATGCGTGGATCTCATATCTCCCAGCTACTTAGGTTTAAAAATTATTTTAATAATCGTTTTGCTTATCTTCTCATGTCTACATGATTCCTGTATATGCGTGCACCTCGTATCCCCAGGATACTTGGGTTTAAAAATTATTTTAATAACCGTTTTGCTTATTTTTCATGTCTACATGACTCCTGTACATGCGTGGAACTCGTATCCCCCGACTACTTGGGTTTAAACCTATTTAAATAATCGTTTGGCTTATTTTTCATGTCTACATGACTCCTTTATATGCGTGGATATCATATATCCTCCGCCTACTTGGGTTTAAAAATTGTTGGTTTTTTTTTCACATCACTTCCTTAAAAAAAGGTCATCCGATATACTCCTTCGCATTCGCCCCCCCCCCCATGCCTCAGGACTGGATCCGCCCCTATATCGAACTCGTGTGGCTCTCGTTCCCGCGAATTCGTGCATCTCGAGCGTTTGTTGACATCGCTCGAACGATCTATTCGCGAGCTGCGCGCGGGAACTGCACGACTTTGGCGGTTACAAAGTCATGCTTGATTCATTTTGGACCAGATTCTCTCGGGTCGTCGAACCGCGCGGACGCGAACGTAGATCGTCCAGAGAAAACGGTCACCGTGCGATACACCGGTACAGCGCAGCGCCCTTCCACGTACCGTCCATGGAGAGCAGCGCACGTGAACAATTCGAGCCACTCCTGCGGTCCGAAGTGTCTGTAGGTGCAGGCTGGATGTTAGGACTCGGCCTGTATACTCCAAAGTCGACCGGAGGATAAAGCCTGACGCAGGAGCGGATTCGTGAACGAGCGACGAGGGGAGTGCACTCCTCTCCCGGTAAGCCTCTCTGTACTTCCCGCGCAGCGATCTATTGGTGTATTTTTGACTCGCAGCGGCGAGCGGCAGGTGGTGCGTTCACCGGCCCCGCGAAAATAAATACATTGATCCGCACGGGACGAGCAGCGGATCCCGCCTTCTTGTCTGCGCGCAACGCGACGCGTATTTTTATGTAAAATTTTTTTTTAGTCCGCGCGTTACAAATGGCGCCCTAACGTGTTGGATTTAAGGAGAAGGTGAGCTGCCGGTATGTTCAAGACCGGCCTATTTAAATCGCATTTCGTTCAAATTCGCCCGCGCGCGAATCACTGCATCCGGCTATTCAACTGACGACCAATGGCCATAAGCCGTTACAGCTGATAGGCGCAGAGATTTAAACTTGCCAAGTCAAGGTGCCGGGCGTAAACAAACAGACAAGAAGACGCGCGGCGCGCATAGAAACATAAACACAAAACAGCAGATTGCTTGTGTTTGTAGGTGTTTATGTTTATGCTCGGGCAGTATTGTGTATACTTATCCTGAGCCTTTTAAACTGCTGTAAAGTCAGGGCGAGAGCATTTAAACGACGATTGTAGTTGTTTTCGTTGTCATATGTGGCGAAATTAAATTTTTTTTTTTGATGCGAGATTTTAAGCGATTTTCACGCGATTTTTTTTGGAATAGAGTGAGCGTGCCTGTGCGTGAAGGCGGTCGAAAGTGAGAACACTTGCATTACTTTTTTTTTTATTGCGGGATTTAGTCAAATCGGTATCTTCGCTGAAAATTTTTTTTTTGGAATTGCCACACTATCTCCCTAGCTAGTCCATCGAGATACGTCGTTCTCGAGCGGCTTGGGACAATTGTGTGTAGTAGTTAGAATTCTAACATTGTAAATTGCGTAACAGACGGTCAATTCGAGAGAGAATATCAGCAGTTAGTTGCGCACATATACACAATTCGTCGCCAAATTTTTGGATAATCGGTCTACCTTCAGAAGATGGAATCATTGACCTCAGAAGAACTAGCCGAATCGATGAAGCAGTGGCGCAAAAATCTAGAGCTGAGCTTCGAAGCTGTAATAGAAGCAAATATAGCTCTAGGTTTAAGAAGCACTGGATGTATCGAGGGGGATTCTAGGTGAATCACTCAATGGCTGATGGGAAATTACAACCCGGCCCACTTCACACAAGAAATAAGTGGAAGTGCAATTGAGCAGTTTACAAGGAGACTCGAATTGAGGAATAAGTACGTCAACGGAACGATCCTCAACGCAAGCGGAGCTCCAGAAGTGAACTACAACGCAGATCCCTCGACCCACTGCCTGTTTCAGCAATTGACGTCGAACAAAGCAGTCGACAACTTGCTGAGATCCATGAAGACACATGTATTGCATATTATGGATCAAAGAGCAGGCAGTCCTCCTGACGTAAGAAACGAAGCTCTCACGTCACTATAGAGTCCTTTAGCTCCAGCGGGAGGACCGGGTGAGATCCAGATGCAACTAAAGTGCAGCACAGCCTGGGGGACGAGAGATTCCCCGATCTGCTCCCAGTCCGGAACGTCCGATATAAGCCGCTTGGAGAATATATCGGAAGCGGACGGCTGTATTACCGTCTCCCAGACTCCTGAAGACGAAGAACAGCCAAGCCTTCCAAGGAATAGCGAGGGAAAGATCGGCAATCTGGTGACGGCACAACTGATAGACAGCACGCTGATTAGCTCGCAACTCTTTGACGCATCAACGCAAACAGAAATTGAGCATCGTTGCGAGTGTAAGTGTAATCGGACGCGCAAATTGGAGGAGGAGAAATTTAAACGCTTAAGCGAAGAAGTGAGACGGCTGCACGACGAGCTGCACCAGCTACGAGTGCAAATGTCGTCGCTTCACGATTCAGCTGCGTCTAACAAGATTCGAGTTGCAGGCGCAACCAAGCGCTCTGCCAAGTCGCGACCTCGATTGGGCCAAGGGACTAGAGACAACCTCAAGTCGTTCCAAAGCCCGCAAAAGTCCAGCTCGACAGGGAAAAAGGAGGCGTATGCATCGTCCACGCAACGACCTCCAAGGTCACCCAAAGGAGACCAACACAAGAAACCCTCGAGCGGACCCGGTTCGAACCAAGAGGTGGGTTCGAATCCGTGGACGACGGTATTTTCTCGACGCCGCAAACGGTGGTCAACTAACATAAGTCAAACTTGGCCACTCGAGAATACCGCCCATCAAGGTCGAGGAACACGCTCGGATCATATAACTCCTCACCACCGAGACCAATCACAAAATTGTGTTGGACGTGCCAGTCATCGACGCATCTGCACTGGGCCTGTCCGGAGGGGCAACAGCGTCCGAAGAGGACTAGGAGACGAGACGACCTCCAAAACGCACTTCCGAAGAGGAGCGAAGACGGTCGCCGACCGGAGCCTCAGCGCCATGAGAGCCGACAGCCTCCGGTCCATCAAGCGTCATATGACGAGTCCCGACTACCGTTGGAGTTCAGCGGACTACGGTCAAGAGCGATCCACCGTGCTCATGCGTACGATCCCTCGACGTGGATCAAGTGGTTGCCGCTTTGATGCAAGCGGTAACCAGCGCGTATCCGGGCCTGTCGCTCGGCTCGTCAACGCCGCCGTTGATGTAAAGTCGTGTTGAACGAGAGCCTCGGTATCGAGTTGCTTCTCTCCCGCTACGCAACGTCTGGTAGAGGGGTATAACGAAGTTCCAGGATAAAATACGGAGAGAATAAGAATCTCGGTTCTCCGTATTCTATCGAACTCGTTTGGCTCTCGTTCCCGCGAATTCGTGCATCTCGAGCGTTTATTGACGCTGTTGTTATTTGCGAGCTGCGCGCGGGAACTGCGCGACTTTGGCGGTTACAAAGTCGCGCTCGATTCATTTTTGAACCAGATTCTCTCGAGCCGTCGAACCGCGCGGACGCGAACGTAGATTGTCCGGAGGAAACGGTCACCGTGCAATACATCGGTACAGCGCAGCGCTCGTCCACTCCTGGGGTCCGAAGCGTCTGTATATGCAGGCTGGATGTTAGGACTCGGCCTGAATACTCCGAAGCTGACCGGAGGATAAGGCCTGACGCAGGAACGGATTCGCGAGCGAGCGGCGACAGGAGTGCACTCCTCTTCCGGTAAGCCTCTCTGTACTTCTCGCGCAGCGATCTATGTGTGTATTTTTGGCTCGCAGCGGCGAGCGGCCGGTAGTGAAAATAATTACTTCGATCCGCCCGCGCTAAGTGGCGGATCCCGCCTTCTTGTCTGCGCGCAACATGACGCGTATTTTTCTGTAAAATTTTTTTTCAATCCGCCCGTTACAAGTGGCGCCCAACGAAAATAACTCGCGATCGGAAACTTTTGTTCCGATGCTTTCGGACTTTCGGTCCTCAATATTTATTCCTCCCACACCCATCATGCCGCACATCACATCTCGCTCCCCCGAAAATTGATCCCTTGGATGACTGTGTGCACAGGTATAATTGTCACAGGCAAAGCACTACTTGTAGCCTCTTCCTCGTAGTTGTGTATACGTTTACGTGATAAATACTTCAGTATCGCACGATAGAGTTACTGCCCCGCGTATACCAGTCTGAGAAGTGTCGCCATAGGATAAAAAGCAAAAACGCGTCTATGATAGCCGTGCTTGTGAATATAGAAACGTGGACCGACCCAATGAAGCAATCGTGGTTTGGGTGGTGATTGCGCCGCGTCGCTGGCCAGTTATATTAGCGAATGTGTATCGGACTTGCACTTCGCGCTGCATCGAGCCCATCATTTCTCCACACAAAGCAGAGTAGTGCACACAGATAAGTGAGAGTCTCGAGATCGATGAAATTAATTCCTATCTGGCCCCCCGAGACAGGAGAAAATTAAAAAGCGCCTCCTATAGGTATCTTGCGCTCCTAAGGATAGGTTGCGTTTGAGGTGGGGGGTATAACGGAGATCACAGATTCGGCGCTAGTCGGCGCATAGGAGAGCCCTGTGATATCGGCATTCCGGGGAATCACGCATATATTGAGCTGGGTGAGTGTGTGATCGGTAGCCCCGTGGTTAGGGCGCTCGACTCTCGTCCAGACGAATCGGGTTCAAATCCCGATGCCATCGCCTATTTTTTTCTGTTTCTGCGAAATCTGTAATCCCGTTACAGTATATAACATGATATGAAGAATATTTGTAAAAAATCATTCGTATGAATAAATATCTTTATCAAATTAAATCTTCAATTCCCTAATTTCTTTTTTTTTTTATTTTAAAAGAAAGTTTTTATATGTTAACTGATACATTCAGTATAAATAAATTTATTTTTCAAAATATCTTAATTAGCTAAAACAAGTTCTACTTATTTGAGATAAAAAACATCGATTTCTTTTTATTTTGTTTCTATTGTTTTAATAGAAATTATAATGTTTATTATATACATGGTTATCGTATCATGATATATTAATGAATTTTTCGTTTGACTTTTATTGAGGGTATATTAAATACTGGCATGATTCTAAAATTAAATAACTATATTATCTAAAAAATTTGTCAGATTTATCAACCCAAATATCTCATAGATAGTATAACTAAAATGATCAATGAAATGTCTGAAAATTGTCTCTACACAAAACGACATCTGAAATCGAGATTATGTGAAATAAATGTTTAAATTGATTTTTGAAATTAAAAACACCAGAAAGGTTAATATCGTGCCCTATATTCGACATGCTCTGAATACCTGTTAAATAAAACTAGTATAATATTTTTACTTTAATGAGCATCTTGCCGTTTAAAACAATAAATAAATAAAATAAATGAAATTGTGTGTGCATATATGCGTGCGCGTGTGTGTGTACATATGTACATTTATCATCACGGTCCCAGTTCCGGATCAGGACTAATTGTAAGTTCCTGAAAACAAAAGGCTATTTTTGAGGTAAATATACGCAAACTTTCTATAACTTACAATTAATCAATTTGGTTTAAAAAAACTAAAATGTACGTTTAGTCAGTTAGTATTTTATTTATAAATTAATGCTTATATCATAACACAAAAAGTTCAAAAAAGTGTTAAAATAAGTGATCAGGAATTGGGCTAATCAAGTTTACGTTTATTTGAAATAAAAATCAATACCGAAGCAGACAGGTGATCAGGAATAGGTTCTTCCAATTTGACACACATTCAAAAGGGAAAATCATAAATTTATCAGAAACTGTGGGACTGTAACGGTATTAAACGTCAATGACGCCCTTTATCAATAATAAACAAATAAAATAAATAAAACATGGTTTTATTTAAAAAAAAGAAGATAAATTATGAAATATCTGCAATAAATGTAAGTTAAATAGACGTTCATGAAAATACAACAGAATTATTTTTAGCAAAATAATAATTATAAAATTAACAAGCTCTGGCTGTTACTTAAACGTCATTGCCTCAAAATAAAATAAAAATATGGCTATTAATCCACTGGTTGTTGTATCACTATTATCCACAATTTTTAATCCTAACAATATCAAAATTGAGCAATCAGAAGCTAACGAACAAGAGATAACTTTATATCATGTTATAGAAAATATAATAAAGGATTGTGTAAATTACAATTTACTAAAAGAAGAAGAATATACTTTACTGTTTGAGGAAAAGTACAGTGGTACACTTCCACAAGATATTGAAGAAGATGAATTATGTAAAGATCATGCAGAGGTTCCTGCTTGTTTACCGAATCAAGAAGATGCTGACTTTGAATATAAGAAAAAGGCAGTAGAGTATTGGCAAAGTGGAAAAAGAAAGCAATTATTATCCTTAAATACTGTACAGTCAAATTATAAAAAAAGTTACGTCCGATCGTCAATTGCGACGGTGGAAATTACAAGTTGAAGCAGGGGGTGACAGAAAAGCTATACTATACTGTATGGAATAACAACTTACGAGGGTCATTTGACAAGTACCTAGCCTCATCGCCAGATGGTGCCACTATCGCACCAGAAATACACTACAGTGCAGTATCTTCCTGTAAACGGTTACAGACGAAATTTCAGCCGGATCGGAGTTGTAGTTTATTTTTGAGAGCGTGTGAAAGCAAATGTGTCCGTTGATTTTTGAAAAAATGGAGAAAGAACAATATCGGTCGGTGATTCGATTCTTGTTTTTGGAAGGGAAATCGCGCAGTGAAATTAAAGAACGCTTGGATGCAGTGTATGGGGATGCTTCTCCTTCGATGGCGACCGTTAAATTTTGGTATAACGAGTTTCAACGTGGTCGTACGTCGGTTTTTGATGATCCTCGCCCAGGTGCTCCGAAAACAGCCACTACGGAGGAGAACGTGACTAAATACACGATATCGTTTTGTCAGACCGCCGATTAAAGGTGCACGAGATAGCTGCGATAGTAGGCATCTCAGAAGAACGCGTGTGGCATATCCTACATGAGATTTTAGGCATGAGGAAGCTGTCAGCAAGGTGGGTGCCGCGTTTCCTGACTGCAGACAACAAGCGCATCCGTGTGACCAGTTCAGAGCAGTGTTTGGAGCTGTTTAATCGCAATCCAAAAGAGTTTTTGCGTTGTTACGTGACCGTCGACGAAACATGGATTCACTACTACACTCCAGAGACCAAGGAGCAGTCAAAACAGTGGACCTTACCCGGTGAACCTGCTCCGAAGAAGGCGAAGACGGTCCCGTCGGCCGGAAAGGTGATGGCCACTGTTTTCTGGGATTCTCAAGGTGTGATTTTTATTGACTATCTGGAGAAGGGCAAAACGGTCACAGGACAGTACTACGCCGAACTATTGAGCCGATTTGACGCCGTGTTAGAAGAAAAATGGCCCCATTTGTCTAAAAAGAAAGTGCTTTTCCACCACGATAATGCACCGGCTCACACTTCTGCACTCGCCACGGCTAAATTGGTCGAATTACGCTACGAACTGCTGCCCCATCCACCGTATTCTCCAGATTTGGCTCCGTGCGACTTTTTTTTATTTCCGAACCTAAAAAATTCGCTCGCCGGGAAGAGATTCCACTCCAATAACGAAATAATCGCCGCCACGGAGGCCTATTTTGCAAACCAAGAGAAAACATTTTTTTCAACGGGGTTAAAAAAATTGGAACACCGCTGGACCAAGTGTATTCAACTAAAAGGAGACTACATTGAAAAATAAATTTTATTTTTTGTAAAATTTTGGTGTTTTCATTTGTAGGCTAGGTACTTATCAAATGACCCTCGTAAGTACTTGAAAAAGTTAAAGAAGCGATAAAACCAAAAATGACTGCATGTTATTGATATAAAAAGATGGGCTCTCGTAAAGAAAGCAGAAATAAATATTCCATGGTTTAAAGCTTCACATAGATGGATACAAATATTCAAAAGAAAACATCACATTGTTTCACAAAAATAACAAAATTTATTACTGTATCATCTGAAAACAAGGCAGTAGAAGTTGAACAACTCAAAGAAAATTTTGTTAACGACGTTAAAAATTTAATTAAAGTACACGGTACTCAAAACTTTTATAATTCTGATCAGAGTGGGTTCAATTTAGAGATACATAGTGGTGGCACGCTTTCTTATAAGGGGATTAAGCAAGTGAAAAACATCGTTCAATCGGTATCTTCTACAACACACACCTATACCATCCAACCAACAATATCAGCTGAGGGAAAGCTCATGCCTCCGTTATTTATAGTTTTGAAAGAGGCTCGTGGACAATTTGAAACTAGAGTAATGGAAACTTTATTCAAACCAGAAAATGTGTACGTATAAGCATCAACATTCGACAATTTATCCAAGGAGCTATTTAAAATTTGGATTCAAAATGTATTTTTGACTCACGGTGGGAATTCATCTGTACTGCTATTATAGATTCATGGACCGGACAATGTGAAAAGACAGATCTTACATTGAAAAAAATACCAAAAGGCACAACTGGTCAGATACAACTTCTTGATGTATATAATTTTCGATTATGGAAAAACTTTATAAGAAAATTCTCAGACATAACACTTCTTACGAATTATGATGTTAACTTACACGAGAGAAACAATATAATCAAACTACAATCTCTAACGCATAATTCATTTTCTTCACCAAGATTCCAAAATGTTTTTAAATACGCATGGTATAAATGTGGATGCCTAACGGTAAAACCTTCAAGCCATGCAAATCCAGTAGATTTCAGTTTCTATACTTCAGAGGAACCAATTTGCGACAAATGTGGAGGAATTGAAGTCATACGATGTGCATGGTGCAAAAAGATGTTATATTTTGAACTTTTTTCACATGTTATCATTTTTGTCAGACGTATATTAAATAAAATTTGCAAATTCATTAATTTATGTAGTAATATATTTATTAAGTTTTCATCCTCCTAGAAGAAGCTTTGTGATAGTAAATTTTTGAGTTGTTGTAAAAACATGTTATAATTGTGTTCCGAGGTGTTAGGAATCAAAATACATGGTTTTTGAAAAATGTCTGTATGGATGTGTGTGTGCGTGCGTGTGCGTGCGTGCGTGCGCGTGCGTGCGTGCGTGCATGCGTGCGTGCGTGCGTGCGTGTGTGTGTGGGTGTGTGTGTGTGTGTGTGTGTTGTGTGTGTGTGTGTGTGTGTGTACGCTTGGATCTCAGCTTCTACTCGGTCGAGTTTGACCGGACCGGTCTCATTTTTTTTGTTTTTTTGCGTCATGGCGGGTCAAAAATCCGTTTTTTGTTTGGGGCGATGCGTTTTTGTTTTTTTTCTTTCAAATTTTCGATTTTCTCAAAACTGTTTTTTGATTTTTTTTAATGATAGGATCGAGTTATTCGAATCTGATGGGTAGCGTTCGAAAGAGAATTAAAATACCTATATTTTCTAAAAAAAATGTTTCTAGCTATCACCGTTCTTTTGTTATTAACAAAAACGTGTTTTTTTTTTTAGAAGCTTATAACTCCTAAACTTAACGGTCAATTTTTTTGAGAAAAATCATGATAATACAGAATATAAATAGCTATAATCTGTTAAAATTTGAATACATTCTGTAGGCTAGATTTTGAGTCAAAAATTGAAAAATGAAAAAAATTAGTTTTGTATGTCCAACGATTGCAAGAGTAAAATTGACTTAATGGCTTAAAAATTCCTTTTAGAGGTAGATTTTTTATAGTTCTCGGTCGAGTTCTTTGGGCAAAATGATTGGTCCATAAATTTCAGAGATATTTGAGGTTAAACATTTTTTGACATTTTTTTAAAATCGTAATTTCTCGAGAACGGCTCTATGTATCTGAATGGGGTGGATGGGATTCGAAAGAGAATTAAAATACCAATATTTTTTAAAAAAATTAATTTTCTATCTATCACGGTTCTTTAGTTATTATCAAAAACATAAACGTGTTTTTTTTAAAAACTCATAACTCCAATGATGTTATCATCAGTATATTATAAAAGTATATAGTATTGGCGTCAAAATGTAACATGTTTGAATTTTGAAGATTGAATTCTTGAGTTTAAGTATTCTACACAGATGAATAATTAAAATAGTATAAGAGTAGGTGGCGCTCCGATCGGGGTAGCGTGTAGTGCAGTATGTATTCCGACCGGGTCCAACAAGCTGTGGGTTAGTCACGAATCCCGCAGTACTGCATACACGCCTACACGGTGCGGTGCGTCGTGCGTTATGCGTACATATAAGGGATTTCCTAGTGCTTTGGTAATTTGTCGGCATATTGGAAATTATAGGAAATATATCATAGGAAATTGTGGATTAGTTTGTCCCCATATTGGGAAATATAGCATTTATCTTTTCTTCATGACATCGATTAACCGCAAGAAGTAGAACTGGACTTGATAAGGTAAATGATTTATGGATTTATGTACCTCTACATTCATTAAATAGATAAAGGTTCACCCCGGCAGAATTTATAAAGAATCCATAAAGCATTTACCTTATCAAGTCCAGTTCTACTTCTTGCGGTTAATCGATGTCATGAAGAAAAGATAAATACTATATTTTCCAATATGGGGACAAACTAATCCATAAAGCATTTACCTCATCAAGTTCACTTCTAGGATAAGCCCAATACGGCGACAAATTATCAAAGCACCTCTCCAAAGGTGCGGCACCTGAGCCCTCGTGCGTAGGGCTGCTCCGATTTGTTAGGCACCTATCAGTGCCGAGAGGTGCCGAGAGGTTCTGTAATAATTAAATGTCAACCAATTACACTGCGATCCAAACGAACAGTCAGCGAGGCGGAGCGCGGTCAAGCGAGGGTGCAGAGCACTAACAAGGAAACCACTCCAACCCGAACTCACCGATTTTGATAATTTTTGGATATGTTGTAGTACTTAAAAAAATATTCGACACGTATTTTTTTTATCGGCCCATAAGGACTTTAAGGGGTGAAATCCACCCCTAAAGTCAACCCTCACAATTCCTTCTTTTTAGTATTAGTGTAATGAATTTTTTTGAAAAAAATCAATTGGAAAATATTCGTCTAAAAAAACATTAAGTATGAGTAGTATTTATAATCAAAAGGATTGCAACCCATATTTTTTAATTTAATAAAACTGCATTTTTTATTAACATTTTTTTTATAAATATCGAGGGCTAGTTTAAAAAAAAATTATAAAAAGTAGTTTTCTGAACAGTATGAAACATATTAGTGTTGACATGTTTCGGGATTTTTCAAAAATCAACCCCTAACTACCCTTAACTACCCCTCATAGTGATAGACCATATATAAGTGGCAAAAAAATTTTTTTTCTTAATCAATGTGTAAAATGAGTAATTTATAAGAAATAAAAGTACATTCAATTGATTTTATTTATTAAGAGTACGAAAAGGATGAAAAAAGCTACCCCCAAAAGTGAATACCGAATATATCAGCAGTTCTCATTAAAATTCTTGATTAAAAAAAAATATATAAAATAATTACTGTATGACTGAAAAAGATAATAACATTAATTTTTTGATAAAATCAGTATTTTTTCAGGGATGGAAACAACCCCTAAAGTTTACCCTTAAAATTTTTTTTTTAATTTACCTTTTTATTGGATACCATTTGATTGATGGTTTTTAGTTAAATCAGGTATGAAAATATTTTTCGTTAACCTTTAGAGGGCCGGAAAACCACTAAAATGGCACACCCCCTTATCGACACTTTGTTTACGTTCAATCAATGATATAAGATATCTTTTCTTCCAATTTTTTAAGGTGAATTTCCCTCTCAAAATCCCGGCCCTCTAAAGGTTAAAAGCTTGATATATAAGGTATATTTACGGCCTAAAGGGTCGCAACCCTTATTTTATTCTTTAAAAAAACTACGACTTTTTATTAATATTTTTATCACAATAATCTGGGTATACACTAAAAAAAATTATTAAAAGCATTTTCGTTAACTATTTCCAATATGTTTGTGTGTTTCGGAACTTACCAAAAAACCACCCCTAACTACCTTTACTAACCCTGACAGTGACAGACCAGGCATAAGTGGTGAAAAAAATTTTCTTTCTTATAAAGTCATTCAATGTGTGAAATGAGTCTATCTTATAACAAATAAAAATATATTCAATGAATTTTATTTATTAAAGAGTACCAAAGAGGTGAAAAAGATCACCCCCAAAAATAAACGCCTAATGTAACATGAGGTCTAATTTATTAGTTCAATATAGATACCAACATATTATTATTTGTACATAGATACATTGATATGTGTATGTAGAAGTTATCCTACGTGATACTACATAAAATTGATTAAAAATTATTTTTCATAATAATATCTATATTTTTCTTTTTTTATTTATTGTTGAATTACAATATATCATTCAACAAATGTTTCACAGAAATGATAATCATCGAAAAAATGTTGGAAACATAATGACTTTTTACACCAACAACATCGCTCTATAGCAACGTTGTTACATCCTTCTACTTCGCACTTTATATTTCAAGAATCTCCAAAACTAAAATCAACCGGATTATTAGCTTTAGCTGGTTTTTCATCAATGTAGCCGCTTTTATACCAAGAATATTTAAAAATATTTGTACATCTTGGTGAAGAAAGCTGATTATGGACCAGAGATTGCATTTTTGTAATGTTCTTTCTTAAATGGAGATTCATATCATAGTCCAGCAAAATCACTTGATCTGAAAGACGTCGAACGAAGTTCTTCCAGATACGAAATCCGTACACATCGAGTGGTTGGATCTTCCCTGTCGTTCCTGTGGGAATTTTTTTTATATTAACAATTTTGTTGTCCGGTATTGTTCCCTCTATAGCTTTATCACAATGTCCACTCCAAGAATCGAGTAAAAGTATATATTGAGGCCCATCATAAGGGTAAAATACTTCTTTTAACCAAATTTTAAAATGATCTAAAATAAGGAAATGTTATCAAAAATTTTTTCATAATATACAAAAATATACTCACCTGTTGTTAATTTTCCAGATTTGGATGCTTCTACATGCACATTTGTTGATCTAAATAAAGAAGATTCTATTATAGGACCAAACTGACCAGTTTTTTCTTTTAATACTAAAAAAAGTGGTGATAAAAGTTTTCCAGTAGCTCATATAGTTGGTTGAATTGTATAACTGTGCGTTGTTGATGAAACTGACTGTACCAGGCATTGCACCTGCTTTTCTCCTTCAACTGCTAATGTTCTTCCCGAGTGCATTTCTAATTGAAACCCACTCTGATCTGAATTATAAACATTTAAAATTCCAATTTTTGGTATACACGATTTAACGTCAGTTACAAAAGCAGCAGCTTTAGTTTGAAGTTCTTGCCCACCTTCTAAGGTTTTTTTAGTGACAAATTTATTTATTTTTCTGGATACTATTCGAAGAGCTTTTTTAAATTTTAATAACCAATTTGCAGAAGCCTTAAATCTTACATCTTCAGAGCCGAGCATTTTTTGAGCTTGCAACGCTCATTTACGTACGTCGCGATCATGCACTATCGAACCAGCTTCAACAGCAGCTTTTAAATTATCTAAATTATCTATTGGTAAATTTGCGCAATTTTTTCTCTATTTGTTCCACGTTTATTAATGTTTTTCGCCCAACGATTAAGTTGACTGATGGATGAAACTTTTTTGTATCTGTGTTGCACAGTTCCAAGTTTTAAGTTTTTGTTTTTTCCGCTTCTCCAATATTCTACGGCGCTTTCTTTATAATCAAATGTGACTTCTTCGGCATCATTCAAACACTGATCTGTTGGTGTAAAGTCAGGGTCGGGAAAGTGATGTTGTACTTCATCTTCAATTATTTGAGCATTAGTATCTTTATAATTTTCATGGAAATCCAACGTCTCCTCAACAATTATGTCGACATCATTAAACTCATATGTGGCATCTATTAATATTTCTTTCAGCTTTTTTCACAATTCCATATCTTTGAAATTAGTCTCACTATTTGGTATTTGTAAGCTTTGAAAATGTGCTAATAATAAATTCACTAACTTCAAAGGGTTAATCTTCATGTTTGAAGCTAAAATAAAATTAAATAAACATCAACAATAAATTGAAACTCTTTCTAATAATTACAAAGTTTAACAACAAATAAAATGCTGCACTAGCGAAAAAAATACGTAATAAACGTATCTTCCCAAAAAATACGTAATAAAACCATTTAAAATATTATAGGAGTAATATATCAAAGAATATCATAAATAATCTAACATAAATGATCATATCTTATATGATAAATTATCAAAAAATATCATTAATTATAATCAACCATAAATAAGCATCAGATATTATCAGTAACAAAATTTAAATATTAATAATTTTTTATATATAACAAATTCATTCTAAATTTATACAATAATTATCATACATATTCTCAAATTTGTCAATGATTATCTATAATTATCAATAATTGTCAAAAAAAAATTCCACTAGCGTTGGGTTATTTACAATTAGTTGAACTATTTTCAGCTGGATGCCTACATCTGCAGTAAGACCAGACTTTTCTTGTAGATTGTGCATTTTAATCATTTTTAGTTTTTATCTATCACGTCATGATTTTGAAATAAATATCAAATTCAGCATCAAAAGTAAACAGCAAGAATATGATCTGGCCCCGGATCCAGACAATCTTTTGTAACCTGTGTTATTAATCGAAATAAAAAAATCAATATTCATACCATGTAATATTTGATTAATTAAAAAAATAAAAACGTTGACTATAAAAACTTGAAAACACATTATTTTTAAATTTGATAAAAAATGTTAAATTTTTTAACAGTTGAAGTTTATATTTATTTCAATCAGTGAAAATATTCTAATAAAATGATAAAATTATAGATTGATACATACATAACAGTAATACTTACGAAGTTAACAAAAAATTTTCTTCTTATTCTTCTTAATTATATTTTCGAGCTCGACAAATTCGTATGTAAATATGTAAGGGTGTGTATTTAAGAATTCATTACTATATTTAAAAAAATGCTTTACTTCTCTTGAACTGTTCTCAACAATGACTTATAGCAGAATTTTTTTATGAATATGCAAAGTTGTTTTCAATGAGTCTTATCTTTGGATATCTAATCTACATAGTACCATATCTACATAGCAGCATCCGGCAACAGCCGAATAAGACTTTAATCAAGTACATATTAAAGTTTTTATTTTTTTAATCAAGAATTTTAATGAGAACTGCTGATATATATAGATATATGTAGATATGATACTATGTATATGATATAGTACCTGATATATATATACATTTCTTTTACCAGATTTATGGAGCCCTTTTATACACATGAGCATATTTATGGAGCCCGTTTTCTTTTATGGAGCCCGGGTCCCATAAAATATTCTTATACGGCGTTTGTGGAGCCCGATCTAGAGTTTCTATACCCAGAGAGGGATTATTTCTTTAGTCACTTGTATACGGGCTTGACTAAAGAAATAACTCCCTCTCTGCGTTGAAGGTATTAATATAAATCCTCAAAAGTACCGTTTCATACCGAAGGAATTTTGAGGATGTCCTCAAAAGTCCGAAAAATCGTCAAAGTATCGAATCCGTGCTGACATAGATCCTCAAAAGCTGCATTTGATGTATATATATATATATATATAAGGATTGAAAGCCGTTAGGTCATAAATATACCTTATATATCAGGCTTTCAACGATCATCAATTTTATATAGTATCACGTAGGATAACTTCTACATACACTTATCACGTATCTATGTACAAATAATAATATGTTGGTATCTATATTGAACTAATAAATTAGACCTCATGTTCATTAGGCGTTTGTTTTTGGGGGTGATCTTTTTCACCTCTTTGGTACTCTTTAATAAAATTCATTGAATATATTTTTATTTGTCATAAGATAGACTCATTTCACACATTGAATGACTTATAAGAAAGAAAATTTTTTTCACCACTTATGCATGGTCTGTCACTGTAAGGGTTAGTAAAGGTAGTTAGGGGTAGTTTTTTGGTAAGTTCCGAAACACACAAACATATTCGAAATAGTTAACGAAAATGCTTCTAATAATTTTTTTTTTAATTTATACCCAGATTATTGTGATAAAAATATTAATAAAAAGTCGTAGTTTTTTCAAAGAATAAAATAAGGGTTGCGTCCCCTTAGGCCATAAATATACCTCCCACATAGCATGAAAGCTTCCCAAAGAAAGATTCAAGGAATATTCCAGCGGAAGCTTTCCTTAATCTTTTCAAAAGGTACCTGAAACTTTCAGAAAGATTCCATTGTAAGCTCTCTTGTAAGCTTCCAGGAAGATTACAGCAATATTCCAATCAAGATTGCCAAATGTCCATTCGACGAATATTACATGAAAGCTTCTGGAAAGCTTACGGGAACATTACGTGAAATATTCCATGAATCAATACAGGAATCTTTCACGAAAGGAAACAAGAATATTACAGTAAGCTTTTGGGAAGATTACATTGTAACCTTTGTTGAAAGCTTACGCTAAGATTGCAAAACAGATTCCAAAATTCTTGCAGGAAAGATTCCACTAAATCTAAATAGAACCTTTCATGAAAGATTACTGTAAGCATGAACAAATGATTACAGGAATCTTTCACGAAAGGAAACAAGAATATTACAGTAAGCTTTTCGGAAGATTACATTGTTATCTTCGTTGAAAGCTTACGCTAAGATTGGTAAAACAGATTCCGAAATCCTTGCAGGAAAGATTCCACTAAACCTAAATAGAACCTTTCATGAAAGATTACTGTAAGCATGAACAAAAGATAACAGGAATCTTTCACGAAAGGAAACAAGAATATTACAGTAAGCTTTTGGGAAGATTACATTGTAACCTTTGTTGAAAGCTTACGCTAAGATTGCAAAACAGATTCCAAAATTCTTGCAGGAAAGATTCCACTAAACCTAAATAGAACCTTTCATGAAAGATTACTGTAAGCATGAGCAAAAGATTACTGGAATATTTTACGAAAGATAACAACAATAAGACAGTAAGCTTTTGGGAAGATTACATTGTTATCTTCGTTGAAAGCTTACGCTAAGATTGGTAAAACAGATTCCAAAATCCTTGCAGGAAAGATTCCACTAAACCTAAATAGAACCTTTCATGAAAGATTACTGTAAGCATGAACAAAAGATTACAGGAATCTTTCACGAAAGGAAACAAGAATATTACAGTAAGCTTTTGGGAAGATTACATGTAACCTTTGTTGAAAGCTTACGCTAAGATTGCAAAACAGATTCCAAAATTCTTGCAGGAAAGATTCCACTAAACCTAAATAGAACCTTTCATGAAAGATTACTGTATGCATGAGCAAAAGATTACAGGAATCTTTTACGAAAGAAAACAACAATAAGACAATAAGCTTTTGGGAAGATTACATTGTTATCTTCGTTGAAAGCTTACGCTAAGATTGGTAAAACAGATTCCAAAATCCTTGCAAGAAAGATTCCACTAAACCTAAATAGAACCTTTCATGAAAGATTACTGTAAGCATGAACAAAAGATTACAGGAATAATTTACGAAAGAAAACAACAATATTACAGTAAGCTTTTGGGAAGATTACATTGTTACCTTCGTTGAAAGCTTACGTTAAGATTGGTAAAAGAGATTCCAAAATCCTTGCAGGAAAGATTCCGCTAAACCTAAATAGAACCTTTCATGAAAGATTACTGTAAGCATGAACAAAAGATTACCTAAAAATAATACGAAAAGCTTAATAGAATGTTCCGGCAAAATGTCTCAGTAGCAATACCTAGGAATGTTTGACGAAAGCTTCCCGTAAAGTTAACGGAATATTAGAAACAAGATTCCAAATACGTAACAATGAAATATTGCGTGGAAGTTTTCGAAAGGTTCCCAGAACCTTACACGAGACATTCGCGGAATCGGTACTGGAATCTTTTATGAAAGATAACTAGAAAGGTTACAGTAAGCTTACTAAAAGATAGCACTGGAACATTGATTGCAAGTTTTTCAAAAACCTTTTGAAAAAGATTTATGAATACTTTCAGGGAAGATTCTACTAAACATAAATGAAATCTCTCATGAAAGGTTGCAGAGCATTAATAAAAGATTACTGAAGAATAATGGCAAAAGCCTGATGAAAGCGCCCCACATAGCATGAAAGCTTCCCAGTGAAAGATTCAAGAAATATTCGAATGGAAGCTTTCATCAACCTTTTTAAAAGATAACTGAAACTTTCAGATAGATTCCATTGTAAGGTTTCTTGTAAGCTTCCCGGAAGGTTGAAGCAATATTACAATCAAGATTGCCAAATGTCCTTTCGACGAATATTACATGAAAACTTCTAGAAAGCTTACCGGAATCTTACGTGAAATATTCCAAGAATCAATACAGGAATCATTCACGAAAGGAAACAGCAATATTACAGTAAGCTTTTAGAAAGATTACACTGTTATCTTTGTTGAAAGCATACGCTAAGATTGCAGAAAAGATTACCAAATCCTTGCAAGGATTGATACAGGAATCTTTCACGAAATGAAACTACAATATTATAGTAAGCTTTTGGGAAGATTAGACTGTTACCTTTGTTGAAAGCGTTCTGTAAGATTGCAAAAGAGATTCGCAAATCCTTGCAGGTATCAATACAAGAATCGTTCACAAAAGGAAACAACAACATTACGGTAAGCTTTCGGGAAGATTACACTGTTATTTTTCTTGAAAGATTAAGCTAAGATTACCAAAGAGATTCCCAAATACTTGCAGGAAAAATTCCACTAAGATAAATAGAACCTTTCATGAAAGATTGCAATAAGCATGAATGCAATATTATCGAAAAATAATGCGAAAAACTTAATGGAAGGTTCCCGCGAAACATTCCAGTAGCGTTAACTTCCAATGTTCCACAAAAGCTTCCCGTAAGTTTAAGCGAACCAACCGAAAAAATTCCAACTATGCGATTCCGTAACATTCCATGAACGTTTTTGAAAGGTTGCCAACATCGACCATGAACCATTCTAAGAATCGATACTGGAATTTTTCATGAAAGATAACTAGAAAGGTTAAAGTAAGCTTACTGAAAGATTGAACTGGTACATTTCTTGCAAATCTTCCGAAAAACTTTTGAAAAAGATTGATGAATACTTTCAGGAAAGATTGCACTAAACATAAATGGAACCTTTCATGAAAGATTGCAATAAGCATGAATGCAACATTACCGAAAAATAATGCGAAAAACTTAATGGAAGGTTCCCGCGAAACATTGCAGTAGCATTACCTTGCAATGTTCCACGAAAGCTTCTCGTACATCTTCGGAAACCAACCAAAAAATTCCAACTATGAGATCCCGTAACATTCCATTAATGTTTTTGAAAGCTTTCTGACACCCACCATGAAAAATTCTAAGAATCGATACTGAAATCTTTCCGCACATAGCATGAAATCTTCCCAGTGAAAGATTCAAGAAATATTCCAATGGAAGCTTTCCTCAACCTTTCTAAAAGATAACTGAAACTTTCAGATAGATTTCATTGTAAGCTTCTTGTAAGCTTCCCGGAAGGTTAAAGCAATATTACAATCAAGATTGCCAAATGTCCTTTCGACGAATATTACACGTAAGCTTCTGGAAAGCCTACGGGAATCTTACGTGAAATATTTCAGGAATCAATTCAGGAATCTTTCACGAAAGGAAACAGCAATATTACAGTAAGTTTTTAGAAAGATTACACTGTTATCTTTGTTGAAAGCTTATGCTAAGATTGCAAAAGAGATTCCCAAGACCTTGCAGGTATCAATCCAGGAATCCTTCACGAAAGGAAACAAAAATATTACGGCAAGCTTTTGGGAAGATTACACCGTTATCTTTGTTGAAAGCTTACGCTAAGATTGCAAAGGAGATTCCCAAATCCTTGCAGTAAAGATTCCACTGAACACAAATAGAACCTTTCATGAAAGGTGTCAGTAAGCATGAATGAAAGATTACCGAAAAATAATGCAAAGAGCTTAAAGGAAGGTTCCGGCAAAACTTACCAGTAGCGTTACCTTGCAATGCTCCACGAAAGCTTCCCGTAAGTTTTCGGAAACAAACCAAAAAAATTCCAGCTATGCGATTCCGTAACATTCCATGAAAGTTTTTGAAAGGTTACCGACATCCACCATGAAACATTCTAAGAATCGATACTGGAGTCTTCCATGAAAGATAACTAGAAAGATTACAGTAAGCTTACTGAAAGATTGAACAGGAACATTTCTTGCAAATATTCCGAAAAACTTTTGAGAAAGATTGATAAATGCGTTCCGGGAACATTCGACTAAACAAAAATGGAACTTCTCATGAAAGATTGCAGTAAGCATGAACAAAAGATTACCGAAAAATAATGCGAAAAGATTAATGGAAGGCTCCAGCTGAATCTCTCAGTAGCAATACCTGGAAATGTTTCACGAAAGCTTTCCGTAAGTTTGACGGAATCAACAAAAAAGATTCCAACTATAAGACTGGCGTAACATTCCATGAAAGGTTTTGAAAGGTTCCCGGATCCTTACCTGTAACCTTCTCAGAATCGATACGGACTCTTTCATGAAAAGTAATGAGAAAGGTTACAGTAAGCTTACTGAAAGATTAGAATGGAACATTTCTTGCAAATCTTCCGAAAAACTTTTGAAAAAGATTCATTAATACTTTCGGGGAAGATTCCACTATACATAAGTGGAACCTTTCATGGAAGATTACAGTAAGCATGAACAAAATATTACCGAAAAATAATGCGTAAAGCCAGTAGCGTTACGTTGCAATGTTCCACGAAAGCTTCCCGTAAGATTCGCAAAAACAACCAAATGATTCTAACTATTCACCAGAGTAACATTACACGAAAGCTTTTGAAAAGCTGACAGAATCTTTCATGAAACATTCTAATAATTAATACTGGAATCTTTCATGAAAGAGAACTATAAAGGTTACAGTAAGCTTTCTGAAATATTAAACTGGAACATTGATTTCAAATTTTCCAAAAACCTTTTGAAAAAGATTTATAAATACTTTCAGGGAAGATTCCATTATACCTAAATGAAATCTGCCATGAAAGATTGCAGTGAGCATGAATAAAAGATTATCGAAAAATAATGCGTAAAGCTTAATGGAAGGTTCCCACGGAACTTTCCAGTAGCGTTACCTTGCAATGTTCCACGAAAGCTTCCCGTAAGTTTTAGAGAACCAACCGAAAAAATTCCAACTATGCGAATCCGTAACATTCCTACCCACATAGCATGAAACCTTCCCAAAGAAAGGTTCAAGAAATATTCCAGCTGAAGCGTTCCTTAATCTTTTAAAAAGTTAACTGAAACATTCAGAAAGATTAAATTTTAAGGTTTCTTGTATGCTTTCAGAAAGGTTAAAGCAATATTCCAATCAAGATTGCAAATGACCAATCGACGAATATTACATGTAAGCTTCTGGTAAGCTTACGGGAATTTTACATGAAATATTCCATGAATCAATATACGAATCTTTCACGAAAGGAAATAACAATATTACAGTAAGCTTTTGGAAAGATTACATTGTTATCTTTGTTGAACGCTTACGCTAAGCTTGCAAAACAGATTACAAAATCCTTGCAGGAAAGATTCCACTAAACCTAAACAGAACCTTTCATGAAAGATTACAGGAAGCATGAACAAAAGATTACAGGAATTTTTTACGAAAGAAAATAACAATATTACAGTAAGCTTTTGAGATGATTACATTTTTATCTTTATTGAAAGCTTACGGTAAGATTGCAAAACAGATTTCAAAATCCTTGCAGGGAAGATTGCACTGATCATAAATGGAAACTTTTATGAAAGATTGCAGTAAGCATGGATAAAAGATTAGCGAAAAATAATGCGATATGCTTAATGGAAGGTTTCCGGCGAAACTTTCCAGTACCGTTAACTTGCAATGTTACACGGAAGCTTCGCGTAAGTTTAACGGAATCAACAAAAAAGATTCGAACTATAAGACTCGACCATATACAATGAAAGCTTTTGAAAGGGTTCCGGAACCTTACATGAAACATTCTCAGAATTGATACTGGAATCTTTCATGAAAGATAACTAGAAAGGTTACAGTAAGCTTACTGAATGATTAAACTGGAAAATTTATTGAAAATCTTCCAAAAGCCTTTTGAAAGAGATTACTGAATACTTTCAGGGAAAATTCTACTAAACATCAATAAAATCTTGTATGAAAGATTGCAGTTAGCATGATTACCGAAAAATAATGGAAAAGCCTAATGGAAGGTTCCGGCGAAACTCCCCAGTCGCGTTCCCTTGCAATGTTCATGAAAGCTTCCCGTAAGTTTTGTGGAACCAGATAAAAAAATTCCAAATGTGCGATTCAGTAACATTCCATGAAAGCTTTTGAAAGGTTTCCAGAATCTTCCATGAAACATTCTAATAATAGATACTTGAATTTTTCATGGAAGATAACTAGAAAGGTAACAGTAAGCTTACTGAAAGATAAACTGGAACATAAATTGCAAATCTTCTGAAAAATTTTTGAGAAAGATTCATGAATACTGGAATCTATCATGAAAGGTAACCAGAAGGGTTACAGTAAGCTTAGTGAAAGATCGAACTATAACATTCATTGCAAATCTTCCGAAAAACTTTTAAAAAAGATTTATGAATACCCCAGGGAAGATTCTACTCAACATAAATAGAACCTTTCATAAAAGATTGCCGTGACAATAAGTCAAAGATTACTGGAACCGTAACATATTCTGGTAAGGTTCCGCGAAAGCTTGCCGTAAGTTTAATGGAATAACAAAAAATTCCACCTATGCAACTGAGCAACATTTCATGAAAGCTTTAGAAAGATTTCGGGAACCCTTAATAAAATATTCCAAAAATGAATGCTTTAAGGAGATGTTGGATACCGACATCATCTTCCAACGAGTATACTTTATCAAAATTATAATAGAATGGCTATAAAATAATTCTATGTATAGTATTTAAATATAAGGAGGGCGTTAAAATTGTGGTTTTCCAAAAAACTGTTTAAAAACTTTTTAATTAAAAATAATTTTAATGTTGATAAGTAGGAATCTGCATTTTTGTCATTTTGATCCAATTTTTCAACAATTATCTCTCATAATAGTACTCTCATAAGAATTGCCAAATGAATTCTGAGTATTGTATTTGCATAAAAGGAAGACGTGTTTTTCCAAATGAATGTTTAAAATTAATAATTAAAGTTAATATTTTCTTTGTTTAGAAATAGTACAGTTTGATACTAACGCGTGTACCTTTTCGCTTGTGTATCGAACAGTATCTTTTGACACGATGTGTACAAAGCTTGATTTAGCGTATGCTTTTTCATTCAAAAAACAAGCGTGCGCGAAATCGCGCTTTGCGCACGGAGAGTCAAAATAATACAGATAAATTTCGACGCTAGTGCGTCAAAGTGATTTTATCCTAGTGTGGACGTTTGCACCTGAGCGAAGCTAGTGTGAAAAGGTCACACAAGGTTCAAATCACCTTCTCGCTCGCGTATCGAACCGTATTTTTGTATACGACGTGTACAAAGCTTGATTTAGCATATGCTTTTTTATTTGAGTGTGTGCGAAGTCGAGCTTTGCGCACGGAGTGTTAAAATATATTCAGTATACGAATTTTATTTCTCCCTATTGACACTATATTTATTTCTCAAAGAGAAAGCGTTGTAATAGTGAAAATTTTCAAAACAGAGATTTTGATGAATTTCGATGTTTTTGAGATTTCTGAGTCAGAATAATAGGTTTTAAAAAAATGTATGTATGTATGAATTTATGAAACGAAATTTTGTCCCCGGCATAACTCTTGAACGGATAGACGTAATGAGCTGAACTTTTGCATGCATCTTACGTATGTCTTAACTCAGAACTGATTAAATTTTGGAGTCAAATGAATGACAATAAGGTCTTATTTTGATAAAATAACAATTTTGCCAAAATTTTTTGTTTCAGAAATAATTTTCTTTTTAATTGGTTCTTCAGGTATAGAAAATGGATACCGATATTCTTAAAGTACAGTTAATTTCATTATAAATTATGTATTTATAACTACTCACGAGTTATTTTGGTCTTAAAAATGTGATTTGAAAAAGTAACAACTTTTTCTAAATACATAATAGTTATATGAATTGTAAATAACTTTTTCGCCATTTCATCTTAAAGATGCATCTAATATAAACACATATTCTTGCAATATGTTTAATCCCCTCTCTTTTCATCTCTTTTGAGACTATTTTGAAGTTATTTTTGAGTTGAAAATATAGATTTGAAGATTTCATCAACTTAGAACAAAATTATGCTTTTTTAATGAATTGAAAAATTTCTTTATCCATTTATATTAAACATATATAGAATATAAGCAAATATAAATAAAGTAAATTTGATAATATTTTAATACATTTATAATTGATTTTATAATGTTTTAATTGAAACTTGATTTTATAATACCGTTTTAACTTTGAGGCCATGTTCAACTCAAACGTAGATCCCTAGCTTATCGGCACCAAAATTTTATTTTTTTTATTACATCTAAACACAAACTTTAGGAAAAAGCGTTGGATTTCCGTAAAAGAACGCTTTTCTCTGAAATTTTTGTTTAAATACGATAAAAAAAATAAAACTTAGGTGCCGGTAAGGTAGGTATCGTTTCGGTATTTTACATGGCCATTTTAAAGCCATTAATATTTTAGATGAATAATCGAAATAATAACATGTATGTTAGGTATGTATGTATGATATTATTTAATAACAATTAAATAATCGTAGATAGTGCACCTTGTTTGGATGAAAATGTTCCAACTCCTTCAAGCGAGCGATAGCGTAACGAATAGCATGCGTGCGTAGTAACCCAAGGGTTGTAGGTTCGATTCCCGGTTAGGTCAAAAAATTTTATGTAAAATTTTTTCTGCGATGAAAAAATTGCGATTAATATAGTAATAAATTCTAAATAATATGCGAGAATTGTAATAATAGTTATACTTTAGAGTATTGTATGTAATATGTATGGCTTTAAGTTCCAAAGTAATCTTTCAAGAACTTGAAAAAAGGTTCGTGAAAGGTTTCTTGAAAGATTACTAGAATGTTTCGTAGAATCTTTCTGAAAGATTGACAAATCTTTCACAAAGCTTCCAGTTATTCTTTTAAAAACTTGATGAAAGGTCCTGGAAAGTTTTCCGGAAATATTAATAGATTTTTTTTAAAGCTTTTGCCAGTAAATTGGGCAGAATTTTAAGCTTACAGGAATTTTTTATGTAAGCTTTCTGAAAGATTTCAATAAATCTATCAAAAACCTTACAAGGATCTTTACAGCTACCTTACTAAAGTCTTATTGGAAGATTTCCTGTAAACTTACCGTATCCTTTCGAAAAAGAATTGGGCGGAATTTTAAGCTTACAGGAATCTTTCATGTAAGCTTTCTGAAAGATTTCAATAAATCTATCAAAAACCTTACAAGGATCTTTACAGCTATCTTACTAAAGTCTTGCTGAAAGATTCTCTGTAAACTTACCGTATTCTTTCAAGAAAGCTTCCATAAAGATTGACAAATCTTTCGCAAAGCTACCAGTTACTCTTTTAAAAGTTTGATAAAAGATCCCGGAAAGCTTTCTGGGAAGATTAATAGAATCTTTCCTCAAAGCTTTTTGTGAGAAAAAAGGGCGGACATTTTGAGCTTTCAGGAATCTTCCATGTAAGCTTTCTGAAAGATTTAAATAAAACTATCAAAAACCTTACAAAGATATTTACAGCTATCTTACTAAAGTCTTCCTGAAAGATTCTCTGTAAACTTACCGTATTCTTTCAAGAAAGCTTCCAGAAAGATTGACAAATCTTTCACAAAGCTTCCAGTTACTCTTTTAAAAGTTTGATGAAAGATCCCGGAAAGCTTTCTGGGAAGATTAATAGAATCTTTCCTGAAAGCTTTTTGTGAGAAAAAAGGGTGGACATTTTGAGCTTTCAGGAATCTTCCATGTAAGCTTCCTGTAAGATTCCGAATCTTTCTTGGAAGCTTTCATAAAACTTCCAGGAAGCTTTCATGCTATGTGGGCTTATAGATCAAGCTTTTAACGAAAAATATTTTGATACCTGATTTAACTAAAAACCATCAATCAAATGGTATCCAATAAAAGGGTAAATTAAAAAAAGAATTTTAAGAGTAAACTTTAGGGGTGGTTTCTACCCCTGAAAAAATACTGATACCTGAAAAATTATCAAAATCGGTGAGTTCGGGTTGGGGTGGTTTCCTTGTAAGGGACTGTCCACATAGCGTCTTATATGCCTTGTCTCTTGTCTCATGTCTCAAGCGCGAAAAAAATCGTTGTCTGATTTCTTATACATTTATAGTTTATGGTAATAGAAAACTATACAGAAAAAATGACCATAGATTAGATATAATTAATTATAATTTAAATAACTGGACAACATTAGATTCTGAATGTAATAAATGCAAAGGAAAACTACAACAAAAAATTAATGTAAAAGTTGAAGAAAAAAAATTTTTAATTTTACAATTACTGTTATTTACAATTAATGAATCAAACGATATAGTAAAACTGAGTAACTGTAAAATAACAAATATTCCTAACGCGTATGTAAATATTGACAACAAAATATATAAAGTTTCGAATGCAATATTCCATCATGGCAATAGCATTGATGAAGGACATTATATAAATATGTTACGAAAAAATAATACATGGATAAGAGTAGATGATTTGAACGTAAAAAAACAAATTTGGCCCAAATACAGTAAAGATATATATGTTATTCTTCTAGAAGAAACACGATAATCTATAATTGAGTTACTGAATTCACCTACCGAATCGCCCCGACCTGAAGTAATACGAAAGCGGTTCCAGGTCGAGGCTGAATTAGGGATAGGTTTTGGGTGTTTAGGGGGTACCTATCCCTCATGCCACGAAGTCAGATACTTCGTGATGGTCTTAGTAGGTCTCCCTTCTTGCTAAACCTCCAAAGAAAGAACGGGCGCCTAAGAAGATTCACCTAGTACCTCGGAAAAACAAAAAAAAAAAGAAAATTAAATATTATATTATACAAATGGGGATAACATTAAATTCAAGGTTTTATTTATTTTTTTTTTTGTATTGATTTTATGAGTTTTTGAACCTAAAAATCAAGGCTAAATTCATTTTTGCAGTTTTACATCATTTTAGAGCAAAGGGAGAGAATGAATTTCTTTACACGATAAGTAAAAAAAGTCACTTTTTAGAACATATTTTTATGTAGGAAAACGCCGAAAATCAATCATGTGTTACAAAAATTAATTTAATCTCTAAATTAATAAAGATTTATATTTTATTTTTAAAAAACGCGCAGTGATATCTACCGCTAGGTGGTGTGGAATGAGGAAACGTCATTGAGTAGGCATTCTATGATTTTTTTTTTAATTTTTAAAAAACCAACCGACAAAATGAATTAAAATGTTTAAAAATTATATCTATTATAATCTATTATAATTATGAATTATGCATTATATTCTGCAATATTATAATTTATTTGTGAGTTATGAACTTTTTTAAAACAACACGTTTTTGTTAATAACAAAAGAACAATGATAGCTATAAATATTTTTTTTCTTAAAAAATATGAATTATGACATATAAAAAAAACACGTTTTTGTTATTAACAAAACAACCGTGATAGTTATTTGTTTTATTATAAAATATAGATATTTTACTTCTATTTCAAATGATAACTTTATTTATCAGCTCAAAATTGATATAAATTTGATATAAATAAATAATAAATAAATAAATAAATTTAAAAATTAACAATTTATAATATTCATAAATGAATTTAATTATAATTATGCAATAAATTTTTTAAAAAATTATAAATTTCGTTATTAGAAATTAATTAAAGGAATCAACAAATTACGGTTGAGGAAGCTACGGGCCAATGAATTGGCAGCGGTTTTTTTATTTCACGTGGAAATTCTCCTTTCTTAATACAAAGTTTTCACTTAAAATCTAGTAATGATAATATTCATAGGGGTAGCGATCCAAATTTAGAACACTTTTTATTTATTTAATTTTTAATGGAAAATATGAATCAAGATAAGCACTTCAAAATTAAAATTAAAAAAAAAGTTTTATTTAAGTTCTCTTAATCACTGAAAAGTAAATAATTAAATTAGGGGTAGCTCACCCCTTACACATGTTTTTTTTTTAAACTCCGAAACAGGTTTCCTATAATTTTAAAATTTTTTTACAACACATCAATTTCCACTCAAATTTGGTCTATCAAAACATTGCTCTTTCAAAATAATGTGTGAAAAAATTACATTTATCCTTATAAAAAATAAGGGATGCAACCCCGCAGCATTAAAACTGTGTCAAAATACTCGAAATTTTATAAGAAACATATAGCCTTGGTTTCATTACAAAATTTCGACTCCATCTCGATATTAAAAAAAAACGGTTTTTGGGGGTGAACTTTAAGGGCGGTTTTCACTCCGCAGATGTCTTTCTCCGCAGATAAAAAGAAACACGTATCAAATATTTTTCGATACTCTAACCATCTGCAAAGTTTCATGAAAATCGGAGGGGGCCTCTAACAAAAAGGTGATTAATTAAATTAGGGGTAATTCACCCCGTCGACGTGTTTTTTTTTTTTTTTTTAAACCTCGAAACCGGTCAACTATAATTTTTAATTTTCTTTATAACATGACAATTTTCAACCAAATTTAGATCATTAAAACATTTTTATATCAAAAATACAAGGGAAAATATCATATTTACCCTTATAAACAATAGGGGATGCAACCCCCAGTATTAAAACTGTACCGAAAAACTCGACTTTTCATAAGAAACAAATAGGTGTTGGTTTGATTAAAAAATTTCGATTCCATCTTGAGATATTAAAAAAAACGGTTTTTGGGGATGAACTTTAAGGGCGGTTTTCACCCACTAGATATGTTTTTCCGCCGATAAAAAAAAATACGTGTCAAATATTTTTCGATGCTCTACCCATGTGCAAAGTTTCATGAAAATCGAAGGCGGACACTAAGTGTCCTTTCTTTGTAAGTCAATTAGTCTCTTATGGGTGTCGTTACACACAGGTATTGTGGGTAATGAAGCGGCTGATGCTTTGGCTAAGTCTTACTTAGACAAGAACCTAATAATTCCATTATTGTTCCGTATACTGATTTTTTTGAAAGCTTCAGAAAAACATCCTTTATTAATACAAACAATTTCTGTCAGTAACAGGCCTCTACAAAAGGTAAAGAGTTTTTCAGTCTGTTTCATACAGCATCCAATAAAGCTTGGTTCCATAATACTTGTTTTGAACATAGGTACATAACTACTATCAATAGATGTAGGGCTGACCACTCCAATCGAGCCGCTTCATTATTTAAAGTTAATATTATAGATAGCCTGTTATGTGCCGAGTGTGGTGATTATGAAGAAGATCTTAACCACACGGTCTGGCAGTGCTCAGTATTTAATAGTCAGAGAATAACACTTATCGAAAATTTAATTCAGTTTAGCATAAGGCCTCCATTGAACTGCGACAATTTACTGGTTTTTCCCAGATCTAAAGCTATGAATCTAATTGTTCAATTTCTTAAAGATTGTCAAAAAGTTATTTAATGTATATACATTTGTAAATACTGTATTATAAGAGTTCGTTCAATAAAGTTCAGCCGAGGAGAGTCTCTTATCGAGACTTGAAAGGCTAATATAATAAAAAAAATAGTTCAAAGATGTGTTCATACGAATCGTCGGTTCATTGTATAGTAAAAAATAGGAAATAATAGAAATAGATAAATACTAAAAGGAAGTTATATTGTATTAAAGCCAGCGCCTATCTTTATTAGATAAGTATAATTTCTTTATTAATAAGGGAAAAAATGAATGATCCTCAATTTTGAAAGTGATACTTTGTATTTACTCCGTTTTTACAGGACTTCATCGACTTTAGGGTTCATCAAGTTTTATGCAGCTAGCAACAAAATTGTAAAGTTGTAATAATGTTACATAGTTGAAAACTATTATTTTATACGTGCAGCTGATTTTCAATGTTTAAAATGATTTGAACGCTAAACTAGTATTTTAAATTGATTAACTTTGTTTAAAAAAACGTTAAAAATTGATGAATTTTAGCTTTTATTTCAATTAACTGTATCATTAATGTATATTTAAGTATTGAATTTTGAAGCTTTTGCGCGCGCGAGTAGTAAGTTAACTATAGCAGTACTTCCTACTGACTAAAACCCTTATTGTCTTCCTCCCACTTAGAAGCCGCGTGACAGTGTGAATTCGTACACCGAGTTAAACGTACGCAGTTTAGCTAGCATCACTCGCTCTCTCGTCATTGTATCAAAGGACTTAATAAAGATCAAAGTTAATCTTATTCTTTCTGTCTCACAAGGAAAGGATACTTGGTGTCCGCCTCCGCTTTTCATGAAACTTCACATATGAGTAGTGTCAAAAAATATTCGACACGTTTTTTTTTTATCTGCGGAAAAACATATCAAAGGGGTGAAAACCGCCCTTAAAATTTACCCCCAAAAACCGTTTTTGTTTAATATCTCAAGATGGAATCGGAATTTTTTAATGAAACCAACGACTATTTGTTTCTTATGAAAAGTCAAGTTTTTCGGCACAGTTTTAATGTTGGGGGTTGCATACCCTATTTTTTATAAGGGTAAATATGATATTTTCCCTTGCATTTTTGATATAAAAATGTTTTAATGAGCTAAATTTGATTGAAAATTGCCATGCTATAAAGAAAATTGAAAATTATAGTTGACCTGTTTCGAGATTTAAAAATGAAAACACGTTGACGGGGTGAATTACCCCTAATTTAATTAATCACCTTTTTGTTAGTGTCTGCCTCCGATTTTCATGAAACCTTGCAACTGGTTAGAGTATCGAAAAATATTTGACACGTATTTGTTTTTTTATCTGTGGAGAAAGACATCTGGGGGTGAAAACCACCCTTAAAGTTCACCCCCAAAAACAGTTTTTTTTTAATATCTCGAGATGGAATCGGAATTTTTTAATGAAACCAAAACCTATTTGTTTCTTATAAAAAGACGAGTATTTGGACACAGTTTTAATGATAAGGGGTTGCACCCGCTATTTTTATGGGGGTAAATATAATTTTTTTCACCCTGTTTTTAAAATAACAAAGTTTTGACGAACCATATTTGATTAAAAAATGCCATATTGTAAAGAAAATTAAAAATTATAGTTGCCCTGTTTCGAGGTTTAAAAAGAACACATAGAAGGGGTGAGCTACCCCTACTTTAGTTATTTATCTTTTAGTAATTAAAAAAAATTGATCACAACATTCTTTTTGATTTTTAATTTTGAGATGTTTATTTCAAACCATATTTTACGTGAAATACTAAAATTGACTACTAACATTTAATACATTAAATGAAAATTTGCAAAAAAATTTGTATCGATTTTTTTTTTTTGTTTATGATATTAATGATGAAATTATTTATAAACAAAGAATTTTTCTGGGTAAAATTCTATTAAAAATTCATCTTTTTTTACATTATATTAGGATAATATTTTTTTTCCCTTATTGATACTTGTACTGTTGATGTCATAAAAATTTAAGTTTTTTTTTATCAACGAAGGTTTCATTCTTATCGAAATATGCAATATAATTACAATTATATTAAATTTACATTACAATTTTCAATGTTATCACGCTTCTACGAATATTTTTTTCGCGACGACATTTATAAAAATATTGATAAGTTAAAAATAAACTTTGAATGCGAGATAATTCTCTAGTAAACAAGAGATATTTTTATTCGACTGTGGTCAGTTTGTAGTGTTTCTTTGTATTGACTGCACGCTAGTTACTAAACTGATTACATATCGTTGGTATTTATACAATTGTTTAAATTGATATAATTATACGTTTTATTATATATTCTACAAAAAAAAATTTAAATTACGTATTGAGGATAAAGAAAATATATTATTAAAAAGGGCTTGTAAGTATTGCTATTTTATTTTTAGTCGTATGGGCGAAACGTTTAAACAAATAAGAACTTTCTTGAAAAAAATAAAATAGTTTAAATATTAAAATGATATCTAAAGTCAAATAGTAAGTTTGATTAAAAGAAGTGATATAATGTAAATAGGATTATTATAAAAACGTAAAATAAAATAATGATTCTAATAATGTTCAATTTATTAACCCATTAATGCGCAAAACGCTAAATTTAGACATGAAACTTCGAGCCCACTGTGCTGTTAGAAAAACAAATCCATTTCTGTTCAAAATCCTATATAAGGGGTTTTCGGGGATGCTCTTTCAGAATCTGGCACTTATTTTGTAAAAAAAAAATCAAAATCAGTATTTTTTTTGCATTTTAAAAAAAAAGTCACGAATTTTTAACGTTTTTTTTTTAATCAATTTTTACTAACGTTGCTCCATTCAAATAAGCAAATTATTGCCAGAAATCGCGTCCTCGATGTCTGAGGTTTTCAAAACCCTGGTTGAGAACTTTTTTTTCCCCTTAGTTTTTCCAAAATGGCGGTTTTTGTAAAACAGCATGACCTTAAACTTCATGATTTTTTTTCTTGACAGCTTTGAACCATACGAAAAAAATTTATAGAACACAAAATGTTTAGAATCATCCAAAAAACATGTGTGAATTTTTTCAAAAATTTTTGAGCCCTTTTAGAATTTTTCAAAAATAGGCCATTTTAAAAAATTTGAAATTCACTCAAAAACTTCTGGAAAAATTTATAAATATTCTTTAGATGATTCCAAGCACTTTTTGTTCTATAACTTTTTTTCGTAAAGCTGATGCTTTTCAATAAAAAAATTATCAAAGTATTTATTACGTAATGGATAAAAAGTTACAATGGTTTGAAGACAGGGCATAATCGTCATTTCATTACTGCAAATTATACAACGTTGTATGCTTCATATCAAAATACCCAAAATATAAAACAACATTCTAAAAAGAAAAAAAATTAAAAAATAATAATAACTTTTTTTCGTAAAGCTAATGCTTTTCAATAAAAAAATTATCAAAGTATTTTTCGGTTTGATAACAGTATAATCGTCACTTTGCCACTATACGTATATAATATGATACAGCGTTGCCCAGTTCTCACCACGAGGAGGTAGACGATAACAGAAAACCGTTTTGTTTTGTTTTGTTTTGTTTTGTTTTTTGTTTTTTTTTTATTTTTTTTTATTTTCTTATTATTTTTTAATTTTTTTTCTTTTTAGAATGTTGTTTTATATTTTGGGTATTTTGATATGAAGCATACAACGTTGTATAATTTGCAGTAATGAAATGACGATTATGCCCTGTCTTCAAACCATTGTAACTTTTTATCCATTATGTAATAAATACTTTGATAATTTTTTTATTGAAAAGCATCAGCTTTACGAAAAAAAGTTATAGAACAAAAAGTGCTTGGAATCATCTAAAGAATATTTATAAATTTTTCCAGAAGTTTTTGAGTGAATTTCAAATTTTTTAAAATGGCCTATTTTTGAAAAATTCTAAAAGGGCTCAAAAATTTTTGAAAAAATTCACACATGTTTTTTGGATGATTCTAAACATTTTGTGTTCTATAAATTTTTTTCGTAAGGTTCAAAGCTGTCAAGAAAAAAAATCATGAAGTTTAAGGTCATGCTGTTTTACAAAAACCGCCATTTTGGAAAAACTAAGGGGAAAAAAAAGTTCTCAACCAGGGTTTTGAAAACCTCAGACATCGAGGACGCGATTTCTGGCAATAATTTGCTTATTTGAATGGAGCAACGTTAGTAAAAATTGATTAAAAAAAAAACGTTAAAAATTCGTGACTTTTTTTTTAAAATGCAAAAAAAATACTGATTTTGATTTTTTTTTTTTTACAAAATAAGTGCCAGATTCTGAAAGAGCATCCCCGAAAACCCCTTATGTAGGATTTTATGTAGGAACAGCACAGTGGGCTCGAAGTTTCATGTCCAAATTTAGCGTTTTGCGCATAAACGGGTTAGTATAACCAGGATAAGAAGAATATTTGTAAAAAAACATCGACTTGTTTTCATTTTTTTTCTAGAGTTAATAGAATTTATAAAATTTGTTATATACATAAATATCATACCATGATATATTAATAAATTTTTCGTTTGCCTTTTATTGAGTGTATGTTAAATAATTACAATTATCTAAAAAAGTCGTCAGATTTTTCAACCCAAATATCTCACAGATACTATGACAAAAATGATCCACAAAATTTCTGAAAATTATCTCCGCACAAATCGAAGGCCTGAAGTCGAGATTATATCAAGTAAATGTTTACAAATTAATTTTTTAATTAAAACACGTGGTGGCCGGTAATGTTTCTTATTCTTATTCGACATGCCCTCAATAACTGTTTTAAATAAAACTAGTATAATATTTTATTGTAATGAGTATCTTGCCCATTTAATACAATTAATAAATAAAATTAATGAAATCGTATGAGCGTGCGTGTGTAAGCGTGTGAGTGAGTGCACGCGCTTGAGTGTAAATATATATATTCAATTTCATTGTTTTATGTATTTATTATATTAAACTGGCACGATTCTCTCTACCATATAATAAACAAATAAAATAAATTAAATTATTTGTGTGTGACACATAATATTGTAGTAATTATAATATTTTTATTTCAGTGAAACATAACTTTATTTTAAAAAGAAGACTAGATCAAACGCGCGCTGCGCGCGGAGATGCACTATGCTTTGAATACAATATTCAAAAATGGGAAAATAACCTTATAAGAGAAATATAAACAAACAACGTTACGTTGCCATGCACATAGCTACAGCATGGCAACGCTTCCGACCAATCAGATTACGAATAAAACGTGAAATAACATAGCCATCAATTTTAATAAAGGGGATAAAATTATGAAATATCTGAAATAAAAGTAAGTTCAATTAACGTTCATGAAAATAAAATAAAGTTATTTTAAGTAAAATAATAATTATAGAATAAATAATCTGCGACTGTAGCTTGAACGTCAGTGCCTCAAATAAAATTGAAAAATGGCTATTACTCCACTGGTTCTAATATATTTATTATCTATAATCTTTAATCCAAACAATGTTAAAATTGAAGAATCACAAGCTAACGAACAAGAGATAACTTTCTATTATGTAATAGAAAACATAATAATGGAGAGTGTAAATTACAATTTACATACAGAAGAAGAATACACTTTACTTTTTGAGGATGACTACAGTGATACACTTCCACAAGATATTGAAGAAGAGGATGAATTAAATAAAGATTATGCAGAGGTTCCAGTTTGTTTACCGAATGAAGAAGATGTAGACTTTGAATATAAGAAACAGGCAGTGCAGTATTGGCAAAGTGGAAAAAGAAAGCCATTATCCTTGACAAGTGTACAATCGAAGTATAGAAAAGTTACTTCCGATCGTCAATTGCGACGGTGGAAATTACAAATTGAAGCAGGGGGTACCAGAAGAACTATTCTATATGGAATAACAACTTATGTACTTCAAAAAGTTAAAGAAGCGATAGAATAAAAAATGACTTTGCATGATATTGATATAAAAAGATGGGCTCTCGTAAAGAAAGTAGAACTAAATATTCTGTGGTTTAAAGCTTTACATAGATGGATACAAATATTCAAAAAAAACATCACATTGTTTCACGTAAAATAACAAAATTTATTACTATGTCATCTACACAGAAGGCAATAGAAGTAAAACAACACAAAGAAAATTTTGGTAACGATGCAAAAAATCTCATTAGAGTACATGGTGTTCAAAACGTTTACCATTATGATCAAAGTGGGTTCAATTTAGAGATACATAGTGGTCGCACTCTTCGTTATGAGGGGATTAAAAATGTAGAAAACATCGTTCAGTCGGTATCTTCTACAACACATAGTTACACTATTCAACCAACAATATCAGCAGAGGGACAGCTTATGTCGCCGTTATTTATAGTTTTGAAAGAGGCTCATGGGCAATTTAGACCTAAAGTAATGAAAACTGTATTCAAACCAGAAAATATATACGTAGAAGCATCAGCATCGGGTAAATTATCCAAGGAACTATTTCAAATTTGGATTCAAAATGTATTTTTGATTCACAGTGGGAATTCACCTATACTGCTATTAGATTCATGGAATGGACAATGTGAAAACGCTAAAGAAGCTTTACCGAAAGATTCAAATCTTATATTGAAAACGATACCAAACGGCACAACTCGTCAGATACAGCCTCTTGATGTATATGGTTTTCGATTATGGAAAAACTTTATAAGAAAATTATCAGACATAACACTTCTTATGACTTATGATGCTAAATTACACGAGAGAAATAATATAATCAAACTACAATCTCTAATCCATAATCAATTTTCTTCACCAAGATTTCAAAATGTTTTTAAATATGCCTCGTATAAAAGTGGATACCTAACGAAAAAACCTCCCAGACATCAAAATCCAGTAGATTTCTGTTTCCATACTCAAGAGGAACCAATTTGCGACATATGTGGAGGAATTGCAGTCATACGATGTGCATGGTGTAAAAAGCTATTATGTTTTAAACATTTTTTCACAGATTATCATTATTGTTAAACGTATATTGAATAAAATTTGCAAATTCACCAATTTCTGTCATATCTATATATGTTACATTGACAAATCATCACATTTTACAAATTAATAAAAATGAAAAAAAGTTTTCGCTCATAAGCTAGTAATAATAATGTTAATAGGGGTAGCCACCCCCACTAAAATTGAAATATTTTTTATTTTTTTAAATTTTAATAGTATGTATGAGCCAAATAAGCTATACGAAATTAAAAATCCAAAGGAATGTTGTGATTAATTTTTTTTAATCACTAAAAAATATGTAACTAAATAGGGGTAGCTCACCCCTTCTATGTGTTTTTTTAAACCTCGAAACAGGTCAAACATAATTTCTAATTTTCTTTACAACATGGCATTTTTTTACCAAATATGGCTCGTCAGAACTTTGTTATTTCAAGAACAGTGTGAAAAAAATGATATTTTCCCTCATAAAAATAGGGGGTACAACCCCTTATCATTAAAACTATGTCCAAATCCTTGTCTTTTTATAAGAAACAAATAGGTGTTGGTTTCTTTAAAAAATTCCGATTCTATCTTAAGATATTAAAAAAAACTGTTTTTGGGGGTGAACTTTAAGGGTGGTTTTCACCCCCAGATGTTTTTCTCCATAGATAAAAAAAATACGTGTCAAATATTTTTTGATACTCTAACCAGTTGCAAAGTTACATGAAAATCGGAAGCAGACACTAACAAAAAGGTAATTAATTAAATTAGGGGTAATTCACCCCGTCAAAGTGTTTTTATTTTTAAATCTCGAAACAGGTCAACAATAATTTTCAATTTTCTTTATAACATGGCAATTTTCAATCAAATTTAGCTCATTAAAACATTTTTATATCAAAAATACAAGGGAAAATATCATATTTACTCTTATAAAAAATAGGGGATGCAACCCCCAGCTTTAAAACTGTGCCGAAAAACTCGACTTTTCGTAAGAAACAAATAGGTGTTGGTTTCATTAAAAAATTCCGATTCCATCTTGAGATATTAAAAAAAACGGTTTTTGGGGGTGAACTTTAAGGGCGGTTTTCACCCCTTAGATATGTTTTTCCGCAGATAAAAAAAATACGTGTCAAATATTTCTTGACACTCTACTCATATGCGAAGTTTCATGAAAATCGGAGGCGGACACCAAGTATCCTTTCCTTGTCAGATACTTATTTATTACTCCGCACCGAAATCTCCACAAACATCAGGTTATGGACCCAGGTATATCTAACAAAGTTAAATGAACAAGTTACTTGTTTTCGTGAGTATCGGAGTGGCCGAAGTTATTTAGTGTGAGGGAGCTGATGCGAAATGACGAGCCATCTAGCGCAAAGTGTGTTTCAATCCATTGATCGTCTAAGAGGGCACGATAATTACAGATCATGGACTATAACGATGAAGGCTTATCTTCAGATAGAAGATTTATGGAATACCATTGAAGCTTCGCCTGGAGACTACTTTTCTTAGGATGGCGCTAAGAAGATAAAAGCGATAGCTAAAATTATGTTAGCCGTTGACCTCGACGTTTACGCTCACATTGAAACTGATGAATCTCCGAAGGACGTGTGGGAGCAACCCAAGAAAACCTACGATGATAATGAACTCGCTAGAAAAGTCAATCTACTACAAGAAGTTTCTACTACAATGTTAGAAAACTGCGAATCGAGGGATGACTATATCACGCACGTAATATCAGCATGGCAAAAATTAGCCAAGATAGGTACTAAATTGCCTGATGACATTATCGGCACGCTTCTGCTTGTGGGACTACCATCCCAATACAAGCCCATGATAATGGCCTTGGGCAGCTTAGCCAAGGATATATCAACAGACCTAGTAAAAAGAAAGTTATTGTAAGAGGTGGAGTCCCAATGACGCACAGACAATTTTGAATGTCGCGGATGCAAGCGCAAACAAATTTTGTGCGCACAGATCGTACCAATAGAAGACGGGACAACGGCAGTAGCAACAAGCAGCACTTCAAAAAGCAACTTGGCAGACGATACTCCAACAACATAAGATGTTATAATTGTAACAAATTGAGCCACATCGCAAATAAGTGTCGTGAACCGAAACGCAACTACGAAAAAGCGTGCGCAGCGCAAACTGAAGACTCGGAGCCCGAGGATGTGTACGCGATGATTGTAAAGGGCGTCACCGAGAGCCAAGTGCCGTTTTTCGCTAGCTCTTTCGTCAACATGGCAATAGACGACGCCGACACACCACCTCACGTGACAGTTCTAATTCAGCGTAATACTCGCAGTCACTTTGGTAAGCAACAGGTGACTGGATATTGGATTCCGGAGCATCTGCTCACATGTGTCACGACAAATCGCTCATGACCGAAGTGTATCAAGCCAGAACAACGAGAGTCTCAGCCGCACACAAATTTAAGCTGTCTGTTCAAGGAGAAGGAGAGTTGCTGCTGCAAAATACTAGCACTAGTGGAAAATCAAAGATCCTACTCCGAATTGTGCTTTATGTGCCCGACTCTAATTTGATCTCGGTGTGCGCCATTGCCAAAACAGGGTTGAAGGTCACATTCACTGGCTCTGACAAGGAGAGGGTTTCAGCTGCGGGAAGCGGATTTTAGCGGGCATTGGAGAGTCGATTTCTGGTACCTAAAAATGAAGCTCAGTGCTCACATTTCCGTCAAATGGGCCCTTTTTCTTCAGATATGGGCAATTTAATCACAAATATCGTCTATTTCGTTAAAAAATGATGTCTCTTCTATTGACTGTTACATTGCAAATATTTAACATACGAAAACTAGAAAGAAAAATTATAAAAGTAGACAGTAACAGCTAAAATTTAAGCCCTGATTCATTAAAAAATATTGATTTTTCAGGAAGTTACAAGCAATCAAAGATAGGGTACAAAAATGGTTAAAAATTTGTCTTCATTTCAACCGATTAAATGGATCGTATTGGAACAATAATGTTTTGATATTTAAGAAACGATAAATTAATATGTATGTTTTGGATTGCTTTTCATCTATTTCATGTATTGGTTGCGATAAGTATTTACTAGAAATGAATGGTTTTATGCTGATGATATTACTTTTAAAAATACATTTAAAAGACAAACATTTCAGAGATTTTGCGTCTCATTATTTCCTAGCTTTTTGTTTTGACAGGCTCATCTATGGTACTCATAAGTGTTTTTTTTACTGTTTTTTTACTTATTTCAGTACTTTAACTATCTGTATCTTTACTCAGAATGATCAGACAAGTCTGGGCAAAATTTTGTTCTGAAAGACAATTTTCTAAGGAAAATTTGAGAACTTTTCTGAGCAATAAAAAGCTGGTAGAATACGCACATCACCTATGTCAACGGATTCGCTGTCAGTATCATGGCATAAATTTCAAGATATAGATTTGTCAAAAATTGGACCAGATTCTATACTAAATTTGTAAACTTGTTCCCATTATATGTGGAATATAAAACATTTCAAGTTTTTCAGATAAAAAGTCATGAAAATTGCAAATAAATTCGAAATTTTCAAAATCTTATGCTGCTATAACTTTAGCACATTTAAAAATTTAAGGCTCAAAATTATGTCGTCTGGGGTCTGGCCTCCCTATTTGAGCAGTGGGTTGACGCCACTGCACTAGACACTCCTCCGGCCTATGGACACAGTCCGCCCTCGACGACTACTCGAACCTACAATCTGTCAGTCAAGGATTACTCAGCGATGTCGCTGGTGGCCTCTGATGAGAGGGAAAGCGATTTTTACGGCCTTCAGAGGCTTTTTCTGCTGGCGGAGGGCTATGTGGACTGATGCGTGAGAATTTCATTGGTCCGGACCCATGTGGGGACGTCCTTTTTTTATCGGCGAGAACCTCATCTTTAAATATTAATTTGATGAAATGAACGTATAATGAATGTATAATGAATATATAATTTCTAATTTTAAGATTAATAATAACTAAAATATAATTTGTAAAACTAACAATTGATATAATAATTTATAAATAAATAATGAAATAATTTTTGTCTTACATAGTTTTAAAGCTCATAAAGTATTTTTAATCTATTATCTTTAAGAAAAGATTTTGCTTTTGATGGTTGAAGGTCACAGAAAAAAGCTATGGACTTTTTAAAGAGTGAAAGAAGTAAAAAAACTCATTTTTTGGTAATTTTCTGGCACATCTAATATGATTATAGTCATATTACAGCTAATGTCATTTCACAAAACTTTATAGGTTGCAATGTTGATTTTTCTACAAAATATCTACTATACAATAGAATTCCATCCCAGGCAGTATTGCATTGAAATGAAGTTATGACATGTATCATATTCGATGTTAAAAACTATTACGCCTGTCAAATACTTTTGTTCATGCTACTTGTACATCCATCGACATTCATTCAACATTATTTACAGTATAATAATAACTACTGAAAATAGTTTTACTATACAAAAGTAATAAATCGGTTTCATATTTAATATTATAATATTTTAATAATGGAGAGCGGATCTTTTATATTCCAGTTTTTGTTTTATACATTTTCTGTATACGGCATACATATATAAGTATGTGGGTGAACCGTTTTGGCGAGCTATAGTTTTTTCAGCCAGAGTCTCCTATGCTTGACTAAAGAAATAATATCCCTCTCTGGGGCTGAGGTATTAATAAAACTCGCCAAAAGTGGTCTCCGGTATCTTTGCTGTTTTGGCGAGCTCGTCAAAAGCGTCACAAACTCGCCAAAACAGTCGTTCCGTATATTTCTAGCTCGTCAAAACATGCCAGATGTATAATTAAGCAATTATATAATTACATATTTCTGTTCTATAAGAAAGCTTACAAAAACTGAATATAAAATATTGAATTCGAAACGGTCCTAAAATTAATAATAAATTTTAAGTTAAGGAAGGTTTTTGATTATTCGGAATGCTTATTTTTTATATTAAATAATTTAAATATTTACGTATGTGCTAAATTTACACTAGAATCTAAAATAACATTTAACGTTTAGTCCGCTGAAAATAAATTGTGAATTTAATAATAAAACTAAACAGTATTTCTAGTCAAAAAAGGAAAATTTAGCCGAACGATTTAGAAGATAAGAATTGAACATTTTGATCAGAGAATTCGTTTTATTTTCCACATACGCGAATTAAGAGGCAAAGAATCGAAAAAATCAAACAAGAACACGGACGCAACGGCTCGCAAAACCAAAAAATTGCGCGTATGTCTGTGTGAGGCCGATTTGAATATCGTATAGATCGAGGCGCGCGCAGATCCGTGATCATCTTTGATTATAGTGGCAAATCAAAGAGAGAGGACAGGATGGTAGAGGTCGTCGTGGAAGATAGATGTCATCGTGCGTATGTTGGCGTGTAGGTAGTGATGAACCTCCGTAGTTCGGAAATGGGAAATAATAACTAGATCTAGTTATTTTCGATCAACACTAAGTTCAAGGCAGAGAATTTGCTGAGAATGCAGCATGGGGATGGGACCAGCCTAACTAGCCTGACTTGACTTTGAAATACACGTTGCAACGTCGCGCTTACACTCGGTCACTCACTAAAGCAAATTCTCTGCCTTGAACTTAGCACTGGTTGAAAATAACTAGATCTAGTTATTATTTCCCATTTCCGAACTCCGGGGGCCCATCACTGCGTGTATGTGCGTGTGTCCCCTCTTCACCTGTAATAAATGTGTGTGGTATGTGTGCATTCCAGCGGTACTAGTGATTAAGTATGCTGGAGTGGGAAATGATCTGGCCTGGCGATGGACTGTCGAATTTTATATCGTCAATTCTCTTATCTTTGTGTGACTTGATTTCACGAGGCACAAGAATTATTGGAAAACCTTGACTTGTCATCCTGGATTTTTTACCGTACGTGGCGAATTATTGATATTGTTAAGTCTTGAGATTCGAGGAAATACTCTTATATTTATTGAATTTGTTATGGTTATATTTGAATGAAATATATATATATATATATATATATATATATATATATATATATATATATATATATATATATATATATATATATTTGATTTATATTACTTTTACTCTGGGCGTAGGCTCTCGTAAATAATAATCAGCTGATTTGTTAGATGCACTATTTATTGGCAAATATACATTTTATAAATAAGACAATAAGATTTACAATTTATTCACTTGGTTTAACAATGTATAATACCGATAACGTATTAAATTGATATAATTGCTTTACTATTATTGGCTCGTATTGGCATGTATAATAATCGTTTCTCCTATTGTCGGCTGGAGTGGTACGGAGCTCGTGATCTGTGCGCGATTACTGATTTGTGTGTTGAGAGTCGCCGTATTTATTAAGCGGTTAATTTGGGTTAAAGATGATTTTGACGCTGAGTCAAAATCATCTTTTGAAACAAATTTAGTAAACATTTAAATATCATCATTTCGATTTCACACTTAAAAGTGCTGATTCTAAACAAAGTTGCGATGAGCGGTTGGTTTCACAAGGTCAGTGGCTCGCTACGTCACGCTGGGTGTTGCGTAGCCGAAATTTCTGTACTGTTAAAATTCGCACTCGCATCGTTTTGTGGGTCAAAGAAATGAATATTGGGATTTAATAACGGCACAGACATATCAGTTTATAATTTGTCTTGCCCCATCGCGATGCCGCTTGCTTTTGAATGCAACGTTCTTGAATTCGATACATGTCGTATGTTTCAGAAAATTACTAATGAGAAAATATGATTGTAGATTTAATTTTAAGAATACGTCACAGACGTAACAATATAATAAATATAATCTCAATGTTATTTGTAAAATAGAATTAAGTAACTTTCAATAAAGAAATTATTAGATTGATTTTTTTTACTTAAATAATTAGTACAAATTATTTATCACTAAAAGACCTCATCTCCCTAAGTCTTTCCTTGATTCTGGGATCAAATATAGATTTACAAAATCTACTTAATTAATAAATTAAGTACGTTATAAATACTTAAGAACTAATTATTACTTATAATGCTGTACAACATGCTTTCAAGCATCTTACTTACAATTAGTTGTTTCAGATATACAAATGCCTTTAACACATGCTGTAAAATGTGCTTCGAGTACGCTCTATCTCGGCTGCCGCTTCGAGAACGCTCTATCTCAGCTACCGATTCCAGAACGCTCTATCTCGGATCTTGCCTCGAGAACGCTCTATCTCGAATGCCTCTTCGAGAACGTTCTATCTCGGCTACCGCTTCGAGGATGGTAGCTGAGATAGAGCGTTCTTCTATCAAGGCCTCGATATGGTATATATACGTCATAACTTCATTTCAATGCAATAATTTCTGGGATGGAATTCTATTGCAGAGCAGATATTTTGCAAAAAAAAGCAACAGTGTAACTTATAAAATATTGTGAAATGACATTAGCTGAAATATGACTGTAATCATATTAGACGTACCAAAAAAAAATTACCAAAAAATGGATTTTCTACTTTTTTCACTCTTTAAAAAGTCCATAACTTCTTCCTCTGACCTACAACGATAACAAAAATCTTTTTTAAAAGATAATAGATTTAAAATACTTTTTAGGCTCTGCTAGACAAAATAGGTTTTGTCGAGTCCGCCTTTTACATAAAGTGAAGGATTGTTATTCAACTATCAAAGACAACCATTTGTTTCATCAATTTGTAAAAATTCTATGTAATTTGCGACGATGTCACATGCATCAGCACGTGCAACGTCAGCAGCCTACGAGCGCATGCTCGACCGGCTACGCCATGTTGTGCGCGCCGGCAGCGAGGACGCCGAGCGGGCCGCGCACACACACACACACTCACACACACTCACACACACTCACAAGCGCTATGGCCAGGTCGAGCGGCAACGCGACACGCATGTGAGAGAGCGAGGCGCGGGGGAAGCGGCCGAGGGAGAGCAGACGCACGAGAGAGTCGGGGAACGCGGTGAGCGGCGTCAAGAGCAGGCGTCACGAGCGCGCGAAGCGTACTGTGTCGGGAGAGACGTAGACTGAGCACTGCGCAACCAGTCCGCGCAGGAAGAATAGTGCGAGTACGCAGGAGTATACGCGAGAGATATGCGCTCGCGCAGCAGCCAGGTAGGCGCACGGGGAGAGAGAGAAAGCAGCGGAGAGGGAAGCCGCGCCGGCCGATGTATAGTAGCCTGGTAGGTGCCGCGCTGGGAGAGAGAGTGGCGAAGAGGGAGATGGCACCGGCCGTTGTGTAGTAGCAAGGCAAACGCGCGCGGGGAGAGAGATAGATAGATAGATAGATATTTTATTATTTGCCTTCACGGCAAAACAATTTATACAAAAAAATAAAAATAAAATAAAAAATACAATAAAAGAATGCGTCTAAATTTACAGAGAGAGAGAGTTAGAAGTAGTGCGCGCGGGCAAAAACTAGCGAGAGATGTAGAAGGAGGAGCGCCGCGTAGTAGCTCACGTTTAGAGTAGAAGGGTGAGCGCGCGCGATAGTTGAGCCGCCGGGCGGCGCAATAAGTGATTTAGGTGCCGCGCATGTTCGCGCGCTGACCAATCATGACTCAAAATAGCTGCGAGTCATGGTTTTCCGGGTAGAGTAGGACGAATCTGGGATAACTAGCCAATGAGAAGTAGCCACATACTGGGAGGGAACTCGGACGAAGGGCTCGGGCTGGACTAAGCTGAGAAGAAGCGCTCTCTTGATCGTCGGCCAGCAACAGCAACAATCGTGTCTAACTTAGCCTCTCAACCAACGCGGTGCGTTAGCACCGGGACTTTGTAGGTGAGAAGTCTTGTCCAATGGAAGAATTGCAGTAGTAAGTAGCTATCAGCCAAGAAATTCGAGGCACTGGGTTCGCGTGTGAGGTTGTGGGTGCTCGTCGTGTGGACTGTCGGTGGGTTGAGTAGTGGTGGGTCTCGAGTTCTAGGTGCAGAATCACTAGCGGATCCGGATCGCTCCAGAGCATTTGGAGTAAACGTTAATTTCCAAGATTGCAACCTTATCGTGTTCGGGTCGTGTTTTCTCTCTTTTCAGGATCCAGGCAGCCAGGCGATGTTTCAGGCAGAGAACGCCATTTTAGTGATTGTGCCCGCCAAAAAAAAGAGATGCGCTCAATACCACAGCCATTTTGGGGCCTCATCGGTTCTTAATAAATTTAGTCTATTTAGTAAATCCAGTGAACTGTTATTAGCGAGTGTTGTTCCTTGTACTGTCCTCTCGAGCATTATTTTCAGGAAATTAAATTATCGCCGTGGGTAGCCAGTAACGTGATACTGTCTCACCGTTGGTAGAACGAGATTCGTTGTTGTTGCTCACCATCAGAACCCCATTGGTTGAGATATAAGTCTTAGGTCGGGGTGTGACTCGGCTTGGGGAAAGGAGTGACGAAGGTAAAGTGTTCGAGTGCTTGTATTAGGGTCACTCTCCGTAGAAGAGCCCTACACGGCGGTTATAACGAAGCACTACGTCTCAAATGGCGCCCAACTAATTGATGGTAGCAACAACGGCTCGAGTTGAGATAGTGTTTGTGTTATATGTGGTGAAGGGATAATTAGTGGCAGTGAATGAGCAAAAAAAAATTGAGTACGTGCGGCGATAAAGTGTTAACAGTACGAAAGTAAGAAAAGAAAAAACGGCTCAGGAAGAGGGATTCCTAAGGGAATAGAGTCGAGAAACTTTTTTTTCTTTTTCAGGAATTGTGGGTCGAGAATTTTCTTTCCAGGTCGATTATCAGAGTGTGGGGTAGCATTGGGAATTGTGGGTCGATAAAAGTTTTTCTTTTTCAGGAATTGTGGGTCGAGAATTTTCTTTCCAGGTTGATCATCAGAGTGTGGGATAGCATTGGGAACTGTGGGTCGAAAAATTTTTTCTTTTTCAGGAATTGTGCGTCGAGAATTTTTTTTTCTTTCTCCTTCCTTCCAGGTTGACTTGAGAGTTAAAGGATTATAAAGGAAGAATTTTCTCCTTTATTTATGGTAACTGGAAAATGCTTAATCTAAATTACGAATAAAGAAATAAATCATTGGGAATATAAAGAGGGAAGGTTATTTTCTCTGTTCTTGCTCTTCGGTTTCCTTTAGCTCTTGACTCTCTCTCTCTCTCTCTCTAGGAAGAGACGATTAAAGCTCTCCCGAAATACACAGAAGAATTTACAGCTTCGAGTATTTGAATTTACAGTTTCGAGTATTTGAATTTACAGGTTGGAGTATTTGAATTTACAGGTTCGAGTTTATTTGAATTTACAGGTTCGAGTATTTTAATTCACAGGTTCGAGTATTTGAATTTACAGGTTCGAGTTTATTTGAATTTACAGGTTCGAGTATTTGAATTTAAAGGTTCGAGTTTATTTGAATTTTCAGGTTCGAGTATTTTAATTAGAGTTCAACATCGAGTAACCACGAATACGGGTCAAGTTTTTTCCCCTTTTTACCCCTTCTCGTGGTTGTGTGACAAATAGTGTGTATTCAAGATGGTAACCAAGAAAGCAAAGGAAGTGGATCAATATCAGGCCAGAATGAGAGAACTCAATTATAACCGAGAGTACAGGGCATGAAGAAGTCGAGCGAGGACGTCGATGCCAACTTACAGGAATTAAGACTCAACCATCATGGTAGCCACCGAGCAAAGGCAGAAAGACTATTTCGAGGTTGCTTACGGATGGTTGGGGTAACAGAAGTGCTCTGGTTTCCGGAGACGGATGAGGCAGACAGGAGCGACGTGCCGACGGAGGACGAGTTGGTGATGGCCTTCAGCGATGATAACCAGGAGTATGAAACGGAAGAGGAGGAGGTGCGACCTGGGCAGCAAGAGGATGCATACAGCAGAGATGCTTTGCTACCAATCCCAGAAGGGTATGCTGAACGTACCACGACCCAAAGGCCTGCAGATAATATGGCTCCACAAGCTATGACAATGATACCAGAGATGCAGGGCCCTCCTGGATCCACCAATACCGGAACGATTCCAAGGCTTACTGTTAGCACTGAGCGGAACGTAACCTCGTGGCGACGGGAAAACACAGGGCTGCAAAATCCAGTAGACAGTCGATACTTGATGCCACCGCAACAACGTCATAATGTGTTGGTGACTAAGACGAGACGGGACATACCCAGCTCACGCCTGCCACCGGCACACCCGCTGAGCCTTCGAGAACAGTCGACAAATGATGAATTATGCTATACCTCGAGGATCGGGCAGCTGGAGGATAAATCGAGAAATACTCAAGAATTCGAGGTCCGAACAGAAAGGGAGGATTTGGAGGAAAAGTATGAGTCGAGGGAAGGGCGATTCGTAAGAGTTAATAAACAAACGGTAACTCGCTCTACGCCCCGACGGCGTAGAAAGATAGTACTCCCCGGAAGCTCAAGTTCCAACTCGGAAGAAGAAATTCCGCCACTGTCTTCAAGTAGGTGGCAGGCTGATTTTCGAGATCTGAGCCCGCAAAGCAATGATTCGAGAGGAAGATATGTGACTACTCATAACCGACAAAGTCGAGGGGATGAGTCACACGTAAGGCAGCAGAGGTCGCGTCGAGATTACTGCCCAGAAGATTTACCGACAGTTCGAGATAACAGCTTGCATGTGATAAAAACCTTGAAGAGCTGGGGATTGAGGTACTTGGGCGATGATAAGGACACACCAGAGCAGTTTTTGTCACGCTTGAAGGCGTGCAAACGTGCCACTGGAGTTCGTGATGAACAGCTGCTGCCATGTCTTGCAAGCGTCTTAATCATGGAAGCAGGTGATTGGTATGAAGTATACCAGGAAGACATAGAACTATGGGATTTTGCGACTTTCGAAAAGGCCTTTAAACACCAACGTAAAATCGGGGTGGAGTGGGGGTGAAAATCGAGTAGAGTGTGCATCGAAACCGGGTGCGACGGGTTCGAGTACAAATGAGCTTTGCGTTATGGCTCGAGTCGAGGGTACACCGAAAACGGATGTGACGGTTTCATGTACAAAGGAGCCTTGTGTTACGGCTCAAGTAGAGAGTATGAAGAAACCTTGTGTGACGGTTTCGAGTGAGCCTGGTGCTATGGCTCGAGTAGTGGAAGTGGAGAAACCATGTGTTACAGTTTCGAGGAAGGTGAAGGAGGGGGAGGAAGAATTATCAAAGGTAACCGCTCAAGAAGAGAAAGGACAACAACCAGATGCTACTTCACGAGGGGAAAGGAAAAATCAGGTCAGCTGGCTAACGTCAAGCAGCGAAGAGGACAGTGGATCCGAAAGAGAGGGTGAGAACGAGGATGAAACGCATAACGAAATGGTGTTAGAGTTATCTATGGAAGTTTGGACATTACGAAACCTAGAGGAAGAGAAAGACTATACCATGCTACCACAAATCCAAGAAGCTGTGAACATAATGTTGGGGAATACAGTAGAACCGGAGGCCACGGCAGCAGAACCTTTGGGTAACGATGAGCAATCATCGTAGACACGGGAAGGGGGATGTTGAACTCTAATTAAAATACTCGAACCTGAAAATTCAAATAAACTCGAACCTGTAAATTCAAATACTCGAACCTGTAAATTCAAATAAACTCGAACCTGTAAATTTAAATACTCGAACCTGTGAATTCAAATACTCGAACCTGTAAATTCAAATAAATTCGAACCTGTAAATTCAAATACTGCAACCTGTAAATTGAAATACTCGAACCTGTAAATTCAAATGCTCGAACCTGTAAATTCAAATACTCGAACCTGTAAATTCTTCTGTGTATTTCGGGAGAGCTTTAATCGTCTCTTCCTAGAGAGAGAGTGAAGAGCAAAAAGGAAACCGAAGAGCAAGAACAGAGAAAATAACCTTTCCTCTTTATAACCCCAATGATTTCTTTCTTTATTCATAATTTAGGTTAAGGATTTTCCAGTTACCATAAATAAAGGAGAAAATTCTTCCTTTATAATCCTTTAACTTTGAAGTCAACCTGGAAGGAAGGAGAAAGAAAAAAAAGAATTCTCGACTCACAATTCCTGAAAAAGAAAAATTTTCTCGACCCACAATTCCCAATGCTATCACACACTCTGATGATCAACCTGGAAAGAAAATTCTCGACCCATAATTCCTGAAAAAGAAAAACTTTTCTCGACCCACAATTCCCAATGCTACTCCACACTCTGATGATCGACCTGGAAAGAAAATTCTCGACCCACAATTCCTGAAAAAGAAAAAATTTTCTTGGCTTATTTCCTTAGGAATCCCTCTTCCTGCGCCGTTTTTTGTTTTCTTACTTTCGTACTGTTAACACTTTAACGCCGCACGTACTCAAATTTTTGTTGCTTTTGAGTTCAAGTGGTAGCAATATATTGGTAGCAAAGGTCTAAGTATGGGGGAGGACGCTTGTTGAGGTTGGGATAATTAATAGTGTTGAGGTTTGTGGTAAATTAAGAAACCATTATTTAATAGAGAGAGATAAATATAGTTTATTGAGGTGGCAAAAACGCCAGTCGGCACGTCCGACTGACATCGCAGTTGAATAGCGAGAGAGTAAGAAACATTCTAAGTGCGCTACACTGCTCCCGCGTCTCACACAACTCTCATACAGACATACTGGAGTGGGGAGACACTCATGTGTGTGTTTCGTCCGCCGTCGCTTAGCAGACGTGCATATCATTGTACCTATCCTCACGTACAGCGCGCTGTATGATGAAACATTCACATATTCCAACACGCCTCCTTGAATTTTCAACATTATAATTAAATGTTCATTCTTTCATTCATTCAGACAGTAATTTTAAGTATCATATCGTTAATAGATTTCTTTTATTTCAAATCACTCTCAATGCTTTTCTATTTTTCAAAAACTTTGTCTTATCTAAACTCATTGTTAACATATCAGCTAGATTAAATTCTGAGTCTATTTTTAGAACATCAATTATTCCATTTTCGTAGTTTTCATTAACGTAGTGATACTGCACGTCAATGTGCTTTGAGTTTTTTGTAAAATTACCAAATTTTGCGATTGCAATTGCGCCTGAGTTATCTTCATACATTTTAATTGGTTTATCAAATTTTACGTTAAATGATTCGCATAATAAATTTTTAATGAACAAGATTTCTGTCACTGCTTCGGACATAGCAGTATATTCTGCAAAAGTAGAACATTTTGTTACTGCACTTTATTTATGCGTTTTCAAAAAAATTAAATTTCCATATAATCTAATTACAAAACCTGTTGTAGATTTTCTATCTACATTATCTCCTGCATAGTCAGAATCTACCATACAATCTAATACTTTGCTGTTAACATTATCATAGTACGTTAGCTTTAAATCTTTAGTCTTAAATAAGTATTTCAAAATTCTCAATGCATATTTAAAGTGTCTTTGGTCATAACAACGTTGGTAACGACTTAAATAATTAACGCTATATGTTATATCTGGCCTTGTGCCTGTACTGATATATAATAATTCGCCGATTAAAGTTCTGTATTTTATTCTTTCATCTATTTCATTTGCTTGTTCTAATTTTAGATTGCTCTCCATTGGAGTATCGTATAATTTTGCATTTTCAAGGTTGTATTTTATAGCCAAAGATTCGATATATTTCGTTTGACTTAAAGTCATTTTACTTCTGTCTTCACTATATTCAATATCGATGCCAATATATTGGTTAATTTTGCCCAAATCTTTCATTATAAATCTTTCCATTAAACTTGCTTTTACTTTGTTTATTTTATTTTTGTCTTTGCAACAAATCAAGAGATCATCTACAAAAACTAGTATATATATTGAATCTTTGCTTGTATTATTTACATATAGACAGTAATCATAGTTACTTCTTACAAAATTTAATTTCTCGACATATTCGCTGAAATAATCATACCATGCTCTAGAACTTTCTCTGAGACCATACAGAGCCTTTTGCAATTTGCAAACTTTATTGTCTCCAGTTTCATAACCTTTTCGTTCATTAATGTACACTTCTGATTTTACATTGCCATTTAAAAATGCCGTTTCAACATCCATTTGTTCTATAAACAAATTATTTTTACAACTGTAAGACAATAAAATTTTCAACGTTTGCATTTTACCTACAGGTGAATAAACATTTTGAACATATTCTTTTTGTTGAAATCCTCTTACAACTAATCTCGCTTTATAAGTATCGTTATTTTTCTTTTTATAAACCCATTTAACATCAGTGACCTTTTTATCTTTTGGCCTTTCGACAATTTGCCATGTATGATTTTTCTTTAAACTGTTTATTTCGGAATACATTGCTATGTTACGTCCGGGGACGTATTCGCATTTTAAAGAAAAAGCATAATTAGTATCAGATATTTTCTGACACATAAAAGCGAGAATGCAACTTAATACTACGCAGCGTTCTGCTTATGCGACCTTGTGACGTATAGAGTCACCCACTCAGAAAGACAACGGATGCAATTTTTAACATACGGTCGAGCTAGAATCCAAGCCACCGAACTCCGCGGCAGTCGAAAGGCCACACTTTGCAATGCTCAGCATTTCGCAAGTACGACGACCCAGAAAACTTGTAATACATAAGTTGTCAAAAGATGAATTCGATACGTCACCGGGCTCATCTTTAGCCTAATTATTTTGTATTATAAAAGAAGTGATGTGTGTCAAGCGAATCAGTCACAGCGTACAAGAAACCTGGCGAACTCCGTGTACCTCTACGACATCGAGAAGTTGAAACCGTAAGCCTTACACATCTAGTAAGCAGATTTTATAAGTTATTGAAATTGTAATCGTAAGCCTTACTCGTCTAGTAAGCAGATCGTATAAGTTATTTATAGTAAATTTATAAAAGCAAGTGTTATAGAAAAGAATTGTAATTGAAATTACAACACATCGATCTACCAGAAGCCAGCAGATTGTATTGGTAATAAATTATTGTATTTTATATAATAAACCTACATAAAACCAATTACTACTTATTTCCACTTATTTCCGGACTTAACAGTGGTTCCGGTACGAATCGAACGTAAGTTCACTAGATTTAAACGAAAAATAAGACCGGAGTAAGAGGAAACGAATAGTATTTGAAAATTACTAAAAATATCACTACTAACTGATTCCGAGCTTCTCGTTTTGCAGTAAGAAGTTGAGAGGATCATTGTAGCATGATCGTTTAAACTTCTGAAGATGAACGTGTACGGCTCCTCCAGATTACTAACATATTAACAGATAAATAAAAAAAAAAAGGGAAAATAGACGATGTTATAGAAATAGGGAAAGAAGAAAGGATAACCCAAATACAAATAACGTAAACGAATATAAAAAAAAAAAAAGATTTCACATAAAGATAAAATCAAAATAAATCAAAATATATAAGTAAATAGCATCACGCAAATATATTTAACAAACAAGAAATTTAAAGTGAAAAATTCATATAGGGAAACATTAAGAAACAAATAATTAAGGCCGAATCCATCTCAAATCAGACAGCCCGCGTATGCCTATTTCACCTATCATGTTGAAATAAAAATATTTATGTTCTACTCGAAAAAATATTTTACACGTGTTTTTTTATTTTTTTGTTTCATCAAAATTTCATGCGTTCAGCGATACCGAAAAATTCCGAGAAAATCCTTTCATTGAGAAAAAAAATTTTCAATGTGATTTTCAGACTGCTATTGTTTCAGCAGTTTTTCAAGCTTTTAAACGTGTAACACATAATTTCACTCAGTTTTGAGCCCTCTTTAACGGCCTTAATGTCATTTTCAAAAAAAAAATCAAAAATCCACGAGCTATGCACTTTTTACTGAAAAATTCATTTTTTAGAGAAGTGCCTTTTTCTCGAAAACCCCATGTTTTTTTTGCACAATTTTTGTTGTCGTGATAGAGGACGGTAATGCCTAGCTAGACGTATTTGTGAGATTCGGTACTTTTTTCCTGGGATAGCGATCACTAATGAGATAACACACAAACAAATTTTTCACGCTTAACGCTTATATATAGTCAATGATATTAGAGTCAATGTAAAGGTATTTATCTTTGTGCGTATGTAATATACATGTACGTGCGCCTACTTATAGGAGTATATGTACTAGTACATTTGTCCGCTAGATGGATATGGTTTGACTTAACATTTACAAAGAAAAGTTCGGTTTCTGCTATATATCACACATCTCGTCTTATTTAAAACCATCATCTTTTGGAAAATTATTACATATTTACACCTTATCAACTCAACTACGATGTCTCAATATTACTCAACAGAGAGAATCAAATGTGCAGACTTTTTAGACAAACACAAACAAATTACTTACGAATCTAGTTCCGTACGTTTAAAACAACTTGAGAATCTTGCTCATCCATTGAAGCACCTCTATCCTCATTTACCTTTGACACCTTCTACATATCTGTGTCAACATTGTTACAATCGTGCTTTAGAATTGGTGAGTAGTACTGACAATGAATTTATAACGGATAATGAAGTTACCGATAACGTAGTTGATAGAGATGAAGATTTTTTACCAAGTACTCCAGAACGCATTGAAGAATTTAATAATGAAATAAGTACATCTTTCTTAGGTTCTGTATCGCCTCTTAAAAGAAAAAATCTTATACATGAAAAATCAATTGAAAATTACGTAACAAAGAAGAAAAAAAAATACTTTCAACATTGTCTAATACCCTTGATGTGAAGTTGAACAATGTTTATGACGTTTCTATAACAGCAAATGAATCAACTGTATGCCATTGTACAGAATGGATACAAAATCTTGGTCTAGCCTTGCAAAAGTGTTCTACGGTATCAGAAAAAATAAAAATTCTGACTTTGCTACCTTCATCCTTTACAAAACATGAAATTTTATCTTTATTTCCAGAAATAACAATGTATATGATCAACAAATCGAGAAATCTTGTTAAAGAAAAAGGAATTTATTCAGAACCAGATGCATATTCAGGCCATCCGATTGATGAAAACATGGAAAAAATTGTTATGGAATATTATTTAAATGATGATTTTAATTGTTCAAGACAAAGTCCTAATAAATGTGACGTTGTTACAATTAAAGTTAACAATAAAAAAGAGAAAGCAGTTAAGCGTTTTCTTACTCGAAGTTTAAAAGAGACGTATAAAGTATTTAAAAATGATTATCCAGAATTGAGAATTGGAAAATCGAAATTTTATAGTTTGCGACCAAAGTATGTCTTACTTAGCCCCATCAAAGAAGTTTGTCTCTGTATCTATTGCGCAAATTATGATTTATTTCTTACGAGCTTAATTAATTTTAGAGGGAGTAACGTCACAGAGTTGGATGAAAGTCAGTCACAAATAATAAATGCAACAATGTGTTCTGAGCCATCTGATTTATGTTATTTACAAGAATGTAAACTATGTCCAGGGATTAAGGGAATTACGTTTCATGTTTTAAAACTGCAAGATGTAGAAGGCACAGAAGAAATTACATATGCTTTGTGGGATAATGGAAACCTGATTAAAAAGACACTATCAATTTCTGCTTTTAAAGATGAACTTTCGGTTTGGACCATGAGGGTTAGTACTCACATGTATGTAAAAATATACAACGCAAAGCTATAAAAACAGAAAGAGAAAGTGCTAAAAAAGACTCACATCATTTAGTTCTTCAAATAGACTTCGCTGAAAACTGGGCTGTGATTCATAATAAAGCTGTTCAAGGAAATCATTGGGTTAATGATCAAATTTCTATTTTCACAGCAGTCTCTTATCAAGGGGATTCGACACAAAGTTTCGCAGTTATAAGTGATGACCGAAAACATGATTCAGCGTATGCTTTGCTAGCAGTACAAAAAATTATAAAATTCTTGAAAGAAAATTGTTGTGATTCAATTAAAAAATTACCATCGTATCAGACGGCGCTGCGAGTCACTTTAAAAATCGCTTTCAATTAGATGAACTAAAACGAGCACCTGGTGATATAAAATGGTTGTTCTCTGCTACTGGGCACGGCAAAGTAGCTGTAGATTGTGTGTGTGGACTTATAAAGCATTATGCTACTTCGCATAATCTTCGAGAGCCCCTTGAAGAAGCTATTCAAAACGCAAATGATTTTGCAATACATGTTCAAAAATATACTGATGCTATTAAAATAATACATTTACAAGATGCTGAAATAGAACAATTCAGAAAAGAAAAAAATATTGATTGGCTTACAACTCCAAAGTATCCTGGAATTCAAAAAACTCATATATGGGTTAAAAAAACATGTGACGATAAAATACATTGTTTGACAGCAAAAACCGCTGATCGTCCGCTTACTAAATTAAGAACAATGAAGCAGAAAAACAAAGGTAGTAAAATAGGTATACAAATGAAAAAAAGGTATAAAAATCAAAAATCAAAAAGACGCAAATAACAAATAAATACATAGTTATGTGTACCTGTATATTACATACACACAAAGACAAATACCTTTACATTGACTCTAATATCATTGACTATATATAAGCATTAGGCGTGAAAAATTTGTTTGTGTGTTATCTCATTAGTGATCGCTATCCCAGGGAAAAAGTACCGAATCTCACAAATACGTCTAGCTAGGCATTACCGTCCTCTATCACGACAACAAAAATTGTGCAAAAAAAACATGGGGTTTTCGAGAAAAAGGCACTTCCCTAAAAAATGAATTTTTCAGTAAAAAGTGCATAGCTCGTGGATTTTTTATTTTTTTTGAAAATGACATTAAGGCCGTTAAAGAGGGCTCAAAACTGAGTGAAATTGTGTGTTACACGTTTAAAAGCTCGAAAAACTGCTGAAACAATAGCAGTCTGAAAATCACATTGAAAATTTTTTTTCTCAATGAAAGAATTTTCTCGGAATTTTTCGGCATCGCTGAACGCATGAAATTTTGATGAAACAAAAAAATAAAAAAACACGTGTAAAATATTTTTTCGAGTAGAACATAAATATTTTTATTTCAACATGATAGGTGAAATAGGCATACGCGGGCTGTCTGATTTGAGATGGATTCGGCCTTAAATAATATCAGTAAAAACAAATAACTAAAATATTAGTGAAAAAAAAAATAAACAAATGAATAAATAAATAAAAAGAAATTGAAATAAATAAAACAAATCCAACACGAAGGAAAAAAATGAAATAATAATACAAAATAATGATCATTGAATGGATAAATATTATACATAAACAAGAAATAAGAATATCAGAAATCAAATTACACGAAAAACATTAAGAATAGAGATACAAAATTGGCAAATAAATAAATAAATTGCCAAATAAATAATACACAAAAAAATATATAGTTGAACTAATAATAAAAGATATTTAAAAATAAATATTAAGTATACTGATACATAAATAAAAAGAATAAAGAACAAAACATAAGAAATGAATGAAGAGAAATAAATAAAGGGAAATAAATAATAGAGAATTTACACAATACAAAATAGAAAACATATGAGAGATATAATCAGTGTATAAAATAATCAAGTCATTTTTTATCAAAATAAGGAAATCAAAATAATAATAAAAAATAACTAAACAAATGAAAAGTATTACAATAAAAGTAAGAATATTATAATGAAGAATCATACCAAAAAAAAATTACAATAAAATATTACATTGCAAAAGGGAATATAATAAAATAAGAAAATGAAAAATATTTAAATATTATAATATAAAAAATAAACAATACTCAAACGAGAAAATGAAAGTAAGACAATAATAAACAAAATAAAAGATAAATTCAAAAATAAACTACAATAATAATTACGAACATTTAATAAAATGAAAAAACCATGATGAATAATCAAGCTAATACATTTTATAATTTTAAACAACAAAACCATTATTATACTAAAGTATTTCATTGTCAAATTTGCCGAGATCAATATCACGAAGCATTGTTTTGCTCTAATGCAGTTTGTGTTTATTGTAAAAGTAAAGATCATATATCTTATTTTTGCAAGAATGCTAAAAATAAAATAGAACTTTTTTGTAAACTCTGTAATCACAGAGGACATTCTGTAGAGAAGTGTACATTTAACCAAACAAATGAAGATTATTGCCAATACTGTCAAATGATAGGACATGCAGCTACTCAATGCCCTGTTATAAAGAAATATGAACTTGATTGTGAGTATTGCGGAAGCACGGGTCACTCAACTAAAGACTGTCTGTCAGCAGTATGTATGAAATGCAATAAACTCGGGCACTGGATAAAATACTGCCCTATAAACGAAAAAATAATGTGGTGCGCGTTATGTAAGGAAGAAGACCACGATTCATCAGATTGCAAGCGTGCGATTTTAAGAAATAGAATAATTTGTCAAATTTGCAACAGAATCGGACATACAGCAAAGTATTGCCCAGAAAGAAATGCTCATTCTCAAAATAGCACAAACTACAACATTTTCGAAAATAAAGAAATTCATCAATTACCAAGTACTACAAGAAATTATAACCGATTCATTAACAAAACTCAAGAACAAAATTACAAGCCAAGAAACACGATTTTTAATAATCAACAACCCAATACAGTAAATAGGAAAAGAATTCAATGTGATTATTGCAAAAGAATTGGACATGACATCGACAACTGCAGAAAACTTAAAAATCTTATGATGCAATATAATGCAATGGGAAATCATTGTGATCTTTGTAAAAATCCAGATCATACTACTGAAGAATGTGAGGAAATCAAACAATATCCAAGTATTAATACTGATGAATCATACCATAATGTTACGAAAGAAACAATTAACGAATCAAAAATTCAGAAAAACAAAGTTAATACAACGAATATTGAAAGGGATAATGGTAATGAACTAATTACAGAAAATAAAGTAAATAAAATTAAACAGGAAACTAATATCATAGAGGAATCAACAATAATTAATGATGATAAAGAAATCAATTTAATTATCGTACCTTTTATAAAAATACATGAAATCACTGATGAACCAAAAGATAATAATATGATTATAAAAAATCATGGAAATACTAATGAAATTAATTTTATAGACTTTAACGAAATTTTCAAAAATAATCATGAAATTGAAGAAATTATGGAAACAAATTTAATTGATTCTATTGAATCTACTGTAAAAAAATTATGAGACTAATGAAGAAATGAATTTCAACGAATCTAATTTAAAAACCCATGAGGATTGTGATGAAATTAATGTAATTCATTTTAATGAATCCAATATAAATAACCAAAAGAATGAAATTTCGAATGAAAATAATAAAGAAGGTAATAATTCGTTGGAAACAGTAACTTTTTATGATGATCTTAAAGTCATTTTAGACATAACTTTTGCTTTAGCTGAACCATTTTCCGAAGATGATCAAATGGAAACTAAATTCCAACAAAACTCGCTTGAAAATTCGTTAAAAGAGAATATAGCATCAATACATTCAGAAGAGTCTTTATTAAATGATACAAAAAATCTAAAGAACTTATTAAATAATAGTAAAGTAGTTTTCGAAAATGAAAATCAACCAAAAGATATGTTTGATAATCAAAAACTAAAAAAACATTTAGAGAATAAAAGTCATCTAAAAATATTTGATAATCAAGAACACCAAGAACAGCTTGACAATAAAAATCAACTAAAAGAAACTTTGGGTAATCAAGATCATAACGTAATAATCAATCTAAATACAAATCCTAATAAAGTACACCAATTGCAGTTAGTTTTTAACTATCCTGTCAAAGTAAAATCTAATAAAAACGTCAGAAAACTAAAATGGATACCTAATTATAAAAAATATTTAAAAGAATTATCAAAAATTACAAAATTAAAATTAAAATCTAAAGGTTACTACAATAAATTTGCTATCAGAAAAAGGTTTAAAAAGGGAGACAAAACATGGCCTATTAAAGAACCAAATATGAATAAATTTCAAAAGGATCAGCATAATAAGAATTTTCAACGCTATTAAAATGAACAAAATAATATCTTAACTAATTATGGAAAACAAGCAAAGCAATATTATAACAAATAATAACATAACATTTTTGTTTTAGGATGTGGACAACATACTCAATATTAACATCTATCATAATCTCTTCTTATTTTTCCAAATTTAATACAGGAATGGAGAATTATAATTGCAGCTGAACTTTTCCATTTGAAGCAAAACCATCCTACTTCTTGGTCAACTAATATATAACCCTAGGGTGATCCAGATTTTACCAAATATATAATTTAAAATTATAACCACTTATCCGTTTGTCTGCAATTGTTCGTATCAACTTGTAAGAATTTTGTGAAAAGCAACTATATTTTCTAAGAAAGTTAATATTTTATAAAAATGCGATCGGAATAATATAAGTTTGAATAATGAAATTCTAAGAAATTTTTACGAAGACAGCAAGAAGATTCATACATGAAAGATTTTTGAAGTAATGCTACGACTAACAATAACATCGTTGACAATTAAAAAATATATACATTGTTCTTTTCTTTTTTAACAACAACAAACAAAAATATTGCGATTACATATTAAAATACCTCAGTTTTTGTTTGCTAATGAAACAAGCAAAAGTTTTATTTGTAAAAATTATGTGTTATTAAATAATAGAAATATTTAATTATTTAGTCACAAGGTAAAAAACATTTCAGGGATCAATTTAATAACTTATTATTCTATCTATCTTTGAATAAGAAAATATAGAACTAATCTAAAAGAAAACGAAACAAAACCATTCCTAAACCTTGCAACCCTAACAAACATAGATACAAAAATTTGACTGTAATTTTATGCAAAATCAGATTGTATTTGCCTACAAAAATTTTTCGCATTCATAAAAGAAATTTTATGAATAGTTCAAGAACAAAAGAAAGAAAGAATTTAGGTAGCTGTACTCACATTGCTAAGATTAAATCGAATATAATGTATTGGAAGTGATCAGTTTCATCATATACTAACATGATCATCCTACAAGATACACTATTCGGCACTGTATTGAGTAAAGCAATTTTCTACTCTAACGCACTGCATACTCTCTAATGCAAATATGTGAATGCTACTCATGCCAGAAAAAAATCTTGAGTTTTAAAATGAACTTTTAAAACGGCTGAGAGTTTCAAAGAAAGGTAATACAATGATGCATAAGAGCAATAACAAGTCAAAATTAACAAAAATCACTCCGTCCTATTAACCTTCCTTTTTTATCAAAAATACTTACCAATATAATTAAATTTTTCTTTTGGAAATAATTATAATTTTTCTCAGTATACGGTTGAAAAATATTTTTTTTTATAATGATAATATCAAAAACCCTTTAATGTTATTCTACTTAAACAAAGAGGAAAAAATAATATATCTTTTGCCAAATATCTCAGCAGGGAGGGAAGTGAATGATCGCTTGAATCATTCCCTATATTTCTCCTCACCTTTTATTTATTACAAAATTATTTAATACACACATTATTTCTAAACTCAGTTAATCAATGACTTTAATTTATGTAAAACCAGCAAAACAAAATTTATTATACATTAGCGTAATAAAATAATTTAATTGTCGAAATGCGATGTTCAAACAAGATATTACATATCTCTATACAAATTCTAATGCATAACGTATGCTATATTTATTACGTAACGTTTTATTAAACAATTGTTATATAAAATTAAAATCGTAGGTTAAGTGTAGTCTAGTGTTAGGAACAAAAATAAATGATTTACTTTATAGAAATTTATAGACGATACGAAATTTTGTTTAAATTTATTGAATTTTTATTATTGTTTTTGTTATTGTTTATATATATAAATTTTTAGTATGGATTTAATGATATGAATTTTTATTATTGTTTTTATTATTTGAATTGTTAGTACTATTGAACCTTTTGTAACAAGAAATTACTGATGGTTCAACTATTCCTATAATTGTTGAATCTCTACGATATTCAACAGTCTAAGGGGGGAGGTGTTACGTCCGTGACGTATCCCTAAATTACATTTAATATTCATATTCTCATCAGTAATTTCTTGATCCACAAAATTATGTGATTGCAAATTTATTGACACCCACGTATCAACTAGCATAGAGAAAAAAATTTCAACACAGGGAAATTGTAAACATTCTTGTACGAAATGAACCAGAATTTTAAACGAACCATATTGAAATTATTTAAAAATTTCTCAAAACATTTCATGAAAGACGTTGTTGTATTTATAGTTAACTTTCCATCTTATATTTCGACAACTATGCACTTTTAACTGTACGGCCTCGCGACACTCCAAGTCAATGAACACTTCAAAATACAAATGCAGCAATTTTTATGTTCCAGCAAGAATAATATGCGCTAAATACAACTGTCAATTTAAACAATGCGCACCAAAGTAATTAACAATTTAGAAAATTTAAACTTGATAACCATGAATGTAAAATAACCAATGGTCATGATTTTGTAAATCAAAGTATTAATTGTTTAAACCATAATTTATGAGAAATTCATGTCGATTCAAGACTGACGAGTATTATTATTATTATTATAATTATTATTACTAATATTACTATTACTATTATAAATCGTATTAGTATGTTTATCGTTAAATCAAATTCTGTAACAGAAAATCTCTGATACATTTGTTGAATCTCTACGACATTCAACAGTCTAAGGGGGGAGGTGTTACGTCCGGAGACGTATTCGCATTTTAAAGAAAAAGCATAATTAGTATCAGATATTTTCTGACACATAAAAGCGAGAATGCAACTTAATACTACGCAGCGTTCTGCTTATGCGACCTTGTGACGTATAGAGTCACCCACTCAGAAAGACAACGGATGCAATTTTTAACATACGGTCGAGCTAGAATCCAAGCCACCGAACTCCGCGGCAGTCGAAAGGCCACACTTTGCAATGCTCAGCATTTCGCAAGTACGACGACCCAGAAAACTTGTAATACATAAGTTGTCAAAAGATGAATTCGATACGTCACCGGGCTCATCTTTAGCCTAATTATTTTGTATTATAAAAGAAGTGATGTGTGTCAAGCGAATCAGTCACAGCGTACAAGAAACCTGGCGAACTCCGTGTACCTCTACGACATCGAGAAGTTGAAACCGTAAGCCTTACACATCTAGTAAGCAGATTTTATAAGTTATTGAAATTGTAATCGTAAGCCTTACTCGTCTAGTAAGCAGATCGTATAAGTTATTTATAGTAAATTTATAAAAGCAAGTGTTATAGAAAAGAATTGTAATTGAAATTACAACACATCGATCTACCAGAAGCCAGCAGATTGTATTGGTAATAAATTATTGTATTTTATATAATAAACCTACATAAAACCAATTACTACTTATTTCCACTTATTTCCGGACTTAACAGCTATTTGGTACATTTGCATCAATATAATTTACATAAATAAAATGAGTAACTGGATTTCCGTATCTATTGACTGGACTTTTCTTTCTTTGAGATTTTCGCGGTATTGTTAGTCTATCTCTATTTTCGTTGTCTTCGTTATCAGATTCGTTATCGTTTACATTATTCGCATCGATTAATTCAGTTTGCTCTCCTCTACTTTCTCCGAAGGTCGCAGTAGAGTGAGAAGGATATTCAGAACCGCTGTTGTTTGTTTCATTTAATTCTACGTTAATTTCAGAATCACTATTTTCGTTTTTTAAACAGATTAACTTTATACTATATTCTATTACATCAACATGCCTTGCAGTAATTACTTTATTATTAACTAAGACTTTATAGCCGTTTTCAACGTATCCTACTAATACACCTAGTTGTGCCTTATTATCCCACTTACTTTTCCTTAGAGCTTCCGGAACTCTTACGAAGGCTCTACTTCCGTAAATTTTAAAATTTTTGACATTCGGCTTTATCCCAAAAAATATTTCATAAGGAGTTTTATTCTCTGACGTGTTTGCAATTGTTCGATTTTTTAAATAAGCTACCGTTTTCATTATTTCCGGCCAATATCTTCTACGAATTTTTGCTTCCCTCATTAAGGGGGCTAGACACCTTTTTTCTCTGAAATAAGAAGTCACATTTTAATACATAAATGTAAACTAATTATTTCATACTTTTTACATATAAAAGTGGGTATATTTACCTTACCTTAAAACTTTCTCCGATGGGCCTTTTATATGGTCCAGAACCATAGTCATCGATGAAACAAGTTTTTTCACTATCCGTAAGCTTTGAAATTGTCCTGTGGATGGATTGACTTCAGATTTGAACTAAATTACTCCTGAATAGTATAATTCTCATATGAGTGTAGGGATTTTTGATCTAATGAGAAAAAAAAAATTGTTCTGTTTTTCAAGAGTTTTTTTTTTTAATTTTTTAAAATTTTTTATATTTTTTCATAATTTTTCTGATGTAAAAATTTTTTCCGACATTTAATCCTAAATCCCTACACTGATATGAGAATTATACTATTCAGGAGTAATTTAGTTCAAATCTGGAGTCAATCCATCCACAGGAAAATTTCAAAGCTTACGGATAGTGAAAAAACTTGTTTCATCGATGACTATGGTTCTGGACCATATAAAAGGCCCATCAGAGAAAGTTTTAAGGTAAGGTAAATATACCCACTTTTATATGTAAAAAGTATGAAATAATTAGTTTACATTTATGTATTAAAATGTGACTTCTTATTTCAGGGAAAAAAGGTGTCTAGCCCCCTTAAGCATCTACCTATATCCATTGCTGATCTATTATATCTCTCCGCTACTCCATTTAATTCATGAACGTAGGGTGGACATGTCAATAATTCTATTCCTTTTGATTTTACAAAATCAAAAATTTCGCGATTTAGATATTCTCTGCCGTTATCACATTGCATCTTTTTAATTCTCTTATTAAATTTATTTTCTACTAAATTTACGAATTCAATAAAACAACTTGCAGTTTCTGACTCATTCTTAATGCAAAAGATTCTAGGACATTTACTATAATCATTAATAAATGTAAGAAAATATTTTTCTCCACAATAGCCAGTAGTACTATGTGGACCATTTAAATCAGTGTGTATTAACTGTAGGATTTCTTTCGTTTTTGTTCGATTATTTTCAAACGGTATATTTGCCATTTTACTTTGTATGCAATTTGCACATTTCATATCTATTTTTTCCAATTTATCTGGTAAACCTTCAACCAATTTATTATTTACTATTTTATTCATATAATTAAAATTTACGTGGCCAAGTGCTCTATGCCATTTTTCTTTATCTGATAATCTTACTAAATTTACATATTTATCTTTATTTTTATTCGTTAATGCATAACTTTTCAAAGAATACAAATTATCAATTTTATTTGCAATAGCTACTAATTCTCCCGATTTATTGTAAATTTTAGCATTACTGTCTCGTGCAGTTATTGTAGCATTTTTAGTTATTCTGGAAAAGCTTAACAAATTTTGATTCATTCCTTCTACATAATATACATTACTCAAATCAATTTGTTTTTCATTATAATAATTTCTAACTTTAACTTTTATATTACCGATTTTCGTCGCTTTTAACATTTTACCGTCTGGTAATTTTACATTTACCGGATCTTTTAAAACTATATACTTCTCAAAATATTTATCGCTTTTAATAATATGGTCTGTGGAACCACTGTCCAATAACCAATTTATTTCGTTACCTTCGCATTCTCTATTTATGCTATAACCTGTTATGTCCTTTACTTCTGGGCCGCATACTTGTGTTGACCACGTCTCGGATGATGAACCCTGCTGCTTGTCCGTTGACTTGTTTTGATTTGAACTGCGTCCGCGTCCTCTGCCTCGATTGTAGTCTCGTTGGTTTCCACGTTGTCCTCTCGATGATTGGGCACCTCTGCGTCTGCCGCCTTGTTGGCCGTTCCAACAATCCTTTTGATAATGTCCGACTTTGCCGCAAGTAAAGCACTGTCCGTTTGTCTTTGTTGAGAACGTGCTTGCATTACTCTTCTTTTCTGAATTATTTTTAACTAAATTCTTTTCTTTGATTTTTGATTTTACGTAATCTATTGGCCTTTCTCTTTCTGGAATGATGTCGATGAAGTCACCAATATAACTGTAATTTGCTGGTAATGCTTTGATTAAGTATCGCATTTTCTCAGTTTCATCTATCTTTCCTGCGGCTGCTTTAAATTCGTTCACCGCTTTCTCAAATTCTACGAAGAATTCTTCAACATTTTCATAATTCTTTAATTTAATATCTTCAATTTTTCCTCGGCATATTATTTGTAATGACGTGGATTTCGTCATATATAATTTATCCAAATTCGCAATCATTTCATAAGCTGATTTGCACTCACAAACATATTCTAATTGCTTATCTGAAATAGTGTTAATTAATATATTTCTTGCTTTTAAATCCTTTTTCTTCCATTCATCTGCTTTATCTGTCTCAGCCCGTTCTCTTTCGGCTTGCTCTTTGCACTCTTTATATTCTAATAGAGTCATTAAGCGAAATTTCCAACTTGTATAATTTGCACCACCAAAAATGGGAATTACTATATCTTCGATTTGTGCTTGCTTAGCCATCTCGACTTCTTTTAATTTAATATCTTCGTACACTTTTATTACTTTATTTAGCGTAATTACTTTCTGCACTATTTTCACAAAACGTTTTTCAGCAATCTTTTCCTCAATTATTTCTTCGCTTTCATCTTCAAAGTTATCTCGTATTCCTTCTTCTTTGGTTTTTACTTTTCCTTTAGTGTCCATTTACCACATGTATAACCTCAAATTCTGCCACGTGCTCTATTCTTGCACCGTGCAGCGTGCTTCACACAAGAAATCTAATCTGCTCGCATCGGCTTGAATTATTCATAAATTTTTCAAAATTCTTTCTTCTATCACTTATAGACATATTCTATTATGTATTCACACTTGTATTTTTCTTACTTTTGCACTTTTCTTTCAATATTTTTCACAGTTAATTTTTCGCGAGTCATGTGCTTTTTTCTTGCTATGGCAAGGCTCCCCCAATACTCACCGAGGCTTGTATTGAGTCAGAGTTTTTTTTCTTTTTTACTTACCAACCAGGCACTTTGCTACGATGTTGAGGTTGGGATAATTAATAGTGTTGAGGTTTGTGGTAAATTAAGAAACCATTATTTAATAGAGAGAGATAAATATAGTTTATTGAGGTGGCAAAAACGCCAGTCAGCACGTCCGACTTACATCGCAGTTGAATAGCAAGAGAGTAAGAAACATTCTAAGTGCGCTACACTGCTCTCGCGTCTCACGCAACTCTCATACAGACATACTGGAGTGGGGAGACACTCATGTGTGTGTTTTGTTCGCCGTCGCTTGGCAGACGCGCATACCATTGTACCTATCCTCGCGTACAGCGCGCTGCATGTTGAAACATTCACATATTCCAACAACGCTATTCCAGAGAATAGCGTAAAGCTACGAGAGTAGGTGGGGGTCGAGGATGTCGTCGTAAGCAGCCGCTCTAGACAACAGAAACTTTATTCGAGTAATGATTGGAAACGACTCTTATCTTGCACTACTAGATCCTGGAGCGACAATATCATTAGTTGGTCCGCGAATTTTGAACAAATATCGAGACCGATTGCGACAATCGCGAGGCCAAGTGAGAGGAGTGTCTGGAGTCCCAATGATGATTCAAGGTAACTTACGAATATCGATTGATGTCGATGGCCACTTAGGACTCCTAGAGTTCAGAGCAATCGAGGAAATTAATCATGACATCATCTTGGGCATGGATTTCGGGGTCGAATGGAACTTATCATTGCAACTTCGAGCCAAGCAGTGGAAGTGTGGAGATAAAAGAAGTGGCATCGTTTTGCCACGAACATCGATGACTCCACCCCCGCTATAATGGCTGAGTGTGCTGGGCTGACGGAACTAACACCGACCGAAGCAGAGCGCATCAAGAAGATCGTCGACGGTCTCGTCCATAGACCGGCCACGGATTATTTGCCGACGACACACCTCACCGAGCACCACATTGAACTGACAAACTACACGCCGATCCGTCATGCACCCAGGCGACGATCACCAGCAATGTAGATAGTAGCACAGGAGGCTGTTCGGGAAATGCATCGGGCAGGTATAATCGAGAGATCGGCAAATGCGTGGTGTCATGCACCAGTTATACAGAAAAAGTCAGATGGAAAATATCGCTTCTGCATTGATTTTCGAGACCTAAATGCTCGTAGCAAGAAAGACGCTTATCCACTACCAAACATGGATGGGATCTTAGACATGTTACGACGGGCAAAATATATATCCAAAATCGATCTCAAGAATGCACATTTCCAAGTCGAGTTAGATGAAGAGAGCAGGCGCTATATAGCCTTTGCAGTCCCCGGCTCGGGCTTGTGGAAGTTCAAGAGAATGCTTCCGTTCGGTTTAAAGAACGCACCAGCAACGTTTCAATGGCTGATAGATGCACGTTTTGGTCCAGAAATGGAACCACACGTATTTGGTTACCTTGGCGACATCATCATAGCTACTGATTCATTCGAGGAGCACCAAAAATGGCTAGAGATAGTCCTTACAAAAATTCGAGACGCTCAACTCACAGTCAATTGGAAGAAATGCGGGTTTGGGTGTTCGAGAGTTCGATATCTGGGGTATTTGTTAGATCGAGATGGGCTATGGTCAGACATGAAAAGGGCCGAGTCAATCCTACAATATCCAGTTCCTAAGACAAAAAGGCAGTTGAGGCGATTTCTAGGAATGGTTGGATGGTATTTGAGATTTATCGAGAAGGAGAGTGAGATCAAACTACCCTTCCTGAAGTCGATCAAGAAAACGCAGGCATGGCAGTGGAGCGCCGAGCAGCAAGCCGCGTTTGAACAATTAATATTTGCGCTCACGAGAGCTCCGGTATTGGCCAGGCCCGACTTCACCCGAGAGCTCACGGTGCAGTGCGACGCTAGTAATGATGCCATCGGAGCGGTACTGTCTCAAGATTTCGAGGACGGAGAACACCCAATCGTGTATATCCATCGAGTACTCTCAAGCGCCCAAAGGAACTACTCCACGACAGAGAAGGAGTGCCTCGCATTGATCTGGGCCATTAAAAAGCTGCGACCATACCTCGAGGAGTACAAGTTTACCGCGATTACTGATCATAGCGCATTACGGTGGCTCCAAAATCTGAAGGAGCCGGCGGGACGGGTAGCTCGATGGGCCCTTGAACTGCAACAGTGGGATATCCGAATAGTGCACCGGAAGGGAGCGATGCACCGAGTTCCAGACGCACTATCGAGAATCTTTGAGGAGGAACCTAGCGAAATCGAAATTGCTGCCTTCGAGGAAGTGAAAGGTCCGTGGTATTTGAAGTGTATTGAAGAAATTCGAGACAATCCGGTCAAGTACAAGTCGTGGCGAGCAGCTGATGGACTAATGTACAAGCAGCGGATCGACCCTCTACTGGATCCAATCACTGGGGAGGAGGACACCTTGAAATTGGTAGTTCCAGTCGAGTATCGAGATCGAGTGCTGAAGGACGCTCATTGCGAAACGATGGCAGGCCGAATATTATAATAAAGATCGCCGGGATGTACAGTTCCAACTAGGAGATTTGGTCATAGGCAAGGCGCACGGGCTGTCGAGCGGGCCCGGAAGTTCTCCGCTAAGCTTGCTCCTGACTGGGAGGGCCCTTTGAGATAATCGAAGTCAAACCGCCGAATGTTTACATGTTAAAAATGGGGGATGGACGAAAAAACCCGAAAGTGCATGTAAGCGAACTTAAGAAGTATGGAGAGGGTCGAGTGTTGATTGTTTCGTCTATCGTGTTGTCATAATTTAAGGGTCGAGGTTGGAAAATTTCTTTTAACATGTGTAATTACCACACATACAGCAATGTCAAGAATGGCCCACACTAAGCCTATCTCCGCTTCGCTCTTCCCCAGCTAGCGGCAGCCATGCCGACTGGCTGGAGAAAACGCTACTGGGAGCAAGGCCAATAAGGTGAGCAGATCATAGTTCGAGTAGTGGAGATAAGGCTCTGGAGCGATCACAGGAAGTGAGGGTAATGGGGTCGAGTAAGCCGTTGATTAGGAGATAATCATCGTCTTAGTGGGCAGGGAGGTATTGTGACGATGTCACATGCATCGGCACGTGCAGCGTCAGCAGCCTACGAGCACATGCTCGACCGGCTCCACCATGTGCGCGCCGGCAACGAGGACGCCGAGCGGGCCGCGCACGCAGTCACACACACTCACAAGTGCTATGCCCGGATCGAGCGCCAACGCGACACGCACGCGAGAAAGCGAGGCGCGGGGGAAGGGGCCGAGGGACAGCAGACGCACGAGAGAGTCGGGGAACGCGGTGAACGGCGTCGAGAGACGGCGTCACGAGCGCGCGAAGCGTACTGTGTCGGGAGAGATGTAGACTGAGCACTGCGCAACCAGTCCGCGCAGGAAGAATAGTGCGAGTACGCAGGAGTATACGCGAGAGATATGCGCTCGCGCAGCAGCCAGGTAGGCGCGCGGGGAGAGAGAGAGAGAAAGCAGCGGAGAGGGAAGTCGCGCCGGTCCATGTATAGCAGCCAGGCAGGTGCCGCGCGGGAGAGAGAGTAGCGAAGGGAGAGATGGCACCGGCCGTCATGTAGTAGCAAGGCAAGTGCGCGCAAGGAGAGAGAGGAGAGAGAGAGTTAGAAGTAGTGCGTGCGGGCATAAACTAGCGAGAGATGTGGAAGGAGGAGCGCCGCGTAATAGCTCGCGTGTAGAGTGGAAGGCTGAGCGCGTGCGATAGTTGAGCCACCGGGCGGCGCAATAAGTGATGTAGGGGCCGCGCATGTTCGCGCGCTGACCTATCATGACTCAAAATAGTTGCGAGTCATGTTTTTCTGGGTAGAGTAGGACGAATCTGGGATAAGTAACCAATGAGAAGTAGCCACGTACTGGGAGGGAACTCGGACGAAGGGCTCGAGCTTGACTAATCTAAGAAGAAGCACTCTCTTGATCGTCGACCAGCAACAGCAGCTGTTGTGTCTAACTTAGCCTCACAACTAGTCTTTTACAGTGCCAGTTGTCGCGTTAGTATCGGGAGTTTGTAGGTGAGATGTCTTGTCCAAGGGAAGAATGCAGTAGTAAGTAGCTACAAGCCAAGAAATTGGAGGCACTGGGTTCGCGTGTGAGGTTGAGGATGCTCGTCGTTTGGACTGTCGGTGGGTTGAGTAGTGGTGGGTCTCGAGTCCTAGGTGCAGAATCACTAGCGGACCCGGATCGCTCCAGAGTATTTCGAGTAAACGTTAACTTCCAAGATTGCAACTTTATCGTGTTCTAGTCGTGTTTTCTCTCTTTCCAGGCAGCCAGGCGAAGTTTCAGGCGGAGGACGCCATTTTGATGATTGTGCCCGCAAAAAAAAGAGACGCGCTCAATACCACAGCCATTTAGGGGACTCATCGGTTCTTAATAAATTTAGTCTAGTAAATCCAGTGAACTGTTATTATTAGCGAGTGTTGTTCCTTGTATTGTCCTCTCGAGCATTATTTTCAGGAAATTAAATTATCGCCGTGGGTAGCCAGTAACGTGATACTGTCTCACCGTTGGTAGAACGAGATTCGTCGTTGTTGCTCACCATCAGAACCCCCTTGGTTGAGATATGTCTTTAGTCGGGGTGTGACTCGGCTTGGAGTAAGGAGTCACGAAGGTAAAGTGTTCGAGTGCTTGTATTGGGGTCACTCTCGGTAGAAGAGCCCTACACAGCGGTTATAACAAAGCACTACGTTAGAAATTCTACACACAATATACAAACTTTTTCCCGTTTAATGTGGTATACAAAGAGTTTCAAGTTTTTGAGTTAAAAAATCATGAAAATTGAAGAATTATGAAACAAATCAAAATTTTGAATTTTTCAATTAATTCTAACTTTACAACGATTGCATAGTTTCTCTAAAATTGCATAATTGTAGTGTGGGGCTAATTTGGGACAAGTAAAAAATTTTCATCAATTTTAAAATTTCAGTTGACCTGAAGTTACCAATATACCGGGTTACCAGTCGAAAACATACACGATATTTTGACTCACAAGGAAGGGTATCGAACCCAAACTCACCGATTTAAAAAATTTCGATGTATGTTGTAGATCATGAAAAAATATGAGACATGTGTTTCTTCTTATCTGCGGAAAAACATATTTAGGGGGTGAAAACCACTCCTAAAGATAACCCCCAAAAACGGTTTTTTAAATCTCGGCTTCTACTGCATATTTCAGAGTAAAACAAAATAGAAATTACTTCTTATAAAAAAACAAAGATAACTGAAGCAATTTTGACTCTAAGGGTTGCAACCCTTATTTTTTATTTTCAAACAGCTAATTTTTTGATCATGTATATTGTTCTTTGTTTTTTTATAAGAAGTAATTTCTATTTTGTTTTACTCTGAAATACGCAGTAGAAGCCGAGATATATTTAAAAAACCGTCTTTGGGGGTTATCTTTAGGGGTGTTTTTCACCCCCTAAATATGTTTTTCCGCAGATAAGAAAAAACACGTGTCTCATATTTTTTCATGATCTACAACATATATCGAAATTTTTGAAATCGGTGAGTTCGGATTCGATACCCTTCCTTGTCAGCCGAATTGATAAATTCATCAAAGTCTGGATTTTCGGACCAAAGGAATCAAATGGCGCGGTCAAAATTTTCATAAGATGCCAAACACAAATGTAAAAAAATTATTTTTTCGAAAAATATATGTTTACGGCTTTTATATCAGTATGTTGTAGTTTATTCAATTTGGAGGATATACCACCTTTACCCGATAGCATTTCATGCAATAATGCTTATTTAATGTAGTTTTGAAAATTGAATATTTCACTTAGGCTTGGACGAACAACTCGTGTTCGAGAAAACGGAACTCGGAAAACGCCACACTTTCGAAAATGAGACTCTAGCAAACAAGAGGCAACTTCAGGACGTAAAAGCTGAGCACAACTAAATCAAGCATAAAAACTATCTATTCATTCATATAACATAATAGCATGTGATTAGTGATGTTTTCATCAATAGCTATCTATTTCAAGTACATAGAATTACTGTAGCGTACAACGTAATGTTTACAAATACCGTGACTAAGTATTTTTTTAATTAAAAAACTACTTTCTTTGTCTTAATTATACCAATTTTTATGAATTTTTATCGTTTTTTCAATTAAAAAACTACTTAGTCATGATATTTTTTAATTCCAGAGCTTCATGCCATAGGTACATGTTTTCCAAGTATTTTGCGACTTCTCTCATCAAAATCGATCAAGTAATTGCCAAGAAAACTTGCTCACCAGTTGATTTTTAGGCACTAACGCTTCTTCGGAGAGCCTTATAGTTCCGTCAGGGCGAAAATTGTAACACTTCAAATTCTGAAAATTTACAACATAAAAACTATTTTCCACCCAAAAAGAGCTCATTTTAACCTTTAGATGGCCGGGATTTTGAGAGAGAAGTTCACCTTAAAAAATTGGGACAAAAGGTATCTTATATCATTGATTGAACGTAGACAAAGTGTCGATAAGGGGGTGTGCCATCTTAGTGGTTTTCTGGCCCTCTAAAGATTAAGCGTTTTCCGAGATGTATGTATGTCTGTACATATGTATGTAATCAAATTTCCAGATTATCTCAACAAATTTTTCATAGATCCAAAAGAGCTTTGGTGCAGATACTCTTTTAATTATAAGTAACTGACAGTTCTCTATCGAGCCGAATCCATCGACAAATAAAATAACGGCAGAGCAAATAAAAAATTTAAAAAATCGATTTTTGGACATACGGTGAACAAAATTAACTTTAAGTTAAAAACAACACATTTATGTGCTAAAACTAATTAAAATACGTCTTTTTTACACTGATCGTTTTTTTCTACGAACAATATTTGGCAATAGAATAGCGAAAAACCCGCTAAAAACATCAAAAATAGTCGTTTTTTTGCTATTACTTTATAGGATTTGACATTACACAAAAATGTTAAATGCAAAAGTTATAGATAATATTAAAACAAAACTTTTCCCTGTTGCAGATCTTGCTTCCTCCTAGAGGAAGGTTTGCGATAGTAATTTTTTGAGTTGTTGTAAAAACATGTTATAATTGTTGTTCGAGGTGCTAGGAATAAAAATACATGATTTTTGAAAAATGTCTGTATGGATGTGTGTGTGTGTGTGTGCGTGCGTGCGTGCGTGCATGTGTGTTTATGTGTGTGTATGTGTGTATGTATGTGTGTGTGTATACGCCTGGATCTCAGCTTCTACTCGATCGATTTTAACTGGACAGGTCTCATTATATATTTTCTAAAAAAAAAATTCCCTAGATATCACGGTTCTTTTGTTATTAACAAAGCGTATTTTTTCTTAAAAAATTTATAATCCCTAAACTAAACGGTCAAGTTTTTTGAAAAAAATCATGATAGTGCAGTATATATTTGGTGTTGGAATTAATTCGTAGCGTTTACAAGAGATGGCACAAGTAGTACACTATTTCGTTGTTACCTACAGTAATGTATACATCGTAAACAGCTATCATAGGACGCCATTTGCCGTACATAACCTTTTTTCAAATCATAAATAACAACACTTTATAATTTATTGAATATGGCCGAATCCATCTCAAATCAGGTGGTCCGCGTATGCCTATGTCACCGATCATTTTGGAATGAAACTATTCATGTTCTTCTCCAAAAATTATTTGACACGTATTTTTTAATTTTTTTATTTTATCAAAATTTCATGCGTTCAGCGATACCGAAAAATTCCGAGAAAATTCTTACTTAGAAAAAAAATTTTTCAATGTAATTTTCAAACGGCTACTCTTTCACCAGTTTTTATATGCTTTTAAGCGTGTAACACATAATTTCACTCAGTTTTGAGCCCTCTTTCACGTTCTCTATGTTATTTTCAAAAAAAATAAAAAGGACGAGTTATGCACTTTTTACTGAAAAATGCACTTTTTAGAAAAATGCATTTTTCTCGAAAACCCCAATTTTTTTTTGCACAATTTTCTTATGTCGTGATAGAGGACCTAAATACCTATCTAGACGTATTTGTAAGATTCAGAACATTTGCGCTGGGATAGCGATCACTAATGAGATAACACAGAAACAAATTTTTCACGCTTAACGCTTGTATATAGCCAATGATATTACAGTCAATATAGAGATGTTTATCTTTGTGCGTACATATACATGTACGTGCGCCCACTTGTATGATTTTATGTACTAGTAAATTTGTCCCCTAGATGGATATGGTTTGGCTTAACATTTACAAAAAAATGTTCGGTTTCTGCTATATATCACACATCTCGTCGTGTTTAAAACCATCATCTTTTGGAAAATTATTACATATTTACACCTTATCAACTCAACTGCGATGTCTCAATATTACTCAACGGAGAGAATCAAATGTGCTGACATTTTACACAAGCACAAAAAAATCTGTTACAAGCCTAGTTCCGTACGTTTCAAACAACTTGAGGATCTTGCTCATCCATTGACGCACCTCTATCCTAATTTACCTTTCACACCATCTACATATCTGTGTTAACATTGTTACAATCGTGCTTTAAAATTGGTGAGTAGCACTGACAATGAATTTATAACGGATAATGAAGTTACCGACAACGTAGTTGATAGAGATGACGATTTTTTACCAAGTACTCCAGAACGCATCGAAGAATTTAATAATGAAATAAGTACATCTTTCTTAAGTTATGTGTATCGACTCGTAAGAGAAAAAATCTTATACGTGAAAAATCACTTGAAAATTACGTAAAAAAGAAAAAAAAAATATACTTTCAACATTGTCTAATACCCTTGATGTGAAGTTGAACAATGTTTATGACGTTTCTATAACAGCAAACGAATCAACTGTATGCCATTGTACAGAATGGATACAAAATCTTGGTTTAGCATTGCAAAAGTGTTCTACGGTATCAGAAAAAATAAAAATTCTGACTTTGCTACCCTCATCCTTAACGAAAAATGAAATTTCATCCTTATTTCCAGACATAACAATGTACATGATAGAAAGAGCGAAAAATCTTGCACAAGAAAAGGGAGTTTATTCCGAACGAGAAGCATACACAGGCCATCGAATTGATGAAAGGACCGAAAAAACTGTTATGGAATATTATATAAATGACGATTTTAATTGTTCAAGACAGAGTCCCAATAAGAGTGACGTTATTGTCGTTAAAGTAAATGATAATAAAGAGAAGAAAGTTAGAGGTTTTCTTACTCGAAGTCTGAAAGCAACGTATAAAGCATTTAAAAATGATTATCCCGAATTGAGAATTGTTAATCGAAGTTTTATAGTATGCGACCAAAGTATGTCTTACTTTCCGCCATCAAAGAAGTTTGTCTCTGTCTCTATTGCGTAAATTATGATTTATTTCTTACGAGCTTAATTAATTTCAGAGGGAGTAACGTTACCGAGTTGGATGAAATTCAAATAATAAATGCAATAATGTGTTCTGGGCCATCTGATTTATGCTATTTACAAGAATGTAAAATTTGTCCAAGCAGTAACGCAATTACTATTCATGTTTAAAAACTCCAAGATATAGAAGGCATAGAAGAAATTACATATGCTTTGTGGGATAATGGAAACTTGATTAAAAAAACACTATCAATTTCTGCTTTTAAAGATGAACTTTCGGTTTGGACCATGAAGGTTAGTACTCACATGTATGTAAAAATTATACAACGCAAAGCTATAAAAGCAGAAAGAGAAAATGCTAAAAAAGACCCACATCATTTAGTTCTTCAAATAGGCTTCGCTGAAAACTGGGCTGTGATTCACAATAAAGCTGTTCAAGGAAATCATTGGGTTAATGAACAAATTTCTATTTTCACAGCAGTGTCTTATCAAGGGGATTCGACACAAAGTTTCGCAGTCATAAGTGATGACCGAAAACATGATTCGGCGTATGCTTTGCTAGCAGTACAAAATATTATAAAATTGTTGAAAGAAAATTGTTGTGATTCAATTTAAAAAATTACCATCGTATGCGACGGCGCCGCTAGTCACTTTAAAAATCGCTTTCAATTAGATGAATTAAAACGAGCACCGTATGATATAAAATGGTTGTACTCTGCTACTGGGCACGGCAAAGGAGCTGTAGATGATGTGGGTGGACTTATAAAGCATTATGCTACTTCGCATAATCTTCGAGAGCCCCTTGAAGAAGCTGTTCAAAACGCAAATGATTTTGCAATACATGTTCAAAAATATACTGATGCTATTAAAATAATACATTTACGAGATGTTGAAATGGAATAATTCAGAAAAGAAAAAATATGGATTGGCTTACAATTCCAAAGTATCCTGGAATTAAAAAAACTCATATATGGATTGAAAAAACATGTGATGATAAAGTACATTGTTTGACAGCCAAGACCGCTGATCGTCCACTTACTGAATTAAGAACAATGAAGCAGAAAAACAAAGGTAGTATAATAGGTATAAAAATAAAAAAAAGGTATAAAAATAAAAAATCTAGAAGACGCAAATAAAAAATAAATACATACTTGTGTACCTGTATATTACATACGCACAAAGATAAATACCTTTATTTTGACTCTAATATCATTGACTATATATAAGCGTTAAGCGTGAAAAATTTGTTTCTGTGTTGTTTCATTAGTGATCGCTATCCCAGTGCAAATGTTCTGAATCTCACAAATACATCTAGATAGGTATTTAGGTCCTCTATCACGATATACGAAAATTGTGCAAAAAAAATTGGGGTTTTCGAAAAAAATGCATTTTTCTAAAAAGTGCATTTTTCAGTAAAAAGTGCATAACTCGTGCATTTTTTTTTTTTTTTTTTTAATAACATAGAGTACGTGAAAGGGGCTCAAAACTGAGTAAAAATATCTGTTACACGCTTAAAAGCATAAAAAACTGGTGAAACAGTAGCCGTTTGAAAATTACATTCAAAAATTTTTTTTCTAAGTAAGAATTTTCTCGGAATTTTTCGGTATCGCTGAACGCATGAAATTTTGATAAAACAAAAGAATAAAAAAATACGTCTCAAATAATTTTTGGAGAAGAACATGAATAGTTTCATTCCAAAATGATCGGTGGCATAGGCATACGCGGACCACCTGATTTGAGATGGATTCGTCCATATATTAAAATTTGTGCCGAATAAAGTGTTTTTGCGGGGAGTTTTGCTTCATTACTTTAATATGCAACAAAAGTGCAGCTGCAGCTCATTGTATTTTAGTGAAAGTATACAGTGAACATACTTTAATTGAGCAAACGTTTCGGAAGTGATTTGCACGTTTTAAAGCTGGTGATTTCGACTTGAATGACAAGGAGTGACCTGGTCAGCCAATAAAATTTGAAGATAATGATTTGGAGGCATTGCTCAATGAAGACTCATGTCAAACACTTAAAGAATTATCTACGTCGTGGGAAAACGTCTTAAAAGTTTGGGTATGATCCAGAAGGAATGATATTGGGTCCCACGTGAATTGAAACCAAGGGATATTGAGAGACGTTTTCTCACGTGCGAATTGCTGCTCCAACGGCAGAAAAGAAAAGGTTTTTTGCATCGAATTGTTACCGGCGATGAAAAGTGGATCCATTACGACAATCCGAAGCGCGGAAAGTCATGGATTAAGCCCGGTGAACCGTCAGCATCAGTGGCAAAGCTCAATATCCATGGGTCAAGGCTCCTGCTCTGTATTTGGTGGGATCAGAGGGGTGTCATTTACTACGAACTCCTAAAACCGCATGAAACCGTAACTGGTGATCTCTACAGACTGAAACTGATGCGCTTGAACCGCGCATTGAAAGAAAAACGGTCGGAATACTCTGAAAGACACGAAAAAGTTATTTTGCTGCACGACAATGCTCATCCACACGTTGCAAAACCGGTAAAAACATACCTGGAAATACTTACATGGGAAGCGCTACCGCACCCGTCGTATTCTCCAGATATTGCTCCTAGTGACTACCACTTGTTTCGATCAATGGCTCATAGCTTGTGTGTTCAGAAGTTGACATCTTATGAAGATTGTAAAAAATGGATTGATTCGTGGATTTCATCTAAAGACGAAGAGTTCTTCCGATGCGGTATTCGTTCACTGCCCGAAAGATGGTCAAAAGTAGTAGAAAGCGATGGGCAATACTTAAATTAATGTATTTTTTGATTTTCATATGAAATAAATAATATTTTTTCATTAAAAAAACGCTACGAATTAATTTCAACACCCAATAAATAGCTATAATCTGTAATAATTTCAATCCATTTTGTCGATTAGTTTTTGAGAAAAAAATTGAAATACGAAAAAAATGAGTTTTGTATGTCCAGCGATTACGGGAGTAAAATTAACTTAATGCTTCGAAATTCCTTGTAGAGGTAGATTTTGGATAGCTCTCGGACGAGTTCTTTGGACAAAAGGATTAGTCCAGAAATTTCAGAAATATTTGAGGTTAAAATTTTTTTAACCTTTTTTTCAAATCGTACTTTCTCGAGAACGGCTTCATGTATCAGCTCCAAATATATAGACAATTTTGTATGTGATATAGATAACATGTGTGTGAATTTTCATCAAGATCGTACCATTACATTTTGAGATATTTGATTTTGAAAATTTTCGTATTTTACAAAGTCATTTTCTTTGTCGCATGATAACTAGAGAAAACAAAAATTGGTTTAATCAAGTTGAAATTTTCTGGAGATGAAGAGTTTATATATTATCGTATAAGTCCTTTAGGTAAAAGAATTATCTCATGATTTTTAGAGATATTTAAGATTAAAATTTTTTTACGTTTTTTTTTTTAAAACGTAATTTCTCAATACCATTTCATGTATCAGCTTGACATTTACAGACTATGTAATATGCGATATAGGCAATACCTGTTTAAAATTTCATCCAGATTATATCGTTATTTTTTGAGTAGTTTGATATTTAAAATTTTAGTATTTTTGAAAATGACTTCCTTTGTTGTCGCACAATATAACTATATTAAAATTGTTTTACTTTCTTTGAAATTTGGTGGAGATGTAGAGTTTGTATATTATTTATTAGAAGAGTTCTCAGGATAAGAGAAGTCGTTTATAAATTTCAGAGATATTTGAGGTTAAAACTGTTTTAGCCCTCTTTTAAAATCGTAATTATTCGGGAACGCATTTACGTATACTAGAAAATGGAAATGACATGCGCTATGCGCGCGTGTTGTACACCTGATTTTGTTTTGTAATAGCCATTTATTATTTTTAAGATTAGAACATTTTTCTTCCACCGAAAATTCCAGAAAGAGCACACAAATACGAACAGGCATACAACTAGAGACAAGTTCCTTATGTGTGAAATTTCACAAAGAAAATATAATTTGAAGTAACGGTTATTTAGGAATTTTAAAAGGTTTTGACGATAATATTACAATCAATTATTTTATTTATTTTTCACAGATAATTTAAAAAAAAATCTTACCTATTATTTTATTCATATTTTATACATAATTTAAAAATGAATACTTTTTAATCTTCATAAATGAATTTAATTAAATTATGTCATAAATTATTGCAAAAATTATAAATTTTGTTATTAAAAATTAATTAAAGACATAAGCAAATTAAGTTTGAGGAAACCACGGGCCAATGAATAGGCAGCGGGTTTTTTCTACGATCAACTGCTAACGATTTAAATCCAAAAAAACTATTTTTAACGCCTAAATGTATCTAAAATGATCGATTTTCCTTTATAACTTGGCAGGATTTGATTTTATACAAAAATGTTAAATACAAAAGTTGTAAATAATATTTATGCAAAACTTTTTCCTATTTAACATTTTTATGTAAAATCAATTCCGCACGAGTTAAACTGGAAGAACGATTTTAAACGCCTAAATATACATAAAGTGGACGATTTTCGGCTATAACTTAACAGGATTTGATTTCACACCAAAATGTTACATACAAAAGTTGTAGATAATATTGAAACAAAACTTTTTGCTATTTAATATTTTAATTAGATCTATAAAAACTATTTTTAATGTCTCAATACACCCTGTGCAGTCAATTTTCGCTTATTATTTAACAGAATTTGATTTGACACATAAATATTAGATACAATAGCTATAAACAAGATGATCACATCAACAATAATCATATCAGCAAGAAATGATCATGTAATTATAAAGATATAATAATTTAAAAAATATAAACTAATATCGAACAAAATGCTTATTTGAATATAACAAAGAATCAAAATAACATAATATTATAAGTACATATTAAAGTAATATTATTTTACAAATAGAAACTCTTGTATAATGTGCGTGTAGTATTTAACAGGTTCAGTGCTACATGGTACATATTTGTACTACAAGGTTTTACAAATCTATTGACATTTAGAATCTTTAATGTTAAAATGAAAACTAAGCTTATTCAATGCAAATATTTTTGTAAACCTTGTGTTTTTAGATAATAGGAAATAACTAAATTTTTATAAAATGTTTAGAATTTCAATGAATTTAAAGTAAATATACAAAATGTTTTGAAATATGACCTTAATCGGTTTAGCACTGAACCTGTTAATATAGATATTGTAACATCGCAAATTGCTATATACAAAGAATGTAATGTACATACTAACTGACTCAAGTCTTACATTGTAATAGAAAACAGTTAGATAAGTAAGTCTTGCTAAGTAGTCCATGAAAAACATAATGATATATTAAAATATTAAAATACATCATTATGTATTACATAGACTACCTAGCGGAACTTACCTATATAATTGTTCTCTACCACACTGCAAGATTGACAGAGTCAGTTAGTATATATATATATATATATATATATATATATATATATATATATATATATATATATATATATATATATATATATATATATATATATATATATATATATATATATATATATATATATATATATATATATATATATATATATATATATATATATATATATATATATATATTACATTCTTTGTATAGGACAATGAACCATGTTATAATGTATATATTAAGTACAACACATACATCACACAAGAGTGTCTTTTTATAAATATTAACAAGTATTAAAATACAACAAACCCCGTGAGCCCAGTTCTTATATCCTAGCTAAATTTATTATAAATTAATTAGACTAACCTATATATATATATTCCGATATAGAATTTTAAACGGAAATCGATAGGTGCAACGCATATTTGCGTAAGATAATTTTCCAAAATGTTTAAGACGTCTAGTACTGTAATAAAAAGCTAAAACAGGCCCCGTATCCTGGCTTAGGGATAGAATATCGGCGAATATACCAGATAGTAAAAGCTGAGGCCTGTTTTATCTGAACAGAAAACAATGGCTGTAACGCTCATTTGCAGTGCCCTTATTTTGGGGAATTAATATTGTATAATCTAACAGCCAGTAAACCCCAGGTCTAGTTTTTTAATAGAAATCGATGGCTGCCACACACATTTACGTATGATAATATTACAAAATGTTCAAGCAGTCCAGGCTAATGAAAAGGCCTCGAGTCCTGGCTTTGGCAATATCGGCGAAATTTCTATACCTAATTAAAGCTCGCCTATTTTTTGAAATGAAATCGATGATCGCAAACCGCATTTCCATAGGGTTTGTTTTTCATAGTGATTAAGTGAACAGTTATAATGAAAAACACAAAAGGTCTTCATGTCTTGAAATTTAACCGTATTTTTTCCATCTTCGAAATGGCAAAAGTACAAGGCTAATCTAAAAATTTTTCATTTTAGCCATATGCTAGTCTAATGTTTTATTGTCCACGGACAGTGTCCTCATGGGCGTTTAACTCCTTGTCGAGCTTTTATTTTAAATGATTATGTACTGTTAATTGAAAATTTTGGGTTAAATTAATTTGCTTATTTTTAAAAGGTGCTATACAAGGAATATTCTTTAATATTTAATTAATAAGTAATAATAACAACAATAATAGATTACTTATCTCATATTACAGAAAGCATTAACATTTTTTTCTCGAAAATATTTTTTGATTTATACATTCATCCAAATTAAAGTAGAAATAAAAATTAAAGTAGAAATAATACAACTTTCTACGAAAGTATGTTATAAAATAAGGCAAGTATATGTTTTTCCTGGAATCTATAAAAATAAAAAGAATTATATTTTCATATGACTTTACAATTATTAGTATTGTTAATTGTTAATTTAACATCATACCTAAAAAAATATACGTTTGATATTATTTCAAAAAATTTTACTAATGTAATCATTTTATCGAGCTCCTTAAAAAACATTCAAATTTAAAACTTTTGTGAATAACTATACTAACATTTAATAATGTTATTAATAATATACTATAACAAATCTCATAATGTTTTCACAGACTATGTAATTATTTATTATTTTCTCTTATAAAGTTCTGGAATCTATCTAAAAAAACTTTTTACAACAGTTTAAGGATGTACTGGCTATAAGGTCCCTGCCAAATATCTGTGAATGCGATAAACTGCAATAATTAATTATATGCAATGGTTGACCAAATTTAAGTTCTTGTGGGTGATTCAGAAGTATAATACGAATATATTAAGCTTTAAAAATTGCAAATCGAATAAAAATTAATAAAGTTCTGTTATTTTTTATAGTTACAAAAATCGAGTCATTGAGTAAAAGTAGTAAGTAAAGTACCAAACTTTTAATTTTGATACGATGTTTAATTTCTAAAGCTTATAATATTCCTGTCATGATTTGTAATCGATCAGGAGCATTGAAAATCGACTATTTATCCGGCATTATTTATTATTGCAGTTTATTTCCCGTACAGTCCCTGCCGAAGTTAAGTGACTAATATTAAAACAACAATAACAAAATAATGTAGGGTAAATAGATAATTTTTAATGCTCCTAACCGATTACAAATCATGACAGGAATATTATAAGCTTTAGAAATTAAAAATCGAATCAAAATTAAAAGTTTGGCACTTTGTCGATTTCAGTATTAAAAATTTACTTAATGACTCAGTTTTTGTAACTATAAAAAATAGCAGAACTTTGTCAATTTTTATTCGATTTTCAATTTTCAAAGCTTATTATATCCGTATTATACTCCTGAATCACCCACAAGAATTTAAATTTGATCAATTATCGCATACAATTATTTATTGCAGTTTATCGAATTCACAAACTTTTGGCAGCGACCTTACGGCCAATACAACCTTAAGGGGGTTCATCCAATTTTCAATTTAGGAAGTCTTTGAAACTTTTTTCACATGTACCTGACATCATTATCTATATGATATCCTCACAAAAAAAGGCTAGCTTCACCGTTATCGAGATATTAATTGTCAAATTTGAGCATTTTAACACGGCGTCTTATGGGACGCACACGCGCGAAAGATCGATTCGGTCTATAACTTCAAAGATACATTTAGCGTTTGTCTGAAAAACTAATATGTTATTAAGATCAATAATTAGAATATCATATTACAAGTTCAGAGATCCTAGCTTCACCGTTTTTAAGATATTGTAGTTGAAAGTATGGAATTTTAAGTGTACGGCCGTGCGTGCAGACGACGCTGGAGCGGTGGGGGAACACACAGGCGAGCGCCGCTCTGTGTGCACGCTCACAGACGGCACGAAGCTATGTGTATGTGTCAGTCCCGTATAAACACGCACTCTGACTACAAGAGTGGGGGGCCCCATGCGAGCAAGCCTGTGCGCGCGGTACGGGATGCAATTGATTCTTGATACGTTCCTGGTTGGATGAACCCCCTTAAACTAAGGCAAGTATTAGTCTCTCTCTCTCCCTCCCTCTCTCTCCCTCAATCTCCGTTAAACTGAGTACCAAAAACTTTAATAAGAGCTTAAATATTTTTTCAAAACAATCAACACGTTCTTTAAATAACTAATTTTTTAAGTATATTCTAACAACACAATTTGTCGATAGTCATTTTATTTATTCTAATCTCATCTATTCAACAAGAGCAATCTCTACAAATGGTAATAATTTTTTTTATAACTGTACAAATAATAATATTGTTAATAAAACTTTCTACGAAAGTATAAAATAAGGCAAGTATAGAAGTTTTTTCTGTATAATCTATAAAATAATATTTATGATTTTTTAAAAGAAGTCAAATAAATACTAGTAAAAAAGTGTTTTACTTCATTGAGTCAATGTATGCTCAACAAATTATATGTAACTATATTCAAATTGTTCACTGCAAATCAAACAAACAAAAGTTGTAAAATCAATTATCGATAGTCAAGTAATGCAAACCATTCTCCGAAAAACTGTATGACTATGTCCTCATATAATGCCTATACTACTATGATACTATATCTACTATAATGCCTTCTTTCTATTTCTAAAATTCATAAGAATTTTTTCAGATATTTACGAAAAGTCAAAGCTTATATAAAAAAATTACATAATTACCAAAACATCACTATTTTTCGCTATTCCTCCTCAATTTTGAACTTTCTATAATATTACGCATCTTGGAAGGACAAGAGAAGTTTAAAGCTGCTCTAGCAGGGGTGGTGCTCCGATCTCCCATACATACTTGGCGGGCACGACGTTTGCAGTTGAAGGTGTAAAGCATGGTCATTTTCATATAAATATTCATATGTTTAAAGATCAGATAAAATGTATAAATGGGTTGCTTCTACATATTAACTACTGATTTATGAATCTATCACACTGTTTTTAAATAGAAAGTACAATCCCGCGGGAGATCGGAGGTCCACCCCTGCTAGAGCAGCTCTAGACTTCTCTTGTCCTTCCAAGATGCGTAATATTATAGAAAGTTCAAAATTGAGGAGGAATAATGAAAAATAGTGATGTGTTAGTAGCTATGTAATTTTGTTATACAGGCTTTGACTTTTCTTAAATATCTGAAAAAATTCTTATGAATTTTAGAAATAGAAAGAAGACATTATAATAGATATAGTATTATAGTAGTATAGCCATTATATGAGAACATAGTCATACAGTTTTTCGGAGAATGGTTTGCATTACTTGACTATCGATAATTGATTTTACAACTTTCGTTTGTTTGATTTGCAGTGAACAATTTGAATGTAGTTACATATAATTTGTTGAGAATACATTGACTCAATGAAGTAAAAGACTTTTTTACTAGTATTTATTTCACTTATTTTAAAAAATCATAAATATTATTTTATAGATTATAATTTTGTATCTTGAGTCTAATAGCCAATTGTCTACCAGGAAAGGTTTAAATAAATGGACACCATTTATTTTTAACCGACGTTTCGAACACTTTTTTCGTGTCCCTCTTCAGGTGCTCTATATTTAACAAAAACCATTTACATAATAAATATATACAGTATTGAACTTACAAATTTTAACACAACAAAACGTAGTTTTTTTCACAATTCCAATTCAAAATAATTACATATTTATTAAACACTAATCACTTAAAAATTAATAAATCACAATTCGCAACTCTAAACAAATTATGTATAACAAAGTACACTTACATTACGTCAAGCTGTAATAATAACGGGCGACTGTCCGTTTCATCAATGCTTAAATTTTCGGCAAACGGTCTATATATACTAATCTACTGTAATTGTGTGTGTATATTTTGTGTGTATAAAAGTATATAAAACGATGTGAGACAAGTGGGGATAGCGTTGAACGATTTGGAGCCGAGGCGAGGTATCAGAGGAGCACGTCATAGTGTAAGTCATCCTAATAACACTGTACTCAAAACATACACGAATATTGTGGTGGATATTATATTCTCATCCAACGTGCTCTCCTAATATACCCATTCGGCTTTACAAAGTTTTAATACATAGTAAGAGTTATATTAAGCTAAATTTCGCAGTTATTAATTAATATATTATATTCTTTCGCTAGCTTATTGATTTCAAATTGTTTGTTTATATAATCTTTTTGTTGATGAATGAAGAATGCTTCTGAAAAAAGTTTTTTTCCGGTATTAATTTCTGTATCTAAGATTTTAATATTGTCAAAATCTATTGTATGATTGTTATTTTCAGTGTGCGCAAATAAGGAAGATTTATCATCTTTATCAAGATATTTTTTTCTATGCTCTTTTATTCGTACATTTAATCGTCTACCTGTTTGTCCCACATACGTTGCTTCGCAATTTTTACAATTGATTTTATACACCACATTGTTTTTATTGTATTTTTCTTTTTTATCTTTTCCTAATACTATTACATTATTTAGTTTATTTATGGTACTAAACACAACATTAATATTAAGTTTTTAAAAAAAATTTTTCGTAAAACATTCTAACTCATTAACGAACGGTAAACATATAATCCCATCGTAGGTTTTTTGTTGTTTGGAGCTGTTATCTGAACTTTGTAGCATTTTTAAGCGTTTCTTTATGTGAAAATCAACTAAATTATGTTGATAATTATTGTTTTTTAAAACATATTTGATAAATTCTGTATTTTCTTTGTGAAATCTATTGTGCGATAATTTTATTGCTCTATCAAGGAGACAGTATATGATAGCTATTTTGTTACTTGTCGGGTGATGCGAATTAAAATTGAGATATCTTCCTGAAAAGGTAGGTTTTCGATACCAATTAGTTATTATATTACTTTCATCGTTTATTATAATTTTTATGTCCAAAAAAATGATACTATTATTTTCAGAATGTTCAACAGTGAATTGTAAGTTTGTGTCATAAGAGTTGAAAATTTGTAACATATCGCGCATATTATTTTTCGGTATACAAAGAACAATATCATCCACATAACGGTAATAAAATAGCGGTTTTTCTTGAAGTTTATTGATACATGAGTTTTCTAAATCTTCCATAATTATGTTAGATAATATAGGGCTTAACGGATTTCCCATAGCGGATCCGAATGTTTGTCTATAAAAATTGCCACCATAAAAAATTCATACAATAGAGAACTAGCAAATAATTCATACGAAAATAAAAAATTAAAAATAGATCTTAAAAAAACAAGAAAATTTCTAAAACAGAACTCATACATTCTAATAACTAGAGCTGATAAAGGGAATGCTACAGTGATAATTAAAAAATCATGTTACGTAGAAAAAACCGATATGTTATTTAACGATCAAAAATATTATGAAAAAATAAAATCAAACCCTTTATCAAGCCTAGAAAGGAAAACAAATGATATAGTGAAATGGCTGAATAAAATGGATTTTAGTGGTACTAAAAAACAACTACTCCCGGTCCTTCAAAAATTCAGTATATCAAAAGCATATGGTCTTATTAAAATACATAAAGCAGATTTTCCAGTCAGACCCATAATATCCACAGTGAACTCTCCTACTTATTACGTTTCAAAGTTTTTTGCTCAATTCCTACAAAATAATTTAAAACCCTCGGCATCACATATAAATAATAGTTTAAAGCTAAAAGAAAAACTTGAAAATATTAAAATACCATATAATTATGAAATAGTGAGTTTTGATGTCGTAAGTCTTTTTACAAATGTTCCTGAATACCTAGTATACGAAGCGATAGAAAGAAGGTGGCATCAAATACACAATAGAATAAATATGACCTGTACCGAATTTCTTAAAGTAATTAAATTCATCCTAAACAATAATTATTTTCAATTTAATGGCAATTTTTATAGCAAACATTCGGATCCGCTATGGGAAATCCGTTAAGCCCTATATTATCTAACATAGTTATGGAAGATTTAGAAAACTCATGTATCAATAAACTTCAAGAAAAACCGCTATTTTATTACCGTTATGTGGATGATATTGTTCTTTGTATACCGAAAAATAATATACGCGATACGTTACAAATTTTCAACTCTTATGACACAAACTTACAATTCACTGTTGAACATTCTGAAAATAATAGTATCAGTTTTTTGGACATAAAAATTATAATAAACGATGAAAGTAATATAATAACTAATTGTTATTAGTAACGCGACGTAACTCGCACTGGCGCTATCTCTGGATGCCTCCGCAAATGGCCACCATTTGTAAACATTAGTACGCTACAGTAATTATATCTACTTGAAATAAATAGCTATCGGCGAAAATATCACTAATCTCATGCTCTTATGTTATATGAATGAATAAATAGTTTCTATACTTGATTTAGTTGTGCTTAGCTATTAGGTGCTGAAGTAGCCTCTTGTTTGCTAGAGTCTTACTTTCAAAAGTGCGGCCTTTTCCGAGTTCCCCTTTCTTTTTCGTCCAAGCCCATGTGAAATATTTAATTTTCAAAACTGCATTAAATAAGTATTATTGCATGAAATGCTAGTCTTGATCAGCGACCTCCAAAATCCCTGTATACCAATTTTCAACAAAATCTAAGCTTCTTTCGAACTTTTAACGGCCATATTGGATCTGTCATTTTAAATATCAAAAATCTTATAGCAAGATTGTGATTAGCGACCTCGAAAACCGCTTTATACAAATTTTAAGCAGAACCTAAGCGTCCTTCGAACTTTTGCAGCCCTTTTAAATTTCGGAAGTTTGATAGCAAGATCGTGATCAGCAACTTCGAAAATCCCTGTATAACAATTTTGAACACAATTTAAGCTTTTTTCAAAATTTTCACCGTCATATTGGATTCACCATTTTGAATTTTGAAAGTCCAATAACAAAATCTCGATCAGCGATCTCGAAAACCCTTGTATACCAATTTTCAACAAAATCTAAGATTTCTCCGAATTTTTAACGGCCATAATAAATCCGCTATTTTGAATGTCGAAAGTCCAATAGCAAAATCTTGATCAGCGACCTTGAAAATCACTGAATACCGATTTTCAGCAAAATTTAAGCGTCCTTCGAACATTTTACAGCCATTTTCAAATTCAAAAGTCTGATAGCAAGAACATGAACAGTAGCCTCGAAGACCCATATGTTACAATTTTGAGCGAAATCTAGGCTTTTCTCGAACTTTCAACAGTCATATTGGATCAGCCATTTTGAATTTCGAAAGTCTGATAGCAAAATCTTGATCAGCGACCTCGAAAACCCCTGCATACCAATTTTCAGCAATATCTAAGCTTTTTCCGAACTTTCTATCGCCATATTGGATCAGCCATTTTGAATTTTGAAAGTCTGATAGTAAAGTGGTCAATAACGTAAAAACCTCTGTATACAAATTTTACGCAAAATTTAAGCTTTCTTCGAACTTTTCACCACCATTTGGAATTTCGAAAGTCTGATAGTATGATTGTGAACAGCGACCTCGAAAACCTATATGTTACAATTTTGAGCAAAATCCAAGCTTTTTTCGAACTTTCAACCGCCATATTTGATCAGCTATTTTGAATTTCGAAAGTCCGATAGCAAAATCGTGATCAGCGACTTCCAAACCTCTGTATTAAAAATTTGAGAAAAACCTAAGCTTTTTCGGAATTATTAACCACCATATGGGATCCGCCACTGAGAATTTTAAAAGCCTGATTGCAAAATTATGATAAGCGACCTCGAAAGCCCTGTATATAAACTTTAAGCAACATCTAAGCTTCCTTCGAGCTTTCGACAGCCATATTAGATCTGCCATTTTGAATATCGAAAATCTAATAGAAAAACTTGATCAGCGACCTGCGAAACCCTTGTATACCAATTTTCAACAAAATTTAAGCTTTTCATCGACATTTCGATCTTTGAAAGTCTGATAGCAAGATCGTGGTCATCGACCTCAGAACCACGGTATTCCAATTTTAAGAAAAACTTAAGGTTTTGTCGAACTTTTAATCGCTATATTGGATCGTCCACTTTGAATTTCGAAAGTCTGCTAGCAAGATCGTGATCAGCGACCTTAAAAACACCTATATACAAATTTTCAACAAAATCTAAGCTTTTTCGAAGTTTCGACAGCCATATTAGATCCGCCATTTTGAATATCGAAAATCTAATAGAAAAACTTGATCAGCGACCTTCGAAACCTTTGTATACCAATTTTCAACAAAATCTAAGCTTTTTATCGACATTTTGAACTTCGAAAGACTGATAGCAAGATCGTGATCATTGACCTCAAAACCTCTGTATTCCAATTTTAAGAAAAGCCTAAGGTTTTGTCGAACTTTTAATCGCTACACTGGATCGTCCACTTTGAATTTCGAATGTCTGCTAGCAAGATCGTAATCAGTGACCTTAAAAATACCTGTATACCAATTTTCAACGAAATCTAAGTTTTGTTCGAACTTTTAACGGTCACATTGGATCAGCCACTTTAAATTTCGAAAGACTTATAGCAAGATTGTGATCAGCGACCTAGAAACCTCTGTATTCCAATTTGGAGAAAAACCTAAGCTTTTGCCGAACTTTCAATCGCCATATTGGATCCTCCATTTTGAATTTCGAAAGTTTCCTAGCAAGATCGTGATCAGCGACCTCGAAAATTTCTGTATACCAATTTTCAACAAAATCTAATATTTTTTCGAATTTATAATTGAAGTTAATTTTCTGAGTTGTAAGCTTGTCTTCAGCGTTACTTCATAGAATGTACGAATTCATATAACAGATCGTGGAATCTCTATCAAGACACGCCTTGAAGCCAAGAGTGTTAATCCTTACTTTTTGTATCAGTAAGCGCGGGACTACCCTCACTCTCTTAGCGGATAACAGATCAAGAGAGGCCACAATGGTCCCGGCGCATTGCTCGTGGAAAAACGGGCATTGATGAAGTTGCAGAGAACATTGGCAAATAGCATTCACGGTAAAAGCGGAAGTTTCTACTACGAGACTCCTTTAGCCTTGAGGAAGGTCTGATTGGCGTGTCACAAGGGGGTCGAGGGGACGGCGATGGGTGGCGAGGGGGCGGAGGTTCTGCCATGCTCGAAATAACTTGTCAAAAATCCGAACGGACAATGCGGTGGGAGAATGTGGTGGGACGCAGGGGGATGAGAAGCATAAGGACTCTATATCCGGAGATACGCGGAGGGCCGCGCAGGGTTGGCATCTTAATTTGGCTTACAACTGTACATTATAGTAAGATATAAAGATTGTAAATTGTGGTAGAATTACGTAGAATTTTTACAAATTGATCAAACAAATTTTTGCCTTTGATAGTTTGAATCACAATCTTTAACTTTATCTAAAAGGCAATCTCGACAAAACTTATTTTTTGTAGTAAAGCCCAAAAGTATTTTTAATCTATTATCTTCAAGAAACAATTTTGTTTTTGATCGTTGAAGGTCACAGAAAAGAGCTATGTACTCTTCGGAGAGTGAAAAAAGTAAAAAAAAACACATTTTTTGGTAATTTTTTGGCACATCTAATATGATTATATAGTCATACTACAACAAATGTGCCTGACTCCACTTCTCTGCATCCACATCCATGTCACTGCGTCTCTGTTCCCACATCCCTCTCTCCGCGTCACTGTCTCTCTAACTTTGTCCCTGTGTCTCTGCCTCTCCCACTCTATCTCTACATTTCTGTCTCCAATCTCTCTCGATCTCTCTACGTCTCTGTCTCTACATCTCTGTCTCTACATCTCTGTCTCTAATATCTGTCTCTACGTCTCTGTCTCTACGTCTCTGCCTCTACGTCTCTGCATCTACGTCTCTGTATCTAAGGCACTGTCTCTCAGACCCGGACTCTATGTCTCTGTCTCTTCGACTCTGTCTCTGTGTATCTGTCTCTACGCGGCTGTGTATACCTCTCTCTCTATATCCCTGTATCAACGTCTCTATCTATACGTTTCGTTCTCTACATCTCTGTCTCGAATCTCTGTCTCTACGTCTCTGTCTCTACGTCTCTGCCTCTACGTCTCTGTATCTACGTCTCTGTATCTACGGCACTGTCTCTCAGACACGGACTCTATGTCTCTGTCTCTTCGACTCTGTCTCTGTTTATCTGTCTCTACGCGGCTGTGTCTACCTCTCTCTCTCTCTCTCTCTGTCTCTCTCTCTCTCTCTCTCTCTCTCTCTCTCTCTCTCTCTCTCTCTCTCTCTCTCTCTCTCTCTCTCTCTCTCTCTCTCTCTCTCTCTCTCTCTCTCTCTCTCTCTCTCTCTCCCTCTCTCTCTCTCTCTCTCTATATATATATATATATATATATATCCCTGTCTCAACGTCTCTATCTATACGTTTCGTTTCAGCGTCCCTGTCTCCACGTCTCTGTCATCACTTCCCTGTCTCCACGTCCCTGTCTCCACGTTCCTCTCTCTACGCGCCTGCCTCTACGTCTCTCTCTCTACGCCCCAGTTTCTACGTTTCTGTCTCTAATCTCTCTATCTATATCTCTGTCCTTACGAGACTGTCTCGACATCTCTGTCGATTATCTTTGTCTTCACGTCCCTCGCTTCACATCTCTGTGTTCAAGTCTCTACCACCGCATCTCTGTCTACACGTCTCTGTCTCCACGTCTCTGTCTCCACGCGATCGTTTCTACGTCTTTGTATCTACATACCTGTCTCTACATCTCCGTTTCTACGTCTCCATCTCCACGTATCTGTCTCCACGTCCCTGTCTCTACGACTCCGTTCCTATGACTCTGTCTCTTCAAATCTATCTCTACGTCTCTGTAACTATGTCCCTGTCACGACGTGTCTGTCTCTACGTCTGCGTCTCTACGGCCCTCTTTCTACGCTTCTGTCTCTAATCTCTCTATCTACGCCTCTGTCTCTATGTCACTGTCTCTTCGCACCTGTATATACGTAACACATTCTATGCCTCTGTCTGCACGTCTTTGTCTCTACATTTCGTTTCTATCTCCACGTCTCTGTTGCTACGTCTCTGTCTCCACGTCCCTGTCTCTACTCGCCCGCCTCTTCGTCTCTGTATCTACAGCCCTGCCTTCAGGTCTCTGTCTTCACGTCCCAGTCACCACAACACTTTATCTATATCCGTCTTTACGTCTCTGTCTCATCATTTCTGTTTCTAAGTCCCTGTCTCTACGACTCTGTTCCCACGTCTCTGTCCCCGCATCTCTGTCTCCACGTCTCTGTCTCCACGTATCTATCTCCACGCGCCCGTCTCTACGCCTCTGTATCTATATCCCTTTCTCTCAATCTCTGTCTCTACGGTTCTGTTTCTACGTCTCTGTCTCTACATCTCTGTGAATAAGTTTCGTTTCTACGTCTCTGTCTCCACGTGTCAACCTTTACGTCCCTGTATCTACAACACTGTCTCTACAGCTCTTTCTCTACGTTTCTGTTTTTACGTCTTTGTCTCCACGTCACTGTCACCACATCTCTGTCTCTCCTACTCTGCTTTTACGTGTCTGACTCCCCGACTCTGTCTCTACGTGTCTTTAATTATGTTTCTGACTCTACGTGTATATCTCTATGCCTCCGTCTCCAGGTCTCGATCTTCACGTTTCTGTCTTCATGTCTCTGTCTCCACGTTTCTGTCTCCACGTCTCCGTTTCCACCTGTCTCTCTCTCTCTCTCTCTCTCTCTCTCTCTCTCTCTCTCTCTCTCTCTCTCTCTCTTTTTCTGTCTCTCTGTCTCTTTCTCTCTCTCTCTCTCTTTGTTTCTCTCTCTCTCTCCACGTCTCTGCCTCCGTGTCCACGTCTCGGTCTCTATGTCCCTATTTCTACGTTTCTGTCTCTAATCTCACTAACTGCGTCTCTGTCTTTACGTCTGTGTCTCTACATGACTGTCTCTTATCTCTGTCACCACGTCTCAACACACATCCCTGTTTCCACGTATGTTCCTCCGCATCTCTGTCTCCACATCTCTGTCTCCACGTCTCAATCTCCTCGCGCCCGTCTTTACACCTCAGTATCTATATCCCTTTCTCTCCATATCTCTCTCTACGTTTCTGTTTCTACATCGCCGTCTCTACGTCTCTGCCGGTACGTTTCTGTTTTCACGTCTCTGCCTCCACGTCTCTGTTTCTCCAACACTGTCTCTACCTTTCTGTAAGTATGTCTATGTGTCGACGTGGCTGTCTCTATGTCTCTATCTCTACGTGTCTGTGTCTACGTCTCTGTCTTTACGTCTCTTTCTCCATCTCTACATCTCCGTTTGTTATCTCTGTCTCCACATTTCTCTCTCCACATCTTAGGCTCCGTATCTCTGTGTCTACGTCTCTGCCTCCACGTCTCTATCTCCAGACCCCGAGATTCTCCGTCTAAGTATCTACAACGCTATCTGTACCTCTCTATCTCTACGTTCCTGTTACTACCTCTGTTTCGCCACATCTCTGTATCCATGTCTCTGCCTCTCCGACTCCGTCTCTACGTCTCCGTCTCTCCGACTCTGTCTCCACGTCTGTGTAACTATGTCTCTGTCTAGACGTGTCTGTCTCTACGACTCAGTCTCAACGCCTCTGTCTTTATGTCTCTGCCTCTATATCTCTGCCTCTACGTCTCTTTCTTTACGTCTCTATCTCTCCAACTCTGTAACTATGTCACCTTCCCGCCAAGTCTGTTTCTACGTCCCTGTCTCTATATCTCTGTCTCTACGCAAATGCCTCTGCGTCGCTGTCTCTACATCTCTGTCTCTATGTCTCTGTCTCTTCCCGCCTGTATCTACGTATCTGCTTCTACCTCTCTGTCTCCACGTCTCTGTTTCTGCGACTCTATTTCTACCTTTCTGTCACTATGTCTCTGTCTCCATGCGCCTGTCCATACGTCTCGGTCTCTACGTTCCTGTTCTACGATTCTGTCTCTAATCTCTCTATCATCGTATCTGTCTTTAAGTCTCTAATTCGACAAGTCTGTCTCAGCATCTCTGTCCCCACATCTCTATCTCTGCGCGTCCGTTACTACGTCTCTGTATCTACACTCCTGTCTCTACGTCTCTGTCTCTACATTTCTGTTTCTACGTCACTGTCTCCACGACTCTGTCTCCACGCCTCTGTCTCTCCTCTCCGACCCCGCCCCTAAGACTCTGTCTCTCCAATTCTGTCTCTGTAACGATGTCTCTCTCGCGACGTGTCTGTCTCAAGGTCTCCGTCTCTACGTCCCTGTTTCTACGTTTCTGTCTCTAATGTCTCTATCTACGCCTCTGTCTTTACGTCTCTGCCTCTACATTTCTGTCTCTAGTCAAAGTCTCTTCGTCTCTGTCTCTACTTTTCTATCTCTACGTCTCTTTCTCTACGTCTCTGTCTCTACTTTTCGTTTCTACGCCTCTATCTTTACGCCTCTGTCACCAGGTCTTTATCTACACGTCTCTATTACCATATCTCTATCCCCACGTCCGGGTCTCCACGTCTCTGTCTCTACATCTCTGTCTCCAAGTCTCTGTCTTCATGCGTGCGGCTCTATGCCCCAGTCTCTACGTACCTGTTTCTACGTTTCTGTCGCTCATATCTCTATCTACGTCTCTGTCTTTAAGTCTCTGTCTCTACATCTCTGTCTCTCATCTCAGTATCTACGTCTCGGTCTCTCCGCCTCTGTCTCTCCGCCTCTGTCTCTACGCCTCCGGCTATACGACTCCGTCTCTGCGCCTCCATCTCTACGTCTCCACCACTCCGACTCTGTCTTTACGTCTCTGCCTCTCCAACTCTGTCTATACGTCTCTGTCTCCATAACTCTGTCTCTACGGGCCTGTCTCTAAGTCTCTATCTCTAATTTTTGTTTCTACGTCTCTACATCCACGTCTCTGTTTCTCTGTCTCTGTTTCTACGTTTCTGTAACTATGTCTCTGTCTCTATGTGTCTGTCTTTACGCCTCTGTCCCTACATCTCTGTCTCTAATCTGTGTCTATACGTCTCTGTCTATATTTTTCTGTCTCTACGTCTCTTTCTCCACGTATCTGCCACTCCGACTCTGTTTATATGTCTCTGTCTCTCCGACTCTGTCTCTAGGTCTCTGTCTCCATGCCTCGGTCACAACGTTTTGTTTCTACGTGTCTGCCTCCACATCTCTATTTCTCCGACTCTGTCCCTACGTTTCTGTAACTATATCTCTGTCTCTACGTGTCTGTCTCTACATCGCTGTCCCTTTCTCCACGTCTTTATATATGCATCCCTGTCTCTACATCTCTGCCTCTACGTTCTGTTTCTACGTCTCTGCCGCCACAGCTCTGTCTCTACGTCCCTGTCTCTTTGTCTCTGTCTCTGCGTTTCGTTTCTACATATCTGTCTCTACGTTTCTGTCTCCACGTGGATCCACGGAATTTTTTAAATTTTAGTTCAGATTCGTAATAATCGAATCCAGAAATCCCGTATATGCAATTTTCAGCAAAATCCAGTAATATCTCAATATGTGGCTGACATCTTCGATCCACCATTTTGAATTTTCCAAACCAGAGTTCAGATTCGTAACCATCCAATCTAGAAACCTCCTATGTACAATTTTTAGCAAAATCCAATATTATTTAAATATTTAGCTGCCATTTTGAATTTCAAAATTTGAGTTCGGATTCGTAATCATTGAATCCAGAAATCCCATATATATAATTTTCACCAAAATCAAGTAATATTTCAATATTTGATCGCTATAATCGATCCACCATTTTGAATTCTGAAAATCTGAGTTCAGATTCCCAATTAGTGAACCCGGAGACCCACTATATACAATTTTTAGCAAAATCGAGTAAAATTTCAATTTTGGTTAGCCATCTTAGATCCTCCACTTTGAATTTTCAAAATATATGTTCAGATTTGCAATGATCCAATGCAGAAATCCCGTCCGTACTATTTTCAGCAAAATTTAGCAGTATTTGAATATTTGGCATCCATCTTCGATCCGCCATTTTGAATTCGGAAAATCTGAATGCAGATTCGTAATCAGCGAATCCAGAAACCCCCTGTATACAAATTTGAGCAAAATCCAGCATTATTTAAATATCTTCCGCCATTTTGAATTTTTAAAATGTGAGTTCAGATTCGAGTTATCGAATCCAGCAATCCTAATATGCGAACCCAGAAATCCCCCATATACAATTTGCAAAATTCAGTAATATTTCGATCTTTGGCCGCCATTTTCAATTGGCAAAATATGAGTTCAGATTCGTAATCAGCGAATCCAGATACTCCCTATATACAATTTCCAGCCAAACCCAGTAATATTTCAATTTTTGGCCGCCATTTTGTATTTACAGAATTTTTAATTCTCGAAATTTGAGTTCAGATTCCTTATCAGCGAATTCGGAAATCCGCTATGTACAATTTTTAGCAAGATATCAAAGAGGTATGGATTAAGTGTGGTGGGGTAGGTGGAGGGGTCGGTGAAGGGGGTGATGGGAGGTGGAGGGGCAGATACCCTTTAAAATAACGCAGAATTTGAAAGAATTTAACGGTAAAAAGTGGTGGGAAAGTGGTGGGAGGTGGAGGGGCATGGAGATACTGGGATATCTCGAAAAGTAAACGGTTAAAGAAAAAACTCAAAGGACTAATCTTTCAGGAAATCGAACAGGCTATTAGAAGAACTGGCCCAATTTTGGGCCCAGGGTCATAGTAAGACGCCGTAAGATTAAAGCCAATTTTTTTAAATAGGGACCCCTATTTTTTATCGAGATTTACATTCTATGGTTCAAAATACGTCCTAATATGTGTCGAACTTTTTTTTGAACACCCTCCTTTGTGTCCAATATCATTTTTGAACTAATTATGTATTTCGAGAACGACTTTGACTTGAAAAGTAAGCGGTTTAGTCTCATGGGGCCTTACTATGGTTCTGAGGCCTAAATTGGGTCAGTTCTTCAGATATCCCCTCTCATTTCCTGAAAGATTATTCTTTTGAGTTGTTTTTCCTTAAATCGCGTACTTGTCGATTCAAAGTCGTTTTCGAAATACATGATTAGTTAAAAATGATATCGGGCTCAAAGGAGAGTGTTAAAAAAAAGTTGGACACATGTCTGGACGTATTTTAAATCGTAGAATTCAAATCTCCAACAAAACGTAGGGGTCCCTATTGGGAAAATAGGAACTGTGTGCTGAAGTAGCACGGATCCGTCGGGTTTAAAACCTCCTAAAATTGAGCTTACTAGCGGAAATGCACGACTCCGGAGATTCCAAATTTTTCAATGGTACTGCTGCATAGACCGATTAAACTTTGTGTGGATAACTTACAAAGCGGAAATGCTATTTCCCAGCGTTAATGAGTCGGGACCACTCTATCCCCAAAATGCTTATTTTCAAGAAAAATAAAAAAAGCCGCTGTTAACTGCTTTAGCAGAATGCTTTCTCAAAGAACTTTGTAATGTTATTCCATTCTATTTTATCATTAAAAACGAAACTTTTTATTACTTTTTTTCTTCATATATGAGAAAATCCACCAAACTTTTAATATTCGATATTGAAGAAATAAAATAAATTTTTTGTAAAGCACACTCATAAGATACAGCCTACCCTATTCAAAATGTTTCCAAATGGTAAAAAATAGCGTTACTTGTTTTATCGAAAAAGCCCTTTAAATAATTAAAAAAAATATGAAAATTGACAATAAATTGAATTCACGAATAGTATGAATAGGGAGCTTGGAAAGAATGGGATCATATTGGACATTTTGGAAAACACAAAACTTAATACGGCATTAACTGATAAGAATTTTTCCATCGGTCTTACAGTCTTACAAATTAAATTAAAATAATTAATATTTATGGCAGTCAGATTGCCCTTGTTTATAATCACCCCCGCAGAATCTGAAATAAAAACTTAATTAAAATCTGGAAAAAACTTTGTTAGCAAAGGACGATCTGACTGCCCACCACCACCACATTGTCCGACGTTTCGAGCCTGCTCCGGCTCCTCCTCAGGGACTGAAATAAAACCCGCGATACACCTCCTTATATACCATGCACCCATACCCCTTCTTTTCTCTTACCCCACCACCCTCCACATTCACCTCTCCAACTTGCCATTCTCACTTAAATTAATAAAGAATGATAAATGTTATCTAATTTACTTGACTCTATCATTAAATTTACATTATTCCGATTTCTTAGAATGTGAATACTTTCAAGGCTTTCCCTCTTATATTTATTCTTAATCCCCTGTTCCAAAATATCCACACTCCCAAAATCGAAAGAATGCAAACTATTTAAACAATGTTCTTTCAAACCCGATGTACAACTTGAGCTGCGTAAACTATATTGATGTTCATATATTCTCTTTTTCAAATATCTACCCGTTTGACCAATATAACAACCATTACAATCCCTACAATTAATTTTATAAACAACTCCCGATTTCAAACATTTATCATCCTTGTCTTTACAATTACTAAATAACCTTTCTAAATTATTATCATTTCTAAAGAAAACTTGAATATTATGTTTACTAAAAACCCTTCTAATCCTTTCCGACAAACCTCTAACATATGGTAAACTAAAATATGCATTCTTTCCATTTCTATTCCTTGTTTGATTATCTACCCGCTGCTTCAATCCACCATTATAAATTTCCCACACTCTCTCATCAATCATTTTATCAATAAATTTTACGGGATAACTATTTTTAATAAATGTTTCTCTAACTAAATTTAAATTCTTTTTCCTAAAATCTTTATGTGACAATTTAATCGCTCTGTCATACGGTTAATACGGCATTCCTTTGCAATAAGACCGCTATGTGTTGTTTGTCTCTTATAAATCGTTAAAGTAAGAGAGATAGATAGCGACTTTAATGCGAATGAATACTGTATAAGATTTTATACCCTTCTGACGGTATTTACGTATTCGCTCATTATTACATACATTATTAATTTATTCGTTATAGATGTAATAGTAACAGTTGTATAATCTTTTAAATTGAATTAGATACAAATTATTTGCAATTGATTCAATATTATGTTGTACTATAATTTAAAAGTTTATTTATCGTACATTTTTTGAGTGTACATACTTATTTCTTTTATGATATTGTTCTACGCTGAGAAAAAATATAGAATATTTTCACATAAAAGTACTATACAATATAGTATTATTTGACTATGACCTTATTTTATCGTACTGTTTACATTTAAGATTATGGTAAAGATAGCTAGAAATATGTTACTGCGTACTATATTGTATAGTAAAATTTGAAATATCAAAAGAATTCGAATGGATATATTATATTATACTAAATAAATATAGTAAGCTTTACGACAATTTAGTTACATGTACAATAATAAATTACTATAACTGTTTTTTCCTTTGAATTATGTGAACATATTTATTATTAACACATTATAGGGCACTTTACAAAAAAAACAAGTTAAGGCAATAATATTGAGTTTTACTATGTAATATAGTTAACAGTACCAACAACTTTTTTCTCAGTGTGACTTTATTTTTCGTATGTTTATATCGTTATATGAAAAAATATGATCTCGCGTATTCATTAATCACTTCTAATTCTCAAGATACATATATAAAAGTAATTGTGGAATTAAAACAATCAAACGTAGGTAGTAAAAGCTTTGAAACAGTTTTGTAGAAAATTTTTAAAATTGTTTTTTGTAATGTCAAATGCTTTGGAAGTTTCCATTGAAATTTGAAAAATAAACGATTTGACTTGACTAAAACGTCATAAATTAGAATGCTCATATCTTCGTGAATTATCTTAGAAAAATTTTCAAAAAGACATTTTATAGCTTTTAATCACTACTTGTGATTACGCTAGTGAATCATAATATTCAAGTTATCCGAGAGAAACTCTAGAGGTAAATATGATTTTGTTTAACAATTCACGATTTAGAGATTTGTCTTTGTCTCGCTATAATATTATTCCTATAGAGTACACACTTATAACTCAGGTATAAGTTAATTAGTTATGTGAAAATATATATGTGAAGCCATGAATAATTTAAAATGTAAAAAATGCTCTTTCGATAAACGGTTTTTTCAATAAAAAATTAAAACTGAGAAAAATGCGACTACGCTCACGTTTGCTCTTATATCTAATTATTATCTATAGGCACACTTTCCGGAGGTTGATTTATCGAAAATATGACTAAAAACGAAGATTTTACTAGGATCTTAAAGTGTTTTGACGATAGGCACTTTTTTCATAGCTTAAAGAAATAAAAAATTCAGCCAAATACGCACAGAAGTAATGAAAAATTGATGTTTGTATTCAGTTTCATGAAAGTTCTTTCGTTTATGATAGCACCTTTACGATAGCAGAACATGTTCACACAACCATAATTTAGTAAAATTTCTTTTGGTCAAAGGTGTGCAATCACTTATTTAGAAACTATGCAACGGCAACACGAATATTAAAAGTTTTATGGAATTCCGCATATATCTTATTTTTAATAAAATGTGTTTCCATATAATCAAAATATTTTAAATAAATTTGAGTATTACTAACCGGAATCCTGTTAACTGCAAATAATTATGTTCACTATATTGCAGTATTACTAACTTGGTTACTTATGATTGTGCTACGTCTCCATATATATGTGTGTGCCAACATTCACACATATCAATATACATACTCATACACGCTTTCACGGCCGCACAGTGGGGCATTTTGCCATTTTTTTTCTCAAAATTGATAGTTCCGCTTGGAATGAACGAATCTGGACCGTTCAGGTCTTAAAATTTAGGGTTTTTCCGTATACTGAAGAAAAACTATCATCGATAGTGGTCAAAAACTTCCCGAGTTGGAAAATCAGCCTAAAAGAGATATTTTTACGATTTTTTCACTTTAAAATGTAATATCTCCACTTGGAATGGACGAATCTATACCGTGCAGGTCTGAAATTTTTGTTTTTTTCCGTAGATTGGAGGAAAACTATCATCGATAGTGGCCAAAAACATCCCGAGTTGGAAAATCAGCATAGAGCTATTTTTACGATTTTTCCACTTTAAAATGTGATATTTCCGCTTGGAATGAACGTATCTGTACCGTTGAGATCTTAAAATTTAGGGTTTTTTCCGTAGATTACAGGGAAACTATCATTGATAGTGGCCAAAAATTTTCCGAGTGGGAAAATCAGCCTAAAAAGCTATTTTTACGATTTTTCCACTTTAAAATGTGGTATCTCCGCTTGCAATGAACGAAGCTGGACCGTTTTGGTCTTCAAAGTTCAGGTTTTTTCTGTAGATTGGAGGAAAACTATCATCCATAGTGGAAAAAACTTCCTGTGCACACGTTTTGATTCGTCAATTCCAAGCGGAGATATCACATTTTAAAGTGGGGAAATCGTAAAAATAGCTATTTTAGGCTGATTTTTCGACTCGGGAAGTTCTTGGCCACTAACAATGATAGTATTTCTCCAATCTACGGAAGAAACACTAAATTTTTAGACCTGAACCGTACAGATACGTTCATTCCAAACGGAGATATCACATTTTGTAGTAACAAAATTTCTGGGCAACACTAAAGATGAGAACTACAAGAGCATTGTAGAAAATATGACAAACAACTACAAAAAGCTAGCGAATTTGAAATTGTACTTTCTTGATTCTCATCTTGTTAATTTTCCAGAAAATCTTGGAAATTTCAATAAAGAGTGTCGAGGTAGCTTTCACCAGGATATAAAAAAATGTTAACGTCGGTATCAAGGAAGATGGTATGCGAATATCATGGCAGATAATTGGTAACTGGGGCGTGATGGAGTCCGAAATTTTATCGCAACTACTTTGCAGGCGATCGCTCATCGCCATTTACAACAAAATATGTTTAAGGATTTCTTATAATTTACAAATACAAAATTTCACAAAATATTACTTTAACGTAACAGTCGTATAAGTGTGACAATTTCCTCACATTTGGAAAATGCTAATCATGGACGTCGGGGGTTTCAATTACCAGCATACGTCACGACGCCGCTCGAGCCAAATATAAGCGTTGATGAAATCTTACACACTGATATTTTACTCCAAGAAATCACTGATGTAATTCTATGTCTTTTAATTCTTTTGATAATACCTCACAAGACGTAATAGTACAATTCATTTGGCTATTGAATTGTTTTGTATAAAATAAAAATGAGTTGGCAGACTCTGATTTCCGCCCTTAGTTAATGTCTCAGCGATTAAAGTCATTTTGTAAATTACAATACTTAACACTTTTTTTATATGCTGTTGAAGTACATTCCAAGAAAGTAAAATCTTGCTTATAATTGTGAAAAGACTTTTTAATAACTTACCCATTACCACGTCCACTAGATTCACCACCGAGACCGCTCCCATTCTAATAAACAAAAACATTTTTTATTAAAATTAAGATAACGACAATTACAACGTAAATAAAAACATATATAGTCTACTTATACGCATACAACACATGGTGACCGCATATACATTATTTACATTATTTGTAACTCATGCTCAACCATGGCAACGTGATAGTGAAGATTTTAATAACTCTCACACATAAGCTGTTTAACAACTCTCATTTTTGTATCGCTTATGATATTCATAATTTTCATTGCAGTTACCAAAGTACCAGTGACCATGTTTGAGCATTTACAATAGCTTTGCCTCTTATGAAGAATTGTCTATGTAAAAACTGCATCAACAAACTTTTATAAGTTTATATAGTTAAATCTTTTTATATCATATATCATGTATTGTGTATAGGATGTACGACATTTTTCTTATTCGAAGCTTTTTGAAATTTTTAAATCGCCTTCTGTAGATTTAGCTAAATTTTCTTTTCATGTCCCAGACACTATCCAAATATGATCAACTTACTATTATATTTTAAATATGTAGAAATTAGATGATATATCATATTAAAGTAGTATATTGTCTAGACTTTTTCCGCAACGTTAAACTTACCCAAAACTGCTGTGCTCTATATGGAATATATTCTTGGTTTTTGGGTCAGTTTTTGGAATAGTCTTTGGTGCAGGTTTGAGACACATTTTAGGAAAGTTTTTGGGACACTCTTTGGGGCACTCTTTAGAACTTATATATATATATATATATATATATATATTTCTGTTCACCGCTATGTTTCAGGACTTTTCATTGGTTTACCGCTATGTTTCAGGACATTTGCATGTTTTCAGGACTGTACTGAATTAGGAATATGTTTACCGCTACTTCTCAGGACATTTTTGTATTATTCAGGACATTTAGGGTTTCTTTCACAACGTTTTTTTCCGTAAAATTTTTCCGAAATCAACGTAAAATACTGCGGAACTGAAAGGGGGCGCCGCAGGCGTCGTGGTGTTAGTCAACACCCTGAGGGATATTATTTCTTTAGTCACTTATATACTGTTTAACGTTTTATACCTACTTCTATTGCAGAAAACCTGTAGGTGTCCTGGAAGGTAGCGGTGTACTAAGTTTTATATATATATATATATATATAAGTGTTATTTCTGGGACGAGAAAATGTATATAACTGTTATTTCCTGGACGGACTGTTATTTCCGAGACGTCCCGGAAAAGAAAAAGGTAAATTTACGTTATTTCCAGGCCCATGCTGGAGTCTATAACCCCAGGATCCATTATTTTTTTAGTCACTTGTATATAGCAACTCTGAAAGAATAAACTATAGAACACTGTATAATCCCGGAAATAAGGCCTATTCTATTATATATATATATATATATATATATATATATATATATATATATATATAAACTTGTATAACGTTAGTTCCCAGGACCCCATGTTACTACGTATACCTATACGTATACCTATACGTGACTAAAGAAATAATGTCTCTTATGGGGGCCGATGTCCTCAAAACTGACGTTAAACATATGTAGATTTAGGGACTGTCCCCAAAACTAACAAATGTCCCCGAAACCAACGTTAAGCATCTGGAATGTCCTGGAAACTAACATAAAACATAAATATATATATATATATATATATATATATATATATATATATATATATATATATATATATATATATATATATATATATATATATATATATATATATATATATATATATATATATATATATATATATATATATATATATATATATATATATATATATATATATATTATTTGGGCCAATTGTTGAGGTTATATAATAATAATAATAATGTAAGAAAAACTTTAACCATTTGAACACCAAGTTCATACTTTTGAAGCGTCATTTTTAAATAACTACCATTTTTGCAAATCAAAAGATAATTAGATTCTTAAAATTGAATTTTTTTCATCTAATTGCTTTTTTAGTTTTATTAAGTTTCGTAATCGCAAAGCAGAGTTAGTCACTTGAAAACCACCCTTTTTGAAAAAAACTTATTTTCAGGATACTGACTCTTTTATATGAATTCCTTACTCGCTATTTTGGAAAAGTATTCTTTATTTTATGTATAATCGATCTCGAAAATCCTGTTTTGAGAAAAAACTTTTGGTCCATGATATGACTTTTGTCCATGCTCATTTTCTATGAGCTATTCTAAGGAAGTCTCTTCAGTCGAGTACGATGAAATGCTCCTCTCTGGGATTTGCAAAAAAAAATTGAATTATAGTTGGGCATTAGACAAAGTAAGATTTGACCATTGAAACCCACACTTTTCCCCGTTTGTGCCACCGTAACCTCAAAAAAAACGTATTTTTACTTTAAATTGAAGATTTTTTCACTCTTCATGTGTTTCAATGTAAAGAGCTTGTGTTTTCTCGATCAGGCAAGGCTTATTTTATAAATAAAAGGTGTTTTTATTTTAAAAAATAACTCTCGCCTGATGGAGAAAAGACAACTTATTCACAGTATTTTTACTTTTTCTATTACTTTAATTTACGCGGTGATGTAAAAAATCAGAACAAAATTTAATTTGTTAATTTTAAAGAAAACAAATCAACCCGATTTTTCTTACAAGGTTATTAATTTGAAATTTTTTAAAATTTTGATTAAACATTACTCATAAATAGGGAGACAGCGCCAATTTTGTAATTCTTTAAGTAGACTTATAATATACACTCATTTCAGATATTAGTTTTCGGTGATGCATAAGATGAGACCTTCAATATTAACTGCATTTTCTTGGTTATTTTGAAATTCAAGTTCATGTTCTTGACCTTTAAAATAACCTCGAAAAATTGTAAGAAGAATCAGGCTAATTTTTTCTTTTCTATAATTTGTGCCCTCCAAATTGAAATACGCTTGTTAGTGCTGACTACCCTTATGTCGTAATTTCATATCATCAAGTACTTTCTTTTCCTATATTTTAGCCTATTACATAATATTCATAAAACAACCAAAATCTAATTTTTTCACATGTAAGAAGAATTAAAAATTATTTTGTATAGTTATTTATTAATTACCATAATCAAATAACACCGTATTTTAAAATTCTAGTTTTAACTATATCAAATACGTGCAAATATAGAATGAAAGTATTTTAGATAAGTAACTGATAACAACTAAGGTAGAGAGCAATAATTATGACTTATATGTAAAATAAAGATTTAATAAAAGAAATCAAAATATAGTAAATTATACAATTTAAAACTGTCGCTAGGGAATAAAAAAGCGCTATCTGAGCTGCCGGTTGATAAAGGCTCTAAGTCAGCGGCCAGTTAGAAAGGGAGATAAGTTAACAGCCGGTTAGGAAAGGTGCTAACTCAGTGACCGGTTCAAAAAGGAGCAAACTCACAAGCTGATTTATTTACTCCAATTTAGGTTATTAGTACTAATGATCAACCATTAATACTTCCTTTCACTGAGTATGAAAAATTAAAAAAAAAATTAATGTGCCTGCTAGACGTATTGACTGTCGGTAATACGTACCTACAACTATTTGGCTGCTCTGACGTCAGAGAGTAGCATGAGCATCAAGCTTGGGATGGATTCTTTCCCCATTTATTGAGCATAGAATGAAATCGTACTAACCACACGGTAATCACCTGAGGAGGTCAGACATCTTTATTATGACGGAAAATCGTCTTGTTTTACTAAAATAACGCTTGAATAATATGTACCTATTTTTTTTTTTTTTTGAAGCATTATCCATTTTTTTTCTAAAAATATAGAAAAAACACAGATAAAGCTTTTCACTTCTTTTTTCTTCAAACTAAATTTTTCTTTTGTTTATGGATAGTTCTCCGGGAGATCGTGTGCAAAAAATATATTTTTTTTTGGTTACCGTCTAAATATTTTCCTAATCATCCCATCAGCGCCCCAGACATGTTTTAGATTTTTTGGAAACCTACAAAAAGAGCTGTGTTATCATACATATGGCTAGATCTAGCGTTTCTATCTTTTTTGCCTATTTTCAAGCCTAAAAAACTCCAAAATGATGCAATTGAGACAAAAAATGATAAAGAAATTTTTGCTTGCAAAATTTCTGAATTTTCAGAAAAAAATTATCCCAAGATTATGGAAGCAAATTAAGTGACCATTTATATCATTTTAAGCATTGAAATTGACTTTTAAAAAAGTTCGATCCGGATTATGATCATACGAGTGGTCTTAAAAATAGTGTAAAAAAAGCCAGAATAAAGCTGTAATGGTGTTAGAATGCCACATACTGTCGTTTTTTTTTTAAATTCATTTTATTGCTAAAAAGTCCTACATTAGGTATATGCTTCTTAAGTCGATGCATAATAAATTCAAGTATAACGAGTCACAAATTTTTTTTAGGTATCTGTATAAAAAAACAAGTTAACCTAAAAACAGAACAGTTACTAGCAAGCAAGGCTACTGGATTATTGCGCTGACATTGTTAATTTGAAAATTATTTACAACATTTTTTCTCTATTTTTTTTACATGAATTTATTTATTTATTTATTTATTAACCAGAGTAAATGTACAAGATTATACAAAATTTACAATTACATATGTAATCTAGCAGAGGAACTAATTCTTGTTCGCTGGTCCGGCGCACTTAAATACTAACTTAGAACTAAAGTAACTTGGTTAGAAGTTTGTTTACTTTTATAAGAATAAATAATTTAATGTAAATTTGGTTAGGAGTTTGTTGACTTTTATAAGAATAATTAATTTATAAGTGTTGTATTAGGGGTTTCCTCTTATCCATTGTTTTAGTTTAATTTTTTTGGTATGCTTGTGTCTAATTGTTTTTAATTCATTTGGTAGGTTATTACTGCATTAATGCTCTATGTAACTGTTTTTTGTGCTAATGGTCAGGTGTCTTCTTGGAAATTGTATACTTTTTTTTTCTCGTTGTACTATTGGAGTTAATAAAGGCTGACTGTAATTCTTCGTAATGATAAGGCAGTGATTCGTACTAAAAGCTTTGATCCAAGCTCATACGATTTTTGTTGAGTGTAAATTTGTTCTTATTAATTATTTTAAGTAATCTTATCTGTAGTCTATTGAGCAAGCTTTTACTGTTAGAATAAGCGCCTTCCCAGGCTATATCTCCATATGAAATAATACTGTGAAAGAGGGCATAATATATCATCCTCAAGGTATCAGTAGTCATGAGTTTTGCCAGTTTATAGAAAATGAATGGTTATATATCTGGTAATATTACAAAAGCCTGGGCAATAACAATGCTTCAAGAGTATATGTAAAAATTCTTGATTAAGTTTATCTTGATTTGAAATGTCAAAGTTAAAATCTCCCATAATTAGATTATTTTTAAACTTGCTGTTATGCTCTATTAATTTTTTAAGGTTTAAGAGGAATTCCGTTTTAGTTATATCATGTGATCTTTATAGTGCAGATAATAATATTTCTCTACTGTTTTCTATTGCAATTTTAGAATTTATTATTTTAAGATTATTAACATTTACAACTTCCGTCATTTCAGTTATTAATTATTACCAATTCATCTAAATCTGCTTCATTCGTCCCATGAAGAAACATGTTAAAAATATTTCCATAAAATTTGACTACAGGAGTTGTTTTGACTACAACTCAGCTTTAAAAATATAAAAAAATGTTAAGATAATTAACATCAAAGTTTACAAACTATTTACTTGACATGAAATCTCCATCTGCATTTTACGTCTATTCAGACATATACTTAGAATTGCTTACTTTAAATATAACTGGATGATCAATCGCAGAAGAAGTAATACTACTATTAATAAACTGTTGTTGAATTATTGTCAATTTAACTATAAATGAAATACTTATTTCTTCCAAAATGGAATATTATTATATTGACTCAAATAGAATTGATCAAAATTATTTGGTTTTCCTGAAAGTTCATAGAAAAATATAATACAATATGGATAATTCAGACTCCCGTGATTTAACATAGACTGTTTTGAGAGGCAACATTAGTTCATTTTTTTGTTTATATCAAATTCGGCTCATTATTAGTTCACTCAAAGGTCACTGTTATAAAGTAGAAGAAAAGTTTAATACTACTTTTTATTTATATGCACTTAGATTTTCGTTCAGTTCAGTTTTTCAGATATAAACTTTAAATATCGATCTTTAAACAAAAATAGCTGATAAATATTACCAATAATTTATGCTAATATTTTTAGACACCAAAAGAACACAGGAAGCTCATTACTTACTTAGCACTTTATTAATTATGTATATTTCAGCCTGAAAGGAAGCTTCCTTTGAGGTTGGAGTATACATAATTAATAGTGTTACATAATTCATTAAGTATACATAATTAATTAAGCTGATGGGTGCTAGCATCGAATTTTCGCGGGAAGCCCGAGCGCGCGTGGTGCTGCGCGCCGACGATGGTCGCCGCGAGGTATGGGCACCTCACCTCACTTCCTCCCCTCCGCCACACTAGGCGGAGAAGAGAAGAGAGAGAGACAGAGAGGGGCGCAGAGGCACGCTGCTTAGCCGAGCCGGGAGCTTGTGAGACGCCGCGACAGCCCCGCGCGACGGAAAGCGAGCGAAAAGCGCTAGACACGTGCTGAGTTCGCTGTGCGCGCTACACACACACACAGAGAGAGAGAGAGAGAGAGAGAGAGAGAGAGAGAGAGAGAGAGCTGTGGACGCGCGCACAGAAAGACAGGCACCCCTAGGAGCGTAAGACGCTGCGCATGCCGCATTGTGCGGATTACCGGTCGAGTGACAGTAGTTGTAGTAGCAACGAAATTTCTTGCAAATAAGTCAAAGTACTTTTAATGCATATACGTGTATGCGGGCAACGTGTACAGTCTTATGTGCGAAATTAAGAGCGAAATTTTAAAAAATGTGTATCTGCGAGTGACTTCTTGAGAGATAAGTGGAACTGAGAACAGTGAGAGAGAGAGAGATAGAATGTGAGAAAGAGTGAGAGAGAGACTGTGAGTGCAATTTTACGCTATTTTTAACAATTTTGTGATGAATTACAATTTCTGTTCGCTTTAGAAATATCCAGGAATTAATATATTCACTTGTACACCGTCAAACAGTGGCATCTATTGCGTAAATAAATAAGTTACAAATCAGTCTTCGATTCGACTCATTTCTCTGCCATCGCGTTAGCAACGAGGCTAAGAGAGAGCGGATCTTTGGGAAATACGTTTTCACAGAAAATGAGAGTTTTTTAACACTTTTTTGATGCAACCCTAGCGGAAATATTTTTGTTCAAAAATGTTAAAAACTGTTAGAAAGAGTTATAAACTGTTTAAAAATGTTACAAAATGTAGGATTTTGGACGTTATTAATCGTTTGTAACTGTTTGTAACATTTTTCAACAGTTTTTAACAGTTTGTAAGAGTTATTAAATTATTTAATAACTTTTAAATATTTATTAATTATTATTATTAACATAGTAATAAATAATTATTATTATCTTAATAATATATAATAAAATGTATAATAAAACACTCCTTAGGCTTCTTCTGCATTGTTTGACTGTTACTTGCCTTCGGAGTGCTCCCGCGCTCCTTGATTCTCATGATTATAATAATGAGGCTATTGATAATTATTTATTTATTTATTTATTTAGACGGGCAAATTGCCCTTTACATATATATATATATATATATATATATATATATATATATATATATATATATATATATATATGATAGAATTTTTTTCTCGATCAGGCGGAGGTTATTTAGAAATAAAACAAGTTTTATTTCTGGCGAATACTTAGCGACGTTTCGTTGGCTGGCCTGCCAACCTCTTCACGCTTCAAAAGGTCGTATTTTTAAAATTCATTATTGACGAAATAAAATTCGATCACTGACTTGTTAAATGTGTTGACATTATAACTTTTGAAGCCTGAAGAGGTTGGCAGACCAGCCAACGAAACGTCGCTAAATATTCGCCAGAAATAAAACTTGTTTTATTTCTAAATAACCTCGCCTGATCGAGAAAAAAATTCTATCAACAAGTACAATAATGGAGGGTGAAAAAAAATCGACAATTCATATATATAAATACATCAAACGCAGCTTTGCAGGAACTATGTCAGCACGGATTCGATACTTTGATGATTTTTCGGACATTTGAGGACATCCTCAAAATTCCTTCGGTATCAAAGGGTACTTTTGAGGATTTATATTAATACCTTCAACGCAGAGAGGGAGTTATTTCTTTAGCCAAGCATATACGAACTCTGAAGAAATAAACTATAGATCCTTAAAAGTACCGGTTTCCGAAATGTGTGTGTGTGTGTGTGTGTGTGTGTGTGTGTGTGTGTGTGTGTGTGTGTGTGTGTGTGTGTGTGTGTGTGTGTGTGTGTGTGTGTGTGTGTGTGTGTGTGTGCGGTGTATTATTTTAATCTATGCAGTATCTCCGAATGCAGGCCTGATACAGAAAAATGGTTCAGATGAAAATGGTTCGTGACGATGGGGGTCAACTTTTGGTCACCTTCAATTTGACCTTGATATCATTTTCCAAGGTCATTTCAAGGTTAAGATCATTTTTTCAAATTAGAACCCCTATTTCTGACGTCGGAATCGGATAGAGCGGGAAATTTTACATCCAAAACCATTCTTTAAACTTTTTTTTGTGACCTCCACAAGGTCAAATCAAGGTCAGATGCTTAAAAATTGGTCAGAACGCGAAATTTCATAGTTGTCTCAAGCAGAACAAGCCTTGATAAACCCAACCAATTAAGAAATTTTTGTTGTCGCCAATTGTGAATATGATGTTAGGTTTCTGTGGGATGCGATGCGATGGTACCACATGGAGGCTGAAATATCCCAAATGAGGTCATTTTGAATCACTATGAAAATCACTAAAAACACATTCTGAGAGCTTCAGGTGTCACTGATTATAAATTCGAAGTCAGATGCGACACCGGAGTACCACATGGAGATTGAATCGCTTTAAGTGGGGTCAATTTTCCAACTTCCATGAAAATCGCTAAAAATACTATCCTGGGAGTTTTCGCGGTCACTTATCTACAGAAGTTCCAGCAACATTGCTCTATTGGCTTTAAGCTCTTTTTGATAATACTGGGTCCTTACTTTTAGCGTTACCAAGAAACAACGACGCGGACGTAGTAAGGCCTGTTTCCTTTGGGGTGCTTGTTTACGTGAGTCCCCTTGCCTCTCACTGGGGTGCTTGTTTAACGTGAGTCCCCTTGCCTCTCACTGGGGTGCTTTTTTAACGTGAGTCCCCTTGCCTCTCACTGCGGTGCTTTTTTAACGTGAGTCCCCTTGCCTCTCACTGCGGTGCTTTTTTAACGTGAGTTCCCTTGCCTCCCACTGGGGTGCTTGTTTAACGTGAGTTCGCTTGCCTCTCACTGGGGTGCTTGTTTAACGTGAGTTCCCTTGCCTCTCACTGGGGTGCTTGTTTAACGTGAGTCCCCTTGCCTCTCACCATTATTACTGCAGTTGACATTATCTATCCACGGAGTACATGTTCAAAGTTACCTCCGTTGGCTTCCAGGCACAGGCGTAATCGCCGTTGGAAATGATCCACAGTCCTGAGCAACGTTGCTCTAGAAATGGATTCGCAAGCTCTACGAATTCTGTTCATAAAATTGTTGAGAATATGCATATTATATTGTAAAGTGCGAAAGGAACTTGCGATACAGACAGCGCGCGACACACACATGTACGCCTCCCCACTCCATGTACGTGAGAGAGTCACGAGGTATGCGAGAACAGCGAGCGACGCTGCCGCGGGCCACGATACTCACTGTGTGTCCAGCCTGCGCCGAAAACGGTTATTATGTAACTTAGGCTAAGTCTATCAATAAACTTATATATTACCTATCACCCCGTTGTACCTTTATTCAACATGGTAGCAGGTCAGTGGTTCTTTCTTAGCTTTCTATCTTAACCTTCGGGAAAAGACACAGGGCTTATATCAAGACGCCTGACAAAAGGGAAGAAAAAGACTCCGAGCACGAAGGAACGCTCAAGTCGAAGGAAGAAGCCCCAACACCGAAGGTCAAGCAAGAAGAAGAAGATTCCGAATACGAAGGAACGTTCGAGAACAAAGAAGACGAAATGGATAGAAAGGATGTTTCGATACCGGTGTTTGATGGAGAAAATTACAGTATGTGGAAAAAGAGGATCCAAGTGTTCATGAAGTTGAAAAAATGTGAAATTGTGATAGAAAGAGAAAAGATTGAATCAGATAAAGCAGACAAATGGATTCAGAATGATTTGAAGGCAATAAATATAATTTACAGTGCCATTTCGGACAAACAATTAGAATTTGTGAGCGAAGAGGAAACGGCTTACAAAATAATAAAAAAACTAGACGGTATGTATTTGAAAGAATCAACGGCGTTATAAATAGTCTACAGGAATAGACTTGAGAAATTAAGATTAAGAAACTATAGTGATTCTGAGGCATTTTTCAGTGATTTTGAAAAAGCGGTAAATGAGTTAAAAGGCGCGGGTGCTAAAATTAGTGAGAAGGAAAAATTGAATTATATGCTCAACACATTGCCAGAATCGTATAGCTACATAGGTGATTTGATAGACACATTAAAAAATGAAGATCAAACGGCTGACTACGTCAGAAATAAAATAAAAACAGCCGAAATGAAAAAGCAAAAAGAACATGGCGAAAAAAGGACAAATGTATTTGCCGCAAGAAAAGGAAGCTGCTACAAGTGCGGAAAAACTGGGCATTTCGCACGAGAATGTCAAGATGGCAGCCAAGCGGGACGCGGCGGTGGAACATGGCGAGGCTCAACACGGGGCCGCAGCCGAGGTAGAGCCGGAAGAGGCAGCTATGGCAGAGGGCGCGGAAATTTCCATGGAGAACAATAAACCAGCACGAGTGAACAGAGCGGCGAAGTTACGAGCGCATGGACAGCGACGACACACGTTGCGTACACCAACGAAACGAACAGGTCAAGTATTAGCGAAATTGAATGGATACTCGACAGCGGGTGTTCCGATCATATAATAAATAACGAAAATTATTTTGAGAATTGTATTGAACTTAAGGAACCGATAAATATTTACGTAGCAGATAATAGGCCGATAAAAGCAACGAGTATAGGTGCGGTAGTAAGTTACTTTAACGCGTCCGGAAAAAATAATGAAGTAAAAATGAGTAATGTATTTTACGCGAAAGAAATGAAAGCAAATTTAATTAGTTATGGAAAATTAACGGATAATAATAATACTATTCTTTCTAAAAGAAACTTTGCAAAAATTATTGATAAGAATAATAGGGTTATAGCGATAGCTATAAGAGAAAACGGACTTTATAAAATGAAAAGGAAATTAAAATACAAGGTTGCATGTGTAAATAATACCGAACGAAACTATAGCATGAGTCAAAAGCAAAGATGGCATAGAGTGTTAGGTCACGTAAATTTTAGATATTTGGATACGATATGTAAACAACAGTTATTAACGGGCATTCCAAATGAACTTCCGAATTGATGAAATGTAAAACTTGTATTGAAAATAAGATGCATAACTTGCCATTTAGTAATAATAGAACAAAGGCGAAAGATATATTAGAAATTATACATACGGATGTATGCGGTCCATTTAAAACTACTGGGTTTAAGGGAGAAAGATATTTTGTTTCTTTTATTGATGATTATAGCAAAATAGCTAAAGTATATTGCATAAAATCTAAAGATGAAGTTTTTGATTGATTAGTTCAATTTATAAATGAAACTGAAAATTTAACTGGAAAGAGAGTCAAAATATTGAGGTGTGATAACGGGAAAGAGTATTTAAACAATCAGTTTTATAAATTTGCCAAAGAAAAGGGTATTACTGCACTGAAAAAAAAGATTTGTTATTTCAACTAAATATTTAGTAAAATATTTAGTAAAGTTATCTTTAGTTAAATCAACTAAATATTTCTCTGAAACAACTACATAAAGAGTAAAATCAACTAAATTATTTAGTTAAAATAATAATTAGTAAATTTAATTAAACATTTAGTTACTTCAAATATGGTATGGTTGATTCAATTAAAAGGTTTCATTGAAAGAACTAAATTCGTTTTCTTGAAACAAGAAAATAACTTCAAATAAATGTTTATTGTTTTTAGCAAAATCAATTGGTAGAGTTAACGAAATATTTACTTAAATCAAATAACTGAAATATTGATGAACCCAATCACTAAAAACAAATAAATGTTTGTTTGAAACAACTACATATTTGGTTGATTTAAACAATTAAAAACAAGGAAATATCTCCGACACATTAACTAAACCATTCATTCCTTTAACAAATATTCTGTTAACTCAACTATTTATTTAGTAACTTCGACAGCATGATTTTGTTCAACTAGCTAAAGGATTTATTAAAGAATCGAATCCTAATTTACAAAATCTTTACTTGTTACTACTAACTATTTCATAGATTCAAATAAATAAATTAGTTGAGGTGCCAATATCTGTATATCCAAATATGTTGTCATTCTTACTAAATAATTACTTGTTTTGAAGAAACATTTTATTAAACCGACAAGATATTTAGTAACTGCAACTAACAGGTTTTGCAATCTGAACAAAAATGATTCGTCAATTTTCTTCCCTCGTCTATCAAACGTTTCCTTGATTTGACTAAATATTTCTTAGACGACAATAAATATTAATTAGATTTAACTAAATGTTTAGTTAAACAAGCACTATGAAAATATAAAAGAATGTAGTTAATTGGACTACATATTTCTTGGTTTCAAATAAATCTTTTGTTAAAAGGAGTAATTGCGTGCTTCTATCTACAAAACTATTTCCTCACCCCAACAAAATATTGGTTAAAAAATTTCTCTCCCGATTTCTAAGTTACAATTAGTCAACTTAAATAAATGTTTGTTAGGTCTAACTAATAAATTAGTTGAAATGCCAATGTCTTTGTATCCAAATATGTTGTCATTCTTACTAAATGTTTACTTGTTTTAACCAAATATTTTATTAAGCCGACAGGATATTTAGTAACTGCAACTAACAGGTTTTGCAATCTGAACAAAAATGATTCGTCAATTTTCTTCCCTCGTTAATCAAACGTTTCCTTGATTTGACTAAATATTTCTTAGACGACAATAAATATTAATTAGATTTAACTAAATGTTTAGTTAAACAAGCACTATGACAATATAAAAGAATGTAGTTAATTTGACTACATATTTCTTGGTTTCAAATAAATCTTTTGTTAAAAGGAGTAATTGCGTGCTTCTATCTACAAAACTATTTCCTTACCCCAACAAAATATTGGTTAAAAAATTTCTCTCCCGATTTCTAAGTTACAATTAGTCAACTTAAATAACTGTTTGTTAGGTTTGACTAATAAATTAGTTGAAATGCCAATGCCTTTGTAACCCAATATGTTGTCATTCATACTAAATGTTTACTTGTTTTAAACAAATATTTTATTAAGCCGACAGGATATTTAGTAACGGCAACTAACAGGTTTTGCAATCTGAACAAAAATGATTCGTCAATTTTCTTCCCTCATCAATCAATCGTTTCCTTGATTTGACTAAATATTTCGTAGATTACAATAAATAACTATTAAATTTAACTAAATGTTTAGTTAAAACCGCACTATGATAATAAAAAAGTATGTAGTTGATTTGGCTACATATCTCTTTGTTTCAAATAAATCTTTGTTAAAAGGAGTAACTGCGTACTTCTATCTAGACAATTATTTCCTCACACCAACAAAATATTGGTTAAAAAATTTGTCTCGCGATTACTAAGTTACAATTAGTCAACTTAAATAACTGTTTGTTAGGTCTGACTAATAAATTAGTTGAAATGCCAATGTCTTTGTGTCCAAATATGTTGCCATTGTTACTAAATACTTAGTTGTTTTAAACAAACATTTTATTAAACCGACAAGATATTTAGTAACTGCAACTAACCGGTTTTGCAATCTGGACGAAAGTGATTCGATAATTTTCTTCTCTCGTCAATCAAACGTTTCCTTGATTTGACTAAATATTTTTTAGAAGATACTAAATATTAATTAGATTTAACTAAATGTTTAGTTAAATAAGCACTATGACAATATAAAAGAATGTAGTTAATTTGACTACATATTTCTTGGTTTCAAATAAATCTTTTGTTAAAAGGAGTAATTGCGTGCTTCTATCTACAAAACTATTTCCTCACACCAACAAAATATTGGTTAAAAAATTTGTCTCGCGATTACTAAGTTACAATTAGTCAACTTAAATAAATGTTTGTTAGGTCTGACTAATAAATTATTTGAAATGCCAATGTCTTTGTATCCAAATATTTTGTCATTCTTACTAAATGTTTACTTCTTTTAAACAAACATTTTATTAAGCCGACAAGATATTTAGTAACTGTAACTAACAGGTTTTACAATCTAAAATGTTGATGCCGGTAAGGTAGAGATCGTGTCGGTACTTCACACGGCCTTTTATATTAAAGTTTACTAAATATTTCATAGTTTCAAATAAATCGTTAGTTACAAATGATGAGTTACACACATATTATTGAGTTTATAAATCATTAATTAAAATGTAATTAAGAATGTATATTAATTATAAGAATATAATTAATTATTAGATTGATGTGCGCGATATTTTACATTTACATGCAACTCTATACTTAGTTAAAATTGAAATTTTGTAGGGTACAAGCGTTGCGTAGCGTAGCGGTTAGAGCGTTAGCCTTGTAATCCGAGGGTCCCGAGTTCGATCCCACCTTAGGTCAAAAATTTTTTCTGCGTTTTTTTCTGTTAGATAATATGTAAATGCGAAACTGCGAGCGATAATTAATATAAATTAATGCGAATATGTAATAATAATTTGATTTAATATTAATAAAATTACTATATAATAACTATGCAGAATCCATATTAAGTTACAGGAGTTCAGGAAAAATCACCAACTTCAATGCGGATTGGTTGTACGAAAAGGCTACAAGAAAAAACTTTTATTTCAAAATTATTAAAAAAAAAATTTTTATAATTTTTTTGAAATAATTAGCTAAATATTTTGTTACTAACTAAACAGTTAGTTGATTCAACAAATCATTTATTCATATTTATTAAATATTTCGTTAATCTAATGCAGCGGTTAGTTAGCATCATAAAATATTTCACTGTTTTAATTAAATGTTTAGTAATTACAAACAAGTATTTAGTCAACATAATTGAATAATTTATCAAACAAGATAAATTGTTAGTTAATACAATGAATCGTTTAGTCAGTTTCACAAAATTATTTATTGCTCCAGGTAAATACTTAGTAATTTCAGTAAAATGTTTTGTCAAATTGATTAAGTATTTCATTGATCTTAATAATCTGTTAGTTCATCCAATGAATCGTTTAGTTAATTTCATAAAATATTTTGTTGCACCAGAAAAATATTTTGTAATTTCAAGAAAATTTATAGTCAAATTGATTAGGTATTTCATTGTTCTTAATAACCCGTTAGTTGATGGAATGAATTATTTAGTCAATTTCATAAAATATTTTGTTGCTCCAGATAAATGTTTTGTAATTTGAATAAAATATTTTATCAAATTGATTAAGTATTTCGTTGTTCTTAATAACTAATTAGTTTGTGCAATGAATCGTTTAGTCAATTTTATAAACTATTTTGTTGCTTTAATTAAATATTCAGTCATTTCAATACAATATTTTATAGAATTCATTTAATATTTTATCAATCTAAATAACCTGTTAGTTGATACAATGAATCGTTTAGTTAACTTCATAAAATATTTCTTTATTTTTAGTAAATATTTAGTTCAAGTAACTAAATATTTTGTTATTTTAAATAACTAAATTAGCGGATTCAATATAATATTTAATTAGCAGGCTCTAATGAAATCATGTAGTTGTTTCAACTAAATATTTACTTGAAACTACCAATATTTTTTTTCAGTGTGTGAATAATTGTCCAGCGTATGTACACGAATTAAACGGCACAGCTGAAAGATTTAATAGAACGATAATGAATATGGCGCGCTGTTTACTAGCAGAGGCAAAGGTACACAAATTTTACTGGCCAGAAATAATATGTGCCGCGACGTATTTGAAAAATCGTACGCTAGCAAACACGATAGAAAGAAAAACTCCTTACGAAATATTTTTTAAGATAAAACCAAATGTAGAACATTTACGATTATACGGTAGTATAGTTTTTGTAAGAAAGCCAGAACAAAATCGATTCTCTAAGTGGGATAAGAAAGCAGAAATGGGGATTCTATTAGGTTATAGTGATGTAGGCTATAGAGTACTTATAAATAATAAAATAATTGTTGCAAGGCATGTGGATATCATAGAAAGAGATGTTAAATGCATTGGTATTGATTATAAAGATAATATTGATAACGATGATAGTACAGAAAGTGATGCGAGTACAAACGATGATTTATCGGATAATGTATTTGAAAACGCGAATGAATCCGAAAAGCAACAAGGTAAAGTAAAAGAAAAGAATAATTTATCTTTACATCAACCTTCGGGGAAATGTAACGATACAAATAATGAAACATTGAAAGTTCCGCGAAAATCTACGCGCGATAGGAAAAGTCCCGTAAGATATCCAGAAAAGGAAAGTTATAATATATATGTAAGATACTGCAGAGTAGATACGCCTTGTACATTTGAGGAGGCGATGAATAGTAAAGAGAGTAAAAATTGGCAAGAAGCCATGAATAAAGAAATCGAATGCATAAATAAAAATAAAACGTGGACATTAGTCGATAGAGTACAAAATAAAAAAATTACAGATGTAAAGTGGGTATACACAAGAAAATCAGATAATAGGTACAAAGCTAGGCTAGTTGTAAGAGGTTTTCAACAAACGGATGTAATTAATGACATATATTCCCCAGTTGCGAAAAATCAAACGTTAAAACTTTTATTATCATATTGCTGCCAAAATGGGCTCAGAATAGAACAAATGGATGTAGAGACAGCATTTTTAAATGGAAGAGTAACTACGGAAGTATATGTCAATCAACCAAAAGGTTATAAGGATGGAACAGAAAGAGTATATAAATTATCAAAAGCGTTGTATGGATTGAGAGAAAGTCCTAGAGACTGGTATGAGTGTTTCGATGAGTATGTTATGAAACTTGGTTTTAGGAAAAGTAATGTAGAATTATGCCTATACATTCATGGAAAAGACGAAGACATTGTTTACCTATTAATATACGTAGACGATTTGTTGATTTGTGGAAAAGATGAAAAGAAAATACAATGAATAAAGAAATTGTTATCTGATCGTTTCAAAATGAAAGATTTAGGTGAAATAAATGAGTATCTAGGCATAAACGTAAAGTATGATTATATAAACGGTAATATGAAATTAAGTCAAGAAAAATATATTGAATCACTAGCAACTAAATTTAAAATAAAAGGCAGTAAATTATATAGTACTCCGATGGAAAGTAACTTGAAAATTGAGAAGACTGAGGAATGTGAGCCGAGTATAAAACATAGGAACTTAATTGGCGCATTATTATATGTAAGTTCTGGTACTCGACCAGAAATTAGTCATAGCGTAAACTATTTGAGTAGATTCCAAAATTGCTATACCGAGACACACTGGAAATATGCATTACGAATTTTAAAGTATTTGTATTTAACCAAAGGATTAAGTTTACAATATAAAAGAAATAAAGATTGTGAGTTAATTGATTGCTATGTAGACGCAGATTGGGCTGGAGATAATGTTGATAGGAAGTCGACATCTGGTTATGTAATTCGAGTTTTTGGAAATGTAATTGATTGGAAATCGCGGAAACAAAAATGTGTTACGAAAGCGTCGACGTATGCAGAGTATGTAGCTTTATCAGAAGCTGTGAGTGAAGTTAAATTTATAAAAGAATTAATAAATATTTTTAATCTAAAATTAAGAAATCCAGTTAAAATTTATGAAGATAATATAGGTGCGATAAATATAGCAAAGTATGGAAACTTTACAAAGAACTCAAAACACATTGAAATACATTATCATTTTGTTCACGAATGTGTAAAAGAAAAAGAAATTGAAATAGTTAAGGTTGACTCAAATGAAAATATTGCGGATATTTTTACAAAGGCGCTATGCAAAGAAAAATTTACTAAATTTAGAGAATTGCTAAATGTAAAATGAAATTGATGAAATATTACAATATAAATGTAAGGAGGCGTGTTGAGAATATACATATTATATTCTATAGTGCGAAAGGAACTTGCGATACAGACAGCGCGCGACACACTCATGTACGCCTCCCCACTCCATGTACGTGAGCGAGTCACGAGGTATGCGAGAACAGCGAGCGACGCTGCCGCGGGCGACGATACTCACTGTGTGTCCAGCCTGCGCCGAGAACGGTTATTATGTAACTTAGGCTAAGTCTATCAATAAACTTATATATTACCTATCACCCCGTTGTATCTTTATTCAACAAAAATCTTTTCTTGTTGTAGGCTGTTGAGCAAAAACTACATTTTTTACGTACCCCCACAAGAAAAAATCTGGTGACGTCATATCTGATGAATTAGCAGGCCAGTTAACTGGACCTCTTCGTCCAATCCACCTGTCATTGTAGTTGTTATTTAAAAATTCTCGAACGATTCGTGCAAAATGTCGTGCTGCACCATCTTGCTGAAGCCACATTCTTTGTCTTGTAGTTAGGTCGGCGTTTTCCAAAAGTACTGGCAAATGATCTCTTATTAGCTCTAAATAGCTGTTTCTATCGACATTTCGCTCAAGGAATACGGACCTATCAAGTAACCATTGACTATTCCACACCACACCATTATGCTCCACCGATTTTGATGATCCATCGCTCTATGCCAGTAAGGGTTCACATCTGACCAATAATGGCAATTGTGCCTGTTCAGTCGCCCATCGCTACAAAATTTTGCCTCATCCGAAAAAAGGACGTATTTGAAAAATTCTGGATCATTTTCTATCATTCTTAAAGCACAGTGACAAAATTCAATGCGCAACTGAATATGGTTCTGCCTTAGTTCCTGAACTAAAGTTATATGGTAGGCATGATAGTCAATAATTCTCAGAATCCTTGAAACCGTCGGATGGGAAATACCAATTTCTCTTTCAATTTGGCGTGTGCTAATATGCGAGTCGAGATGAACAATTGCTAAAATAGTCACGACATGAGCATCGTTTTCATCGTATTCGTGGTGCCTGCGCTGACGAATAAGGTGGCCACCGCGAGCTCTTTGAGTTCTGATTGTCAAATCAGTAGGATGTCTCCTTTGTGGATACAACTCAGCATACCGCCTAGCTGCTGCATGATAATTACCATTACATTGCCCTGAAACCATTATCATTTCAACTATTTGATCAGCTGGATAATCAGCCATGATGTGACTTTACTTATAGGCGAGACAATTGAAAAAGATTTAATTTTTAAAATATTGAGAACAAATAAACCTTCGTGTCTTAGAAATTTAACTTAAGTTACAAATTCAATACAAATTGTTGAAAATTCAATTCTTGCTTATTTTCAACAATGTAATAGTTAACACTTGTATTTTAACCTCTTACTTAGTTAATCTTGTTATCAATTATTAGATTTTATACTTTTGACATCGTTATTCCCGTGATAAAGATAAAAATTTCTTTTACTTTATATTTTTTTACGTAACGCTTATTCCCATAAAATCATGAATTTTCGTAAGTGGGAGGGTGATTTCTTGAGTTTTAATAAAAAATGGAAGGTGATGACATAATTCTGGCCCCAGATTCGGTTTTAGCACATCAAAATTCGTAAGAGTTGATGGGTCTGGTGTTGGGTACAGATCCCTTTTTATTGTATCTGTGAATTATCCAGCTGATCAAATAATTGACATGATAATAGTTTTAGAGCAATGTAATGGCAATTATCGTGCAGCAGCTAGGCGCTATTGCTATGATGCTGAGCTGTATCTACAAAGAAGACATCCTTTGATTGGGTTTATCAAGGCTTGTTCTGCTTGAGACAACTATGAAATTTCGCGTTCTGACCAATTTTTAAGCATTTGACCTTGATATAACCCTGTGGAAGACACAAAAAAATGTTTAAAGAACGGTTTTGGACGTAAAATTTCCCGTTCTATCCGATTCCGACGTCAGAAATAGGGGTTCTAATTTGAAAAAATGATCTTAACCTTGAAATCTCCTTGAAAAATGATCTCAAGGTCAAATTGATGGTGACCAAAAGTTGACCCCCATCATCACGAACAATTTTCATCTGAACCATTTTTCTGTATCTGGCCTGCATTCGGAGATATTTGGCTGCATAGATTAAAATGAGACACCGTGTATGTATATATATACATATATAATTTAATCATGAGTACTAATTTCTTCTCGTTTATCCTAGGCTCTGAGGCGCAGAAGATGATGGAAGTACTATGCCGTGGGTGGTATCTGAGAGCAGAACACGAGATATATGAACCGGGTACTGTCCCGGTCATGAGAGGAAAGTTAGGAGGACTTTTCTTCGTACTTTCGACTCACAAAATATTAAATTTGATAACTTCATCACTGCTGAGGAAAAAGAAATTATTCTGAGTAACTGGCGAGGAAGTCCACAATATATGGACCGAATGGCATTTGAGCATCCAGCCCCAAGGCCTTTTGAGTATGTCACTAGACAATCTAACCAGAGTAGGAGTGTGCTGAGCTTAAGCCAGACGAGTCTGACAGAGAAGAAATACAATCTGTCGCAGCCCATCATAATGGATATGTTTATGGAGTTAATGTCAAAGACGATGAGTCAAATTGAAGATCGAATTACCGACAGAGTCACACAAAATTTATTACTAATAATTCCAAAACAAAGTGTCGGTGAAGACAAAGTACAAGAGGCTCCTAAGCTGCCGAGTATAAAGCCGAGGAAAAATGGTAAGGTAGAGGAACAAAAAACGAAAATTGGAGAACAAGTTCAGCCTAGTTTAAATTATAAGGTAGAGGAAAAAGAGAAAATTGGAGAAGTTAACAATCCAGGGTCAAGTAAAGAAGGCGAGACGCTGTCGGAAAAACCGATTAATGAGAAAGTTGACAAACGGGAAGAACCGGCTGGGAATTTAGACAAACAGAGTAAAAACGTGAGAAAATCGGTCTTGAAGTTAACGGAGACTGTCTCGATTGATATCAGGCAGAGAACTTTTATAAATAATCTAGTCACTTACGATGGTGGTACGACCAACTTTAGAGTACTAATAATGAATTCTTTACTTAATCTAGGAGAAATGCCGTAGGAAAAATCAAATGAAACGGTCATGGCATCTCCACCGTCCAGTCCTACAACATCGCTACAGGATGAAAAGATAAGAGACAAAAAGCACTACACGTATGTGGAGAACCGGGACGCTCCAGATGGTAAGAGGAGAGTTGAAATTGAACCCACCAAAGATGTAAGTATAAAACATCATATCAATGAAATTACTAAGGAGAAATATCAAACTCCGAGTATGACAGAGTTAAATAAATATATAGAGTTGACAATTTCAAAACTAATTAACGAGAAAAAGCAGCAAGAAACACGTGAAAATGGTTTGCCGGGAAAAATTATAATTGAGATATCTAATAAAGAGTCTGGTATAATAAAAAATTACAAATTGAATACAAATACCAAATTCGAGATATTTGAGGATTTTCTATTGTCTGAAATTAAAACTAAAAAATTAGATTACGTGTTTGATAGCGAAAAATGTAAACTCGTAGAAAAAGAACAACTGAGTGACGATAGACACAAAGACCGAGACATTCTTATTAACAGAATTGATACGTCATATTATAATAGGATTCCGACACTGTCTGATTCCTATGAGATATTTATAAAACTAAAGGTATATAAGAGAATGGAGTCAAGAACAAACTCGATTTCTGCAAAGAGAGAAATTTATAATTTAAAGTATAAAAACGGGAAAGAAACTGTATCTGAGTTTTGGGAGAGATTTGAGGAGAAAATTCGAGTATATGAAAATATCACCGGCGTAGATAAACTCAGTGATAACGAAAAACGGGATGTATTCTTACAAGCTGTGGTAGAAGCATTTCCGAGAGTAAATGTTGCTGATTGTCTAGCGAGACAAGAAGGCAGGGAATTGTCTACATGAACCTAAAAGACTATGTGTTACAGGTTGAGTCAACAAGTGCACCTCCTAAGCTCCCAGTATCTCAACTGATGGCTCGAGGAGGGCACTCTTACGGGAGAGCTTCTCGAGGAAAAGACCATCTGGTCGAGGTGGTTACAGAGAAAGCACGGAACGACAGTGCTACCCATGTGGAAATTATGGCCACACTAGCATTAGTTGCACACAACAAAGCAGAATATTCTGCTACAGGTGCAGGCGCGAAACATATTACATTTCTCGCAACTGCCCAAACAAAAGAAGGTCAACAGGTAAGGATACTGAAGCACAGGCTCTTAAAAGGGCTAAGACTGCGGACGACAATCCGCCGAGGCAACCGTACTCCGAGATTCGCGGCACCAAAAATAACAGACGAGGTTTTTGGAGAGGATCGAGAAGATCCAGAGGTCGCAGTGGCCGTGTACGAGGTTATGGTGGTAGAGGGTTTTCCGACGATCGCAACACAACCTTATCAGCCATTGCGCAAAAATACGAAGGTACCGAATACTGTGGAAATAACAGTAGTAATTTAGATATTAACGCCCTCAGAGTAGGAGAAAACGCTCCAGATTGTACCGTAGCTAAATTCATTGCAGACTAAGGCGCGACCGAGCATTTATGTAAATCTAAATTATGTTGTGATAACTTAGAGAAATCAGATGCTGTATCTATCAACTGTGCAAATAAAAACAGTAAAATGAGCACCACTGGTACAGGAGATATTAAAACAGTTGATAATGATAATAATGAGGTATTTTTGAGAGATGTTCTTTATTCAAGTGATTTGACTAAAAATTTTCTGTCACTGAAGAAATTTGTAGATAATGGAATGAAAATATTCCTTGATAATAAAAGCTTAAACATATGTGATCCTGTATCGAGGCAAAGTTTAATAAGAGGGAAATACAAATCTCCTTTTTGGATAGTCAAATTAAAAATTAGCAAACAAAATGAGAATTCAGATCATGTAAACTCGATTGCGTTCATAGGCGAATCCACTAGCACAAATAAATATAACACGAGAAGTAAAAAATTGTCAGACGATAATAACATTCCCTATGAGGAATCAAATGAGAGAAATACCGAATCGTCAAATAAAAATAATACTGACAAGGAGAACGTTCCTGAAATACCAAATAATGTTATTAGCGAGAAAAATAAATATAGCCCTAAACGCGAGCAAGTCAGTGACAATGATGAATTAATTAAAAATCTACTAGGGAGAAAAATCCACAGATTAAATGACAATGCAAATGAGAATGAAAAGAATGATATTTGTAATATCGAGTATGAGAATAAAGGAATTTCGGAAAACAAAAACCTTACAAAACCAATGTTGTGGCATTTAAAATTGAGTCACGCGTTTAAGCCCTATTTGATTAGTTTTTCGAAAATGTTTCCCGGAAAACTGAGCACTGTAGAAATAAACAATGACACGAGTGTGTCAGAGTGGGAAGCTTGTTTAATGTCCCAGAGTTGTAAATTGCTGTTTAAACACGTGAGAACAAGGGCTGACCGACCGTTACAAATTTTACATGCCGAGACAATGGGACCTATAAGCACATCCTAGAGAATTCAGATTTGTATTTGTAATAATTGATGATTATTCCACAGTCGCTTCGACCTATCCGATGAAGCGTAAAAACGATACTGCGGATTGTATCAGAGACTGTGTTAAAAGCTTGAGGAATGATATAGGATCGGAGGAAAAACTATGTTTTCTCAGATGCGATAGAGGAACAGAATTCACTGGAAATGAGACAGTTCAAGCACTGAACGACCTAGATGCGGAATTACAGCTAGCATGCCCTGATACACCCGAACACAACGGAGTTACTGAGCGTTTCATACGCACATTAGAGTCTAAGGTGAGATCCATGATGTTTGATTCTGGACTGCGCCCGAATATGTGAGATCTAGCTGTAAGAGTCGCAACCTATATATACAACCGCGCACCACATAAATCTATTGACATGCAGATTCTTATTACCGTGTTGAATCCTAAATATAGAGTCGATATAGAACAAATTAAACGATTCGGGTGCATTGCATACGCTAGAATACCGAGACATGTAGGAATCAAATTTTGGGTTCAAGCGTTAAGAGGATACATAGTGGGATACCTTCAAACTGGCTTCGTGTTGTATGCACCGGAACAAAGTAAATTCTACGAAAGCCGATATGTAAGAGCAGTTGAAAGTAAAGTATACAGAGACATATTAAAATCAGGCAACATAGAGAATGGGCCGAGCTTAATGTTCGAAAGTACAGCCGAAATGCCCGAAAAGTCAAATTTAGAGTCAAATAAACGAACTCCATTAACCGAATCAGAGGGAGTTACAGTAGAACCTCTAATTAAGAGAAAAAGAGGCAGACGAAAGAAAATTAATACTATACTATATTCGAGAAACTTGAGAATGTAGAGATAAATGACACTAAGAGTGACCTTGCATATCACGCTCTGTTGACTGACTATCATGGCGACACTAAAACTTATAGAGAGGCAGTAAATTCACCTCAAGGCGACAAATGGAAAGAAGCGATTCAGAACGAACTTGCCGCTATTAAGAGTAAAGGCGTTTATAGTGTAATCGAGAAATCGAAAGTTTACGAGCAGAATCAACACCCAATATAGTTAATTCACGATGGATTTTCAAATGAAAAAGCAGCAAGTTTGAAAACGTTAAGTACAAAGCTAGACTAGTTACGATTTTCAAGATCGTAATGAGTATGATTTGAGAGAACATATGCTCCTGTTTCGAGATTATCATTGGTGAGAGCTTTTCTTGCTATTGTCAACAAGAACAAGCTTAAATTGAAACAATTAGATTTTGAGACTGCCTTTTTGTATGGAAATCTTGACGAGGAAATATATATGCATATTCTAGAAGGAGAAATTGTCGATCCTGAGACTAAGCAAAAGTTTTTATGGAAATTAGAAAAATCACTTTGCGGATTAAAAATAAGCCCGAAGAAATGGAACGACAGATTCTCGATAGTTATGCCAAATCTGGGTTTTGAGTTAAATGACATAGATCCGTGTTTATTTATTAAAAGGAGTGGAGATAAAATCACTCTGGTACTGTTGTATATAGATGACATACTTGTAGCTAGTGAAGATGTTAGAGAGTTAAAATCACTAAGAGACCCTCTGAGTAAAGAATTCACGATCAAAGATTTAGGCGATCCTAAAGAATTCTTAGGAATTAAAATCGAGAGAGATCTGAGTGCAAACACAGTTAAACTAAGTCAAGAAAAGTTTATAAGAAAAATGCTCAATAAATTCGGATTTGAACTGTCTAAATCTGTAGTAACACCTATGCAAACCAATTAAGCCGCTGATCATAAGAGAAAAAGTCGAGAAGAAGAGAAGTACACGACTGTACTCACTTCTAATACACAGTATCGTGAAGCAATAGGCTCCTTACTGTACTTGGCAAATGCAACTCCTCCTGACATTGCATATTCTACAAATGTATTGAGTAGACATCAAGTCAACCCTACTGAGTCTGACTGGCTGATGGCCAAAGGAGTATTTCAGTATCTATCAGGTACGAGACACTATAACGTACAAAGCCAAAACAGAGAGTATGACTGCGTTGTCAGATGCGAGTCTTTCTGACTGCAAGAACTCATTGACAACTTGTGGTTATGTAATTAGACTGTATGGTGATCCCATTGTATGGAGAACACACAAACAAAGCAACGTTGCACTAACACGCGTCAGGCCGAATATATGGCTATGAGTGAGACATGTGAAGAATTGATGTCTATAAACAATTCAATTAAAATCATACTGAGAAAAGATATCTTTTCTATATATATATATATCCAATAACTTTGTTTTGTGATAATCTGGCAGCACAAGCGTGTGCTACCTTGTGTCAAAAAAGTACCCGGAAAAGTTTTTTTAAATCTCCCGCGTTATAGGTATTAGAAATTTTTTTTTGTTGTATGTTGGCATCAGTGTACCAAATTATGATGTCAAGTTTGATCGCGTTCCACAGTTTGTTTACGCAAGCTGTTATAGTCAGTTAAGCTCAGTAGTGCGTCACGATTTTCACAATGAATACAAATATTGAACAAAGAGTTTGCCTCAAATTTTGTGTTACCAACGAAATTTTGTGCGCGGAATCTTTGAAAATGTTGGAAAAGTTTTAAAAATGAGGAATCAGTTTTATCAAAAACACAAATTTACGATTGGTACAAAGCATTCAAGGAAGGTCGAGAAGTGTGTGAAGATTTGCATCGGTCCGGACGGCCATCCACAGCATCCACCGAGGAGAACATTAAAAAAGTGAAACAAATCGTATTGGAAAATCGCCATTCAGGCTTAAGAGAGATAGCACAAGAGCTAAACATCTCCTACGAGTCAGTTCGTACGATTTTGGTGGATGTTTTGGGCATGAAACGCGTCGCCGCTCGACTTGTTCCAAAAGAGCTGAATTTTCTTCAAAAAGAGTACCGCAGACAGATCTCTCTGGTCATGCTGGATCGTGCTAATTCCGATCCTACATTCATGGAACGCATTATAACTGGAGATGAGACATGGGTCTACGAGTTTGACATGCAAACAAGTCAACAGACATCTCAATGGCAAACAAAAGACGAGCCAAAACCGAAAAAACCACATCAAAGTCGATCAAAAGTGAAAGTGATGCTGACTATTTTCTTTGATATTCATGGTTTGGTGCATTATTAATTCCACCCAGAGGGACAGACGGTCAATAAATAATATTATTTGAGCGTTTTGAAGCATTTCCGTGAAAAAATCCGTCAAAAACGGCCAGAATTGTGGAAGAACAATTCGTGGATTTTGCATGACGATAATGCACCACCGCATAGAGCCGCAGTTGCAACTGAATTTAAGGCCAAAAACTCAATAAATACAATCGAGCAACCACCGTATTCACCAGATTTGGCCCCATGTAACTTTTTTCTGTTCCCGAAACTAAAATTACCTCTCCGTGGAAAACGTTTTGAAGCGATCGAAGCCATAAAACAAAATTCTTTGGGGGAACTGAAGGCCATCCCAGAAATCGCTTATAAAAAATGTTTTGATGATTGGAAAAATCGTTGGCATATGTGTGTTGCATCAAATGGGGCCTACTTTAAAGGCGACAAAATAAATATTGATAAATAATTCAATATTGTGTGTTTTATTTAAAAATTCCGGGTAGTTTTTTGACAGATAGTAAATCAATTGGCTGATTTATTCACCAAGGCGTTACCCCATAACTTATATGAAAAATTAACCCTTTTGATACTTAATATGTCAGACTATTAATTCACACTTGTTTGCTTACAGAGACCGAGGAGTATTCCAAGACAACTGAGTCATGGGAATAAGTTCAGAGAGTTCCTACGAAACTGACTACTTATTGAGACTGATTAAGATAAGGAATCAAAGTAGATTCCTGTACTTGCAAATGTACAAGTCTTCCGACTGTGCTGAAGGAGATCAAATTGAAAGTATTATCAACATGCAACTGAGCGTAGTTAATGTAACTTGTGTTTAGAGTTTAAGTCAGATTAAATTTAAATAGCGCTAATTGTAAGAGAGTTTATTTCGTTAAAAAATGGAGACTAGATTCAGAGGGAGTGTCAAAATATACATTCGTACACACATAGATTTTGGCCATATGTATATACTGTACAATCGTTGTCTCCCGTATAGCCGCACGCTGTAGTCACAGCGATGCTCGCCACAACCTGTTAGTCTGTCGAGCGCCACGCGCCGAGCCGGTCCTAGTGCACTGAGTGGTTAAGATTTAATAAGGAGTTCACGCCATACACAACGTATTTCATTTTTTGTCCTCACTTACCCATAGTTTCCAACATAAGTCCAAGGTTTCAAAATTATACATTTTTTCCTAGTTACTCATATACAATTTTAAATAAGATACAAATTATAAGAAACCTTATGAGAAAACCCGTAGAAAAGCTGGAGATACTCGACGCACGTGTCTTGGGGACGAGTGGCAACGTTGTTTAGACCCAAACGTTCTATAAAATGATGAGATTAATGATAGCGATAGTATTGTATTTATGTTGATGAGAATCGAATGGTCCAGCTGTCAAGTAGGTGAATAAATTTACACCAATTTACTTTTTGCCGACGTTTCGGGCATTTTATTTGCCCCTCTTCCGAGTTCTTAATAACAAAAGATACAAACAAGTTAAAAATAATCACAAAAAAATTATAATAAATTAACAGAAAAAGTTACAGAAAAAGTTCAGAAAAACTTACATATAATTACTGTTTACATAGAAATTGGATGTAAAACCGAACCTACGCTGTAATTATTATTAATTCTAAGTAAGTCTAAGGTTTCAATATTACAAATTTTTTCCTAGTTACTCTTACACAATTTTAAATTAGAAACAAATTATAAGAAACCTTATTACAAAATCCATTGAAAAACTGGAGATAATCGACGCACGTGTCTTGGGGACGAGTGGCAACGTTGTTTGGACCCAAACGTTGTATAGAATGTTAAAATGATGAGATGAATGACAGCGTTAGTATTGTAGTTATGTTGATGAGAATCGAATGGTCCAGCTTTCAAGTAGGTGAATAAATTTACACTAATGAGTTATTTTTTGCATTGGTGTAAATTTATTTTAACATCGCATGCTGATCGACAGGCAAAAAGTGAATGCCGCCGCGAAGGGAGATGCGTACCTGCTGCCGAACATGAATCAGATCCTGCGGAAGCTTCAAGGTTCTCGCTATATATCCATCTTGGATCTAAGCAGTGCGTACCATTAAATCACTTTAAAGGAAGAGCCGCGGGAAATAATGGCATTCACAGTACCCAGCCTCGACTAATTTCAATATAAAAGAATGCCGCACGGGCTGTCGAACGCCGCAGCCACCTTCCAGCGCATGACTGACAGAGTGATTGAGTCAGAACTGGAGCCATACGCATTCTCCTATCTAGACGACGTTATCGTCGTAACGGTGACGTTCGAAGAACACCTGGTAATGGTGGAACGCGTATTGGCCAGGATTTAGAAGGCAGGCCTTACGATCAACCGAGGGAAGAGCGCATTCGCAAGATCTGAGATTAAATACATCGGTGTCCTCGTCAATCGAGACGGGTTCAGGCCAGACCTGGGTAAGAAAGCTTCGGTAATACAGGCGATTCCTTGGTACGGCAACGTGATTTAGGAAGTTTCTTCTTGGGTATGCCCCGATTACCAACCCTCTCACACGTCTAACGAAGAAAAACTTCGAGTACGTGTGGGAAGAGGAACAACAACATACCTTCGAGAACATCAAGGCGCTCATAGCGTTGGCTTCCGTATTTCACCGTCCAGATTTCAACTCCCGATTTGTGATGCAAACAGATGCTAGTAATTCTGGATTGGGAGCGGTATTGTTCCAAGTAAGAGACGGACAGGAAAGATCCCTGGAATTTGCGAGTCGCATCCCGTACAATATCTCTTAGATACTTCATTTGTAATCAAACTTTTGATTGTGGTAATATATTACAAGCCGTCTCATCTGGAATGAGGATCAGTATTGCTTAGAGTGATAAGGAAAGAACACTGATCGAGTTATATATGCTCGGCGCGGATCTGAGGCAGTCTGCCTCGTGGCACACTGTAGCGTCGCTCTCTTCCGTCAGCTCACGTGACGTTACAATATACACGAGTGAGGAGGCGTATATGTCTAAGTGCTTGCTCGTTCCACACTCATGCGCTCTTCTGCTTTATAATAGTTCGCTTATGTATAGTTGAACGTACTATATTTCTAACACGCCTCCTTAGATTCATATTGTACGCTTCCCTCATACCTTTACATCTATTTTATTTAACATTTATCATCATTCTTAATCTCACAAATTTGCCTTTACATAGACTTTTCGTAATAACATCCACAGTATTATCATCAGAATTTATTTTAATTGCTTTAATCAGCTTATCTTTTATAGCCTCATGAACATAGTGATAGTGAATCTCGATATGCCATGAATGCTTCGTAAAATTTCCAAAATTTACTATATCGCACCGGAATTATCCTCATAAATTGTTATCGGTTCACTTAAGCTAATTTCAAAACACTTTCAGTAACTCTCCTACGTACTTTAATTCACTTACCACTTCTGATAGTGCTACATTTTCAGCATACGTCGAAGCTTTAGTTACACATTTTAGTATTCGCGATTTCCAGTTAATCACATTTCCGTATAAAGTAATTATATATCACGTGAGTTTCCTGTCTGTATTGTCGCCTGTCCAATCAACCTTCCGGTTGAAAATAATTACGTAATTTTGATACGTAATTGTATTATGTATCAAAATTACGTAACAAAAATATGTATCAGTTACGTAACAAGTTCGAACGATTTATTACGTATTAAAAATACGTCCGAAAATATGTATGTTTGGCCTGTGCCGCTTTGTTATATAACAAAAGTACATACGAAAAATACGTATTTTCGGGCCGTCCCGCTTTGTTACGTAACAAAAGTACATACGAATAATACGTATTTTTGGTCTGTGCTTCATTGTTACGTACCAAAAATATGTACTTCGATACGAAGCGCTATTTACAAAATCAGAATACGTACATTATGACGTATTTTTCATGCACGTTTTCTTACCTAATGCTTTCTTTCCCCGTCGAAAAAAAACATGTTTTTACTATATGCCAATTACGAATGATTATGAATAACTATAATAGGTAAAAATAATAATCAATTTATTTAAGTTATAAATTATAATAAATTATTTAGCAATGTAACACTGTTTATAAAAATAATTGTTTAATGAAATATTTGTAAAGAAAACATTATTTATACTGGTATTGTATTTACTAGTTACTTACGATTTCCTCGAAGACAATAAACGGCAGAAAAGGGAAAGATGAGACGAGGATTAAAGAGTCAGGCGCTCGCGCTACTCGACGCCGACCCACGATATCAAAATCACACGAGGCCGGCATCGAGTGCGCCCTCGTATTCTCAATGGTCACCGTCTTGGTAGGTGTCGGCGACGACTGTGCAATATAGGGTTTACGTACGCCAGGTTCCCACCACACACACACACAATACCAGTGTGTTGACTTGAGCAACGCCTAAGTTAAAAATATCGTTTTCAATTTAATGTCTTGTTTGCAGAGAACATATTCTACTTATAATTATTATTACATACCTTTGAATTAGGAAAAAATCCATGTAATAAATATTTTATTGGTTTATTTACAGCTAAACGGGTTTCATCTTTCGCTGTAAGTTGCATAACAATACCTTGTATTTATATATCACTCTATATTATATAGTTGTAAGGCTAAAAATGGGTACCTACCCCTTCCAACCCCCTCCACACCCCCACCACCCCCCTCCGCCCCTATACACCCTCCACTTCCCCTCCACTTCCCCTCCACTTTTTATAGTGAAATTCTTTCAAATTTTACGTTATATTGAAGGGTATCTTCCCCTCCACCCCCCTCCACGGCTCCTCCACCGACCCCTCCACCTACCCCTCCACTTGTCCCTTCTCATGTAATCCATCACAGATATCTTGCGTAGTCAGGTTTTAGTGTTTTTTTATTTATTACATTTAACAGTTTTGCACACCACCACTGAGGTACTGTTATGGGCGCGTTGAATTTTTGATTTTATTGTGTTTAGAGTTTAGGCACAGTGTATATAAGCGCCCGAGTATAGCGAGTTTATGCCACAGAATTGCGGATTTATGCTACGCTATAACTTACCTTACAACTACATCATTCACCTAAATTTTTAAATGCATTACGTAATTTTTGAATATCATTTTTCTTTTTCTTTATTTTTTTTTTGTATAAAACCAGAATTTAATTTTTTTAATTTATTCATATCTTCTTCTAAATTTTAAATGTATGATAAATATTTATCTTCATATTCAATGTAATTTGCAACTATAATTATAAGATTAATTTTAAATCATAATATTTTATTTTCTAAAATAATCAATTTTTATATATAATTAAAATTTAATTACTAACTTCCCATATTTATTTGATCTAAATTTTTGTGATTATTATTCATTATATCCTTTATCAAAATTAAAAAAAAATACTATGAAATTATTTTCTGAACGAAAATTAAGAGGGTCGGACACATTTAAAATGACGAAAAATCAATTTTTTTGTTCTTAATATATTTAAAATTCTCACTCTACATATCTATATATACTTTAAAAGAACCAAAAATAATATTTTAAACATTAATATAAAGATAAAAAATAAATAATATAATTTATGGACGGTATTTTTGACAAAAATAAAAATTTGAATTTAAAACTTATATAGCAGTTAAGTTGACACCGTAACAACTTGACTTATCAACGACAGCCTCTCACAGACTCACAGCTCACTCCTTTATTATAAAAGAGCTGATTTTAACCTATGTAAAAGTCCGTAAGCAATGTAAACATGCACAGCTGTCATTTCATATAAACACTGTTATATCAGCATCAGCACCTTTTCTATACAAAGTGTTGTTCTTAATTTTCATTGTTTCCAACGGATTTGGGAGTAAACATTTAGTGTATTATAATACGTAAAGGTATTTTAAATCATTTTTTAAAGTGTTTGAATAATACGCGTGATAGTTGAATTAAAGTTTTAGAAATAGCTTTTAATGCTTGAACTTTTATTAGAAACTTTACACTTAAAATAACAGGGATTGATACTAAAGAAAATTTAATTTAGGATGGAGTGAATAGGTCGATCAACGAGCAACCATGAGTATAATAAAACTTTGTTTATTAGGCCGACGTTTCGGTACTGAAGTAAGTACCTTATTCAGGGCTAAATAGGGAAAATACATAATACAAAGTACATATATACAAATTTTTTTATATAAGAACCAATAACGTTTTTTGACAGTGTACTGACCTAATGATTAAAAAAAGGTTTACACCATGATTCGTAGATCACGACAGGTGACGTCGAGCATGATTCGGTACAGCAGGTAGGGCATCGTCAAGACACGGATTTTTGTTCAACCAGAACAATTGAATTTGAAAAATTTTTGAATTTAAGTTAACGAATTAAAAATTTATTTATTTAAATGAAATAATAAACAGCTAAATCTCTTACCCAACCTGTGCTCTGGAGTCCCATATTTTCGACAATGAGAGAAAGGCGAATTTCCCGGGGTTTATATATACACGGGGGTGACGTTAATAACGCAAACTCAAATTTGTATATCGAGAGTGGGAGGAGAGGGAGCGAGCTAGCTGGTAGCGTACTGGAGGGGCGGGCTCGGCCCGATTCTGAGTGTACGACTACCCGCGTTTATTATTAATATCGTTATTATAAAAGTGCTTGTTGGTTGTGTCAACGGATTTTTTATAAATATATTTGAGATTCTTAGTGTCATCCATTCGATTTAAACTGTTTTTTTGTGAATGTATATGCAACATTTCGGAAAAAGTGCGTTTTTGGTAGTTAGTTTCTGTGTCTATTATTTGTGTTTTTACGAAGTCTATTTTATGTCCTGTTATTTTAACGTGATCTGAAAGTGCGGAGGTAGTTAACGATTTAGAGACTGCGTACTTGTGTTCATACATACGTTTGCTTAATTTCCTTTTTGAAGCGCCTAAATAAGATGCATCACACTCTTTACAGTTAATTTTGTAGACAACAGATGCTGTTTCAAGCGGATCTAATTTATCATTACCTAGTTTTATAAATCTTAGTTTATTAATGTTTCTATTGATCATTCGTAAGTTCTTAACGTCTTTCATAGTACTGCAAAGTTTTTTATTTAAGTCTTTAATGAAAGGGATTACTAAAATCTTGTTACGGTGATCTTGTTTATTGTAAGTTTGATTGTTGTTGTGTTCGTAAGAAAGTAAGCGTTTATTAATATATTTTTCTATGAAGGTAAGAGGATACTCATTCTGCATTAAAAAGGATTTGATAATTTTTAAGTTTTCATTGTGGAAAGAAATGCGTGAGATTTTAATTGCCTTATCAACTAGCCCGTAAATAACTGCAATTTTCTGGTGGGTAGGGTGATGTGAAAAATAGTTAATGTATCTACCGGAAGCGGTTGGTTTCCTGTACCAATTCGTTTCTACAATGTCATCATTTTCTCTAATGATTTTAATATCTAAAAAGCTAATACTATTATCTATTTCTAGTTCAACAGTAAATTACAAAAACTGATCAAACGAGTTAAATTTTTCTAAAACTTTATTAATCATATCATTTTTAATAACTAAAAAACCGTCATCGACATATCGTTTGTATAAAATTATTGAGTTTTTTTACTTAACTTAAGCATTTATTTTCAAGAAATTTTAACACTGCGTCTGCAAACAAGGGGCTTGAACAGAAATCCATAGGGGCACCCATGATCTGCTGGTAAAATTCACCATTAAACGTAAAAAACGTAGAGTCAAGCAGTAATTCCACTCCTTTCAGGAACTCTTTTTTACTTATGGGAAGTAAGTTGCCAAAATATGACCACTTTTTTCCCAAAGCTTTAAGAATGATTTCTTTGGAGAGGTTCGTAAAGAGGGAAACTACGTCGAATGAAACGCAACGGTAATCTTGCGGAATATTAAGGTTATCTAATAAAAGCTTAAGCTCGTTACTATTTTTTATATTTGAGGCCGGTTTCGGAATATATTTTGACAGAAAAGAAGTTAAGGCTTTATCTAATCTATAAGTCGGACTATTAATTGCTGAAACAATGATGCGAACTGGGAGATCTTTTTTGTGTATCTTAGTCAGACCGTAAGCTCTAGGCAAATTCGTGTTCTCGATTTTCTCATTAACATAAGAAAAACTAGAATCACAATCAAAAACGCCTGTATTCTTCCAATCTAAGATAAGATTTTTTATGGATTTTTGTAACTTGTTGAGTGGATTTCTGTCTAGTAATGTGTAATATTTCGTATCATTGAGGGCGGATTTTACTTTGTCGATATAATCTACTTTATTTAGTACTACAGTGACGTTACCTTTATCAGCTTTTGTAATAGGTATATCTTTATTATTTTTTATGAAATCATTAGTTTTATTTTTCTGCTAAGAATTCTGTCTTCTAAACTCAAGTGTTTTTTGCATCTAATGTGGTAATTGACGCAATTCAGTAATCTGTTTCTAATATTGTCATTAATATCATTACTAGACCTGGCACTTTCAATATCCTTGAAAAGTTCCATGTACGTTTTTTTATCTGTATCCGCAGTAAAATTAAATTTTTCTCCTAGGCTTAAGATTTCAGTTGCATATATGGGTAAAGTGGTCGAGGATAAATTTAAAAGCCATTTGTTTTTATTTGTGTTTTGGTCTTTGATGCTACTGTCAGTCAACGGTTTGCGAGGGCTGTTAGTCATCTGTTTGTATTTGTTTTTGTTATCGGAGTGTAAAGGGCCGTTATTATTTTGAAATGCAGTAAAATCGATTGGACTTTTACCGTTTGTTTTCAAAGCGAAATTAAATTTTCTGTTAATACTCGTTTTTACTTTATCTTTGACACAATCAAGAGCAATGTTATAATAATTTTTGAATGAGATTAACACATCGTTATTAACAAATTTTAAGATCTCATTTTCCTCCGCGGTCTGGGTTTTATCGAGAAAGGAGAGGTGAATATTTAAGTCTTCAATCTCAAGGTTTAAAATTTTCTTTTGAGATAGTGATAAAACTTTATTAACGTTTTTGAAAGCATATCGGCTATGTAAATTTGAAGTTACGAATTTAAATGAATTAACAATGTGTAACGGAATAATGTCATATTTTCTATGGTCAAGTAAGAATTTTAGCTCTATTCTACTAATTACTATTTTTTTAAGTGTTCTAGTTAAATTTACAAATTTTCGACGTGTTACGTGAGAATAGTGGCTCGAAATGGATTGCAATATAAACTTTAATTTTGAGTTTGAATTTAAATTGATTGTTTTTACTATTTCTTTTTCTTTCGAAGAGTCTTTGCTAATCGAGGTGTCAGTATTAGAGTTACAGTTCTTATCTGTGATATATGAAGGACGAAGTCCTTGGAGCGCTGCTGGTGGCGGTGAGATGGTGGCTGCAGCAGTTAGATGTTGGTTCAGCAATCTAGCTGAACAACGGAGAGGAACATAGTCTTCTCTCGGGGGAGGCATGTCACGAGATCCAATGCCAATATATTTCGAGACGGTGGCTCGTACGTTCCAGAATATTAATTTAGGATGGAGTGAATAGGTCGATCAACGAGGAACCATTAGTATAATAAAACTTTGTTTATTAGGCCGACGTTTCGGTACTGAAGTAAGTACCTTCCTCAGGGCTAAATAGGGAAAATACATAATACAAAGTACATATATACAAATTTTTTTATATAAGAACCAATAACGTTTTTTGACAGTGTACTGACCTAATGATTAAAAAAAGGTTTACACCATGATTCGTAGATCACGACAGGTGACGTCGAGCATGATTCGGTACAGCACGTAGTGCATCGTCAAGACACGGATTTTTGTTCAACTAGAACAATTGAATTTGAAAAATTTTTTAATTGAAGTTAACGAATTAAAAATTTATTTATTTAAATGAAATAATAAACAGCTAAATCTCTTACCCAACCTGTGCTCTGGAGTCCCATATTTTCGACAATGAGAGAAAGGCGAATTTCCCGGGGTTTATATACCCACGGGGGTGACGTTAATAACGCAAATTCAAATTTGTAATTCGAGAGTGGGAGGAGAGGGAGCGAGCTAGTTGGTAGCGTACTGGAGGGGCGGGCTCGGCCCGATTCTGAGTGTACGACTACCCGCGTTTATTATTAATATCGTTATTATAAAAGTGCTTGTTGGTTGTGTCAACGGATTTTTTATAAATATATTTGAGATTCTTAGTGTCATCCATTCGATTTAAACTGTCTTTTGTGAATGTATATGCAATATTTCGGAAAAAGTGCGTTTTTGGAAGTTAGTTTCTATGTCTATTATTTGTATTTTTACGAAGTCTATTTTATGTCCTGTTATTTTAACGTGATCTGAAAGTGCGGAGGTAGTTAACGATTTAGAGACCGCGTACTTGTGTTCATATATACGTTTGCTGAATTTCCTTTTTGAAGTGCCTACATAAGATGCATCACACTCTTTACAGTTAATTTTGTAGACAACATATGCTGTTTCAGGCGGATCTAACTTATCTTTACCTAGTTTTATAAACTAGGTTTTATAAACCACTCTCGAATTACAAATTTGAATTTGCATTATTAACGTCACCTCCGTGGGTATATAAACCCCGGGAAATTCGCTTTTTTCTCATTGTCGAAAATATGGGACTCCAAAGCACAGGTTGGGTAAGAGATTTAGCTGTTTATTATTTCATTTAAATGAATAAATTTTTAATTCGTTAACTTAAAATAAAAAATTTTTTAAATTCAATTATTCTAGTTGAACAAAAATTTGTGTCTTGACGATGCACTACGTGCTGTACCGAATTATGCTCGACGTCACCTGTCGTGATCTACGAATCATGGTCTAAATCTTTTTTTAATCATTAGGTCCGTACACTGTCAAAAAACGTTATTAGTTCTTATATATAAAAATTTGTATATATGTACTTATTACGTATTTTCCCTATTTAGCCCTGAAGAAGGTACTTACTTCAGTACCGAAACGTCGGCCTAATAAACAAAGTTTTATTATACTCATGGTTCCTCGTTGATCAACCTATTCACTCCATCCTACATTAATATTCTGGAACATACGAGCCACCGTCTCGAAATACATTGGCATTGGATCTCGTGACATGCCTCCCCCGAGAGAAGACTATGTTCCTCTCCGTTGTTCAGCTAGATTGCTGAACAAACATCTAAGTGCTGCAGCCACCATCTCACCGCCACCAGCAGCGCTCCAAGGACTTCGTCCTTCATATATCACAGATAAGAACCGTAACTCTAATAGTGACACCTCGATTAGCAAAGACTCTTCGAAAGACAAAGAAATAGTAAAAACAATCAATTTAAATTCAAACTCAAAATTAACGTTTATATTACAATCCATTTCGAGCCACTATTCTCACGAAACACGTCGAAAATTTGTAAATTTAACTAGAACACTTAAAAAAATAGTAATTAGTAGAATACAGCTAAAATTCTTACTTGACCATAGAAAATATGACATTATTCCGTTACACATTGTTAATTCATTTAAATTCGCAACTTCAAATTTACATAGCCGATATGCTTTCAAAAACGTTAATAAAGTTTTATCACTATCTCAAAAGAAAATTTTAAACCTTTGAGATTGAAGACTTAAATATTCACCTCTCCTTTCTCGATAAAACCCAGATCGCGGACGAAAATGAGATCTTAAAATTTGTTAATAACGATGTGTTAATCTCATTCAAAAATTATTATAACATTGCTCTTGATTGTGTCAAAGATAAAGTAAAAACGAGTATTAACAGAAAATTTAATTTCGCTTTGAAAACAAACGGTAAAAGTCCAATCGATTTTACTGCATTTCAAAATAATAACGGCCCTTTAAACTCCGATAACAAAAACAAAAACAAACAGATGACTAACAGCCCTCGCAAACCGTTGACTGACAGTAGCATCAAAGACCAAAACACAAATAAAAACAAATGGCTTTTAAATTTATCCTCGACCACTTTACCCATATATGCAACTGAAATCTTAAACCTAGGAGAAAAATTTAATTTTACTGCGGATACAGATAAAAAAACGTACTTTGAACTTTTCAAGGATATTGAAAGTGCCAGGTCTCGTAATGATATTAATGACAATATTAGAAACAGATTACTGAATTGCGCCAATCACCACATTAGATGCAAAAAACACTTGAGTTTAGAAGACAGAATTCTTAGCAGAAAAATAAAACTAATTAATGATTTCATAAAAAATAATAAAGATATACTTATTACAAAAGCTGATAAAGGTAACGTCACTGTAGTACTAAATAAAGTAGATTATATCGACAAAGAAAAATCCGCCGTCAATGATACGAAATATTACACATTACTAGACAGAAATCCACTCAACAAGTTACAAAAATCCATAAAAAATCTTATCTTAGATTAGAAGAATACAGGCGTTCTTGATTGTGATTCTAGTTTTTCTTATGTTAATGAGAAAATCGAGAACACGAATTTGCCTAGAGCTTACGGTCTGACTAAGATACACAAAAAAGATCTCCCAGTTCGCATCATTGTTTCAGCAATTAATAGTCCGACTTATAGATTAGATAAAGCTTTAACTTCTTTTCTGTCAAAATACATTCCGAAACCGGCCTCAAATATAAAAAATAGTAAAGAGCTTAAACTTTTATTAGATAACCTTAATATTCCGCAAGATTACCGTTGCGTTTCATTCGACGTAGTTTCCCTCTTTACGAACCTCTCCAAAGAAATCATTCTTAAAGCTTTGGGAAAATAGTGGTCATATTTTGGCAACTTACTTCCCATAAGTAAAAAAGAGTTCCTGAAAGGAGTGGAATTACTGCTTGACTCTACGTTTTTTACGTTTAATGGTGAATTTTACCAGCAGATCATGGGTGCCCCTATGGATTTCTGTTCAAGCTCCTTGTTTGCAGACGCAGTGTTAGAATTTCTTGAAAATAAATGCTTAAGTTCAGTAAAAATCTCAATAATTTTATACAAACGATATGTCGATGACGGTTTTTTAGTTATTAAAAATGATATGATTAATAAAGTTTTAGAAAAATTTAACTCATTTGATCAGTTTTTGCAACTTACTGTTGAACTAGAAATAGATAATAGTATTAGCTTTTCAGATATTAAAATCATTAAAGAAAATGATGACATTGTAAAAACGAATTGGTACAGGAAACCAACCGCTTCCGGTAGATACATTAACTATTTTTCACATCACGCTACCCACCAGAAAATTGCAGTTATTTACGGGCTAGTTGATAAGGCAATTAAAATCTCACACATTTCTTTCCACAATGAAAACTTAAAAATTATCAAATCCTTTTTAATGTAGAATGAGTATCCTCTTACCTTCATAGAAAAATATATTAATAAATGCTTACTTTCTTACGAACACAACAACAATCAAACTTACACTAAACAAGATCACCGTAACAAGATTTTAGTAATCCCTTTCATTAAAGACTTAAATAAAAAACTTTGCAGTACTATGAAAGACGTTAAGAACTTACGAATGATCAATAGAAACATTAATAAACTAAGATTTATAAAACTAGGTAAAGATAAGTTAGATCCGCTTGAAACAGCATATGTTGTCTACAAAATTAACTGTAAAGAGTTTGATGCATCTTATGTAGGCACTTCAAAAAGGAAATTAAGCAAACGTATATATGAACACAAGTATGCGGTCTCTAAATCGTTAACTACCTCCGCACTTTCAGATCACGTTAAAATAACAGGACATAAAATAGACTTCGAAAAAACACAAATAATAGACACAGAAACTAACTACCAAAAACGCACATTTTCCGAAATGTTGAATATACATTCACAAAAAAACAGTTTAAATCGAATGGATGACACTAAGAATCTCAAATATATTTATAAAAAATCCGTTGACACAACCAACAAGCACTTTTATAATAACGATATTAATAATAAACGCGGGTACCCTGGTAGAAAATTAACTATAAGTTGGCCAGAATATGCTTAACCAGCATATGGCTTAGCCATATTCTGGCCAACTTATGATTAATTTTCTACCAGGGTAGTCGTACACTCAGAATCGGGCCAAGCCCACCCCTCCAGTACGCTACCAGCTAGCTCGCTCCCTCTCCTCCCACTCTCGAATTACAAATTTGAATTTGCGTTATTAACGTCACCCCCGTGTTCTCTCATTGTCAAAAATATGGGACTCCAGAGCACAGGTTGGGTAAGAGATTTAGCTGTTTATTATTTCATTTAAATAAATAAATTTTTAATTCGTTAACTTAAATTCAAAAATTTTTCAAATTCAATTGTTCTAGTTGAACAAAAATCCGTGTCTTGACGATGCACTACGTGCTGTACCGAATCATGCTCGACGTCACCTGTCGTGATCTACGAATCATGGTGTAAACCTTTTTTTAATCATTAGGTCAGTACACTGTCAAAAAACGTTATTGGTTCTTATATAAAAAAAATTGTATATATTACTTATTATGTATTTTCCCTATTTAGCCCTGAAGGAGGTACTTACTTCAGTACCGAAACATCGGCCTAATAAACAAAGTTTTATTATACTCATGGTTCCTCGTTGATCGACCTGTTCACTCCATCCTAAATTAATATTCTGGAACGTACGAGCCACCGTCTCGAAAAGAAAAATTAAGTCTATATTGACTATTACAAAAAACATTTAGTGTACAGATTTAAATCAACTTTTAAAGTAAGTGAAAGATATGCTGTTGTGCAGAAAAATGATATGGAACCTTCGCTTCTTCCAGAAAGCTACCATTATCAGCCATTGCCTGAATCTCACTATGATATAATTGACATTTTATTTTCTTAACTAAAAACAGTTATGCACTGGAATAAATATGTATCAGACGTATTCTTTTCATTAAGTAATAATATTATATGTGAAAAAGAATAACGAAGGACAAGTAAAGAAGTTCACCTTATCAGACATTAAAAGAAGATCAATATAGGAGTGTTGCTGCTATAAATATTTTTTTCAAGCATTTAGCTATGGCGATACTGGCTTCATAACATGCATGAAGGATTTTGGATTCTCAACCCATTCTTTATTTACCTCTGTATATGTATAAGAATCTAATATATGTGATAAAGATTATTAAAAACATATGGATTTAAAAGCACCAAAGGATCTACATGTTAAACCACTTAACAAACTTGACTGACTGATGTGGATATGACTGTTACGCGTGCTCATAGCTTACAAGTCTGATAGATCGTATACTGAGGTACCAGAATATTTATTCTAAATGTAAAATATTTTGAGCTAAAAACAATACTTTTTTGTATTTCAGGGCAGAGATGGAGTTAAGAAATAAAGAAGAAGAAATAAAGAAGTATTTTATTAATTTTATCTTTAAAGCTGTTTTCTACATAATGTAAAATTTTGAGCTCTGCCGTCGACTCCAGATTCAGGAGCTGCACATATTTTAATGGGAGAGGTTCTAAAATTTTGGTATTTTATGTGCCTATTGACTGAAGAGTTGTATGTATCCAATTTATTTGATTAAATAATTTTTTACGGTCAAAGATTGTTAAAAATCTGAATTTCACTTAAACTTAAGATTTTTTAGCAATTTTTGACCGTACAAAATTATTTTATCAAATAACTTGGATACGTACAACTCTTCAGTCAATAGTCATATAAAATACGAAAATTTTAAGACCTCTCCCATTAAAATATATGCAGTTCCTGAATCTGGAATCGACGGCAGAGCAAAAATTTTGAAATGGCCATATATTTGGTTAAAATCGATCAAAAATTTGTTTTTGGGTCTCATTAAATCACAAATTGAATATATTTTTAGGATATTACTTCTAAATATTTCTAATTATGAAAATAAATATCTTTCATCTTTCTCTCTTTCTCTCTCTCTCTCCCTCTCTTCGAGTATACATTATATTTATGGGTAACTTCATGTCAAGTGTTCAGCACAAAATTTTAAAATTGCTAAAAATGGGTTTCCCTAGTTCCAAGTTGGCCCCAAAATACAACCCTAGAGTTTTAGAGCAAAATATTCAATTGTTCAAAAGTTAGAATAAATTGAAAATTTGAAAATTTTGATTATTTTCAAAAAACATCAATTTTCATGATTTTTTAACTCAAAAATGTGAAACTTTTTGTATAGCACATTAAATGGGAAAAAGTTTTTAAATAGTAAGTAGAATAGCTCAGAATTTTTGCAGATCGATACCAATAATTTTACTAATTTATACGTAAGAAAACAACATTCAAAATATGCTTAGGGCGCACGCATCACTCTGGATTTCCTTCACCAAAGGATAAAAGATTTGGAAAAAATGTTACCTTTAAAATGCGACCTTGAGTAAGATGGAGAAACGTCATAGAAAAAAGTTAGTTGGAATAAAAGCTGTCAAAACGGTGAAAAAATCCTGTTTTTGGTTAATAATAGCCCATATTATGACTATAGCGGATACAACTTCAGTACTGTTCATGTTGCTTCCACAAAATTTGATTTTTCTGTTGCTTCTTCAACATAATATATACTACAGCTGTAAAATATAATTATAAAAAATTTCTATTGCATTAATAATATCAAACTTCTCACGTAGCACCGTAACCTATTGCAAGAATTGATCTGTCAACAAATTTATTCTCTGCTACTTATAAGCATGTAATTCTTTTTCATCACTAACTAAAGTATAAATTTAACTACTAAAAAGTATTGTTCTTGTACAAAAATCATGAATATTGTAAAATAGTTATAAGATCATGATGTAATAATAATGAAGAATTTAGCTATTCTCGTACGTGTCACCTCTCACTTTGTTCAATATTTTTACACTAAAAATTACATAAATTCAATTAGAAACTCTAATACTTTCAGATATAATTAGCTTTAGTAATACAAGGACTGTCAACAAAAATGACTATAAATTCATAGTTTAGATTATATAGTACAATAATTTACTATTACAATAACTATATAGCACTGAAAAACAGGGTTTTTTCACTGTCTTGACAGCTTTCTTTCCAACTAACCTTTATCTATGATATTTCTCCATCTTATTCAAGGTTGTATTTTAAAGGTAACATTTTTTCCAAATCTGTCAAAACAGTGAAAAAACCCTATTGTTGATTAATAATAACCCATATGACTAACAGATACAACTTTAGTACCTTTCATGTTTAATCGACAAAATTTGGTTTTTCTGCTGATTCATTAATATAATATGTAGTACAGCTATAAAATATAATTATACAAAATTTTGATTTCATTAATAATATCAAACTTCTTCATGTAGGACCATAACCTATTGCAATGATTGATCTGTCAACAAATTTATTCTCTGCTACTTATAAGCATGTAATTCTTTTTCATCACTAACTAAAGTATAAATTTAACTACTAAAAAGTATTCTTCTTGTACAAAAATCATGAATAAGTAAAATAGTTATAAGATCATGATGTAATAATAATGAAGAATTAACCTATTCTCGTACATGTCACCTCTCGCTTTGTTCAATATTTTTACACTAAAAATTACATAAATTCAATTAGAAACTCTAATACTTTCAGATATAATTAGCTTTAGTAATACAAGGACTGTCAACAAAAATGACTATAAATTTATAATTTAGATTATATAGTACAATCATTTACTATTACAATAATTATAGCATTGAAAAAAGTAATAGAACCTTTTTTAGCCGTTTGCTCAAATTGAATTTACTAAACACCAGCAATAAATACTAATTTAAATTGTTTATTTATACAATTTAGTAGATTTCTAATAAGTCATATTCGACTTTTGCCATACTGAAATTTTAATCCCAGCAGTGACAAGTCCATATCATTTTATTAATAATACATACCTTAAAACATGTTTAACTGTGTTTTCAGACTAAATACCTTGAATATAAACTGTTATTTCACTTGATACTTTTCCTATTTGAATTCTTCTATTATTAAGTTTCCTTCTTATAATCTCTTAATCTAAAAAAAAACATAATCACAAAGTATCACTCAAAATTAGAAGAAAAGTTTTTTTTAAATTATTAATCTTTTTTTCAAAAGGTTCTACTTATCTTAGTTGGTTCCAATTTATTCCATTATCAGCCATATTTTATTTCAGTATTTTAGCGTTTTTAAGTAAATAAAACTCTAAGCAGACAGCACGACTGCTGCATGAATTTTTTTTATACTTGAAGGAGATTCCACATAAGTTGTAGTCTTAGGCTATTTTTGTCGTACGATTTTAGGGTGAGTATTCAGTTATTTATGTTGCGATTTACTAGTACGGTGCAATAGAAAACACACATGAGAACGGACATGTAACCTACCCGCTGTCTCCCGCATTGAGATAAGGCCGTAACGTATTGAACTTCTGCCGCGAGTCATAAGTTTGCTAGATATCGGACATACCGGCTATCTGTATCCAACGATAAAAATTTTTTTTTTGTGAAAAGAATAAACTACTTAAAAAAACACTGGTCCTCCGTTAAAAAGTTCGTTAAAAATTTCTTTATATTAACGGTTAAATTATTAAATTATTAGCCTAATGAAAATATAATTTATTTTCCTATCATCGTGGGCAAAGTTCGAGACTGAACACGCATTTGCGTGTGCCAACTGCCACTTTTCTACACGCTCGTCTCAGCCTGTAGAACAGTGGTAGTTTGCGCGCGCAAGTGCGTGTTCAGTCTCGAACTTTGCGCAACTTGATAGGAAAAATAGTATACGATACTCATGCGCTGCGTAGGTGCATCCGCACTCGTATCGTAATGTACTTACTATTAAATTCAGAATGTGTAACAAAAAATATCATTCACATAGCGTTTTGAAATACACATACTGGTGATAATAATTTAACGGCCTAATATAATTTCAAAACGTATATAAAAAAAAGTTCACAGCACTGCTGTTAGATTTTAGGTTGTTTTTGTAGGTGTGCCAGCTAAAAATATTGTTTTAGTAAATGAATTTCGTAGTAAATCAGCCATCTTTAAAGTATTGCCAAAAATTCAAATAATGCACTTCTATCTATAATATACGATTTTTTTTATTTTGACAAGTAGAACACGTAGAGTTTATAATTAATTAAAATATTTTCGAGGTATTTTTCTTTAAATCAATAAAACTAAAATCTTTTTGATTTTTCTAAAACCTAGCTTCCTTTGTTTTTTGAGTTGTATATGTCCTTAAAGAATAGGCACATACTTTAACCATAAAGTACTGAAAGTAGTAGGTGTTAAAGATGATTTAGGTGAATTTTTTAATCGAAGTCAAATTTATATAATAACAATATGAATGGTTAGTTTTTGTAAAGTTCGCACGGGCATTATTATGATATTAGCACCTCTGAGATATATAATGCCTTTATACAATTACTCATGAATTACTTCACAAAGAGGAGGGAGCGGGGGCTTATTGAAGACTGAATTCAAAACTAGGCTTTTTTACAAATTAAGCCCTTCATTTGTAAAATATAGTCCAGTATCATAAAAGTTGAATACACGCGAGAATTACTCACATACTATAAAGACAGGGTATGTACAAAACTGACTATCGAAAACATAAGTTTTCGTCACGTAAAAAACCATATAACATACTTCAAAAAACTTTTGGGCTTTTGAATAAGAGCCCTAGCGGAAATGATTTTTGTAAATAGCTGTTAATAACTGTTAATAACTGTAAATAACAGTTTATAAGTGTTTGATTTGAGATGTTAATAACAGTTATTTATAGTTATTTACAGTTATTAACAGTTATTAACAGTTATTAACAGTTATTAACAGTTATTTACAGTTTTGCAGAAAAGTACCTGCGAAAACGGAGGTACTGATAAAGGGTATTAACAGTTATTAACGGTTATTAACAGTTATTAACAGTTATTTACAGATATTTACAGTTATAAACAGTTTATTTTTTTCGCTATAATACTAACTTTTGCTTCCTCCTAGAGGAAGCTATGTGATAGTAAAAAAAAAGATTGTGAGATAATGTCTTAGGAATGTTGTATAGAAAATTTGGAATCGAAATACACCATTTTTAGAAAATGTCCGTATGGATGTGTGTGTGTGTGTGTGTGTGTGTGTGTGTGTGTGTGTATGTATGTCCGTATACTCTGATATCTCATGATCTACTCAACCGATTTTAACGAGAGAGTGATCATTTTTTCAGATTTTGCTTCAACAATTGGGGTCAATATTTTATTTTTGTCAAAATCGATTTTTTTGTTTTTTATCGCCATTTTTAAATTTTCAAAATTTTTATTTTCAATTTTTTTTATATTTAGAACAAATATTATTTATATACGATAAATTCTCTGTATGCAGAATAAAATTTTCTACAATTTAAAAAAAAAAAAAGCCGTTAGCTATATTTCGTCATAAGTTATTCATGAAAACGTCATTTTTAGTAAATAGGTTATATTTCAAAATTAAAAAAAGATATTAACATGAATATTTTTTTGGTTATAAAGAATACTGAGTACTATAACTTACTAAATTTTTAGGTTTTTTTATTCATTATTTTTGGAGAAAAAAAATAATTTATAAAAAAAAAGTGTTTTTTTTTGTCGTTCAATAGCTAGAGTAAAATTGGCTTAATCAGTTTGAAATTTTTTTTAGTGGTACATTTTGTATCACAATCGATTGAGTTCTTTGGGCAAAAGGATTGATCCATAAATTTCGGAGATATTTGAGGTTAAAATTTTTTTCACTTTTTTTTTAAATCGTAATTTCTCGAGAAAGGCTTTATGTATTTGAATCGGGTGGGCGGCATTCGAAAGAGAATTTCAAGACCTATATTTTCTAAAAGAAATTATTTGTCTAGCTATTACGGTTCTTTTGTTATTAATAAAAACGTAAACATTGAAAAATGAAAAAAATGAGTTTGGTATGTCCAACTATTGCGGGAGTAAAAATTGACTTAAGCGCTTCAAAATTCCTCGTAGAGGTGGATTTTGGATAGTTTTCGGTCGAGTTATTCGGGCAAAATGATTGGTCCTTAAATTTCAAAGATATATATACATATACAAAAAAAATGAGTATAGAGATCTGGCATCAAGCAATTGGCATCCTTTTTTTTTAAATGTATTGAGGATGGCTCTATGTATGAAAGAGTAAAAATAAAGTAGAACCTTCTTTTTTTTTTATATAACTTGATAGGATTTAACTTAACAGAAATATGTTAAATGGGAAAAAGTTTTATGTCAATATTATCGACAACTTTTATATTTAAAATATTTGAGGAGTTATAAATAAAATGGGCGATTTTTGGCTATAACTTGATTGGATTTGATTTTACACGAAAATGTTAAATACAAAAGTTGTGGATAATATTAAAACAAAAAATTTTACTATTTAATATTCTCGTGTAAAATCAACTCCTGACGAGTTGTTAGACTTATAAAAACGATTTTAAGCCGTTTACATCGTACAAAATAAAGTATGAAATTTTAAATATTGGAAGTAAAAATTAATTAAAGGAATCAGTAAATCAAGTTTGAGGAAGCTACGTGCCAATGAATTGGCAGCGGTTTTTTTTTATCAACAAAACTGTAAATAACTGTTAATAACTGTTAATACTTATTAAAAACTGTTAAAAACTGTTAATAACCGTTAATAACTGTAACTAACTTTTATCAGCACCTCCGTTTTCGCAGGTAATTTTCTGCAAAACTGTAAATAACTGTTAATAACTGTAAATAACTGTTATTAACGTCTCAAATCAAACACTTATAAACTGTTATAAACTGTTATTTACAGTTATTTACAGTTTCTTACAGTTATTTACAGTTATATTCATTTTTCATTCCTACTAGGGAGCAATTGATATACCTCATAAGAGCAATTGCACGCGAACGGACGCGAATGCGCGCGGAGAGAGCACATGAGCTCGCTTCTCTCATTGGTCGTCGTAGCTCGTAACCAATGAGAGAAGCGAGCGCGACGTCAGCGCATACTTATGATATGACCCACGGCAGAAGTTTAATATGTTACGGCCTTTCCTCAATGCGGGTGACAGCGGGTAGGTTAAATGTCCGTTCTTATGTGTGTTTTCTATTGCAGCGTGCTAGTAAATCGCAACATAAATTACCGAATACTCACCCTAAAATCGTACGACAAAAATGGCCTAAGACTATGCGCCACAACTTATGTGGAATCTCCTTCAAGTATAAAAAAATTCATGCAGCAGTCGTGCTGTCTGCTTAGAGTTTTATTTACTTAAAAACGCTAAAATACTGAAATCAAATTTGGCTGAGAATGGAATAAATTGGAACCAACTCAGATAAGTAGACCCTGGTGAAAGTATGTTTTGATATGAAATGATAAATACAGAAAAAAACTGATAATTATTGATAATTTCTGATAATTACTGATAAAAATTAATAGAAATTGATAATAATTTATAAAAACAGATAACCAGTAATAATAATTGATAAAAGCTAATAAAAACTGATAATTATTATAGGAATTCGGAATTTTTATTAGTTTTTATCAGTTATTATCAGTTTTTATCAGTTTTTATTAATTTTTATTAATTTTTATCATTTCTTATCTATACTTATTAGTTTTTATCAATAAATTTTATTATTTATTATTTATTATTATTTTTTTTCAGTACAATATAATTTTTCTTATTTAGTGAAAAATATGAAATAATAATTAATAAATTAATGATAAATTAAATAAATGGAAAATTATTTTCAAGTATTATATAAAAATTCATTACAATAATTTTCCATTTATTTAATTTATCATTAATTTATTAATTATTATTTCATAATTTGACACACACAAAAATTCATTGTAATGAATTTTTGAGGGGGGAAATGAATGAATTATCCTTTATTTTATGAATGAAATATACTTTATTTAATTGTTTATATAAAAATATATTCTATAGATATATTTTGTTACATATAGCAAAAGACTATCCCCTTATAACTCTATCATTTCATCGTCAACATCTACATCTATATTCTTCAATTCTGGAACATCTTCCATAAGAGTGACGTGTGCACGTGCCCCAACTATAGCACGATGGGCATAATCATTCATTCTGGATGTATACATGTTAAAAATCTTCTCCGGAAATTTGTAGAAATTTAAAAAATTCATAAAATGAACCTTAACAGCTCTACATTTTTTTGGGCTCAATATTTTTTTACTTGGCGATTGACTTTGTTTTGTTTTATTCTTTACTCGTCTTATTTTGACGCAGCGTTCTGCAAGTTCTTTGTAGCCCCATGTGGCATAGCACATGTTGATGTAGAATTTTGGAGGCTCAATCTTTTCATATGCGTTCTCTACCGCACATTTTTTAACAAAAATGCCGCTGTGCGTATTGATTATTTTTGGAAAACCAGTAGTCACTGCTTCTTTTTCCTCTTCCACCAAATTCTCTGTACATAAAAAATTAAAATAAAATTAAACATACGTTATGTAGTGAATTTACAAATTATTGCTATTGAATTACATGAGATTAATTATTAATTTTTATTTTTCATAAATAATTCAGATGATAATATGATAAATAAGATTATTGATAACTGACTTTAGCAAAAATCGAAAATGTAGCAAATTGTTTAGTAAGTGTAGAAAAGTGTAAAAAAGTGTAAGAAAATGTAATAAAATGTACTTTAATGCTGGATTTCGGCCATATTTTACATCTTTTTACACTTATTTACACTTTCTTTACATTTCATAAAATTTGTAAAAATACCTAAAAATTTAGTTTTCTACACTTATTTACACTTTGTTGTATTTTTTTACATTTTTTTTTTACATTTTTCTACACTTCCTTAGAGTTAATAAAATTTTGATTAACCATAAAAATTTATAAATATAAAAAAAAGGAAGAAAGTGTAAAAAAATGTAAAAAAGTGTACAAAAGTGTTAAAAACAGCAAAAAAGTTTTTTGTTCAAATTACATTTTTCTTCTTGTATACATATTTATATAATCGTACATTGATTTCTATTAATTTTTTTTTCATTTCTCTGTTCTTAATGTATTGAAAATTCTCTCTACGTTCCTATTGCTGCTGTAAATATTTTTTTTAAGCATTTGGTTATGGCGATACTGGCTTCGAAACAGAATATTACTTATACATATTCCTAATTATTGAAATTTATTTTTTTCAGGTCATTTTATGAAGAAAATTTAAAAAATGACCCCTTAACATGATTTGTGTGTGTGTGTGTGTGTATGTGTGTGGGTGGGTAGGTGGTGGGTGTGGGTATATTGATATTTTATTGACCTTCTTGTAATTGCTGAAATGTTTCTTTGAGAGCAGTGTATCTGGTATTGAGTGTTTGTGCTATTTCCACAGCTCGTTTCCGTTTCCTCTTTTCTTCTCGCACCTGCTCCTTTAATTCAGCTATTTCCTTTTTGTTACTGTTTGCGATTATATTATTCTTGGCATCATGATCACCATCAACTTCATCATCGGTTTCCTTTATAGAATCAAAAAACAAGATTTAGTATTATATTACTTTAAGAAGTAATTTATAACGTTTTTTACCAAAGATTACTTGAGTTAAAATTATTTACAAAAAGCATAATATATTATTCTAGTACCTCATGATTTAACTCGACATTTTCTGACAGTATTTTACTTTGACTCCTGTTGCCAAGAAGTCCATCCATTTTACTATTTTGTTTTGATACTTCATTACTTGAATTGTCTTCTAATGGTATTTTATTTTCATTCATCTTGTCAGTTACTTTACCCACTTCATAATTTTGTTCTAAATCTTCATTTTCAAAAAATTCAGACAAATTACTGTTTTTTTGTGGTTGTTTTGGTGATTGAGGAGTACAAGTTGTTTCTTTGGATAGACGCAAAGATTTTTCATATCCTTGAACGATATTTGTCATAGTTTTAACAGCACTGCTTTTAACTTTTTTTGCAGCTTCCCGAAATAGAAGAAAAATCCATATTAACCTGCATCGAACATTAATATTTTGATAGCTTGGTATGCAATTATATGTGGGTAAATCTCCGGAACTTTTGACTATTGTGAAACATTTTTTTAAGTTTTTTTATTGCTACTATTAGCATGGCCTGGAAAACACATAAACGAGACTGGGTGTAAAATCTTCAATGTAATATAGAAAAGAAGTCCTGTAATCTATATTGTGCCACGCAGGCCACAGCCTCGGGATGTACAAGACTGTCTAAAAAAGTCGCAATAACTGTTTTTGGTTACATTGAAGATTTTACACCCAGTCTCGTTTATGTGCTTTCCAGGCCATGCTAATAGCTGCAATAAAAAACTTAAAAAAAAAAAAAACTCACAAAAAGTCAAAATTTCTGAAGATTTACCCATATATGAATAAATGCATAATTCATTTATGATTTTTGACCAGCACCAAATTTGATTTATCTATTAACTGGTTTATATTTAATAAAATATGTTTTGTTCTACGTTTATATTTACCTTTGACTTAGTTTTTATCATTGCCAATGGAACGTTATCACTATCTTCAAAGGCCGAATCATTTAATTTAGGCACTATTGGCCTACGTTCATAAATGTATTCATCAATACCATACTCCATGTCTGTAATAACAATAAAAGAAAAACCACATAATACAAATGATTGAGGAAATAGATTAGGAAACATAAATAAGCAATATAGAAAAAATTCTACACATACACACATAAAGAAGTGAGAAACAATTACCTGATATAATAAAAATTTGGCACTTATGTTTCTTTCTGTTGTAGTAACAGGTAAATGGCTGTGCCGCATAATTTTTAGGCTGATGACCGTATTCACCATCAAAATAAAACTCAACTATTTTAGAAGAATGTAGTGTGACATATTTTTTGAGTTTATGTATAAAAACATAAACATAAACGTCCTTCATTTTCTTATCTATTTGTTACTTGAAATCACTTAAATAACTTATAGAAGCATACATAGAGAAGCGCATACGCATTTCTTAACAAACTTTTGAACGAAGTACGAAGGTCGAAGACTCGAAGTTAGCGCAAAGTCACTGGGTATAACAACAAACCGATTTTACTAAACCGCGAGACAGCGCTGTCTTTGTCTGCCGCCCAATACACACACACACACACACACACGCACACGCTTGTACTGGTACATACACCCATGATACCACGGCGCAGATGGCGCAGAGCACGGAGCTTCATGAAGTTAGCCCCCATACATAAAATATCCAAAAACAAAAAATAGAAATCGATTGCGCATTAAAAAATATAAAAAAATGTTACTTAAAACTTTTTTGCGCGAGCTGTCGTTTTTGAGATAAAAAATAAAATTGTTTGGGGGCTAGAGTTTAGCCCCCAAAATTAAATTTTGTATTACTCATAATACAAAATAATTTTTGCAATTATTTACTACGGCATTCGATTGCGCGACGTGTGCGCGTATCGCCCCCAAATTCCAAATTCGGAAAAACCTATTAATAATAATATAAAATTATAAAAAAACAGTCTGTCTAGAGACCCCAAACGCGAAACGCGAAAAACTGACGCGAAATGACGCGAAAACACGCGAAAACACGCGAAATGAGTTGGGAAATTTTCGCGTCAATAACACAATTTTCCGGGAGCTTTCGCGTCAATTCGCGTTGATAAAAAAATTTTCCACAGGAGCTTTCGCCTTTCGCGCAAATAATATTTTCGCGTTCTCGCGTTTGTGTGTGTGTGTGTGTGTGTGTGTGTGTGTGTGTGTGTGTGTGTGTGCATAACGCAATATCCTGGCATTTCTTAGGGTTTGTCTGCAATAGAAGTTGTGCCGCAATATAAGGAGGTAAGGGCGGCGCTACGCGCCGTCATTGTCTACAATAAAAACATCCCTCAGGGTATTGACTAACACCACGACGCCTGCGGCGCCCGCTTTTAGTACCGAAATTGCGGAATAGTACATTTCGACATGGGTGGGGAAGTCGATTATTTAGCTGGTGTGACTTTTTGCACGAGCAAAGCGAGTGCGAAAAAGTCACACCACCTAAATAATCGACTTACACACTAGTTTCGAACGGTATTTTATACCACGAGCGCCGAAAAATCATATCAAAGTTGTGATTTTGAGGTTAGAGTTGTATAATAGACATTTAAATGCCATCTGCGCATGCGCGCGCTGCTCCAGAAACGTTTAATTTGATGTGATTTTTTTTTTATAATTTTATATTATTATTAATACGTTTTTTCGAATTTGGAATTTGGGGGCGATACGCGCACACGTCGCGCAATCGAATGCCATAGTAAATAATTGCAAAAATTATTTTGTATTATGAGTAATACAAAATTTAATTTTGGGGGCTAAACCACTAGCCCCCAAACAATTTTATTTTTTATTTCAAAAACAACAGCTCGCGCAAAAAAGTTTTAATTAACGTTTTTTTATATTTTTTAATGCGCAATCGATTTATATTTTTTGTTTTTGGATATTCTATGTATGGGGGCTAACTTCATGAAGCTAGAGCACGGAGCAGGGTATGGAGCAGTGTACTTTTCCCTCAAGATGATTCTACATACGTTACTTGTGACTTGTTCCTCGGTATTTCCGTTAATTTCGACCAATGAAAAAGCAAATTTACAGCGAATCCACATTGCATGAGCTATGCTCGATGCACGATGCGCGATGCCGTACGAAAAGAAGTTGTTCGAAATCTACAAGATTTATAACTCTATGGTTATAAATCCTATAATAATTTTAAACATAGAGTTATAAATCTTATAGATTTCGGACAACAAGTTTTTTTCGGAAGGCATCGCGCATCGCGCATCCAGCATAGCTCATGCAATGTGGATTCGCTGTTACAAATAATACACCAATACGAAGCAAGGAACAAGTTACAAGTAATATATGTAGAATCACCTTTATAATGCAGAACACAAACATACTTGTTTTTACACCATCTAACCTAAATGATTACAAGATCATTATTTGTATATACTTTCTACTTGTTTTTATAATCTATGTATTATAACGGTTTAAATAGTAAAGAAAGTGTTACTTAAATTGTAAGAGTAATTGTTTTTGATTATTTGATTGTTTAAATCATATTTTAAAATATTTGAAATGTCGGAAAATCCACGAAAACCTTATAAAGATTGGATAGATCCAAAGTCTGGAACATCTATGCCGCAATCAACTCGATACGATAAAAAGAGAAAAAGAACTGAAATACTACTTAATGTAAGTAAAATTTGTTTTTGGATAATAACGTATTTCTAATCTTATAGTATTTTTATTAATCATACAATGAAAGTTATAAAAACTACGTATTAATTATAGCATGGACTATTTCACATTTTGAAATTATATTATTAAGTAAATGAATATTGATTTCGAATTAGATGACAACTGGTATGATGAATACAAGTAGCAATAGCGATAGCAGCGAAATAGATTTCGAAGTTTCTGATACATTTTTTTCTATGGATGCAACTAATAATAGCGAAGAACTTGAATTAGCGAATAATCAACAACCAACAAAAATTACATAGAATCAACCAATAGTCAATATTGAATATAATTCAAGAGATGTTACGGATAATGAAGACTGGATTAATGTACGTATAAGTGATTTTCATACAAATAGATGGTAAAGTACACAAATTATAATTTCATAGAGTTAAATTTGTATACAAATTTTAAGAGATTATCTCGATTCGTTCTAAAGAAAAAAATTATTTTGTATTATTGTACAATTTCTTTTTAATATCATGAAACCGAGTTCGTTCTTTAAGAGAAACTGTTAGTTACAACTAATGATTTTAGAGGTTTATAATGTCATTTTAATATTTTTTATAATTTTATGTTTATATAATATTTTATACATTATTAATGATTTATTTGCAAAACTAATTAATACTCTAATTTGTATGTACAATAATTTAACGACATTATAATTATTGTACTATCATGATAATTATTTTATTATAATAAGTACATTTATTAATAATAAGCTTAATTTCTAGGCTATGCTTAGCACTGGATCTTATACCGAGGATGAAGCAGAAAACACAGATTCAGAAAACGGTTCTGATGAAGAAGAAAAAGAATTACAAGTAAATATTTTTCTTAAGTCACCCTGGCAGAAATAGAAATTGTACATTTTTGTATATTTCTGTATATTTCTGTACATTTTTTTATTTTCTCAAAAAATAAACAAAATGCACAGTAATGTACAGAAAAGTACACGAATGTACGGAGTTGTACAGAGTTGTAAACAAATATATAATAATATACAGTAACTTACAGAAAAATACATTTCTCTGCCTAGGCAGTTCTCATAATTTTTTTTATTTTATTTTTATAATTTTAATGAAATTTCAATCAAATTTTAAAAAGCAAAATATTATGTAAGCTTATTTTACCTTACAGGCTAGGAGAAAACTGGATAAAAACAAAAAATATTTGAACCAAAAATTACGTGAAAAAACAAATATCAACTTTGGTGAAATCATTTTGATGTGCATGATGATTGGGGTTCGGCATTCCTTAACTTGGGAAGCCATGTTAGATATTATCAATATAATTAATAAGTTGTTCGATAAGGATGTTTTAAATTTGAGCAAGTACAAACTATTCAATTTTTTTCCTGAAAACAAAGACTGGTACACGTATCACACGTATTGTTCTGATTGTAATTACAATTTAGGAAATCGATCTGAAATAACGAAAATTGTATCATGTCCTTCTTGTCAATCGGTATTGAAAAACGTAAAAGATTTGCCATATTTTTTAATTCTCAATATTAGAGCACAGCTTAAGGAATTGTTTCAAAATCCACTGATTCAACCTCATTTAAAATACAGGAGCGACCGCCAAAAAAGAAATTTGAATAACATTGAAGATATTTTTGACGGTGATTTATATAAAACTCTCTCAATGCCGGGTAATATTCTGTCTGATGAAAGAAATTTTTCTTATACTTTCAATACAGACGGCTGCCAAACAAGTGACTCGAGTTCTGTAAGTACCTGGCCTGTATATTTGCGTATAAATGAACTACCACCTAAAATAAGAGATGAAAATATTATACTAGTAGGTCTATGGGTAAACGAAAAGAAACCGATAATGAATACATTTTTGCAACCAGTCATAAATGAACTTAATTCTTTAGTAAGCGAAGGAGTGGAATGGACAATGCAAGGACAAATAATAAATTCTAAATTGATTCCTCTATGTTGCTGCGTTGACTCAGTTTGCAGATGTAGTATATTAAATATGAAACAATTCAACGGACTATATGGATGTACGTTTTGTTATCATCCAACAGAAAACGTCGATGGTCACCGAAAGTATCCGATTAGTGAAAATGTATCTCAGATGCGAACTCATGATAATATTATTGGCGATATGTTAGCAACATGCAAGAAAGATGAAAAATCAGGAGAAACAAAGATCATTGAAGTGCATGGGGTGAAAGGTCCATCAGCACTTATGAATTTACAATACTTTAATTTAGCCGACGGAATGACACCAGACAGTATGCACTCTGTTTTTTTAGGAGTTGCTGCGCAATACACTAATCTCATTTTAAGTGATTCTACCAAGCCATATTACATTGGATCGCCGAATAATATAGCTACCATTGATGAACGACTCCTTTCTATTAAAACACCAAAGAGTATCTCAAGGACCCCACGATCATTAACATTAAGTAATTTGTGGAAAGCTTCTGAGTGGCGATCGTGGCTGTTAAATTATTCGTTAATATCTTTAGTAGAATACTTCCTCGTGCATATTTTAATCATTTATCAAAATTAGTATGTGCAATTGAAATTTTACAAAGAAATTCCATAAGTTTCAAGGATTTGAAACAAGCAAATAAATTGTTAGTTGAATTTGTTATTGATTTTCAAAAATTTTTTGGGAAAGAAAATATGATATACAATATGCATTTGCTGTTACATATTACTAAAAGTGTAAAAAATTTGGGGCCCTTACACATGCACGATGCGTTTAATTTTGAAAATGAAAATCGTATACTATTAAATATGAAGAAAAGTCCTACAAAAGTTACTATACAAATAGCTAAACGCTACTTATTTTATAGAGCCATACCTTCATTTTCATTGCTTTTTCCGATAGGATCACGAATTCTGGAATTTATAGAAAATTTTGAAAATCGCGTTAAACGTTTCATCAAAGTCGATACTACTGTCCTTATTGGTGCAGGTATTTATTACACCTTAAGTGATGAAGAACAGCAATTAAATTATACTGGCTCCTGTATAAGATATAAAAAAATGATCCATGAAGGCATTCGATACACGACAAAAAATTATTCAGAACGTTTAAAAATTAACTATTCTGTCATAGAAACTTTTTCTGGATTCAGAGGAATTGTAACAAATATTTGTATTGTTGAAGTTAATGGTCAACAGAAGATAGTTATTTTTTATCATCCACTAATAATACTTCAAAATGATGTCTTTGATTTGCCGATGATTCAGCACATTCGCGAATGTTTTGTAGATTACAATGAATTGAATTCTTGCACGCCCAAAGACTTAAAAGGACAGTGTATTCTTATAGTTTCTAACCAAAAAAATTATGTATGTAATGTATCAGAAGGATGTTTTGGAGATTAATGTATAAAAACTCATAATAAATACTGTTATGAAACAAAAATGTTCTTAGTTAAACTCCAATAAACATTTAATAAATAAAAACACAAACTTTTCTGATGACTAATCTATTAACTATTTTTCCTATTTATTTTGAAAAAAATATACTCTTATAATAATTGTAAAAAATAATAAAATAAGAATAAATTTACGAAAGATAATAGAAAATTTATAAATGTATATAGTGTGATGCACGAGGGAATAATATAGTGTGAAAAAATATGCGACGAGCGAGACGCGAACCCACGGACCCGCAGTTTGTATAGCCTTGCCCTCAACCACGATGCTTCTTTTTCCTTACAATAAGAGGTATTCGAGCTCCAGGCCAGGTTCTCCAACCACAGAGCTAACGTCGCGATGTCATGACGAGTGCATCGCGAGCTAGCTGTTGTTATTTTTGCTGAAATGACCGTCTCTCGTCTTCTACGTTGTCCAAACGTCGACGGAAACCTCCGTGACAATAGATAAATTAATTTTTTTTTTTCCAATAATTATCAAATAAAAAAAAATGAAATGATAAATACTGATTTATAATTCTAAAAAATGATATATGTTAATAAAAACTGATAAAAAATGATTATTATTGATAATTACTGATAATAACCGATCAATATCGATAAAAATTCCGAATTCCTATAATAATTATCAGTTTTTATCAATTATTATCAATAATTATCAGTAATAATCAATTTTTATTATATTTTATTACTTTTTTTCAGTATTTATTATTTATTTTCAAAACATCCTTCCGCCAGGGAAATCTTTTGAAAAAAAAATTAATAATTTTAACAAATTTTTTCTTCTAATTTTGAGTGATACTTTGTAATTATGTTTTTTTTTCAGATTAAGAGATTATAAAAAGGAAACTAATAATAGAAGAATTCAAATAGGAAAAGTATGAAGTGAAATAACAGTTTATATTCAAGGTATTTAGTCTGAAAACACAGTTAAACATTTATAAAGGTACAAATTAGTAATAAAATGATATGGACTTGTCACTGCTGGGATTAAAATTTCAGTATGGCAAAAGTCGAATATGACTTATGAGAAATCTACTAAATTGTATAAATAAACAATTTAAATTAGTATTTATTGCTGGTGTTTAGTAAATTCAATTTGAGCCAACGGCTAAAAAAGGTTCTATTACTTTTTTCAATGCTATAGTTATTGTAATAGTAAATGATTGCACTATATAATCTAAATTATAAATTTATAGTCATTTTTGTTGACAGTCCTTGTATTACTAAAGCTAATTATATCTGAAAGTATTAGAGTTTCTAATTGAATTTATATAATTTTTAGTGTAAAAATATTGAACAAAGCGAGAGGTGACACGTACAAGAATAGGTTAATTCATCATTATTATTACATCATGATCTTATAACTATTTTACTTATTCACGATTTTTGTACAAGAAGAATACTTTTTAGTAGTTAAATTTATACTTTAGTTAGTGATGAAAAAGAATTACATGCTTATAAGTAGCAGAGAATAAATTTGTTGACAGATCAATCATTGCAATAGGTTACGGTGCCACATGAAGAAGTTTGATATTATTAATGCAATAGAAATTTTTTATAATTATATTTTACAGCTGTAGTATATATTATGTTGAAGAAGCAACAGAAAAACCAAATTTTGTGGAAGCAACATAAACAGTACTGAAGTTGTATCCGCTATAGTTATAATATGGGCTATTATTAACCAAAAACAGGATTTTTTCACCGTTTTGACAGCTTTTATTCCAACTAACTTTTTTCTATGACATTTCTCCATCTTGCTCAAGGTCGCATTTTAAAGGTAACATTTTTTCCAAATCTTTTATCCTTTGGTGTGTAACGGGATGGCTAGTGGGGGAAAATCCCAACAAGCCACAGGCCAGCGATGCCCTAGAACACGGTGCCGCGGGTGTCAGACTAAAATGACTTGCCCGGGGATCTGCTCCTGGAATCCCGAAAACAACGCGAAGATCGCACACGAACTTCGCTTTCCAACTAATTGGATCGCTGAGTGAAAAGCGCGCGCTCGAAGAGTAAAGCGCGCGGCCGCTATGCTCAGATATGAAAACGACCGGCGGAGTCGTTTTCCCGCGGAGGCGGCGGTATCCGGGAGAAGGACAGGTTGTAAAGAACAACGCGACGAGTAACTAGATATCACAATATATTTACTATTACTAATCTCTACAAGCACAACGCCTGTGCTGATTATAACAAAGAGTTATTTCGCGCGCGACCGTTAACATTCAAACGCGCGAACTGCACGGCGCGCGGCGAAGCTGCTATGCTCGAGCGCAGTGTTAAGTACGGCGAGCTGACACACACTCGCACGTACACGGCACAGAAAGCTTGCACGGGGCGATTTCCGTGCGAGCCTTTACAATAAACCCGCGAGAGGAGAGTAGAAAACTTACGTTAGGAAGGAGCAGCCGGTGCACTCGACTCTCTCTCTCGCTCCCTGTCGTTCGCACAGCAGTTGCGCTCTCTCTCTCTCTCTCTCTCTTTCGCTGTATTGGGTCGGCAGGCGGGCTGGCTGCCGGCTCCTCGCTCGCAGGCTCGTTCTGCTCGTGGCACACGCTACGCGGTATCGCTCTCTCTCTGTCTCTCTTGTGCGCGCCTCCACGTTTTGCGGCGCCTCCACTACACTCGCGGGGTCTCACAAAACGATCGAACGGCGTGGACAAGTAAACTCACGAAGAACGGAGGAGATCCTACTTGCGCGACGGCAGACACGAAGATGGCTCCCTTTTCTCGCGGGAACCAGTTAGCAGCTTCGCGACGGATGACGGGCATTTTACGCGTCGCGAGACCGATTCGCTACGCGCGGCGCGCCTCGATTCGGCTGCGCAGGAGTTGCGCGCGCGCGCTCACTACCTTCGCGCGGTAGATTAGAATCGCGGCTAGACACGCGTTACAGGTGAAGGAAATCCAGAGTGATGCGTGCGCCCTAAGCATATTTTGAATGTTGTTTTCTTACGTATAAATTAGTAAAATTATTGGCATCGATCTGCAAAAATTCTGAGCTTTTCTACTTACTATTTAAAAACTTTTTCTCATTTAATATGCTATACAAAAAGTTTCACATTTTTGAGTTAAAAAATCATGAAAATTGATGTTTTTTGAAAAAAATCAAAATTTTCAAATTTTCAATTTATTCTAACTTTTGAACAGTTGAATATTTTGCTCTAAAACTCTACGGTTGTATTTTGGGGCCAACTGGGAACTAGAGAAACCCATTTTTAGCAATTTTAAAATTTTGAGCTGAACACTTGACATGAAGTTACCCTTATGTATAATATATGATACTCATAGGAGCTTGTTGACCAATCATAACAGAGCAGCGGTCGGAACAAAACAGCTGATCGACGAGAGAAAAGAAGAAGAAAAATTTCTGATCTGAAAACAGCCACCGGAAATTATAAATTCGATATACATCAAAACGACACAATATTTTTAATTGAAATTTTGTATACATATAGTATATCAAAAAATCTATCCACTGATATATTTAAATATAAGATAAAACATAATGCAAAGTCGTAAAAAATAAGTGAAATTCTCGCACACCCATTTCAAAGTATAAAGTAGCGCGGTCGTCCCTCAGGCTTCTTCTACATTTGGACAGATACTTGCCTTCGGAGCACTCCCGCGCTCCTTGATATTAAACGGGCACGATTCTCTCTACCATATAATAAACAAATAAAATAAATTATTTGTGTGTGTCACATAATATTGTAGTAATTATAATATTTTTATTTCAGTGAAACATAACTTTATTTTAAAAAGAAGACTAGTTCAAACGCGCGCTGCGCGCGCGGAGATGAACTCTGCTTTCAATACAATAATCAAAAATGAGAAAATAACTTTATAAGAAAAATATAAACAAACAACATTACGTTGCCATGCACATAGCTACAGCATGGCAGCGCTTCTGACCAATCAGATTACGAATAAAACGTGAAATAACATATCCATCAATTTTAATAAAGGGGATAAAATTATGAAATATCTGAAATAAAAGTAAGTTCAATTGACGTTCATGACAATAAAATAAAGTTATTTTAAGTAAAATAATAATTATAGAATAAATAATCTACGACTGTTGCTTGAACGTCATTGCCTCAGATAAAATTAAAAAATGGCTATAAATCCACTGGTTGTAATATTTTTATTATCTATAATCTTTAATTCTAACAATGTTAAAATTGAAGAATCACAAGCTAACGAGCAAGAGATAACTTTATATCATGTAATAGAAAATATAATAAAGGAGAGTGTAAATTATAATTTACATACAGAAGAAGAATATACTTTACTTTTTGAGGATGACTACAGTGATACACTTCCACAAGATATTGAAGAAGAGGATGAATTAAATAAAGATTATGCAGAGGTTCTTGCTTGTTTACCGAATGAAGAAGGTGTAGACATTGAATATAAGAAACAGGCAGTGCAGTATTGGCAAAGTGGAAAAAGAAAGCCATTATCCTTGACAAGTGTACAATCGAAGTATAGAAAAGTTACTTCCGATCGTCAATTGCGACGGTGGAAATTACAAATTGAAGCAGAGAGTACCAGAAAAACTATTCTATATGGAATAACGACTTATGTACTTCAAAAAGTTAAAGAAGCGATAGAATAAAAAATGACTCTGCATGATATTGATATAAAAAGATGGGCTCTCGTAAAGAAAGCAGAACTATATATTCCGTGGTTTAAAGCTTCACATAGATGGATACAAATATTAAAAAAAAAAAACATCACATTGTTTCACGTAAAATAACAACATTTATTACTATGTCATCTACACAGAAGGCAATAGAAGTAGAACAACACAATGAAAATTTTGTTAACGATGTCAAAAATCTCATTAAAGTACATGGTGCTCAAAACGTTTACCATTATGATCAAAGTGGGTTCAATTTAGACATACATAGTGGTCGCACTCTTTGTTATGAGGGGATTAAAATGTAGAAAACATCGTTCAGTCGGTATCTTCTACAACAAATAGTTACACTTCAACCAAAAATATCAGCAGAGGGACAGCTTATGTCCCCGTTATTTATAGTTTTGAAAGAGGCTCATGGGCAATTTAGACCTAAAGTAATGAAAACTTTATTCAAACCAAAAAATATATACGTAGAAGCATCAGCGTCCGGTAAATAATCCAAGAAACTATTTCGAATTTGGATTCAAAATGTATTTTTGAATCACAGTGGAAATTCACGTTTACTGCTATTAGATTGCATGAATCTTCATGGAGTGGACAATGTGAAAACGCTGTAAAAGAAGCTTTACCGAAAGAGCAAATCTTATATTGAAAACGATACCAACAGGCACAACTGGTCAGATACAGCCTCTTGATGTATATGGTTTTCGATTATGGAAATACTTTATAAGAAAATTATCAGACATAACACTTCTTACGACATAAGATGCTAAATTACACGAGAGAAATAATATAATCAAACTACAATCTCTAACCCATAATCAATTTTCTTCACCAAGATTTCAAAATGTTTTTAAATATTTAATTAATAATTTAAATAATATGCCTGGTATAAAAGTGGATACCTAACGGAAAAACCTCCAAGACATCAAAATCCAGTAGATTTCTGTTTTCATACTCAAGAGGAACCGTATTTGCGACATATGTGGAGGAATTGCAGTCATACAATGTGCATGGTGTAAAAAGCTATTATGTTTTAAACATTTTTTCACAGATTATCATTATTGTGAAACGTATATTGAATAAAATTTGCAAATTCACCAATTTCTGTAGTATTTATATATGTTACATTGACAAATCATCACATTGTACAAATTAATAAAAATTAAAAAAGGTTTTCGCTCATAATCTAGTAATAATAATGTTAATAGGGGTAGCCATCCCCACTAAAATTAAAATATTTTTTATTTTTTTAACTTTTAATAGTAAATATGAGTCAAAATAAGCATTACAAAATTAAAAATCCAAAGTAATGTTGTGATTAATTTTTTTTTATCACTAAAAGATAAGTAACTAAATAGGGGTAGCTCACCCTTTCTATGTGTTTTTTTAAACCTCGAAACAGGTCAACTATAATTTCTAATTTTCTTTACAACATGAAATTTTTTTACCAAACATGGCTCGTCAAAACTTTGTTATTTCAAAAACAGTATGAAAAAAATTATATTTACCACCATAAAAATAGGGGGTGCAACCCCTTATCATTAAAACTGTGTCCAAATATTCGTCTTTTTATAAGAAACAAATAGGTGTTGGTTTCATTAAAAAATTCCGATTCCATCTCGAGATATTAAAAAAAAAACTGTTTTTGGGGGTGAACTTTAAGGGTGGTTTTCACCCCCAGATGTCTTTCTCCACAGATAAAAAAAAATACGTGTCAAATATTTTTCGATACTCTAACCAGTTGCAAAGTATCATGAGAATCGGAGGCAGACACTAACAAAAAGGTTATTAATTAAATTAGGGGTAATTTACCTTGTCAACGTGTTTTTATTTTTAAATCTCGAAACAGGTCAACTATAATTTTCAATTTTCTTTATAACATGGTAATTTTCAATCAAATTTAGCTCATTAAAACATTTTTGTATCAAAAATACAATGGAAAATATCATATTTACCCTTATAAAAAATAGGGGATGCAACCCCCCAGCTTTAAAACTGTGCCGATAAATTCGTCTTTTCATAAGAAACAAATAGGTATTGGTTTCATTAAAAAATTCCGATTCCATCTTGAGATATTAAAAAGAAAACGGTTTTTGGGGGTGAACTTTTAGGGCGGTTTTTACCCCTTAGATATGTTTTTCCGCAGATAAAAAAAATACGTGTCGAATATTTTTTGGCACTCTACTCATAAGCGAAGTTTCATGAAAATCGGAGGCGGACACCAAGTATCCTTTCCTTGTAAGTCATATTTAAATGGTAAAAATCACAAAAAATATAAGGAAACTTAAAATTATGAAATTTACATATTTGCAACTTTTTAAATCATAACTGTAACCAAAATACCAAGAACATAAGCTTCGCTCATGAAAATCCTATACGCGGTTGGTTATACACCAAAGTCAAAATATTGATAATGCTTTATCGATGCATAAAATGTGTTTTGGAGAACTTCTAACTTTGCTGACATTGTCAGAGGTAATGTCATTCTGATACTATTCTTGAAAATAATTTTAATTTTACTTTCTTCACTTCCACAATGAAAATTTTATGATATATATTGACAATTATTGTTGTAATTGTATTTTTTCATTAGTGTAGCTATGTTTTACATGTGTGTATATCGAATTGATTCATAATCAGATGAGTGTTGCGGTGAGCATCATTATATACTGGACATAATCACATACCCTAAAATATAATGATTTTATTTAGACATAATAAATAATTGAATTTTCTACAATCAATTTTCTTCTTTTTAAAATCCCCTTATTTTTCTTATTGGTGTAGCTATTATAACCTCTATCTATTTTTTTAAATTTCCTTCGTCAGATATTTCAGCAGATTCTGCCCGCACACCCTCGCCCGTGGGAGGAGTTTCTGGGCAGAATCTAGGAGATATTGTGCCCACCGAACAGAAAATACAACAGATTCTGGGCAATAGCTCCCCAATTTTCTACCAGGAAATAATTAATTATATTTACATTATTTTCGACAGAAACAGATTGAATATTGATTCATTGTAAGACAATAGAAAGCATTTATAATTACTGCTAATTCTTATATGATTATAAAATAACTTCACATATCACATACACTATATTAAAGAGTATTGATATGTGCGTGTCTTGAATTGTAACAAGTCATTCTGATTTTTTGTTAATTTAATATTTATGATTTACAAGTATTATATATATATAGGGTACAACTTACAGCGAAAGAAGAACCCCGTTTAGTTGTAAATTTAAAGTAATAAAATATTTATTACATAGATTGTTTCCTAATTCAAAGGTATGTAATAATTATTATAAGTAGAATTTGTTCTTTGCAAACAGGACATATCAAATTGAAAAGGACATTTTTAACTGAGGCGTCGCTCAAGTCAACACGCTAGTGTTGTGTGTGTGTGTGTGTGTGTGTGTGTGTGTGTGTGCTGGGAACCTGCGGTACGTAACCCTATATTACACAGTCGTTGTCGACGCCTATTAAGACGGTTGCCATTGAGAATACGGGGGCGCGCTCGATGCCGGGCTCGCGTGATTTTGATATCGTGGGTCGGCGTCGAGTAGCGCGAGCCCGTGACTCTTTAAACATCGTCTCGTCTTTCCCTTTTCTGCGATTTATTGCCGTTGGGGAAATTGTAAGTAACTAGTAAATACAATACCAGTATAAATAATGTTTTTTTCTACAAATATTTCATTAAACTATTATTTTTATAAACAGTGTTAAATTGATAAATAATTTATTATAATTTATAACTTATATAAATTGATTCTAATTTTTACCTATTATAGTTATTTATAATCATGTGTAATTAACATATAGTAAAAACATGTATTTTTTCGACAGGGAAAGAAAGCATTAGGTAAAAAAAGGTGTATGAAAAATACGTCATAAGGTATACGTATTCTGATTTTGTAAAAAGCGCTTCGTATCCAAGTACGTATTTTTGGTACGTAACAAAGCGGCACAGACCAAAAACACGTATTTTTTGTATGTACTTTTGATACTTAACAAAACGGCACAGAACAAAAATACGTATTTTTCATATGTACTTTCGTTACGTAACAAAGTGGCACAGACCAAAAATACGTATTTTTCGTATGTACTTTTGTTACGTAACAAAGCGGCACAGACCAAAAATACGTATTTTTCGTATGAAATTTTGTTAACAAAGCGGCACAGACCAAAAATACGTATTTTCGGACGTATTTTTGTTACGTAACAAAGCGATACAGACCAAAAATACGTATTTTCTGACGTATTTTTAATACGTAATAAAGCGTTCGAATTTGTTATGTAACTGATATGTATTTTTGTTACGTAATTTTGATACGAATACAATTACGTATCAAAACTACGTAATTATTTTAAACCGGGCACTACATAACAACTTATAATTTCTACATTCTCTTTGATAACATAAATTTAAATCATTTGTGAAATACAAATATTTCAATACACGCAAAGCATACTTAAAATGTGTTTCGTTGTAACAATTCTGATAACAACTTAAGTAATTTACGATGTAACTCACATCTGGTCTCGTACTTAAACTTACATATAACAAATCACCAATTAAGTTTATTTATTTTATCAGTTACACATTCTCCAGACATTTCTAATTTTAAATTTGTTTCCATAGGAGTGCTAAATAGTTTACTATTTTGTACTTTATGTTTAATTACTAATGACTCAATATATTTGGTTCGACTTAACTTAATTTTATGCTTAAAATAATCATAATCTACTTTAACTCCTAGATCTTCACTTATCTCGCATAAATCTTTCATCTTAAATCTATCTGATAACAATTTCTTTATACTATTTATTTTCTTTTCATCTATTCCGCAAATCAATAAGTCATCTACATAAATTAATAGATAAATAATATTTTCCCCTTTTCCAAAAATATATAGGCATAATTGTATATTACTTTTCTTAAAGCCTAATTTTATAACGTACTCATCGAAACACTCATACCAGTTTCTAGATTACCACGCGTAGATTTTTGTCGAATTTTTAACTCTTTCTTATCAATATATCTTTCTTTTATTTTACATTTTTGTTCATTAGTTTCATCTGCACTTTCAAAAAGATTATCAGAAACATCATTATCTGTACTAGAAGCGCTTTCATTATAATGATCAGTTTCATTTTACATCTTTTTCTACAATGTCTACATCTCCCGCAACTATTACTTTGTTATTTAAATTTAAAAGTACTAATAACCTACATCACTATAACCTAATAGAATACCCATATCTGCCTTTTTTTAAATCTAGCTTTCTTTTACAAAATATTTCATAAGGAGTTTTCCCTTCTATCGTATTCGCTGACGTACGATCAAGTATGTCGCTGCACATACTATTTTAGGCCAATAACATTACACAACGCGTCATATCCATTACCGATATATTAAATCGTTCCGCGGTTCCGTTTAACTCATGTACATACGCTGGACAATTATTCATAATAATATCTTTTACTTTGGCAAATATATAAAAACAATTATTTACGTATTCTCTCCCGTTATCACATCTCAATACTTTTACTTTTTTTCCGGTAAAATTTTAGCTTTCATTTACAAATTGAACTATAGTTCAATTCATCTTTAAACTTTATGCAGTAAATCTTGGCTATTTTACTGTAATAATCGATGAAAGAAATGAAATAACTTCTCCGTTCAAACCAGCCATTTTAAAACTACCACATAAGTAGTATACATTCTACTATGGAGAGACTAAACAAATGACGTCATCGTGCCCCACCCGGGTTATCTTATCTTTGTTTACATAAACAGTAATTAAGATATCTTAATAGCCTGTTGTTATGGTTTGTTTGCATAAACAAGCAATAAAGAAGCAATTAAGATATCATAATAGCTGTAAATATAAACAGAGAAGTCCCGTACGGGAATCGGTGACACATTTTCGTCTCTCTCCACAGTAGAATGGCGTTCTCGGGAGGCAGTGATGCGGCCCCTCTTATTATTATTATTGGTGTTCAACAATATAGTAATTAATGTGTCTTTATTGATTGTTTATATAAACAAGCAATTAAGATATCTTAATTACATGAACAAACATAAAAATGTTTTTACAAAACAATTAATAAAACATCGATTAAGATATTTAAATTAGTGTTGCTAAACAATAGATAAGAGATTGTCCCGTATCGGGATCGATGACGTCACGAGCCTACGCCATAGTAGAAAGTATACTGATTTATAATTTTAATTAATCAATATTCTTAATGTTTAAACATAATAAAGAATTAAAACATCAATTAAGATAAATGAAATATATGCGCACGTGTGTGAGTGTGTGTGTGTGTGTGTGTGTGTATATGTGTGTGTGTGTGTGTGTGTGTGTGCGTGTCTGTCTGTGTGTGTGTGCGTGTCTAAATGTGTAGTTGTGGAGTATCGCGGGCGAGGCTCTCCTCACTGACCCAACTCTTCTGTTTTTACATGATATTATATTGTGGTCCTGAAAAGGACCGTTTTGATAAAAAATTAACAGTAAACGATTATTAAAATAGCTTGTACGCTTGTTTCTCTGGAAACGAGAAGGTGTTCTTGGAGAAGCTATTGTACGATAACGATTTTGATGATGACAATGATGATGATGATGATGATGATGATGATGATGACGACGATGATGGCTGTATAAGCGGCTGCTTCTCTTTATCGCCGGAGTAATTTTTCGTAGCGTTCTTGCTTTGCGGTGGCCCCATACTTGCTTGTTTGGCGTTCAATATGAAAATGGTACCTCTCGTTTCGCTCATCGCATTATAAATGAATATACTATACTTTGCATCATGTGGTGTAGAGACCATGCGTAGGAACTGGTGGCGCCAAAATGGAGTATGCAGAGTATATCTATGATATATGAATTTTATAAGAAAGGTTTGGTGGATAGGATAGAAGGTAAAAAAAACCGCTGCCAATTCATTGGCACGTAGCTTCCTCAAACTTGATTTACTGATTCCTTTAATCAAGGAACGCGGGAGCGTTCCGAAGGCAAGTATAGAAGAGCCTTAGGACGACCGCGTGATGATATACATTGAAATGGATGTACGAGAAATTCTATGAGCTTATACACCTATTGCGCTAGTTTTAACTATATAACATATCCCTCTTAATCGAAAGCCATTTCATTGCTCTACTCAAATCAAAAGATTTTATTTAAAAAGATTATCTCATTCAAAAGATATAAGGCACTGAATTTTTTTTTGTCGGCTTTCCGATTTCTTAACTTTCTCCATGGTATTCAGCCTCGCATCCGGTTTTTCCCGACTTCCTGTGACGTCATATATATTATGTATATATACACAGATACAATCACCCGGAATTAATGACCATGAAGAGTTAAGCAGTGATAATGGCCGTATAATATAGATAGAGAGAGAGGGAGAGAAGAAGAGACATAAACATATGTATATTTTTTATTATATACAGTATATATGTTTATTAGTACATAACCTCTCTCTATGTATATACCTCTATATATGTATATACACATACATATAAACATGAACATAATATCTGTGGCTTTCCGGAATAACGACCTAACCCACTTGTACGTGTTATCGAGAAATCGACGTTTTAAAATTTCTGTCATGACACTTCATATGTAAGATCGAATTGCGCGAGATGAGTCATAACAATGTAGACTTTTACAAAGGTATAGAGTACTCGGCTCGGACCTCGGCTTTACCTCGGCTGGGACCTCGGTTTGGACCTCGGCTTTACCTCGGCTCGGACCTCGGTCGAGCCTCGGTTGGACCTCGGTCGAGCCTCGGCTAGAACTCGGCTCGGACCTCGGCTTTACCTCGGCTCGGACCTCGGCTCCAGCCCCGGATTTGCCGTGGCTCGAGCCGAGGTACAGCCGAGGTGCTGCCGAGGCTAATCCGAGGCACACCCGCGGCTAGCTTCAGGTGAATTCGAGGCTCATCCGAACTGTACCCGAGGAACTCGAGGTAAAGCCTTCGGGGTAGCCGAAGATGATGTCTAGGTGGTGCGCTCCGTAGCGTTTTACCTCTAGGTATTGGAACGCATCGAATGCGTGGTCTAGGTCTTTGAGGTGGCCGATGATGGAGTCTAGGTAGTGCGCTCCGTAGTTTTTTGTGATTAGATCTCAGGGTGCAACTAATACGTGGTCCAGGTGTTCGGGGTAGCCGATGCTGACGTCTAGGTTGTGCGCTTCGTGGTTTTTTGCATTTAGATGTCAGGGCGAATGTAATAGGAGGTCCAGATATTCGAGGTAGCCGATGACGATGTCTAGGTGGTGCGCTCCGTAGTTTTTTGCATTTAGATGTCACGGCGCATCTAATAGGAGGTCCAGGTGTTCGGGGTAGCCGAGCATGATGTCTACGTGGTGCGCACCGTAGTTTTTTGCATTTATATGTGAGTGCGCATTTTACAGGAAGTCTAGGTGTTCGAGGTAGCCGATGACGATGTCTAGGTGGTGCGCTCCGTAGTTTTTTGCATTTAGATATCAGGGCGAATGTAATAGGAGGTCCAGGTACTCGAGGTAGCCGATGACGATGTCTAGGTGGTGCACTCCGTAGTTTTTTGCATTTAGATGTCACGGCGCATCTAATAGGAGGTCCAGGTGTTCGGGGTAGCCGAGCATGATGTCTACGTGGTGCGCACCGTAGTTTTTTGCATTTATATGTGAGTGCGCATTTTACAGGAAGTCTAGGTGTTCGAGGTAGCCGATGACGATGTCTAGGTGGTGAGCTTCGTAGTTTTTTACCTCTAGGTATTGGAACGCATCGAATGCATGGTCTAGGTCTTCGAGGTGGCCGATGACGGAGTCTAGGTTGTGCGCTCCGTAGTTTTTGATGATTAGAACTCAGGGTGCATCTAATACGTGGTCCAGGTGTTCGAGGTAGCCGATGATGATGTCTAGGTGGTGCGCACCGTAGCTTTTTGCATTTATATGTCAGGGCGCATCTAATAGGAGGTCCAGGTGTTCGGGGTAGCCGAGGATGATGTCTAGGTGGTGAGCACCGTAGTTTTTTGCATTTATATATCACCGCACATTTTACAGGAAGTCTAGGTGTTCGAGGTAGCCGATGACGATGTCTAGGTGGTGCGCTCCGTAGTTTTTTGCATTTAGATGTCACGGCGCATCTAATAGGAGGTCCAGGTGTTCGGGGTAGCCGAGGATGATGTCTAGGTGGTGAGCACCGTAGTTTTTTGCATTTATATATCAGCGCGCATTTTACAGGAAGTCTAGGTGTTCGAGGTAGCCGATGACGATGTCTAGGTGGTGCGCTTCGTAGTTTTTTACCTCTAGGTATTGGAACGCATCGAATCCGTGGTCTAGGTCTTTGGGGTGGCCGATGATGGAGTCTAGGTTGTGCGCTCCGTAGGTTTTTGCGATTAGATCTCAGGGTGCATCTAATACGTGGTCCAAGTGTTCGGGGTAGCCGAGGATGATGTCTAGGTGGTGCGCACCGTAGTTTTTTGCATTTATATGTCAGCGCGCATTTTACAGGAAGTCCAGGTGTTCGGGGTAGCCGAGGATGATGTCTAGGTGGTGCGCACCGTAGTTTTTTGCATTTATATGTCAGTGCGCATTTTACATGAATTCTAGGTGTTCGAGGTAGCCGATGATGATGTCTAGGTGTTGCGCTTCGTAGTTTTTTACCTCTAGATATGGGAACGCATCGAATGCGTGGTCTAGGTCTTTGGGGTGGCCGATAATGGAGTCTAGGTTTGCGCTCCGTAATTTTTTGCGATTAGATCTCAGGGTGCATCTAATACGTGGTCCAGGTGTTCGGGGTAGTCGATGAGGTGCGCACCGTAGCTCTTTGCATTTATATGAGTAATTCTCAGGAACTTTTACTTTTATGTCACTCTTTTTTAAGCAATTTATTGCTGCTATTAGCGGTGCGTGAGAAGCACATGAACCAGACAGGGTGTAAAAGCTTCAATTTTTACGTAGAAAACCAGTCCTGTAAACCATATTAGTGTGCCACGCTTGGCCAATTCGGAGCATATAAAAAACTGTCGAAGAAGGTCTACTTTTGAAAAGTTGAGTTTTTTCGACAGTTTTTTATATGCTCCGAATTGGGCAAGTGTGGCACACTAATATGGTTTACAGGACTGGTTTTCTACGTAAAAATTGAAGCTTTTACACTCTGTCTGGTTCATGTGCTTCTCATGCACCGCTAATAGCAGCAATAAATTGCTTAAAAAAAAGAGTGACATAAAGTAAAAGTTCCTGAGAATTCCCCATATGTCAGGGCGCATTTTATAGGAAATCCAGGTGTTCTAGGTAGCCGATGACGATGTCTAGGCACCAGCGCTCCGTAGTTTTTTGCATTTAGATGTCAGGGCGAATGTAATAGGAGGTCCAGGTGTTCGAGGTAGCCGATGACGATGTCTAGGTGTTGCGCTCCGTAGTTTTTTGCATTTAGATGTCAGGGCGTATGTAATAGTAGGTTCAGGTGTTCGAGGTAGCCTTTGACGAGGTCTAGGTGATGCGCTCCATAGTAGGTTCATTTTCTTCGACAGTGGTTATTACATGCAAGATCAGAAGTATATTTGTACTTTGAAATGAAAATATAAATATTCAGATAAGTAGCAAACTTTTATATAGTAGAAAACTGTTATTAATATAATAATAAGTATTGTTACTTTGTGAACTTTTGTTTTTATTTTTACAGAGTATCAGAACGTATGAATCGTATGGATAAGAAGATCTTGATTGAACAGTTTATAAGTAGAACTGTTAACAAATACATAAATTACACGTCTGTCAAATTGAAAGAACCCACAAGGCATTCTATAGAAAAAACAGCTTAAAAGAAGATTCGAATTTAAAACTTTTGTTAATACCAATACTACTATTTAATAATGATATTAAAAATATACTGTATAAACTGTCATAACGTTATCACATTATGTAATTATTAACTGTACAAATAATAATATTGTTGTTTTGTATCTTGAGTCTAATGGCCAATTGTCTACCAGGAAAAGTTTAAATAAATGGACACCATTTATTTTTAACCGACGTTTCGGACACTTTTTTCGTGTCCCTCTTCAGGTGCCATTACATCTCGACGTAATAGCACCTGAAGAGGGACACGAAAAGTGTCCGAAACGTCGGTTAAAAATAAATGGTGTCCATTTATTTAAACCTTTCCTGGTAGACAATTGGCCATTAGACTCAAGATACAAAATTATGATTCACACTCTACCATAAGCGCCTTTACCAACCAAATAATATTGTTGATATGAAACTTTCTGCGAAGTTATAAAATAAGGCAAGTACAGACATTTTTTCTGTATAATCTACTCTCCCTCCGTCTCTTCTCCCCTCTCTCTCTCCCTCTATTTCTTCTGCTCCCTTCCCACTCTCTTTCTCTCTCAACATCCGTCAAACTCTGTACCAAAAACTTTCATAAGAGTTTAAAAATTTTTTTTTAAATAATCAACATGTTTAAAAAAAAAAAATTTTATTTACGTTTTAACAACATAATTTATGTAGTCCTTTAATTTCTTATAATCTCATCTATTTAATAAGCACTCTCTACAAATGGTAATAATTTTTTTCATGACTGTACAAATAAAAACTTTCTATAAAAATAATAAGAATTATGTTTTTTTTTCATATGATTTTACAATTAATAATATTGTTAATTTATCATCACACCTAAGAAAATACATGTTTGATTAAATTATTTCAAAAAATTAATTAATATAATCATTTTATAGAGCTCCTTGAAGAAAAATTTGACTGTTTCTTCCAATTTAAATCTTTTATGAATAACAATACAGCAATTTAATAATGACATTAAAAATATACTCTAATAAACTCTTATAACGTTATCACATTATGTAATTATTATTTTCTCTTAAAAAGTTATGAAATCTATCTAAACAAACATATTACAAAAGTTTTAACTAAGGCAAGTACCTATTAGTCTCTCTCCCACCCTATCTCTCCCTCCCTCTCTTTCCGACCTCTCTCTCTCTCGCTCTCTCTCTCTCTCTCTCTCTGGCTCTCTCTCTCTCTATCTCTCCCTCTCTCTCAACATCCGGCAAACTGACTACCAAAAACTTTAATGACTGCTTAAATATTTTTTAGAAGAATCAACACGTTTTTTAAAAGCTAATTTTTTAATAAAACTTTCTACGAAAGTATAAAATAAGGCAAGTATAGACGTTTTTTCTGGATAATCTATAAAAAACAACACAATTTATCTAGTCCTTTTATTTCTTCGAATCTCATCTATTCAATAAACACTCTCTACAAATGGTAATAATTTTTTCATGACTGTACAAATAATCTATAAAATAATAATATTTATGATTTTATAAAAGAAATCAAATAAATACGAATGAAAAAGTCTTTTAATTCTTTGAGTCATTGTATGCTGAACAAATTATATGTAAGTACATTCAAAAAATTGTTCACTGCAAATCAAACAAACAAAAGTTGTGAAATCAATTATCGATAGTCAAGTAATGCAAACAACTCTCGGAAACTACTGTATGACTGTTCTCAGAAATATATTCAAATTTGTTCATCTTTCTGAGCTATAGAAATTAAACACAAGAAAGTACTGAAATCAATTTATTGTAGTCAAGTACCGGCCATAAGTTAACTTGACTGACATAATAGAACTTTTCGTATCTAGCGTGTAAAATTACATTTTACGCCCACGTTGTAACTTCAAAATTATTCAGCCAGCGGGCATAAAATACTACTTAGCGCCCAAGTGGCCCAATAGCTCACATACTCTTACAAAACTTTATAGAACCTACGCACTTTACGCCCGTGTGGGCGAAAATTATTTTAATTATATAACTATAATGCCTTCTCTTTATTTTTAAAATTCATAAGAATTTTTTTAGATATTTACGAAAAGTCAAAGCCTATATAATAAAATTACATAGTTACCAACACATCACTATTTTTCACGATTCTTTCCCAATTTTGAACTTTCTATAATATTCCGCACCTTGGGAGGAAAAGAGAAGTCTAGAGCTGCTCTAGCAGGGGTGGTCCTCCGATCTCCCATACATACTTGGCGGGCCCGACGATTTGCAGTTCAAGGTGTAAGACATGGTCATTTTCATATAACTATTCATATGTTTAAAGATCAGATAAAATGTATAAATGGGTTGCTTCTAGATATTAACTACTGATCCATGAATCTATCGCTCTGTTTTTAAATAGAAAGTGCAAACCCGCCTGAAAGTATCATATGAGATCTCATATGTAATTCCATAATATATAAAATTGCAGATGACATCGCATATGAGATCTGATACGAGATATGCGATGCCTGAAATTCTCATATGAGATCTTATATGATATTTACACGAGGGAAAAGGATATACAATAGGGTGCATATAAAACGGTTAGTAAAATGTAAAGCACTTTTAAAGTAGACTATAAATTTATATGAATTTTTTATTTTATTCTCGTTTAAAAAGGACGGACACAAAGAAAAATATAGTGGGTAATAAAAGTAAATCATGATTCTGCACATATAGGGATGTTGTACTTAACGGTACTAATTAAAAATTAAAGCCAATGTAATTATTTATAGTAGACTTATAGGTATAAATATTGTTAATGAATTTATGCAAAAATTTTGTATTCTATATTTAAGTAGCCCACCGGTAAACTGCAAATCGTCGGGCCCGCCAAGTATGTATGGGAGATCGGAGGACCACCCTGCTAGAGCAGCTCTAGACTTCTCTTTTCCTCCCAAGGTGCGGAATATTATAGAAAGTTCAAAATTGGGAAAGAATCGTGAAAAATAGTGATGTGTTGGTAACTATGTAATTTTATTATATAGGCTTTGACTTTTCGTAAATATCTAAAAAAATTCTTATGAATTTTAAAAATAAAGAGAAGGCATTATAGTTATATAATTAAAATAATTTTCGCCCACACGGGCGTAAAGTGCGTAGGTTCTATAAAGTTTTGTAAGAGTATGTGAGCTATTGGGCCACTTGGGCGCTAAGTAGTATTTTATGCCCGCTGGCTGAATAATTTTGAAGTTACAACGTGGGCGTAAAATGTAATTTTACACGCTAGATACGAAAAGTTCTATTATGTCAGTCAAGTTAACTTATGGCCGGTACTTGACTACAATAAATTGATTTCAGTACTTTCTTGTGTTTAATTTCTATAGCTCAGAAAGATGAACAAATTTGAATATATTTCTGAGAACAGTCATACAGTAGTTTCCGAGAGTTGTTTGCATTACTTGACTATCGATAATTGATTTCACAACTTTCGTTTGTTTGATTTGCAGTGAACAATTTTTTGAATGTACTTACATATAATTTGTTCAGCATACAATGACTCAAAGAATTAAAAGACTTTTTCATTCGTATTTATTTGATTTCTTTTATAAAATCATAAATATTATTATTTTATAGATTATTTGTACAGTCATGAAAAAAATTATTACCATTTGTAGAGAGTGTTTATTGAATAGATGAGATTCGAAGAAATAAAAGGACTAGATAAATTGTGTTGTTTTTTATAGATTATCCAGAAAAAACGTCTATACTTGCCTTATTTTATACTTTCGTAGAAAGTTTTATTAAAAAATTAGCTTTTAAAAAACGTGTTGATTCTTCTAAAAAAATATTTAAGCACTCATTAAAGTTTTTGGTACTCAGTTTGCCGGATGTTGAGAGAGAGGGAGAGATAGAGAGAGAGAGCCAGAGAGAGAGAGAGAGCGAGAGAGAGAGAGGTCGGAAAGAGAGGGAGGGAGAGATAGGGTGGGAGAGAGACTAATAGGTACTTGCCTTAGTTAAAACTTTTGTAATATGTTTGTTTAGATAGATTTCATAACTTTTTAAGAGAAAATAATAATTACATAATGTGATAACGTTATAAGAGTTTATTATAGTATATTTTTAATGTCATTATTAAATTGCTGTATTGTTATTCATAAAAGATTTAAATTGGAAGAAACAGTCAAATTTTTCTTCAAGGAGCTCTATAAAATGATTATATTAATTAATTTTTTGAAATAATTTAATCAAACATGTATTTTCTTAGGTGTGATGATAAATTAACAATATTATTAATTGTAAAATCATATGAAAAAAAAACATAATTCTTATTATTTTTATAGAAAGTTTTTATTTGTACAGTCATGAAAAAAATTATTACCATTTGTAGAGAGTGCTTATTAAATAGATGAGATTATAAGAAATTAAAGGACTACATAAATTGTGTTGTTAAAACGTAAATAAATTTTTTTTTTTTTAAAACATGTTGATTATTTAAAAAAAAATTTTTAAACTCTTATGAAAGTTTTTGGTACAGAGTTTGACGGATGTTGAGAGAGAAAGAGAGTGGGAAGGGAGCGGAAGAAATAGAGGGCGAGAGAGAGGGGAGAAGAGACGGAGGGAGAGTAGATTATACAGAAAAAATGTCTGTACTTGCCTTATTTTATAACTTCGCAGAAAGTTTCATATCAACAATATTATTTGGTTGGTAAAGGCGCTTATGGTAGAGTGTGAATCATAATTTTGTATCTTGAGTCTAATGGCCAATTGTCTACCAGGAAAGGTTTAAATAAATGGACACCATTTATTTTTAACCGACGTTTCGGACACTTTTCGTGTCCCTCTTCAGGTGCTATTACGTCGAGATGTAATGGCACCTGAAGAGGGACACGAAAAAAGTGTCCGAAACGTCGGTTAAAAATAAATGGTGTCCATTTATTTAAACTTTTCCTGGTAGACAATTGGCCATTAGACTCAAGATACAAAACAACAATATTATTATTTGTACAGTTAATAATTACATAATGTGATAACGTTATGACAGTTTATACAGTATATTTTTAATATCATTATTAAATAGTAGTATTGGTATTAACAAAAGTTTTAAATTCGAATCTTCTTTTAAGCTGTTTTTTCTATAGTTAATTTTTACTTCCAATATTTAAAATTTCATACTTTATTTTGTACGATGTAAACGGCTTAAAATCGTTTTTATAAGTCTAACAACTCGTCAGGAGTTGATTTTACACGAGAATTCTCTTTCAAATGCTACCCATCACATTCAGATACATAGAGCCATCCTCAATACATTTAAAAAAAATTGGGAAAATTTTATGGAAAATATTAACTTGAAATTTTTTTAAATATCTTTGAAATTTAAGGACCAATCATTTTGCCCGAATAACTCGACCGAAAACTATCCAAAATCCACCTCTACGAGGAATTTTGAAGCGCTTAAGTCAATTTTTACTCCCGCAATAGTTGGACATACCAAACTAATTTTTTTCATTTTTCAATGTTTACGTTTTTATTAATAACAAAAGAACCGTAATAGCTAGACAATTATTTTTTTTAGAAAATATTGGTCTTGAAATTCTCTTTCCAATGCCGCCCACCCGATTCAAATACATAAAGCCGTTCTCGAGAAATTACGATTTAAAAAAAAAGTGAAAAAAATTTTAACCTCAAATATCTCCGAAATTTATGGATCAATCCTTTTGCCCAAAGAACTCAATCGATTGTGATACAAAATGTACCACTAAAAAAAATTTCAAACTGATTAAGCCAATTTTACTCTAGTTATTGAACGACAAAAAGAAACACTTGTTTTTATAAATTATTTTTTTTCTCCAAAAATAATGAATAAAAAAACCTAAAAATTTAGTAAGTTATAGTACTCAGTATTCTTTATAACCAAAAAAATATTCATGTTAATATCTTTTTTTAATTTTGAAATATAACCTATTTACTAAAAATGACGTTTTCATGAATAACTTATCACGAAATATAGTTAAGGGTTTTTTTTTTTTTTTAAATTGTAGAAAATTTTATTCTGCATACAGAGAATTTATCGTGTATAAATAATATTTGTTCTAAATATAAAAAAAATTGAAAATAAAAATTTTGAAAATTTAAAAATGGCGATAAAAAACAAAAAAATCGATTTTGACAAAAATAAAATATTGACCCCAATTGTTGAAGCAAAATCTGAAAAAATGATCACTCTCTCGTTAAAATCGGTTGAGTAGATCATGAGATATCAGAGTATACGGACATACATACACACACACACACACACACACACACACACACACATCCATACGGACATTTTCTAAAAATGGTGTATTTCGATTCCAAATTTTCTATACAACATTCCGAAGACATTATCTCACAAACTTTTTTTTTTACTATCACAAAGCTTCCTCTAGGAGGAAGCAATAAAAAGATTGTTGGTTTCTATTTAAAAATTGAATATATATTGTTTAAGCCTTTGAATAATATTACAAATTAATTTGCGAACATATAATCGTACATATCATGAGCCAAGTTGGATAAGCCAAATGCATAAAATTCCATAAGAAAAATGTCGTACCAATCTTTATTCATATTACCGAATTCCATGTGGAACTTTGCTCTATTATTAATTTCATTTTTACGCAATGAACAATATTGTTTGAACGCAGCAGTGTCTTTCAAAATATTTTTCGCTTTTTCAGTGCTTTCTCTCTTTAACTCAACTTTTAAAAACTCAATTACGATATCGATACCGCGATTCATAAATCCGGCACTTTCTTCTAAACGTTTTAGCCACTCATCGACACATTCGCGCACTTCTCGTAGGCCGTTCAAAGTTGCCTGCTGAATGCGATCCCGGGTGGACTTTCGTATTTTCTTTTCTTCTGTGGTGTCTCGAACTGTGAACAACAGTCTGGAAACTGTGTCTCCTCTTCTATTGGTTGCCCTTCGGGGAAGTCTCCTCTGACGAGCTTCGGTGTCGGTACACTAGGTCTCTCGTCGATAAGGATGGACACCGTTGTAAAATTAAATTCGTGGTTTGGAAGAAATATTTTTGAAGGCTCACCGAAGTCTTTGTAGAAGGTGAATGAATCTAGCACATCCATTTGGTCGCTGATCAGTTCCCAGTTTTTTTCGAGAGTTACTTACTTTGCAGGAGACCCTGTACTACAGAGTTTCACCACAGCTCTATAAAATCCTGTGTGGTGTTCCAATCCAACAACGACTCTTTTGGAATTTGATTTATTGATAGCGTAGGTTGTAGACAGGAAGAGATTTGGCAGATCCATGTTTTTATTAACTCGCGATGTTACTGCTACTGCTGCTGCTGCTGCTGCTGGTGGAGGTAGTGGTGGTGCAGCTGATGGCGGAGGTAGTGGTGGTGGTGGAGTTACTACTACTGAAGCTGCTACTGATGCTGCTGATGGTGCACGAAGCACTGCTGATGCTTCGTTTTTGTCCATTTTAAAGCAAGAGTATACTTAGAGATTGAACAGACACTGGAATATCCACGCGGGAGCGTACTCTCAAATGGAATGGATACCCGTGACTGAAGGCAAGCATGTCGGGCTCCATCTTTTACACGTATGTCCCCACCATGCTCTGTTTTCCCATTGGCCGATGAATCCGTTACGTACCATTTCCCTCATCTAATCAGTGAACGGAGTGATGCCGTTGTAATATATAGAATTCAACAAGATGAAAGCGATGAATGTAACATAACCTTACTACCTGTTTCATATTTGCGATAAAAAAGTACGTTGGAATGACGTGAGCTTAGAGAGTAACGAATACGCGATAAAAATAACGGTTTCCGAGAAAGAAATCGATGAATGTAACATCACCTCACTTTCCGTTTCGTATTCGCGATAAAAAGGTACGTTGGAATGACGTGAGCTTAGAGAGTAACGCGAATACGAGATAAAAATAATGGTTTCGGAGAAAGATTATGATGAAAGAAATCCTTGAATGTAACGTAACCTCACTTTCCGTTTTGTATTCGCAATAAAAAAGTACGTTGAAATGACGTGAGCTTAAACAGTAACGAATACGAGATGAAGATGACAACGAAATAAATTTTTATATGTAACCTAACCTTACTTTTGGCTTTGTATTACGCGATAAAAATTTCAGTTACAATCGCAGCCGATGTGAACGTATGATATGAAAATAAGCAAAATAGAAATACTGTTATAATATTAACGTGATAATTTCTTGAAAGCATGCAGGGGAATCAGGTAGGTAAGGATGTGAAAAAGAGTGTAACACTAAATGTAAATTTGTTACAAATACAATTTTTATTTTACGAAGAACTTACAAAAGTATACATATTTTACTCTTACATCTATAATTACAAAAAAAATTTATAATTTTGCGTTACATGTTTGATTACTCTGCCCAGTTCCCAATGAAGTGTCTCTTGGAAGAAAACGATTTCTGTAAGGATTCGCCTTTGTTATCGTTTTTGTATGTAGTGTATGAAAAGATGCGACAAAACGCGCGTAAAGAACTACACATATGCTGAGGTGGGGGCAATCCCGTAACTGTCGAAATATACTCCGTATCCATTTTTGTCTATGTAAATGGCAAACCAATGTGATCCTGGTTTATTTGCTGTATCTAGATTGGTCACAATAGCCACAGGTGGACTTAAAATTTTTGGAATGTGATCAGCAGCATACACACCTATTGTATTCGCTCTTAGCGCACGTATCGCATGCATTATTGTCCTTGTGTCCATCTTGTAATTGATTCTCCCTGAATATATTTGTATTTACAGACTTTTCACTGGGAACGTTCTCAGTGAATACGATGTTGAAGTCATCGTCGTCGTCGTCGTCGACGTCGTCATCGTCATCGTCGTCGTCGTCGTCGTCGTCGTCGTTTGCTTTTACCGCGTGTGTGCTACTGTCTTCGTCGTCTCCGTCGGTTACATCTACTCCACCTGGTTCACCAAAGCGAAAAAACTTTCTGCGTTCGTTACGATACTTGCAAAGAGCAGCGTAAAATCTTTCGCTTTGTATGCTTTCATTTACTTCGCGCCACTCTTCTGGAAGTATACTGTACATCCATTTTCTTAGTAGGTTTGCTTTGAAAAGTGCACAAAAGTCTTTCTTATTTTCTATATGTTTTTCGATATGACTTGCACACATTAATGAATTCGGAAATAGTCCTTTTAATTTACTAAACGATGGCGACGTCCACTCTCCGAGGTTTATAACGCACCTTCCAAGCACGTGCTCGAGATACCTTCGTTTTTGATCCCCTCGCACGTATATATTTCTCGCCTTCTTGACAAGTTTGTAGAGATGATGGCGCAATCGTCGTAATGATACGTCACCTTCGAATCACTCTATTCCGTGTAAGTGAACTGTGCAATAGCTGTTTGTCGTCTTTATGTCTGGTGGCAAATGCAAAACATTACAAGGTGGGCCTGCTGTCCAATGACCGACTATGAGCTCATGCAATGCGATCACAGCCACTTCCTTTGGCAAAAAATTCTGTTAACGTCGCGAAAACCTTGTATATCGACAATGAAATCCATGATATAAGGAGTGAGCGCGAGAGTGTATCGCTATGTAAAAGACCAAATGACAACTGATCCTCACGCGTAGGCGTTTCATTTCTGATATACGTTTATCCCCACTACTCTTGTTTCTCCTTCTTCTTCTTCTTCTTATATTTATGCGCTAAAATCCGATAGGATTTGCCTGCTCGAATCGATTTCTAGTACGTTATCGTATTATGCGTAAATGATGCAATTTATGATACTAGTGAGAGCGCCCTCGAATCGCACTTCCACGCGCACGCTACCCGAGCGCACGAGGTTCCAGTGTGTATCACAATGAGCTGATAAATCTGGTGTTAAGTCAAAAGCCGTCAGAAAATTTCCTCGCGCGTAATTATGACGATTGATGCCGTTGCCTTCGTTGATAAAATGTATACCTGTACCCGAGAACAGCGTATGGTAAGCATCTATGTAGAGACCGCTGTTGCCGGTAAAGCGAGGTTGTAACGGTTTGCTTGGAATTTGCACTCCGTCGACGTACAAAGAAAGATAATTTATCGAAAAGTGTTGAAAATTGAACAGGTTGAATTTACGATTTCCATTAAATGCTTTGTTGTCGACGAAACCTATAATTATTCTTTTAGGCAGCTGCCCGAGGATGACGTTGTCGAGAGTGTCCCCGAGAATTCCAGTGTGAAGCGTGAAAGACTTAACTTCGACACGTGTAATCGGATACTTGGCTGTAGCTTTAGCTAAGGCATTGGCGTGCCCAAGTAAAACACCAGGACTTATCTTTACTCTGCGTATGATGAGACTGGCTTCTTTGATTTTGACACGGAATTTACCATCATCCGACACATCCATCAAGCAAAATGCTCTTTGCTTCGTACGAGGCGTACTCTCATTTCAACTCCGTTGATAAGCATTTTATCTTGATTAAATATGTCGCAATGCAAATGACCAATCATATCGACGGTTTTCCCTCCAAGTATGTAATGTTGACGATATAGGGCTCCTTTGTTCGCGGTAGCATTTTCTATAGGAATATTCGGAGAAGCTTCAAAATTGTCAAACGTATCATCGTACCAAAGTGCTGTAGTTAAATGCGATTCTTTGGCAGCCGGAGAATAACTCAACAATGATTCAATATAAGCTCTATAGGGGTAAGCGTTGTCGGGAGGCAAAACGAGTTTTTGATTAAAAAAAACGTCGACTTGATTAAATAGCGAATGAAGAAAATTGTTAGCTGGCGCGACTTTGACGTTTTCCGCTTTGCCTTCTATTGGTTCAACCTTTGCTTGAATGTAAAGCATCGTGTGCGCAAGGTCTATGTAATTTTTACTACCACTTGGCACCACAAACTCTATGGGAGCATCTCCTTCGACGCTGAGCGATGATACGGGCTTGTAGTGTAAGAAACTGCTACTCTCTATAGACGTTTGAGTCGCTGGTAGAGAAAAAATGTCTAACTCACTGGACATACATTCTGTCGAGTGCGAATGTAAGAACGGCATTTTTTTTTCTATTTCGGGCCGACGATGTCGTTAATATTTCTAAACGTGGGCTTCTTCCTCTTCTTGTTGACTCTCCCGCCTTTTCTTGCAGTAATTGGTCCCTTCTTCTTCTTTTTCTTTTTTTTGTTCTCGGTGATGCGAACTGAACCGCTTGTCTTCCTCACCTGACGTTTTCGTCTGTGAGCAGGCATCTTATAACCCGAGCCTTTCATCATCTCAGATATTTTTTCCGCTGCTTTTCTCTTCAATTTTTTTCTAGATTCTTTGGCTCTGACCTTCACTGCTTCTTTGAAATTGACACCGTTATTCGCCACGTCATCGAAAATATTTAACCCCGCTCGTATGGTTTCTTTTCCTACAGCTTTCGCTCCGCTGGAGATGTAAGGCAGCATTTTTCGAAACAGACCACCTAACCATGCTCCCACTCCTCGCCCTCTTTGATAAGTAGAGCCAGCAAAAACTCTCCTAACACCACCCCCGACTTGCTCGTTGTCGTCGTAGCAATGAATGTAGTAACTCATATTGGCTATAATTTATTAGCGGTTGCGTTTGAAATGTAGCGTAACCGTCAACGTACCATACTCGAATAGTATAGGTTGGCCATGCTGATTCCTTATATCTATGACTATATTGTGGAAATTGTGATAATGTAACGGAATGTAATGTATCGGAGCAAAATGCTGCACGTAGTTACAACCAAATTTGTAATTTGGATCTGTGACTGAAACTATACGTAGGAGAGATGTTTGAGTGCCCCGACTGTGTATGGTTCGCAAATGTCCGTGTAAATGTACATTTGATCAGAGACAGTGCAAGACAATGAAGCAGGTCTAACACCCTCAATGTCTCTGGTGCCCTCGTTGACGGTCGTGAACATTCCTTTGGTCACGAAATTTTCAATACCAAAAATACGACAAATTTTATCATTGAATTCCATCACGTGAAACTCTTCACAATGGCATGTTCGCTTTATGGCGTAATATCCTAAGCGGCTTTTCAACGGTTCCAGCACTGGATGATGATATACGTCGTTCGATCTATTTATCTCGTCAGCTAGCTGTTCTATAGTTTTATAAATACCGTCGGGAAAGTGGCAAACGTCTTTTCTTACTACCTTACTCCTGTCGTAGAAACAAAACGAATAAGAAGCTTTAGTATTTTGTACGTGGTTTATAGTACAAGGCACGTAAATTTCAGCTAGACCTACGAGCCATTCACCGTGCAGCCTAATCTCGCGCTGTAAATGCGTGGTAAAGCAAGTTGTACTATTATCGCTGGAATACATCATACTGCTATTACTCGGTAACATCATGTAAAATTCATCTTGGCTCTCCATTTCTTTTTCCTTTTCAGATACTATCGAAATCGCTCGCCTTTATCCAAGAGTTGAATTTGTCAGGGTATCCTAACCACTTGGCTAGTAGTCGCTTATTTACCCCTCGTCCGCGCGTATGAACTATGTGCTCCACTTTAAATCTTTGATGGTTTGTGATGCGTTCTTGGTCAACCAATACAAGTTCTTCCGTGTAAAAAAATCCGTCGATAATTTCACCGTTTAAGACTTCGAGAACGTACGTGTAGATATTCTGTCGTCGCGACACCCTTTTTATCTTGAATACTTCCTCGCTGAAATTTTTTTCGTAACCGCGCTCGAAGGTATTTTTAGTCCGACTGATTCGAACGAAGTCGCCCACCTTGAATTTAGGTATCGCTTGGTGAGCCCTCTTGCAGCCATTTCTCTGCACTGCACTTTGTCGAAGAGCACGCTTTTGCAAATTTTCACGGGCTTTCGCTGCGTTGTACAGATTTACCTCTGATGGTTTCATTTTTGTTCCACTGTGTAATGTGTGGTAGTAAGCGTATATAATTTTTTGTACTACATCGACATACCTTTTTGTATTTTTGTGCGAGAAATAACGCCACATACGCTCTCGTACTGTTCTGTTAAGTCTCTCGACTACAGCCGCTTTGATATCGGGATTTCGCGCTACTCTAAATTGTATGTCATATTTTTTTAGAAGGCTTTGGAAAGCTGACCCGACAAATTCTTTGCCATGGTCGGGTTGTAAACACACCGGTACTCATGGGCTTGCTCAGTCTAGAATTTTTTCGAACGCGCCGGCAACGTTGCGCGCTGTTTTATCGCGCAATGGTTCGACCCACGCATACTTGCTGAGCACATCCACAATAACGAGAATATAGCAGAAGCCGTCGTTGTAGTCTTTTATCGAGGTTAACTGTAGTAAATCACACTCCCACAGGTCGTCCACGTTCGTGACGTTGTAGCGCAGTCTCGGAAATTTTCGTTTTATAGGATAATGAAGCGTGTAAGCGTCTTGGTTGCTAAGCCATGAGTATATTTTAGCCTTCTCATTGGATTTACCTCTCTTTTTATTTACGCGTACGAGATTTCTTGCACCCGCGTATCCTGCCTCATGCGACAGATCGTAATACTGTTTCTCGTGCATCATGTCTCTACGTGCACGCGTTTGTGCACGCGTTTGTGTACGCATGCGGGTTTTATATTTGGAATCGTAACCACTTTTTTCGGAGTATCGGAAGTTTTAACAAATTTAGAAAACTCCATGCGACCAACTGGTGCTTCTTCGTCGTCGTTATTTTTGCCCCTTCTAACCACATCGTTCAGTAATTCTATAATATTTGAACGCTCTACCGTGTAGCCATCTATACTCACTCTTCCTGCATTGTTCCACTTGAGACGTTCGGGTACTACTGTTTTCCAATGACGCAACAAAAGCCGAATCTTGCGCTGATATGCCTTGGGTATACCATCGATAATGGCTTCTTCGGTGAGTGGTGCTAGTGTCTCGCCAATTTCGTCGATTTCTCGCTGTGCATCACTGCTGCTATTGTGCTCGCTTTCACGGAAAAGAAGATAACGTCGCAAAACTTGTAAGTAATTTTGACATTTTTCGTAAACGTCCTTCACCCCTTTTTTCGGGTGAAGAGTATCGAACATTTCGGCGTCTAATCTGGTCAAATTATCACCGGGAGTTTGCACGGAATTTACGCCGGCGACTTCGCTTGGAGCAATATTTTTCGTTTCTTCGACGGTTGTAGGCTGCACGCGTTCGATTGCGTCTTCGGACACGATTACCATTTTACGAGCATGTTCCATACCGCTTTCTCTGATTATTTTTTTTCTCACTGCTTTCCTCCTCCTCCTCCTCCTCCTCCTCCTCCTCCTCCTCCTCCTCCTCCTCCTCCTCCAAACAGTTTAGATATGAGTGCGCCTACGATGGGCGCTAGAAGAGCTGGCAAAAAAGATCCTCCGTTCTGCATTATTGCGCGTTTTTTAGTTTTCCAACTTTATGACTTGTGATTGATTAATCTGCGCAATACGAGCTTGTGCTTATTCAGCTGTTTCTTCTCGTAATCTCTCAATTTCACTACACCGTGTAAAACGTTTAATGCGCACTCGCATATGCACTTGACGATTGATTTATCAGCCGCGCGAAGGATGGCCGAACGCTGTTTGCCATCGCAGTGTGATGGAGCACCCAAAAGTGCCAACTGTTTTTTGGGAAAACGTTTAGTACAAGGCAAACAGCGTCTAGAATTCATCCGTGTTGCTCCTGCCATCGTTATATCTCAACTGTGTCGAGTGCTCGCGCGTCTGACGTATCTATTTCCTTTTTTGCTTCACCCCCCTCTCCCTCACCTTAAAATATAATTAAACTATCGAAATTTTGAATTTTTTGGCACATAAGCGTAGTGCCTTTTGTCATCGGGAAATATGCAAGAACGATATCTAAATTCGTCGACACAGTCTTGCGATAAATCGAAAAAAAGATACGTATGTGGGGTTCGCGTGGCATCGAGATAGGCCACGTGCAGAAATTTTGAATCTTCCTGATACACTTGACGTACCAAGTGCTATATTTGAGGGCGATCACGCGGGTTTTTATACAATACGATGTATTTTGTATTCAGACTTATATCGCGCTGTGACTTTCCTTTGTGAAAAATATTTTGCGTTATGACTATAACGCTAATATTTTTGTGATGACTGCCCTTCGTGAACAAATCTAATATCACATCGCATGAAGATTCACGCATCAAATTATCGAGTATAAGTAATTTCTTTTTATCGCTATCGTTAGAGTAATCGCTCGCTTGAGGCAGACCTTCTCGAAATTCGATACGCGGTGCGTCACCACCGGATTTCGGCTCCGTCCGATAGGCTTCTTGCCACTCGGTGTAATAAAAAAGTATGCGATCGAAGCGTACGTTACAGATTGTCTCGGAAGTGTATCAGAAGTTTCTTCCCGCTTTTACCACGATCGCCGACCTCTCACACGCCTAACGGAGAAAAACTTCAGGTACGTGTGGGAAGAGGAACAACAACGAGCCTTCGACCACATCAAGGCACTCATAGCCTCAGTTCCGGTCCTATACCGTCCGGATTTCGCTTCGTGCTTTGTCATACAAACTGACGCAAGTAACTCTGGTTTGGCGGCAGTATTGTTCCAAGTGATAGACGGCCAGGAGCAAGTCTTGGAGTTTACGAGTAGTGCGCTCTCTAAAGCTGAGCGAAATTACTCAGTAACAGAAAGAGAGTGTCTTGCTGTGCTATGGGCTATCGAGAAGTTTCGGGTATACGTAGAGGGATATAATTTCCTCGTAGTGACCAACCATAGCAGCTTGCGTTGGATTCGAGCACTGCGTAGCCCGGCAGGTAGACTAGCAAGATGGTCGCTTAGGCTACAGATGCACAACTTTGAAGTTGAGCATCGCAAAGGTAGTCTCAACTGCGTGCCGGATGCATTATCGAGAATGTATGAAGAAGACGAGGAGGAAGAACAACCAGTCGTAGGCGCCGTCTCGTGGGCAGTAACCACGAATGACGAGTGGCACCTCGGCTGGCAGAAAAAGGTATTGGATAAACCTAATACTTATCCTAGATGGAAAGTATTAGGCGGCCAGCTCTACATATATCGTCCGAATCAAGATATTGAAGAAGATTTAGGAATAGATGACCATGAATGGAAACTGGTAGTTCCTAGTGAGGAAAGGAAGAAAGTACTCTTGGAATGCCACGACGACCCTACTGCTGGACATCGCGGAAGAGAGAAAACTTTCGCGAGAGTAGCTCGATATTATTATTGGCCAAGATATTACAAGTCAGTAAAAGAACATGTGATAGCTTGTTTGGTATGCCAGCAGTGCAAGGTAGAACAAAGGCCACCCCTTGGATTAATGGGGCGGCGAGTTATTCATAAGCCTTGGAAAGTCGTCGCGGCGGATATAACGGGTCCTTTTATCCGGAGCAAGGCCGGATTTGAGTATATCTTGGTCTTCCAGGATTTATTTACTCGATGGGTAAAGTGTATCCCTATTCGGAAAGCCAACGGTAAGACTATTCGAAAATAGTTGAATAATAGGATAGTATTACGATATGGCGCACCCGAGGTCTTCCTTTCCGATAACGGAACCGAATTTAAAAACAAAGTAATAGACCAATATCTAGACGAGATAGGGGTTCATCACTCACATACTCCACCTTACCACCCTCAAGCGAATCCGGTGGAAAGAGTTAATAGAACCCTTAAGACCAGTATTATGGCATTTGTGGAGGGAAACCATAATACTTGAGATGAGATGCTACCTGAACTAGTGTTCGCGCTAAATAATGCACCCCATAGCGCCACTGGTAAGTCACCAGCCATGTTAAATTATGGCAGGGAGCCAGTGCCTCCCGGGACAAAGAGGAGGGAGCAAGATCAGGTAGTCGAAGAGACAGCTGTTCAAGAGGACGAAGACGCCTGGTTAGAAAGGATGAAAAATCTCAGCAATATGCTAGATGATGCCGGTCACCGTTCAAGAGACGAACAAGAGAGGCATGCTGAGATATATGACGCCAGGCGGAGAGAACCGAAGTTCGAGGTCGGAGATCACGTGTGGAAGAAGAATCGCGTGTTATCCTCGGCAGCTCAAGGAGTGATGGCGAAGTTGGCACCGAAATACGTTGGCCCTTATGAGATTTTGGAGAAGAAAGGGCCCAACACGTATAAACTGGTGGATCAGGAAGGAGATGTTGAAGACCTGGTCCATGCAGAACACTTGAAGCCATACTTCGCAGGAAAAGAACCCGAGGATAACGAGGAAACACCCAATAGCGATATAACTGAAGGAGAGGATGACGTCGCCCGACCACCGCGGGAAGAAGAAGAAACGGCGAAGAGCGACCCGCCACTTGCGAGAACCTAGCCGCCAGCGGGCGCTGGGCAAGATCAGGACGAGGTTGGCGTGACAACGCAAGCTTGCGGGAGAGGTAGGCCGAGAAAGACTGCGATAGTCACGAGAAGGCCAGGCGAAACTTCTCCTGCACAAACCAACCCCGTTCTTGTTGCGAGCGAGCCCCAAAAACGACCTCGTGGCCAACCGAAAGGCTCGCGGAATCGCGTACTAACCTGCGACCCCGTCTCGACGTTCCCCCGAAGAAAACGCACGAATCCGAACTAGGGTTCCCGAAGATAAACGCTATCTTCTCCTCTGTCCACAGGATGAGTCTTGGACAGCTGAACCAGCAGCAGCTCCTCGAGCTGGTACAGGTGCAGCTGATGCCTCCGACACCTGGCCGGATAATACCAGGTGCCGGATTTCCTGTAATTGGAGGAGCCGTAGAAGGGTCCTTCGTAACTATAGAGGAATTGCCGGCACTGGAGCCAGTAGTTCCTTCGTGAACGCGGTCGATATTAAGACGACCGAAGACCGCGATAGGCGTCACTACTCTGGTAGTTAGCCAGAGTAGCGAGGTTGAAGAGGAGCCGTCGACTCCACAGGTAGTGGAGCCTGTGGAGCCGGAAAAACAGAAGAGTTGGGTCAGTGAGGAGAGCCTCGCCCGCGATACTCCACAACTACACATTTAGACACGCACACACACACAGACACACACGCACACACACACACACACACACACACACATACACACACATACACACACACACACCCGCCCACCCACGCACGCACGCACGCACGCACGCACACATATTCCATTTATCTTAATTGATGTTTTTATTGTTTATTATGTTCAGACAATAAGAATATTGTTAATGTGTAATGGATCGATCTGACGAAGGCGGACCATGCCAACGAAACGTTGCTAAAATATAAAGAAAATATAAAGAAAGAACTTTGTTTTTCTTTTTCTTTTACCTGCCTCCGTCAGATCGATCCATTACACATTAATAAACAATTGGAGTGCAATATTTATACTACTCTCAAAATAAGAATATTGATTAATTAAAATTATAAATCAGTATACTTTCTACTATGGCGTAGGCTCGTGACGTCATCGATCCCGATACGGGACAATCTCTTATCTATTGTTTAGCAACATTAATTTAAATATCTTAATCGATGTTTTATTAATTGTTTTGTAAAAACATTTTTATGTTTGTTCATATAATTAAGATATCTTAATTGCTTGTTTATATAAACAATCAATAAAGGCACATTAATTACTATATTGTTGAGCACCAATAATAATAATAAGAGGGGCCGCATCATGCCTCCCGAGAACGCCATTCTACTATGGAGAGAGACGAAAATGTGTCACCGATTCCCGTACGGGACGTCTCTGTTTATATTTAGAGCTATTATGATATCTTAATTGTTTCTTTATTGCTTGTTTATGTAAACAAACCATAACAACAGGCTATTAAGATATCTTAATTACTGTTTATGTAAACAAGGATAAGATAGCCCGGGCGGGGCACGATGACGTCATTTGTTTAGTCTCTCCATAGTAGAATGTATACTACTCACATACATCAGTATGTATAATTTCCAAAATATCTTTAGCTTTTGTTCTATTATTACTTAATGGCTAGTTATGCATCTTATTTTCTATACACGTTTTACATTTCATAAATTCCGATTCAAGTTCATTTAGAGTGCCCGTTAATAACGGTTGCTTAAGCAACGTATTCAAATCAGTTAAGTTTACATGGCCTAAGATTCTATGCCATCTTTCCTTTTTTTGTTATTGTTACGTCCAGCACTATTTACAAAGGCCTCTTTGTAATTCAATTTATTCTTCATTTATTCTATTCTCTTTGAACTCTACCGCTAGAACTTTATTATTCTCATCAATAATGCTTGCTATATTCTCTTTAGAAGTAATAGTATTTTATCAGTTCGTTTTCTGTACTTATCAAATTTACATTCACATCTTTCGCGTAAAATACATTGCTCATATTTACTTCATTCTGATTACCAAACGCGTCAAAATAGGTTACATTTCCAATATTAGTTGCTTTTACTGATATATTGTCACCTAAGTATATATTTTCCGGTTCTTTAAAATCAATACATTTATCAAAATAATTATCGTTATTATTTATGTGGTCTATAGTTGCTCTGGATTGTATGTACCGTATCCATGAGCTCGCACCCGCGTCACTCTGCTCGCTCATGCTGGCCCCTTGCTGACGGAAGTTTCTGCGTTCTCTGCCGTATTTTCCCCTCCCGCCACTGCCTCGGCCACGATCACTTGTTAAGCCCCGCCATATTGCGCAGCTGTGTTCCCTTTAGCCGTAATATTGAAACTCTCATGCGAAATGTCCAGTTTTTCCACAATTAAAATAGCTTTCCTATTCATCTTTTTTGGAGCAAAAGCATTCGATCTATTTTCATCATGATCGTTATTATTTATTATTTCAGCAATTTGGATCTTATTTTTCACATATGATGCTGTTCGATCATCTTCTTTTAATGTATCTATTAAATCGCCAATGTAACTGAACTTTGTTGCACTGTGTACTGGCTCGGCAGCATGTTCAACATGTAATTCAACTTTTCCTTTTCACTTATTTTAGCACACGCGCTTTTCAATTCATATACTGGCTTTTCAAATTCACTGAAAAATGATGATGAATCGCTGTAATTGTTTAATCTTTTTTTTTCTAGTCTGTTCCTGCACATAATTTGTAACGCTGTAGATTCTTTCAGATACATTTCGTCCAGTTTCTTTATTATTTTATAAGCTGTAGTTTCTTCACAAACAAATCGACGCCTTCTAACCATAAGATGATATCTCAGAGGAAAAGTCAATATGATTCTAATTCAAAAACACGTTCAATAAAATGCTAGCTTACATTTCAGATTGCATTCAGATTCAGACGGCGACAGCACACGAGGAGGCGACATCTTGGCGATGATGTCCCCATTGAAAGAACTCAGAATCCTGAGAAAAAAGTTTTAGTAGTAATGCAATTACATATGCAAGTCTCACTAGAAAGTCTGTAAAATACATAATGATATATTTTAATACAACAAACTCCCTGAGGCGAGTTCTTATACCGTGGATAAACTTAGAAATTGATAAGCTGAACTAATCTTACCAGTAACTACCTAATTGTATCGCATCTAAACACACCCAGAGCACTTATAGTTTTCCCACTTCCTAACGACATATCCCTTCCCACATTTTAAAAAATATATACTCACCAAGCACTGCTGGGGCTGCGGTGGCAGCAGAGTAGGACTGGCTGATCCATGTTGGTGCCATTTCAGGGATGGCAGTCTGACCAGCGTGATCTGAGCAGCAGCCACACCAGCTGCTGGAGCACCTATGCAGTGGTCGTCGTTCTCACCCCAAACTGTTCCAGATATCTGCAACAAAAGAAAAGTACCATCAGCTCACATCAGAGGTTAAGAACGCGAAAAGGCTTACATTAATCCGCTTTGCCGCCGCGGACTCCGTTACCTTGCCCTCTTCAACGAGTCACCACTAGCGGACGAAGACGATGAGAGGGACGACAGTCAGCAGAATAACGTACTACAGCACCTGCTGTCATCACTCGGAACAACGGGAGCCGGGCGACATGGTTGTATCGCAAGCCCAACCGCAGCTGATTGAATCTGAACTTATTGAAGAGAGTCTACATAATGTGCCTTGCGCCAAGGCACATTATGTAGACACTCCTTTGTAGAAAGGGCGACCGACATTATACCGTGTGGGCTTGCAATAAAACCGTGTCGCCCAGCTCCCAGAGTTCCGAGTGATGACAGCGGGTACTGTAGTACGTTCTCCTGGTGGGTGTCGTCCCTCTCATCGTGTCTGTCGGCTGGTGGTGACTCGTTGAAGAGGGCAAGGCAACGTGGTCCGCGGCGGCAAAGCGGATTAAGGTAAGCCTTTTCGCGTTCTTAACCTCTGATATGGGCCGATGTTACTTTTCTTTTGTTGCAGGTATCTGGGTCAGTCTGGGGTTAGAACGAAGAACACTGCTTAGGCCAGTGGATGGTGTGACGGGCAGCTGGCTCCTGCTCAGATCACCCTGGGCAGACTGCCATCCCTGGAATGGCACCAACATGGATCGGCCAGTCCTACTTCGCTGTTATCGCAGCCACAGCAGTGCTTGGTTAGTGTGTGTTTTAGAATGTGAAAAGGGATATGTTGTTAGGAAGTGGGGAAAACTATAAGTGCTGTAGATGTGTTTAAATGCGATGTAAGTAGGATAGTTACTGGTAAGATTAGTTCGGCTTATCAATTTCTAAGTTTAGCCAGGGTATAAGAACTCGCATCAGGGAGTCTGTTGTATTAAAATATATCATTCTGTATTTTACAGACTTTCTAGCGAGACTTGCATATCTAATTGCATTACTACTAAAACTGCCTCTACTGTATCTTCCTTAGCTATGCCAGTAAAATTGATTACTATGTTTCCAATTATGGTCAATTTAATCAAATCTAATTAATTTTTTTTATTATATTTGAATATTTTTTTTATAATTCATTTCTATTTCAGATACATTAAGTTCAAACATATCACCCTAATTAAGCATAGCATGCAAAATATCTAAATTTTTCTAGTACTGGTTAAGATGTTATTTATTAAAAATTATTAGAAGTAAATGAAAGAAAAACGTTGAGAGATTTAATACTAAAGTCATACAAAATGCTAGTGCTTTTTCATACTCACACCCAAGTTGTAACCATAAACGACTAGACTATATTTAACAGTGCCTTCTATATTCTTGCAGTCAGCACGGTTGCATTTTGGCTTATTTTCCTAAGGTACAGAATGTAAGTTATTTCATAAAAAAAAAAAAACAAAAAATAAAAATCATATATAATTGTACTCAATTCACATATTTTTATAGAATATTTCACAAGTATAAAAGAACACTAGTATGTTTGGAGCTCCTATTGTAACCATTCATTCTTCGCTTTTAATTCAATATTTATATTTTGCAAGTGATATGGAAATCAAAGCTACTTAATTGTACAATTCTTATATTGCGTACAATTAATTTAAAAAGACAGCATGAATTGTTACAATACCAGAATCGAAAATGGCAATCTGATTTTATACTTGATGTTACTTTATATAAATGTGTGAATTGACAATATATTCCATAGGCTTTTTATTTTCTTGTAATGAAATAACTCAGATTTAGTCTATTTTGGTATAGGATACTGCATCTTAGAAAAGTAAGACAAAATGCCACTGATTTAGTTACAAGAAAATAAGGAGTAGGAAAGAGCACTAGAAATTTTATGACTTTTGAGCTGAATCTTTCGCTGCTGCCCCTTCATTACTTCTACTTATTTTTTACATATAAGACGTAAGCTAGTATGAATTTAATAATGAATTTAATATATGAATTTACTTACATGGCATAGTAAGCTAATTAATTACGATGAACAATTAACACATTTAAATTGTAATTAAATGAGAAAAAAAATATTTAGACACTATAAAAAAATTTGATTTGATTTTATTAAATTCCTCACAATTCTAAATCTGGTAATCAACTTTTACTGATACTAGTACTTATAAAGATGCAGTAGTGACAGTTCTAGTAGTACAGAATTTGGCAATGCTCTTTCGTACTATCATCCGATGTGCATATGTGACTTGACAACAGTCAACGATCCTTCTTATTTTCTTGTGTTAAACTAAATTGCTTTTTAGCTTATTTTTCTAACATAAGATACATTGATTTTAGCAGGAAAAGGATAAATATAGTATATAAGTTCCCCATTAAAAGAAAAAAATTACACACATAATTTATGTCAATTCACACATTTTTATAGAACATCTTCTAGTATAAAAGAGCATTGCCATATCTGGCATTATATCAATTCATTCTGTCTTTTTAATTTAAAACTTCTGTGAAAAAGTGAACTCATGTAGTAGCAGATTAAAAACTATAATATTATATTTTTTACATGGACTTATCCCTGACTGTAAGCTATATGAGCATATTTAAGTAGCATTGATTCACATATCACTTTCAAACCATAAATATTAAATTGAAAAGGATAGCTTGGCTTGGTTTTACTCAAGACTCTAATAACATTGTCTGAAGTGAAAAAAACTAGCGTGAGAAGTCATTTTTTCTTGTCACGACTTAAATTTTGTAAGAGGCTTTGACTTTTTTTATTACACGAGACTTGGCGAGAGATTTCTCAGGATTCTGAGTTCTTTCAATGGGGACATCATCGCCAAGATATCGCCTCCTTGTGTGCTGTTGCCGTTGTCGTCGCAATGGTTCTTGGTAGCTGCTAATATGGAGTACATGTGGGTGCGTTTGGCACCGGCCTCGTGTGATTTTGCTATCGCGGGTCGGCGTCGAGTAGCACGAGCACATGTTAAATGTGTTAAATGTGTCTTTTGTTATTCTTTGACACCGAGAAAATTGTAAAGACCCACGCTGGTAAATCTAGTACTTTTAATGCGTACCTTTATAATATAATGATCTATGATTGTTTTTATAAGTCTTTATAAATTGTTATTATCAATAATGTGTTTTTCTAATAAAATATATCATTGTCACGATTTGTTAAACAGTTAAATTATGATTCAAATTGAATTATTACAATTTTATATTTAATAAAGTGTCATTGTTCTAGTAGTCATTAAATAAATGCATTTATTTATCTAATTCATATTTTCACCAATTTTATTTAAAGAATTAGAATTGCAAAGTCAGCTAATTACATAGCTGATTTTTTTAACAGGGAAGGGACCAACTTTTTTTATATTAAATTTGTTCGGAAGTTGTTATGTAGGTTCTTATGTAAGTTCTTGCGTAAGAATAAGTTCGAATTTATATCGTAAGAACTTAGTAAGAACTAACGTAAGATCATGGGTAAGGGTCTTACGCAAGATCTCACGTAAGAACTTACGTAAGAATTTATTTAAGAATTTACGTAAGAAATTACGTAAGATCTTAAGTAAGAACTTATGAAATATTTTTACCTGGACACTGATAAAGAAACGTGAAAGAGCGCACACGAGCACTTGAAAGGCCTGTCTACAAGTACGGGACGAACCAGGTACTAGAGCGGAAAAATTAACCTTCATACTGCCACCCCGGTAACGCATAGCGATTTCGAGCTTTGATGGAAAGTCAATAATCAGAACATGCATGGGCTTGCTCAGAACTTTATCGTACACTTTTCTCTAGAGGTAAGTAATGTCTACTTAATATATGCAGGTTTCCAATCGTGACAAAAATACGTTACATTTTTTTTCATCAACTTATACATGAAATAAATCAACTGGTGAATACAAATAAAATTTTATTTTCAAATGATAACAGGAGTAAGAGTAAACTGTTCCTTATGAAAATTTGCACAGAAATAATTATTTTACAATAGTGAACCAAGTCTGTTGTTTATATGAACAATAAATTAAGTTTGAAAAAGCTAAAAGTGAAGTAATTGGCAACTATGTTGTAACGTACTTATTTCTTCAATTTAAATTAAGTATTTCGTCTTTGTTAGTTGGTCTCAGGATCAAGGGAAAACTCAGGAAGATAAGATTTTTTTAGGCAGATGGTTTGTTTAATTAATTAAAAATCAAAATAATTTCTAATTATTTTATTAAAAAGAACTTATTTCCATTCAGTATAAATTATAGCTTTCCTTGCTATTATAATTACTTCTCACGTACAAAAGAACACCAAGGCAACAAGTCTAAGCTTTCCAGTAGCTTTCGTGTGTCATGAAATCAAGTTACACAAAAGACTAGAGAGAGAGAGAGAGAGAGAGAGAGAGAGAGAGAGAGAGAGAGAGAGAGAGAGAGAGAGAGAGAGAGAGAGAGAGAGAGAGAGAGAGAGAGAGAGAGAGAGAGAGAGAGAGAGAGAGAGAGAGAGAGAGAGAGAGAGAGAGAGAGAGAGAGAGAGAGAGAGAGAGAGAGAGAGAGAGAGAGCTTGTTCCTTGTATCGCTCCGTGGCGTGGACTGACGATATCAAATTCGACAGTCTGCATCCAGCCAGATCATTAGCCATTCCATCATACTTATAATTGAGAGCGCCGCTCCGCTACACGCATACAATACACCTTTATTACAAGTGGAGAGGGGCGCACATGTACGCACGCACACTAACGTACGGATCCTTCCGCGACGACATCTACCTCCTGCTCTGCCCTCTCTAAATCAGTCTTATAATTACACATGCATGCGAATTTGCGCACACCTCAACATACGCGATATTTAAATCGGCGGAGAGCCGTTGCCTTCGAACGCCTGTGGCTTCCGATTTTATATCTATCTAAATTCGCGTATGTACTGAAATAAATTAGTTTTTCGATCAAAATATTCTAATATTATATTCTAAATTATTTCTGATAAATTGTCCTTTTTTTGATAGAAATACTGTCTAGTTTATTTATTTTTTATTATTAATTTAATTTCAAAAAGCTGAGTCTTACTTTAAATTAACTTGTGTAAATTTAATACGTAAATAAATCTTTATAAAAATGAGTACGCAAAATAAAAAAAAAAACGATTTTCTTTCAACTAAAAGTTATTGCTAATTTTAGGACCGTTTCATAGTCCCCTTAAATAAATTTTATTTTTATTTTTTTTTGCAAGTAGAAAAATAAAACTTTGTTTAACTCTCCCGATTGTCAATTCATTCACACATTCATACGTTATTCTTTTTTTTTTATAACCAACTAGAAGTTCACTTCAATATAAATACATGATTGTGCTTAAGAGTGATCCACCCCTGCGGCGGAAATAGGCAATAGCCAATCAGGGACCGCGAATTTTTCTGCACACATTACGCTTCGAATTTTTATTGAATCGGTGTAAAAATTATCGCATAATGTTCCTTGAACATTAATACACGCGGGAAGACTCTTACATGTTAGCAAAAATTTTTGTTAAACGCAATAAAAAAAATAAATAAAATTTGAGAGTTAGCGTCGTCTGCTCGGCGCGTAAGCGACTTGAAGATGCCTCTACTGCGGCTGCGCCGAGCGGGAGTAGGTTTGTTCCCTCGTCGCGCGGTTGATTCAAATTCCGTTTTTTCCGTTAACGCATTATACAAATGTACAGTATTTTTAAAATAGGTATAATATTTTAATAGGCATAATAATTTATTACATTTACTAGGATGTTATTTTTTATTTAATTTTTATACAATAATATTCAATTTTTGTGTTTGAAGTAAAATGTGATATAATAATATCACATTCATCGAAAATAATAATATCACGTTCATCGAAAATGTGATATAATAATATCACATTTTCGTGTTTGGAGTATTAAAAATTTCTTATATATTTGAAGGCCTACACTCTCAAATCTATTATTTCAGATTCGATTCCTCTACATACTTAAAATAAGTTCTTATCACGGAGAAAATACTTAAATGTGAACTAAATAAAAAAGTACCGTGTCAACGGTAAAAAAATTGTGTCGCGTCAGCGTGGTAAAATTCAGTCGCTTCAAAATGCTTTTTATATCAAAATTTCGATAATTTTGATTATAGTCAGTCATTTCCAGAAAATTGAATATCGTTAAAAATTTACCATGTTCCATATCCCACTTAATTGAAAGTCTAAATTAAATTATAATATTTTCTCCGCATTGACATTTTCATTTACAAATGCAAATAATGATATTACACTATTGTGTGATCAGATCCTTGTCATTAAAATCAATTAAAATTTGAAAGTATCAATAAAGGTTCTGAAAAGATATGCAATACAGTATATTGTATCTCTATATGAAATAAAATGTTAACAATATAAAAATGACAAATATGAAATATTTGTCGCGAATCTTAGTAGCATCTCTAACCTACCTTCAAATCAAGGAAAAAAGCAACTTCGTGCGCTCTTAATTCCTTAGCAAATTGAAATTCGTTACTCTAACTCAATCGTAAGGAAAAAAGAATTAAACCGATCCGTTAAAGAAACAAAATTCACGTTTGATTAATTCCAATCCAAGCCCCTATTGTCGTCCACTCGTCTAGCCGATCAATCCAGCTGATCCCGCATTCGTTCCTATTAAAAAAAAAATTTTAAAAGTGAACGAGATATCAATCGGCTGCAGTCGCTCATTCTCAGTAGGATCAGGACGCGGACTGCTCTCCGCGTTCGCGGCTCGGTTATCGATGATCTCCTCGGAGTTCAAGTTTGAGTAGTTCGAGTCGACGTGCCGCCGGCAGGCGTTCCTGGTCGCAGTCATGACGAGGCCGACGGCCGCCGATCCTCCGCACACGAACGTCAGGACGTACTTGTAGTAGTCGCTGCAGCTGTCCTCCGAGCATCGTCTGAGGATGGAGAAAAAAATTTCGTACGACGTAATCCCCCTACTAAAAAATCTCAAGTGGGATTTCAGGTGAATTCTCAGGTGAAACGAGGTGAAACGTCACCTGAATTTTTTCAAGTTAATTAATGCTAAAACAGATATAAAAGGTTTTATAACGTGTGTTTCCCGATGTACCATCAGGATGGTAACACCTAAAAGCACGTTTAAAAATGAGAAAGATCTGCTATTAAGAAACTACAGTTATAACAAACTTGAACGGCCACGCGAGCGTGCAATTCAAGTGCAATAAAAACTTTGTTAAAGCCGGTCCTCTTCCAGTATAACATCGAAGTAGGCCGAGGCTCTACTAAAAAATCTTAGGTGAGATTTCACATGAATTCTCAGGTGAAACAACACCTCATGAAATGTCACGCGAAAATCTCAGGTGATTTTAAATTTACAGCTTTGTTATAACTGTAGTCCATCCTCAGGCGATGCTCGGAGGACAGCTGCAGCAACCACTACAAGTACGTCCTGACGTTCGTGTGCGGAGGATCGGCGGCGTCGGCCTCCTCATGACTGCGACCAGGAACGCCTGCCGGCGGCACGTCGACTCGAACTACTCAAACTTGAACTCTGAGGAGATCATCTGTTCTGATCCTACTGAGAATGAGCGACTGCAGCCGATTGATATCTCGTTCACTTTTAAAATTTTTTTTTTAATGGGACGAATGCGGAATCAGCTGGATTGATCGGCTAGACGAGTAGACGACAATAGGGGTTTGGATTGGAATTAATCAAACGTGAATTTTGTTTCTTTAACGGATCAGTTTAATTCTTTTTTGCTTATGATTGAGTTAGAGTAACGAATTTCAATTTGTTAAGGAATTACGAGCGCACGAAGTTGCTTTTTTCCTTGATACTTTCAAATTTTAATTGATTTTAATGACAAGGATCTGATCACACAATAGTGTAATATCATTATTTGCATTTGTAAATGAAAATGTCAATGCGGAGAAAATATTATAATTTAATTTAGACTTTCAATTAAGTGGGATATGGAACATGGTAAATTTTTAACGATATTCAATTTCCTGGAAATGACTGACTATAATCAAAATTATCGAAATTTTGGTATAAAAAGCATTTTGAAGGCACTGAATTTTACCACGCTGACGCGACACAATTTTTTTACCGTTGACACGGTACTTTTTTATTTAGTTCACATTTAAGTATTTTGTCCGTGATAAGAACTTTTTTTAAGTATGTAGAGGAATCGAATCTGAAATAGTAGATTTGAGAGTGTAGGCCTTCAAATATATAAGAAATGTTTAATACTCCAAACACGAAAATGTGATATTATTATATCACATTTTACTCCAAACACAAAAATTGAATATTATTATATAAAAATTAAATAAAAAATAACATCCTAGTAAATGTAATAAATTATTATGCCTATTAAAATATTATACCTATTTTAAAAATACTGTACATTTGTATATTGCGTTAACGGAAAAAACTAAATTTGAATCAACCGCGCGACGAGGGAACAAACCTACTCATGCGTCTACGCAGTAGACGCATCTTCAAGTCGCTTACGCGCCGAGCAGACGACGCTACCTCTCAAATTTTATTTATTTTTTTTATTGCGTTTAACAAAAATTTTTGCTAACATGTAAGAGTCTTCCCGCGTGTATTAATGTTCAAGGAACATTATGCAATAATTTTTACACCGATTCAATAAAAATTCGAAGCGTAATGTGTGTAGAAAAATTCGTGGTCCCTGATTGGCTATGCCTATTTCCGCCGCAGGGGTGGAGCACTCTTAATAATTTCACTCTACATTATTGTCGTTACGTGATAGTCCATCTCTTCAAAACAGTTGCGCTTACGTTCATTTCACTCGCGCACTTACGCATTGCTTCTATTCATTACATGATTAGTCCGATTACTACCCTGGAAGGATAGTATGCAGCTTCTAGTGGTGTAGTTGCCATGAAACCACCGTCGTCTTCTTCTTAAATATGTCTCATATGATAGGAGTTTTCTCTTACTAATATTTAGAGAATTTTCTTTAGCAAAACTGCGCATGCTAAGAAATTGACGTTTCACATAGGCACAACTGCGCATGCCCTGTGACTTTTTCATTAAAGTGGAACTTCTCATACGGTCCCATTCCATTACACCTTATCTTTCTCATTCTGGTATTTTAGTTACAGTTTGGTATTTTTTGTCTTTCCTTGGTTTTTCTTCTGATGATGTAGGTAAAGATCCGAGCTGGTTCCAATTTTTATTCTCTGGTATTCCCTTCTCAGATTCAGTCCGATCTTCAGCATTATCGAAATCCACACAGATGTTTTCATCTTTTTGTGTGTTTTCGTTTGAGATATTACAAGTAGAACTGGAGAAATCACTCGCATTTTTGCTCTTACGTGCCTCCGTCTGAACTTCTGGTGTCTGTCCCCTTTGAGTATCCTCTATTTTCGGGGCAAGGTCTTCTGACCTTTGAACATGTAACTCAGATTTATTTGTAAATAGATTTTTAGTGGTGCACCATTCTCGAATAGTTGGTACGCGTCGTAACAGTAATCCATACTGCCACTTGTGGATATAGGTGAGTTAAGCATAGACTTTTCAGCTGCAGCATTTTGTCCTATTTCTAATTTCTTCTTTTGTTCGCTGTTCCCTCCTCCTGATTCCTCGCGTTCTTTTAAAATAGCTTTTTCTATTGAATTTTCATATGTGTCTTCAGATCTTAAGAAATTTAGGTGTTGAGGATCTTCAAAGATACATAGTATCTGGACGTTAGCTGTTGTATCACGTACTTTTTTGTTTTCGAGGGATCCGGGGCCCGTGGTGCAACTTGCGTTCGTTTTTCGACGTCAGCCCGCACGCTCCCATCGGGTTTTCCTGAATCTGCTGGTCCAATACATGCACGTCGTGTGTTGACGTTACCTTTGGACCTACTGATACTCTCCCTTTTTTGAAGTGGTTGTTGCTCTGGTTCGGGAATGTCCGGTTTCTCTCGTCATTATCCCTGCGGCTCCCATAATTTTGCCCACGCTGCTCACTTTGTCTTGGTGGAAAACATGGCTGAGGCTCTTGTTCATTTCTCTCAATATGCTGATGAACTCTTGGTCTTTTATTTCGTTTTGTTTCCACGTCTTTGCACTGAAGCAGATTCATTAGCGTTTTTCGATCCTTGATATTTCGATCCTTGATATTCTGGCATTTAACAGTAAATCTAACGTCAAGGTCGTGGTGCTGAACTAGCTTTTTCACCAACTCTTCCTACCTGTATTTTTCCAAATCTTGGACAACGCTCATTAGATCTATAGTATAGTGGACTCTCGATAGTGGACCATTCGATGTGTACGCCTCGTACTCGATTTTGGGTACTACCGCATCGGTAACATCTTCAGACCAAAATTTGTCCTTAAACTGCACTTCAAACTCCTCATAGTCGTAGATCGCTTTCCACCACGTAACACCATGAAGCAATATGACCTTTAAGGCTTCTCGATAGCACGTATTTCATATCATCAATTGAGACTTCACTTGGCTGAAGGTACTGCCTCATTTCTTTGAGAAATTTAATGGTTTTTTCATAAGCTCTCCTTGAAATATCGGAGCGGCAATTTTTCCCCTCCGTAGAGCAAAATTTGAAGTGGTTTGATTTAAAATCGACCGTTGAGACATCTCTGCTTTCGCGTGATTTGTGGGAGACAGCGATCTATTCTGTGAGCTTGCTCGTATGTAACCAATATCTTCTTGGAACTGCAGGCTCGTTGGATTTCTACGTATTATTACAATCACAAAGATACCCAATAAATTAGTAACAACTACTTATAAAAACAAGGATATAATTTATTCAAGATAAATAATATAAAACATTAAATGTGTCATCAACAAGCTCTCGAATCAACTAACTGAAAAACTAAATTAAATCGAGAACAACAAACTAATCGCTTAGCAACGCTTTCACTCATTTCATGTTCGATGGCAATAGACTAATACATAAAATTATTCCCCCTCTTTTCAGATTGTCGTTCCAACAATCTTAAGATAAAACCGAAAGAGAAGGCGTCCTCTCCAAGCGGGCTGATCCTTGGCTCACCCGGCTAAAGAGCCTGTCTCTTGAATTGGTCCATCTTGAAATCATCTTGAAATCGTATTAAAATCTTTATGAAATCGCCTACTTTTTAAGCGAGTTGATCCTTGACTCATCCGGTCAGAGGACCCGTCTCTTAAAATGTAGAATCGTCATTTTTGAGTATCATTATGTAATCATCGGTGGGTAAAGTCTTGTCGGTAATTCTTGGACACAAGTGGGAAGTTGGCACGCCGTGGTACCTCGTCTCTGTCCCTGCTCTGGCATTTGCCCTGTGTCTCACGGGAAAAACCACGGCTCAAAATAACCGTGAGGAGAGCAGAAGAAATTACCTGTTGTGGTAGGTCGCCAATCAATCAATATGAATGATCTTCTTTTTGTGTTTTGGTATCTTCTGGATGCAGAAAACGACGTCATTGATCTTCTTGACAATCTTGTAAAGTCCTTCCCAGTCACCTTGGAGCTTCGGAGTCCTTCCTTTGACTCGGCGAGGATTATACAACCAAACTTTCTGTTGTTCTTGTAAGTTGACATATCTGGATGTTCTGCCATAGGTTGTTTTCGTATGTTTTGAGGAAAGGAAAATGTTCCTCCGTGCTGATTAATGAATTTTGTTGATGGTGGTTTTTAGTTTCTGGACGTAGCTGCCATAGTTAGGACAATCTTCTTCTTCAGGAGGACATCCACATATTAAATCCAGAGGAAGCCTCAAGTCTGTACCGCTGTACATCTCCGATGGTGTGGCCCCAATTGTTGCATGTACCGAGGATCTGTAAGCTAAAAGATACAAGGAAATCCAACGATCCCAATCTTTTTGGTTGTCTGTTATAGATTTGGACAAGCATTCTAGTATCGTTCAGTTTTGTCTTTCTACCTGACAATTCAATTGAGGGTGAAATGGTGTTGCCCTAGTCTTCGGAATTCCTAACAACTGATTGTGAGACAATTCCTTAACTAGCTCAGAGTCAAAGTTGCGACCCTGATCAGTGTCAACTTCAAGAGGAACTCCATATCTACACACGATTTCACGAACAAATACTTCATCAATAGTTTTTGTTATCATGTTAGAGAGAGGAAAAGCTTCTACCCATTTAGTAAGGTAATCTGTTACAACTAAGAGATACCTATTTCCTAATGAAGAAATTGGGAAAAGTCCTAAAATATCCATTTTGATTCTCTCAAAAGGTAATTCTACATTGTAGATTCTCATCTCATTGTGACCTTTATCTGATGGACCTTTCTTTGCAATACAAATTGAACAAGATCTACACCAATTTTCAATATCTTTTCTACAAGAAGCCCAATGAAATCTTTTACGAATTTTTTGTAACGTTCCATTAACACCAAAATGGCCACCAGAAGGAGAATCATGGGCTTCTTCTAAAATAGTATTGACATAATTTCTAGGGACAACTAATTGAAGAAATTTTGTTTTGAGGTTAGAAGAAATCTATTCCTTGTATAAGATACCTTCGAGAACAACTAATGAGTCATATTGAGATAAATATACTTTTATATATTCATCTCCAGAAGAAATATCCTGCCACGACAATTTAACACCCTCCTATTTACTTTTTAAAATAGCATGAATGTCATCATCCTAATGTTGACGATTTCGCCATCCGATTGGAATATTTCTTCAAAAACAATGCGACCTACTGAATTACCGACTTGATATTTTGATTCAACATTAAATCAGTATCTACGAGAAGAATTATTACAAGGTCGTCTAGAGAGACCATCTGCATTGCCATGGGAAGTACCTTTTCGATGTAGAATCTTAAAGTCATATTTATCTAATTTTCTTATTCATCTAGCTAATTGACCATCTAAGTTTTTGAAAGAAAGAAGTTATGACAATGCAGAATGATCAGTACGAATGGAGAAAGGCCTTCCACAAAAATAATAGTGGAAATTTTGGACTGAGTTTACTACTGCTAATAATTCACGGCGAGTAACACAGTAACTTCTCTCAGCTTTAGTCAAAACACGGCTGTAATAACCAATCACTCTTTCTATTCTCTCTTGAATCTGTGACAAAACCGCACCTATACCATGATCAGAAGCATCTGTATCCAAAATAAAAAGTAAATCTGTACGAGAAAAAGCTAGACTGGGTGGAGTTGATAGAACTTCTTTTAAGTGTAAAAATGATTTCTGACAGTCATCTGTCCAATCGAATTTAGCTTTCTTCTCAGTTAATCGATAAAGTGGTTTAGCAATAGAAGACAATCCCCTAATGAAGCGTCTATAGTAAGAACATATGCTTACAAAACTTTTTACCTGTTTCTTACATGAAGAAATCGGTCAAGTAACCATAGTATCTATCTTCTTAGGATCCGTCTTTATTCCTTTTTCTGAGACAATTTGCCCTAGGTACTCAACTTCGCGTTGAAATAAAATGCATTTTTCCCTATTGAGCTTCAAATTGGCATTTCGGATTCTTACAAAAATCGTATGTATATTATCTAACATTTCGTCGAACGATTTAGCGATAACTATAACATCATCTAGATAAATTAAACATATCATTTAGAAGATCTTGGAGTATTTTCTCCATCAATCGTTCAAAAGTAGCTGGAGTATCCCATAATCCAAAAGCCATAACGACGAAATGCCACAATTGAAAAAGCTAACTTTTCTCTATCTTCTGGGTGAATCTTAAATTGCCGCTTTTAAGATCTAAAGTCGAGAACCAAGACTTACCAGCTAATTTATCTAGAGTTTGGTCAATGCTAGGTAATGGATATGAATTTTTAATCGCCCTGTCATTTAATTTTCGAAAATCTACGCAAAATCTCCAAGTGCCATCCTTTTTCTTTTTCAATACTACTGGAGAACACCAAGAACTAGAAGATTCTTCAATAACCCCTTGTTTTTGCATGTCATTAATCATCTGATGAATCTCTGTAAATGAAAAGGAAGAGGACGAACCGGTTGTTTGATAGAACGAGAATCACTAAGTTCTATTTTGTGCTCAATGACATTACACTTCCCTGCAACATCATCATCTTCGAAAATATCCTGGAAATTAACTAAAAGCTGGGCAAATTTCTCTTTTCTGTGACGAATCTAAATTTCATGAATTATCTTCGAAGACATCTTTCAACAAATCTGGTAATTCCTTAGCACACACCATAATTCTACAGCATTTCTGTTCGTCAGTATTACTGTCAATTGTGCTTGGGGTATTTTGGAAAATTTTGTTTATTGATTCTGTATTTCTAGTTTTACTTAAGAAATAACATCCAAGTATACAATTTTCAGCAATATCTGCAACAAAAACGACCATCTGAACTGAATGTTGATCAAAATAAATCCGGACAACTGTTTTAAACTTGATAGGAAAATCTTCACCAGTGAGATATTTCAAATTTGGTCCATCAAGGGGAATCCGATGACAGCGTGGTTCAACAAATTTAGAATTTAAAATCGTCACATCTGAATCAGAATCTATTTGCAAAATACATGATTTCTTATCTACACTGTCATCAAACTCCAAAGTCTTTAAGTTTCAAAGAACCCTACAAATACGTGTGTTCGAGCCATCAAATTCAACAGCATCGTGATTAGGAGCCTGTTCATTGAATGTCAAACTCGCTCCTGAAAGTTTAACATGAACTAGTTTCCCTGTTCTGGAAATCGAGAGCGTGTGTGTCCTTTCTTATGACCGCCCCAACACTCAACCATTTTTGATGATTGAATGGCTGATCCTCGATGATTGAATATTTCTCGACGTCTTTCCCACTAATCTGAGTCTTTCCCGAAAAATTTTGGGTGTTTTGAGAACCTTTGATATACTGTTAAGAAATTGAGTTCCTATTCTGCTCTTTGATAACTTCTACTTCCAAAGCTCGCACAAGAGCAACCTTAAGAGAGGTTATGCGCTCTTATTGAAGGGTTTCCCTAACTCCAATATTGTAAATACCGATAATAAATTGAGAACAAGCTATCTTATCTTTTACTTCTAATGAACATTCAGGATATGCTAATGCTGCTAACTTCTCTACATCAGCTACTAATGTAGGAAAATCGTCCGCCGGCTTCTGCCGCCTATTTTGGAGTAAAGAATACGTACTTGATCCTAAATGTTCACCGAAACGTGCCTCTAATTTTTCTAACAAGGTCTTCAAATCCAAAGTCTTAGTATCCTTAAAGCTACTCAAAACGCTTTTCGCCTTATTACGCAAAGAAGCAGCTAAAGCTACCATCTTTTTTCATCATTCCAATATGTTATAACCTAACCCTAAATCGACTGGCGTAACTGAATTTTCAACAAGTGATCCCGTGTTTTCAAATGAATTATCACCTAACCTAATTGGTTGTGCGTTTCTGTTACTCGTGTTAGCCACATTTGTTGTTGCTGTTGTTTGTGTATTAGAATGTTGGGTTGTACTCGTCTGGTTTAATTTCTGTCGAAGTTGTTCTTGGAGGGAGAGTCGCTCTGCCCGCAGGTTAACATTGGTACGCTGACGCTCGATTAATTCAGCGTCGCGTATCCATAACTCCGCCGCGAGGTGTTTCTCCTCGGTGCTGTGGTGTTGTAGTCTCGCTTCAAGTTGTTGACGTCGTTGATGTTCAGCCTCACAATCGGCTTCTAACTTTTCGAGTCGTTGTCGGTAAGTATCCATTTGGGCCCTAGCCTCATTAAATTCCAAGAGCATTTCACGAAGAAGAGTAGCCTGGGGTACACCGACCGTCGGTGAGACATCAACCACCATCGATGAGTCATCGGTCATCAGATGCGCATAAGTCACCGAGCGTGCGCTAGGCGTCGAGTGCGAGTCACCAGGTGAACTTAAATCGACGAGAATCGGATCAGAAATTGCGGGGTTAGGTGTACCTGTTTGATTTTGACTTAAATTTTCAGTAGCATTAATGATATCGCTGTCGGTGGTATTAACCGCAGCAGTTTCGGCAGTAGAAACTTTGGCAGCAGTAGCAGCAGCTTCAGCAGCAGTTTCTGCTCTGGTCCTCGTCTGAAAGGGTACGTGTAACGATGCACGCGTCGTTTTCGCTGATTTTTCAAATTCGTCCATTTCGTCTTCAAAATCTTCGACGAACCTCCAAAATATTACAATCACAAAGACACACAATGTTTCTTCATTTCTAGTGTTGCTACAAGTGAGCTGAGCATAAGCTGGGGAAGCTATTCACCTAGTTTTCTGCAAATCATAGCGACTTTACATCGGTGATATTCAGCAGCTATAACGTATACTCTATACATCATCTTCGTTGGCAATTTTTCACACTATGTTGAGGACAGAGCATAGATCTTGTAGGATGATGATGAGGGTTCTGTTGGTTAATATTCATCAGCAATACTGTAAATGCAGAAATGTGCACTCGGTAAGAAATATTGCGTTCCATAACCTTAACACATATAAAGCTCATTACATTTCTTGTTTTAGATTTTCAGTCAACGACAGGAGAGGCACTGCATGCAAATCTCAACATCACCATTGGAAAACTCCTTTTAGGTAATAATTGAAGATTTAACAACCTGAAGATTTTATCTGAATAGCTAAGTGGTGGACGTCAGCAGCTGGAGGACTTATTAGCTGCAGTTATCTGTCTCAAAAAACATACTTCTATTTTGATCCAGCTTCACCAGGTAATTCATTTTTCATCTTAACATTTTAATGATCACATTCTTTTGCCAGACTGCATTTCTACTACAGGTTAAAGAGTGCAGTTTTGGTCATTCTATTTAATATGTGATTTTCAATTACAAAAAAAAGATTTAGCTGTAAAGTTTATGGCCTCTAATAAAAACTATATATTGTTCGTACAATCTTAGAGCAACCTGTCAAATTTAACAATACTCATATTATCTATTGCATTTTCTGCCAAGGTTAGAATGATTACTACAGTTTGGTGGATGGTTTCGGTGTAGTCTATGCTTCTATTGTATATTTTGTTGATTGCGTAAGTTAAAAGTAAATAGAAAATACAATACGTAATATGAAGCCATCTGGTCAGCAGTTATTTTCTATTAAGATCCAAATATTTGTAAAGTTAAGTCTCATCATATTAATTTAACAATGTTAGTTTTCATATTTAACTAGTTTTTCTTCTGTATATGCAATTTACATTTCAAAAAAGCTGTTCTTTTTTCACATGTCGCATATATAGAAAACAGAAGAGACAGGCGGCTGGGGAATTAAGATACATCACCACAATCTACTCCAGGTAAGAGTTTTGAGCAATGTACTTATAGTTTTCTTGCAGGTGTGCAAATTTTTATGATGTGCCTCTGGAGTAGCTGCTGCAGTTGCACTATTTCTTGCTGTTGTCGCTGTGCGTGCAGTCTCCTCCATACCTTAATCTCCCTCTGCCTACAGCTAGTGGAAATACTGCTATCAATGAAGAAGTAAGTTGGCTGACTGTGGTGGTTTATGCAAGCCACTTACTTTTGTTTCTTTGCTACTGATTCAATTAAATTACTCAACATTTTTTACATATCTTCTTTTAATATTTTAAATATCCACAAAAATTTTGGAAATAATTCATGGCAATAACAATTTTTCCATGAATCATTTCCAAAATTTTTGTGAATATTTAAAATATTAAAAGAAGATATGTGAAAAATGTTGAGTGATTTAATTGCTTATTTAAAATCCAATAATTATTTTTGTATTTAAAATATCATTGATTATCCGGATTCTGTAAATGTTCCTTATTTACACGTTTTCAATGAATTCACCCGGAAGCAAGTACACTCTCCTTTATTCAAACTTTACGGATTAACGTTAGGGATCAATTTTTAAATGGATGCATGAGAAAAATGTCTACATTGACAAATATAAAAGGGAACTCGTATTTGGTTTCAGTTGGATTCATCGAAACTGAGTCTACAAAGAACATATTTAGAATCTGAGTAATCGGTGTTATTTAAAATGCAAAAATAATTATTTCTTTTAAAATAATGAATCACTTCCAATATTTACATTTCTCTTTTGTTATTATTTTAAATATTATGTATAAAATTTTAGAAACAATTCAAGAAAAAATAAAAATTTTTTTTAATTGTAAATTTTTATTTTCTATCTTCAGTTTTTGAATTTCAAAATTTTTTAATTCTTAGTTTTTTGTTTTATAAAGAAATGCATTAGAAATTATTTATTTCGCATTATCCAAGTGCGCGGTAACGCCCTGCGTGACGAGTCAATTTTTTAAAATACTTCTTTCTAATGACTTCCAAACATTTTTCAGTTAATATGCAATAGACAAGGACCTCTAGTACCTGAACAGCTTTCCCAAGAATTTTGGCAATCAGAAGAGCTACTTTGTCAACTGCAACAAGTTCATGTGGAAGTTGTAGGAAGGTTTCGAACACTTGTGCAAGCGACTCAAGCACGAACAAGCTACGTATGAGCAAGCTAGGTACGCTTCATACTGCACACGTAGTTCGCCAACCTCGTCAAGTGCGTGCTGCTGTCCGAGTACACAAGTAGGCTATCCGATATGATTAACAGGCTGGATTTGAGGCACATGAATTTCGTGGACAAGCTGAAGGTGAAGATCATTTTCCACAAGATCAACGACTCATTTACTGCCCTGGGCAGCGTGCATGATATATTCGCCAAGGGGAAGAGCGAGGGCGCAAAGAATGAAAGGAGCCCATATAAAGAGTTTTTATAGAGAGGATGAGAGAGTGTGAGAGAGAGTAAGAGAGACACAGGGTAAGAATAAAAAAATCTTTGCCGATTTGTCCCTTGGCGAGTATAGAAATTACCACATAAAACTGGGATAGCAAAAATCTCAGTAAAGCCTTGGAAAAGTCTAATTCTAAGGGATGGTAATTCTTGCAAGATAGGTATAGTTGAAGACCTTTTTATAATACGAGACAAAAATTGGATAGCAAAAATCCTAGTAAGGCTATCAGATAATTCAACTGTGAAGTGCGCTTAATATTGTGAAATAATTATAATGAAGTATTTAAAATACCATATAAGACTGAGATAGCCAATCCCAATACCGTCTTGAAGTTATTTTAATTCTAAGGTGTAAATATTATAAAAGAATTATAAAATTAATTTTTATTTTACTCAATTCTCGAGTTGTCAATTTTTTGAATAAGGCCGAAAACATCTCAAATCAGGTGGCCCGCGAATGCCTATGTCACCGATCATTTTGGGATAAAAGTATTTATGTTCTTCTCCAAAAATTATTTAACCCGTATATTTTAATTTTTTTGTTGCATCAAAATTTCATGCGTTCAGCAATGTCGCAAAATTCCGAGAAAATCCTTACTTAGAAATAAATTTTTTCAATGTAATTTTCAAACAGCTACAGCTTCACCAGTTTTTTAAGCTTTTTAGCGTGCAACACATAATTCCACTCAGGTTCGAGCCCTCTTTCATGGTCTGTATGTTATTTTCAAAAAAAAAAAAAAAATACCCGAGTTATGCAGTTTTTACTGAAAAATGCAGTTTTTAGAAAAATGCGTTTTTCTCGGAAAAGCATATTTTTTTCTCTCTCAATTTTCTTTTCTCATGATAGAGGACGTAAATAGCTATCTAGGCATGTTTGTGAGATTCACGGGTTTTCCGCTGAGATAGCGATCACTAATGAGATAACACACAAACAAATTTTTCACGCTTAGCGCTTATATATAATGATATAACAATGATATAACAGTTAAAATAAAGATGTTTATCTTTGTGCCTATATAAGTAATATACAGGTATGCTCATATGTATGTATTCTTTTTTTATTTATGTCGTTTAGATTTTTTATTTTTATAACTACCTTTGTTTTTCGGCTTCGTTATTCTTAATTCAGTAAGGGGACGATCAGCGGTCTTTGCTGTCAAACAATGTACTTTATCACTGCACGTTTCTTTAATCCATAAATGAGTTTTTCAAATTCCACGATACTTAGGAGTAGTAAGCCAATCAACATTTTTTACTTTTCTAAACTCTTCTACGTCAACGTCTTGTAAATGTATTATTTTAATTCCATCTGTATATTTTTGAACGTGCTCTACAAAATCGTTGGCATTATAAATGGATTTTTATGAAGCTCTCGAAGATTATGCGTAGTAACATAATGCTTTATAAGTCCACCCACACCATCTACAGCTCCTTTACCGTGCCGAGTAGCAGAGAACAACCATTTTATATCAAATGGTGCTCGTTTTAATTCATATAATTGAAAGCGATTTTTAAAGTGGCTAGCGGCACCGTCTGATACAATGGTAATTTTCAATCTCTTATCAAGGGGATTCGACACAAAGTTTCGCAGTCACAAGTGATCACCGAAAACATGATTCAGTGTACGCTTTGCTAGCAGTAAAAACAATTATAACCTACTTGAAAGCAAATTATTGTGATTCAATAAAAAAAATTACCATTGTATCAGACGGCACCACTAGCCACTTTAAAAACCGCTTTCAATTATATGAATTAAAACGAGCACCATTTGATATAAAATGCTACTGCTGGTAAAGGAGCTGTAGATGGTGTGGGTGGACTTATAAAGCATTATGCACGGTAAAGAAGCTGTAGATGGTGTGGGTGGACTTATAAAACATTACGCTACTTCACATAATCTTCGAGAGCCCCATGAAAAATCCATTCATAATGCCAACGATTTTGTAGAGCACGTTCAAAAATATACAGATGCAATTAAAATAATACATTTACAACACGTTGATGTAGAAGAGTTTAGAAACGTAAAAAATGTTGATTGGCTTGCTACTCCTAAGTATCCTGGAATTTGAAAAACTCATTTATGGATTAAAGAAGCGTGCAATGATAAAGTACATTGTTTGACAGCAAAGACCGCTGATCGTCCCCTTACTGAAGTAAGAATAACGAAGCCGAAAAACAAAGGTAGTTATAAAAATAAACAATCTAAAAGTCATAAATAAAAAAAAAATACATACATATGAGCATACCTGTATATTACTTATATACGCACAAAGATAAACATCTTTATATTAATTATTATATCATTGTTATATCACTATATATAAGCGCTAAGCGTGAAAAATTTGATTGTGTGTTATCTCATTAGTGATCGCTATCCCAGCGGAAAACCCGTCAATCTCACAAACACGCCTAGATAGCTATTTACGTCCTCTATCATGAGAAAAGAGAATTGAGAAAAAAAAGGCTTTTTCGAGAAAAACGCATTTTTCTAAAAACTGCATTTTTCAGTAAAAAGGGCATAACCAGGGTATTTTTTATTTTTTTTGAAAATAACATACAGACCATGAAGAAAGGCTCAAACCTGAGTGGAATTATGTGTTGCACGCTAAAAAGCTTAAAAACTGGTGAAGCAGTAGCTGTCTGAAAATTACATTGAAAAAATTTATTTCTAAATAAATATTTTCTCGGAATTTTGCGACATTACTGAATGCATGAAATTTTGTTGCAACAAAAAAATAAAAATATACGGGTTAAATAATGTTTGGAGAAGAACATAAATACTTTTATCCCAAAATGATCGGTGACAGGCATACGCGGGCCACCTGATTTGAGATGGATTCGGCCATAAATGGAATAGCGAAAACCCTATTAATGCCTTGGAATAATTGAAATTCCAAGGCAAAACAAATATAAGTAATCGCAAACCAATTTGGGAAATTTCCATAGAAAACTAGAATATTAAAAATTCTAGTACTGGCACGAAATAAATTGATTCTCAAGCTTAGTAAATAAATATTATTAATAATGTAAAGAATAGTTCTTAAATTTCCATAGAAAACTGGGTTAATGAAAATTCCAGAAACATCTTGGAATAATTAAAATCCCAAAACAAAACAAATATCGTAGATAACCAATAACCGATGTTTTAAATTTCCATAGAAAACTGGATTAGCGAAAATCCCAGTACTTTCATGGAATTATTTAATTCGCGAGATGTAGTAAATGAATATTATTAACAATTTATATGATAATTTTCAAACTACTACAGAAAACTGGGATAGTGAAAATTCCAGTAACTCCTTCGAATAATTGAAATCCCAAGTCAAAACAAATATCATAGATCACAAGCCAATTTTGGAAATTTCCGTAGAAAACTGGAATTGTAAAAATTCCAGTATTGTTTCAGAGGAAATTATAATAAATAGTTCTTACTCTCCTTATTTAAATCTGTTTTTTTAGAAAAAAAAGGGACAGAAGAGGAAAGTGAGTATTAGCATGGAACGCCATCCAGCGGCTTTCATGCTTATGGATTTTCCATTGGTATTATTAATTCCGACCTTACCAGATGTGCGTCAGTAAAAATTGAGTTTCGGACCCCCTTAACTAATACTTTATGCTCACTGGCTGAATATTGCTTCCTCCTAGAGGAAACTTTGTGATAGTAATTTTTCAGTTATTGTAAAAACATGTTATAATTGTTTTTCGAGGTATTGGGAATCAAAATACATGATTTTTGAAAAATGTCTGTATGGATGTGGGTGTGTGTATGCTGTGAGTGTGTGTGTGTGAGTGAGTGTGTGTGTATGTGTATGTGTACCTGGATCTCAGCTTCTACTCGATCGATTTTGACCGGATAGATCTCATTTTTTTTGTTTTTTTTTGTGTGATGGCGGGCTAAATTTCGTTTTTTGATTCGCCGATGCGTTTTTGTTTAATTTCGAATTTTCGATTTTCTCAAAATTGATTTTTGCTTTTTTTTTAATAACAAGATCAAGATATTTGAATCGAATGGATAGCATTCGAAAGGGCATTAAAATACCTATATTTTCTAAAAAAAAAAATTTCACCAGCCATCACGATTCGTTTGTTATTAACAATAACGTGTTCTTTTTTTTAAAGCTTATAACTCCTAAACTAAACGGTCAATTTTCTTGAGAAAAATCATGATAATATAAATAGCTGTAATCTGTAAAATTTCATTTTGAATTCATTTTGTCGACTAGTTTTTGAGAAAAAAATGTGAAAAAAATGAGTTTCGTATGTCCAACGATTACGGGAGTAAAATTGACTTAATCGCTTTGAAATTCCTTGTAGAGGTAGATTTTTGATAGCTCTCGGTCGATTTCTTCGGGAAAAATGATTAGTCCAGAAATTTCAGAAATATTTGAGGAGAAAATTTTTTTAACCCTTTTTTCAAAACGTAATTTCTCGAGAACGGCTCCATATATCAGCTCCAAATTTATACACAATTTTGTACCTGATATAGATAGTATGTGTGCGAATTTTCATCAAGATCGTACGATTACTTTTTGAGATATTTGATTTTGAAAATTTTCGTATTTTACAAAGTTATTTTCTTTGTCGCATGATAACTAGAGAAAACAAAAATTAGTTTAACCCTATTGTACCGAGACCCCTTTCTCGGGGAAAAAGTGACTTTTTTGTACACTATAATTGTGGAGGCTTTAACTAAGATCAATCGATAGTTTTTTTTCTCTAAAAGTGTCGATAAGTACTATTTTTCAAGTGAATCATGGAGACACATACCCGCCAATAGAATTATTTTATTGAACTCGGATAGTGAGAAATTCTTAGTACGTTGTCTCATTAACAAAATCCACCACTGAAAATAAAAAAAAAAATAACCATTAACCGTTTTTTTTATTCTAAAATAAACCATTCAAGATCCGACCTTTCATCAAATCCCAATTTTCATCGCCGAGCCCTTTTTTAATGTACTAAACGAAAAGGAAAAAAAAAAACAAAAAAAATTAATTTTAATGGCCAGAGGGTCTTCCCCTTGAATAAGCGAAACGACTAAATAAGTAGATTTAAAAAATTATTTAATTTCAGATTTCTACAGCATGTTGAACAAAGTGGGTCCTACAGGACCCATACGGTACGAAAGGGTTAATCATGTTGAAATTTTGTGGAGATGTAGAGTCTATATATTATCCTATAAGTCCTTGAGATAAAAGAATTGTCTCGTGATTTTTAGAGATATTTAAGGTTAAAATTCTTTTACGGTTTTTTTCAAAATCTGAAGTTCTCAATGACGACATCATGTATCAGCTTGAAATTTATAGACTATTTTGTATGCAATATAGGCAATACCTGTGTAAAATTTCATCCAGATTATATGGTAATGTTTTGAGATGTTTGATATTTAAAATTTTATTCTTTTTGAAAATGACTTTCTTTGTTGTCACACGATATAACTTCATTAATTTGTTTTAATTTCTTTGAAATTTGGTGGAGATGTAGAGTTTGTACATTATTTATTAGAAAAGTTCTTAGGATAAAAGAATTCGTTTATGAATTTCAGAGATATTTGAGTTTAAAACTATTTTGGCCCTCTTTTAAAATCGTAATTATTCGGGAACGCATTTATCTATATGAACTAGAAAATGGAAATGATATGCGCTATGCGCTATGCTCCGATGCGTGCGTGTTGTATACCTGCTTCTGTTTTGTAAGAGACATTTATTATTTTCAAGGTCAGAACCTTTTTCTTACATCGGAAATTCCAGAAAGAGCATACAAATACGGGCAGGCATACTACTAGAGATAAGTACCCCATGTGTGAAATTTCACAAAGAAAATATAATTTGAAGGAAAGGTTATTTAGGAATTTTAAAAGGTTTTGACGATAATATTACAATCAATTATTTTATTTATTTTTCACACATAATTTTAAAAAAAATCATACCTATTATTTTATTCATGTTTTATACCTAATTTAAAAATTAATAATTTTTAATCTTCATAAATGAATTTAATTATAATTATGTCATACAAATGTTGCAAAAATTATAAATTTTGTTATTAAAAATTCATTAAATAAATAAGCAAATTAACCCATTAAGTCCTGAATGGACGAATTTTCACTAAAGTTTTCAACGCTTATATTTTATGTGAAAATGAATTGTAAAAAGTATATGAATAAGCGTATTCGATGTAAAATTTGATGAACTTTTAGAATCTTTCGTTAGATTTTTCAAAAAATTAAACTGTCGAACACTGTACATGATTTTTTCCAAAAAAAGATGGTTTTCAAAAAAAAAAAAATTTTTCATTTCGATTTTTCAAATGGAATGCATATAAGATTTAATGATCAAAATGCAGAAAACGTGGCCTCGAGACCTAAACTTGAAAATCTAATGATTTAGGTTTTGAAAAAAAATTTTAATACACAAAATGGCGGCTGAAACGCAGAAAAATCATAAAAATCTTCTGAAATTATTTACTCGAAAAAGATGGACTTTAGAGAAAAACTTTACTGAAGAAAAAGTTTTTAGAATTGATTAAAGAACACGCTGGAATTTTTTCAGAAACATAAGAAGCGTTTTTAAATTTTTCAAAATTTGAAAATTTTGAAAAATTCTGAAATTTGCCAAAAGGTTCTGGAAAAATTCCAGCATGTTCTCTGATCAATTCTAAGAACTTTTTCTTCAGTAAAGTTTTTCTCTAAAGTCCATCTTTTTCGAATAAATAATTCCAGAAGATTTTTATGATTTTTCTGCGTCTCAGCCGCCATTTTATGTGTTTCAAAATTTTGTTTCAAAACCTAAATCGTTAGATTTTCAAGTTTAGGTCTCGAGGCCACGTTTTCTGCATTTTGATCATTAAATCTTAAATGCATTCCATTTGAAAAATCGAAATGAATAATTTTTTTTTTTTTTAAAACCATGTTTTTTTGGAAAAAATCATGTACAGTGTTCGACAGTTTAATTTTTTGAAAAATCTAACAAAAGATTCTGAAAGTTCATCAAATTTTACATCGAATGCGCTTATCCATATACTTTTTACAATTCATTTTCACATAAAATATAAGCGTTGAAAACTTTAGTGAAAATTTGTCCATTCAGGACTTAATGGGTTAATTTTGAGGAAGCTACGGGCCAATAAATTGGCAGCGGTTTTTTTGAAGTTACAACGTGGGCGTAAAATGTAATTTTACACGCAAGATACGAAAAGTTCTATTATGTCAGTCAAGTTATCTTATGGGTACTTGACTACAATAAATTGATTTGAGTACTTTCTTGTGTTTAATTTGTATAGTAGAAAAATGAATAAATTTGAATACATTTCTGAGAGCAGCCATACAGTTGTTTCGGAGAGTTGTTTGCATTACTTGACTATCGGTAATTAATTTCACAATTTTCGTTTGTTTAATTTACAATGAATAATTCGAATGTACTTACATGTAATTTGCTCAGCATACATTTACTCGAAGAAGTAAAACATAGATAAGTATATAATTAAAATAATTTTTGCCCACACGGGCGTAAAATGCGTAGGTTCTATAAAGTTTTGTAGGAGCTGTGTGACCTAGTACGCCTCTTGGGCATGAAGTAGTACTTTATGCACGCCGACTGAATATTTTTGAGTAGGTACGAAAAGTTTCATTATGTCAGTTAAGTCAACTTATGGGTCCTTGACTACAAGAAATTGATTTCAATACTTTTTTGTGTTTAATTTGTATAGAAGGATGAACAAATTTCAATACATTTCTGAAATCAGTCATACAGTTTTTTCGGAGAGTTGTTTGCATTACTTTCTCTATAACACTCAATATTGGAGCAATATTGCTAACTCCCTATAGGGGTTGACTATCGATAATTGATTTCACAACTTTCGTTTGTTTGATTTGTAGTGAAAAATTTGAATGTACTTACTTACATTTAATTTGTTCAACATACAATGACTCAAAGAAGTGAAAGATCTTTTGACTGGTATTTATTTGATTTCTTTTAAAAAATCATAAATATTATTATTTTATAGATTATACAGAAAAAATGTCTATACTTGCCGTATTTTATACTTTCGTAAAAATGTTATATTAACAATTTATGATTTGTACAGTCACGAAAATATGTATTACTAATATAACTTATTTCTCATACAACATCCGCAAAGATAGGTCTCTAAAACCGTTTTATGCAAAATTATGTCATTTTAGAGAAATCAACTGGTGTACAAGTTTTCTTGGCTATCACATGATGGATTTTAACGAGACAAGTCGTAAATTGCTTGAAAAATATTTACCTACGGCACGAAGCTCTGAAATTGAAAAATTTCGATACATTTTAAGTACCTTGCTTCCTTCTAGAGGAATATGTATAACAGTAACATTTTAAGTTTCGTTAAATCACTCTAGAAACATGAGTAGATGTATTAGAAGTTTGAATCACATGATTTTAGAAAATTTCTGTATCGATTTGTACGTGTGTGTGTGCACACGTGTGTGGTCTCATTTTTTTGTGCGAATTCGGAAAAATCGTACATTGTGCAACAAGGGGAGAAAATAAGCTATTTCTAGCGAGGATGAGGTGGTCTACACGAGCGGGAGTCAAGGGCGCCGAAGGAGCCCGAGGCAGAATAGTGTGCTAAGAACACCTCACCCCAGTCTGAGACAGCTTTTATTCTCATGTTACACACCGTATTTTTTTTAACGAAAACATGATAGGTCCTTTTCTGTGCGTGTGAGTGGGAAATTGGATTGGGCATTTCGATTCGTAAAAACGTATTTCTACCTAAAAAAGAGGAGAAATGAATAACAGATGAGAAATCGCCATTTCTCACCAGTTATTCATTTCTCACCTATTTTCAGGGTAAAAGTAGCTATTTCTGACCAGTTTCATAAAAGATGCTCGAAATGTGAAATTTTCTTTTTATACCGCAAGCACGATTTTCGAATTTTTTGAACGTATTAGTAGAGCCGAAAGTGACCGTTTGTCGACCAGCGGGCGGTAAAAACTGAAAAGCGCCCACTGCTCGCTGTAGCGGGCGGTAAAAATCGAAAAGCGCCCGCTGCTCGCAGGAGCGGGCGGTAAAAAGTGAAAAGCGCCCGCTGCCAGCTGGTGGTAAAAATCGAAAACCGCCCGATGCACGAAGTAGCGGGCGGTAAAAAATTCGAAAAGTGCCCGCTGTCGTTATTGAATGAAATTTTCAAGATTGTTTAAGGAAATCATCGATATTTTGAAAATACGCAAAAATCTATCTTGCGGTACAAAAAATATGGTGTGCACCAAGGGCTAAGTGGGTTTTTTGACCTCGTGTGGTTGCAGTACTCGTCTTCGGTTCGCAAACAAATCGTAATTTCTCGAGAACGACTCGATCAGCTCGTATCAGCTCCAAATTTATAGACAATTTAGTATGTCAAACATATAATATGTGTATGAATTTTCATCAAGATCGTACGATTACATTTTGAGATATTTGATATTTAAAATTTTTGTATTTTACAAAGTCATTTTATTTGTCGCATGATAATTAGAGAAAAAAATTGGTTCAATCATGTTGAAATTTTGTGGAGATGTAGAATTTATATATTTATCGTATAAATCCTTTAGGTAAAAGAATTATCTCATGATTTTTAGAGATATTAAAAGTTAAAAAATTTTTACCATTTTTCAATATCGCAGTTTCTCAATGACGACTTCATGTATCAGCTTGAAATTTATAGACTTTTTTGTAAGCAATATAAGCTATACCTGTGTAAAATTTCATCCCGATTATATGGTTACTTCTTGAGATATTTGATATTTAAAATTTTGGTATTTCTGAAAACGAGTTTGTTGTCGCACAATAACTAGAGTAAAATTATTTTAATTTGTTTGAAATTTGGTGGCGATTTTTGTAGCCGTCTTATCAAATCGTAACTCGAGAATGGTTTTATGTGTACTAGAAAATTGTTTATTTGCTTTTGTTTTTTATTGAGGTTAATTTACAGTGCGCTTTACCGAAACATGAAATTAGACAGATTCGTTGGCGAATAATTCTCTCTTTTATAAATGGAAACATGAAATTTATAAACAATTTTGTATGTGGTATAGGCAATATATGTGTGAAATTTCATCAAGAAACATTATTTCTTATACAGAATATTCTGTACATTTTGACAACATTTTGACCATTTATTAACACCAAAAAGGAAGACTTTTCAGTAGTTTAGGGGGAGATTGAATGTATATTGAGTGTTACAAGACGAAGCTAAGCACCATTCGACTCGCTGCCGGCACAAATTATTCGGGGTACGCGGATTCGTGAGACGTGCATACGATTATTGACAGGACCGAGACGAGAGACGGTATTATGTACTCGCATACGAGGCGCGACCAGAGAGGAACACTACATGCACTTGAAAAGGTGCCACTTACTCCTACGGCCGATGCCGCTTCAAGACAACTCCTTCGCCCGCCTTGCCGCTGCAATAGATCTGGACTGGTTGGTAACGCATGAGTCCCTGTGAAATCGAATTACTGTTTAACGGCGGTAACCTGCGAACAACCATAACCAATTACTCTAACGAGGCGATAATAAGCTAATTGCCGAATTCACGTACTAGTCACTAGACAACGATGTCTATTGCCGAGCTGCCCAAAACGAAGTGTCCGCGTCTCGTCCAACAGCGCATGAGGCCTGCTCCGAGGTGCAGGTGGCCGATGCCACAGTGCAGTGGAGCCGCGACTCAAACCACCTTTTTCTCTCTTTCTCTCTCTCTCCCCCTCTGTCGTGTGACAGGCTACGATGGCATGGCACTCGCTCCGACAGACGAGCGGCGCGCGCATGTGTGTGGGTGTGTGTGTGTGTGTGAGTTATGGTTGCCGGCGACGACTACGAAGATCTACCCTGATACAGTTTTCGTCGAGGAGGAGAGCCAACATAACCACGGATACACCGAAGATAATGGTAGTTTACAGGGAACAACACCAGCAGAGCCCCCAGATGCAGTGCGAGTTCCACCTAGACCCGCGTCGGCTTACTATGGAACTTCAGGGAAATATGGCAGTTACATAGGAGAGCTTCTGGCGAATACTCTGCCCGTCTTGGTTTCTTCTTCCCACTTCCAATCAGAAACGAATATCTTCCAGCACAGGTGCGAAGCGTTCCAGGTCTCACTCCAAAGAAACAGCATATTAATCTAAACTATTTTATACCACTCTAACCTCAAAATCACAACTTTGGTATGATTTTTCGGCGCTCGTGGTATAAAATACCGTTCGAAACTAGTGCGTAAGTCGATTATTTAAGTGGTGTGACTTTTTCGCACTCGCTTCGCTCGTGCAAAAAGTCACATCAGCTAAATAATCGACTTCCCCACCCGTGTCGAAATGTACTATTCTTCTAGGTTGTCACACACACACACACACACACACACACACACACACACACACACACACACACACACACACACACGCATACGCACACGCACACACACACACGCACGCACGCACGCACGCACGCACTCACGCACACATATATATTTCAGGTGATCCAGATGTTGCACACTAAAGAGAGAGATAGGGAGGGAGTGTGCCAAAAGCCAGCTACACAGTCCATAGATGGACCTAATATAAGAGAAGGCTGCAGTATATCTTCTTCCTCAGCAGCAGGGATCTACGCCTCAGGAGCTCGCAATGCTCCTGGTAGATATTAGGTAATAGTTCTTGTTAGGTCTTAGAGTGCAAGTAAGTAATACATAGTAGGTCAGAGGGAAATGAAGGCGGTTCTGGATCTTCTTCTGCAGAACACTCTCCCAATAGCTAGGGCCTTTCTAGTTTTTACTTATAATATTTAAGTATCGCACTTCTTCTAGGCAGCTCACTAGGAGAGAGCTCTGGAGTCCGACCAACTAAACATTTTAATTGTAACGCTTTCGAACTAGGGCATTACAAGCGATATACCATAGAGCATTCGTTATATTCTAACCCTCCCTCCCAAATGCTTTTCATATGTACAACTTCCTATCGCCGTTCACGGTGGCCCTGAACCAACCTTTAATCCAATGAAATAGCAGGTCAAAATTTCCAGTGGGATTAAGTTGCTTTTTTGAACATAAATTATGTTGCACTTGATTTTAAAACCATTTCGTGAGCCGTTTTTTTTAACTGCCCCCCCCCCCTTCAGTGCCCCCGCCCCTCAATTTATCACCCTTATGAAGACAGAGACAGAGGCGTAGAGACCGTGACGTAGAGACAGAGTCGAAGAGACAGAGACGTAGAGACAGCAACGTAGAGACAGAGACGTAGAGACAGAGACGTAGAGACTGAAAGTAGAGAGAGAAAGTAGAGACAGGGATGTAGGTGAGACGTAGAGACAGAGCCATAGAAACAAAGATGTAGGGACCGAGTCAGAGAGACAGAGACATAGACTCAGAGACAGAGATGTAGAGTCAGAGACAGAGACAGAGACGTAGAGTCAGAGACAGCGACATAGAGACAGAGACGTTAAGACAGAGGCATAGAGACAGAGACGTTAATACTGAGGCATAGAGACAGAGTCGTAGAGACATAGACGTAGGGACATAGATGTAGAGACAGAGATGTAAAGATAGAGGCATAGAGACATAAAAACTATGTTCACGATACCCTAACCGGAGTACCGTTTCCGCTTCTGGCTCAAAGACGCGAATGTGGTATTTTCATCCCGGGTATGTTGAAAAATAGTACATGCACCATGGAAGTCAAATAGCTAAGTTTTTCCCTCCAAAGATACGTAATATACTATTCTTTACGTACTGTAGACTATTGTATTAGAGTTCATGCTCAATTTGAAAACGATATTTCTTTGAGAAAATAGAAACCCTTACTAAAGTTAACATATTATATTCTAGATTACATTTAATATAATTTCCAAATTCTAATTGGGGGTTGACGAGCGGAGCAATTAGGGGGTATGCCCAGTATGTCTCTCTCTCTCTCTCTCTCTCTATATATATATATATATATATATATATTGTAACGGACTCTTTATTCCCGACTAGCCGGTACAAATAAATAGTTAGTTATGTGGAAACGGAGAAGGGAGACGTAAATAAGAACGCGATAGAGTGTAGTTAGATTAGCTGGTTTTATTCAACGTAAGGCAGGAATTATACAAGTAGGTGTATGGAGGAGCGTGGCCGCGAAGGTTGCCCGCCGAGGCTTTTTGATGAGCGCGAGAGAGACAGGGAGAGATATAGTCGAGGAGGGACTTACAGGGACGAAGTCGCCGGTGTCTCGAATGGCTCGCTCGCAGTCTCGCTCGGCTTTCTGGCGCTCGCACTCTGTAGCGGAGATCGCGATATCCTCGTGGTCGGCGAGAACACACAGCACATTAACCTGGGGCATAGCACTTACGCGGCAAAGCGAACACGCGTGGGAACTCCTTATGGAGTGTAAAGAACTCGCATGGTAATCCAGGTGATTCAGGAAACAACTCTAATCAGAAGTTCGGGGATTGCAAAAAGGTGTTTGCGCTCTCCCGGCCAGAACAATACCAGTTAGCGCGCGCTCTCTGCGCGCTCGCGATAATGCCCCCTCTCTCTCTCTCTCTCTGTCGCTCTTACTCACCCTATAGCAAGGGCTTCCTTCACTCTCTCGGCACCTGTAACAGAACTATAACATACATGTGTATGACATGATCGACAGGAGAAAGTTATCCGACTGATGAGAAATTATTCGTCACACGTCCCTCTCCCAGACGCTGGTTGCTGAGCGGCATGCCAGCTCGACCTTGCTCTCTCTCCTTGACGGCATGCAAAATATAAGAACAATAAAATAAAAGAAAAAGAGAAAAGAAAGCATCCAACAAAAGAATAAAAGGAGATGAAGCTAAAGTTATAAGGAATAGGGAACTAACTACCCATAAAAAGTTCGGCAGTTACCAAAATTTACTATATATTTATAGTTATTAGCGCCAATCGCTTCAAGTACATGTTGTACAGCTAATATAAAAATAAGTGTAGAAAAAAAATTTTTGCGATTCCTCGCTCGCTCGCGGCGCCCAGCGCTTGTTCGCTTCTTCAGACTTCCTGGCCAAAATCGCGGAGTGTGCGCTTCGGTTGGTCAGCTGCAAAAGAGGAAAGGAAGAAAACGGGATGTAGTTCTATGGATGAGGGAGAAAAGGAAGAGATATTCTATGCATAGAGGGTGTTAGGTTTGTTTAGTCACATGCACGGCGAGTTATCGCTCTCGTGCGCCGAGGAAAGTGCGCTGTCAAGCGGGTAGTCGCGGCAGTGTTTCTCGAACGTGTAGGTCGCCCGCGAGGTCTGGGTAGAGGCGTTGCAGCGTCACTGGTACTTGATTGCGTTAGTCGCTCGTCAGCATCGTTTGCGACCAGTATTCGCTTGTTCGCTTGTCCACCGAGAATCTGCGCCGTTCGCTTCACCACCAGGCGAGCTTTTCGCGATTTACCTCGCTTGTGCGGGTGAGTCTCAGCCTCAGGAGTTTCGGTGTTTGCGCTATGACCCGCTGGAGAGGCATTACGCTCTTCGCTAACTTGCGGGGGACTCGCTTCGGCTTGTTCTCTTTCCGAATCTTCCTGAGTAGCCGCCTTTTCGTGGAAGGGTTTAAGGTTTTCCACGTGGGCTTTTCCCATGGATTTTCCATCCTGGTCGACGACCTCATACACACTCGACCCTAGCTGCGAGACGATCAGTATGGGCCGGCGAATTTTGGAGCTAGTTTCGCGGCTGCGCCTTGTAAGACGGACGAAAGCACGCGATTTCGCTTCCAGACTTTGTCGCCTATGTTAAACTGCACTTCGCGGTGTGACGCATTATAGTAGCGTGCTTGTCGCTTTTGCGCGTTTGAGGCGTTATCCGCGGTTATTTGTTGCGCTTCTGGTAGCTTGAGCATGCGAGTGCGTCAGTTTTCGAGTTCTGTCAACCCGGCATGCTCTTCCGCGGCTCGCTCTTCGCGATGCCAGGGAGAAATTGGTAGTGGGGACACTCTTGCCATCAGCATGTCGTGCCCCTCGCCTTTTGTGAGGCGTAATAGTTCTGCCACACTCTGAAGCGATTTGAAGGCCGTGCGTGAAGCGTCTAGTCGTTCCGCTTGTCGTTTGCCGAACACTCGCGGCAATCGCCTTTGGTGTAGCCTGGCCAGCTACACCCCCAGCAGCGCATACACGATTTGGAGCCAAGTTGGTTGTCCTAATTCTTGGCACTGGCCAGCCTAGGCGACGGTCTGGCTCCGTCGCTCTTCCTAGGAGGGAATCCTTTCCGCTCTTTAGGCGGGGGTTGTTTTGGTCACTTTCGCGGTAAGCACTTTTGTTGACTCCATCTTTTGTTGACTCCATAGCATCTACGTGCGTCTTCGCAGAAATCTTGCCATGATTGCCATTTTTGCCGCTCTTGGCGGCACCAATGCCGTGCTACGCCAGACGTGAGTTCTGTCATGGCATTTAGCAGATCTTCGTCAGTGATGTATGGCGCTAGCGCCCTGTACTCGCTAACGCGTTCTATGAACTCTACGATATTGCTATCCTCTGTGCCTGAGAACTGCAGTTTTCACTGCCTAACTGTTCGTCCGATATCTACGGTCGAAGGGTGTTGGAGCGTGCTGGTTCCAGCCGAGTATCTGCTTTGCGATAGACTCGATTGGTTCCCCCTTCCCTCAGGCTCTCGCCATCCGAGATGATTGGCTTGAGGTTGCAAAGGAGCATGCGTCTGTGTACACGCTGAGGCCTGTAAGGTGTCGTTTCCATATTTAGTGCAGTTTCGCACTGCCTATTTGCGTTTAGCGCTGCGCTTTGCTCATTAGCTTCCGAGCTTGCGTCTTGCGGGTATTGCATTTAAAATGTGTCCCTGAAGTTCACCGTTTTCTATTTATGAGAAGCTACGCTATTTTGCATATTTAAATACGTTCGCGTACTCGATATGAGTTCGTTCATCAGAATTTGTAACTACGATATTTCTTTGCGAAAGGTGCACTTTACGAGGTCATCCGGGCGGTGGTTTACTCTTGTAAATACTGATCGAGGGATGCTATGCGCTGTATTGGTGCTTTACGTATTCGCTACGGTGGTTGTTGGCGCTACTGTCGTCGTCGTCCCATACCACCCACCTAATATTGTGGTTTTTTCAACTCAAAATTTTTCAATTCTAAATATTTCTTGAATAATATCTCGAAAATATAAAAAAACCCCTATGTAGAAAAAGAGATATAACACGTTTTATGTTTTTTTGAGGTTAGAATTGAAAAATTTTGAGAAACTAATAGCACCATCGGAAAGCTGAGGAAAAAATACATCGAAATCACTTGGGGATTATTTTTTTTAGATACATCTTAGCCCTTCAAACACAAGCTGAAAACAGCATGATTTCGCGCTCGCGCGCCGCGCCTGGAGAGCTGACGTGAAACGCCTCATATGTGCGATCCAAATATTCCGATCCTATCATTAAAAAAAAGCGAAAATTGATTTTGAGAAAATCGAAAATTCGAAATAAAACAAAAACGCATCGGCGATTCAAAAAACAGATTTTTGATTCCTAACACCTTGAAAAACAATTATAACATATTTTTACAACTCAAAAAATTACTATAACAAAGCTTCCTCTAAGAGGAAACAACTAATTATAAGTAAGACGCTTAAAAGCATTTTGTATAGCATTATAAGTAATAAGCTATTAACAACACAGGCCCACAAAAATAAAGTATATGGCTCTGGGGTTGAGACAACATTATTCTTATGAATTTTGACCCTCTAAACACGAATCTGCAATAAAAAAGGGGTCGCTCAGTGAATTTCTAAGATACCCTTAACAAATCGTAAGAAACCACGTTTTTTAGTGGTAAATGTTTAAAAACAAAGAATATGAGTTATCACAGGTTCAAACGACATTGTGAAGGCTTCAAAAAGGAGAATTTAATTTGTCTTAGGTCAAGACCAACCAGAATTTTATTGGTAAATGCACAAAGACACATGTGTCCGTCTTTCCTGATGTTTAGGCTATAAGAAAAAGTGAAGACAACATCAGGCTTAAGGCACATCCCAAGATGGCATGGTTATACCTCTAAGAACGGGAAAATTTGGTAATACTTGCATAGTTGTCGTCTGTAAGTCCAGTTTGGTGTTCAGAAGATTACTGTAATGGAATTTAGTGACTGAAAATCTGCATGAGTCCTTAAATAAAGGTGACCTTATGAACGAGAACTAAATTGGTTTACGCTTGCGTATGCGTTTGTCATCGAACGACCTATGTAAAGGATTTCTACGTCGTTTTTTTGCCTCTCGGTTGTGTTTCTCTTTCAGCATCCAGCAATACTCTACCATCATATTCACGCCCCACTTTCCTTGCCATCTACGTTCAAATTCCTTCAGAAACTGATGAAATCTTTCACCTTGCTCTCCACTGAAATTCCCTAGGTTTTGTGGAAATTCATCAAGGTGTAAATCAAGAAAGTGGAGCTTCAAATTCATTAAGCAGCCTAAGTTTTTAAAGTTTTCTACCATATTTTTTACGATACTCCTATAATTTTCATCTTTGTTATTCCCCAAAAATTTTGTTGCAACATATTGGAAGCTCAACAAGGCTGCCTTCTCTGTATCATTCATACTTTTGAAAAACTCTTCGTCTTCAAACATTTCGCGAATTTGAGGTCCATTGAAGATACCTTCCTTTAATTTAACTACAGTTACATCTGGAAACATGCTTTCGAAGTACTTAAAGCAGCGACCTTCTTTATCAAGAGCTTTAACAAACTGTTTCATCAACCCAAGTTTGATATACAGAAGAGGTAGATTTTACCAGGATTTACAAGAGGTCACTTAGCGGCATTGCTTGAGCCAGGGGTGAGTGACGATCTGGCTGGCCATGCTTTTATTTTATAATGATTCACCCTATCTCGACTATCAAACATGCATAGATAGCATGGGTACTTAGTGAACGCTTATTGTTGCCCTAGTATCATGGACAATATTTCCAGGTTTCCACAGATTAATCATTCGTGCTCACTATATTTTATTTTGTTTAAGACCATTGTCATATTAGAGCATTCTTCTTTAAGTACAGTCAAATGAGCCGAAGGTAAAGGAGCATACACATTTGTATTGTGAAGAGTAACTGCCTTTAGGCTTCGCTTGGATGAATCTATAGATAAGCTCCATTCTTCTGGCTTGTATAAATTTGGTTCGAATTCATTTATAAGACCTTTTACATCCGTATAATTACACTGTACTATATTCCTCAGTAATGTATTTACGAAACGCTTCTTCTCGGTTTCGATAGTATGTAACATTAACGTTCTTTTCTAATAGTTTAAACGTCTTCAATTCTGAGGCCATTGACTCCGCTGCAACTCTGGGTAATCCGACTCCCCTAAACATATCAGTCAGTTGAGATTGAGAGATCATTTGTGGACTTTGCTCTCTACCATCGGGAACATATTCCTCCTCAGTATCGGAAGACTGTTCTTCTTCACTCTCGTCGGTTTCACTTTTTGTTTTTCACCACTAGCTCACTTTCCTCAGCAAGACTTTCTTTTCAGACATTGAGATTTTCACATTATTCTTCCGGATCTTTATCAACTTGCATAGCATCAAGCCCTTGTATAAAGCTGTATCGTGAATTCTCATCATCGAAACCTTCGACTAATTTTACTTGTGGACGCGCACACTAGATACAGATACACTATTTTTTCCTTGCGCATCTTATTTATACCACTCACATTTGTCATACAATAGTAACAGTCACTTTTATCCAATGGCTTTTTCCAAATTGCTGGTTTTCGAAATTTAAGTTTATCTATATTCTGATTTTTTTCAAATCTTGTCAACATACTATAAAAAGCAGCACACATCACATGTGGTACCCAATTCGTATCTTGTTCTAAAACTTCTATACCGAAACACATTTTGAATAAACTTCTGATCTTTTCTGTAATATTTTTCCTATTTTTTTCTTCAATATATATTCAACTTCTTTTACTAAACACAAAAGCAAACTTATTTTTACTACTTAATTTTCTCGTGTTAAATTCAAGCTTACAACGTCATCTTTTATGAATATGATTCATGTTTCGTTTACGCTAATGAAATACTTCCAAGAATGTCTGTACTACTGATTTTATTCTAGAAATTCACGAAATAAAGCAAATGTAATATGTTGAAAAGTCAAACTAAAAATTTAACTTACGAAAAATGTTACTTACCATCAAATCTCGCTGCCACGGAAGCTACTGGAACAATGACAACTGCCTGAAAGGAATGTGTGGAATAATTTTCTTCCAGCTTTCAGTGGTAACGAAGCCAGCGGGGCGCGCTGTCCTGCAGGGGAGCGCTAGGATGTGGGGATGATGCCGTAGTGTGTCCGACAACGAGTTGACATTGTCCTCGTCAAAGTCGAAAAGCCCTCATACTTAGGCCTAGGAAGGTATCAGGGTTATCAGCCTTAGGATGACGGACTCACCTGCGATCGGAACAGGATTCCTAGCGTGCGGGTTTTCATCGAGTTTATGAGTACAAAAGAAAATACAAATATACCTGATCCTTTCGAATCTAGGCAGGGCATTGACCACGATTGTACAGGTGATCCGGATTGTTTTTGTTACGTTTGTTGTGAATATATATTGAAAAAAATAGGAGAAATATTACAGAAAAGATCAAAAGTTTATTCAAACTGTGTTTCGGTATAGAAGTTTTAGAACAAGATATGAATTGGGTACCACATGTGATATGCGCTGCTTGTTATAGTATGTTGACAAGATTTGAAAAACACAGGGGCGCAACAACTACGAAACTTCAGAGGGTGTCCAGTCCCAGGGTCTATGAAAAGGGGGGGGGGGGTGTACGTATTAAGTACATTATTTAAAAAAGTCTAAAACTCAAATAGCCGGGTGACGCGAGGTCCACTAGAAACATTGCAGTTACGTATACGTGCGATACTATAAGCAAAACGATTATTTAAATAATTTTTAAACCCAAGTAGACGGGGGACGCGAGGTCAACGCATCTGAGGGAATTATGAAGACAAGCGGCACTAAGCAACACGATTATTTAAATGATTTTTAAAGTGAATAATTAAATAAGTTTTAAATCCAAATAGCCGGGAGACGTGAGATCCACTAAAAACATTGGAGTTACATATATGCGTGCGACACTAAACAAGTCGATTATTTAAATACTTTTTAATCCCAAGTTGTTGGGGGATGCGAGATTCACGTATATAAAGGAGTTACGTAGACGCGCGGCACTAAGTAGGACGATTAAATGATTTTTAAACGCAAGCAGCCGGGGCACGCGAGGTCCACGCATCTGAGGGAGTTATGTAGATGCACGAAAGAAAGACACGATCGCGAGGTCTACTCAAAGCATTCAAGTTACGTAGGCAAGCGACACTAAGCAAGAAGATTATTTAAAAAATTCTTCAACCTAAATAGCTAGGGGTTGCAAGATCCACGTAAGTAAGGGAGTTACGTAGACGTGCGTCAGTAAGCAAGACAATTATTTAAAAAATTCTTAAACCCAAGTAGCCGGGATGCGAGCTCCATGCAAATACGGGAGTGAAAGAGATTAAGAATTTTTTAATAATACTTTGGTTTACTGACGCACATCTACGTAACTACCTTATTTACGTGGACCAAGCGTCCCCCACCTACTCAGGTTAAAGAATTTTTTTCAACACGTGCATGAAACGGACCTTTTTCATGCCTTAAAGCCGTGTAGAAAATCGCGCATTCCGAGCGTGATATAGGAAATAATGTAAAAAAATCCATTTTTTCTCAGTTTAGCGGGGAAAAAATTTTGTTTTTTTCCTATCTTAGGCATGAAATAGGGCCTTTTTCACTTGTAAAAATAGGATAGAAAATTTCGCATTTCGATCGTATTTCATGAAAGTTGTAAGAAATATCCATTTCTACCCTAAAACAGAAGAGAAATAAGAAACTGGTGAGAAATGGCTATTCCTACCTTTAAACAGATGAGAAATGAAAAACTGGTGAGAAATCGCTATTTCTACCCTAAAACAGGTGAGAAATGAATATTTCTATCCTAAAACAGGTGAGAATGAAAATTTCTGCCTTTCTTGTATCGTTAATTGCGCATTCATTTCAAATTATTTTGATTTCCAACTGCGTTGTGTGCGACTCGAAATTCCCAATCCTCTCTCCGATTCACACACCTAAAAAAGTCCATGTCATGCCTCCGTTAAATAAAATACGGTGTGCAACTCGGGAGGAAAAGCTATTTCAGACTTGGGTGAGGTATTTTCAGCACTTGTCTCTGTTTCGAGCAAAACACCTCACCTTCGCTAGAAGTAGCTCATTTCTTCCCTTGTTCCACAACGTACTAACAACCCTCTTGGAGCGGGGAAAAAATTTTTTTTCCCCGCTACGAAGAAATTTTGTGGATTCGTGCTTTATTATCAAATTCATGCATTTTAAAGCTTCTTGGCTTATTTAGAGGGATATTGCGAGCATTTAAAGTTAAATCACAAAATAATGAATATTTACAATTTAGATATAATTGATATAAAAAGAGCGTGCATATTTGAAATAAAGTATTAACAATAGAATCATTTTTAACCATGTAGTGCACGACTCGAAATGCACGATCACCTACCCAACTTTTAGGCATATAAAAAAGCCCTTTCATGCACTCGTTGAAAAAAATACGGTATGTAACATGAGAAGAAGAGCTATTTCAGACTCGGCTGAAGTGTTTTCAGAACTCATCTCGGTCTCAGGAGCGCTCGACTCCAACTCCTACTGACCACCTCACCCTAGCTTGAAATAGTTCATTTTCCCCACTTATTGCACAAAGTCCTCTTTTAAATTATCATTTTTCTTATTGTCACATATCTACGTAACTCCTCTACACGCGTGGACCTCGCGTGCTCAGCTACGTGGGTTTCAAAATTATTTAAATAATCATCTTGCTTAGCGTAGCACGTCTACGTAAATCTTTTATATGAGTGGCTCTCATGTCCCCCGGCTACTGGGGTTTAAAAATAGTTTAAATAATTATCTTGCTTGGTGTTGCACGTCTACGTAACTACCTTATACGCGTGAACCTTATATCTCCCGGCTATTCGAATATAAAAATTATTTAAATAATCGTCTAGCTTAGGGTCTCACGTCTATTTAACTCCTTTATATGCCTAGACCTCGCACCCATCGGCTATTTGGGTCAAAAAATTATGTAAGTTGTAATGGGATGGCTTCTTCTGGGGTAAGATCCCAAAAAGCCACAGGCCAGCGATGCCCTAGAACACGGTGCCGCGGGTCTCAGACTAAAATGACTTGCCCGGGGATCTGCTCCTCGAATCCCGAAAACAACGCGAAGATCGCACGCGAACTTCGCTTTCCAACTAATTGGATCGCTGAGTTAAAAGCGCGCGCTCAAAGAGTAAAGCGTGCGGCCGCTACGCTCAGATATGAAAACGACCAGCGGAGTCGTTTTCCTGCGGAGGCGGTGGTATCCGGGAGAAGGTTAAGTTAAGGTCGATAAATGAAGAATAGCCTCAATTACTTCACAGCACAATAACAAGGTCTATTCAAAATAATCCTTTACATCAAAAACGCGTCGCGTTGCGCGCTGACAAGAAGAAGGGATCCGCCGCTCGGCGCGGGCGGATCAAGGTATCTATTTCCGCTGGGCCGGTGAACGCACCACCGGCCACTCGCCGCTGCGAGTCGAAAATACACAAATAAATCGCTGCACGGGAAGTACAAAGAGGCTTACCGTGAGAGGAGTGCACTCCTCTCGTCGCTCGCTCACGAATCCGCTCCTGCGTCAGCCCTTATCCTCCGATCGACTTCGGAGTGTTCAGGCCGAGTCCTAACGTCCAGCGTTCACCTACAGACGCTTCGGATGCCAGGAGTGGCTCGGATTGCTCACGTGCGCTGTCCTTCGTGGTCGATACGTGTACGGGCGCTATTCTGCACCGGTGAGGACTCACGATACCGTTTTCTTCGCGGACGATGAAATTAACTCGCGTACGCGCGGTATGACAGCCTGAGAGAATCTGATTCAAAAATGAATCGAGCGCGACTTTGCAACCGCCAAAGTCGCGCAGTCCCCGCGCGCAGCTCGCGAATACATCGTTCGAGCGATGTCAACAAACGCTGGAGATGCACGAATTCGCGGGAACGAGAGTCAAATGAGTTCGATAGAATACGGAGAATCGAGATTCTTATTTTCTCCGTATTTTAACCTGGAACTCCGTTATGCCCCTCTCCCAGACGTTGCGTAGCAGGAGAGAAGCAACTCGATACCGAGGCTCTCGTTCAACACGACTTTACGTCAACGGCGGCGTTGACGAGGTGAACGGCAGGTCCGGATACGCGCTGGTTACTGCTTGCATCAAAGCTGCAACCACTTGATCCACGTCGAGGGATCGTACGCATGCGCACGGTGGGTCGCTCTTCACCGTGAGTCCGCTGAACTCCAACGGTGGTCGGGACTCGTCATATGATGCTTGACGGACCGGAAGCTGTCGGCTCTCATGGCGCTGAGGCTCCGGTCGACGACCGCCTTCGCTTCTCTTCGGAAGGGCGTTTTGAAGGTCGTTTCGTCTTCTTGTCCTCTTCGGGCGGTGTTGCAACTCCGGACAGGCCCAGTGAAGATGTGTCGATAACTGGCACGTCCAACACAATTTTCTGGTTGGACTCGGTGGTGAGGAGTTATATGATCCGAGCGTGTTCCTCGACCTTGATGAGCGGTATTCTCGAGTGGCCAAGTTTGGCTTACTTGACTGCCGTTTGCAGCGTCGAGAAAATACCGTCGTCCACGGATTCGAACCCACCTCTTGGTTCGAACCGGATCCGCTCTAGGGTTTCTTGTGTTGGTCTCCTTTGGGTGATAATCGGCGTGTTGTCCACCAGTTGTGCCGTCACCAGATTGTCAATCTTTCCCTCGCTGTTCCTTGGAAGACTTGGCAGTTCTTCGTCTTCAGGAGTCTGAGAGACGGTAATACAGCCGTCCGCTTCCGATATGTTCTCCAAGCGGCTTATATCAGACGTTTCGGATAGGGGGAAGCTTGGAGAATCTTCCCTCCCCCAGGCTGTATTTACTCCGTCGTTTTGGGCTTGTGAGTATTCAGCACAGCCGTTCGGTACCTTCAGGCAGTCTGTATACGCCAAGCGACGTGGAGTATCAAACTTCGCGAACAGGGGGAAGCTTGGAGGATCTCCTCTCCCCCAGGCTGTGCTTTCTCCGACGTCGATTTCGTGGATGGACGCTCAAATTGCTGGCGATGTTAAAGTTGCGGCACAGCTGTCCGAAATCCATGAGCGGTCTGTATTCCCCGAGCGACTCGCGTTCTCGGATTCTTCGGTCTGGGAGGAGATCGGGGAATCTCCCCTTCCCCAGGCTGTGCTGCACTTTAGTTGCATCTGGACCTCACCCTGTCCTCCCACTGGAGTTAAGTGGCTCCATACTAACATGAGAGCCTCGTTTCCTACGTCGGGAGGACTGCCTGCTCTTTGATCCATGAGCTGCAAAACATGTGTCTTCATGGATCTCAGCAAGTTGTTGTCGACTGCTTTGTTCGACGTCAATTGCTGAAACAGGCTGTGGGTCGAGAGATCTGCGTTGTAGTTCGCTTCTGGAGCTCCGCTTGCGTTAAGGATCGTTCCGTTGGCATACTTATTCCTCAATTCGAGTCTCCTTATGAACTGCTCAATTGCACTTCCACTTATTTCTTGTGTGAAGTGGGCCGGGTTGTAATTTCCCATCAGCCATTGAGTGATTCGCCTAGAATCCCCCTCGATACAACCAGTGCTTCTTAAATCTAGAGTTATATTTGCTTCTATTACAGCTTGGAAGCTCAACTCTGGATTTTTGCGCCACTGCTCCATCGATTCGGCTAGTTCTTCTGAGATCGATGATTCTGTCTTCTGAAGCTAGACCGATTATACAAAAATTTGGCGACGAATTGTGTGTGTGCGCAACTAACTGCTGAGATTCTCTCTCGAATTGGCCGTCTGTTATGCAAATTACAATGTTAGAATCCTAACTACCACACACAATTGTCCGAAGCCGCTCGAGAACGACGTATCTCGATGCAGCTAGCTCAGGTGAGAGCGTGGCAATTCCAAGAAAAAATTTTTAGCGAAGATACCGATTTGACTAAATCCCGCAATAAAAAAAAAAGGAATGAAAGTGTTCTCACTTTCGACCGGCTGCACGCACAGGCACTGTCACTCTATTCCATAAAAATCGCGTGAAAAACGCTTAAAATCTCGCTTCAAAAAAAGGGAATTTAATTTCGCCACATATGACGACGAAAACAACTACAATCGTCGTTTAAATGCTGTCGCCCTGGCTTTACAGCGGTTTAAAAGACTCGGGACAAGTATACACAATACTGCCCGAGCATAAACATAAACACCTACAAAAACAAGCAATCTGCTGTTTTGCGTTTATGTTTCCATGCGTGCCGCGAGTCTTCTTGACTGTTTGTTGACGCCCGGCACCTCGACTTGCCGAGTTTAAATCACCGCGCCTATCAGCTGTAACGGCTTATGGCCATTGGCCGTCAGCTGAATAGTAGGGTGCAGTGATTTGCGGGCGGGCGAATTTGAACGAAACGCGATTTAAATAGGCCGGTCTCGAATGTACCGGCCGCTAACCTTCTCCTTAAACCCCACATTGGGCGCCATTGTAACGCGCGGACTAAAAAAAGACTTTACAGAAAAATAACGCGTCACGTTCCGCGCCGACAAGAAGACGGGATCCGCCGCTCGGCGCGGGCGGATCAAGGTATCTATTTTCGCTGGGCCGGTGAATGCACCACCGGCCACTCGCCGCTATGAGTCGAAAATACACAAATAAATCGCTGCGCGGGAAGTACAAAGAGGCTTACCGGGAGAGGAGTGCACTCCTCTCGCCGCTCGCTCACGAATCCGCTCCTGCGTCAGGCCTTATCCTCCGGTCGACTTCGGAGTGTTCAGGCGGGACGTCGCGCGGGATTTCGCGTAAACTAGGCCTGCCTTGCTACCTAATAACCTTTTACAATCTTTACCTGTTCTTTCGAATTCTTTGTAATGTCAGAATAACTCACACTCTCTCTCTCTCTCTCTCTCTTCCCTCCTTTTCCCCTCCTCTCCCTCACCCACAATATGTGTCATACTCTGTACCAAGAACTTTAATGAGAACTTAAATATTTTTTTAAAACAATCAGTAAAACAAATAGTATTGTTAATAAAACTTTATACTAAAGTATAAAGTAAGGCAAGTACGAGTTTTTTCTGTATAATTGATAAAATAATAATATTTATGATTTTGTAAAGAAATTAAATAAATACTAGCGAAAAAGTTTTTTACTTCTTCGAGCCAATATATCCTCAACAAATTGTACTTAATTACATTCACATTGTTCTCTGCAAATTAAACAATCGAAAGTTGTGATATCAATTATCGATAGTCAAGTAATATGCAAACAACTCTGCAAAATAACTGTATTACTCTTTTCAGAAATGTATTCAAATTTGTTCATTCTTCTATACAAATTAAACACAAGAAGGTACTGGATATGAATTTATTGTAGTCAAGTATCCGTAAGTTAACTTAACTGACATAATAGAACTTCTCGTACCTCGGGTGTAAAATTACATTTTACGTCCACGTTGTGATAATGTGTAAAATCTTACACCCGTCGTACAAACATAAAACCTTTTTCTTGTAAACATATTGTGGAATCTTTACGAAACGATGGTACATATAGTTACCATCCCTATTTTCCCTTATTTTGTCTCAATTTTGAGCTTTCTATGGCATGATATTACGCATCTTGGGAGGACAAGAGAAGTCTACAGTTGCTCTATAGCAGGGGTGGTCCTCCGTTCCACCATATATACTTGGCGGGCCCAATGGTTCGCAGTTTAGGAGTAGACATGATCATTTTCATGTAAATATTTATGTTCAAACATCAGGTAAAAAGTATAAATGGATCGCTTCTGGATATTAAATACTGATCGGTGAATCGATCACTGTTTTTAAATAGATAGTGCAAAATGATACAAAGAGGTTTCTCATAAAATGGTTAGTAAAGTGTAAGGCCCTTTTCAATATAGACTATAAATTTATATGAATTTTTTAGCATTTAAAAAAAAGACGGAGTCAATGATAAATATGTTGGGTACAAAAGTAAATCATGATTCTGCACTCAGTACCTGTACGAATATTGTACTTAATCGGAATCAATTAAAAATTAGAGTAAACGTAATTATTTATAGTAGACTCATATAAACATTGTTAATGAATTAATGCAAACATCTAGTATTCTACATCTATGGAAATAGTCCACCTGTAAACTGCAAACCGTCGGGCCCGCCAAGTATGTATGGAAGAACAGAGGACCACCCCTGCTATAGAGCAACTGTAGACTTCTCTTGTCCTCTCAAGATGCGTAATATTATACTATAGAAAGCTCAAAATTGAAAAAGAATAAGAGAAAATAGAGATGGTAACTATATGTACCATCGTTTCGTAAAAGGTCCACAATATGTTTACAAGAAAAAAGGTTTTATGTTTGTACGACGGGTGTAAGATTTTACACATTATCACAACGTGGACGTAAAATGTAATTTTACACCCGAGGCACGAAAAGTTCTATTATGTCAGTTAAGTTAATTTACGGATACTTGACTACAATAAATTGATATCAGTACCTTCTTGTGTTTAATTTGTATAGAAGAATGAACAAATTTGAATACATTTCTGAAAACAGTAATACAGTTACTTTGCAGAGTTGTTTGCATATTACTTGACTATCGATAATTGATATCACAACTTTCGATTGTTTAATGTGCAAGGAACAATGTGAATCTAATTAAATACAATTTGTTGAGGATATATTGGCTCGAAGAAGTAAAAGACTTTTTCGCTAGTATTTATTTAATTTTTTTACAAAATCAGAAATATTATTATTTTATAAATCATACAGAAAAAACTCATACTTGCCTTATTTTATACTTTCGTAGAAAGTTTTATTAAAAATACTATTTGTTTTACTGATTGTTTTAAAAAAATATTCAGGCTCTTATTAAAATTCTTGGTAGAGAGTATGACACATATTGAGTGTGAGGGAGAGAGGGGGAAAGGGCGGAAGGAGAGAGAGAGTGAGAGGGCGGGAGGAACGGAGGGAAGTTGTAAAGTCATATGATAATGATTCTTTTAATTCTTATAGATTCCAGGAAAAACTTATACTTGCCTTATTTTATACTTCCGTAGAAAGTTTTCTGATTTCTACTTTAAATTAGTTTTAGATAAATGATAAATCAAATATATTTTCGAGAAAAAGATGTTAATGCTTTCTTTTTAAAGGAAACATTTTCCATAGATTCTATAGAACTTTCAAAATAAGTATTGTTAAAAAAATCATTGATATTCATAAGAAATTTTTGGAAAGATTTTTATGTACTCAGTTTGCAAAAGTTCAGGTGATTGTTAGTAAGGAATTAATTACATATAAGTGGAATACTAAACCAAACTTATTCTTGCCTATAAGTTTTTACTTTTGTATAAACATTTTTTTAGAGAGATTTCACAACTTATTAAGAGTAAAAGTACATTAAATATTGTTTGTTAAGTATAAAACTACACGTTAATTGATTTCACAACTTTTTTGGGTTTGACTTTCAGTATCCTCGTGAAAGAAATTTATTTCGACTTTATAGAACGCAACAATTTATTATTTATTCGTAGAATTCCTTTTCATAAAATAAAATGTAAATAATTTTTAATGGATTGTATAAGTTTCGGAAAATAATTCTTATGGTTTCCGAAAAAATTCTTACCGTTTGTAAAAGTTTTTGTAAAGTGATTGCAAAGGTTTTAGAAAAGAATTTCTCGTTGTTTGCAAAAGTTTTTAAAGGATTGTAAAGGTTTTGTAAAATAACTTATAAAAGGATTTTTTAAAAGATGTAGTGATGGACCATTTTTGGAGATATTTTGTAGAGAAAATATAATAATGAATAATTTACAGAAATGAAACTGTTATTGAAAGTACGACTTTAATTTAATGAGTAATAACAGATAAGAAAATGATTTTTGTAAGAAAAAGGAAACATTTTCATAGCAACTTTACAAACAAATATTGTAAAGAGATAAAGATATAGAAAATACTTTAAAAATAGTTTTTTAAAAGTGTTTTTTATAATTGTTTCAGAAAAACATTTAAGCTTTCAGTCAAGTTCTTTGTAGAGAGTTGGACAGTTGTTGAGAGAAAGATTGTTTGAATAAAAACAATAAAAAATTTGTATTAGTATTTAAACAGAGAATTTAAAGTTGTTAAAAAAGCTAACAATAACATATTTTTTCTTTGTAGCTATCGCAAGGAATAAAAGAAAAAAGTACAAGTTCTAAGAATTACAATTCAAATCGCTGTCTAGCTTTCATAAAACTAGAAGCTCAAAGTTGGCTGAGAAGTTGAGTTCTCATGTCAACTGTTATTTCCATAGCAGCAGACAGTACAAAGTTTTTTGAAAAATACTCTTTCGCATCTATTCCTCTGAAATCACCTAATCCTCTGCCTTTACAAAATGCGAAGCCCAAAGTTTGACAAGTTAACTACACTTACGTAACAGCACCTGATACTAAGTTTTTTCATAAAACACTCTTATGCATCCATTTGCTCTTGTTTTTTTGACAAATTATTATTACATTATTAAATTTGTGCTAAAATTTACCTCTAGCCTTCTATTACACATTCTAAAACTGGAATTCGTTTCATTATTTTGGTATCCACATATTTCTTTTTCATATGTATCAAGCTATTGTCTGTAGTTTATCTTTTAATAAAAAAACATTTTTTTTAAATATAATGTTAAACACATTTGGTACATTGAGAAAAATGGTGTAGGAAAAAAATCACTATTTTTTATAGTAACCATGCAACAGATTTTGAAGTAGCTGATCAAGATTTTGCTATTGGACTTTCGAAATTCAAAATGGCGGATCCCATATGGCTGTCAAAAGTTCGAAGGAAGTTTGCGTGCTAATAATATCCCTTTAAAGCTGATTCAAAGTATAATCAGCTATAATTGGGTTTCTTAATCCTGTATTACCGAATTAAAACCAATTCAAACTATTAAGTCCGATTTAGTGCGATTATAAATATAAATACGTTTTATTCGGATTTGATCAATCACATTCTTAAACGAACCGAAACAACAAAAACAAAATGTGATCAGTTAAATCCGATTAGAACCGATTCATTTTTATAATCGGTCTGAATTGGACTTAATCGTTTGAATTGGTTTTAATTCGGTAATACCGTATTAAGAAATCCAATTAAAACCGATTATACTTTAAATCGGTTCTAATTGGTTATAATAATATATTTTTAGAAGGGCTAGATTATGTTTAAAATGTGTATACAGGGATTTTCAAGGTCGCTAATCACAATCTTGCTATCAGACTTTCGACATTCAAAATAGCGGTAAAAAATTAAAAAATGCTTAGATTTTGTTTAAAATTGGTATACAGAGGTTTTCCAGATCGCCGATCAAGTTTTTCTATTAGACTTTCGAATTTCAAAATGGCGCATCCAATATGGCGATTGAAAGTTGTAAAAGTGATTAGATTTCGCTGAAAATTGGTATGCATTGGGTTTCAAGGTCGCTGATCAAGGTTTTGCTATTATATTGGGCCTTGAATAAGTTCTCGCTGTTTCCTAACAGATTACCAGGACTGAGTGTATGTAATTTCAGATGCTAACGCATCTATAGGGAAGTACTGTTGGTAAGCTTGAACTTAAGTGTATGTTAGTTCGCCATAGTGTAAACAGCGTTTCTTGTTCTTACTACTAAAAATGTCAAGTTTTTTGCCAAGTAGAGAGTATTTGCGGGGAATTTTATTGCACTATTTTATTAAAAAAAATCTGCGGCTGAAGCGCACCGGATTCTTGTTGAAACTTACGGTGACCATGCTCTGTCGGAAAGGACATGTAGAGACTGGTTTCGCCGCTTCAAAAATAACTATTTTGATCTTAGAGCTAAAGAACGTGCTGGTGCACCAAAAAAGTTTGAAGACGAAGAATTGGAGGAATTACTAAATGAAGACTCATGTCAGACGCTAGCTGAACTTGCAAAATCATTACGAGTACACAGAGAGAAAATTCGTTGCGAGAGGCTATGATGTTTTGTCGTACTCTAGTGCTATGAAATGGCGAATACTCAGCCTACGATTTTTCATAAGTAATTGATGTAATAACACGGTGTATGTGTTATCGTATGAAAATCGACAAAAATTACATTGTGAGAAAACTAACTTTGTTTCTGATGAGGGTGACATTGATCACCGAAACGTCAAAAAGCATACACACGTTGTAAGGGTTTTCATTTCTTACACCTGCTGCCTCGGGAAGATCGACAGATTCCCACATCAATATTTTCATAAGTAATTAATTGAAAACTTTTCATAGCGTCAGAGTATGAAATTCGTGACAAAATCTACGCCGGCCTTTCGAAATACAAATATACGAATAGGTCGTATAAAATTCTCTCGCCTTTCGATGAGAATCGTATGAGTGAAAGTCGTAAGAAATCTTCCGACTCGCCAGATGTTCAGGAGAAAAAATCTATATGTATATATATATAAACACACAAGTATACTATAACCTGCAATCCGCAGCAGCCGAATAAAAATGCTGCGCCGCCCGCGCCTGCGCAATAGATTTTTTCTCCTGAACATCTGGCGAGTCGGAAGATTTCTTACGACTTTCACTCATACGATTCTCATCGAAAGGCGAGAGAATTTTATACGACCTATTCGTATATTTGTATTTCGAAAGGCCGGCGTAGATTTTGTCACGAATTTCATACTCTGACGCTATGAAAAGTTTTCAATTAATTACTTATATATATATATATATATATATATATATATATATATATATATATATATATATATATATATATATATATATATATAAACACACAAGTATACCATAACCTGCAATCCGCAGCAGCCGAATAAAAATACTGCGCCGCCCGCGCCTGCGCAATAGATTTTTTCTCCTGAACATCTGGCGAGTCGGAAGATTTCTTACGACTTTCACTCATACGATTCTCATCGAAAGGCGAGAGAATTTTATACGTCCTATTCGTATATTTGTATTTCGAAAGGCCGGCGTAGATTTTGTCACGAAGTTCATACTCTGACGCTATGAAAAGTTTTCAATTAATTACTTATGAAAATATTGATGTGGGAATCTGTTGATCTTCCCGAGGCAGCAGGTGTAAGAAATGAAAACCCTTACAACGTGTGTATGCTTTTTGACGTTTCGGTGATCAATGTCACCCTCATCAGAAACAAAGTTAGTTTTCTCACAATGTAATTTTTGTCGATTTTCATACGATAACACATACACCGTGTTATTACATCAATTACTTATGAAAAATCGTAGGCTGAGTATTCGCTATATATATATATATATATATATATATATATATATATATATATATATATATATATATATATATATATATATATATATATATATATATATATATATATATAAAACACACAAGATTTCTTGTATATATATATATATATATATATATATATATATATATATATATATATATATATATATATATATATATATATATATATATATATATATATATATATATATATATATATATATATATATATATATATATATATATATATATATATATATATATATATATATATATATATATATATATATATATATATATATATATATATATATATATATATATATATATATATATATATATATATATATATATATATATATATATATATATATATATATATATATATATATATATATATATATATATATATATATATATATATATATATATATATATATATATATATATATATATATAAAGACCTATAAACGTTATTTCTGGTAATCTACAGGGTCCTATAGTTTATCTCTTCAGAGTTCCCTATATAAGCGCGTGACTAAAGAAATAATATCCCTGGGGTGTGGGACTAATACCACGTCCCGGAAATAACAGTTGTAGACACAGATTTTCCGGGACGTCCCGGAAAAACAGCGCGTCCCGGAAATAACAGCGATGTACAGTGTAAACGTCCCGGAACGAACCGTTGCATATATATATATATATATATATATATATATATATATATATATATATATATATATATATATATATATATATATATATATATATATATATATATATATATATATATATATATATATATATATATATATATATATATATATATATATATATATATATATATATATATATATATATATATATATATATATATATATATATATATATATATATATATATATATATATATATATATATATATATATATATATATATATATATATATATATATATATATATATATATATATATATATATATATATATATATATACAAGTATACATACAAATATGCGAATACAATAGTAAAAGTAAATAATTTAATTAGATATACATTATACTTAAATGTTTATTCGATGCCTCGATTAATTAGTATTTTAAGTAATTTAAAAAATCTATTTATACCACTGTAACCTTAAAATCAAAACTTTAATTTAATTATCCGGCTCTCGTGCAGGTATAAAGTATTGTTCGATACTGGTGCGTAAGACGATTTTTAGCTCATGTGACGTTTTTCGTCACATGAGCTAAATAACCGTCTTCCGCACCCGTATCGAAAAGTACTATTAAAAACATGTATTTTAAAACGAACTCGTGTTATTTTTGATGTATAATAGTCAAAAAGTATGTATTTTAAATATGCGAATTTATGAAAAATATTTATTTAAAATACAAATGTTATAAAAAAATTAGTTAAACTAAAATAAATACATTGTAAGTATTTCAATCATTTTTATTTTAAAAAATACATATGCATGAATTATTTAAATATGAATTATTTAAATGTCATATCTTGGAGCAACATAATGTTTTCCATTTTTTTTAATAAACAAAAGAGGCGGTATTTTGGGTATATGTTCTACACACAAGATATCATCAACTGTATTTTTATCATGTACTTCATATTGATGATAAAGAGTCAAAATTGTACATTTTCAAAAAAACACACAGAGAAATAAAGTTTACGCTTATACTCATAGATTCCATCTATTTTCCAAAGTGGGCACCTTCGTCATTTGGACCTACATTAATAAAAAAGTAGCACCTCTTTTAAATTGTTTGCCATTTATTCTAACACTACTGAAACATATAATATTGTTTATTTGATTATAATCTACATTTAAATTTTTCGTTAAAAAAATAAGGTATGTTACAAACTTCTTTACGACCAAGTTTAATATCTATTGATTTGTAGATAAAAGTTTCTTTTCTAAAACAGAAATTGATTTGATATCTTATAGCAATAGAGAGAGGTACATTAATTTTGGAACTTGTATTAACGGCTATTCCTTTTAAATCGGTATGTTTATTAATTAAAAATTAATAATTATTAATCCTGGTAGATGAGTGGCTAGATGATCATTTGGTTTTAATTTACCGAATAATTTTATTTTTAGTTCGTGGTGGTTTGTTATAAGATTTTCTAAATCATAAATTTCGGTTTCAGTGATTTGAGGACTAGTTACTATGCCAATCATTTTGCGGAGAATTAAGTATAGAGTTTCCAATATATATTACAGCAGATAACGTCATCCGTATTATATAGTTTTGGTGCCTAAAATATCAGCTTCGGCGGAACTAGCTACTTCTGTACCAAAAATTCCAGGTTTGTTATCCCGCTCTAAATCGACATAGTCAAAGTTTTGAATTCTATTGTTTAATTGACTTAAGGTAATAATTTTAAGCACAAAAACTAATTTTGACAAACTTTGCTTATTATGCAATGAATCGTACCTTCAGCCCAATCATGCATAATTTCAAGGCATTTATTTTCTGTGATATGTAATTTTATAAGTCTATGGAAGCAGCATTTTTCTTTGACTCCACCAGTTTTGCTTTGAAAATCGGAGGAATAATTATTTTTGTTACGTAAAATACTTTTTAATTCTTGTGTAAGACGCCCATATTGCTCCCCAGTAGCACGGCAAATCCTACACCAATATTGTACTTTTGATGTGAAGCTCTCCGTAAATCCACAAATCCCATTCATTCCCAAATTATCACCACCGATAAGAACACCCTCAAAGTACACCGTATAATGTTCTTTATTATTAATACTGAATTTTAATCCTTCCGTTGATAACTGATTGAATTCCTCGATATCTTTTTTAGATACTTCTTCATTTCCACAAAATACGCAATCTTTCGAATAAAATATAGTCCTAAGCAAAATATTTTGTAATTTTGAAACGAGGTAAGGGGGAAGAAATAGCAAAAGAACATATATACGCCGCATAATTGTTGAGATCCACTGCATGGACCTAAAGAATTTCCAGGTTCAAAATCATCAGCTTGTAATATTATAGGATATATTTCTTTACTTGGATCAAAGTATTTTTCTTTCCATAATTCGCCTTGTATTATGTTAGATAACACGAATTTTTCTTCTTCTAAACTTTTCTTGTAATTTCTAATACTGTCATATAATCCAGGTAATTCAAAAAGAACTTTTAATTTATGTTTCAAAGATAAGTGAACTGCATTTATGTCAGACTTTTTGGAAATCCACGGAGTTTCAGGTGACTCTGTAGATTTTTCGTCAATTTTGAAATTACCTGGATAGAGAAAAACACTATCGTTCTGATAGATCCTTAAGCGTTGATGTTCTTCCATGTATTTTTCGAAAGGAAACCGGCTTTCCAGCAACATATGTTGAATAAGACCTCGAGTATTACTATCTATTTCTGTTTTACTTTTAGTAGAAAGTTTTACATTTATTTTGTTTATTAACAATGGTATATAAACGTTTGATACAAATTATTAATAGTTTTTATAACTCTATCTACTGATTTTCGGGAACCTAGTCCATCATAAAGAAATAACGTAATTTTTTTAACTCTTGATCAAATAAAGGATCGGTGATTCTACTTGCCTAAATATTGAAATCCATTACAAGATTATAAATAATTTAAAAAAAAAGCTTAAAACGTTACCAACTGCTAAATAATTCTTTTTGAAGAAGAATAAGAACAATTGAATAGTTATACACGTGATAATTAGACAATAATACTTTTTTAGAAAATAAAACCAATTGAATAGTTACACAAGTATAATTACATATTTTTTTTTAAATTATTGAAAAATTACACAAGTATATTTTTCAAAGTTCACATTATATTCTAAAAAGCGTATAAGATGCATTTGTTATTACAAAAATATAATTTTAAATAGCTTAAAAGTATAATATTAAAGATAAATTTAATATTTTAATCAAGTTTAATATTAGAGTCTATACACTAAAATGTACCTAAGATCCTTTCACATTCTTATTATTTTTAGAATTGTTAAGCTTTTTCTTATTGGACGTGTTTTTTAAATCATCCAATTTTGTAACTAACGTTGACACACTGTTGTAAGCACATTCAATTTCTACTTTATGAAAGTAATATTCGATAAACTGCCAAACAGATTTTGTCGCTACAGGGCAATGTTTACGTAGCACCTTTGTGCACTTGAAACATAGGTCTACAGCTTTAATAGCTGAATCCACACCATATAACGTGTATTTAGCACGACCTACGATAACATAAGATTGTTTTATATTTTTTAATGGTCCAACAAGTATGACGAACGGCAAAGGAGATTGCTTATATTTAGCGTATAATAAATTGAAAGCTCCAATGTGCTCGTTCACTGATTTTTTATGTTCTTCTTTGTTATCAGGATCCACCTATAATTGTTAAATTTAAAAAAAATTAATGTAAAAAATGTTATATTTCATTTAAAAACAAAAAAAAATATTTTACGTACTTTGCAATGTTGTATAAATGAAACGCTTACTTCTGGTACAGTAGCATTCCAATTCAAACCACTTTTAGCCTTTGACTTAAAACACAATTGCCTCCCCAAAATGTCTGATAATAAAACAAGGGCAAGGTTTTGTTCGTGTACTGTAAAAAAAAAGAATATAACTTTATACAAGATTAATGATAATAATTATACAACTGAATTATGAAAAGTAAATGAATTTTTCTTACATTTATTTTGAGTAGAGATATTTCTATTTTCTGCCAAAATACTTTTGATCCTATCATTCGCCTTAAGTTTAGCACATTTAATAAGGAGAGATGCACTCGCTACAAGATTGTCAAAGAAGGTAGAACTCGACCCAAGAACTTTGTTGTAGACACTCTCCAACTAAAAAACAAGATAAAATTATTAAATTAATTGTACAAAAAAATTACTTTGAAAAAAATATTATTTACCAAAGTATATCCGTTTGGTAAACATAAGGTTGGTAAATCATCCAATATATCTGATAGTGATTTTCCAGAAAAATACTTCAATATGCCAGTGCCAATATTATCCCATTCTTTTAAAAAAGCTTCGTCAATATCTGTTTTTCCTCTTAGATTATTTATTTTAGATTCTATAAAATATTGTCTTTAATAAACGGTTTAATAATATTTTTTTATTATTTAAATGTAAATTTAAGGTAGTTCACCGGCCAATGATATCATAAAAATCACAATATCGCAAAAATTGTGCTTCAAGCATATTATTTATGGTGGAAATTCTTTATTTAGCTCTGTATACAATTGTAAAAATAAAAAAAAAAGACGACGTGAAAATAAGGCGTCTATATGGTGTTTGAAACAATACGACTTGTACGATGCAATTATATATAGATATACAAATAACATGGGAATTTTTCTTCAAATAGCTATATCCCAGAAAATAGTATCGCTTGTCATATTAAAAAATATTCTACATTATTCCTTTTTGAGTCTAGAATAATATACTAGTTATTAAGAAAATTTTAAAGAAAATTGCCTTTGCAATTAATTAAAATAAGTCTTAAATACATAGTCAGCCTATGCTTCCCATATTAACGTTGCAAACTTTGGCATTAACTATCTCAATAATTAGTATTGCTCCCTATACTGGAAGTTTCAAAAATCTATAAAATATATAAAAAGGGGTATGTACACCAATTTTTAAGCAAATTTAAAGAAAACCGATTTCCCGGTGAACTACCTTAATGTGAATACCTTCATCAGATGTATTTATTTTTCGTTTCAAACCTGGCTTGGCTGCACGCTCTCCGAAGTACGTAGCAAACTCATTTTTCATACATTTATGCCGGTTAGCAAGTAATCCTCTTGCTTCTTTAACTTTTTGACTATTATCTGCTGTGTCGTTGCTGGTTCTGTGAGGTGCAGAGTAATATCTTATTTGCTTTTCAGAAGGGAAAAGTTTTTCAATTTCTTCTGTCAGAAACTCAAAGTACCTTCTGGTGATAGAGGTACTGCAATTAAAATCGATTTTGTGAGATACATAAAGTCAAATACTCAATCAAATATATTAAAGGTAAATAAAGTATTACAATATAACTATATATACTTTTATAATATAAATTTTTTAAATGCTCAATAGTTTAATTCACCCCTTAAACAATATATTTAAAAACTATTTATATAAATTATTTATTTAAAAATGAAATTAATAATTGCCAAAGGACCCGGCACAAAATACCAAGAAAAACCCGTAGTCATTTGGACTGAAACCAGACGGAATGTGTTCCTGGAGGTGTTCCAAACAAAATGCCTTATATGCTCCAGGTCCCAAAAGGCTTTAGATTTCGAATTATGAGACCTTGAAGGTCATAAAATGACGATACTTACATTGCAAGATTTTTAACTTATTGAGTGCTATACTGACTTAACATCATGGATTCGGGTCAATTAGTTAAGATAAGAGCGGTAGGAATGCGAGAAGGCTACCGTGCGATGATCTTGGCTGTCACCTCGATGCGTATCCTGAAGGTTATTTGAATGTCAACTTGCTAATTTTTCAAGGGAATTCATTTTTTCGCTTTGCATTTTCCAAAAATAACCTTTTTTCAATAGGGTATGAATAATCTATATTGTCATGATCTATGCTATGACCGTGACTGTTGTTTTGAAGGTCTTTTGAAGGTCAACTTGATTAGTTGCCTAGAGAACCCATTTTTAGCTTTGAATTTTTTAAAAATAAGAGAATTGACCTTTTATACTGAGATAGGCATGGGTTGCGATACAACTACGTAGAATTATGTCAAACTCAAGAATTCTGTTACAGCGCGTATACCGAATGAAGATGGAAACTTACTTATAATTGTTTATAGTAGATTCATAATAAACTTCTAGGTTTTCTTGAGAGAGCGTCACCTATATTTTGTTTACAAAGACGAGTCTTGAAGATATTTAGGATCGCTGATAATTAATGTGGAGCTAGGTTTACAACTAAACCCTGGTGTTAGCGCTCTACAGCGGTGCCTTATTGCAAATCTCAACTCGAAATCGTGATCAGCGACCCCGAAAACCCCCGGGGCAGATTTTTCATCCACTTTCAATGGCACAGAATACTTGGGCCTAGTTGGGGCCTTACAGTGGGCTTTGTTGTAAATCTAAACTCGGATTCGTGATCAGCGACCACGAAAACCCCCGGGGCAGATTTATCATCGACTTTCCATGGCACAGAATACTTGGGCCCAGTTGGGGCCTTACAGCGGGCCTTGTTGCAAATCTGAACTCGGATTCGTGATCAGCGACCCCGAAAACCCCCGGGGCAGATTTTTCATCGACTTTCAATGACACAGAATACTTGGGCCTAGTTGGGGCCTTACAGTGGGCCTTGTTGCAAATCTGAACTCGGATTCATGATCAGCGATCTCGAAAACTCTCGGGGCAGATTTTTCATCGACTTTCAATGACACAGAATACTTGGGCCCAGTTGGGGCCTTACAGCGGGCCTTGTTGCAAATCTGAACTCGGATTCGTGATCAGCGACCCCGAAAACCCCCGGGGCAGATTTTTCATCGACTTTTAATGACGCAGAATACTTGGGCCCAGTTGGGATCTTACAGCGGGCCTTGTTGCAAATCTGAACTTGGATTCGTGATCAGCGACCCCGGAAACCCCTGGGGCAGATTTTTCATCGATTTTCAGTGACATAGACTTGGGCTCACACAGCAACCCCAACAACCCTTGGATATCTAATCAGATACTATACTTAAAGTCCGTTTCAATATCATAAGTGAGTTAATTGTAGTTTCATTTTAATGAATGGTAATTGAGTTAGTCCAAATCCCACTTGGCGGCTTTTGCTAAAAAACAGACGTTCAATTGTCAGGAAAGAATTTTCAATCCCTTAAAGTATCTTAAAACTTCAAAAAGATTATTCTTTAAAAAAAGAGTACTTTCAAAATGTTATAGAAATGAAATAACTTCTAAGTTAACTTCTTGATGTTTCTAGATAAAGTTTTTGATTTCGAATCTTGATTTATCGTTTTTTCTAAATATCAGTTTTAGTTACTTCTCTTATTTCGAAAAGTAAAACATTTTTTGTATATTTTTTTTGTATTTTTATTTTATTACACGTAAATATGTTCAAACATACAGCACATATTAATATAATCATTCTTTAATATTATTACTTGTCAACTGCGTATAACAAAGATAGTATTTTACGTTCAAAATTACATATTGCGGTTATTAAAAATATAGTAGAAGTTGATTATTTCTCCTTTGAATATAATAATATATATAAAAACATTTTATTGAAAATGGCAAATCGAATAACTTGTTATGTCTGTGGTAATACCTTTTTACCCAGGGGAATGATTTTATTAGCGCCTATAGAAGATGATAACTACTTAGATATCGTTGCTTTTAGGCGTAATGAAGCTGGACTACCTGAAGCTCCTGTAATTGCTAATACTCGAGCATGTCTCAATTGTAACATTGGCATGGTTTCTCAATACCTCTATGATCATTGTCTTGTATGTCGTAGGGGTAATAATGTACATACATTAAGTCGAGAATGTAGGGTTGATATTTTTGTAAAAAGTAATATTTATGTTCCACCACGTGTTGTATGTTGTAACATTCATTTAAATACGTGAGGATTACTTCCAGAGGATATAATTCAAGGATCGAGATACGTAAATAGACCATACAATATTAATGGACCTGAATTGATGGCACTTTTTCAAGCAATGCGAGAAGCAGTAAATCTCAGTATAAGACGTAGCCCACATAGCATGAAAGCTTCCTAGAAGCTTTATGAAAGCTTCCAAGAAAGATTCGGAATCTTACAAGAAGCTTACATGGAATATTCCTGAAAGCTCAAAATGTCTGCCCTTTTTTCTCACAAAAAGCTTTCAGGAGAGATTCTATTAATCTTCCCGGAAAGCTTTCCGGGACCTTTCATCAAAATTTTAAAAGAGTAACTGGAAGCTTTGTGAAAGATTTGTCGATTTTTCCGGAAGCTTTCTTGAAAGAATACGATAAGTTTACAGAGAATCTTTCGGCAAGACTTTAGCAAGATAGCTGTAAATATCTTTGTAAGGTTTTTTGATAGCTTTATTTAAATATTTCAGAAAGCTTACATGGAAGATTCTTGAAAGCTCAAAATGTCAGCCCAATTTACTGGCAAAAAGCTTTCAGAAAAGATTGTATTAACATTCCCGGAAAACTTTCAGGAACATTTGTTTGAAGTTTTTAAAAGAGTAACTGGAAGCTTTGTGAAAGATTTGTCAATCTTTCAGAAAGCTTCTAGGAAAGATTTTAGTAATCTTTCAAGAAACCTTTCACGAACCTCTTTCAAGTTCTCGAAAGATTACTTTGGAACTTAAAGCCGTACATATTACATACAATACTCTAAAGTATAACTATTACAATTCTCGCATATTATTTAGAATTTATTGCTATATTAATCGCAATTTTTTCGTCGCAGAGAAAATTTTACATAAAATTTTTTTACCAAACCGGGAATCGAACCTACAACCCTTGGGTTACTACGCACGCATGCTATCCATTACGCTATCGCTCGCTTGAAGGAGTTGGAACATTTTCATCTAAATAAGATGCACTTTCTACGATTATTCAATTGTTATTAAATAATATCATATATAACATACATGTTATTATTTTGATTATTCATCTAAAATATTAATGGCTTTAAAATGGCCATGTAAAATACCGAAACGATACCTACCTTACCGGCACCTAAGTTTTATTTTTTTTATCGTATTTAAGCAAAAATTTTAGAGAAAAGCGTTCTTTCACGGAAATCCAACGCTTTTTCCTAAAGTTTGTGTTTAGATGTAATAAGAAAAATAAAATGTTGGTGCCGATAAGCTAGGGATCTACGTTTGAGTTGAACATGGCCTCAAAGTTAAAACGGTATTATAAAATCAAGTTTCAATTGAAACATTATAAAATCAATTATAAATATATTAAAATATTATCAAATTTACTTTATTTATATTTACTTATATTCTATATATGTTTAATGTAAGTGGCTAAAGAAAATTTTCAATTCATTAAAAAAGCATAATTTTGTTCTAAGTTGATGAAATCTTCAAATCTATATTTTCAACTCAAAGATAACTTCAAAATAGTCTCAAAAGAGATGAAAAGAGAGGGGATTAAACATATTGCAAGAATGTGTGTTTATATTATATGCATCTTTAAGATGAAATGGCGAAAAAGTTATTGCAATTCATATAACTATTATATTTTTCGAAAAAGTTGTTACTTTTTCAAATCACATTTTTAAGACCAAAAAAAATTGTGAATAGTTATAAAATACATAATTTAGAATTAAATTAATTGTACTTTAAGAATATCAGTCTCCATTCGAGGTATAATGTCGAAAAAGTTTTCTATAATTTATAAAATTAGTTAATTTCTCTAAAAAGTAGCTACTTTTTCAAATCCGCATTTTTAAATAAAAAAACTCGTTACTACTATCTGTCAAAAAACTACCCGAAATTTTTAAGTAAAACACACAATATTCAATTATTTATCAATATTTATTTTGTCGCCTTCAAAGTAGGCCCCATTTGATGCAACACAAATGTGCCAACGATTTTTCCAATCATCAAAACATTTTTTATAAGCGTTTTCTGGGATGGCCTTCAGTTCCCTCAACGAATTTTGTTTTATGGCTTCGATCGCTTCAAAACGTTTTCCACGGAAAGGTAATTTTAGTTTCGGGAACAGAAAAAAGTCACATGGGGCCAAATCTGGTGAATACGGTGGTTGCTCGATTGTATTTACTGAGTTTTTGGCCTTAAATTCAGTTACAACTGCGGCTCTATGCGGTGGTGCATTATCGTCGTGCAAAATCGACGAATTGTTCTTCCACAATTCTGGCCGTTTTTGACGGATTTTTTCACGCAAACGCTTCAAAATGCTCAAATAATATTGTTTATGGACCTTCTGTCCCTCTAGTAGGAATTCATGATGCACCAAACCATGAATATCAAAGAAAGTAGTCAGCATCACTTTCACTTTTGATCGACTTTGACGTGGTTTTTTGGTTTTGGCTCGTCTTTTGTTTGCCATTGAGATGCCTGTTGACTTGTTTGCATGTCAAACTCGTAGACCCATGTCTCATCTCCAGTTATAATGCGTTCCATGAATGTAGGATCGGAATTAGCACGATCCAGCATGTCCAAAGAGACCTGTTTGCGGTACTCTTTTTGAACAAAATTCAGCTCTTTTGGAACAAGTCGAGCGGCGACGCGTTTCATGCCCAAAACATCCACCAAAATCGTACGAACTGACTCGTGGGAGATGTTTAGCTCTTGTGCTATCTCTCTTAAGCCTGAATGGTGATTTTCCAATACGATTTGTTTCACCTTTTTAATGCTCTCCTCGGTGGATGCTGTCGATGGCCGTCCGGACCGAGGCAAATCTTCACACACTTCTCAACCTTCCTTGAATGCTTTGTATCAATCGTAAATTTGTGTTTTTGATAAAACTGATTCCCTCTTTGTTCAATATTTGTATTCATTGTGAAAATCGTGACGCACTACTAAGCTTAACTGACATAACAGATGGCGTAAACAAACTGCTTGATGGAACGCGCTCAAACTTGGCATCATAATTTGGTACAGTGATGCTAACATACAACAAAAAAAAAATTTCAAATATCTATAACGCGGGAGATTTAAAAAAACTTTTCCGGGTACTTTTTTGACAGAAGGTAGTTTTTAAATAATTAATTTAGAAGGAAATTGAATGTACTTTAAGAATATCGGTATCCATTTTCTACATCTTAAGAATCAATTAAATAAAAAATTATTTCTGAAACAACAAATTTTCGCAAAATTGTTATTTTATCAAAATAAGACCTTATAGTCATCCATTTGACTCCAAAATTTAGTCAGTTCTAAGTTAAGGCATACATAAGATGTATGCAAAAGTTCAGTTCATTACGTCTATCTGTTCAAGAGTTATGTCGGGCACAATATTTGGTTTCATAAATTCATACATACATACATACAGTTTTTAAAAACCTTTTATTCTGACTCAAGAACCTCAAAAACATCTAAGTTCATCAAAATCTCTGTTTTGAAAATTTTCACCGTTACAACGCTTTCTCTTTGAGAAAGCAATATAGTGTCAATAGGGAGAAATAAAATTCGTATACTGAATATATTTTAAGGGGTCTGTCTAGTAGCTCGCGTCGAAAAAAACGCGATTTTCGTGATTATTTCTTGGGATACTGGATAAAGGTAATGATATAAAAGTTATTAAGCTTAGTAAATACACTCTTGAAATACATAAAAAAATTTTTTTCTTTTATTTTATACATGTATTATGACCAAAAACGTCAGCCAAACGCAACACCTCGAAAAGTAGGTAGGTCCGCCTTGTTGATAAAATCTCGGAGCTGTGTTGTCTGAAACAAAAAAATCAAAGTGCTTTAGGTTTGGTATGACAATGGCAATGTCACCTATGAATTTTTTTCAATTATTTTAAAAAATAAAAAAATGGTGAAGAAAAAACAAAAAATTTTCAAAAAACCGGTTTTTTTTCGCCGATTTTTGAAAAAAAAATATGATAAAATTCAAAATTTTTGAAAAAAATTTATAGGGGACATAGCGATAGGTTTGAAGAATATGTGGTTCAAATTTCATAAGGATCGGTCGAGTAGTTTCGAAAATTTCATCAACAAGGCGAGTAAAAGCGTTGTTTCGAGAAAAACGCGTTTAAAGTTTTTTTTACATGAAATTCTTAAAAAAAAATTACTTACACCTAGTCAGCGATGCCTGGACCGTACAAAATTCCTTCAGATTGTTCGAAGAGTTGACTTTCTTCCAAAGTAAAAGTAAAAAAAAAAAAAACGATTTTTCAAAAGTGAGTTACTAGACAGACCCCTTAACACTCCGTGCGCAAAGCTCGATTTCGCGCACGCTCAAATAGAAAAGCATGTGCTAAATCAAGCTTTATACACGTCGTATAAAAAAATACGGTTCGATACACAAGCGAAAAGGTGCACGCCTTAGTATCAAACTGTACTATTTCTAAACAAAGAAAATATTAACTTTAATTATTACTTTTAAACATTCATTTGGAAAAACACGTCTTCCTTTTATGTAAATACAATACTCGTTGAAAAATTAGATCAAAATGACAAAAATGCAGATTCCTTTTTATTTATTTATTAAACCAGAACAAAATTACATAGAGTAAAGTCCTCAGAGATAGATATTAACTACCTGTACGAGGGCTGGTACATGAATACTTAAAACTATACTTATACACTAAAGCTTATATACTAAGTATTAAATATTTAAACCTTAAACATTTAATATTGTCAATAGAATTCTCAAAACTTAACGCAAGTAAAACAATATGTATACATTTGTTTATTATATATATTTTTTAGTTTATTTTTTAGTTCATGTTTCCTATTAACACTTTTGCAATAGAGCTTTTTTAAAATTTTCAATCTCACTGCCAAAGTTTGTATCACTTAAATTAAAAGTTTGTTGATCCCTCTTGCGTATTTTTGGTAGGCGAACTGAGGCTGAGGTCTTGTTGTGAGTAGAATCTAGATCTTGTTGTTATCGATGTAAGTGAAGACGAACTTCCAAGCCTGGGTTTTGCCAGTATTAATTCAGTTCCGCCCACCTGAGTTTGTAATGTAGTTGGTGATTTAGTTAACTCTTGCGTCCGTTTCTTGAAGTTATCTACCTTACCGAGATATCTCGGTAAGTCAGGTTTTATTATATATTCAGTAGTGTTCATAGCCTTGTTTACCTTAGCATTCAAAATTTTGCATTCTTGTCTGTCAGTGGTAACATGATCAGTATTATAGTCGTTTCCAAATGTCTTATTTGAGAAGCTACAGTTGACGCAGCATTGTTTCTCTGATGTGCACTTTTCTGTTAGATGCGTTCCCGCACATTTTAAACAGGTTGGGCTGTTCTTACACCTTTGGCCATTATGACCCAATCTACCACACTTATAACATGGTTTCACATTTATTATATCGTAAACTTTGCAATTCTGATAACCAACGAATAATCTGTCTTTATTTTCTTTAATATGTTTGTGCATTTCACCCGTTATTTGCATGATGACCGTTACTTTACTGCTTTTGTCATTGCCAGCTACGTGTAATACGTTACCCTTTGTATCGAAATTTGAAAAATTTCTTTGGTTTATGTCATTTTCGATTGCTTTTATATCAGACTTGAATTCATTTTCGATGCCAGTTATTCTTATGACAGGCTTACTAAGCTGTTCTTCTTCGACCTTGTAGAGGTGGTTGAGCTTGGCGTCTAGTAATCTTTTTGCTGTCTTGGCACTTTCCTCGTTCATGCATGTTATTGAAATTACATCTTTACTTTTCATATCAATTTTTTTCGTTTGGATTGATTTTTCTTTAAGTAGATAGTGGAATACTTTTTCCTTTATCACCGATTTCTCTTCTTTGTCTTTTCTTGTCACTACAATTTTCAGCACTTTTTTGGATTGTGGTATGTGTATCTTTTTTGACATTATATCTGCATATGTTTCCTTGTATTTACTCGGTCGTTCTTTTTCTGTCGTTAGAATTTCGTTTAAAAGCAGATTTTTATGTTTCAATTCAGTATTTAGTTCCCTAAGCAGCTGGTTTTCTGTTATTAGTGCACTTACTTTATCACTGTCCTTGTCTTCGCATGTAGTCTCATCCAGCTCATCAACTTGCATTCTGTTTTCTTGAAGGAGGCCTTCATAGTTGATTTTAAGTTTACTGTACTCTGATTCTATTTTCCTATAGTTTTTACTAAGATTCTCAATCGCTTTAGTTTTGGTTTGCAGATCTTCTTGTAGTTTTAGTAACACAGCACGTGTGGGATCTTGATTTGAGGTTATGTTCAAATCGTGTTCATCACAAACAACTAACACACTGTTTATGTATCTTACATTTTTTTTTCTATTAAAGTCACTTTTATGAAAAACATTGCAACACCATATACATACTACCGTTTTAACCGCTTGCGTATTGTGACATCGATAGTATATATCGGGAGGGACTGCCTCCGGTGGCAGCCCACTATCCTCCATCTTGGATGGAGGATCCAACTTATCAACATTAAAATTATTTTTTAAATAAAAAGTTTTTAAACAGTTTTTTAGAAAACCACAATTTTTACGCCCTCCTTATGTTTAAATACTATACATAGAATTATTTTATAGCCATTCTATTATAATTTTGATAAAGTATACTCGTTGGAACATGATGTCGGTATCCAACATCTCCTTAAAGCATTCATTTTTGGAATATTTTATTTGAGGTTCCCGAAACCTTTCTAAAGCTTTCATAAAATGTTGCTCAGTCGCATAGGTGGAATTTTTTTTTATTCCATAAAACTTGCGGCAAGCTTTCGCGGGACCTTACCAGAAAATGCTACGTTTCCAGTAATCTTTGACTTATTCTCACTGCAATCTTTTATGAATGAGTTTATGAAGGTTCTATTTATGTTGAGTAGAATCTTGCCTGAGAGTATTCATAAATCTTTTTTTAAAAGTTTTTCGGAAAATTTGCAATCAATGTTATAGTTCAATCTTTCACTAAGCTTACTGTAAACCTTCTGGTTACCTTTCATGATAGATTCCAGTATTTATAAATCTTTTCAAAAGTTTTTCGGAAGATTCACAATCAATGTTCAAGTTCTATCTTTCCGATAGATAGCATTCTATCCGATAGGTAACATTCGAAAGAGAATCAAAAAACGTTTATTTAAAAAAAAAAAAATTATTTTTCTAGCTATCACGGTTCTTTTGTTATTAACAAAAACGTGTTTTATTTTAAAAAGCTTATAACTCACAAATTAAACGGTCAATTTTTTGGAAAAAGATCATGATAATGCAGTATATAAATAGCTATAATCTGTAAAAATTTAAATTCATCCTGTTGGTTAGTTTTTGAGAAAAAAAATTGAAAAATTAAAAAAATGAGTTTTGTATGTTCAACGATTACGGGAGTAAAAGTGACTTAGTCACTTCAAAATTTCTTGTAGAGGTACATTTTGTATAGTTCTCGGTCGAGTTCTTTGGGCAAAATGATTGATCCATAAATTTCAGAGATATTTGAGGTTAAAATTTTTTTAACCTTTTTTTCAAATAGTAATTTCTCGAGAACGGCTTTATGTATCTGAACCAGATGGGTAGCATTTGAAAGAGAATAAAAAAAACCTATATTTTCTAAAAAAAATTATTTTTTTTTTCTTTATTTCTAGCTATCACCGTTCTTTTGTTATTAACAAAAACCTAAAAATTGAAAAATGAAAAAAATGAGTTATTAACAAAAACAAAAACGTGTTCCTTTTTAAAAAGCTTATAATGCCCTAATGATATTATATATGTATATATTATGTTTAATCTAGGGCATTCTTGCTCTTTGATCTAAATAAGTAAATAAATAAAGAAAAAAATTTTAAAATGAATACTTTTTAACCTTCATAAATGAATTTAATTATAATTATGTCATAAATTGTTGCAAAAATTATAAATTTTGTTATTACAAAATTAATTCAAGAAATCAGCAAATTGAGTTTGAGGAAGCTACGGACCAATGAATTGGCAGCGGTTTTTTTGGTTGGTTCCTCAAAACTTACAGGAAGCTTTCGTGGAACATTGCAAGGTAACACTACTGGGAAGTTTCGACGGTACCTTCCGTTAAGCTTTTCGCATTATTTTTCGGTAATCTTTTATTCATGCTTACTGCAATCTTTCATGACAGATTTCATTTAGGTATAATGGAATCTTCCCTGAAAGTATTTGTAAATCTTTTCAAAAGATTTTTGGAAGATTTGCAATCAATGTTCCAGTTCAATCTTTCAGAAAGCTTACTGTAACCTTTCTAGTTATCTTTCATGAAAGGTTTCAGTATCAATTATTAGAATGTTTCATGAAAGATTCTGGCAGCTTTTCAAAAGCTTTCGTGTAATGTTACTCTGGTGAATAGTTAGAATCTTTTTGGTTGTTTTTGCGAATCTTACGGGAAGCTTTCGTGGAACATTGCAAGGTAACGCTACTGGCAAGTTTTGCCGACACCTTCCATTAAGCTTTTCGCATTATTTTTCGGTAATCTCTAATGCATGCTTACTGCAATCTTTTATGAAAGGTTCCATTTATGTTTAGTGGAATCTTCCGTGAAAGTATTCATAAATCTTTGTTAAAAAGTTTTGGGAAAATTTGCAATTAATGTTCCAGTTTATCTTTCAGTAAGCTTACTGTTACCTTTCTAGTTACCTTCTATGAAAAATTCAAGTATCGATTATTAGAATGTTTCATGGAAGGTTCCGGAAACCTTTCAAAAGCTTTCATGGAATGTTACTGAATCGCATAGTCAGAAACTTATTGGTTGATTGCGCGAATCTTATGGGAAGCTCTCATGGAACATTGCAAGGTAACGCGACTGGGGAGTTTTACCGGAACCTTCCATTAGGCTTTCCCATTATTTTTCAGTTTTTGCTAACTGCAATCTTTCATGAAAGATTTTATTTATGTTTAGTAGAATCTTCCCTGCAAGTATTCAGTAATCTCTTTCAAAAGGCTTTTGGAAGATTTGCAATCAATGTTCCAGTTTAATCCTTCAGTAAGCTTACTATAACCTTTCTAGTTAACTTTCATGCAAGATTACAGTATCGATTCTGAGAATGTTTCATGTAAGGTCCCGGGAACTTTAAAGACCTTTCATAGAATGTTGCCGAGTCTCATAGTTCGAATCTTTTTTGCTGATTCCGTTAAACTTACGGGAAGCTTTCGTGAAACATTTCTAGGTATTGCTACTAAGAGGTTTCGCCGGAACCTTCCCTTGAGCTTTACGCATTATTTTTCAGTAATCTTTTGTTCATGCTTACTGTAATTTTTCATGAAAGGTTCTATTTAGGTTTACTGGAATCTTTTCCGCAAGGATTTTGGAATCTGTTTTGCAATCTTACCGTAAGCTTTGAACAAAGATAACAATGTAATCGTCCCAAAAGCTTACTGTAATATTGTTTTCATTAGTGAAACTTTCCTGTAATCTTTTGTTTATGCTTACTGTAATCTTTCATGAAAGGTCCTATTTGAGTTTAGTAGAATCTTTCCTGCAAGGATTTTGGAATCTGTTTTCCAATCTTAGCGGAAGCTTTCAACAAAGATAACAATGTAATCTTCCCAAAAGCTTACTGTAATATTGTTGTTTTCTTTCGTGAAACATTCCTGTAATATTTTGGTCATGCTTACTGTAATCTTTTATGAAAGATTCTATTTAGGTTTAGTAAAATCTTTCCTACAAGGATTTTGGAATCTGTTTTACAATCTTAGCGTAAGATTTCAACAAAACTAACAATGTAATCGTCCCAAAAGCTTACTGTAATATTGTTGTTTCCTTTCGTGAAAGATTCCTGTATTGATTCATGGAATATTTCATGTAAGATTCCCGTAAGCTTTGCAGAAGCTTCCATGTAATTTTCGTCGAATGGACATTTGTAATCTTGATTGGAATATTGCTTTATCCTTTCTGGACGCTTACAAAAAAGCTTAAAATGGAATCTTTCTGAAAGTTTCAGTTACCTTTTTAAAAGATTAAGAAAAGCTTCTGCTGGAATATTTCTTGAATCTTTCTTTGGGAAGCTTTCATGCTATGTGCTAGGTATGAACATGAAAATGACGTATCAGATTTTAGAGCATTATCTCCTATTTCAAAGGTGGACTTTAATGATCTCTTCACATATTGCGATCCTGTTCCTGTGCCAGGTGGTCATCATTATGTCAATAAAAAAGATCTTTTATGCTTTTTATATAAGTTAAAACAAGATTTAAGTGATGAATTTCTACACGGAAAAAAAATTTGAGCTGCAGCGACAGAAAACTAAACGTGTTCACGCAGCATAGCTACTGGTGCTGTTTCGGCACCAACCTTGTGTCGCGTCAGGCTGCGATTCAGTGAACCGCGGCATTTGTTATTGCCTTTCGAGCACGCTCGAATATATATACACACACACGACCTTCGAGCGTGCTCGAAAGGCAAAAGAAATGCCGCGGTTTGCTGAATCGCAGCCTGATGCGGCACATGGTTGGTGCCGAAACAGCACCAGTAGCTGTGCTGCGTGATCACGTTTAGTTTTCTGTCCCTGCAACTCAAAATTTTTTTTCGTGTATAGGTAATGTTTCAGTAGTCTTCGAGACAAGCTGCAAGTCTTGCAATATCTACAGTTCGAGAATCACTGATGTTAAGATTTGTTATTGAAAATATTGGTTTTCAGTCAATATCAAGAGAACAATATATCAGAGACCATTTGACAGATTTTTCAAATCGTTTATATAATGAAACTCCGGAAGAAGTAAAAGCAATCGTTTATAATGACTGTTCTTATCTATACATTGAAAAAAATTCATGTTTCAAAGGACTAAGACAATCATTCTGTGTACACAGAGGTCGTCACTGTATAAAACTTTCCATGTTAGTAGGTCCCAAGGTTATATCCTGGACATTCAAGGACCGTACTTTTCAAATGCTGCCAATAGCGATGGGAGAATTCTATTGAATCAATTTCAAGCAGATATTGATGGCATATGAGAGTGGTTTAGACGTTGTGATATTTTCGTTGTTGATTGTGGTTACCGTGAAATCATTGCAATGTTAGAAAGACTTGGTATAATTCCAAAGGTGCCATCTCTTTTACCGCCACATCAGAGACAGTTATCAAATTATTCTCGAATTATTACTAAAACTAGATGGATAGTGGAAACTCGCAACGATCACTTAAAAAGTAGTTTTAAGTTCTTTGCAAACACCATAAAAACAGCTCATATTCCAAACTTGAATAGTTTTCTACGCATAGCAGGAGCAATAATTAATAAATATTTTATTGAAATAATAATGCCAGATGCAGATGAGTATTTAGCTCAAGAAATATTAGATCGATATGATGATGTTAACGTTGTTCAAGCTAGAGTAGAATAAGAAGGACTTGGACGAAGACATGGACGGTGGGTTCGCTTGACCGCCAATCAGTTGCCTTTGTTTCCTGTATTGCCATTGGAATATTTGTATGAATTAACCATAGGAACTTACCAAGTTCATCTTTCTCCGTCATACATTCAGGATAGTACTTTAAGAGCCCCTGATGAAGATGATAATGAAGAATATCAAGTGTTTGAGATCGACGAAAGGACCAACGAACCAGGATTTATAAGATTAAGGATTTCATCAAGTTTTAGGAATGATGCTCAGTACAATGTATGGATCGCCTTTAATGAGGAGTATAATCAACTTCAAGATGAAGACGAACCTATTTTTGGTTATTATTGTACATGCAGATCTGGGGCACGAACTCTTAGAACTTGTGCACATGTAACATCTATTCTTTGGTCCCTAGGATATGCACGCCATCAAGAAAACGTATCTTACCCTTCACTTCAGATTCTACAATCAGTACAAAACGTCGCTATTGATATAAACCAGATAGAAATAATAGATCCTCTGCGAGAAAATTAAAAAGTGCCAACTAATAGTTCTAAGTCTCATTAAAATACTTGTTTAAACTTAAAAGAACGACAAAAAAGAAAAAAAAGAAAAAAAAAGTTTATTTCTGTTTTTAATTGGTTAAAAAAAAGTTTATTTCTGTTTCTATTTAGTTATAAAAAAGTTTAGTTCTGTTTCTATTTAGATAAAAAAAACTTTAGTTCTGTAGTTTCATACTGTTTTCTTTCAAAATTACAAAGCAAAAAATGGGTTCTCTAGGCAACTAATCAAGTTGACCTTCAAAAGACCTTCAAAACAACAGTCAAGGTCACAGCATAGATCATGATAATATAGATTATTCATACCCTATTGAAAAAAGGTTATTTTTGGAAAATGCAAAGCGAAAAAATGAGTTCCCTTGAAAAATTAGCAAGTTCACATTCAAATGACCTTCAGGATACGCATCGAGATGACAGCCAAGATCATCGCAAGGTAGCCTTTTCGCATTCCTACAGCTTTTATCTTAACTAATTGGCCCGAATCCGTGATGTTAAGTCAGTATAGCACTCAATAAGTTAAAAATCTTGCAATGTAAGTATCGTCATTTTATGACCTCCAAGGTCTCATAACCCGAAATCTAAGGCCTTTTGGGACCTGGAGCATATAAGGACTTTTGTTCGGGACACCTCCAGGAACACATTCCATCTGTTTTCAGCCCAAATGACTACGGTTTTTTCTTGGTATTTTGCGCGGGATCCTTTCCACATAAATAATGAATTGGTTATCAATTATTATTGGGCATCTGTATGAAACTTACTTATATTTATGCCCATATTTGACGAACTCTTGTTCAATGAGTATAAAATTATACTTAAAATTATGAAATAAACGTCTATTTTTTTGGGAAATAATTCATCAAATTCATCGGAACAGTCTTCTTCGTTTACTTTGTCAGTATTAATTTGTTCCATTTCATGCTCATTCTGTTCCTGATTATTGTGGCCATTTTCATTAGTTTCTGATATGTCCTCTTTCTGCAAAAGTTCCATTTCTTTCTGTTCATTATCTCTAACATAACCCAACAGTAAGCGACATCTTTTACATGAACTAAAACTTGATAAACGTAATTTGCAGTTTTATCAGTATAATACTCTGACTCATTTATAAGTACTTTCAGAAAATCAAGCTCTGACAGTTCAGGCACAGAAGAAGTATTAGTACTTGAATTGAGGCTATTGTTGCTTTCTTGATTAGGATTAGAATTTTCCTTTTCATTGAACGAGTTATCAATGGATGATGGAATTGGCAAACGTGGTTGAATTAACAATAAATCGGTTGGATTTCGATGTGGATATATTTGAGCACTGTAGCTTAGATTAGTTAGTAAATTATTCAAAGGTGATTGTGGCACCAAAGACAAGCGCTGATGTACTTGCTCATTATTTTTTAACTGATTTGTTATGGAGTCATTAGTTGTATGTAATAAGTTAACGTTCATTGATGAACGTACAAATGACCCTAAAGGAACTTATGTTAAAGAATTTTCTAACGTTGTTAAAGGTGGCACTAGAAATGTTAATTTTGGTTAAATCAGTGTATTATGGGTATTATAAGTTTATGAAAATTATGAAGAGAAGTGACTTTTATACTGTATAATAATATAACTTACTTTGATTTAACTTGAAAAAAATTAGCTATATTAATTTTAAATTTATAATAAATGAAAAATAAATATACTCAATTATTAAAATTTCTTAATTTGGCTTAACTCTACTTCAATAAAGCAAAGTATTCTAATGCAAAACAAAAGTCACTACACCATGATAAAAAGAAAAAATTATACAAACAAGCACAACCACCTGACAAAAGAATTATTAGTTTGATCAACGAAAACTAAACGTCTATCTTTATTGGTTTGATTCTGCATTTTATTTAAAATTGTATTATATACTCAATGTATTACAAACTCATGCAACTTGCAAAAACTCATTCATGTGCAACCTAAAAAACATTAATCTTTTTTCATTATATGTGTAAGCTTTAATATTTACTACCATACGTAATGTTTTCAAATATTATTTCAATGGATAAGAGTGAGGTTATGAGGTTAGGTACGTCATAATTAATAATCTGTATTAGAGAGATGTTATATATAAATTCATTCATGTTTTTAAATCTATTGTTACTATTCTATAATAAGTTGATAAATACATTCATTCAATAAAAGCAATAAAATGTACAATGTTGTGTTATTGAAGAACACAATGAATAAAAAAATTACAAATTTGCATGCATTTTTACAAAAAATCTTACATAAATAATATATATAATAACTCACCTGTTATATGTTACATGAATATCCTATGTGTTTTGAATCGTTTTGAATCGAGTTGTGTCTTCTGCCGTCGCACGATTTGCCCTACGCATTGACGTGTGTGCGTGGAAAAATCTTTTGCCCGCTCCCGACCAAAGGAGGTGTAGGCTAATTCACCGGGGAAAAACAAAGGCGATCGCATAAACATATGAGCACCCTTCACACCTATTCACGGGGAGAAAGCGGCACGCTGGAAGGAGGGGGGGGGGCGACATAGGCTCCCGCTATGACTACTTCTCTCCGTGTGTATATATATACAAGGTGTCTCATTTTAATCGCCCCAGGCAAATATCTTGAAAAGTAAGGGAGATGGAAAAAAACTTTAAATACAAAAGTTGTAGGGTTCAAAGGAGGTCAGCTAATGGTAACAACGACCTTGACCTTGAACTCCATTTTCAAGGTTATTTGAAGGTCAAAGTGATTTTTTTAAATGGGAACCCCTACTTTTGACCCCGGAAATGGAAAGAGCGGAAAATTTTACGTTCAGAAAGGTCTGATATGTTCGGGTTTCAAAGACATTTTAAGGTCAACCAACCAATTTAATGAGGTCGATCTGGGAATACCTCTAGGAAGAACAAAATTAACCTTGACGTTCAAGGTCAGTTTAAGGTAAGTCGATTTTATAAAATGGAACCCCTTATTTTTGACCCCGGAAATGGAAAGAGCGGTAGATTTTACATCCGAATATGACCTTGATCTCGACTTTAACCGTGATCTGGAAGGTTATTTCAAGGTCAAGCCGATTTTTTTAAAATCCCCTTATTTTTTACCTCGGAAATGGAAAGAGAAGAAAATTTTACGTTCAGATATGTATCGTCATATGGTATCAAAATTGGTCCTTTGGGGTCAATTAAGGTTTTTTTTTTTTAAATCGACTTAACCTTAAAATAACCTTCAAGGTCACAATTGAGATCAAGTTCGAGGTCAAGGTCATATTCGGATGTAAAATCGACCGCTCTTTCCATTTCCGGGGTCAAAAATAAGGGGTTCCATTTTATAAAATCGACTTACCTTAAACTGACCTTGAACGTCAAGGTTAATTTTGTCCTTCCTAGAGGTATTCCCAGGTCGACCTCATTAAATTGGCTGGTTGACCTTAAAATGACTTTGAAACTCCAACATATCAGACCTTTCTGAACGTAAAATTTTCCGCTCTTTCCATTTCTAGGATCAAAAGTAGGGGTTCCCATTTAAAAAAATCACTTTGACCTTGAAATAACCTTGAAAATAGAGTTCAAGGTCAAGGTCGTTGTTATCGTTAGCTGACCCCCTTTGAACCCTACAACTTTTCTATTTAAAGTTTTTTTCCATCTCCCTTACTTTTCAAGATATTTGCCTGGGGCGATTAAAATGAGACACCTTGTATATATATATATATATATATATATAGGTATATGTGTTGGTACTTTTGGGGTATATATACACCATAGATTGCTACTTTTGGGGACTTTTGTCCTTTTTGGGGACCGGCTTCAAAAATACGATGCATCTATCGCTACTTTTGAGGTCCATAAGGCTTCGTCTACAATACATCTTAGGTACTTTTCCGGGCTTTTGTTCCGGAATTTCGGTACTAAAAGCGGGCGCCGCAGGCCCCCTGCGAATCACGGTACCCTTAGGGTCATTATTTCTTTAGTCAAGTGTATTTGTTCCGGTATTCCAATGTAAACTCTCAGAGTAAGAAACTCTAGGACCCCAATAGTACCGATGTATGTATATATATATATAGTAGGACGGTTGATAAAGGTGCTTATGGTAGGGTGCCTTTCCTGGTAGACAATTGGCCATCAGATGCAAGATACATATATATATAGTAGAACGGCTTAACATGCGCAGCGCATGCGCAGTGACGATTGCCTTTAAAACATCTGGTTAGTCGTAAGAAATCTTACGACTTATCGTACGCTCGAGATCCCACTCGCTGTAAAATAATGTTCGACTATATGCCGGAGGGCGGCGCTACGAAGTTTTTATTTTATTTTAATGAAATGTGGATATTCACGATATAAAGATCATCGAAGAAATAGGTCAATTTCTAACAATAAAGCACAGCAAATCTTATGAAATTATACTACATTATTTCATAAGCTAGTATTAGAAAAATTCATTGCCTCTCGCAACGAATTTTCTCTCTGTGTAGATGAAACAACAGTTTCGAAACGTTTGAAAACGTTAGGAATGATCCAGGAGCAAGGACATTGGGTGCCGTATGAGTTGAAGCCGAGAGACGTCGGCTTTAATTTAATCCCTTCTTAAAAAAGTGATGAGCGACCATGTTGAAGCATCGAAAGGCTTGATTTTGATTGGTCGATAAGAAGAAGGCGAGAGAAATTTACTGTTTGGAATTTAATGCCTGACTTTTTACATTTAGAGTAGTACAAAAATAATTAAATTCTGACTTCGAAAAAATATTTAAATAAGTTAAAAGTAAAACGTAATGAAGATAGCATACATAACCTCAAAAATAGAAAATTACACGCGAATCACGTTTGAATATCGCTTGTTTTTTTTTTAAATTATGTGTGAAAAATAAATAAAATAATTGATTGTAATATTATGGTCAAAACGATTTAAAATTCCTAAATAACCTTTACTAAAAATTATACTTTCTTTGTGAAATTTCACACATAGCTTACTTGTATCTAGTAGTATGCCTGTCGTATTTGTGTGCTCTTTCTGGAATTTCCGATCTAAGAAAAAGGTTCTAATCTTAAAGTAATAAATGACTATTACAAAACAAGAGCAGGTACACAACACGCGCGCATAGCGCATAGCGCATGACATTTCCATTTTCTAGTAAATGCGTTCCCGAATAATTACGATTTTAAAAGAGGGCTAAAATATTTTTAACCTCAAATATCGCTGAAATTCATTAACGAATTCTTTTACCCTAAGAACTCTTCTAACAAATAATGTACAAACTCTACATCTCCACTAAATAGCTATATTGTGCGATAACAAAGAAAGTAATTTTTAAAAATACTAAAATTTTAAATATCAAACATCTCAAAAAATAACCATATAATTTGGATGAAATTTTACACAGGCATTGCCTATATAGCATACAAAATAGTCTATAAATTTCAAGCTGATACATGAAGTCGACATTGAGAAATTACGATTTTGAAAAAAAACAGTAAAAAAATTTTAACCTTAAATATCTCTAAAAATCATGAGACAATTCTTTTACCTAAAGGACTTATACGATAATATATAAACTCTACATCTCCACAAGACTTCAACAGGATTAAACCAATTTTTCTGAAATTTCTGGATTAATGATTTTGTCCAAAGAACTCGGTCAAGAGCTATCCAAAATCTACCTCTGCAAGGAATTTTGAAGCGATTAAGTCAATTTTACTCCCGTAATCGTTGGACATAACAAACTCATTTTATACATATTTCAATTTTTTTTCTCAAAAACTAGTCGACAAAATGGATTCAAATTTTTGAAGATTATAGCTATTTATATTCTGCATTATCATGATATTATTCAAAAAAATTTACCGTTTAGTTTAGGAGTTATAAGCTTTTTTTAAAAAAAACACGTTTTGTTAATAACAAAAGAACGGTAATAGCTAGAGAAATTTTTTAGTTTAGAAAATATAGGTATTTCAATGCTCTTTCGAATGCTATTCATTCTATTTAAGGGCAAAAATCAATTTTGAGGAAATAGAAAATTCGCAATAAAACAAAAACGCATCGGTAAATCAAGAAATGAATTTTTGACTCGCCATCGCACAAACAAAACAAAAGAAATGAGACCTGTCCGGTTAAAATAGATATAAGCTGAGATCCAGGCGTACACACACACATACACACACACACATACACCCACACCCACCCACCCACCCACGCACGCACGCTCGCACGCACGCACACATCCATACAGACATTTTTCAAAACCGACTGCATATTTGTGAACGCAAAACTCTTTTCGCGCGCGTCTTCATAACCTTCGCGTGCATGTTATTTAGGCGTTTTCTCACACGCGTTTTCAAATCGCAGTTAGGTGTATTAACCGACTGCATATTTGAGAATGTGATAGAAAGTGAGACTTTTCGCGCGCGTCTTCGTAACCTTCGCGTGTATGCTATTTTAATGTTTAGAAATAGCAGTTAGGTGTTTTAACCGACTGCATATTGGGAGCGCGAGATTCTTTTCGCGCGCGTCTTTACAACCTTCGCGTACATGTAGTTTCGACGTTTTCAAATCGCAGTTAGGTGTATTAACCGACTGCATATTTGAGAATTGCATGCGTCAAAACGCTGGAAGACTCAAACTTTTTCATGAATCTTTACAATCTCTCTCGTTTTACTCACAAATGTTTATACCTTCCTCAGGACCAACTGAATCGGCTCTTCTCAGGACCTACAAATCTCAACAAACAAACTTATTCATTATTTCAAGGACCCTGTTATTTTCGACAAAATTTATTATATAAAATGGTTTTATGTATATCGGTCCTTCTCAGGACCTGCAAATTTCAACAACAAACTTATTTATTATTTCAAGCGTAAAGAGCCTTACGATTTTCGACAAATTTATTATATGAAATCGTTTATATAGAAAGAAATAGTGATGAATGTCTTATTATGAAACGCTATTTTCTTACACTCTCCCATAACACGCTTCCCTATTATGAAACATTTTTTCTTTATTAGCGGTAATTTCAGTATAAATTTAGTTGAAAACTATGAAGAAAATCTGAAACGGATATGAATTTTTTCATAAGTACTTAAAACATGCGTGGTTGTAATGTGCGTCGATTGCGTCTAACTATTTTAATTCAAAAACATCATGAATAAACCTATTTTATATTTATTTCTATGCAAATATATAGCCGTTTAATCTATATTAGTAGCTCTGATGTACAGTATTGGTAGGTTTAGACACGATTTACAGGTTTATGTACAAATGATGTAAAGTTTAAAAGCACAAATACTTTAAAAATTTATATATTTAAACTGCATTGTAAATGAGATTCGAAATAAAAGCTCTTTTATACTGTTTCGTAATAGAGACCTGCAGTTCGTTGCATACATATAGTGAAACAACTAATAAAAATCAGTGGATTAGTATATAATATTAGATGTATATAAACATTTGAAAAATGACTATAAATGCAAACAGGAATAGGTTCGGTTCAAAGGGCAATCGCTGGATTATAAGAGCTTCGAAACGGCGAGACAAAACAAATTTTTTAGCATTTTATACACAAAAAAATCATTTATTTATTAATGCATATGTAAAAAAGTAGCACATGAATGTAAATATATTTTGTTCTTATTTAAAGTTTAAACGTTTCAAATCACTTATGTCTTTATAGCTTAGTCCGAAAATTCCACGCCAGTACGCGGTACATAATAAACACGTATATAATACACATGTTTTTTTCTTTGTATGCATTCAGTGGTTGTATTAGGTCATATTTCGTCGACACGACGTATCCATTCAAAACATGAGCTCATCGAGTCACTGTTTACTTTTTCTTTCTCTCGCTCTAGACCGCTGTGTAGACCCCTCCCCCCCTCCCTACTCCGGGTACGAGCTGCGGCGCTGCATGCATGTGGCGTTGCGTGCGCGCTTTAGGTTATAAAAACGCTCACGCTCTCGACTCGCGCTCATTCTCTCTAGCAGAATGGACCCGAAAAAACGCCACCGCATGTCAGAGTCGAGTCGCCTTCGTCGCAACCGCCGGCGAAAGGATTGGCCGCGAATCCCAGGCATCAGTCAGCGCGACATGAGACACATGATGTCAGAAGCGGGCCGACCTCCTCCTCCTCCTCCTCAACCGCCTGTTGCAGCATCACCTCCACCGCAACCCTTACGCTTCTCCACCCTCCACCTACATTTCCTTCAGTACCTCCTCTTCTTTCGCCTCTTCCTCCCTCACCTCCTCTTCCTGCTTCACCTCCACCTCAACCTTCTCCACCACCTCAACCACCATCACGACTCAGCGCTGAGCTTCGGGCCTTCCTCGCCCCTATAAGGCCAGAGGAGCGGGTACGCATGGCCCGGATGGCGCTGAGGCAGGTGGTGGAGATGAAGGTGAAGGAACGGCTTCGCGAGTGGCGAGCGGAGAGGTCCCGCGAAAGGTAGTAAGCTACCGTCAAATCAGCCCTTTTCAGGGCTAACATAAACAATCAAATTCTCTCTCTATTTCTTTCATACGTCGCGTTTTTCGCGCGCGCCCCTCTCGTTGCTGGCGAATACCCCCTCCCCTCCCGCCGCGGATGCCTGCGCCCCTTTCTAGTCACTCGTATACATGCGCCTCTCACTGCTGGCACGCGTGCCATTCTCTTGCCGCTGGTGCGCGTATCCCTCTCTTCTCGCTGGCGCGTGCTTCTCTCACCGAGCGTGTTTACATGAGGCTCATACTACTGGTGCGCACGTCTCTCTCATTGTTGACGGCGCTTGATTGTTTTCAGATACGAAGCCGAGTTCTTACATCTACTTGACAAAACGAACTCGCTTTGTTGACCAGCAATCGTAACTGTCAAAAAATTATTTTATACATTGCAAAATACTAAACGATATTTCTGGGATTTTACTTTAGAATAAAAGGGATATTAGTTTAAATTAATACGAAAAAATAGCGAGTTTATAATCGATGAAATATTTTTTTTACTAATTTCGCGTTTTGTCATAGTATATAGTACTTGTATTTTATTAACTATAAACGAGTGCATCCTTTAATCATATTCTAAAAAAAAAAATATGTTCTCACTAGTTAACTAAAATGTCCAATCATCAAAGTAATCGAAAGAAATCTGTTTCAGGTACTATTAAATAAAATTATTTCAAACGTTATTAAAGAAACAATTTTTTAAAATTTATATTCCTTTCATTTAACTATGTCAAGTTCATGTATTTAGGTTTATGTTGATGAAACTAATATCAATCAAAGAAAATAATTATTCAACGTTTGAAATATTTGTGGCCCTGAAAAGGGCCGATTGTTTTTTTAAATAGACGTCTCCATTTATATGTCAGGCGATGACTAGCACAATAGCCTCAGCGTCCATCACCTCGATTTCGCCAACATTGATGTCCACTGGTACTACGCCATCAGCCAACCCAAGATCTATCGCCGGTACTTCATAATAAAACTGCTCTACAGGGTCGTAGATCAGTATAAAGTCAGGTGAGGCTGGTGGTGGAGGTGGCGATGTCTTGGGCGAAGAAAGAGGTGATAGTGCTGGCGACGGCTGCGGTGATGAGCGGGCGAACGTTGATGTCACGCTGTTAGGCGATTCCAAACCCATGAGCCACGCATCAAATTTGAGCGGGGAGCTCGATGGTGTTTGCGATGGCTCCGGTGACAACGTTCCTGCACCCAACCATGCCGATGGTGGAGCCGATACAAGATCCGGTGTTGGTCCTGAGGAATAGGAAGGAGACCAACCACTAAGGTCAATCTCCTTCGCAACATCCCAATCCTCCAACGCCGCCAAATGACGTTGGATCAGCTCCTCGTTGCTTATGAAAGTCTTTTCCATACTGGACTAATTGTCTTTGCCGACTGTGCTGAAGTCGCGGACGCTCCGTACTTTTATACGATCTGTTCGTGTGCAGGCGTCACCGCTCGCGCTCTAATTGGACGAAAATTCACGGGGGAGGGGGGGAAGAGCGATTGAAGTTATATAAATATAACGAGCGTGCGCTAGCCTTCGTCATTTCACGAGAGTGCCCCCCCGCTATCACTCGCACCACGTCATCGCTGTCAGTAAAGAAAATCTCTCTCTCTCTCTCTCTTTCGGAGCAGTTCAAATATGCATATACATGTAATATGCTTGAATACATACAAATGTATTATGCTTTGGAGTGCATATGTATTATGCTTCCTCACACGTCTAAACAATATTTCGCTTACTAACATATAAAGTTTTCTAACTTGATTTGTTAATCATTGAAGTTTATAGCAATTAATAATATTCAGTCAGCTCAGTAACCATTACTATTTTCTCAATATACTAATAAATTGTATAACTTGTGTTAAATTCATAGGCAGATAAATTATTTGATGAGAGAAGCTATTTGCGTGTAATATATGTTTATGTTATTTTTAATTTATTGTTTAATTGCCTCAAAATATTTTATTCTCATATGTCTATATGTAAGCATGAATAAAAGAATTTCTGAGTAATGTTACATACATTTAACTGTTTGTATATGTTTACTTTCTCAGCAAATCTTTCCCGTTGGTTGATTATGAGCGCTTTCTATACTATCTATGTTAAGGTTTTCACACGTTATGCGATTCCATATTTGTACTCAATCAAACATATTTTGCGTAAAACCAATCTGCGCTGCGTCTTTCAATGATGATTTGTTAAGCCTTTGAGGTTCAGCGATTGCTGCTGCGACCGCTGCAACCACTGCGACCGCTACGACCGCTGCGACCGCTGCAACTGCTGCAACTGATGATGGTTCTCGAACGAGAGCGGAGAAGCGAATGAGGCTTAGAGCTTCGTTCACCTTTTTATAGTCAGTTAAGTCATCCCCGCCATGCTGCTCACAACCAATCACGATTGACCCCCCCCCCCCATCATTTTAATATAAAAGGAGATGCATTTGAGAGGAAAAGTCAGTTTGGTGCTCCGAGCAGTCGAAGCAACATCGTAAAGTTTACATGAGTGGTTTTTTTTCACCATATTACCAGCCGTCACGTTACTACTCACAAATAAAGAAGTTGTATTTGAAAGAAAAAAGAATTAGTTTACTGCTCACAGCAGTCGAATATTCTAGTTCAAAAACATATCGTGTAACACCACCTCTCGCCAACATCGATATCTTCTCTTTAAAAGGAGGTACTGAGACTTGCAAAACTCATTTCGTGTCTTGGAGTGATCCGAAGCAGTTGAAAATGGCTGAGCACTTAAGAGAGGCTGCTAATAAGCTATGGAAGTTATATCAAGCATCTTTGACTGGTGACGTTGATGAAAACGACATTGACACTTGGTTGGAGTATTGTTATAATGCTATACAATCAACTCAATATTCATTAAGTAATTTAAAAATATCTGACAAACAAAAACTTCAAGCCGCTATTACTCTCATTAACACTGTTCGGCACTTGTTATGTGATCGTCGAGTAGACCGCGAGTTACAAGAAAATAATGTTGTGTGGGATGATATTCATTCCGTTTTTGAAAATAGAATAAGAATAGGTGTGATAACCAACTTAAGACATCTTGACTTATTAAATTTCATGCTAGAAGCAAAACAACTGGTTATTCTTAAAGTAAATGAAGCTCTTGAGAAACATTCTGCTCTAAAAGTTTTTGGCAGCTGAATATGGATTGATTAAAAATGACGAAGAAACTACCGATATCATGTACTTTAATACAAAGACAACGCCGATATATTTAACAACTGACTTAAGAGAGTGGTTTGTTGTGAATGTGCAGCACCCTATCGACGCACACATGGAAGAATTCCAAGAACGAGAATCAGGCTGGTCACTAAAATCTATTTTAAACTTAACGATAAATATTTGTAAGTTTAATCCAATGAGGGGAAGCACTTATATAGATTTACCTTCATTTATCAAGAAAAAAGAGGCTTGCATTAACGTTAAAAATGATGATAACGAATCTTTTAAATGGGCTATTCTACCAGCATTACATCCCGTTAGTAAACATACAGATCGTGTGTCATGTTACGGTTCATACAAAGATGAGTTCAACTTCGATGGGATTGAATTTCCAGTAGATCCTAAACAAATTAACAAATTTGAAAAACAGAATGATATTTCGGTTGTCTATTACTTGAAGAAAAAGGGAAACATTTTTGACGTCTTACCGCGACACTTCACATCTTATAAGAAAGAAAAGCATGTTAATTTACTTCTTGTGGAAAGTCATTATATAGACGAGGAGGAAAATGACGAGCCTCTTGACGACACTGACATAGTATTTAAAAATCATTATGTATGGATAAAAGATTTATCAAGACTCGTACGAAGTCAGATATCTTCTCATAAAAGTAAAGCCTATATCTGTGACCGATGCTTGCATTTTTTCTGGTCAAATGAAAAGCTAACAAAGCATGCAATTGACTGTTCAGAAATAAATGAATGTAAAATTTTACTTCCTACACAAAAGAATAATATATTACAGTTTAAGAACTTTTCCAACAAGAATCAAGTACCAATGATTATTTACGCAGATTTTGAGTGTTTACTGAAGGAAGCCCATGATCACGAACGTGCTTATCAGCACCATGAGCCGTTTAGTGTAGGCTTCTTTTTAAAATGTAGCTATGATGACAGCTTGTCGGAATATAAATGCTATAGGTGAGAAAAAGAAGAAGACGAATCTCCGGCTAAGTGGTTAGTGATGAGCCTTCACTCTCTGGCTCTAAAATTAGAAGAAATGTACAAGTATCCAAAGCCTATGAAAGATATGACGCTTGAGGAGAAAATCCAGTTTAGTACTGCTCAACTGTCATATTTGTCAGAAATCATTTTCTGAAACGAACCAGAAAGTTCGTGATCACTGCCACTTTACAGGAAAGTGAGTATTTAATTTTTTTACTAAAATGTTATAAATAAATATTGATAAATTATATGATTTACAGATATCGAGGTCCTGCACATAGCTCATGCAATATTAGCTATCAAGATTCAAGAACTATTCCCATAGTTTTCCACAATTTAAGTGGTTATGACTCACATCTCTTTATTAAAGAGGTTGCAACCTGTTTTGCTGGTCGAGTTTCATTACTACCGCAAACTAAAGAAAAATATATATCTTTTACTAAGTTTGTGGAAGGTACTGACATAAACCTGCGGTTCATCAATTCATTCAGGTTTATGGCTTCTTCCTTGGACAAATTAGCGTCATATTTAGAGAATCTTCCTATTCTTGAAAAATCTTTTCAACAAGATGACGGATTCTCTATTGAACAGATTATGCTACTGAAGAGAAAAGGAGTTTTCCCATATGATTACGTTTCATCATTCGAAAAACTCAAAGAAACCAATCTTCCTTCGAAAGATGATTTCTTCAGTAGCTTGTATCAAAGTCATGTCAGCGATGATGATTGTGAACATGCCGAAAAAGTATGGCAGATGTTCAACATTCAAGATCTTGGACAATATTCGGACTTATATATGAAGGCCGATGTAATACTGTTGGCTGAAGTTTTCGAAAATTTCAGAAAGAACTGTCTTCAGGCTTATGGTTTGGATCCTGCTCATTACTATACGACACCTGGATTAACGTGGGCCGCAATGCTAAAGTATACTGAGGTATAGATTTTTTACATATTTATGTATACTCATATGTTTTCTCTTTTATATATATATATATATATATATATATATATATATATATATATATATATATATATTGGTATATTTTAAACAGGTACAACTAGAGCTTCTCACAGATATTGACATGCTGATGTTCATCGAACGTGGTATACGGGGAGGAATTAGTCAATGCTGTAATCGCTACGCCAAAGCGAATAATCCATACATGAGCGAAGGTTATAATGTTGATGAGGAAGAAAAATATCTCATGCATTATGATATCAACAATTTGTACGGTTGTGCAATGACTGAGTTCTTACCATATGGAGGCTTTGAATGCGTGAAGAATGTGAATGAGCCAAACTTTTTCGACATCCCCGACGACTGTGACTTTGGATACTTTGTTGAAGTGGATCTGAAGTATCCTGAAACACTACACGATGCTCACAAAGACCTGCCATTCTGCGCTGAGCACATGGCGCCTCCTGGTTCTAAGCAGAAGAAACTTATGACAACGCTTCACAACAAAGAACGTTATGTGCTTCACTATAGAGCACTGAAGCAGGCGTTGAAGCATGGTTTAATATTGACTAAAGTTCATCGGGCCATAAAGTTTAATCAACGTCCATGGCTTAAAAAGTATATAGATTTAAACAGTGCTAAAAGAAAAGAAGCAAAAAATGAGTTTGAAAAAATGTTATTCAAACTTGTTAACAATGCCGTTTACGGAAAAACTATGGAAAACGAGAGAAAACGAGTTGACGTGAAGTTAGTAAACAAATGGGAAGGTCGCTATGGAGCTGAAGCATACATCGCAAAACCTAATTTTCATAGCTGCGACGTGTTTGACAAGAACCTTGTCGCTATACAACTACTGCGCACTGAAATATCTATCAGAAAACCTATTTATGTAGGACTCAGTGTTTTAGATTTATCAAAAACACTTGTGTATAGATTCCATTATGAATACATGAAAAACCGTGTGGGTGACAACTGTAAAATTCTATACACTGATACAGACAGCTTGATCTATGAAATCACGAACGTCAACATTTATGAGATCATGCATCAGGACATTCACGAATTTGATACATCTGATTATCCAGAGACCAATCCCTTCAATATGCCTCGTGTAAACAAAAAGATTGTAGGTCTAATGAAGGATGAATGTAATGGTGAAATAATGTTGGAATTTGTAGGTTTAAGAAGTAAAATGTATAGCGTTCGGATTCAAGGTCAAAAACCCATTAAAAAAGCTAAAGGTGTTAAAAGTTCGGTGGTAAAGGCTACCATTAACTTTGAAGACTACGTGCAATGCTTACGGGAAAATATAATAATAACTCGAGAGCAACGAAACATTAGATCACGTCATCATGTGTTGCACACTGAAAAGGAAAGAAAGATCGCTCTCAGTGCCCGTGATGACAAACGCCATCTGCTGCCTGACCAAACAGACACTCTCCCATGGGGTCATTACAAAGTGGCAGCTAATGAAGTAGTTGAGCTTCCGTATATTGCAGCATCATCTTTACATGAAGAGGATAAGTTCGACGTTAAGCCTGAAGACAATAGCCAACTGACGGCTGCAGCAGTCAAACAGTCAACAACACAGAAGTATATCAGTGATATGCAACAACAACTGATTACTCTTATACAGCTGTTCGAAGATGATGAATCGCTTAAAAGAACTTCCGAAACAAACAGCAATTCACCCAACAAGAAATTTAAAAGCTCCTAGAGTACGAATGAAAATTACTACTTGCGGATCTCTTCCTATCGCATGATTTCGAGGATTGGGACAAGCACCTACATTCAACTATAGTTAACGAATATTTTAAGTATACAGCTTTAAGGGAGGTATATTTATATAAGTTAAAGTTTTAGAGATTAGTAAAGTGCAACTATTATATAGTTAATGTATAATGAAAATTGAATATCTCAATCATATTGTCATGTAATACTAATGAAATGCGCATCAAGAACAAATGTATATAGAAATAAGTGGAGTATTTGAACTTATATTTAGTTAAGAACGCATCATTTGGATATAGCTATATGTATTATTTGTTAAGAACTATTAAGAAATTAGTAAAAGTATAAGTTATTATATTCCAATGTATATATAATGAATAAATAAAGACTAAAGTTAATAACTTAAACATGTCTTACGTATTACTTTATGGACCTCATAGTAAGAAATAATGTATAGAACTAATAAGTGAGCTATTCTAATTAATGGTAGTTAATGAATGTTTAAATCTATTAACATAACTTTGTATTGCTTTAAGAAATATATAAATAAGTATAGGCTATTACTTGTGAAATATGTGCTAAGGATTAATAGAAAATAGTCTAAGTATTCTAATGCATTATATAGTGAGATTAAAAATTAATATTTCATAAGTGAGTAAAAGTATAGACTTTCTAATTCAATATAGTTGATGTATGATGTGATAACCTTTTTATCTGTAAAATTATTAAAATAATATAAAAAAGGCGTTACTCTATGACATAAAAAAGGTGTTACTCTATGACATACAAAAGGTGTTACTCTATGACATGAAAAAGGTGTTACTCTATGACATAAAAAACATGTCACTCTATGACATAAAAAAGGTGTTACTCTATAAGAAGGTGTCACTCTATGACATAAAAAAGGTGTTACTCTATAAAAAGGTGTCACTCTATGACATAAGAAAGGTGTTACTCTATAAAAAGGTGTCACTCTATGACATAAAAAAGGTGTTACTCTATAAAAAGGTGTCACTCTATGACATAAAGAAGGTGTTACTCTATAAAAAGGTGTCACTCTATGACATAAAAAAGGTGTTACTCTATAAAAAGGTGTTACTCTATGAACATAAAAAAGGTGTTACTCTATGACATAAAAAACATGTCACTCTATGACATAAAAAAGGTGTTACTCTATAAAAAGGTGTCACTCTATGACATAAAAGGGTGTTACTCTATAAAAAGGTGTCACTCTATGACATAAAAAAGGTGTTACTCTATAAAAAGGTGTCACTCTATGACATAAAATGGTGTTACTCTATGACATAAAAAAAAACACGTCACTCTATGACATAAAAAACCTGTCACTCTATGACATAAAAAACAGGTCACTCTATAAAAGGTGTCACTCTATGACATAAAAAATATGTCACTCTATAAAAGGTGTTACTCTATGACACAAAAAATACGTCACTCTATGACATAAAAAACCTGTCACTCTATGACATAAAAAACAGGTCACTCTATAAAAGGTGTCACTCTATGACATAAAAAGATGTCTGATAAAAGTTTAAAAAGTTAAAAAATAAAAAAATAATATAACCAGTGTGCACGTGCAAAAAAAAGAATATATACCTCCAAAACATGCACTGATATGCTCGTATAAAAATATATCTATATAAATACAACGTGCGCTATAAATATAAGTATACGCTGATGTGCATATGCTCCGTTTTCATTATGTAATAATTATTAAAACAATGTTTATTCCTCGATCAAATATTATTCATCCTTAAAAGGACGGTTTAATATAATGTAAAATTGGTTTCAACGTTTAAATATTGTATATTTTTTTTTGGCCCTTAAAAGAGCCGATTAATATTTAATTATAAAAATACAATACATAAAATACAAAATATTGAAAATTATAAAGTATAAAAATTCAAATGATAATCAACTTAAAATTAAAATAAACGATGGCGCGCGCTATCGAGACATATTCTCTTTCGAGGTGTCTCCTCTTCAGCAGCAAATTTTAGTATTTTATAATACTTTTTATCCGCTGCATCATACACTGTGATGTACTCTGGAGGTGAGAGGGTCCTCTTCGGTATCTGTATGTATCGTTTCTCCGTAACATCATAAACTTTATTTATAGTTGTTGATGGAGTCGAAGTCGTCATTGATGGTGATGTGTAGGACGGCTCAGGCGACAACGATTGTTCCATCTGTAGAAGCGTGGGTGTTGATGATGATGGTGAATAGGCTCCGAAAGGTGGCGTTAGGTATGGTGGTAAATCGAGCGTCAACTGAGGCAGCTCCATTTCCTCGGGAAAAACCATCGTAGGTGAGGCGCTAGCCCTCTTCTCCAGCTCCATGATACAATTGAGTACTAGCTGGTGCAGATTAGAAGCCCTTCTCTCAATAATTTCGAGAATTGAGTGATGAGACATCGACTCCATTATTCTGCTGAATGTGTTAAAATTACGACACGACGTTATATTTATATGCTGCTTAAGCGGTGGGGTAGCAGTGGGCGGTGAATATCTGCTCCAATCAGATTGCGATCGCATCTGCTCCGCTCCAATCAACGCGTTACATGAGCGGTGACGGCGGCAAAGAGCTGCTCCGCTCCAATCAGCACGTTTGCTCAAGCGGCGGCACTCGCGCAGCGACGAGCAGGTCCGCGCTTTGTGTATAAAACTGGAGCGCTTTCGTGAGTTCAGCACACTCGTCAAGATGTGGAACGACGAGCAAGTTCACGATGAGACTAACCGCTATCTGCAGGCCTTGGAAGAGGACATGGGCATTGAGTCGGAGCAATTTTCCTCGTCCGATAGCGATGATGAACTGAATGGAAAGTTGGCGAAAATGTGTGATGATATGATGCGACGGCTACGGGCCTTGGATGATATTTCGTCACCACTGCCAGCGCCGCCTTCAATATGCTCATATCATGAGTGGTTAGCGAGTGGTGACTTACAATCTCAGCCAGAGCCACCGCTCTCACCACCTCCGAAGTCGTCTGTATATCAAGAATCAGCGATTCAACCAACACCGGCATCAGCCTCGGCTTCTCAGTCACCACCACTTCCATCTCCGCCTTTGCATCCGTTGTCCCCACCGTTACCGTCGCCCCCACGTTTATCTCCGCTGAGGTATTCGCCTCCAAGCTCGGGGGATGCTCAAGTAACTCCTTGCGGAAGGTATCGACGTCGTCGCCGCTATCAGAATTTGAATGCAACTCATCGTTGTCGTCGTCGTCGTCGTTTATTTTAGTTATTTATCAATCCGCCATTTTCAGGGCGCTCATACTTTTTTAACGTATTTAAAAACTATTTTTTTGTTTTTTTTTTTAAGAGAAAGCTTATTTTCTGGTATTTTCTTGTTTTGCCTTGTAGAGAAAAAGTCAGCAAATAATTATCAAACTAAAATTTATTTGATGTATGAAGGTAGATAAACCGACTATGTAAGCCGAAACACCAATATTCAACATTTAACCGCCACAGTATAAATTTACTCTGCTCAAGTTAATTCAATAGTTCCCTATTGTTTTGGTTCTAAATTTGATTTATAGCTAATATATATTTAAGTGAATAAATTAAATAATTATGTCCTACGTTATAATATGCTATAACTATTATGTTATTTTTATATATAATGGGGATATTTGAATAATTTTTTCTACTTTCAACTCATGTTATAGCCCTGAAAAATGGCAATTAGCATTAGTCGCGACTCTCACTCTAGAAGAGTTGAGTCAGTGTTTGGTTGAAATTTAATATACGAAGCTATGGCTCCTTCCGCTCAGTCGAGTAGTTGGAAAGTGATGCTTTTCAAATGTATACCTGTTATTTTATACATTTCTATGCACCAATCTGGACCAAGCAGCACTGGAAGGGGTAGAGCAGCTTGAAAGAGTATAAAAGAAACGTGCTTTCACGACATCGGCACACTCGTCAAGATGTGCGAGGAGCGTTGGAAGCAACTCTACAAAGAATTCGTAGCTAATCTCGCAAATGTGGAAGAGGCTGATGAAACTTCTTCATTATTTTCGGAGTCACCGCCGCCCTCACCATTGCAGGAGTTGGCTCACGAGTCTTCTCCGCCACCGCAACCTCCACTAGTTCACCTCCAGAGCGTGAGAGTAGTGTTGAGCCTCCTACATCATCAACTCAGCCGCCGCCAGTTTCACCAGGCTATGTGATGTTCTACAATCCGGAAAAAGAACTTTATTATGAGATACCGATCGCTGAGATGAAAAGTGATAAAATCAATGTGCTGATTATTGATGATGAAGAACCTTCGAAGAGCCTAAACGTGGTGCGCTGTCGCGTTTCCACCAGATAATATATATTTAGAGTAACAATCCGCCCTTTTCAGGGCGACCAAATATAAATACGCTGAGCAAACTATTTTTAATTATAGTGAAGACACTTCCCAGCTGACTACCAACTGGGTCCTCCACGGGCCAGAAACCTATTGACATACAAATCGATTGCCCTTTGAACCGAAACTGTTCCTGTTTGCATTTATAGTCATTTTTCAAATGTTTATATACATCTAATATTATATACTAATTCACTGATTTTTATTAGCTGTTTCACTATATGTATGCAACGAACTGCAGGTCTCTATTACGAAACAGTATAAAAGAGCTTTTATTTCGAATCTCATTTACAATGCAGTTTAAATATATAAATTTTTAAAGTATTTGTGCTTTTAAACTTTACATCATTTGTACATAAACCTGTAAATCGTGTCTAAACCTACCAATACTGTACATCAGAGCTACTAATATAGATTAAACGGCTATATATTTGCATAGAAATAAATATAAAATAGGTTTATTCATGATGTTTTTGAATTAAAATAGTTAGACGCAATCGACGCACATTACAACCACGCATGTTTTAAGTACTTATGAAAAAATTCATATCCGTTTCAGATTTTCTTCATAGTTTTCAACTAAATTTATACTGAAATTACCGCTAATAAAGAAAAAATGTTTCATAATAGGGAAGCGTGTTATGGGAGAGTGTAAGAAAATAGCGTTTCATAATAAGACTTTCATCACTATTTCTTTCTATATAAACGATTTCATATAATAAATTTGTCGAAAATCGTAAGGCTCTTTACGCTTGAAATAATAAATAAGTTTGTTGTTGAAATTTGCAGGTCCTGAAAAGGACCGATATACATAAAATCATTTCATATAATAAATTTTGTCGAAAATAACAGGGTCCCTGAAATATTGAATAAGTTTGTTTGTTGAGATTTGTAGGTCCTGAGAAGAACCGATTGAGTTGGTGCTGAGAAAGGTATAAACATTTGTGAGTAAAACGAGAGAGATTGTAAAGATTCATGAAAAAGTTTGAGTCTTCCAGCGTTTTGACGCATGCAATTCTCAAATATGCAGTCGGTTAATACACCTAACTGTTATTTGAAAACGTTGAAATTACATGTACGCGAAGGTTACGAAAGATTCTCGCATTCTCAAAACATGCAGTCGGTTACTACACCTAACTGCGATTTGAAAACGTCGAAACTACATGTACGCGGAGGTTGTAAAGACGCGCACGAAAAAAATCTCGCGCTCACAAATAAGCAGTCGGTTAGAACACCTAACTGCTATTTGTAAACATTAAAATAGCATACACGCGAAGGTTACGAAGACGCACGCGAAAAGAGGTTTGCGTTCACAAATATGCAGTCGGTTAGAACACCTAACTGCTGTTTGAAAACGTTGAAATAGCATAGGGAGAGGATTTACGCGAGTAAAAGACGCGCGCGAGAAGAGCCTCGTTTTCCCTCGCATTCCCAAATATGCAGTCGGTTAAAACACCTAACTGCTGTTTGAAGAGTAGCGAGGGCTCGCGCAGCGACCCGCACTCGTGCACTCGCGCGAGAGAAGTGTTGTTGCAGCCGGGCGCGTCTCATTTATAAGGATCGTCGAAGCTGCTTCGCCGCGAATCAATGAGCGGCGGCGGCGGTCGCGGCGTAGAGCTATTCGGCATCAATCGGCGCGCGACCGCAACTTCTCCGCCCCAATGCCGAGCGGCGGCGGCAAAGAGCTGCTCCGTACCAATCACAGCGTTTGCTCGAGCGGCGGTGGCGGTGAAGAGCTGCTCCACACCAATCACAGCATTTGCTCGAGCGGCGGTGGCGGTGAAGAGCTGCTCCGCACCAATCACAGCATTTGCTCGAGCGGTGGCGGTGGTGGCGGCTCTCGCGCAGCGGCGTGCAGGTCCGCGCTTCGTGTATGAAACTGGAGCGCTTTCATGAGTTCGGTACACTCGTCAAGATAAGTTTAGATGCACTCTGTGTAGTTGCTACAGCCGCGCTCGAAGAAATGGCTGAGTCCGAGCCTTTTCAATCACCGCTACAACCTCCGCGTCGTACATCAACATGTAGCCCGGATTCTCCGGACCATGTGTTGGTGTATGACGTGGAGACGCGGCGGTATATTGAGGAGCCTCGGGGTGCTCAGTCCCAGCGACAACCGCAGCAGCAAAAAGAATCACAGCAACAACAAGAACCGCAGCAGCAGCAGCAGCAACAAGAACAGCAGCGGCAGCAGCAGCAGCGGACACATGAGGTGATTACCATCGAGTCACATGATTCATCACGGGAGGTCCTCTGTGTTGGATATTACAGACCTCAGTCCGCTAAAGTTGCGCGGCAACTTTTTTAATTTCTTTGTTATTTCAATCCGCCCTTTTCAGGGCGACTAAATATGTAAACGATGGAACAAATGTTCTCAATATATTTTTTTAATGCTTTCCAGGTCCCTAGGAGTCCGCAGTCTCATATCCTCCCTGAACCCGAATCCCCACGTGAGCCCGAATCACCACATGGTCCCGAATCCCCACATGGTCCCGAATCCCCACGTGGTCCCGAATCCCCACATGGTCCCGAATCCCCACGTGGTCCCGAATCCCCATAGCTCATCTACTGAATAAGTAAATATAAAGTGGTGAGCTCACGCTTAAATGAACATATCATTACAAATTCCATTGATAATCAAATATAGCTAAAACTTCAAACTTTATTATAGGATAGAAGTGTCAGTAGTCGGCCACCTAAGAGATAAATGGAACGTTAAGTTCAATCAAAATAGAACTACCAATGATATAAGAATATGAAGTGTATTAACACAATTTTAAACCATTCAATTTTCGGATATAATTGGCATAAGTAGCGAAAGTTCTAATGTAAGAAAAATTCTTAGATTAAGATTAAAACAAAACAGTAAATTTGCTGGTAGTCGACCACCAAATCCAGAAGTCGGCCGCTTCAAATACCAGTCTTCGACCATCCCTTTTTACATAATCAATTATGATTGTTATTATGCAAGCAACATTTATGAATTAATACTGGTGAAGAAAATTATATACAAAGGAGAAGGCTAATTCTTGATTAAAAGATTCGGAAACGTTCAGAAAAAATAAAAAGATTGATAGCTATTTAATCGACGATAGCTAGTAAAAGACGCCCATCCAGAATACTTTTCGTATTTTCCGAATATTTTAACAACAAAAATTATGAATTTTTTACCATTTCATAGTTTAAAACAAAAGATATTTTTATTTACAGTACATAATAATTAGGTCACTTAATGGTAGTTAATACTTAATAATTAAGTTATTATTTTAGCATATTTTTACTTATATTTCTATTCTATTATCCTTTTTCGTCTGCGTGTATCCCGTTGGTCTTCCGTGACTTCTCTTTTAATTCTTTTTAACAGGGATTTTTTTATTTTTTCTTCCTTTTTTCGGATTTGATATTCTTTTTTTCGTTGTTTAGCTAATTCGATACTATTTTTTTTTTGACGTTTTCCTAATTCGATATTTCCTTTCTCTTTTCCTTTTTCTAATAAAATCTGACGCCATTGAGCAGACGAAATAGTACTTTGTAATTTTTCATTATATCTTTTTCTTTTATTGACTTTTTGCTTCCTCCTAGAGGAAGCTTTAATTGTAATAGTAAAATTTTAAGTTTCGTTAAATCGCTCTAGAAACAGGAATAGAGTTGATAGAAGTTCGAATCACATGATTTTAGAAAATGTCTGTATAGATTTGTGTGCGTGTGTGTGTGTGTGTGTGTGTGTGTGTGTGTGTGTGTGTGTGTGTGTGTGTGTGTGTGTGTGTGTGTGTGTGTGTGTGTGTGTGTGTGTGTGTGTGTGTGTGTGTGTGTGTGTGTGTGTGTGTGTGTGTGTGTGTGTGTGTGTGTGTGTGTGTGTGTGTCGTTTTATCTCAGGATCTATTCGATCGATTTTAACAGGACAGGTCCCATTTTTTTTATTTTTCTCGTGTGAATGGGGGAAGAAAATTCTCTTTTCGATTCGCTGATGCGTTTTTGTTTTATTTCGAATTTTCAATTTTTGCAAAATTCGTTTTTGCGTTTTTTTTAATGATAACATTAAGATATTTGAATCAGACAGTTAGCATTCGAAAATGCATAAAAAACCTATATTTTCCAAAAAAAATTATATTAGTTTTTGCTGTTCTTTTGTTATTAACAAAAACGTGTTTTTTTTAAACCTTATAAATCCAAAAATAAACGATCAATTTTTTTGTAAAAAATCATGATAATTTAGAATACAAATAGCTATAATCTGTAAAAATTTGAATCCATTCTGTCGACTAGTCGTTGAGAAAAAAATTAAAAAATGAATAAATACGTTTTGCATGAAGCACGTTTACTTTAATCAAAGTGACTTAATCGCTTTGAAATTCCTTGAAGGGGTAGATTTTGGATAGCTCTCGGCTAAATTCTTTGGGCTAAATGATTGGTCAATAAATTTCGGAGATATTTGAGTTTAAAATTTTCTTAACCCTTTTTTCAAATCGTAATTTCCCGAGAATGGTTCGATGAATCAGCTCCAAATTTGTAGATAATTTTCTGTGTGATATAGATAATACATGTGCGAATTTTCATCAAGATCGTTTGATTGCTTTTTGAGATTTTATCAATTGAAGGAAACGCCCGACGATTTATGTAAATTTAATAAGTGAATCTAACGGCTATTCAGGGCGAAACATAATAGATAAGGAAGGTAACTAACTGATCAATCACTTTTCTCTATATATGTGCTTAAATACATATTTAAATTTTTTAGAAGCTATTTGACACAATAAATAGCAGTCAAAGAATTATGCACAATATTATAATAATTAAAGTGCAGTCAAGAATTTTTAAAGGATTTTTAAAGGATATGGAAAGGGAAGGTAAACGTATAAGATAAAAAATGAGAACGAAAAACATAACGGCCCAGGCCGGGGTCGAACCGACAACCTTCTGCTTACCGGGCAGCTACGCTACCATTTGCGCCACTGGGCTGACAATCCTTTCCAGACCCTAACCGCTACTTAATCGTTCTCAAATATATATCTATATATATATATATATATATATATATATATATATATATATATATATATATATATATATATATATATATATATATATATATATATATATATATATATATATATTCAGATATATATATATATATATATATATATATATATATATATATATATATTCAGATATATTTTCAGATAAGCAGCAAACTTTTATTATAAAATAAAAAAAATAATGTTATTAATATAAGTTATTGTTACTTTGTGAAATCTTTTTTTTTACAGATTATATCAGAACAAGGATAATTGACAAGTAGATTATGATTAAATAGTTTGCAACATATAGAAGAGTTTAAAATCTCATTATTATTATGCATTATGCATTAAGGCCACCAAAAAATTATGTTCAAGTCTGTCAAAGAACGCAACCTCCTGTAGTAGAAAAAAAAGAAATACTCTTGCAGATAATATTCCTCTAGCAGAGCCTCGTTCTACTTTATGGTGTTTTAATTATGGATGCTTTACTGGCCCTACGATTTCTAAAGGTAAACTAGCATTATTAAAACTCGGAAATAGTGATATATAAGATTTTCTTAGATTATTATTAAAAGTGCATCATGCTCAAGTATTTTTTTTTTTTACATTACATTAATTCTTTCAGGTTCAGGACTCATTTTATTTTTTGCTTAAAGTTCAAATACTGCTTGAAAAAAGATATCATAAAAACACACTAAACATTGATGAAGTTCATTGCATATCAATGCGTCAAAGAATAGATAACCACGAATTTTAATTATTAGTGACATTAATTAAGTAGTGACATTAAGTGATTTTTCATTATTTTGAGAAAATAACGCGCCAAGATATTGGCAACCTGTTTAGATTATATGTTATTTTCATAATAACTTTAATGTTTGTGGTTAAAGTTGGATAACATTTTCTCAGATTGTTAAAAGTGCATCATGCTCAAGTATAATACATTATTACATTACATAATTCTTTCATTTTCAGGCGTCATTCCATTTTTTTGCTTAAAGTGCAAATACTTGAAGAAGATATTAACATAAAAACAAACCTACTAAAATTTGGTGAAGTTCATTGTATATCAATGCATCAAAAAATGACCAAGAATTTTAATAATAGTGACATTAAGTAGTGACATTAAGCTATATCTAAGATGTTTTAGATAATATTGTTGTTGTGATTAAGTAGTGATATCAAGTAATGGTTCATTATTTTTTGAGAAAACAACGCGCAAAGATATTAGCAACCTGTTTAGATTGTATGTTATTTTCATAAATAACTTTAATGTTTGTGGTTAAAGTTGGATAACATTTTCTCAGATTGTTAAAAGTGCACCATGCTCAAGTATAATACATTATTACATTATTTACATAGTTCTTTCATATTCAGGCGTCATTCCATTTTTTGCTTTAAGTGTAAATACTTCTTGAAGAAGATATTAACATAAAAACAAATCTACTAAAATTTGATGAAGTTCATCACATATCAATGCATCAAAGAATGAGCAAGAATTTTTATAATAGAGACATTAAGCTATAACTAAAATGTCTTAGATTGTAGTTGGCATGAAAACTAAACTTTTTAGTCAACTTTGAGTTTCAAGTTTTGTAACAGCTTCTGAAAACTGGGCTGTCGTAAAAGCAGTATTGACAGTTGGCGTATACCCAAATAAAATTGTGTATAGTCAAGAATATAATATATAATAAACTATTGGATATGAAAAGATATGGAATTGAAAAATCCATCGCAATTATGAATATATTTATATTTTATAATAGTGACATTAAGCTATAACTAAAATTTTTAGATTGTAGTTGGCACGAAAACTAAACTTTTTAGTCAACTTTGAGTTTCAAGTTTTGTAAAAGCTTCTGAAAACTGGGCTGTCGTAAAAGCAGCGTTGACAGTTGGCGTATACCCAAATAAAATTGTGTATAGACAAGAATATAATATATAATAAACTATTGGATATGAAAAGATATGGAATTGAAATATCCATCGCAAATATGAATATATTTATATTTTATAATAGTGATATTAAGCTATAACTAAAATGTTTTAGATTGTAGTTGGCATGAAAATTAAACTTTTTAGTCAACTTTGAGATTCAAGTTTTGTAAAAGCTTTTGAAAACTGGGCTGTCGTAAAAGCAGCATTGGCAATTGGCGTATACCCAAATAAAATTGTGTATACACAAGAATATAATACTCATTAAATTAAAGTCGAGTACTTTGAATAACAGAATCATTTCTGTAAATTATTCCTTATTATATTTTCTCTACAAGATATCCCCAAAAATGATCACTACATCTTTTAAAAAATCCATTAATAAATTATTTTAAAAACGTCTACAATCCTTTACAAACTTTTGCAAGCAACGAGAAATTCTTTTCCAAAACCTTTACAATCACTTTACAAAAACTTTTACAAACTCTAAGAATTTTTTCGGAAACCATAAGAATTATTTTCCAAAACATATACAATATCCTAAAAAATTATTTACGTATTATGAAAAGGAATTCTACGAATAAATAATAAATGTTTGCGTTCTAAAGTCGAAATAAATTTTTTTCACGCAGATACTGAAACTCAAACCCACAAAAGTTGTGAAATCAATTAAAGTGTAGTTTTATATTTAACAAACATTATTTATAATGTACTTTTACTCTTAAAAAGTTGTGAAATCTCTCTAAAAAATTTTTTTACAAAAGTAAAAACTTATAGGCAAGAATAAGTTTGGTTACTATTCCATATAGTTTTATACTTAACAAACATTATTTGCTAAACTCTCCCATCCTCGCTTTCTTCCCCCTCTCTCTCTCTCCCTCTGTACCAAAAACTTTAATGAGAGCTTAAATATTTTTTCAAAACACTCAACACGTTCTTTAAAAAACTAATTTTTTATATATATTCTAACAACACAATTTGTCTATAGTCCTTTTATTTATTCTAATCTCATCTATTCAATAAGCACTCTCTACAAATGGTAATAATTTTTTTCATGACTGTACAAATAATAATATTATTAATAAAACTTTCTATGAAAGTATAAAATAAGGCAAGTATAGAAGTTTTTTCTGTATAATCTATAAAATAATATTTATGATTTTTTAAAAGAAGTCAAATAAATGCTAGTAAAAAAGTCTTTTACTTCTTTGAGTCAATGTATGCTCAAGAAATTATATGTAAGTACATTCAAATTGTTCACTGCAAATCAAATAAACGAAAGTTGTGAAATCAATTATCGCCCTAGTGAAAAAAATTTAATGCTCATAACAGTTGATATCTGCAGCTATCAGAAAAAAACTGAAGAAAATGGAAGAAAACAAATTAACTGCAGAAAAATGTCGGAATTGAGACAAAGACAACAGTAATCTTCAGTTTTTATCAGTTTTCTTCAGTTTGTATCAGTTTTCAACAGTTATCTACAGTTATTTGCAATTATAAACAGTTTTCTTCAGTTATCAACAGTTATGTTCTGTTTTCGGAAAAGCAAGCGACTTTAAGAAGTGAAGAAATCAGTAAAAAACTGAAAATAACAGTTTTATTCTGAATAAAACTGAAGACAACAGTTATACACGGATGAAAACTGTTTATAAATGTAATAAAAATATTGGAAAATTTTGCTACAACTTAATTCGATACTTGAACATAACAGTTAATAATTGAAGAAAACTGATAATAACTATTAATAAACGAAGAAAACAGTTATAAACTGTTTAAAAGTGAAGAAAATTTTGAAGAAAAGTGAAGAAAAATAAACAAAACAATTTTTTTTTAATTTTTTTGCGATTGGAATTTGAACATAACAGTTAATAACTGAAAATAACTGATGAAAACTACAGATAGCTGTTGTCTTTGTCTCAATTCCGACCTTTTTCTGCAGTTATCTGCAGTGAATAACTGTTTTCTTCAGTTTTATTCAATTGTCTTCACTATTTTTTTTTTGCTAGGGCGATAGTCAAGTAATGGAAACCATTCTCCAAAAAACTGTATGACTATAATGTTCTCAGAAATGTATTCAAATTTCTTCATTCTTCTATACAAATTAAATTAAATTAAATAAATTAAACGCAAGAAAGTACTGAAATCAATTAATTGTAGTCAAGTACCGGCCATAAGAACTTTTCGTACCTGGCATGTCAAATTAAATTTTACGCCCACGTTGTAACTTTAAAATTATTCAGCCAGCGGGCATGAAGTACTACCCCGGTCAAAAATATCCAGTTGGGAAATCCAACTGGATTTTCCAAGAGGGAAATTTTTGACCGGGGTAGTACTTCATGCCCGCTGGCTGAATAATTTTGAAGTTACAACGTGGGCGTAAAATTTAATTTGACATGCCAGGTACGAAAAGTTCTTATGGCCGGTACTTGACTACAATTAATTGATTTCAGTACTTTCTTGCGTTTAATTTATTTAATTTAATTTAATTTGTATAGAAGAATGAAGAAATTTGAATACATTTCTAAGAACATTATAGTCATACAGTTTTTTGGAGAATGGTTTCCATTACTTGACTATCGCCCTAGCAAAAAAAAAATAGTGAAGACAATTGAATAAAACTGAAGAAAACAGTTATTCACTGCAGATAACTGCAGAAAAAGGTCGGAATTGAGACAAAGACAACAGCTATCTGTAGTTTTCATCAGTTATTTTCAGTTATTAACTGTTATGTTCAAATTCCAATCGCAAAAAAATTAAAAAAAAATTGTTTTGTTTATTTTTCTTCACTTTTCTTCAAAATTTTCTTCACTTTTAAACAGTTTATAACTGTTTTCTTCGTTTATTAATAGTTATTATCAGTTTTCTTCAATTATTAACTGTTATGTTCAAGTATCGAATTAAGTTGTAGCAAAATTTTCCAATATTTTTATTACATTTATAAACAGTTTTCATCCGTGTATAACTGTTGTCTTCAGTTTTATTCAGAATAAAACTGTTATTTTCAGTTTTTTACTGATTTCTTCACTTCTTAAAGTCGCTTGCTTTTCCGAAAACAGAACATAACTGTTGATAACTGAAGAAAACTGTTTATAATTGCAAATAACTGTAGATAACTGTTGAAAACTGATACAAACTGAAGAAAACTGATAAAAACTGAAGATTACTGTTGTCTTTGTCTCAATTCCGACATTTTTCTGCAGTTAATTTGTTTTCTTCCATTTTCTTCAGTTTTTTTCTGATAGCTGCAGATATCAACTGTTATGAGCATTAAATTTTTTTCACTAGGGCGATAATTGATTTCACAACTTTCGTTTATTTGATTTGCAGTGAACAATTTGAATGTACTTACATATAATTTCTTGAGCATACATTGACTCAAAGAAGTAAAAGACTTTTTTACTAGCATTTATTTGACTTCTTTTAAAAAATCATAAATATTATTTTATAGATTATACAGAAAAAACTTCTATACTTGCCTTATTTTATACTTTCATAGAAAGTTTTATTAATAATATTATTATTTGTACAGTCATGAAAAAAATTATTACCATTTGTAGAGAGTGCTTATTGAATAGATGAGATTAGAATAAATAAAAGGACTATAGACAAATTGTGTTGTTAGAATATATATAAAAAATTAGTTTTTTAAAGAACGTGTTGAGTGTTTTGAAAAAATATTTAAGCTCTCATTAAAGTTTTTGGTACAGAGGGAGAGAGAGAGAGGGGGAAGAAAGCGAGGATGGGAGAGTTTAGCAAATAATGTTTGTTAAGTATAAAACTATATGGAATAGTAACCAAACTTATTCTTGCCTATAAGTTTTTACTTTTGTAAAAAAATTTTTTAGAGAGATTTCACAACTTTTTAAGAGTAAAAGTACATTATAAATAATGTTTGTTAAATATAAAACTACACTTTAATTGATTTCACAACTTTTGTGGGTTTGAGTTTCAGTATCTGCGTGAAAAAAATTTATTTCGACTTTAGAACGCAAACATTTATTATTTATTCGTAGAATTCCTTTTCATAATACGTAAATAATTTTTTAGGATATTGTATATGTTTTGGAAAATAATTCTTATGGTTTCCGAAAAAATTCTTAGAGTTTGTAAAAGTTTTTGTAAAGTGATTGTAAAGGTTTTGGAAAAGAATTTCTCGTTGCTTGCAAAAGTTTGTAAAGGATTGTAGACGTTTTTAAAATAATTTATTAATGGATTTTTTAAAAGATGTAGTGATCATTTTTGGGGATATCTTGTAGAGAAAATATAATAAGGAATAATTTACAGAAATGATTCTGTTATTCAAAGTACTCGACTTTAATTTAATGAGTATTATATTCTTGTGTATACACAATTTTATTTGGGTATACGCCAATTGCCAATGCTGCTTTTACGACAGCCCAGTTTTCAAAAGCTTTTACAAAACTTGAATCTCAAAGTTGACTAAAAAGTTTAATTTTCATGCCAACTACAATCTAAAACATTTTAGTTATAGCTTAATATCACTATTATAAAATATAAATATATTCATAATTGCGATGGATATTTCAATTCCATATCTTTTCATATCCAATAGTTTATTATATATTATATTCTTGTCTATACACAATTTTATTTGGGTATACGCCAACTGTCAACGCTGCTTTTACGACAGCCCAGTTTTCAGAAGCTTTTACAAAACTTGAAACTCAAAGTTGACTAAAAAGTTTAGTTTTCGTGCCAACTACAATCTAAAAATTTTAGTTATAGCTTAATGTCACTATTATAAAATATAAATATATTCATAATTGCGATGGATTTTTCAATTCCATATCTTTTCATATCCAATAGTTTATTATATATTATATTCTTGTCTATACACAATTTTATTTGGGTTATATATATATACTCATTTGGCCTTTACAAAGTTATGTAAATATTTTTATTAGCTGCCATGACTTATATTTGTATTTACATAATCTTTTATTTACTTTTTTTTTTTTAAATGGTGTAAGAAATGATAAAATCAACTATCAAACAATAAATTTTATTGAAAATAAAAGAAGAGAATAACGGACCATTAAAAATATCAAAATTAGAAGTATAATTCCAATGTTTATAATATGTACACAATTATTTATAGTAAACATATACAATTATTGAATAATAATATATTTATAATGTAAAAAATGGAGTTATTACATATGATTTTGAAAATGTGAGTAAGTTGATCTCGGGGTAGATAGCAATTTTTTAATTTTATATTTTAAAATATTACTTTTTTTTAAAATAAAATAAGTGTCAAATAACAAATAATTTCAATAAAAAGAAAAAAATATGCAATTTTTTAAATATTAATGAATTATTAAATCATTGAAAAAAACCGCTGCCAACTCATTGGCACGTAGCTTCTACAAACTTAATTTATTGATTCCTTTAATTAATTTTTACTTCTAATGATTTGATGGTAGAGCGAACTGACAGCACTGTTTTTTAATATGTAATTGAAATTACTGGTCGCACTGTCGAGGTGGTTTAAAGAATAAATGAATACTCAAGTGTGTTTAAGGGGGTCTGACACCTTTACAGTTTTCTTCATAAAATGACCTGAAAAAAAATTAATTTTCATAATTAGAAATATTTAGAAGTAATATCCTAAAAATATATTCAATTTATGATAAAATGAGACACAAACAAAAAATTTTGATTGATTTTAACCAAATATATGGCCATTTCAAAATTTTTGCTCTGCCGTCACTCCAGATTCAGGAACTGCATATATTTTAATGGGAGAGGTCCTAAAATTTTGGTATTTTATATGACTATTGACTGAAGAGTTGTACGTATCCAATTTATTTGATTAAATAATTTTTTACGGTCAAAAATTCCTAAAAAATCTTAAATTTAAGTGAAATTCAGATTTTTTAGCAATCTTTGACCGTAAAAAATTAATTAATCAAATAAATTGGATACATACAACTCTTCATTCAATAGACATATAAAATACCAAAATTTTAGGACCTCTCCCATTAAAATATATGCAGTTCCTGAATCTGGAGTCAACGGCGGAGCTCAAAATTTTACATTATGTAGAAAACAGCTTTAAAGATAAAATTACTAAAATACTTTTTTATTTCTTCTTCTTTATTTCTTAACGCCATCTCTGCCCTGAAATACAAAAAAGTATTGTTTTTAGCTCAAAATATTTTACATTAAAACAAATATTCTGGTACCTTAGTATACGATCTATCAGACTTGTAAGCTATGAGCACACGTAACAGTCATATCCACATCAACCAGTCAAGTTTGTTAAGTGGTTTGACATGTAGATCCTTTTGTGCTTTTAAATCCATATGTTTTTAATAATCTTTATCACATATATTAGATTCTTATACATATATACTGAGGTAAATAAAGAATGTGTTGAGAAATCCAAAATCCTTCATGCATGTTATGAAGCCAGTATCGCCATAGCCAAATTCTAGAAAAAAATGTTTGTAGCAGCAACACTCCTATATTGATCTTCTTTTAATGTCTGATAAGGTGAACTTCTTTACTTGTCCTTCATTATTCTTTTTCACATATAATATTATAACTTAATAAAGAGAATATGACTGATACATATTTATTGCAGTGCATAACTGTTTTTACTTTAGAAAATAAAATGTCAATTATATCATAGTGAGATTCAGGCAATGGCTGATAATGGTAGCTTTTTGGCAGAAGCGAAGGTTCCATAACATTTTTCTGCACAATAGCATATCTTTCGCTTCCTTTAAAAGTTGATTTAAATCTGTACACTAAATGTTTTTTGTAATAGTCAGTATAGACTTAATTTTTCTTTAGTATCAATCCCTGTTATTTTATGTATAAAGTTTCCAATAAAATTTCAAGTACTAAAAGCTATTTCTAAAACTTTAATTCAACTGTCACACATATTATTCAAACACTTTTAAAAACTGATTTAAAATACCTTTACGTATTATAATGCAGTAAATGTTTACTCCCAAATCCGTTGGAAACAATGAAAATTAAGAACAACACTTTGTATAGAAAAGGTGCTGATGCTGATATCACAATGTTTATATGAAATGACAGCTGTGCATGTTTACATTGCTTGCGGACTTTTACATAGGTTAAAATCAGCTCTGTTACAATAAAGGAGTGAGCTGTGAGCCTGTGAGAGGCTGTCGTTGATAAGTCAGGTTGTTACGGTGCCAACTAACTGCTATATAAGTTTTAACGGGGTGCCATAGTCCTACCATTACCGACCGAGCAATTCGCACAGTTTCAAGCTGATTAAAAATAAAATACGTCGAATCACAAAAAATCAAGAGAACACTCTTCTGTGTTTTTTAACGTTCTATCATTCAGTCAAAGTTTGGAGTCGAAATATCAAGTCATTTCTGCAAAAACTTTGAACAAACGAAATTTAATTTCGTTCAAAGTTTTTGAAAAAACGGCTTGATATTTCGACTCCAAACTTTGACTGGATGATAGAACGTTAAAAAACACAGAAGAGTGTTCTCTTGATTTTTTGTGATTCGACGTATTTTATTTTTAATCAGCTTGAAACTGTATCTAATAGTACGAGTAAGGCATCCCCTTAAAATCAAATTTTTATTTTTGTCAAAAATAACGTCCATAAATTATATTATTTATTTTTTATCTTTATATTAATGTTTAAAATATTATTTTTGGATCTTTTAAAGTATATACAGATATTTAGAGTGAGAATTTTAAATATATTAAGAACAGTGAAATGAAAAAAAAATACCGATAATTAACACAATTAATACTGATTGGTACAGGAAGCTTACGTTTTCTGCCCGGTTTCTAAATTATAAATCACACCATCCTGCATTAGCTGATACACAATTATTATTTATTTTTTACAAACGAGGACACAACAGTTCCATGTGACATACAGTAGGTTAAGAGTTGCTTTTTTATTTTAATCTATGCTATTCCATGCCATTAAACAAAAAAAAGTGTTATAACACCATAAAATTAACATAATGTTGACATTAGCAAAATTTACAATGATTTAACAATGATTTTACCTGCAGAATATTTCGGAGCAATCCAGGCTATGCTTGATTTTTTTCGTCATAAACAAAGATTGCAGATGGCAAACTCATATGTCCAAAAGGGCTTGGAGAACGGAAGCAATACTCTTGGTAGACGGCGCACTCCGATTCGAAAAGCGCTCGGCACGCTATGGCACGGGGCTGCCCGGGCGGCGACGGCACGGCATGGCACGGTCCATTTATGGCGAGTCCCCAACAAAGATCAAAGGTAACAGATAATAGAAGGTAACCCACAATAACAATGTAAAATTTATTAAGCAGTTGCTTGTTAATAACCAATACCTCCCAGAATTCATTGAAAAACATATAAAAGAACGGTTACAACATATCTCTGTGGCTTCCAGGAATATCGACCTAACCCACTTGGGGGTCAAAATTGAGTTAGCACCGGAATTTATACCTTCTAACTATCCTTTTTCATATAGACTTGGTCCGGAAATCTGAAACGCGTTCAAAGAGCAAATATCAGCTAAGTGCATAACCACTTAACTGCACCTGTGCCCGGAAAAACCACTTAACTGAATATTTATATTTAATTAAAAGCACCGTTTTGAAGTTAATACTACGCAATAAACAGATTATGACATACCTATTTTTATAGCAAGGGACTCGCCACAAATGGACCGTGCCGTGCCGTGCCGTCGCCGCTCGGGCCGCCCCGTGCCATAGTGTGCCGAGCGCTTTTCGAATCGGAATGCGCCGTTTATCAAGAGTATTGCTTCCGTGCTCCAAGCCCTTTTGGACATATGAGTTTGCCATCTGCAATCTTTGTTTATGACGAAAAAAATCAAGCATAGCCTGGATTGCTCCAAAATATTCTGCAGGTAAAATCATTGTTAAATCATTGTAAATTTTGCTAATGTCAACATTATGTTAATTTTACGGTGTTATAGGCCGAATCCATCTCAAATCAGACATCCCGCGTATGCCTATTTCACCTATCATGTTGAAATAAAAATATTTATGTTCTACTCGAAAAAATATTTTACACGTGTTTTTTTATTTTTTTGTTTCATCAAAATTTCATGCGTTCAGCGATGCCGAAAAATTCCGAGAAAATTCTTTCATTGAGAAAAAAAATTTTCAATGTGATTTTCAGACTGCTATTGTTTCAGCAGTTTTTCGAGCTTTTAAACGTGTAACACACAATTTCACTCAGTTTTGAGCCCTCTTTAACGGCCTTAATGTCATTTTCAAAAAAAATAAAAAATCCACGAGCTATGCACTTTTTACTGAAAAATTCATTTTTTAGGGAAGTGCCTTTTTCTCGAAAACCCCATGTTTTTTTTTGCACAATTTTTGTTGTCGTGATAGAGGACGGTAATGCCTAGCTAGACGTATTTGTGAGATTCGGTACTTTTTCCCTGGGATAGCGATCACTAATGAGATAACACACAAACAAATTTTTCACGCCTAATGCTTATATATAGTCAATGATATTAGAGTCAATGTAAAGGTATTTGTCTTTGTGTGTATGTAATATACAGGTACACATAACTATGTATTTATTTGTTATTTGCGTCTTTTTGATTTTTTATTTTTATACCTTTTTTTCATTTGTATACCTATTTTACTACCTTTGTTTTTCTGCTTCATTGTTCTTAATTTAGTAAGCGGACGATCAGCGGTCTTTGCTGTCAAACAATGTATTTTATCGTCACATGTTTTTTAACCCATATATGAGTTTTTGAATTCCAGGATACTTTGGAGTTGTAAGCCAATCAATATTTTTTTCTTTTCTGAATTGTTCTATTTCAGCATCTTGTAAATGTATTATTTTAATAGCATCAGTATATTTTTGAACATGTATTGCAAAATCATTTGCGTTTTGAATAGCTTCTTCAAGGGGCTCTCGAAGATTATGCGAAGTAGCATAATGCTTTATAAGTCCACCCACACCATCTACAGCTCCTTTGCCGTGCCCAGTAGCAGAGAACAGCCATTTTATATCATACGGTGCTCGTTTTAGTTCATCTAATTGAAAGCGATTTTTAAAGTGACTCGCAGCGCCGTCTGATACGATGGTAATTTTTTTAATTGAATCACAACAATTTTCTTTCAAGAATTTTATAATTTTTTGTACTGCTAGCAAAGCATACGCTGAATCATGTTTTCGGTCATCACTTATAACTGCGAAACTTTGTGTCGAATCCCCTTGATAAGAGACTGCTGTGAAAATAGAAATTTGATCATTAACCCAATGATTTCCTTGAACAGCTTTATTATGAATCACAGCCCAGTTTTCAGCGAAGTCTATTTGAAGAACTAAATGATGTGAGTCTTTTTTAGCACTTTCTCTTTCTGTTTTTATAGCTTTGCGTTGTATATTTTTTACATACATGTGAGTACTAACCCTCATGGTCCAAACCGAAAGTTCATCTTTAAAAGCAGAAATTGATAGTGTCTTTTTAATCAGGTTTCCATTATCCCACAAAGCATATGTAATTTCTTCTGTGCCTTCTACATCTTGCAGTTTTAAAACATGAAACGTAATTCCCTTAATCCCTGGACATAGTTTACATTCTTGTAAATAACATAAATCAGATGGCTCAGAACACATTGTTGCATTTATTATTTGTGACCGACTTTCATTCAACTCTGTGACGTTACTCCCTCTAAAATTAATTAAGCTCGTAAGAAATAAATCATAATTTGCGCAATAGATACAGAGACAAACTTCTTTGATGGGGCTAAGTAAGACATACTTTGGTCGCAAACTATAAAATTTCGATTTTCCAATTCTCAATTCTGGATAATCATTTTTAAATACTTTATACGTCTCTTTTAAACTTCGAGTAAGAAAACGCTTAACTTTTTTCTCTTTTTTATTGTTAACTTTAATTGTAACAACGTCACATTTATTAGGACTTTGTCTTGAACAATTAAAATCATCATTTAAATAATATTCCATAACAATTTTTTCCATGTTTTCATCAATCGGATGGCCTGAATATGCATCTGGTTCTGAATAAATTCCTTTTTCTTTAACAAGATTTCTCGATTTGTTGATCATATACATTGTTATTTCTGGAAATAAAGATAAAATTTCATGTTTTGTAAAGGATGAAGGTAGCAAAGTCAGAATTTTTATTTTTTCTGATACCATAGAACACTTTTGCAAGGCTAGACCAAGATTTTGTATCCATTCTGTACAATGGCATACAGTTGATTCATTTGCTGTTATAGAAACGTCATAAACATTGTTCAACTTCACATCAAGGGTATTAGACAATGTTGAAAGTATTTTTTTTTCTTCTTTGTTACGTAATTTTCAATTGATTTTTCATGTATAAGATTTTTTCTTTTAAGAGGCGATACAGAACCTAAGAAAGATGTACTTATTTCATTATTAAATTCTTCAATGCGTTCTGGAGTACTTGGTAAAAAATCTTCATCTCTATCAACTACGTTATCGGTAACTTCATTATCCGTTATAAATTCATTGTCAGTACTACTCACCAATTCTAAAGCACGATTGTAACAATGTTGACACAGATATGTAGAAGGTGTCAAAGGTAAATGAGGATAGAGGTGCTTCAATGGATGAGCAAGATTCTCAAGTTGTTTTAAACGTACGGAACTAGATTTGTAAATAATTTGTTTGTGTTTGTCTAAAAAGTCTGCACATTTGACTCTCTCTGTTGAGTAATATTGAGACATCGTAGTTGAGTTGATAAGGTGTAAATATGTAATAATTTTCCAAAAGATGATGGTTTTAAATAAGACGAGATGTGTGATATATAGCAGAAACCGAACTTTTCTTTGTAAATGTTAAGTCAAACCATATCCATCTAGCGGACAAATGTACTAGTACATATACTCCTATAAGTAGGCGCACGTACATGTATATTACATACGCACAAAGATAAATACCTTTACATTGACTCTAATATCATTGACTATATATAAGCGTTAAGCGTGAAAAATTTGTTTGTGTGTTATCTCATTAGTGATCGCTATCCCAGGAAAAAAGTACCGAATCTCACAAATACGTCTAGCTAGGCATTACCGTCCTCTATCACGACAACAAAAATTGTGCAAAAAAAACATGGGGTTTTCGAGAAAAAGGCACTTCTCTAAAAAATGAATTTTTCAGTAAAAAGTGCATAGCTCGTGGATTTTTTATTTTTTTTTTGAAAATGACATTAAGGCCGTTAAAGAGGGCTCAAAACTGAGTGAAATTATGTGTTACACGTTTAAAAGCTTGAAAAACTGCTGAAACAATAGCAGTCTGAAAATCACATTGAAAATTTTTTTTCTCAATGAAAGAATTTTCTCGGAATTTTTCGGTATCGCTGAACGCATGAAATTTTGATGAAACAAAAAAATAAAAAAACACGTGTAAAATATTTTTTCGAGTAGAACATAAATATTTTTATTTCAACATGATAGGTGAAATAGGCATACGCGGGCTGTCTGATTTGAGATGGATTCGGCCATAAATACTTTAACATCAGTAAGTTCAATATAATACATACTCTATTGATTTCCCTATCAATCCAAATACTCATCTTCCAAAAACATTGACACAAGATGCATTCTTCTAAAATTAATTTTAAAATAGGCTACCATAGTAGCGTTTATATATAACTTATTTCCAAAACTTCATTGCAAGACATAATTCAATGGGCTGAAAATATTGTCATAGGTAAAAAAATCAATCCACAAAATAAACATTTTTTAACAAAGTATCGTGTATGTCTTAAAATCTAGCGATTATAAAACTAGCCCTTCACAAAATAACAAATATCTTGGCAATTTTTCCCTTTTCCAACTAAAGAATGAAGAAGTATAAAATGAATATTGAAAATGCAACTAATCCTGCTACAGCCTTAATATACATAGATTTGCTATTTAGATAAGCTGCATCTTTTCTATACTTCTGAGACAACATAGATAAATTCTGTGTTTTTGTGTCCAATTCTATGAAAAATAATTAACATTAATTAATATTAATAAACAATAATTAACTGTTTCAATCATTATAATTGACAATTTAAAATTTTTTACCTGAAAGAACTGTCCCCCTTTGCAGCACATCATCAATATTTTGTACCATAATTCTCTGGACATTTTGCAATTGATTATTCAAAGTATTCATGTTACGTCGAGATCTGCCATCAGAAAAAATTTTCTTTGCTTTTTACAAGTATGTATCTATATTTTATGATCTAATCTATACCTTTCGATGGACAATTATAATTAATGATTATGCTAAATCACATATCAAACTCATCAAGGAAAATATTAGGCCATGCTGATTTTCAATTAAAAAATTTATGCGCATAAAACTAAAGCTTTACTTTTTGTTTAAAATTGGGGCTACATGACTGTTGAGAAATTCAAAAGCTTTCGAAGTATTGCATCGAAATCAAGCATTCATAGAAAACAAGTCAAAATACAAAAAAATGTAACCGTTAATTTTCCTTGTGAGTATACACAACTGAATCACACATTATTAATTTTCTTGCTCATGTAATCCATTGGTTTCTATATTGTTTGGCTGGTCGTTTGCATCAATTTCTGATGATGACCTTTTGGGCTTTTGGCAAACAAAATACACACTATTATATTCCTACTGCAACATACTATTCACATTGTGAGCATATCCCGTTTCGACGTGTGTCTTCTCTTTCTGCAATAGTTAAAATAGTTAATAATCATTTAATATATTATTACTGTAACTATAAGTCATATTTTGTAATGTATGTATGTATATATCATGGACGTTTAAGAAAAAATTACTTAACCTTAAAGTTTTGTTATTGTTGCTATATCTGGCCTATATGAAGTGAATTGAGTAACGAATACTATATGAAGTGAATTGAGTAACGTATATATAGATATACAGGCGTAAGATAGACGACAACCGGAAGTGTCGTAAGAGCTGCAAACCGGATATCGGAATAACATGAAGAAAAATTCGGAAAGGAAACAGCACATAAAAAAAATCAACTCGCTATATCTTTTGAACGAGATAATCTTTTTAAATAAAATCTTTTGATTTGAATAGAGCAATGAAATGGCTTTCGATTAAGAGGGATATGTTATATAGTAAAAACTAACGCAATATACGTAAAAGCGCAATGAATTTTTCGTACACTCATTTCAAAGTATATGTAGCACGGGTCGCTCCTTTAGGCTTCTTCTATCTTTAGGCTTCTTCTATACTTGCCTTCGGAGCGCTTCCGCGCTCGTTGATAAAAGCGCAATGAATTTTTCGTACACTCATTTCAAAGTATATGTAGCACGGGTCACTCCTTTAGGCTTCTTCTATCTTTAGGCTTCTTCTATACTTGCCTTCGGAGCGCTCTTACAAATACTGGTTAACTAATTCATAATTGTACATCCAAACAAAACAATTCTATTCGTCTGAATGATCAATAACAAGTTTCGTAAGGAAGCTGATTTGAATCATTTTTTAAGGTTAAACGTACCGTTTTTTAATTCACTAAATATTTTGTTTCCTTCTAGAGGAAGCTTTGTGATAGTAAATTTTTTAGTTGTTGTAAAAACATGTTATAATTGTGTTCCGAGGTGTTAAGAATCGAAATACATGGTTTTTGAAAAATGTCTGTATGGATGTGTGTGTGTGTGCGTGTGCGTGCGTGCGTGCGTGCGTGTGTGTGTGTGTCTGTGTGTGTCTGTGTGTGTGTGTGCGGCGTGCGTGTGTGTGTGTGTGTGTGTGTGTGTGTGTGTGTGTTTGTGTTTGTGTGTGTGTGTGTGTGTGTGTGTGTGTGTGTGTGTGTGTGTGTGTGTGTGTGTGTGTGTGTGTACGCCTGGATCTCAGCATCTACTAATCGATTTTGACCGGACAGGTCTCATTTTTTGTTTTTTTTTTGCGTGATGGCGGGTCAAAAATCCGTTTTTTGATTGGGGCGATGCGTTTTTGTTTTTATTTTCAAATTTTCGATTTTCTCAAAACTGTTTTTTGATTTTTTTTAATGATAGGATCGAGTCATTCGAATCTGATGGGTAGCGTTCGAAAGAGAATTAAAATACCTATATTTTCTAAAATTGAAAAGTGAAAAAATCAGTTTTGTATGTCCAACGATTACAAGAGTAAAATTGACTTAATGGCTTCAAAATTCCTTTAGAGGTAGATTTTTTATAGTTCTCGGTCGAGTTCTTTGGGCAAAATGATTGGTCCATAAATTTCAGAGATATTTGAGGTTAACATTTTTTTGACATTTTTTAAAATCGTAGTTTCTCGAGAACGGCTCTATGTATCTGAATGGGGTAGATGGCATTCGAAAGAGAATTAAAATACCTATATTTTCTAAAAAAAATTAATTTTCTATCTATCACGGTTCTTTAGTTCTCATAAAAAATAAAAACGTGTTTTTTTTTAAAAAACTCATAACTCCAATGATGTTATCATCAGTATATTATAAAAGTATATAGTATTGGCGTCAAAATGTAATATGTTTGAATATTCAAGATTGAATTCTTGAGTTTAAGTATTCAAAACTGATGAATAATTATAATAGTATAAGAGTAGGTGGCGCTCCGATCGGGGTAGCGTGTAGTGCAGTATGTATTCCGGCCGGGTCCAACAAGCTGTGGGTTAGTTACGAATCTGGCAGTACTGCATACACGCCTACACGGTGCGGTGCGTCGTGCGTTGTGCGTACATATAAGGGACACGATAATCTATAATTGAGTTACTGAATCCACCTACCGAATCGCCCCGACCTGAAGTAATGCGAAAGCGGTTCCAGGTCGAGGCTGAATTAGGGATAGGTTTTGGGTGGTTAGGGGGTACGAATCCCTCACACCGCGAAGTCCGATACTTCGTGATGGTCTTAGTAGGCCTCCCTTCTTGTTAAACCTCCAAAGAAAGAACGGGCGCCTAAGAAGATTCACCTAGTACCTCGGAAAAAAAAAAAAAAAAAAAGAAAATTAAATATTATATTATACAAATGGGGATAACATTAAATTCAAGGTTTTATTTATTTTTTTTGTATTGATTTTATGCGTTTTTGAACCTAAAAAGCAAGGCTAAATTCATTTTCGCGATTTTACATAATTTTAGAGCAGAGGGAGAGAATGTTTCTTTACACGATAGGTAAAAAAAGTCACTTTTTAGAACATATTTTTATGTAGGAAAACGCCGAAAATCATTCATGTGTTACAAAAATTAATTTAATCTCTAAATTAAAAAAAAAGATTTATATTTTATTTTTAAAAAACGCGCAGTGATATCTACCGCTAGGTGGTGTGGAATGAGGAAACGTCATTGAGTAGGCATTCGACGATTTTTTTTTTATTTTTAAAAACCAACCAACAAAATGAATTAAAATGTTTAAAAATTATATCTATTATAATCTATTATAATTATGAATTATGCATTATGAATGCATTATATTCTGCATTATTATAATTTATTTGTGAGTTATGAACTTTTTTAAAAAAACACATTTTTGTTAATAACAAAAGAACAATGATAGCTATAAATTTTTTTTTTCTTAAAAAATATGAATTATGTATTATAAAAAAAAAACACGTTTTTGTTAATAACAAAACAACCGTGATAGCTATTTGTTTTATTATAAAATATAGATATTTTACTTCTATTTCAAATGATAACTTTATTTATCAGCTCAAAATTTATATAAATTTGATATAAATAAATAATAAATAAATAAATAAATTAAAAAATTAACAATTTTTAATATTCATAAATAAATTTAATTATAATTATGCAATAAATTTTTTAAAAAATTATAAATTTTGTTATTAAAAATTAATTAAAGGAATCAACAAATTACGGTTGAGGAAGCTACGGGCCAATGAATTGGCAGCGGTTTTAATACATAGAGGTATGCAATGATACTTTTTGAGAGCAATAATCGTTCGTCGCATGCTTATGGATGAAAATTTTTTCATTACAAACAACTTTTAATGCCCTACAAAATACGTAAATTTGTGCGATTTCCCATAAGACCCTAGGTTAAATTACTTAAACGAAAACATCAATATCTTGCTTCCTAGGTACCTTTTGATTCGAAAAATTTAACTGAGTTATTTTAAAATCTGCTTTCTTATTCAAAATCGAGAGAATTCCTTTAAGTTATTCCTTAAACGATTATTTGTAATATATTTTAATAAGAGAAGTGGTTATGTAGGACTATTGGCGAAGGACACCACTTTAAATAAAAATCGAAGACGTCTGTTAATAGTACCTCAAAGGTGACGTTGGAAACTTTTTTCGTTTAAAAAAAAAACGAAGAATTGAAAGCTTCTCTTAAGCGTTACGTTGAATGTTTAAATTCATATAACATATGAAAATATCTATTACAACTCGCCTTGAAACCAAGAATGTTACTTATTTTTTGACAAAGGTGGCGAGTTGAAGAGCGGAGTGAGTGGGGGGGTACCCCCCTAGTGTGTGTGTGCGTGCGTGTGTGTTTGTGTGTGTGTTTGTGTGCGTGTGTGTGTGTGTGTGCGTGTGTGTGTGTGTATCTTCCTATATTATATAGTTGTAAGAGCATACGACTCAACCCCTGCGCCATCCCTCCTCCCCCTCCTACCACTCCTCACAGCCCCTCTCAGCCCCTCCTCCAAATAAGGTTAGAATATAATTAGAAATAGGTGTCTTTAGTATTACATTTGCTCCTCAATACCCCTCCTCCCCCCACCGCGCCCCTCCGCGACCTCCTCACCCCTCCTCGACCCTCCTCCCATCCCCAGACCTCCGTCTCCTACCCTCATCCTAGCCTCCATCATAATATTATATTGTAATTAAAGATGAATTGTAGAAATTTTATTATGTAATTCTGATACCGATGGTGGTTAAAAATTCGCAGAAGTTTAGGTATTTCTCAGAATTGAAATACAAGGGTTTCGGAAGTCACTGGTCACGACTTTGCTGTCGGAGTTTCGAACTCAAAAAAGCGGATTCAATACGGCGGTTAAAGGTTTAGAAAAACCTTAGATTTTGCTCAAAATTGGAATTGATGGGCTTTCGAGGTCGCTGATCACGATATTGCTATCAGACTTTCGGAGTTCAAAATGGCGGTAAAAAATTCGAAAAAAGCTTAGATTTTGTTCAAAATTGGAAAAAGAGGGGAAGAAGTTTTTCTATTAGACTTTCGAAATCACAAAATGGGGGATCGAATATGGCGATTGAAAGTTGTAAAAGTGCTTAGAGCTGGCTAAAAATTAGTATGCAGGGGATTTCGAGGTCGCTGATCCAGATTTTGCTATTATACTTTCGAAATTCAAAACGGCGGAAAAAATTCGAAAAAAGCTTAGAGTTGACTGAAATTTGGTAAACAGGGGTTGCTGATCAAGTTTTTCTATTAGACTTTCGAAATTCAGAATGGCGGATCCAATATGGCGATTGAAAGTTGGAAAAGTGCTTAGAATTGGCTGAAAATTGGTATACAGGGGTTTCCGAGGACGCTGATCAAAATTTTGCTATTGGACTTTCGAAATTCAAAATCGCGGATCCAATAAGGCTGTCAAAATTTCGAAGGGATCTTAGTTTTGGCTTAAAGTTTGTATGCAGGGGTTTTCGTGTTCGCTGATCGCGGTCTTGCTAGGCTTTAGAAATTCAAAATGGCGGTAAAAAATTCTAAGAAAGCTTAGATTTTGTTTAAAATTGCTATACAGGGGTTTTCGATGTCGCTGATCAATTTTTTCTATTAGACTATTGAAATTCAAAATGGCGGATCCAATCAGTCTATCAAAAGTTCGAAAGAAGCTTAGATTTTGCTTAAAGTTTGTATGTTTCTATTTACCTCTAGGGTGAAAAAACCCGCTGCCAATTCATTGGCCCGTAGCTTCTTCAAACCTAATTTGTTGATTCCTGTAATTAATTTTTAATAACAAAATTTATATTTAATGAAATTTACGGACACCAGACGAACTTTTGTAACAGCATTTATTTAATAAATTGCCAACGTTTCGGAAGTTTTATTACTTCCTTCTTCAGGGCTATACGAAAGCACAATAAATATGTTTATTTTACAAACTTAGTACAAAATTACAATATTTTACAATATAAATTGTCACCTTAAGTATTATGCGTCACATTATGCTAGTCTTATGCGAAATACAATAACTTTATTGTTATTCAAGTCGAATAAATCGTACATACTAAGTATTTATTGTGCTTTCGTATAGCCCTGAAGAAGGAAGTAATAAAACTTCCGAAACGTTGGCAATTTTTTAAATAAATGCTGTTACAAAAGTTCGTCTGGTGTCCGTAAATTTCATTAAATCATATACTACGAATGTTATCAACTACAAGAACAAAATTTATAATTTTTGCAAAAATTTATGACATAATTATAATTAAATTCATTTATCAAGATTAAAAATAATTAATTTTTAAATTTATTTATTTATTTATTTTGATCAATTGTCTATAAATTTGAAGCTGATACATAAAGTCGTTCTCGAGCAATTCCGATTTGAAAAAAAGGTTAAAAAAATTTTACACTCAAATATCTCTGAATTTATTGACCAATCATTTTGCCCAAAGAACTCGACTGAGAACTATCCAAAATCTACCTCTACAAAGAATTTGGAAGCGATTAAGTCAATTTTACTGCCGTAACCGTTGGATATACAAAACTGATTTTAAATTTTTTTTGAATTTTTAAAATCTGATTTCAGATTTGTAATCAGAGAATCCAGAAATTCCGTATAATCAATTTTCAGCAATTTTGTGAAGATGTAGAATTTATATATTTATCGTATAGTTCTTCAGGTAAAAGAATTGGCTCATGATTTTTAGAGATATTTAAGGTTAACCTTTTTTTACGTTTTTTTCAAAATTTTAATTTTCAATGACAGCTTCATGTACCAGCTTGAAATTTATAGATTATTTTGTATGTGATATAGGCAATACCTGTGTAAAATTTCATCCAGTTCATAGGTTTACTTTTTGGGCCTTTTGATATTTAAAATTTTGGTATTTCTGAAAATGATATTCTTTGTCGCACAATAACTGGAGTAAAATTGTAAAGTTTATAGATTATTTATTATATGTGTTCTTGCGGTTAAAGCATTTCAGAGATATTTGAGATTAAAATTTTTGTAGCCCTCCTTTCAAATCGTAACTCGAGAATGGCTTTATGTGTACTAGAAAATTGCTTATTTGCTATTGTTTTTTATTGAGGTGAGTTTACAGTGCGCTTCACCGAAATATGAAATTAGGCAGATACGTTGGCGAATTAGAGGGCGAGAAATACGTTTAACAATACTTTAGGCTGCACTTCGATTTTAATCGGGTTCTCTCTTTTATACATGGAGACCTAAAATTAATAAACAATTTTGTGTATGGTATAGGCAATATGAATGTGAAATTTTATCAAGAAACATCATTTATTAGAAAGAATATTGTAGTACAATGATTGTAAGATAATGGGAATGCAAAAAAGGGGGTTCTTATAGATGGTGTAGTGCATGTGTGTGTTCCGGATAGGTAGGTTTTTTTTATTACTAATATTTTATTAACACAGTACTTTTGTGTTGACATACTATCAGTGGGAGCTAATAAAGAATTTCAAGAATAAGAAATAATGGGTAATGTTTGTAAATATTAATGTAGTTGTAAATTATTGAAAAAAAATGTAGAATGAATAAACATATTTTATATTTGAACTATTATACTCTATACATATAGGAACGATAATTAGTTTGGAGGAAGCTACGTGCCAATAAATTAGCAGCCGTTTTTTAAATACTATGCAGCTTTATTGGTATATTTAAATAATTTCTTTTTGTCAATCAAAGTAACATTTGAGATAATTTTTTAGAATATTATTGGTGCAATAAACTATCACCGCATCGTGAATCAATTTTCTAAAAGAACTATCACGCTTGTAAGAGCAGCTGTTGCTAAATTACATTGGTTATTGTTGTAGTGAAATAATTAAGCCACATATTGGGCAATAAATTAGAACCATAATAATAAGAGAATGAAAATGGTCATACACAAAATGTGAACTTTTAACTAACAAATTATCTTATGTTTATACATTATCCATGACTACATGATGTATTCTATTCTATTCTAAAAACGATGTCGTCTTTTTTCATTACTCGTGACCCTTTTACCTTCGAAATCAAGATGTTGACATTCAAAAAGAATTTTAAAGGAAAAATAACGCACCATCGCAAGTTGCAAAAACAATAGTAGTATAACCGAGATATTTTTTGTCATAGTAGATGGAAAGTATGCGAAAAAGTTTATGTTTTGTAGGCATAAAGTGCAACTTCATGCTTGCTTACAAGGCAAAAAAAAAACCATAGTCGATTATATGAGACATTCTCGTCCCAAAATTTTACTCATCAGCTGTATTGGATATTGGATTTAACTATTTTTTAAGTAGCAATGAAAAAATCCAAAAAAACAAGGCTTACAGTCATAAGTAATTATTTTCTATAAAATTGTTGATACCACAATAATTTCTGATCAACGTCCTTTAATTATTAGAAATAAAATAAAATTCATATTGACAGATTGATAATAATAATTTGGTCTTTTTTGTTAAAGAAAACGGTTAATATACTAGAAATTTAAATTCTAATGTTTTTCGATGTTTTTGAAGAGTCTAAATTGAAATTGATTTAATAATTAATCTTGTTGAGGTATTATTTCAACAAGATTTTGGATAAATTTGAATCGGCAATTCTCAATAAAATATAAGCTATTCCAAACAAATTCGAACGATCTTAAAATTTACTTTGATAAGCTATACCACAAATTATCAGTAGTAGACCATATTCTTCAAGTATCTGAGACTTACTTCCGATTTATAGAATGACTTTTTGCTATCTGACCTCTTCGATACCTAAATCACATGCAATTTATCTTTAACATATTTGTGAATGTGATCACTGTACATTGTATAACTGAAACTACTGACTCAATTATTTTTGAGCTTTTATATTAGATCTACCGTTTGTAAAAGCAGTGGTGACTCTCATAGTCTAAATGTATGATTACTTTACACAAGTTTTAGTGGACATCCAAAAATCACGATGTACCAGCCACAAGAGCTTTGTGATTCACATATTTGTTCATTTTTGGAATATAATAAAAGAGTTTGTCAGTATAAAGTACTTGTGCCATTATAACAAAATTATTATTTTTTTAAACAAGAGCTTTTCTTGTTTCACATTTCATTGTACAAAAGTGTATAATAATTATTACAAATTTTATTTAAACAGAAAATATATGATATTTGAGAAAATAATGACTAGAGATTAACAAATTTTCTTTTCAAAAGTTTAATAATATTTTACAGTTTTGCGAAAAAAATCCCTGCCTAAAAGAATAAGCATCTCAAATTCTATTACTTTAATACCATATCGTATCTTATTTTACATCATTTAAATATGCTCAAATCCCAAGTTCATTAATTGCAAAATTAAAGTATTATCGTTCTATTACATTTCATTATTTAATGATATCATACGCAGAATATGCTGCTCTACGTATCATGAAAACTACATTAACAAATATATTTCTTAGAAAAGCGCCTATTAATGTTGAAATTGATTACTGAATAGTCAAATAGTATTAGATAAAATGTTTTCATAAACTTTTAATCTTATCTATTACTTTATACACAAACAAAACATATTTTTATTATAATTTAATACTGTAATAATAAACGAATTATTGAATCTTTAGGCTGCACAGATAATTTCATATTTCTTAGAACTATAATTCTGTATTTTGTTGTTTATATAAAAATCTAATAATAAATTTTGCAATTTACTTCACAAAACTTTATTTGATCGTAATACTCACGGCTGTATGTCCCTGAGCAATAGTAGCAGCTTCTTTTGTCGCTTCTTCAACTTCTTTTAACTTTTCTTCTGCTTTGCGTTCCTTTAACGCCTTGAGAAGTTTCCATTTTGAACCAGGCGGACCCGGGCTGACTTGACCCTCTTTTATAGTTGTATCAGAACTAGCACAAGAAGACGTATCAACTTTAATTTTAGGAAGACTAAGAGTTGCCGTTGTACCAGTTTCAGTGCTGCCAGCGTCATCACGTTCACCTTCTAGTATAGTACTTTCAGAATCCCATGCTCCTGGTATACTGACGGAAACCTCACTGGGCGGCACACTCACGCTACCTTCTCTAGATAGTGAATCCGATCCATGTTGTAATTTTTCACTCTGACGTAGTGTAGATCCACTGGAACTTCTTCTAGAGTACGTCTCTTCAAGTTCCTTTTGTAATTCTTCCTCCTCATCATTTATAGAATGAACTGGACTATCTGGCCCAGACGTTTCCCCTGATGAACCATCGTCAATAGATGTAGCTTTTTTTTCTCGTCTCACATCTTCTTCATGAGACCACGTATGGTAATCGGTTACTCTTGCAAAAACAGTTTCTATTGATTCTGCGCTTTTCTTTTTAGGTGCTGGCCTTTCATCATGATATATATCGTTAGTAAAGGATCCTATCCCATTTAATTTGAAAGATAAATTATCGTTCGTCATTTCGCTTTTATTATTTTCATTTCGAGATATTGTTTTGATTGTTAGCTCTTTCAAAACGAATGACATTTTTTCTTTAATATCTTTATCGGGTTGATAAAGTTGTACCTCTTCAGATTCTAATACTAGAATATGACTCATATCAGATTCAACTGCAGTTTCTGTCTGTCTTTCTAGTTCTTCTAATTTTCTCAATTCGTAACAATACCATTCGTCCTCGGAATCAATTGAATCTTCCGTACTTTGACGCCTCGATGATATTCGTGATGTACTTCTATACGAATGTGTGCTTCTGTTATCCTCATCACAATCACCACTACGGGAGCCTACCCATGGAATTTCAAGCGACTGTTGATGTCGTGGTGCAAAACGATTACTGCTTGAATGATAACCTCTCAAACTTGAACCAGAAGGGCTGCTTTCGGAAGGTACCGCTTCGTCGGCAAGACTAGTTACTAACTCAGGTAACTTGGAACCTTTTTCACTCTTATCACTTTTTTCTGATGAATTTTCTTGAAAATCAACATTAGTATCAAACAGTTGTACTGCGAACTCGTCAGATTTCCTATCACTACTTATGTCGTCAACTTGGTCATCAGCGATTGTAGACGATTGCCTCAGACGATATTTTCCTAAAGCTCTTGATACAGCGAATTCCATACTTGCTCCACCCATAAGTGGTACCGGTTGAAGTTTTGTTGTTTTATCATTTGAAGGTTCTTCTAAAGTACAATTACATTTTTTTATGTCTCCAACTGTTGCAAAAATTGTAGATGCTGTGTTAGAATGTTCAACGCTTTTCTCTAAAGTTTCTTCTTCTAAAACTACTTTTTGTTCAATAAATTCTGACTCCTTTAACTCAGATTTTTCTTGCTCTTCCATTTCAAAGATCCATTTTTCTTGTGCTACTTTTTGTTGAAGCTGTTCTTGATGTTGCTGAATTTGCTGTTGCAATACTTGTTGTTGCTGCTGTATTGTTTTTTGCTGAAATGAACTTTCTTGTTCCAGGATATTTTGACTGAAAGATAGTTGTTGACTTGATTTTCGTTTTGTACTAGATTGAACTTTGGCGAAAAGACTTGGCTCCTGAATAATGTCAGAAAGAGCACTCTCTTCATCCTCTGATAGCCCACTTTGTCTCTCGCTGCTCCATTCGGTTTCAGACTGTTCCGGATCCGAATGAGACTGGGACTGATGGGACTTACGCTTTGCTTTTTGTAGGATTCCTGACACTGTCGAAACAAGTGTATGCTTCTTTTTCTTTCGAGTAAGCTGACCTCTTCCATGTCCCTTTCCTAATATTAAATCACTCGATAATCGTAGTTGAATTGTAGTATCATGAGGTACATCTAAATCTTCTCGCCTTACCCCACCAGGTAATGATTGGCTTCGATGCCTTTTAGATAAATGCAAATCAGGTAACCAACTACTTACGGAGTTCATGGCATTTTTCAAGGACGAACCTCTTCTAATTTTTTTAGTAGCTTTACTTGATTCAACTTCATAATCTTTAATATCTGTTGATATGCTTATATAACCTGATTGTGATACTATTACGCTTGACGTATCATAATACTCTTTTTGCTGTTCTAATTCCATATACCTACTAAGTGGTTCCTGTTTTTGTATAGGTTGGTATTCTCTTTGCCACTGTCTTTGATAAGTATCAGATAATGGAGCACTTTCAACGGTCATTAAACTTTGATTATTGATTTGATATTGCTGCTGACATGGTTGGACAAATCCTTGATTTGCATATATATGATAAGTTGAAGATTGATATGATGGTGGGTGTTGATAGAGCTTATCTGCGTACGTATTTTGAGAATAACTACAATCTGATGCTGTGGATCTAATACTTGAAGAAGTAGAATCATGTAAAATGTTTGCATCTATTTTATTTAACCAATTATTATCATTTGATTCTGTTCTTGGAAGACTAGCACTTGTAGGATAATAAGACAATGCGTCAGTTATACTGCCTGTTGGAAATCTCGGTCTAAATACCGTTGTTTTGAAGCTGTCCAATGTTGGGGTTTCTTCTTCACAAGTTTTTATACATTTTTTTGTAGGTGTTGATGAACAAATAATGGTAGACGTTTGTTGCAGTTTATTATAGTCATCTTCAGGAAAAACTAACGACTTATCTGTATCTGAATAGAAACTTGTATTAATGGACGATCCGCAAGCTCCTGAATCACTTGTATTTACACATGCAATTGATTGAGGTCGGTTACTTCCAGCTACAGAATATATCGCAGATGAAGAACTTCCACAAAAGAATTCTGACGTTGTATTAGATTTCCCAAAATCATAACTGTGTGATATACTTACATGGCGATCTCTCCTTTTCGGGCTGTGGAAGGACATGATTTCAGGCGCAGGGGGGGGTACAAAGTCAAAATCTGGTTGGATTGAAATTGGTTCGACAGAATCTTTTGGCGATGGAAAATGATTTATAGTTGCAATGTAAGAATAACTTGCAGCTACTGAAATTTTATTAGCAACAATATCTTCACCTTCAGGGATATCATAAAAAGGTTCTTGTATAACATGAGAAGATGTTTCTGGAAGTGGAAAAATAGGGCTCACTGTCCTTGCCAGTTGGGTATTCGATGAAACAGGTACTTTGGTATAATCTAATGAAGACGACGTTAATATCTTAGTAACTGAAGTTTTCGGAGAACTAGGAGATTTATCTAGGCTACTCCAACCGCTCATTGAAGATAAACCAGAATCTGATTTTACGGTTACAATGTTATTACTTGGTTTAGTAACATGTTTGGGAGATATCCTTGGAGATTTTGGAGAATGTGGTGTCCGTGGACTAAGTCGTATTTGATCATGACATTTTTCATTGTTACTTAAAAAACTCGAACTTTGTGAATGTTGAAGATCATTATCTTGATGTTCATCATTTCCTAATAAGAAATTTTGATTTGCATCGCACGGAGCTGGTGGCGGAGGCGAAGTTGGTGAGAGATTTTGTGATGTTTTATTTTCGGAGAATTCTAAATTTATTATTGCTGCACTACTGAAATATGGATTATGTTGACTTATTGCGCTGTGACTGCTATGTATACTTGCTATAGAATGTGTAGGAGATACTTTTTCCATCGTATTGAATACTGACGGTGATGCGCATGTTACAGGTACTAAACTTTCTACCATTAAATCAGTTAATTCCTTATTTTCTGCATATCCTTTCGCAAAGTTACCTACATCTATAGGTAACTGAATTATTGATTCTTGACTTTTTTCTATTAAAGTTCTAGCATAATTTACTTTTGTAACTGTATATGTGGATGAGATGGAATCTAAATTGCTTTTGGATGCAGTGTTCAGTCTGGGTGATATCGATCGAGTTGTGAAGTCACCGTCAGTCGTTAAACCGCTATCCGTACTCACTCGAGAGGCAGATCGTCCTGTGGAACCTGGACTTTTAGAGTACTGCCAATTATCAACATCAGTTTCCGTATATATTTTTCTTAGCTGCTCATCTAAACTACTTGCTTCTTCAGATAATTTTGCTTCAGCTTCGGAAGCACAGTGCCTCTTTGGGGATTCTATAAGTCTAGTGCGAAGTTCCATAAGATTCTGAGAATCTTTTTGTAACTTAGTACTCAGTCTATTTAATTCGTGAAAATTTTCCAAGGAAACTTCATCAATGGAACTTAGTCTTGATAGCTGAGCTAAATCTCGTTCACTAATACAAGGTGAATCGCCGCGATAAGTTTTGTAGTCTGCAGCACTGAAAACTTCTCCCTCGTCTTCATCAGCTTTACCTTTTTTGCTTATATTTGATTCATATATTTCGTTTTCAAACTGTAACTCTTTTGTAAGAGGTTCTTTTACTACTTTTATTTCATTTCTTTTTCTTTCTGCAATTTCTGTAACTTCAAAAATATTTTCCAAATCCTTTTTTGCATTAGAATCGTCGATATCTTCAGCTTCTTCCCAGATCATTCCAAGCTGTGAAGTAGGTCTTGATGAATCCCCGCAAATTAAATCTTCTCGATAAGCATTATTTAAACTCCGGTAAAAAGCTTCATCCGGGATAGCAATTTCTTCTAATGCTAATCTTTCAATATATCTTATATCACTTTGAGTATCTATTACTGGAGATGAAGTCGTCCCCGATTCTTGATCAAAACTATGCATTCTCGTTAATTCTTGTTCAGCTAACTTTTCACGTAAAACACTTGTTTCTTCAATACCAATTGCTGCACCTAAACTTTCAGCAATTGCATCTAACTCACCAATTGAACTTTGCTGGCTGATTAGTGGCTCTGAATCTACAGTATTTGATCCTTCTTGTGAATTTTCTGACGCACGATATTCCACTAGTTGTGTTATGACATTTTGTTGTTCATACAGAAAACCTTCCAGTTTTTCTAATCTTTCCCACATTTTTATACATTCTTGATTTAAAATATCTAATATTCTCCATGCACATTTCAATTCGTGCTCTATATCATTAAGTTTTGTAACAAGCCTTTCCATAACAACATAATAAAAATGCCCATCATCGCTTATGCTATACCTTCGTAAAGCAGGTGAGTTGGATCTGGATTCTTCTGTCACAGGTTCCGACATTTTTTTCGAATCCATATTACTTAATATGTATTGAATTATTTAAGTTACGTAACATACAAAAATTAGTTTTTCTGTGATAAATAAGATATTTGGATCATGAGAAATGTTCAGAAAATAAATGGAATTGCTTAAAATATAGCACACACATTAACAGTAAATTTTACGTGGACAGCAGCTTAAAAGCATTTTATATTCTAAAATATCGTTCTTCTAAATTATTTTTGATTAATATTATTATTTAAAATAGTACTCTTGAAATTATCATTTAAAATATTTTGCGATCGTACTTCTTTTTTGCTAATTTTTAAAAGACTTCGCATCACACTCGGAAATAAAAAAAAAACGATTCGCAATCCACTATTTATAAAATTTTTTTAGTAAAATTTCCTTAAAATTGTCAGGTACGATCTCGTTTACATTCAGTTCGATATAGAACGATTCGAAGTTTACACAGCAACAGCAACTGCTTGGTCATACTGCTATCTGGAAAAATATAAAAAATTTATATTTACAAACAAATTTATTACTTATATTGTTTTGGACAGTTCCCATTTAAAAGATAGTATACTACATATATTTCCATATGTCTTAATTGACATTCAAAATTGTTGCTGTCATCAATTCACCGTGACCGAAAATGATTAATGATAAAAAATTACTGCACGTTACATTTTGTACAATAATAATAGAATGCTCCCAGCATTATAATACACTAACAAAACAAAGTTACTTTAAAAAATAAGTAAAGCAGAATTATTTCAGAAGATATTGTGAAATGAACCTATCTACAATAACAACTGCAACACCTTTAACATAAAAAGGTTTAAAATATAAATATAGGAGTCACATGCAGCAGCTTGATCGTCATCGGCAGAGCTCGAGCACATGTCTAGTATGCGCCGCCAAGTTGTTATGGCTCGCGCTGAGGACGCCGAGCCGGCGGCGTATGCACTCATGCACCCACACTAACGCGCACCGGATCGAGTAGTCGATGAGAGCGCGCGGGAGAGACACGAGTAGGAAGGGGGGAGCGAGCACGCGAGAGAGTCCAGTGACTCGGTGAGCGGCATTGAGAGCACGAAATGAACGAGAGCACGGCCGACGAGAACTGAGCGCCGCACACCGGCGTGCGCGCAGGAGAGAGAGTCGGAGCGTAGGACGTGATAGTATAAGGAAGCGGCTAGCCATCACGCGGCACGCGCGGTATAGATACATTGGAAAGGATAAAGTAGCGGTAAGAGCGGGGGTTGGAGAGGAGAGTAGAATAGGAAAGTGTGTTCGTACAACGCTCCGTGATAGACTGGCCATACATGAAAATCAATAAAAGTACATTCATTTTTACCTTTTTTTAATTTTTAAATTTTCGTGTGAAACATTTATAGCAAAGAAACACAATTATAATTTCGTTTCAAAACATTTATTCAACACCTATCGACATTAAGAATTTTTATTTCTAAAACATGAATTTATGCATCCTTCTTATATATGCTACAATTTATATTAACTTTGAATTTCTAAATATCTATGAAAAATAAATTGAAGATAAATGATGATTTTTCATTTTTTTTTTATTGAGAGTATCAATGTAGTTGAAATGCAGCTAATGGTAGTAGTAGATAATGATCAAATTATTGCATCTAATGGCCCTGATACTAGGTGGATACTAGGTACCCAAACAGGTGGAAATTTTGTTAAGGTTGTAAATAACAAAACACCATTTAATAAATTACGATGTTTCGAGTATTTTATTAATATGCTCTTCTTCAGATATAAGAGTATTCTTAGAGATATGAAATCAAAACATGTTGGGCGGGAAACTATCCGCTCGTCAATACTAGCATACCTGAAGAGGAGCATATTCATACAATGCTCGAAACATCGTAATTTATTAAATGATGTTTTGTTATTTACAACCTTAACAAAATTTGCAGCTGTTTCGTAGCATCAAAGCCATTGGATGCAATAATTTGATTATTGAAAGTATTGTTACTCTCTCTCTCTCTCTCTCTCTCACTCTCTCTCCCTCTCTCTCTCTCTCTCTCTCTCTCTCTATCTCTCTCTCTCTCTCTCTCTCTCTGTCTCTCTCTGTCTCTCTCTCATATATATATATATATATATATATATATATATATATATATATATATATATATATATATATATATATATATATATATATATATATATCATATATATTATACATTTCTCGAAAGGGATTTATAAAGCCCGTTTTTTATATATAGAGGTTTATCGAGCCCGATTTTGATTATGCAGCCCGGGCTTCATAACATTTCTAAATATAGGGGTTTATGCGGCCCGACCTAGAGTCTATAACGCCAGGGTCCATTATTTTTTTAGTCACTTGCCATAGGGAACTCTGGGCTGTAGGTACTAATATACAGTCTTGGGCTACATAAACCCCGATAAGTGTATATTATATATATATATATATATATATATTGTTCAGATTGTTGTAGTAATACTTTAAACAGCCGTATACAAATAGTTGCTATATATTCATAGGTTTTTCTTGCACAAAAGTATTATATTTTTAAAGACTAGTTTGAGTACTCTGTTTTGAATGCTTTGCAATAGGTGAAAATTGTTTTTGTAAACTCCTCCCCATGCAATTAATAATATACAAGTAATTAAATACACTGTGAAATAACGCATAGTATATTACCTTTAGCGTATCAGTTTGCATAAATTTATTAATTTTATAAAAAATAAAAATTAAGGCGGTCTTACACCTATAGGCCTTTCTGGCCAAAATTACCTAAAAAAAATTATAAAAATGGTCATTATAATAAAATAATCAAAATATATTATAAATATAACTTATTTTAAATAAAATGAGCCAAGATAGAAACTTAAACTCATTTTATCCTCAGTTATAGGATTTTCAAGAAAAAAAGTTTGTCGTAACTATTCTCTGAGACCGCACGATAGATTTTCTTGGGACAAAGTGCAAATTGTTTCTAATTTATGTAGTTATGGGCGTAAGAGTTGCAATTTTAAGGTTTTTATGTATAAGTATTTTTTTCATGGCAAAAACTGATTTTTTTGCAATAATTTTTTGCATTTCTTTGAATTTTTAGGGTTTTTGCCATGAAAAAAATACTTATACATGAAAACCTTAAAATTGCAACTCTTACACCCATAACTACATAAATTAAGAATAATTGCACTTTGTCTCATGAAATTTATCGACCGGTCTCAGAGAAAACTTACGACAAACTTTAAAAAATGACATTTTGAGAAATAAGCCTGCAAAGAAAAATACTATAAAACTCCAAAAATAATCAACCATTTGATCTCCATTCTTTTCCTTCTTGAAACTCACTTTCCTGTATATCTGTTATCTATTTTCCCATGTAAAATGGTTAAAACAGAAGCTCTGGCACCTTGCATGCATCCGTTCCATTAAAAGTTATTGCTAAACTAGCATTCGTTCCATTAAAAGTTACTGCTCAATCTGTCCTTCTTTTGTACTTTTGATTCATGTACTGTTCAATCTCTTTTTAACACATTGTACTGAGTTAGATTATTATTTATAATACTAAGATAAATATAGAATATGCGCCAGGTCTTATGAAATATGAAATCCCAACCATCCAAATCGAAACTTAAGAAGCCATCACTGTCATAGACAAAAGTACGTAAGTACATAAAAGCCGATAAGCCCATTTTTTCAATGATCACTTAATTACACATATTAAATATTAAAAATATCTTGAATTTAAGCCTGTATTCTTGTGAGCAGGTTTGTCACTTTTATGTGTATAGATACATCTTGACACTTATTGCAATTCACAAATCTTCTGAATTGAATTATATATCCTATAGTGAGTTAGATTTAATATGTCACTTTCATCTTTCTTAGAAAAAAGATGTATTTATTTTTATGCGATAAAAATTTTTACTGTCTCTTCTTTAAAATACTTAATTAAAATACTTAATCTTGCCAATGCACATGTTTTTCAGTATTAAATTTCATACAGCATTCCCATCTTGAACTGAAACTACTTTCCAAATTTAAACAAAACTGTCACTGCACGCTTGTATTATAATTACACTTACACTTTTCAGACATATATCTTCACATAAACAATACATTAAATTTTGGTCCTAAATTCACTTGTGAATACAAATAATCAAGCACTAAGAAAAAAATCTTTCTCTATCAGAAAGCAAAAACTCTGCAAAACAAACTGTTGAAATCACATTGTTATGTATCTTTGCTTATTTGAGCTGTCAGCTGTGTAACTGCGTGTTTACACTGGTATTAGCAGACAAGTTATATATAGGTACAAAAGGGACTATTCATATATAGTAAATTGCTGACGAATTGTGGTCACGGAATGGTCACTTTACTAGAACAGAAGTGCAAAATTGTCACAAGACGATTCCACTGGATTTCGAATTCCACAATATGGTTTATTTTATTTTTACAATAAATCCCGTATGTAAATTTAATTAGTTTGTTATCCTTATACTAGTATGGCTTAAATAATGTGTTTTGATATTTTAAAATACATTTAAGTAAACGTTTTCCTATCAGAAGCGTAAAAGCATAAAAAAAGGCAAAATAAAAAAAAATAAATTTTTTTGTCATTTTGAAGATAGAAAGCCCTTTTAACGGGGTGCCATAGTCCTACCATTACCGACCGAGCAATTCATACAGTTTCAAGCTGATTAAAAATAAAATACGTCGAATCACAAAAAATCAAGAGAACACTCTTCTGTGTTTTTTAACGTTCTATCATTCAGTCAAAGTTTGGAGTCGAAATATCAAGTCATTTCTGCAAAAACTTTGAACAAACGAAATTTAATTTCGTTCAAAGTTTTTGAAAAAACGGCTTGATATTTCGACTCCAAACTTTGACTGGATGATAGAACGTTAAAAAACACAGAAGAGTGTTCTCTTGATTTTTTGTGATTCGACGTATTTTATTTTTAATCAGCTTGAACTGTGTGAATTGCTCGGTCGGTAATAGTACGAGTAAGGCATCCCCTTAAGGCCATGTGATACTCAAGTGAAAATCCCTACGTTACCGATATGTCGGTAATATATTAAATAATAATTAAATCAACAATGAGTTTTATGACAAAAACGCATTGTCAGGCGCTCGGCAATTCTTTAGAGATGATCATGTTAAATTTTCAGAACAAAAACGATAATTGTCATCGAGTTATGCATGTTTTAGTAACATTTTTTAATGAAAACTTCAACATAAGCTCGAATATACATCGGATCTGCCTGAAATTTGACATATATGCTCGTCGTAGCATTACGAGCGCCTGACAATCTTCTTTTTTTGAAATTCGTCAAAAAGTATTATTTTATTTTTTTCCATATATAAACTTTCGACAATAAGTTGTGAGGTTGGCAAAACTACTCGCCACTAACGTAAAATGGTTGTGCATGTGCATGGTGCAAAGTAAGTCGTACCAACCTCTTTTGAAGCCTTATATTTATTTACGTTGTATAGTTCTCATAAATGACTATAGATGGCGCAAAGACGACTAGCCGTCCGCGGCACCGCGTCGCGTCCGTTATATTGTGACCTAGTGACTCGTGACTAGCCAGGCTAGTGTAATGTATATAAGTGCAGTATTTAGTGCTGGCGAGATCTACATCGCTGCATTCTCTTCTTTGTTTTTTTAGTGTGCCGTTTGCGTGTACGCCCAAGCGCATGCGCTGCAGCTCGTTAGTCGTCGTGCTCTGGTACTCGGTACTGAGCGCTGGCGAGCACGTCCAGGCAGGTGAGCGCGAGCGCGAGATTCTTCTCCCAAAGAAGATTAGCAAAAGATATCCCCGCCAAGAGGTCGGGAAAGAAGAAACGTGTAGATGTACGCGAGAAGAGACCACACGTCGCTAAGATAATAGGTTAGGAAGCGCGTATACACAAAGACACTCCCATCCTGCAGAGCGTCACGAGGACAGGAGTAGAGGTAACTGAAGCGCGGAAGAACGATATCGTCGCCGCCGCCGGAGCTGTTTACGCTATTTACGCTATTTACGCTATTTACGTGGATGTCATTACTGTGGGCTTGTGCAGCAAAATCATCCAGCCCCTCTGGGATGCCAAGTAAATGATGACATTTTTTGGCATTGTTAACTTTAGGAGTAGTTATTCTCTCAGCTATATTTTACACGATATTGTACATGTGCACTGGGAACACAGGCTTGCTGTTCAATATACATAACAACAAATGCTGGAGAATACAATACCCTCCAACAGCAGCAGCAGTAGTGAAATGATGCCAGTGAGTGAACACTAAAATTATGTGGATAAGAAACAAGAGGTCTTCTCGCCTCCGCAGAAAGTGGAGAGCATATATCTGTCTATTGCTCCAAGAGCCTCTAGCTATGTCATTGCTTCCGCAAGAGCCCTGCTATGAATAGCAGTACCAGATATCGTCACACCGTACGCCATGCAGGACGACAAGATATCAGTACTGCATATGGAACGAAAGCAACCAGGGCCTTCTCAGCATTCAGTGGTATACATATAATGATATGGCAATCTAACCTGGTGCAAACTGCCCCAATAGCTGTATCGCACAAGAACTTTTCGCCGACACAGAAGCTGCAGTGTAGAAGCAGAGAATACCTTATCTTATATCAGTGCTATGCAGGCCAGAAGATGATATTTAATGGTTAAATTATCATGGCGAGTATTTAATCTGTTTCTAACTATATAAAAGTAATGCATAATAAAAGCCACCATTCTGCTAAATCTGATCGGTGCTTTTTATTTCTTTTGAATTTTCTATCATAAAATGCTTGGTCAGTTCATTGTCAGTTCTTTCTTTTCTGTAAATTAATTGGATTCATAAAATCTTTATTTATAAAATATCAACGCTCGAACGAGCTCGGCCACCCGTAGAGTAGCTGGCCACGGACAGGCTCTGTCAATTTATGTACTTCCAATTAATATTACAATAAATAATCACATATGAAGTTTAGAAACCATTCCATACCAGAATACTTATATTTTCTCTCGTGGTGTAACAATTGAAACATTCGCCATCTACCGCTGGTCGAAGCTGCCCGACGCTCGAACGACCTCGGCCACCCGTAGAGTTGCTAGACACGGACAGGCTCTGTGAATTTATGCCTTTTAATTAAAATTATGAGAACATATCACACATGAAGATGAGAAACCATTCCATACCGAAATACTTATATTTTCTGTCGTGGTATAGCTGAATTTACACATTCGCCACTCTACGGGTGGTCGAAGCCGCTCGACGCTCGGACGAACTCAGCCACCTATAGAGTAGCTGGCCACGGATAGGTTCTGTGAATTTAGGTCTTCCAATTAATATTACAATAAATAATCTCACATGAAGTTTATAAAACTTTCATATACCTTTCTATACTGGAATGAACTTATTTTCTGTCGTGGTATAGCTGAATTTACACATTCGCGACTCTATGGGTGGTCGAAGCCGCCCGACGCTCGGACGAACTCGGCCACCCGTAGAGTAGCTGACCACGTACAGGCTCTGTGAATTTATGTCTTTCAATTAATATTACAATAAATAATCTCACATGAAGTTTATAAACCTTTTGATACTAGAATAATAATATTTTCTGTCGTGGTATAACAGAATTTGCACATTCGCCACTCTACGGGTGGTTGAAGCCACCCGATGCTCGAACGAGGTCGACCACCCGTAGAGTAGCTGGCTAAGGACAAGCTCTGTGTATTTATGTCTTTTAATTAAAATTATAACAACATATCACACATGAAAATGAGAAAACATTCCATACCGGAATACTTATATTTTCTGTCGTGGTATAGCTGAATTTACCAATTCGCCACTCTACGGGTGGTCGAAGACGACCGGCGCTCAAACGAACTCGGCCACCCATAGAGTAGCTGGCCACGGACAGGCACTGTGAATTTATGTCTTTCAATTAATATTACAATAAATAATCACTCATGAAGTTTAGAAACCATTCCATACCGGCATACTTCTGTTTTCTCTCGTGGTATAACAGAATTTACGCATTGGACACTCTACGGGTGGTCGAAGCCGCCCGATGCTCGAACGAGAGTACCTGGCCACGTACAGGCTCTGTGAATTTATGTCTTTCAATTAATATTACAATAAATAATCTCACATGAAGTTTATAAACCTTTCTATTCTGGAATAATTATATTTTCTGTCGTGATATAGCTGAATTTACACGTGTGCGACTCTACGGATGATTGAAGCCGCCCGACGCTCGAACGAGCTTGGTCACCCGTAGAGTAGCTGGCCACGGACAGGCTCTGTGAATTTGGTCTTTCAATTAATATTACAATAAATAATCTCACATGAAGTTTATAAACCTTTGATATACCTTTCTATACTGGAATAAATATATTCTCTGTCGTGATATAGCTGAATTTACCAATTCGCCACTCTACGGGTGGTCGAAGACGGCCGGCGCTCGTAGGAACTCGGCCACCCATAGAGTAGCTGGCCACGGACAGGCACTGTTAATTTATGTCTTTCAATTAATATTACAATAAATAATCACTCATGAAGTTTAGAAACCATTCCATACCAGAATACTTCTGTTTTCTCTCGTGGTATAACAGAATTTATGCATTGGACACTCTACGGGTGGTCGAAGCCGCCCGATGCTCGAACGAGAGTACCTGGCCACGTACAGGCTCTGTGAATGTATGTCTTTGAATTAATATTACAATAAATAATCTCACATGAAGTTTATAAACCTTTCATGTACCTTTCTATACTGGAATAAATATATTTTCTGTCGTGATATAGCTGAGTTTACACATTCGCGACTCCTCGGGTGGTCGAAGCCGCCCGACGCTCCGACGAACTCGGCCACCCGTAGAGTAGCTGGCCACGGACAGGCTCTGTGAATTTGTCTTTTAATTAAAATTGTAAGAACATATCACACATGAAGATGAGAAACTATTCCATACTGGAATACGTATATTTTCTGTCGTGGTATAGCTGAATTTACACATTCTCCACTCTACGGGTAGTCGAAGCCGCCCGACGCTCGAACCGAACTCGGCTACCCGTAGAGTAGCTGACAACGGGCAGGCTCTGTGAATTTATGTCTTTCAATTAATGTTACAATAAATAATCTCACACGAAGTTTATAAACCTTTCCATACTGGAATAATTATATTTTCTGTCGTGGAATAGCTGAATTTCCACATGTGCGACTCTACGGGTGGTCGAAGCCGCCCGACGCTCGAACGAGCTCGGCCATCCGTAGAGTAGCTGGCCATGGACAGGCTCTGTCACTTTATGTCTTTCAATTAATATTACAATAAAAAATCACACATGAGCTTTAGAAACCATTCCATACCGGAATACTTACATTTTCTGTCGTGGTATAGCTGAATTTACACATGTGCGTCTCTACGAGTGGTCGAAGCCGCCCGATACTCGAACGAGCTCGGCCACCCGTAAGTAATATTACAATAAATAATCTCAAATGAAGTTTATAAACCTTCCCATACTGGAATAATTATATTTTCTGTCGTGGTATAACAGAATTTACACATTCGCCACTCTACGGGTGGTGGAAGACGCCCGATGCTCGAACGAGGTCGGCCACCCGTAGAGTAGCTGGCCACGGACAAGCTCTGTCAATTTATGTCTTTCAATTAATATTACAATAAATAATTACACATGAAGTTGAGAAATCATTCGATACCGGAATACTTATATTTTCTCTCGTGGTATAACATAATTTACACATTCGCCGCTCTACGGGTGGTCAAAGCTGCCCGACGCTCGAACGAACTCGGGCACCCGTAGAGTAGATGGCCACGGACAGGCTCTGTGAATTTATGTCTTTTAATGCTTCTGAGCGGCCCGAGCGCCGCCGAGGCTCCCTTAGGCCGTCGATCTTGCTGCTGCGTCGCTGCACTGCGCAGGCGAGATTTGGCAACACTGAGTTTTGCGTAGTAAGGAGCGACAACAACACGACCGGACGCGTCGACGCCGGCTCGCCGCGGCTGTGCGAGAACACTAATGGGCGCTGAAGACACATACACAGAACGCGGCGCTCATAGTTGAAAAAAGGTACATCCCGTGGCCATGAATGCTACGGCGAAGATGCAGTTGACTCAAGTCTACGCTCCTGCGACTGATTCGAGTAAGTACTTTACTTCGGACTAAGACTTTATTCCGCTGTCTCTGTAGTATAACCGAACCTAACCTCCAAATTTTCATCTACATTCTTCCCTAACCGTAGCAGTTCAATACTGCTCTCCTCATTCCTAATGCTTGACATATTATTAATACATTTTGGCCTGCCTAAAGCGAATAGCTGCTGTAGATTATCGCGCGCATTCACATTATTCTACTTCACTGGAGGAAAGCTGATGCAGCTATCACTCGCCAAGGACATTACTGATGCGAACAGGACGGAGAAGCGACGGCGATGATGCCGTTGAATTAATCCCACGCTTCCGCGAATGACACGGTTAAGTACTTCACTTCTGACTGGGACTTTATTCTGTACTATCTGTTGTATAGCCGAACCTAACCTCCAAATTTTCGCCTGCCTTCTTCCCTAACCCTATACTTCCATAACCTTTTCTATACTGCTCTTCTCATTCCTTATACTTGACAAATTATTAATATACTTTGTTCTGCTTAATGTAGATGACCACGCGCTTCAACGTAATTCTACTTCTCTCCTCTCGAGAGAAACCGGTGCAGCTATTACTCCCCGAGGACATTAGCAAGGCTAACAGGACGGAGAAGCATTTTCCTTGAATGTTTTTACAAAGTTTTCAGCCGCACCGTTGGTCGCTGTGTAGTAAGGAGGAGAGAAACTATGTTTTACGTCATTTGCTTTTAAGAAATTTTCAAACTTGGCACTTGCAAATTGGCGACCGTTATCTGTAACTATATAGTTCGGTAACCCGTGACATGCGAATAATGTCTTTAATTCTGCAATGACCCTATATGTCTTGGTGTTAGCTTTAAAATCGATAACTTCTGGCCATTTTTAGTGCGCGTCTAAAACAATGAGATACAAACGTGCTTCCCAGTGCCCGGCGACGAGGATACATCGCTTCGAGTGTTATTTCTGCTGCTCTATTGTTGGGGAAGACTGTCCACTGCTATTCTCGACGTCATCTTCGACGGTGGTGTCGCACTTCTCGCCAAGGCTGCTCGCATAGGACTGTCACTCATGGAGTTTATGTTGCTTTGTTGTGGTTGTAGGTTAGGTCTGTGTATGGTCACAATTATGCACACAATATGCATGTTTCTGATAATTAGTGCTTTTTTCAGTGATGCCAGACAATTGCTGTAGATGTCTAGCGGGTTGCTCCAGCTGCTGTTGATGATGCCTCAAAATACTCCATGAGCAAGTCAACAGGTGTTGGATATACATAACTCTCCACTTCAAGTTATTGCAATGTCTTTCAGCAGGTTAGTACCATTTCAATGTTTGTGCGGCCTTACTGCTATTTAAATTAGTGTTCTTCTTACAGGTGAAAGGTTCCATCCAGTATGGTGATCGCCTGCTCGAGCGACACCATCTCCATATGCGTTTGAAGGGTGATTATAAAAGCAGTGGCTATTGTTCCAAGGACTTAGACAAAGTCGTATTCGAAAATCCATACAGTGAGTAATTTATACCCTATAGTAATTGTTTTAGATGTGTGTTTCAGGTACGATATAATCCAAATGTGAGAGAGAGATACCATCAGCATGGTGCAGAGAGGCGAAAGAGGAATCATTGGGATGCTACGACAGCTAAGCCTCCTACAAGATACATGTTGGTGCTGTTGTTCGAGGTCTTCTTCGTTTATCGATGTAGAGTGTTCGCATACTCTCTTGTATATGTGTAGGGAAAATATACGTAAATACTGTGTTTAAAGGGGGGTTTATAGGCTACCTAGAGCCTACTCTTTGATCTAGGTTTTTCTCTGATTGTAGGCTTCTCTGTTCGACTACAGTATGCTGGTCATAGGTCAAATCTCTACTTTTACTATTGTAACATCAAAGCTACCTGGGGTGTAATTCCTTAACGATAAAAAAAGTGATAAATTAATTGTTGATCACAAGTTCTTATGACGATAAACGACATTTATAAAAAAAAAAGACGGGCCCCTGTACATAGGTCCGAAAACTTTATAAAGATCCATTTAAAATCTCATTTATTCTCGCATAATTTGTTTGAAAATTTATAAACTTAATACGGATATTTTCATAATTTTTTATGAGAAAAAATTATTTCCTATATTATATATGCACTGAGAGCAGAATACTTATGTTCTGTTTGAATTCGAAAGTGCAATATTGTAACTGTTACAATATCTTATATTCGAATAGGGGACATTTTAGACGGCAAATCTCATATTTTACCTATTACAATATCAATATTTATAGCAACATATTGAAATTGTTTATAACGTGGTGACTTAACTGTTACAATGCATATATTTACAAATATTTAAATATATAGGCATGTTAATAGTTATGAATCTTAGGATCACATGACATGAAACACTTCTCTCAGTACACGCCATCTGTGCGAGTATTTTGGAACTAAAAGTTCTACGCATATAGATTCAGCATATCTTCAGCGCCATCTACTGTTTAATATACAGTAGTTGGCTCTCCCTACATTATCGACTGAACCCAACACGATTTTTGTTGAGTATCACATGGCCTTAACCATATCATTTTAATTATTTTAATTTTTGATCCAAACTAGTTTTGTTAGGTTCAGAATAACATATATAATTAAAAAATTCAATAAAAAAAAAAGTTGATTTTTTCAAAATTTTTAGGTGTAAGACCGCCTTAAGTAACTTGTTTTTTTTTTATTAGATAGTTAATGTGTTCATGCCACTTTAGATTATAGTCAAAGATTACTTCTAAATATTTACAATTTTCAACTCTCCTTAATTTTTCATTATTTATAAATATATCAAGATTTTTAGGAACACTATCGTAATAATTTCCGAAGGTTATATACACAGATTTGCTTATGTTTAAAGTTAATTTGTTCAACGCTAGCCAAATTGCTACTTCTTCTAGATATTGATTCATTATCTTCTCTACATCTTTTCATGTTTTACTGATGAGATGATTGCAATGTCATCAGCATATGATAGGATTAAGTTTACTGGCATTCTTATCAACATGTCGTTTATATACAGTATGAAAAGTAATGGTTCAAGGACTGTTCCTTGTGGAACACCTGTACTTATTGTTTTAGGTTCACTTATATTTTGGCCTATTCTTACTTGCTGTTTTCTATTTGTTAAGTAGCTTTGTATTAAATTGAGTGCTTTACCTCTAATTCCATACACATAAAGTTTGTCAAGAAGTATGTTATGGTCTACTGTATCGAAAGCCTTCGCTAGATCTAAAAATGTGACTGCAATGGGAGAGCTCTTATCTAAGTTTTAGTATATCCTTTTTGTGATGTAGCTTAAAGCATCTTTTGTACTTTTGTTTTTGATAAACCCAAACTGTTTTTAATTTAGTATTTTATGTTTGTTAATAAAATCGAAAATTCTTATATAAATTACTTTCTCAAAAATGTTTGCAATATTTGATATTAATGATATTGGTCTATAGTTATTAACTTCTAGCTTTTGCCCCGACTTATAAATAGGTACTACTTCAGCAGCTTTTAACACATCAGGCCATATAGACTTTTCGATACATTTATTTATAATGTGTACCACTGGATCAGCTATATGGTTAACTAATGTTTTGAGTGCCTTAGTATTTATTTTATCGACCCCTCCACTTTTATTTTTCAAGATTTCAACTATTTTTTTAATTTCAAAATGATCTGTGAGAGTTTAAGGAATATTGAATTGACATTTTTTGCAGGTAATTCGTTTGTTATTAGGTATTATAATTTTGTCAGTCATTACTTTTCCCATTTTGCAATAATGATCATTCATAATATTGGTAATTTTTGATTGATCTTTTATTTTCTCCTTGTTTTCATTATATATTTCACTTATTATGCAGTTTTTTTTTACTTTTGTTACCAAGTTTTGAATTTATTATTTTCCATAGTTCTCTTGGATTACCAGAGGTTTTTCCTATTAAGTACTTATCATATTTAATTTTGGCATCTTTTATAATCTTATCTAAAATTTTAACATAGTTTTTATATTCATATCTTAAGCTCTCATTATTCGGGTATGTTTTAATTTTTTTATACAATGTTTCCTTTTTTTTACAAGATTTTAGTATTGCATTTGTAATCCATTCTTTTCTAGGTACCTTTGTGTCTTTGCCAATTTTATTTTTTAATTTTTCTAGACATTTTTCTATGTCTTTTTTATAAACATGTTTATTGCTTCATTTGGATCTTCGATTTGTTGGTACTCTGTCCAAGGTATTTCATTTGCTATATTCGCTAGTTTTTTATAATTAATAGAATAATTAATTTTATTCTTGTCTTTGTCTGTATTTACTAATAGTTTATTTACATCTATGAAAAGTGGATAATGATCTGGCATAGGAATCTTTAGTTTAAAAGTTTTTGTATGGATTGAGGTAGCTTTTACAAAAATATTGTCAATGCATGTTCCACTTTCATTTGATATATCATATGATCTAGTCGTATCAGTGAAACCTGGATAAAATCCATTTTCAAGAAAATTATTTAGGAAAGTCTTCCCATTTTTATTATATTAGTTGTCTGAGTTACAGATTTTTTTACGTATACAACTACACCATCTGACTTATTTATATGGCTATGATTATAATACATATTGTACCCACTTAATTTGTAATATTGATAGTGGTCTAATTTCCAGGATTCAGCACACACAATTACATAAGGTTTGATTTTAAGTCTCTTAATCAAACCACTAAATGCAACCTCTGATGTAACTTGTCTGGCTGCTCTCTGTCGTATTTTTAGTGATTTTGTTGGTTTCCATGTCGGTAATTCAGGTTTAATAGGATAATCAATTGGGTCTATATATTTTTTTATTATGATTTTACGTATTTCAGAAATGTTCGTATTAGACGAGAGATGATTAGTATTGTATTTTGTTTTATATATTTTGTTGCTATAAACACAGTTTATACATTCAGTTTTTTCACTGATACCTGTACATTTTGTGCATATTGTTTCTTTGTACATTTTTTCCCATTATGTCCTAATCTACCACATTTAAAACAAGTTGTGACATTTATTAGGTCATAGACAACGCGTCTTTGGTAACCTACATATAATCTGTTATTTTCCTCTCTAATTATTTTATATAGTTCAGCTGGTACTTCCATTATAACTGAACTAAGATTCGTTTGTATACATGTGTAGAAACTTTTTTTCACAATTTTTTTTTTTTCTCAAAAACTAGTCGACAAAATGAATTAAAATTTTTACAGACTATAGCTATTTATATTCTGCATTATCGTGATTTCTCTCAAAAAAATTGACCATTTAGTTTAGGAGTTATAAGCTTTAAAAAAAAAACGTTTTTGTTAATAATAAAAGAACCGCGATAGTATCACGTAGGCAGACTTGCAGTCTGCCGGCACGTATCGTGCTCGATCTGCGCGGCGTCGGATACACGATCTTCCGTCGACGTCGGCCGTCGTAGTGTTTCGGGACGTGTTCTTGTTTATGCACATACTGATTGTGCACATATTAATTGTGCACACTTTAACATTGGCATATATCTATATAGGCATGGTGTGGTTTGTGCACATAAGAATTATGCACATATTTATTGTGCACACTTTAGCATTGGTGTATATCTATATCTATGTGTATACTCCAATGCTAAAGTGTGCACAATAAATATGTGCATAATTCTTATGTGCACAAACCACACCATGCCTCTATATATATAGATCTGTACCAATGCTATCTGTGCACAATAAATATGTGCACAATCCTTATGTGCACAAACAAGAACATGCCTGTTTCGGGGACTAGCAAAAGCGCAGCTTTTGCATTTCTGGTCTCGGAACATCCGGCCTCCCTCCACACGTTTTTGGACGGAGGAAGTCAGGGGAACGGACGCTCTCGTCAGTCGGGAACGAGCCACCGTGAGACCCTCTCTCTCTCTTTCGAATCTCCAAGGAAATAAAGAGAACCTACGTCCGTAACAGACTGGTGGCAGCGGTGTTTACCAAATAGACCGTACGGGTCATAACTTCTACAACTTTTTTTGGGAGAGAGGATTCCTTTCCCGACCGTTAATAAGTGATTTTTTTTGATGCGGCAAGTGACAATTTTTCAATTTAACTCTAATCAGCGGAGATCGGTGCAACTCATTGTACTAAGCGCCATCTTGAAACTGTAAGTATTTTTTATTTTTTCCCCCTTTATTTTCAATCCCCTCGGGTAGAAAAACATAAAAACTTAATTAAAACGTAACTGCGCAAATTTTTATGCATACACACACAGTTAATTAGCATTAATTGCGCAAACTTTTTTTATACTCGTATTACGTACTTCTGCTTTTTATACCTAATATATTTATATACATTTATATTTATATAAAATTGTACCTTGATTGTATAAATTTGAACACACATAGTTTATATATACATTTTATACATCGATTTTGATTATACATATTATTATTATATTATTATCAAAAATATATCACACAATATGGCTTTTTAAAATTTATTCGCGAGATCAAATAGCGAGAAAGACTTAACAAATTCTTCGAAAACGGGAGCGCTTAAAAAACATAGCTTATCAAATTCAAAGTTTCCCAGTACAGTTGACATTACGCAAGAAGGTAATTCGTCTATACAACCTTATATTACGGCCGATGAACTAACTTCGACTATATGTAACTGCCCGACCGATATTAAATCTAAAGTACTTTTACATTCTCTTAATGACGACGAATTAAAAGATATTTTACGTGAAATTCAAATGCGTGTCGACACGTCAGGTTCACAAAGCCCAGACGCTGCTCATATTACTTCCTCGGCAAACGAAACCGCTACAACGCTTACGCCATCACACAGCATTTTACGAAACGAAAAAGATTTTATGTGGCCGCCGGAAAATGATCCATTTTTAAGTGCATCTAGCGATCCCTTTTCTCCGCAATCTACCTCGCAACCCTCTTGGCCACCCCTTCAAACATCTCGTCTAGAAAATTTCTCTCGCAGTATACAAATTCGCCGGTTAATTATAAGACCACGGAGCCTACTTTTTCGCTAAATAACCCGCATTCATCGTATCTACAACACATAACCGAACAACCAAAACACGAATACTTTATGGATCATTGGCAAAAACCGAATAAATCCGACATAATAACATTGCCAAAACTATATTTTGATAAATTACCAAATAACAGCTCGTATTTCGATACTCCTCCTCTCGCTTCAAATATACATGATAATTTTCAAATGCCAATAGGAACTAAGACATTTTCGCGTTCTGATGCCCTATCGCGCCACCCATACGCGGCTTCCCACGAACAACATTCAGGCATTTCCCTTTCAAAATCTATAAGTCAAATCCCTAATTTCGACGGGAACCCAGACAAATTGCCCCTGTTTGGCGGTTGTTCGGAAAATTTTATACAGGTTTCCGAATAACGAAGAAGATATTTTATTCGGATTAGTAAATAAATTAATTGGCCGTGCGGCCAACGGTTATTTGTCAATTCTACACCAATATAACTCGGTTAAGCGATTTTTATCAGACCTAACGATACAGTATGGCAACATAGGGTTCGCGGATGATATAGTAGACCAGCTTAAAATTGTCCAATACCAACCAGGAGAGTCGATTGGCGATTACGGCTTGCGTGTTCAAAAACTCCTCAACCGACTCACCAGAATTTACGATTCCTTCCCCGACTTATATCCCGCAGAAAGAGCGATTCGTAAGCACGCAGCCGAGCGAGACGCTCTCGAATATTTTCAGCTAGGGCTCCCACCTTCTCTTGACCACCAAGTTAGATTCGAAAGGTCCACCTCATTGCGAGAAGCAATTCATTATGCGAGAAAATACGAAAGCAGGGTAATAGTACGGAGACTATACGGGAACAATTACGCACATAATGCACAGTTAGTTACGCCCTCCAGAGAGGATTTATCTATATCAACGACACAAAATTCGCATGTACAACAGCAAACAGCGATGCTTCCTCCTCCAGTGACCTCAATAGCCAATATTTTAATAGCCAAAACCAAACTACAGTGTACTTATTGCGGAAAACCAGGCCACGAAGAGGGCGATTGCTTGAAGCGTCAATATAAAACAACAATCTGTAAATTTGGCAAAAGGAACGGCCATTCATGGTCAGAGTGTACTATACTCCACAAACTTGTTAGAACTGGCGCAATTAGGATCGAAAATTTTCCCAACTATAATATTGTCAATACAATTAAGTTTCCGCCGTTTTTTTGATAAAAATTACGAATTTATTATAAAAAAATATACGTTACATTTTATTCAAAATATTGTCCGTCATTGGCTACTACTTTTTGCCATCTTTCTGGCAGCATTACGATGCCACATCGAAAAAACTCTTCATCTTTTGAGGCTACCCATGAATCGACCCAATTTTTGGCTTCTTTGTAAGAAGTAAAGTGCTGCTTGACCAGGGCGTGAGCCATCGACCGGAACAAGTGGTAGTCCGAAGGAGCAATGTCTGGTGAATACGTCTGGTGGGGTAAGACATCCCATTGTAAAGGTTCCAAAGTATCCTTGACGACTTTTGGAACATGTGGCCGAGCGTTGTCGTGCTGAAAAATCATTTTGTCATGTCTTTTGGCATATTGGGGGCGTTTAAGCTTCAATTCTCTGCTCAATTGCAACAGTTGCTGCTGATAACGTTCTCCAGTAATAGTTTCATTAGGCTGGAGTAGCTCGTAATAGATTACTCTGAGCTGATCCCACCAAATGCACAACATCCCATGTAGAAATTTTCTGACAAATCCGGCCAGAATCAGACAAGTTTTCCCTGAATCTGGTTAGGATCGTGTAGGGAAACCTCTTGGATCCCGACCAGGTGGTGTCCCACTTTTTTCTGGGATTCGAATGAGGAAATCCGATAAGAATCCAAGCTGAATTTCACGCCTGATTATAGGGTTATTTTATTTATAATAAAAAACTTGCATAAAATTTAAAAAATGAAAATACATTAATTAGTCTTTGGTCAGATTATTTATTAAATAGTATTAGTATTAGAATTGAAATATAATATGAATATATATTATTTTTTAGAATCATAAATAATATAAAGATACTGTCAAATTCTTTTACGAATCTATCTTTTTCTCGCGTCCTCCCCAATCCTTTGCATTTCCAAATGCGGAACTCAGAGCTGAATGAAAGTCGCCTTCGCTAATAAAGTCACCATTTCGGTTCGTATGGTAACCTGTTATTACATCTGTAAAAAATAATTATATATATTAAATACGGCAAAAAATCTAGATTTACCGTTATTAGTTATTATAAGTTATTATACAAAATACTCACTTTTCATAATAGAATAACAATTTGAATCTTTGAAGATTTGTTTATTGGCCACTTTCTTTAAAGCAGTGAATTTTAAAATAAGATTTTTTATAAAAAGTTTTTTTAAAGTGTTATTGGTACTTTTTACACTATTATTCCCACTTTTATCAAGATTGAATTGAACCATAGTCGTCTAAAACAAATTAAATGAACTTACATTAATTTATTAATAAAGTACATGGAAAATATAAAAAATGCAGAAAAATATAGGGTACAAAAATATAAGATTATAATGAATACTTGATATAATATATACAGCTTACTTACAAAATAATTATGTAGATCTTTGTCGGTAGTCAAATAATTATCAAAAATATACCAATTATGTATATGATCCAACGGTAAACTCAGATTCAGTTCTGACAATTTTTTTTGTAATTGTTGCTTGTCAGATCCGCTAAGAGTTTCTTTTATTTGCTTTACATCTCTTTGAATGTCTTCTACTGTTACTTTTAATTTTGTTAAGACAGTAAGTAAAGCTGTTCCCTCTGTAAAAATATATTTTAACCTTATTTTTTGCTTCTAAATAATACAAACATTGCAGAAGTAATATGGGTACCTGTAGAAAAGTTGATTGTTTTCTCGTTATTTACAAAACTGCAAGTTTTCTTTTTCTCAATCTGGGTTTGAGAAGCAGGAAATTTAGTATTATTACCAACATCATCAAATGCATGTACTTGCATGTCCTTTATAGTTTGATCTGCATACGCTGTAATAAATTTAAACAAGCGTTAATGTATGATTCAATTTTAATTCCAAGCATAAAATTTTATGTAAAGTAAATATTTCACCTAATAGAGATTCATCTGGAATATAATTAATATCTTCATATTCAATGTTTTTCATGAAATCTGCATTTGAAGTACGATGAAGTTTAGGTTGAGTCGAACATGTATTGTAGTCAGTAAAAGTGTCTTGTTTCAAGCGTGATAACCCAGAGGTAAAAGTATCATTACTATAATTTATATTTGAAAACTTGTAACCTTCTTTTACTTGCCTTTCATTATTACTAAAATTTTTATTTGAATTTGGTTTATCTTGTTCTTTATTAATTTTGCCTTTACCTATAAATATATAAGTAGAGAAAATATAAATTAGTTTTATATGTACTTAAAAATATGTCAATGATTTTGAATAAATAAACTTACTTCTATTTGAAGGAACTTTAGTTGTAACTTTCTTTGAATTCTTTACAGTCTTTTTCTTTGTTGAAAAGGCTGGAACTTGCTTCTTACTCACTGTTTTTGAATTATCTATTACATGATAAAATAAGTAAAATAAGCAATATAATACAAGTATAAATATTAAATAAAATAAATAAAATATTTACTAGACTTTTTTCCTCCTTTTTGCCTTGCTTTTCTAATAGAACTGTCAGTGTCCGTTGATGAAGACTCGTCACAATCACTACTATCTGAATTAGCCACAGTCATAATGTCTTCTAACGATTCCTTTTGAAACAATTTAACTTGTTCAATTGCTTTATCCTCCTCTTCCCCAGCATCCGTAGTAAATGCATACGCCTCAGATTTAAGGCTTGATAATCTTTCTTCTGCTTTCTTATATATATCTGTTAAAGAAATTAACAAATAATTTATAAAGAAATTAAAAAATCAATTTATGAAATAATAAGTATAATATAGACACGGCATCTACGTACTTGCTCCTCCTTTTACCAAGACTGGCCACGATGGCCAGCTGGGCATCGGACCCAAATTTGCCTTTACCTTTAAATGAATTAAGGCAATGACATCTTTAGTATAAGGTGACTCAGGATACCATGCCAAGCAAGTCTTGTTGATAATGTCGTAGGTGATCCAAGAAGCTGGGACAATATCAAATTCAGTTTGCCCATTTTCATTTACACAGTCAATGAATTCACAAATTTGGAATTTATTTTTTGCACTGTCCATTTCTATTATTATAAAAAATAAAGTTTTGTATTTATTACAATCTTATAAAGATAACTTATTTTTATGAGTACTAAGTATCTTGTATATGAGTACATGAATATTAAGAGAGCTTGTTGAAAGTATTTTCAGATAAAAGATATTGCTCTTTACACTTAACCTAACCTCACAATGTTTAGTTTCAATTTTTTTCATATTTGAGATATAATATTAATATAAGAAATTAGTAAGTTTATTTTACCAAATATCTATAATATTAATAACAAATATTTAATAATTAATTTACCTGGTTCTAACAAATAGCATTCACAACACCACAACCTGTTGAAAGAAATCAGGGAATCCCTCTTACAGCTGAGCCGGCGGCAGCGAGGCAGCGACAGCAAGACCGTTCTCGGCGCGCAGGCTACGCCGCGTTATAAACAAATTCCAAAAATCCAATGCTAGCACGCGTTGTCGAACTCTATTATTGCGCACGTGATGTAGATAAACCACCAAATTATAAAAAAACTAACATAATAACCACAGTCCACATGGCACTAAAATCACGTACGCCTTGACCTTGCAAGTCTGTGTTCCTCGCGGATACGAAGGTTTCTGAAAACAAACGCGACTCGATGTGTTTTGTCGTTTCCGCGCATGCGTGTGAGTTCACATTCGGCTCAGATTTGATCTGTGATTGGCTCTTGGATAAAAGGCGCGAGAATTTAAAATTAAATATACATTTTTATTTGATAATTAGGTATTATTTATTAGAAAAAAATAACATGTTTTAATTATTTGTTAAAGTGGTGGCCAGAAGTAGAAAAGTATTTTAAAACACAATACGATTAGTTATTGAATTGCACGGTAAAATTCAAAACAATAAGCAATATTTTAATCTTAGAAAAATTAATTATGTTAATATTAGAATAAATTATGTCAATAATATACAGAATTTTGTATTCGTTAAGAGTAAATGTACTACAATATTATATCAATTATTAAAGATGCATCAAAATTAAAAGAAAAAGATTTCCGGCTTATAAGCTATAAGAAATAAATTAAAAGTACATATATAGCGCGCGCAGCACGTATGGATTTGGCTAGTAATACAAAATACTTAATTATTTAAATTAAAAATATTGATAAAATAATAATATGAAATCATTTTTTTATTTTCGGAATTATGATAAATTATTTTTCGAAGTGTAATATTTTTTAGAACATTATAAAAAAATAATAATCTGATTATTCTGTTATCAAAAAATATTTATTTAAAAAATACATTTTGAAAAATTTAACAATTTAGTGCAGAAATGGAAGAACAAAATGTTTACGATTATTCTTTAATTCCAAAGATAAAAATATTAATTTATTTTTTATTGAATTTATAGGAATAGTTATTTCTTTCTTGCTTTCCGTAATTTCCCATATGCCAAGTTTCGATGATTTTAGCGGATAATTAAATACTGTCCTAGTTTTATTTAAAATAACACCAGACATTTGAATGTTTGTGAAGTCATCTGTCGGGGAAAATATTTTTTTTAATAATACTATTTTGTCATCATTGGTAATTACACAGTTGTCTGGACGTTGACAAGTTAATGTAAAACAATTCTTAATTTTCAATTTTTTAATTAAAATATAATTGTTTTTATTTATACTTTTCATTACGTGAAAAGCTGGTGGTATTAATGGCTTTTTTTCTGAAATATTCTTCTCTTGTAATCTACGGCATGCCTGAGCTAATGGTTTATTTGGAGTTCGCACAGATTTTCTCAATTTTCCCAAGAAATTCTCAAATGGAAAAGCACTAATTTTGCTTAAATTGCAACCCATATTGATTACATCATCTGCCACATGTAATAAATTGTGCATGTTTAGTATGGAACATTGGCGACCATATAACATAGATGCTGATTGAAACAATTTTTTTTAAAAAAGTTTTGCCTGGTGAATTCTTGTTTTATATACATCGCTACAAAGAATCCTAAAAGCGACATGAAGCAACAAAAAATGCTTATATAAGTCAGTATCAAGTAAATACTTTAAAACCAGTGGACCACAGTACAGTAAAAAGAACCTTAATTCTGTAGCTTTCCATTTATTAGCACATTTAACACTTCTAGGCTTCCGTTGGAATTCCATAGGAACAAAGATTTTTATATTTTTCAATCTTTTTGATAATTTTTTAATGCCAGACTTAGGTAAACGAATTTTTCTACTACCATTGATCCAGAACTCCCAAATTAATTTCAACATCACCCCATTACAAGCCAGGTGCATATAATCCAGCACAAAATGTTTAACCATATCTAATTTTGGTACGTCTAGTAATGGAGTAATACCTATGTGATGATCTGGATCACTTGCAGCACGAAACGATTCGTTTGTCCTCTCTTCAGCAGCAACATCAGGATAAATCATTCGATTATCCACTCTTATTCCTCTGTCTGTGCATCGTTCGCATGCACTGTAACCACCATGACCTTTGGTAAATTTCAAAAAGGAACGAGCCGGAGTGTCACATATAAAACACATTAGAGAGACTTGAAAAGTTTTCCCATTAACTTCTATTCCTTCTTCTTGAAGCTTGGTGATATCCGATACAAATTCATTCAAGTATTCGTTTACGTTATGAGGTTTACCATCACTAATTAACATTCCAATTAAAAATGGTTCATATACATCAACATCATTAAATATTTTTGCTAATATTGGCCAAAATTGTAAATTTGTAGATTTGAAAATTGACATACCATCAACATTTATTAGCAATCTAACTTCATTATTTTGATGGAGCAATGGATTAATTATCATTTCAAGAAAATGTTTAAATCCAAAATATACATACTCCACTATCTGTTCATTGTCAATGTTAATTGATTTTATATTATAATCATATTTTACACCTAAAAAGGTTTTTGAGGTTCTTGGCAATTCTGGTAACAATTTATTACGTAGAATAACCAATAATTCATCTAATGATGTATACAAAATATTGTTATTAATTGCCCATTGTTTTAATTGATCTATAATTTCATTATTATTTACATTTTCCATGTTTTCATTTTGTACTTCAGTTTCCGGAATATATATCTGAAATTCAGCTTCATCGACTGTCTCAGCACGTTCATTTTTCGAGTGATCATTCAGTATTTCATCATTCATATGATTTGCACTATTTTTGTTTTCACAATAACTTAAATTCTTCACATTACTTCTATTTATATTTTCTCAATACTTGGGCTTTTTACTTTCATCTGCAATGGATAAATTTAATTAAAATAAATAGTTAAATATAACCAAGAAACTATAATAAACAAAATAAAAAAAAATGTTTTATTTACAATTACATTTTTCTTGAGCTTCGACAATCTCATTTTGAACTTCATTTCTAATACGCCTATATTTCCTTTTCCTTTCTTTATTTTCTCTTTTCTCCTTTTCAATTTTATCATCCATAATTAATAATACTCGTATAATAAATACAAAATGTAACGTAATTAAAAGAGGCCGAAGATGAGAGGTTAAGTTAGACACGTAACGGAATTCAGTAGTATTTCCTGTCAGATACTATCCAGTTTTTCGATACAATTTCGCAGTCAACTTAAAAAATCAGCGAATTGCGGAATGCTTTCTGGATCCCTGTCCGAAATCCCTGTTTGATAGCAGCGCCACCTGGTCCATTATTTATCACTTCAATATTAGGGGATATCTACTTAGATTCTAATGGGGAAAACGTATGTTCATCAATTGTCTAATATACTTTCAGATTAACGTACAGGATTCGAATCAGATCCAGGTGAGTTTTACGTATAAAGGGATAATGTGCGAAAAACTCTTCGGGATCCTGTCAAACCCAAGGAGGACTTCTACACGCCCTGGCGGAAGTAAAAACTGCACATATCTGAATATATTTGCACATATATGTACAATTATGTAGATTTCTGCACATTTTTGTAAATTTCTGTACATTTCTGCACATTTCTGCACATTTCTGCACATTTTTACACATTTTGTCCACTTATTAGACTTTTGTACAAAAATGTGCAACAATGTGCAGAAATGTGCAGAAATGTGCAGAAACGTGTAGAAACGTGTAGAAATGTACAGAAATGTACGAAAATGTGCAGAAATGTGCAAAAATATACAAAGATGTAGGTACAATTCAATATAATTATCAGATGAAAAATTAATGAGCTTCATAAATGTATAAAAACTTTGATAATCATTAGTATAAATATTTCGCATGTTCATTAGAAATTGTTTATTATCAATTAAATTGCATTTTAATTATCGCAGAAAAAAACTTACATAAAATTTTCTCCCTGACCGAGAATCGAACCCACGACCCTTGGGTTACTACACACGCACGCAAACCGTTACGCTATCGCTCGCATTAAAGAATTGGGGCATTTTCATCTACATAAGGTGCATTATCCGCATTTATTTAATTGATATTACATTTTGATTATTCATCTAATATATTAATGATTTTTAATAATTTTTTATATTTACACAATATTTTAAGAAAATGAATAACTTAATGATAAGACATTAATTAATTAAATTCGATTTACTTAAAAAATTTAGTGCCAGTAAAGTAGAAATCAGACCAGTACTGAAAATATATTCTCTAAATTTTCTTCTTTGGTATTAGCTTTATTCTAGAGCGCTATCAAAAAAGAAGTTTATATTTTTCAAATTTTCTTTCTGTAAATATTTTCTTACTTTAAGAAAATTTTTTTTGAATTGAAGAAAATTAAATTCTTGTTTCGTTTAGTATGATAAATAAACATTCATTTGTACATATTAGAATACATTTCTGTACATTTCTGTACATTCCCGCACATAACCGCACACTTCTGCACATTTCTGCACATTTTTGCACATTTCTTTACAAAAGTCTAATAAGTGGACAAAATGTGCAAAAATGTGCAAAAATGTGTAAAAATGTGCAAAAATGTGCAGAGATGTGCAGAGATGTGCAGATATGTGCAGTTTTTACTTCCGCCAGGGCGGGATTAACTTTTTGCCATAAATATTCGGTTTGGCCGTTGAAGTTGATACATGGCCGGGCTTACCCCATGATTTCCTACGCTTTGGGTTGTCGCAGTAGATCCACTTTTCATCCCCCGTCACTATTCGATGCAAAAAACCCTTTCGACTTTGTCTTTGGAGAAGTTGTTCGCACGTGAAAAGACGGCGCTCGACGTCTCTGGGTTTCAGTTCATGCGGAACCCAATTTCCTTGCTTTTGTACCATACCAATGGTCTTGAGACGGTGTGAAATCGCTTGTTGAGTCACTTCCAAGCTTTCTGTGAGCTGCTCTTCAGTTTGGCATGAGTCTTGGTCCAATAATGCCTCTAACTCAGCGTCTTCAAACTTGACTGGCCTTCCTTCGCGTTCTTTATCTTCCACGTCAAACTCGCCGTTTTTTAACTTTTGAAACTACTCACGACAACTTCTCTCACTTAAAGGAGCATCACCGCAAACTTCTACAAGCGACCGATGCGCCTCAGCAGCATATTTCTTTAAATGAAATAAATAAATCAAAACTTCCCGCAAATGACGCTTATTCGGTACAAAACTCGACATTTTCGAACAAAAAAAAAATGTATACTGCCAATACAAAGTATTTTAAGGTTATGTTGTTGCCAGGTGTCCAAACTTTCTATGTGACATTTTACATCTGACGATTTCAAAGTAATCTTGTCAGTGGAGCCATCTCTTGAAAACGGCGGAAACTTATTTGTATACCCAATAATATACCGAACAACCATTCGCAATATAATAATGAACATAGCAATTCTAGAGCTCATCCTTATAATAATTATGATAATAATAATAATTACAGTAACCGTAACAACAATCAAAGTTTTCGCAATAACAACGGGAACAACAATCGTGATTATGATCAGCGCGCGAATAACAATCACTCGGGTAAGCGCCCGAAAATCGCGAATCTTTGCCGAACAGAAAAAACTCGGCCGAATAGAATGAAAATGCGAACTCTTCTCCGGTACAAAGAGTTGATATATCTTCAAATAATTTCACGACAGATAGCAATAATCAGACAACTAACGGTCATTTAAATGCGTAAACTGCTTGATACATTCCTCAAGTGTCGAGCAGTCTAATTTAAAAGTAGCTAACATTAAACTTATCCGCACAGGACGCAAACCACCCATCGTTTGTTTTAAAAGTAATTATTTTAAAGACGGCCAAGCAAAATTTTATTTAGATACTGCCGCAGATATTTCAATTATAAAGAACGGTCTCTTAACCGAAAGCATTAATTTAGATCGTAATAATGTTTTAGAAATAACGGACGTTACTGCCGGTGTCAGTACCACCTTCGGCCGAATGGATATTGTTTTATATAATTCATCGTGCGAAATACACGTAGTCCCCGATAATTTTCCGATTGAAACAAATGATCTTATCGGCTGGGATCTCCTTACCAAATACGGGCTTCGCATTAATGCCGCCGACAAATCATTAGTATTTTTGAATATAACTTTCCCGTTCGAGCAAGAAGAGTGTAAAGTGATATCCGGTCGTACGCGCCGTGTCATTTGCACCCGTCCCTCCAAGCCCAGTCCGAATGCCAATTGGGTGTCCCTTATGAATTTAGTCCCAGGCAAAAATAATGACCGTATGGGTTACGCCGATAGCATTAAGGGAGCTAGACACCTTTTTTCTCTGAAATAAGAAATCACATTTTAATACATAAATGTAAACTAATTATTTCATACTTTTTACATATAAAAGTGGGTATATTTACCTTACCTTAAAACTTTCTCCGATGGGCCTTTTATATGGTCCAGAACCATAGTCATCGATGAAACAAGTTTTTTCACTAACCGTAAGCTTTGAAATTTTCCTGTGGATGGATTGACTCCAGATTTGAACTAAATTACTCCTGAATAGTATAATTCTCATATGAGTGTAGGGATTTTTGATCTAATGAGAAAAAAAAAATTGTGCTGTTTTTCAAGAGTTTTTTTTTAATTTTTTAAAATTTTTATATTTTTTTCATAATTTTTCTGATGTAAAAATTTTTTCCGACATTTAATCCTAAATCCCTACACTCATATGAGAATTATACTATTCAGGAGTAATTTAGTTCAAATCTGGAGTCAATCCATCCACAGGAAAATTTCAAAGCTTACGGTTAGTGAAAAAAATTGTTTCATCGATGACTATGGTTCTGGACCATATAAAAGGCCCATCGGAGAAAGTTTTAAGGTAAGGTAAATATACCCACTTTTATATGTAAAAAGTATGAAATAATTAGTTTACATGTATGTATTAAAATGTGACTTCTTATTTCAGAGAAAAAAGGTGTCTAGCCCCCTTAACACAAACAATATTATAGCAAACAAATATAGTGTCGATAAGGACGACGCTCCTAAAAATAGAAATAGTTTAGATCTCCGTTCAATTAAAGAATTATTTACGGAGACAGCACAAAATGTGCTAAGTAACGGAAACAAAGATTCCGAAGGCTCTCAAAGTAATAAAATAGAAAGGGCCGAAAAGATTTTTTCCTTAGTTCACAAAGAAAGTTACAGAGGAAGGACATAAGGAAGAAATTTATCATATTAAAGATTTAATTTTCGAAAATCCAGTAATAGCAGATGGAGTAGAAAATCCAGAAAAATCTCGGCAGAAATTATATGAATTAGTCGACAAGCATGAGAATGAAGGAAGTGGAGTCAAATTGGATACGCCGCGAGCTCAAATTTTTATTTCGCGTGCGATCAGAAAGCAGACAAAAATAAAAGAAACTATGACGAGTTCTGATGACAGCCAAATTCCTGCAAGTAAAATTCGAAGGCAAGCGTCATTTACTGACACCGATAGGGATGATTATAAAGATAAACCCATTATTATTTATAAAAAGAATAACTTCTTGGCCATTCGCAACGAGGAAAATAGTTTTTACCTTTGCCAAACAAAACATAATATTAGCAAACGAAGCAAAAAAATTAAGATTCGATGGCTCATCCAAACTGATGGCAATGAAAATTTATACTAGAAGGATTACTCGGATTGAATTCATTTTGAGTGCATTTTGTCAAATGTAAAATGAAACAAAATAGAAGATAAATACGAAATAAATGAAAATGAGCATTCGAAAATTCTTAAAGTTTTAAAACAATCAACAAAACAAGCACCAAAATCAAACCAAAATGGAGACTCTAAAGCTAGTAAAAATGCGTTATTACAAAACAAACGTAAATACAACAAAAAATCTAAACCACAGGGAAAGTGTCCCGTTATACAACCGTTAATTATAAAACCAACAGAGATGTCAGATGATCAAGAGCAAATTTTAAGTCAAGTGATAACAGACAAGAAGTTGGCATACATGTGAAACAGCGATCATTTACAAGGAGGTATTGTTGCAACTAGCTCAGTTCTAATTCAAGATCAACAAATACCAGTGCCACACGATAAGTCAAACCGGCCCTTAAGGTGGTTCTCCTCGGACTCCCTAGTCAAAGCAGTGCTAAATGTAGAAGTTACCTAAAATTTTAAAAAACCATAGTTGTAATTTGATTTATTTATTTAAAATGATAAAGGTAGTCCATGTATTATAAATAAAGCGTATTTAACATGACTAAGATAACTTTCTTCACAAAATGGCGATTTTCTAGAAACTAGATATCGTCACTACAAACAATTGTTGATAAATCACTGGAATCTTTATTGTTTCTCAATCGAGTTTAGTTTTCAAGGTCTCAATTTGCTCCTTAAGAAATTTCATGGGGACTTGCCGAAGGAAAAATTAAAAATTATTCAAAACTCAGAAAGTTATATTAAGTTATTATTAACGACGTGCTTGAATTTATGAATAATTATCTATAACTTTCTGAGTTTTGAATAATTTTTAATTTTTCCTTCGGCAAGTCCCCATGAAATTTCTTAAGGAGTAAAATGAAATCTTAAAAACTAAAATCGGTTGAGAAACAAAAAAGATGTCAGTGATTTATCAACAATTATTTGTAGTGACAATATCTAGTTTCCAGAATATCGCCATTTTGTGAAAAAAGTTATTTTAGTCGTGTTAAATACACTTTATTTATAATAAATTGTCTATCTCCATCATTTTAAATAAATAAATCACATTACACTATGGTTTTTTTAAATTTTAGGTAATTTCTACATTTAGCACTGCTTTGACTAGGGAGTCCGAGGAGAACCACCTTAAAGCCACAACCTCTTCAACGACTTCCTGTCGAATTTATAAGCACGAATAAAGCTCCCATCCGATCCGAATCCTTGGAAATCATTAATATTAATAACAATATTTTACCTAGCGAAAATTCATCCTCAAAACTTTCTAACTCGTCACACTCCTTAATTAATAATGAATTTTCACTCGACCAAAATATCTCTTTCCCGCGTTCGCAACCAAAAAAAATTAACCAAAATCACTCGCTGCTTAATGACCAAATCCCGCAATTAACAAAAAAATTTAAGGGTCGACTGGTTATAGATATTAATGACCGCAGTGTTTCTGGCAAAAACGCGATCCAAATAAATGTATGGGAAATAGACCCAGAAAATTCCTTAGTATCAGTTCTCAATGATAACAACAAGGAAGAGAGCGAAGAGATAGCGGCATTGTACGGTCATCATAATACAAACGATGACGTATAGTATACGATAAGGTTGACGACGGATGCAGGCCGGGCCCAGCATCGCACTCATCAGCTGACAATGCTTACCGCACCGTCTCACCTACTCAAAATGCAGTCTACTATAATAAAGTAAAATTTAAACGGGCAGGGACTACAAACATTGTCTATATTAATAGAATTAAACGGGTAAACGGGTAACTACTGTACAATATCCCCTCCCGCATATCCCTTAAAATCCCTACGTTATAACTTGATATTTTTATTTAAATATAAAAATTTACGTATTGCCAATATGGACCCCCGTTAAAGGTTCTATTTTCTTTTATCTTTTTTCTTTTTTACGCGGTTTCCGGACGCGTTCAGCGTCCGAAAAACTCTGATTGCTGTGGGCTAATTATTTATACCTATTTTTATAATACATTTTTTTTAGAGCGTTAATAATTACAATAAAAGTATATGTGTATATGCATAAAATACTTACGAGGAAATCAAATAATAATAAACAAATACTAAAATTAAACTACCGGATTGAGATGTGTGTCAATAACTATATACTAAGCTGGTTCTTTTAGACCAGTGCTCAACCGAATGATTCTAAAACTCTGGTCAATTATCATGAATTTACAATAGATTTTCATAACATCATATTACAAAGGCGAATATTTGTCAATAAACTTCTAGCGTAACGATTCACCCATACCAATATTACATAAACTAGCATAGTAATAGTTTTAAGGATACAAAATAAATATAAATTAATGGCAACAATATGATTTTACATTTATTGTTGTGAACACGTTGTACGTTAAATTATAGAAACTTCTTGATTGAAAATCCATAACGTTAAATCCATCTAATAATAAGATATTAAATAAAACAAAAGTAGAGAACAAAGACAAAAAAGTAAAGTAAAAGCAAAACTATTCCTCTCAACCAATTAATGGTCATCGCGGAAAATAAAACAACACTTAAACTCTTTGAGAATTATTGCAACTCTAGAAATGTTGACAAGTTATAGGATCAATCGACGACTTTATTAGAAATTACCATCACCAAAAAACTGCCTATAAGTCTGCAATCACATAACACAAATACCGTAAAATGAGAAATTCTTAATTTCTTCATCATAATTGCCACTGAAAACAAAAGTCCCATCTGTGGAGTCAAAAATAAATCCACAGTACCCCAAAAAATCAAGTACTAAACATAACACAAGGGACCCTTCAGTAAGTTCTTATGGAAACGGCAGTGGCAGACGCTATACGAAATTCAGCACGTTATTCTGGTTACTCATATAGTGACTAACTATAGTAAAAAAAAAAAAAAAAGAAACGACAATTCGTCTTCTATGTCATCTTGATCTATCATGAATTGATGTCAGCTATTTCTAGTCAACTAGACTACAGCAAAATAAGTACTTAAAGCATATCAATATTTAAATCATCAATAACTGATTGAAGGAATAATCTCCAAGAAAATTAAATATCTAAGTAAATAAATAAATAACAAAAAAAATATATATAGATGTATAATTTTATTTTTAAAAGTTTCTATAGGATAAACATACAAAGTGGCCCAACTACAATTTGTCTATTAATCTTAAGTCCTTAGATTAAGTAAAAAGTAAATATACGAATTTAGAATATAATCATATCTGTAGATGAAAATCTATTGAGATCGCGTTAGTTTTTTAATATTTTTTTACTAGACATTGTTTATTGTCTCTAACCCATTCACCTGGCTATTTGCATTGTGTTGTTAAAAGACGTTGAATCTAAACACATCAACCACAAAAATTATATATTTGGTTTCCAAGTCTCTTCAATTAATTATAGGCTACATGTCACTTTAGCCAAAATATTAGCATTACAGAACCTTATCAATTTCAGGGCACATAATTTAATGACTCTCTCCAGCTTCAGGAAGACTTTAGCTATTTCAAAAACACTATTACAACCTATGGAGGCTCTTTTGCAGATGTATGCGCAGCTGTCGTATTGTGCTTATGTTTTTCGCGGGGGGCTCCCCTCTTTTTAATATGCTTAGAATGATTCTAGGTGGTTCTAAGCAAAGAGATAACGCAGAGAACCGACACTCTGTCACCATCGTATCAGCAAGCGATTCCGTTCAGGGTGATAATGCCACGCGGCATTGACACTACCGCAGAAACACAAGGGCAGCATCTTATCCCATTAACATACAATAACTACAGAGCCGAGTCTGCACGCTCTACATCGCTACCAGAATTATAAAGAAGATATCTATATAAAAAAAAGGAAGTCAATTTTATTTGTCTTTGTAATATTTTAAAAACTTGAAGCTGTTATGCCATATTATTAATTTGTAACCTTTTATATTGTATATTATAAAGAATAATTAATATTGTAATAATTAATATTGTAAAGAGACAGAGACACACATAATTATTGTATAATAAACACGCTTTACGCAGACACTCACTTATACGAAATCACAACACTAAGACTCTCCGGAGAGCAACATCGGCGGCGCGGCGCGGCGTGAGCTCAGACTGCGTCGCACACGTTTTCGCAGTGGCGTATCACGTTTATAAAAATTAAAGAATTATTACGTTATTGTGTGTGTGTGTATGTGTGTGTATGTGTGTGTGTTTTATCTATTTTTTTCTTATCTTTTTTTATCCTTCTTTTTAGCGTCATAATCGAATTAAAAAAAAAATTATTACGGTAATAGAGACATTTAGAAAGATAAAGAGAAATAATGAGATAGGAACAGTACTTTTCATAACCACGACAACACTACATTTGAATTTAAAAGCAAAGGCTCCGTGTGGAGCATTAAATAGACAAACTTGCTAGATACCCGAATGGAAAAAAGAAATGTGAGTAAATGTAGGAAACCGTAAGAAATTGTACAAAACTTTGAGAAACTGTATAAAACTGTATAAACCATTGGTTTTCGGACATTTTATGCGAGCAATTAATACAGTTACCCTGTCGCAAATTATGAATGTTAATAACAGTTAATAACTGTTAAAAATTATTTAAAACTGTTTATAAATGTTACAAAATGTATGATTTTGGACAAATTTTTTCTAATTATAATACTTTGTGACAATTTCAAACAGTTTCTAGTAGTTTTAAACAGTTTAAAACAGTTTCAAATAATTTTGAGTTTGATATATTTCGGGAAAATTTAATAATTAATAAATTGCTATTATTAATAATAATAATTAATAATTATTTAATAGGCTCATTATTAGAATCCAAGGAGCGCGGTAGCGCTTCGAAGGCAAGTAACAGTCAAACAATGTAGAAGAAGCCTAAGGAGTAATAATTATACTAATAATTAATTATTATTATGTTAATGATAATAATTAAGAAATTTTTAATAGTTATTAAATAATTTAATAACTCTTACAAACTGTTAAAAACTGTTGAAAAATATTACAAACAATTAAAAAAGTCCAAAATCATTTTATAACATTTTTGAACAGTTTGTATAACTCTTCCTAACAATTTTTAACATTTTTGAAGAAAAATATTTCCGCTAGGGTATATACACTTTGATATACTTTTAAACATTTTCACATCTTTTCATACATTTAAGAAATTAAAATTTTTATTCTAGAAAATTTTCTCATATACTATGTGGAAATTTTAATGAAATGTAAGAAAACATATAAAAATATACAAAACTGCTTAAAAGTGTTTAAAAGTGTATATAAATGTACAAGGAAAAAAGTTTCTATTAAAAATTACTATTTTCTCTACTAGTTTGAGGACATGCTCAAATTGCCAAAATATTTAATATATTTTTAGCAATTAATGGTATACACCTTTTTAAAAATAAATAAATATAGTTATAAAATTAGCTACATTACTTATATAAAATTTAGTACTTACTATACTAAATTTTCAAAACACTAATACCTGATAGAAGATGCAGCAATTTTTACGAGTCAGTTTACTAAAATTTGATTGTAGCAATTTCTACGAGACACTTTACCAAAAATTACGAGATCTTCTGCTAACGACAACATCAGCCAGTCGACATAACCTCAAAAGAGATTTACTTATTACATTCTCTTCTATAAAATTAATTAGAAAATATAACCTGCATATTTTTACAAATATTTACTAATTTAGAAACTCGTGTACTACATCCTTCGCGAAACAAATAGTTAGTTAACTTATTAAGTTGTCGAATTTGTCCTATTGTGGAACTACACAAGCTGTAGCATATGTAGACGAGTCGAAACGTCTTTTGTATAAGTGCACGTCGGCGTAGATGTAAGACTGCAGCTTCTGGCGCGGCGGGCTCGGGTTCGATCCCAGCTCTCTGCGTTTTTTTTTTCAAATTCAAATAAAAATTATTTCTTCTACTTAATGTACATTCACAATCTAAAACATAACGTCGGTAATATAGATTGCGAAAAAAAAATATTTGAATTCTAAATTTCCACTTTGGTTTCCGAAATACTAAAATTTGGTAAAGTGAATTATAAAATTCAATACATTTCGAGTATGTCCCCGTTTTCCTATACAGTATACTAAATTTTAGTCATTGAAGGAGTAAGTTTTACTGGAAACTTTTTTACCGTGTAAGAATGTGTAATGTATTACATTTTTATACATATTCTTATATTTTTTTTATATTTTCTTATATTTTCGTATATTTTCTTATACTTTTTGCCTTTTCTTAAATTTTTTTACAATTTGTTTTTGCAGACTAATATCGAATAATTATTCACATCTGTAAGGAAATGTAAACAAATGTTAGAAAATGTAAAAAAAGTGTATGAAACTATAAAAACAATGTCCGAAAACCAATGGTTTTATACAGTTTTATCCAGTTATATACATTTTCTTACAGTTTCTTTTCTTTTATTACATTTATTATTTCCATACGTGTATGATGTTTTGATTAAGTCAAGATTTAGAAGAACTCTGACTTATCGATGGAATAGGCACGAATTTATTTAAAAAGGCAAAGACATTCAGCTGACACTTTTTGATCGTATTCTATCGATTACTTGTGTGCATCGAATATGTAATTTGTTGATATCATTTTTGACATTTATTGGTTCTGTCTGTAAATTAATATGTACCATTTCTGAGAATAAGCGTTTGTCTTATAAAAATTACAAGATATTCGACAGAGACTTCGCTGGTCTAAACGTATCAGCTTGTTAGTGTCTTTGCCATTTTAAATACATTCGTGCCTATTCCGTCAATAAGTTACAGTTCGAGTAAACCTTCACTAAATCAAAACATCATATCTGGCGAGTTTGTAAAAAAATGTAAAAAAAGTGTAAACAAATGTAAAAAAGTGTAAAAAAAGTGTAAAATGATTTCGGACGTTTTTTACATTTTTTTACCCTTTTCTATACTTTCTTACACTTTCTTACATTTTGTACACTTTTATACACATCTTACAGTTTTGCTTCCTCCTAGAGGAAGCTTTATGAGAGTAAAAAAAAAATTTTGGAGAAAATGTGTTAGGAATGTTGTTTAGCACATGTGGAATCGAAATACACCATTTTTAGAAAATCTCCGTATGAATGTGTGTGTGTGTGTGTGTGTGTGCGTGCGTGCGTACGTGCATGCGTGCGTGGGCGTGCGCGTGCGTGCGTGGGCGTGCGCGTGCGGGTGCGTGTGCGTGTGTGTCCGTCCATATTCGTGGATATCTCGTGATCTACTCGACCGATTTTAACCAGAGAGGTATAATTTTTTTTTGCATTTTGCTTTCACAGTTGGAGTCAATAGTATATTTTTGTCAATTTCAATCAATGCACTTTATGCAGGATAATATTCTCTACATTTAAAAAAAAAGTCGATAGCTATATTCTGTCATAAGTTATTGATAAAAACGTCAATTTTTGAAAATAGGTTATATTTCGAAATTGAAAAAAGATATTGACATGAATATTTTTTTGGTTAAAAAGAATATTGAATACTGTAATTTTCTAAATTTTCATGTTTTTTTATTGATTATTTTTTTTAGAAAAAAGATAATTTAAAAAAAAGTGATTTTTTTTGTCGTTGCATAACTAAAGTAAAATTTACTTAATCGCTTTTGAAATTCCATGTAGGGGTAGATTTTGTATACGAATCGAATGCTTTCATTGGGCAAAAGGATTGGTCCATAAATTTCAGAGATATTTGAGGTTAACATTTTTTTAACTTTTTCTTTAAATCTTAATTTCTCGAGAATAGATCGATGGATTATCCTAAAATTTATGGACGAATTTGCATTTGAGATAAGCAATATGTGTGAAACATTTGATCATGATTGATCGATTATTTTCGAAGATATTTAAGATTGAAAATTTTCAAAATTTTTTGAACAGTTTTTTGAAATTGCAATTTATTGAGAATGGTTTGTTTTTATATATAATTTAAAGATTTTTTTGAATTATATTCTTACGTGTGGATTATTTTATTTTAATTATATATTGGGTAAATTTTAGAAGTATATATGGCACATAGAAAGTAATGCCTCAATAGTATTGCCTCCTCATAGAGGAAGCTTTGTATTTTTATTAAGATAGTATAAGAAATGATAAAATCAACAATCAACGATATTTTCTTGAAATTAAAAGAAGAGGATGACGAAAATTATGACGAACCATTAAAATAATCAAAATTAGAAGTATAATTTCAATTTTTATAATATGTACACAATTATTCATAGTAAAGATACACAATTATTGAATAATAATATATTTATAATGTACAAAATGGAGTTATTATATATGATTTAGAAAATGTGAGTAAGCTGATCTCAGGGTAGATAGCAATTTTTTAATTTTATATTTTAAAATATTACTTTTTTTAAAAATAAAATAAATGTCAAATAATAAATAATTTTAAAAATAAGGAAAAAATATACAAGTTTTAAAATATTAATGAAATATTAGATCATTAAAAAAAAGGATAATTAATAAAAATATTTGATATTTAAAATATATACTATACATATAGTAACGATACATTAATTTGGAGGAAGCTACGTGCCAATGAATTGGCAGCGTTTTTTTTATATTTTGTAACATTTTCTTTGATACTCATAATTCAAAAATTCTTTTACAGTTTTTTACACTTCTTCGCATTTATTAACATTTTCTTACAGTTTTTTAATACTTATTAACATTTGATTATAGTGGTTTTACACTTTTTTTACATTGATTAACATTTTATTATACATTTTTTACACATTCTTACATGTTTTTACAGTTTTTCAACACATTCTTGCAGTTTTTTTATACTTTCTTACATTTGCTTTTTTTTTTATGTAAAAACATTTTAATATGTTTTTTTACACTTTTTTTACTTTTTTAACACTTTTGTACACTTTTTTACATTTTTTTACATTTTCTTACATTCTTTATAATTATAGATTTTTATGGTTAATAAAAATTTTATGAACTGTAGGATAGTGTAGAAAAATGTAAACGAGTGTGTAAAAAAATGCAACAAAGTGTAAATAAGTGTAGGACACTATAAATTTTTACGGACTTTACAAATTTTATGAAATGTACAAATGTGTACGAAATGTAAAGAAAGTGTAAATAAGTGTAAAAAGTTGTAAAATGCGTCCAAAATTCAGTATCAAACTACGTTTTTATTACAATTTCTTACACTTTTTTTTTATTTGCTAGATTTTCGATTTTTGCTAGGGCAGTTATTCATTACTATTCATAAGGTTTATGTTTCATTACTTATCCATGAAACACTATGAATATGTTACGAAAAATTCATAAACACGCCAAATTAATTAATATTCATAGTAGTTTCATGAACAAGTCATGAATATTAAATTCTAAGAATAATAATGAATTTATTATTAATCACTATGAATAGTTACTGCGTAGTCTTATTTTATATGGAAAAATATGATTTTGTGTATAAAAGTATACCTGATTTGGAACGCTTCCTTCCTTTTCCATAAACTATTTTCTCTAAATATCTGTGTTTAGTAATGATTTTTTTTTTCTATTTAATTTGATTATCATGCTAAATAGAAGGAAAAATGAAAATAAAAAAATAGACATGCATCTTAGCGACGCAAGCAAACCATGTAATATCTCTGTTTTTTTAACCATGTAAGTTTTATAACGGTTGCATTATTGCTATAGTGCATAAATATTGTATATTGCTCTTGCAAGACTTCGATATTTATGATATTTATTTCAAACATTGGTCTCAGCCTTGGTTTGAAAATCATTTGTCTAGTTCAAGAAATTAAAATGATAATGTCTCTTGAACTATTGTACATTTTTATGTAAAACTAAACCTCTCTATCCTCCTCAATCCCTTTCCCACCCCTCTCTCTCTCCCTCTCACTCATCAAACTGAGTACCAAAAACTTTAATGAGAGCTTAAATATTTTTTTAAAACAATCATCACGTTTTTTAAAAGCTAATTTTTAAGTACGTTCTAACAATACAATTTGTCTAGTCTTTTTAATTCTTCTAGTCTCATCTATTCAAAAAGCACTCTGTACAAATGGTAATAATTTTTTTCGTGACTGTACAAATAATAATATTTTTAATATAAAACTTTCAACGAAAGTATAAAATAAGGCAAGTATAGAAGTTTTTTCTTTATAATCTACTCTCCCTCCCTCTCTTCCACCGCCCTCTCTCGCCCGCTATTTATCCCCCACTCTCTTTTCGTCTCTTCCTCTCTCTCAATATCAAATTCTGTACCAAAAACTTTAATGAGAGCAATAATATTTTTTTAATACAATCAACACGTTTAAAAAAAAAAAAATAATTTTTTAAGTACGTTTTAACAACACAATTTTTGTCTAGTCCTTTTATCTCTTCGAATCTCATCTATTTAATAATTAGCACTCTCTGCAAATGGTAATAATTTTTTTCATGACTGTACAAATAATAATATTGTTAATATAAAACTTTCTGCGAAAGTATAAAATAAGGCAAGTATAGACGTTTTTTCTTTATAATATCTTTAAAATAATAATATTTATGATTTGTAAAAGAAATCAACTAAATACCAGTGAAAAAGTCTTTTATTTCTTTGAGTTATTGTATGCTGAACAAATTATATGTAAGTAAGTACATTCAAATTATTCACTGCAAATCAAACAAACGAAAGTTGTGAAATCAATTATCGATAGTCAATATGCAAACAACTCTCGAAAACTACTGTGTATGACTGTTCTCAGAAATGTAATCAAATTTTTTCATCTTTCTATACAAATTAAACACAAGAAAGTACTGAAATCAATTTATTGTAGTCAAGTACCTATAAGTTAACTTGACAGACCTAATAGAACTTTTAGTACCTTGCGTGTAAAATTACATTTTACGCCCACGCTGTAACTTCAAAAATATTCACCAGTGGGCATAAAGTACTACTTAACACCTAACAGGTGCAATAGCTCACATACCTCCTGCAAAACTTTATAGAGCCTACGCACTTTACGCCCGTGTGTGTGAAAATTATTTTAATTATATAACTGTTATGCCTTCTTTTTATTTCTAAAATTCATAAGAATTTTTTCAAATATTTACGAAAAGTCAAAGCCTATATAAAAAAAATTACATAATTACCACCACATCACCATTTTTCATTATTCTTTCTCAATTTTGAAATTTCTATAATATCACGCATCTTGGGTGGACAATAGAAGTCAATAGAGTTGCTCTAGCAGGGGTGGTCCTCCAATCTCCTATACATACTTGGCGGGCTGACGGTTTTCAGTTTACCGGTGGGTTTTGTAAAAATAGAATTCCAAATTTTTGCATAAATTCATAAACAATGTTTATACCTATAAGTCCACTATAAATAATTACAATGGCTCTAATTTTTAATTGATACCGTTTAAATATAATATCCCTACATGTGCAGAATCTCATGATTTACTTTCATTATCCAAAATAGTTGTACTTATGCCCATCTTTTTTAAGCGGGAATGAGATAAAAAATGCATATAAATTTACAGTCTACTCAAAAGTACTATAGATTTTACTAACCATTTTATAAGCTACCTATTTTTTATCCTTTTCCCGCGTGTAAATATCATATGAGATCTCATATGAGTATTTCAGACATCAGATCTCACAGATCTCATATGAGATATCATATATGTGATGAGATCTGCAATTTTATATATTCTCATATGAGATCTGATGTCCGATATTCTCATACGAGATTTGATATCCAATATTCTCAAATGAGTTCTGATGTCCGATATTCTCATGAGATCTCATATGATATTTTCATGCGGGTTTGCACTTTCTATTTAAAAACCGAGTAAGGTAAAGGACCCAGCACTGGGACACTTTTGGACATAAGTTTTTTAGAATCGTTTTTATTTTGGCTAATTAAGCCTTATGCGTGAAAACTTATTATTTCAGCAGTTAGTTCGGATTTTGTAGTTTCATTCAAAAAAAAAGGGTTTCTTTGGCACATTTTCTATTTTAATAATCGCGTTTAAAGAAAATAGCTATCGACCATAGTAGTGGGACAGATTTGAACGCAGTGACTAGTGTACTGGGACAAGCATGGAACTAGTTGTGGGACAGTATCATTCCGATACCTCCAATAAAATTCAATTAGAAGAAAGATTTAAAAATAAATTAAAAAAGGCAAAAAAATTATGTTATTTATATTTCATTCTATTATATTATAAATAACAATGAAATAGATATAAAAAAAATTAAATTTTTTCTTTCTTGATTTTTATTTTTGTTTGCAAAACTTCCATTTGTTGTTGCAAAATCAATCTTTCAATGTCTTCTAACTGCTCAGAAAGTAGGGTAATTTTTTCTTCGATTTCGGCCTTGTTTTCTTTAGAATTCTCTGATTTTAACATTTTCTCCAAACTTTTTAATTCTGAATTAACATTTTTTTTCTGATCCACCAACTTTTTCTTGTTTTCAGTAAATTTTTTCATTGCATCCTGTTTCTTTTCTTTTTGCAATTTTATTTTTTCCTTTTCTTGCTTATTTAACAATATCTGTTGCTCTTTCAGTCGTTTACTTTCTTCTTTTTTTTCAGGATTTTCCAGCATATCATCTACAACGTATCCCACTGGGCATTCATTTGATTTATTTGTAGATTTTTTCTTTTTATGAAAATTTGGTACGATTAAAGCTTTTTTCAATTCTGGAGATACTTCAGATTTTTTTGTACCTGTATTTATAAAAAAAAATTTTGTATTTATCTGTAAATTGTTTTTAGTAGCAGAGTGAACTTACTTGTATCAGGCAGAATTTCATTGAAGAATACGGGATCTGTAACGTTACCATCACATAAGTCGGGGTTATTATATTGCGTATGCTTATTACTACATTGTAAATTCTTGTTAGTATTATTTAAATCACACTCAGTGCTTGAAGTACTCTTTACAGTGAGATCAAGTATTGCATTAGAATTAGTTATATCACTTAATACATCACAAGATTCCTTAATATTATTCGTATCTATTATATCACTTAATATTACATCACTAGATTCTTTAATAACATTTGTATCACATGTATTTATTATTGAGAGTGGTTTTTCAATAATACTGTTCAATTCAGTCTCACTTACTCCATGATCTAAAACTGAAAGGTATATATTTTTAAAAAATAAGGAATATCAATTATAATGTAATAAAACATAAAAAAAAAACGAAATTATTACCTTGTGGAATATTTGATTCAGGTATTACTGCTATCACAGATATTGTTCTACGTGATTCATCCATATATTCAATACCTGCAACTACTGAACTTTCATCTGTCCGTACATTGACATTTGTAGATAAGTAATCATTTTCTTTGTAGAACGAATTGCCACTTTCAGTATTATTGCCTTCGACAGAGTAAATACCATGAAATGAGTCTCCAACTGGTACACTTTCTTCAATAGAATCATTAGCAGTATCAACATATATTTCTTCGAATAAATAAAAAATGGGTGACTTTGCTACACTGTGATTTTCTTCGAAGCTGTTAGAAATATGAGTCTCATTCATATACAATTATTTATTTCTAAAACAGGGTCTTTCTCAATACTCGTGGTATGGCTCACAGACTCAATTACATTACCTTCAATATTATTAGTATTATCTGTAAAAATAATAATTGAATTAAAAAACAATATATTCAATTAAAACATTAATTGATTAACAAATACTTACTGCAAATTCTTCTCATTTTTCGCCAACACTCAAAAGTTTCTCCGGTTTTAAGTCACCGTTCCATGATTCATTCATATTAACTTTTTTGAAGTCTTCCAAAGTATCGGGGGGAAGTATATTATTTTCAAAAAATGTTAAATACTCTATATTATTAAAGCTGTAGCTATTATCAGTAGAAGCGTCAGAGTGTCTTTTCTTTTTTTGCTTATTTAAAATATTGAAATTGACAGCATCTGGGTTGAAAGGGTATAATCCACAGGTTCTGAATCCGCTTTTGATTACTGCTGCCTTCAAAACTGGAGCAAACATAGGTTCTAAAATTGATCACATCATTATTATTCTCCATTTTCTAAGAACATTTTTATATGTTTCCTTTAATGGGTGAAAAAATGACACGTCTAGTGGCTGCAGTATATGACACGTCTAGTGGCTGCAGTATAAGTAGCATTGGGATACAATACTACTAGCACAATTTGCTGTTCTTTACAAAATTTCATAAGGGGCAACGTCAGATGTGATGAATGCCCATCAACGTAGAGCAGAACAGGAAATTTCACACCATTATCTATTAACCACTTACGAAAAACATTAGCTATGTAGCTATAAAAAGTTTCAGACGTCATCCAGCCTCGTTCACTAATTCCTACTCCCCATCCTTTGGGTATTTTAGTCAAAACATTTTTTTTTGGGGGTAGTTTTTAGATCAAACAGAATCATAGGTGGAGGCAACTGACCAGAAGCTGCAGCAGTGAAAAGTACTGTAAGGCATGCTTTCTCGTTACTTCCTACAACTTGGTAAACTGATATTGCTCCTTTTTTTGTTAAAACTGTATTGTCCTTCGGTACCAGCATAAAAGAAGATTCATCAAGATTAAAGATTCGGTGGAATGCATAAAAGATTTTTTTTTTCCAAATACTGCCTCACTGTACTAAACCACTGTCGAATGTCATCTTCACTGACTGATGCTCTTTGAGTAGTCAGATTTTGAGCAATTCTTTTGGTCAAGGTTTTATATTGCTTCATAAAAGCCTTATACCAGTGTTTACCTGGTCTGTTATCGACAAATGGATTTGGCCTTTTTTCTTTTATAATAAATCCTTGTACAGCATCAAGTAATTGACTTTTTGTTACGGGAAAGCCTATTTCTCCTCGATGTACAATCCATTCTTCAATTTCTTTTTCCTCGCATGTAGAGAGTACACAAGCTGGTCCTTTAGAGCATTCAATTGGTGATATATTTTTATACTTAGCATGTAATGTGCTTTTTGGTACACTGAACTTTGCAGCAGCATTTCTTAAGATTTCACCCTTACCTACAGCATCAAGAGCTTCTATTAAATCTTCAATTCTGTACTGTTTTTCAACTTTCTTCTTTTTTAGTTTTGATTTGTTACTCTTTCTGTTCGGTTTATTCTTTATCTTTTCAGTCTTATTCGGCTCAATCTTCTTGGTCTTTGAATCTTGCTTTTGCTTTTCATTACAACTTTTTGCACTCTTTTTTATTCTAGCCATGATATCTGAAAACAAAATTAAATAAATATTTGTAAGTATTACTTTAATTTAAAAAATTTACATTATATTATGAATAGTACATAATTGGTAATTTTGTAGGTTAGAATATCGAAGCACCACAGAAATACTGTTGTCACGTATTTACTCAATAAAACTTCACTTAAATGTATGTCTACCTTAACCAACAATGGTTTTTCCTCAGAATTAATTAACTTAAATAATCTCGCATGATGGAATAGCTTACACGTGTGTCCAACCACTGCGGTACGTAAAGCTGCGATAAAGCTAAACCGGGACAGCTGCCGCCCTCTTGTCCGACTTCTACGTAGTGAGCTTAAAAAGGAAACGTATACTTGGACACCTAATTATTAAATAAATTTCAATAATTAACGCAAAAATCATGTACAATATACATATAATATAATCCGTATAGTAAACAAGCTTTTTTTTTATAAAATAACCTTTCTACTCTTTTTTATTTTGTATATTTAGAAATCGTAACAACTCGCTCGAATACGAGATAAGCATGCGTGATTTATTGGCATTTCCAAGGGATAATTTTAAGAGAAGATTATAAAATACTTAAAATCTTTAACTGCAAAATTTATTGCATGATTATAAAAGTAAGTATTTTAAATTTATAAATTCATATTTTTATCAATAATTATAATTGCTTACATAGCAAAAATGGCTAATATTTGTATCTGTCCAGGTACTGGTCCCAAAATCCGCTTTGTCCCAGTACTGGGTCTTTTACCTTAATAGATTCAATACGGAGCACATATTAATATTTATATGAAAATGGCCATGCCTGCACCTTAAACTGAAAACCGTCGGGCCCGCCAAGTATGTATGGGAGATTAGTGGACCACCCTTACTAGAGCAGCTCTGGCCATCTGGCGGTGAGGCTAGGTACTTGTCAAATGACCCTCGTAATATTTCCATAATTAAGCGCGTAAATCAGGATAATTTTGCTTCCTCATAGAGGAAGCTTTAACGGTGAAAAAATTTTTCGAAAAAAAAAATGTTCAAAAAGATGTTTTAAGGCGATATATGTGTATATTAGTTGATTTTGATCATTTTTGTTTTCGCGCTTGTGTGTGTGTGTGTGTGTGTGTGTGTGTGTGTGTGTGTGTGTGTGTGTGTGTGTGTGTGTGTGTGTGTGTGTGTGTGTGTGTGTGTGTGTGTGTGTGTGTGTGTGTGTGTGTGTGTGTGTGTGTGTGTGTATTTGAACTTTTCATATCTCCGAAACGACCCTTATAAAAATATCCTATAGAAAATCCTGTAGGAAATGCTATAGGAAATCCTGTAGGCATTCCGTAGAAATCCTATAGGAATCCTATAGGATACTCTATACGCAGTCCTATATGAAATTCTATATAGGAAGTTCTATAGGAAATCCTATGTGAATTTCGCGCTTTTCCTGTAGGAAATCTTATAGGAAATCCTATAGGAAATCCTATAGGAAATTCTGTAGGTAATTCTGTAGGTAATTCTGTAGGAAAAACTGTAGACAATTTTACATGGAAAATCCTACAGGGAATTCTGGAGTATTTTCGTGAAAACAATTTATAGAGGTTTAGCATCTTATTTAGCGCTGTAAAATCGCACAGCAGAATCAGTGGCAAACAGTCCTAGATAAGGAGTTGCACCTAGGGACTGCCGTGCACGACTGCCGACGCTTACCGATTAAGCCCAATGAGCTCAGATATCAAAATCAAAGTAATCCTTGTCACATTGACTCTCCGTAAAGTCGTTCAAACGGTTGAATCTCATGGCTTTACATACCCTCGCGGTTCCAATGTGTTTATGAGAGTCCCGACTGCTGCGCTGCGCTACGGCATGCGGTAGAAGCTTGCTTCTCCAGAGCCTCGTTTATGTATGGTCGCTGCTATGCCGCTATGGGGCGCAGCAGTCGGGACTCTCATAAACACATTGGAACCGCGAGGGTATGTAAAGCAATGAGGTTCAACCGTTTGAACGACTTTACGGAGAGTCAATGTGACAAGGATTACCTTGATTTTGATATCTGAGCTCATTGGGCTTAATCGGTAAGCGCCGGCAGTCGTGCACGGCAGTCCCTATAGGTGCAACTCCTTACCTAGGACTGTTTGCCACTGATTTTGCTGTGCGATGTTACAGCGCTAAATAAGATGCTAAACCTCTATAAACTGTTTTCACGAAAATACTCCAGAATTCCCTGCAGGATTTTCCATGTAAAATTGTCTAAAGTTTTCCTACAGAATTACCTACAGAATTTCCTATAGGATTTCCTATAGGATTTCCTACAGGACAAGCGCGAAATTCACATAGGATTTCCTATAGAACTTCCTATATAGAATTTCATATAGGACTGCCTATAAAGTATCCTATAGGATTCCTGTAGGATTTCTACGGAATGCCTACAGGATTTCCTATAGTATTTCCTACAGGATTTTCTATAGGATATTTTTATGAGGGGAATCGACCGATTTTCGTCGGGTAAAGCTTATTCTCTTCGTCTCACAGGAAAAGAAAGGTACCTTGATGGATTTGAGTTTTTATTGATTTTCTTTTGTTTTATAACCAAAAAACGGTTCTGAATTTTTAGTTTTTTTGATTTTTTCATATCTTACAGTCATTATTACATAATATAATAAACTTATCTTGAAAGGTATTAAAATTACCTATATTTTTCTTTTTTAAAATTTAAAATATCTTCACTCTGTCAATTGTTATTAAGGAAAACTTTTTTATATTTCATAAATTAATTTCTCAAAAAATAATTTATTTATCGACTTGAAATAAATAGCCAGTTATTACACTGATTGAAGACTATATGTGGTTAAAATTTCAAGATTTTTCTTCATTTGTTTTTTAGAAAAAAAATTATTTTCCAAAAACGAATTTTGAATTTTCAGTTTTTTTGATTTTTTCATATCTTATAGCCATTATTACATAATATAATAAACTTGTCTTGAAAGGTATTTAAATTACCTATATTTTCCTTTTTTAAAATTTGAAATATCTTCACTCTGTCATTTGTTATTAAGGAAAACTTTTTTATATTTCATAAATTAATTTCTCAAAAAATACTTTATTTATCGACTTGAAATTTTAACTAATTATTACACTAATTTAAGACTATATGTGGCTAAAATTTCAAAAGATTATCTTCATTTGTTTTTTAGAAAACAATTATTTTAGAAAAATTTGCGTTTTTGTTGTCGCACGATAACGAGCGCAAAAATTATCCAATAGTCCTGAAATTTGGCACCGATGTAGCTTTTATATATCTCCAGATCGAGTTCGTTGCCCAAAAAAATCGGTCCATTACGAAAAAAGATATTTGAGGTTAAACATTTTTTAAAAAAAATTTCGAATCGCATTTTCTCAAAAAATACTAGACTTATCGACTTAAAAGTTTAACCACTTATTAAATTTATAGAAGACTATATTTGGTTAAAATTTCAGGAGAATATCTTCATTTGTTTTTTAGAAAAAAATTATTTTAGAAAAAATTTGAGTTTTCGTTGTCGCACGATAACAAGAGCAAAAATTACCCAATCATCCTGAAATTTGGCACAGATGTAGCTTTTATATATCTTCAGATCAAGTTCGTTGTCCAAAAAAATCGGTCCATTACGAAGAAAGATATAACGCACAGTTTAAGCTGAATCTGGACCGCAATGACCTTCTCCTTCTTAGTCTAACCGTACAAGATAAAGTATTAAATTTTAAATATTAGAAGTAAAAATTAAGTAAAGGGATCAATAAATTAAGTTTGAGGAAGCTACGTGCCAATGAATTGGCAGCGATTTTTTTTTTCTGTATCCCTAATATTATTTGTTAACAACTATTACTTAGTAATAAATAATTATTTATGATTTATTATTTATTAATAAATAATCGTTATTAATATCAATATAAATTTAATTTAACCAAATAACGATTTTTTTTTCGTGAGAAATTAATTAACAACACTAAATAAATGTTCATGTAGGTTTCCTTATACGGGGTTTATTTCATGACAGTTCCGAACGATTCCACGGTTAATAATAGCCAGAAACATGATGGTTCGTTAAAGTCCTGAATTGATCGTAATAATTTATTATACTTCAACAAGGTTAGGAAAGAACCAACCAATCCTGAATAAATATACCAAATTATTTAGTAACAAATCTTAATAGATCGGAAAGGTTCTAAAGAGATCATCAACATTCTCAACAGTTTACTCCATGAGAGTTCGGAAGAGTTCGGAAGAAATTTGTTCCAAAAACCGGAAAGGATCGGAAAGGTTCCTTAGATCCGGACTTTTCCGAACCATAAAGATCATTTTTACCAGGGTTCGCAGCAATATATACTTCGAGCATATACTAACATGCTCGAAGTGTATATATGTGTAAAGATGTGTAAGGTTAGGTCGTCGTCGCCCAGACACGGGAATATATCGTCGCGCGGTACAAAGAAAAGCCAACTTGGAAGCTACAGGCGAAGGAAAGCCAAAAACGCGTTTGAGATGAAGAAAAGCCAGTTTGGGTCCTCCCAGACGAAGAAAAGCCAGTTTGCGCCCTTCCAGACGAAGAAAAGTCAGTTTGAATCTTCCTAGACAAAGAAAAGCCAGTTTGCGCCGTTCCTGCGGAGGAAAAATCCCAACTGACGGCATCTAATCAATTACTAGTTATCTAATTATCTTGACTGATAATCTTTTAATCTTTTATCTTATCTTTTCAAAAAGATTTTTAATCTTTTTGGTTATCTTTTTGTCTTTATCTTATCTTATTATCTGAAAGTTATCTATAAGATACCAACTAAATGTTACTTTCGTTTGTGAAGTCAAACTGGCTTTTCTTCGTCTGGAAGGGCGCAAACTGGATTTTCTTCGTCTGGGAGGACCCAAACTGGCTTTTCTTCGTCTGAGACGCGTTTTTGGCTTTTCTTCGCCTGTAACTTCCGAGTTGGCTTTTCTTCGTACCGCGCGATGATATATAAACTGAAACAGGAAATCGGAAGTGGGAAGAAAACGAAGTCTGACGATGAGAAATGAAGAAACTTTAGAATCGGAAACCAGGCATAAAATTTTTCACTATTTAATATCTTTAATATGAGAACATCTTTTTTCATGAAACTTTTTTTTTATATAGTTTTGTAACGTCTGTTAGCGATACACACATACATGCATAGTAAGGCACAGGTGCAGTAATGAAAAAAATATAATTACAATGATTTTCAATATATCACAAAATTTTCATTGTGAAAATTAAAATATAATTGAAATTATTTGCAAGTAATGGATCATAAAGACATTACCTCTGACAATTTAAGCTAAGCTGAACATTCCTAAACCCTTTTTATGCATCGGTAAAGCATTTTCAATATTTTGCCTTTGGTACATAACTAATCGGGTGATGGATTTTCATGAGATTAAGCTTATATCCTTCATATATTGGTCATATTTATGATTTGAAATGTTGCAAATATGAAAATTTCCTTATTTCAAGGTTTCTTACATTTGTTGTGATTTTTACCATTTAAAAATGATTTATTGAAGTAAATATCTTTTCCCAGCAACCCGGTAATAGATTTTTATGAGACAAAGCTTACATTCCTTGTATTTTAATCATAATTCTGATTCAAAGAGTTGTACTTCAATAAATTACTTCAATAAGTCATTTTTAAATGGTAAAAATCATAACAGATGTAAGAAAACTTAAAATTAGGAAA